>CP114484.1:12500-2470000 GCA_027186245.1 Coriaria nepalensis | reverse complement strand
TAAACCTCAGTTGGGAAGAGTGGCCCAGAAGGAAAAACGGGAGGAGTAACTTGTTCAACGGTCACATATGGATCGCCTAAAGCTTGAGCTGAAAAGTAAAGCTCATGGTTAAAGCTATAATGCCGTTGCTTGATCATAAAAATCTAAAGGTGTTAAAAAAATTGCAATATGATCGAATGGGGGCCACAAAAGATTTTTTATAGTGGTGGACCGGATGATAAGTACCTTGAAGGAGAATACCAGGAGCATAAAAACAAACTGACAAACAACATCCTTCGGGTTGTAAACCGTACATTTCTTAGAATAATTTCACCTAATTTCTTACTTAAGCCATCATCAATCCTATAATAAACAGGGTACAGAGAAGTAATTGCAATATTCTCAAAACCACTAGAAACCCTACAAAATTAGCAAATTTCTGTAATTTATTCATCTTAGTCTACCGAGTAATCCTTGTAACCTTATTAACATACAAAAAATTAAGCAAATGGGGTGAACGCATCGTGACAGAGAAATTAAATTTGAGAGTAAAGGGTCCAAGAAATTGGGTGTGTGAGATGTGATGAAACTGTAGAAGAAAATGGAAGGGGCAAAGCGCAAACCTTTGGGTAGATGTGAGTAGGGGTGAAACATCGTCCTATGGGGATGGAGCTTGAGAGCGAAGGCAAACAGAGGAGACGCCATTGTAGCTAAGCTCCCTCCTCCCAAAGAAGTGGGTCAGTGTCGAAAAGCTGAATTGAGATTGTGCAGGCAAAGAATTGCATGCCACTACTCGCATTTCTAAAATGTGTGCCGAAAGAAATCAAAACATGAAGAGAGAGAGAGAGAGAGAGAGAGAGAAGTGTAGAGACGAAGGGGAGATGAGTGAGTGTTGGAAAATAGATTGAATAAATATCGGTTGGCCAGAGGCCGCTTCGCAGAGCGGAGGTACTAGAAAGTAGAAACAGGGGAGGTAGACAGGAAATAAGATTTTGTTTGGGAGAAAAGTGAAGTTGCCAAATTGCCCCTTATTTTTTTCTTGTTACACTTCTTTTCATTAGCTAAACACACAAAAACAGAAAGAAAAACATCTCTTTGAGAAAACATCCGGTCCGCCTCCTTTTGTTGTTGATATGTCAACGAAAAACATCTCTTCTTGTTGACATCCTAAGGATCCTTCACATTTACACAAAAAGGCAGCCTTCTTTCTCAAATTACCAAAAAAAAAATAATTATCATTATTATTCTAATGATAGCTAGAAAATGGTAATGTCAAGATGGAAAAAGAAAGAATGAAGTTTTTCTCAAAACAATCTTCCTATTCACAAAATTGATCCTTCTCAACTTATTCCAACACCAGACCAATTGCTCTGTTGTTATGCTTGCCATGTTCAATGCTCTTGTCACCAACTTCATATCCACTTGACAAAACAAGTAATGTATCCCTTCATCATCATCATCATCATCTTCTTCTTTACTAATCTTCTGCAACTTCTTCCATATGCAACTTTTCCCACTTCTCGTTATGTCTCTAAGCTTCTTCTCTTTCTGCAATCATGAAAAATCATATCAAATGTTGTCTTTACCTTTTATCGAAAAATATGATAAACTAACCTTTTGAAGATCTACTTGAACCTCCATCAATAGTTCTGAATCTGAAGGGTCTTGGAGCTCTAATCGAGGTTCGGTTTTAGACTTTAGGATTAAGGTATTGGCGTTTTTATCGGATTGAATGAAGTTTGATATGATTTGTATCGATTCTTGCATAATCTCTACTAGCATGTCACTTGTAATTGCATCATCACTCTCACTTGTTTCTTTACTCTTATCTCTTAATCTGTCCCCTACAATAATGCAATAGAAAATAGGCCGAAAAAATTATATATCAAACAGACAATTAATTGCTAATACTCTACTTAATAAAAACACTAATATGCATACCTCTAATGATGGGAACTTGAAGAAGATTGCTTGCTACACATCGTTTCTTGACGTAATTCTCAACTCTAGGCCCTTCAAACGGCTCGTTTTCATTGAATCTTTGCAAAAGCACTTGAAACTGTTGAAATTCCCCTGCAACTTCATTATATAAACATACTCCATAAGGCTTGGATTTTTTACATAACTCCAAGGCCTTGTCATACTGCCATTGAATGAATTCCCAAGAAAGACATAATTGCCCAACATATGCCGTTTCCAAATCGCTATGCAATTCTCTAACGAGCTTCTTCTTTGGATCCTCCTCAGATTTCTTATTTCTACCTAGCCCTAAGCTCTCTCCAAGAAGAGATGTGATTGCCGGATTTTTCGAGGATTTTCGAGCGATGGAAAATGTCTCAAGTGGGTCCCTCAGCTGCAATGAGCCTACAAATTGTCAGGAAACTTGAAACCTGTTAAGAGTGAAATACAAAATATATATATATATATATATATATATATTGAAAACACAGAGCTATATATGGTTGAGAAAAGGAATTGTTGTACCTAGAGCATACATCTTTTGGTAGATTAAGATATCGAATTTCCTCATTCCTTCTCTGTATCTCTTGCAGAATTCTTTATCTTGATCTTCCATTAAGTTACCATGCTTGAAATTTTCGTCAATCTTCAATGGCTTCAAATCGACTGTTACTTTCGGAGATTTGGATTGTTCTAGGATGTTCTTAACACCTATAGCTCTAACCTTTTGCAACTCCATTTTCAATTGTTCCATCAAATCTTGATGCTCCCATAGTGATTCTAACCCATCAAATTCTTCATCTTCGCACCAATTGTTTTCATCCTGCTTTTTAGACTCTTCGACGGTATCATCGCCTTCTTCCTCATAATGCTCGTGCTGAACTTTCATGGTATTTAAATTCAAATCTTCTAATAAAGCATTTTCCCTAATGATGTCTTTCAAGGTGTCAAGTTCACTAGCGATATCAAAATCTTTCTCGGATAAAAATCCATCACTACTTGTGCCACTACCGATTAATCTACTCATAAGAGAAAATTCATCGCTGGAACTAATAGAAAATGTATCAGAATCAGAAACGATGAAATCCTTTTCCGAGGGAAACTCGTCCTCATAAACACTGTTTTCATGCTTCTCGAATTGTTCTTTCCTAGAATAATAAGGTTCCTTTTCCAGCTTGAAATCCTTTTCAGCATTTCTGCATTCAAATTCTTTGGAATTTTCTCGGAATTTTTCTTCACAGCCAGCTTCTGATTCCGAGACATGATTCGGTATTTCCTTATCACCCAAAGAACCATCATGGGAATGAGAATCTAATTCCTTGATATTGAGATTTGAATTCTCTGATTTCTTCATGAACACACTAAAACTCTTCCTGGACATGAAATCATACATTTTGCTAACAGGAGGATCCAAATCAGAATCCGGCTTTACATAATCACATTTTTCTACATTGCTTCTAATGAACTCTTCATAAGTCTGAAACCGAAATTTGAATACAAAGTTTTCCTTTTCCTCTTCCTCTTCATCACAACCAGCTTTCTCTGAATCCCTAGCTCCAAAACTTACACAATCCAATTCCTTAGCCAGAGCTTTGGGGATAATAGGACTAGAATCAAAACTAAACCACCTGATAGAAATAAAGGGAAAAAAAAAAAACCATATGATAAAAGAATATAATAACATGTAAATTCTGAAAAGAAATACTCCGACTCCAAAAAGTACCTGACGAAAACCCTGCTGATAAAGCGAAACAGAGTATGAAACAGAGTTGACAAACGGACCCAGAAAAATCCCAGAAATAGATGCACGTTTTTGCGAGAGAATCCATTATCAGAAGCCATAACAACCATATAAAAGTGGGTATTCATTAGAAACTACATTGATTGCGGCCATTAACAAAACCGAAGAAGCTTGTAAATTGAGTTTGAAGTAATTAAAAAGAAAAAACAGAGGAAGTCATGCAAAATTTTGATAACCACGTTGAAATATTCAGGGGGGGTGGATGAAGGGGACTTCCCACTTGTAAAAATAAGAAAGTTGATGAAATTCATTAAAAAAAAAAAAAAAGACGATACGATTTGCAATGCAGCTATGATTCAGAAGAAGTTGAAATCAGACCTAATTTTCAGAGATTTGAGAATGGAATTTTGTGAAGCAGAAATTAAGGGGAGGAAAAGAACATGTCAGCAGACTAATATGGATATAACCAATCTTTCCTACGCTTGCTTAGAGCCATGGAAATTTGAGACCTGTTTTATATGATAGGTAGGGTCCTTCTTACCCTTTTTTACTCCCTCTATATATATATATACATACTCCAATTCTTGCTCGGTATAATTCCATACGATAGACATTTATACATATTTTTGGCGTATCAAGTAACCGCATACTATATATTAAAAAAAATATCTTGTATACATGAATGTATATACGTATAGACACATATATAATGCAACTAAACAAGAAGTTGATTAATTTCGTAATTATAATATATAATATTTCTATGTAATAAAATGACTACTTGAATATTAGAATCTTTGTATTCTAATTTCCATCCTTAACAAACTGTAGTGATCAGTCAAATTTGTCGTTTAACGCCATGTGATGTTACAAAATTGTCATTTATGTTGTCGTTTCAATGACATGTACATAATTGTTAAAAAATAAAAATAAAAAAAATAAAAACTAAGGAAAATACGAAATTTCCAAATAAGTGAGAACAATTAATATAATAGAAAAATAGGTTGGTGATCGTAAAATAAGGTAGCAATTAATCAAATGCATAAAAAGGAAGGAAGTTAGCAAACAAAGACAAAGACAAAGAGACATATTATAAGGTTACTATACTGTCTTAATGAATATAATATCTTTTTTCAGTTCGAATGATATCAGAATCTTATTCCGATGACCATTTACGGTCCTTATGAATATCCTTTTCCGGTCCGGTCCGGTCCGGTCCAAGTATGTTTGTTAGTAATTTTCTACCTCCTTTTATTCTATAGTCACTAAAAAACATTTTATAAGGCCAAATGTTATCTTTTTGTTGGCAAGGAAAGCTAAGTATGTTTGGTAGCCGTTTCCCATTTTTTGATTTAATTTTGTAATTGCGAAAGTTTTATCATAATAATTTTTAAAAATATAAAATATAATTAAAAACCCATTTTTAGTTTGATTTTTCTAAATATTGGGTCTAAAACATCATAAAAAGGCTTAAACTTATTTTCTCAAAATTTGGTTTTTATAGATATTTTGGAAAACCATTTTCACAAAATTCTAATACAAGAAATAGTGTTAAATTCCTTTTGGATTTTTAATCGAATAATAACATATTTCATAAGATCTAAAATATCTTAAGATTATGAAATGAATTATGTATTACTAAATATCTATAATAAAAAAATTGGTCTCAAACACTCATGTATGACAGTTTTCTATTTTTGGAAAACTATAAAATCAATTCTCAAAACCCACCTTATATATATATTATAAATAATGGCACACCTAAATTTTCTTTCGTAACCCGACATAAGTCCATTTGAATCGGACCGACTTATTTTGATACTTCTATTATTAAAATTAGTAAGTAGAAAAATTAAAAAAAAAAAAAAAAGAAAACAAATTCTCAAAACACATCACATTCATATGATTTAAGTCACATCACAATTATTTTATGATGGTCCGGGCCAATACGCCCACTTGAGAAGCCGAGAACTAAATAGCCCAATTTTGTAATTGCTACCATTCTTCTGCATGTCGTCTTGGCCATCTTGTTCCTACAGCACGGTATACATTTCTGCATGACAGCAATGAAAACAAATTTTGAGATGGCAATGTATATATACACTGATTTGTTACCGTTGCGTGATTGATGGTACAGTAAATACATAGTCATATAAGGTAAAGAAATATGTATCCGTTGGTAGCTTGCCATATGAAGTTTGTGGCAATTAAGGAGATGATGGCTCACTAAGTTTCTGAATTGTGGAATTTCCTTTTACAACAGCAATGGCATGAACGAACACTGTTCACTTCACGATCAAAAAAGGCACGTGTAGATTCATAAACGAGGGCAGTTGACCAGTTGGTTTATGTCTTGCCTATTTGCCCATTCCATCTGTGTTGAACCCAAATAGGAAAGCTTGCTCCCTCGGAATTAAACACATCGTTTTCGTCATTAATGTATACACAAAATTGTTTGGGACAAGCAAAATCCAAAGCAATAAGTCAAAACAGCCTGTCTATCTATAATACTATACCTACCATACGAACAAACAACATAATTATGTGGCTGGCACATTGAATGAATGTTACGCGGTTCTGACTGGGGGCATATGCCTCTTTAATTTGTACGCAGTTAATGCACTTTGCTGTGACCTTTTGACTCTTCTATCTGTACAATTGGCCCTTCATTTGCTTCTTTTAGGTTAGCTTTTAAGAGTTAAGGACTCTGGCCCTTTCATCTATTTATACATGTATATACAAATCTGTCCCAAAACTAACTACTGAGAGAAAAAAGGACGCAAACCATTTTCATATTGTAGAAGCTGCTAGAAGACGTAGAAGAAGAAGAAGAAACAGGCAGTAGATGATTATATATAATGGGTAGGCCTCCTAGTTGTGATAAAGGAGTCAAGAAAGGACCATGGAGACCTGAGGAGGATATCATTTTAGTCTCTTATATCCAACAACATGGTCCTGGAAATTGGAGGGCTATTCCTACTAACATAGGTCGCCGTTACATTTCTTTTTAACATGTTATTATTGGCAAAATTTCAAGTCAATTATTTATTCTAATTCAATTTCACACATACTGATCTCGATCATCTTCATTTACTCTAATCATATGATGTTTCAGGTCTATGTAGATGCAGCAAGAGTTGCTGGCTTAGATGGACTAATTACCTTCGATCGGGGATTAAACGCAGTAACTTTACAGACCTTGAGGAGAAGAGATCATCCATCTTCAAGCTCTTTTGGGTAATAGGTACTTAATTAACAATGTTATATGATCTCTTGAGTTTTTATGATAACTAGCTACTATGTATACATTAATGTTCTTAATTTAAATCTATCTATCTTATCACAAATTTCTTTACATATGTATTATGGTATATTTTATCATTGTTAGATCATTGATTCACAACAGTTTAAGCTTTCTAACGATAATTTATGACGCATTAATTGGTTAACATAAAAAATTATTTATAATTTAAAATAAATTTAAAAATATTTATTTATAATTCGTAAAATTAAAAAAAACAAAAATTTATTTATAATATCGATGTAATTTAAAGGTGGAGTTACATATAATTTACCTTATTTCTTTTTGAGAAAAATAGTTTGAAATTATGTTCATAATCAATGAAACGTACGGTTGGTCAAATTAATAATCTAGATGTAACCAATCAATCAAATAATCCCAATTAGCAAGATTAACTCAGAATTCCCATAGACAATTAGATTAAAATGTTATATCATCAACCTGTAAGCCTTGATCTTTTCCATCATCAAACAACTATTTTTCAAGCTTGCTTTCCTCCTCTTGAAAAACACTACCTTGATCAAATCCCACCCCATTAATGGAGGTCTCCAGCCAAGCTCGACCTCGATCAAATCCCGCCCCATCATACATCATCTTAACATACATACATAAAAATCCACCCAACCTGGCCTTCATATATTGCAATTCACCGCCTCCATTTCAAAACCCTTAAAACAAATTAGCAAATTTGCAGAGTACTAAAATTGTCAAAAATGGGTGGGGTTAGTTTATATGGACCGCGGTAGTTGAGTCTCTCATCACTCTTATCAATCGTCCGATTTTTTTCTCTAATCTCAGTTTGAATTCCAATCTCATAACTTTGTCTGCTCTATTTCCTTTTTATTTTTCCTTTACAAAAAGAGGAAGATGCCAAGAATGAAGGCGAAAAGAAGCAAGTTGAGCTCACCGCCGATTCTAAGAAAGACGACGGTTCTGTCACCGCCGTCTTCAAGATCGATATGATGGAGGTTTGGGTGAAAATTTTAAAAAAAAATTTGGGATGAAATAATAAATAGATAAATTTATGGATAAAAATAATAATAAAAAATTGATTCATGAGATTATTTATAATCTAAATTAAATTTGAGATAATTTATTTATAATTCATAAAATCACAAATAATTCACTTATAATATATCACTATATCTTAAAGAGGTATATATAAATTATACGTATAATATAAGTTAAGTGATATTTTACCTTCTTAAATTATTATATTATTAAATTTAACTCTCACGTGTTAGAATTACTATCCTTAAACGAGCACCTTATTAGACTTAGTCTCCTAAGTTATTATTTTATTCGAATTACCTCCTCAATAAAAGGGGATTAACATGATATAGTTTAAGGGAAGCTTTTTTTTAAAATGTGATAATTCATTGGGGCTAAAGCTAATAGGATGATAGTTTATGAGATATTTCTAATGTATAATAGTTTAGAACGACTAAATCCGATAGATATAATGGTTATTTGAATAAAGTATTTCTAAAACGTAATAATTCAAGGGAACTAAGTCTAATAAAGTGAAAATTTAGTGGGGCAAACGATGCTTAATTTGTCTCTACAATATTATGAAAGTTAATGGCAATGAATCCTTAGCTATGTAGGGCATTATGGACACTGATCTTTGAAGTGGATTATGGATATACTGCGATTGAAAATTCATGACATGAACAATATCCGAGTTCCTCTATTAATAACAAAATCATGTGGACTAGATAGACATGTCAAGCCCTAAGCCCATCTCATGCCTTATTAACTGCAGCAAGTGGGCTAATATACCCGATCCTCATACTCTTGTGTTAGTGTTCTCAATACTTCATATGAATTGTTGGATTCATTTTTTGTTTAAGATCAATAGCTTAGCAACATGATATATGCTATAACACACGTCTTGATTTAAAGAGAAATTCTTACACGGATTTAGTCTACAGAATTTGTATAGATCAAGTCAATGAATAAGATAATAAGTGGAGTTGGGAAGAATTGTTTGGATAAAAATTACCTTCATAAATACATGGGTTATATGATTAGTGGTGATTGGATCTAATGTATAAGAAATTTATAGATCAAATCTGCATAAGTAATTTTCTATTCAAATCATGCTCGATTACTCCTTATTTATTATCGATGAATATAATATAACGTGTCTGTCTCTTCTTTTTCTTTTTATTTTATTACTTTATTTTTGTTTTAATTTTGGGTTTTTATATCAATAGAAAATATTTTTGTTTTATTAATTAAAATGACTAAATATAGTCTATTGTGATAGACTTGATAAATTTGTATGAATATGATTGTTTAAGTTAGGTCCTCATTTCACTATGTATTCTTAATTTTTGACTAATCTTATCAGTAATCGATCAAAGAGAATAGAGTGAATCTTTTTTTTTTTTTTTTTTTTATCATCTTTACATGCAAATCTTTCTTGTCATCTTTATATTCTCGATGTTATAAATATGGTACGACTTCAATCTAAAAATTCTGACATTTTTACCTTAATTTCTTCAAAATCAATTTATCATATATATAAAAAGCCGATGACCCATCTTAAGTAATCTCTCTTTTGTGACAAAATTGTATGTTTTTGTAGCATAAGTAAATATCATGAGAAAAAGTCTCTAACAACTTGGGTAAAATCTATGATAATTGACTCGAAAGTATATTTGATCATATCTGTTTGACGCCTCAGTTCTTAATCTTCTTTTTGTTGATTGATTGAAAGGCAAAATATATGTCAAATTTGTTTATATAATAATGTACATGTGAAAAAGGGGGGGACCAAACTTCTCATTGAAAGCTTGTCTGATTTAAGATCCCCGACATACCCCTTTTCTTTTGTCAAGTTCCTTTTCTTTTTTAAAAATTAAAAAGATAATTAAAATCGAAATTAATTTGCAGCTTCCAGACTATTCATTATATATATATATAAATACACTTCATCTCAACTTGTATTCATCTAATTGATTACCTTTCTAAATTTACCATCATTGAGTATAAATATTGAAAATAATTATTGCGTAAATTATATTTTTATATTATAATTTAATAAAAATATCATATTATTTAATAAAATTAAATATACGTTTATTTATTAAATTATGTTGATAAATATTATTGAATTGATTAAAGTGGGATGGATTCAATATTTTAGAATTCGTTAAAGTTAAAAGCTACTATAAAATTTATATACTATTTAATTTATCCCACTTCAAAAAAGTAGAAGACATGTTACTCTTTGATCTAAAATTAATCCATCATATTATGTGGCTGAAGTTTAAGCTCAAAGGGAATCTTAAACTACTTATCTTATGCAACAAATTAGACTTTTGAAAATTATGACATAGCTTTCTAAACAACAATCAAATGGAATCCATAGCAACATTAATATGGATGTTGGTGCAAAAATCCGTTCCCGATCCAACAATATTCGCAAACGACCACGATTGAAAATGAAGATACATAAAAAGTGTTCAGGTTATGATCGGTAAATCTCCTCCGACGATTAAGTTAGATACTGTATATATAGATAGAGGAGAATGTAGGTAAAGGCTTCATTTGTTCTTACGAAGCTTTGTAATGATACAGAACTTATATACGGTGATCCTAGAGCTTCCGGGATCCCTATCCACTGGGCTACTTCTAAGTTACAAGTACTACACCTTATTAAGAAGATCACCTCTTACCTAATTCAAAATATTTTGAGACCTAAGATGAATATTAATAATGAGATCTTAATAAAAGAAAATTTAAAAATTTTTATTATTAAAAAGTGAATATAGAACAATAGATAAGTATGATCAATTAAAATAATACAAATTAGAATAACATTACAAGAATTTATTTATAATATCATAATGTAAAATACTAAAATAAAATTTAAAAAAATTAGAATCATACAAAATTCTCCTAATAATATATAAAGTAATCTCCTAATAAAATATAAATATTATATTAAAGAAGATGATCGAACCCAGAAAATTTGGGTTCTCTCCTTCTACGGCGGCGTAGGATCGAACTCAGGCCCTAGCCTTTTGTGATCTGAATTATGAAGTAGAACTCTCGTGAATTTCTCCAAAGAAAAATGGAAGGGAACGTTGGAATGTGAAAATGGGAAAATAATACTTTATTTATTTAATCATTTATTATTTCTAGATTGAAGCATGGACGCACTACTTTAGGCTCTTTTTGATCCTGAAAAGTAGACCACCATGTAATAAGATTTTTGGTTAGGATCGCAGCTGCATTTTAGTTAAGATCATAGCCACCTCCATAAGTTCACCATTTATGCCTTTTTTTTTTTCCTCGTACGCGCTTATGATGTTTGATTCTACGAGCAAGCTCTTCTTTCCATCATCCATGGGCTGCCTCTCTGCAGTTTATACTTTCATGAGATCCAATTCTCTATGAAGAAGAATCCAACTGGTTTTTCTTTTTTCTAGCGATCAGATTGATCTGATTCGACGAATGGTGAGGATGGATTTAGAAGATTTTCGAACGATACTAGACACAGCAGTGGTGGATGTATGGAGCTTCATCGATGCAGCAATGGAGATCGCTTCGGTGGATCATGGAAGAATAAAAATTGTATTCGAAAAAGTTTAAGAGTGTTTTGTGTGATTATTAAAAAATAATCAAAATAAAATCTGTGTTTTAAAAATTATATATTGAGTCTAATCAAACAGTACACGTCAGTAAAAAACCCATTTTTGACTTTATAAATATAAAAATACGTAAAAACGTATTTTAAAACATGTACCTAAACATGCCATTAGACTCTTGGATTTTGGTGTCTTAGTCCAAGGGTCGGCCCTGGCTCTCACCCACCTTTGTACTGCAGTTTGTATGTCAGAGATCACTTACCACCTTCTGCCCGACTCATATTCCCATCTCATAGGACGTATTAATTATTAAATCATGTCATTTTTTTTCTCTCTCTAACTTAAGAGCAATTGAGTGTTGACCGATCATGAGACCCTCACATGACGATGGCACAAACACATAACTAGCAAATCTATGGTATGTAGCCTAGTTTGGGTCCGTCGGAAGCACTTCCTCTAGCCTCCTCCTTCGTTCCGTAGGAACTTTGGTCATCGAGGTTGAGGGCAACTAAGATGACCTCTCTGCTCACCAAGTGCCAACTTGATCTAAATCCATTCTGATCGGGTCAGACTCCATGCTCACTTCGAACCAAGTGTCACCAAGTAGAATCATTATCTACATCCTAATGAACTTTGATAAAACCAATGAAGACCTTAAACCTTAATTAGTTAAACTCACATAGGTTGTGTAGAAAAAATCACACTGCCTGAAACTACTCCAAACGACCTCTTTTAGTCGTTTCGATCGATAATATTATTCTAAATTATTATTTCGATCAATGCCAATGCACCACCCGAAATACAAATTTATTTCCCCAAACCATCTTGCATTTTTCTCTTTCCCAAGCAAGCCTATCCTTTTTTATTTATTTATTCTTTAATTCCTAGAGTTTCAAAACCCCTAAGCCATTTCTCTTCCCCACACATGCCCAAACTCTCTTTTTTCCTTTCTTTTTTTCTTCCTCACTTCTCCTTTCTTTCTCTTTTATTTTCCCTCTCTTCACGCAATAGATCTCTCACCTAAAATTCATAATGTAGATGTTTCTAACTTTTGTTTTCCATTTTTTTTGGGCTAGATATTACTGATTAATATGATTCTTTAAGCTTAATCCTTGTACTTCATCGTAAAAACCTAGAAACTGAAGATATCAAAGGATGATGAAAACTTCTCAACATCAGCCATAAGCTCCTCAATATTCTTATTACCTACATGTCACATATAGGTAACAAAAAAAAGAGTTTGGTGCACCGCCCTTGATGTTTGAGTTTGGTGCAGTTTGGATTGGTGGTTACCACCAAGTCGGTCGGTGACCGGTGTCAGATTCAATTGGTTTGGTAGTGGTAGTCATTGATATCGACACTTGCACATCCTTAAACCCACATACACCTTGTTGATGCAAAAATCTTAGTTCGAGCCTCAACATTATGCTTATCCAATCAACACTTACAAAACAAAGAATATCATTGGAGTTATTTTCGGTAATATCACTCTGACGATCAAGTTAGAACCAATCCTAATTTATAAATGATAACGTCCTCCAAGATTCCTTAAAGATATGATGTCTTCCAGGAGAAAACATCAAGATTTTCCTCCAAGGTCAGAATCACCAGACCTGAATCTGCTCCCTACAGGCTTTTCCCAATCATTAACTTCTTTCCAACTCCTACTATGATTGCCCTCAGTGATTCAGCCGAAGAGGGTCGAGCTATATAGCTTTCCTCTATCACATTCACGCTCTCTGTCTAAGCTGGGAACTTTCCTTTAAGGGACGTGTTGTGACACTTCATTGATTTCTTCTGACATCCTTTGACGATGCAGACGCAAGTTGGATGGAAACTTCATGGCGAGATGTCTGGGAGATACTACCGCTCTCATATTGTTCAATGTGGGGTGACCAAGTATAACATTATAAGACAGAGGAATGTCAACAATTAGAAAATTTACCATAACTGTGATTTGCCGAGGCTCTTCACCCATAGTATAAGCAGCGTGATGGTTCCCTCAGGTATGACTTCAGCCTTCATAAATCCTTTCAGAGGAGTGCAGACATGCCTTAATGAAGCGTATTTGATCCCTATTTTATGGAATGTTGTGCTGATAATGACATCCATTGAACTTCTCATGTCCACCAATATCCTGTGGACCTTCAGCATTGTAATGTTCGCTGTTATGACTAAAGTTTCATTATAAGGGAATAAAATCCCCTCCTCGTCTTCTTTTATAAATGAAATGCTCAGTACTGGTTGGACTATTGAGGTTGACTCAATGGTGAACAGTTTGGAGTGGGCAATTCATACACAACTTCTTCTATGGTTATTGAGTCCCCCCCTTCTATACCTTCGATGATGAAGTAAATTTCTTTGGTGTGACCTAGACCCCCTTCAATAGTCGGTCAACCTGAATTAGTTTGACTCTTCTTCAAGTGATATGCCTCCTTATCCATGAATCCCCATAGTTCTTCGCTATGTACCCGCTCTTCAATCGTATTCTTTAGATGATGACAATCAGTGGTTTGATGCCCTATTCTCTATGAATCGGAAGCATAATGATTTGTTTCTGGAATTTATATTTCCTCGAAGTGGGGGTGGCTTCTTGAACATATTCTACCCTTCATATTCAAGTAGATTACCTCGACATTTGCAGTCAAGGGCAACAATCTTTCCAAAAGGCGCTTCGATTCTTTTTCGGGGCTCTTTTTCTTCTTTTCATCCTTCCACTCTTCCCTGAGTTTATCTTATTTCTTCGACTTCTGAGGGCTCGAGGCTATTTTTTCATCAATCCCCTTATGGATTTCACCTATGTCTCATAGACTTTATCTACTACTCCGATCTTTTGAGAAATTTCAATAGTTTCAGCATAAGAGGTCATATGTTTCTTGTTGGTGGTTCTCATGAACTTCTCGTTGATGGTACTCCCAAGGAAAGCGTGCATAATGCCCTAGTTTGTTGGCCTATCCACCTTCTATGCTGCTTCATTAAACCTTTCGATGAAGTCCAATAAGTTCTCACCCAGCCTCTACTTACGACATTTAGGCTTATGAGCGATAGCTTTGCTTTAGTTTCCGCTTAAAATTTAGCTATAAGCAAGGATTTTAATTCAGTAAATGAATCTACTAATCCCGGGTCAGTCCCCTATACCAATTCATGGCTAACACTACAAGGGTAATATGGAACGCCTGACAAACCACCGCATTTGACATCCCACTCAGGCACATTAAAGCTATATACAATGTGGTCTCTAGGGTCTTTAAACCCATTGTATTACGAGATCTGGGGCGCCCTGAATTTCTTTGAAATCTAAGCTTTTAGAATCCTTTTAGTGAAAATGTTGTTTATATCTATGAAGAAGGGGACAACTTCTCCATCTCCCTCTGAAGTTAGCTCCCTTGCCTTCTTATCAAACTCAGTCTCTTTGGCCTTAGCCTTTTCTAGCTCTTCCTTAAACTTTTCTTCATGAGTGAGATCTGTCAACTCATTCCCAACAAAGCTGACCCCCTCATCTCTTCACTCATTTATTCATAGCACCCTAGAATATGGGGTAGGGGTTGTCCTAAACTATGCTCGTATTTAACTCAGAAAATATATGAGGTGGTTCTTAATGACTCTATCAACAATGCTAGAGATTCGAGCCACTTCTTGGGTTTCACTTTTCTCCCTATGGTTTTTGGCTGTCATCAGGACGACTTGCATTTTCTCCATCAACCTGCTAAGGTTGAATGCCAGCATTTTCTCCATCAACCTGCTGAGATTGATTGCCAGTATTTTCTCCATTGTTATCCATTAGTTTTGACTCTTAAGGTTGATGAAACAAGGCTTTTGTCTTTTCCACAAACGGCGTCAAACTATTGATACAAAAATATGTGTATGAGCCTCAATAGTATACTGATTTGGTTAATACCTACAAAATAAAGAATAATGTCGGGTTTATTTCCGGCGATAACACTCTGACAATCAAGTAAGAAATGGAGAGAGTAAAGTTTTTAGAAAATTTGGAATGGATTGTAGGATGTATATTTTTCTTTATATTTATTAAATCATTAAAGTCTATTAATAGCCTCATTGCTTTTTAATTAATACCGACTTTTGATTATATTATGATTAATATCATTAATTTAATCATTAACGATCTTAATGTTTAAATAACTATTTACTTATCCAATTTTTTAGTATGTCACAACACCGTTCCTATAAAATCGGTATATGCTATCATAATCTAATTTGATATCTCAAATAATTCTTATCAAATTTGAGATTAAAACTGACATTTATTGTCGGACTCTATATATCCATCTTTGAGTATCGTGCGATAAATTATGAGGTAATTTTGAGTACTCTAAAAAGTATTTACTCTCTGCAGCCCCCAATTGAAGTCTTTTTTAGTGTTTTAAATGATTACGTGGTTCACACCACTAATTGGGAGTAGCAACTCCTTTGAATATTTTAAAAATTCTCTTTGTTTGATTTTTTTTTAATTAATTTATTTATATTTCCCTTTGCCGAGGTGATAATATACTGTTTTATTTCCATCTAATCAACTAATCAAGATAAGGGTTATGCGGTAATAAGGGTTACGCGGTAATAGTAGAATCTAGAAGGCTATGATTCTCATTTCCAATCCATACGATCTCGAAATCTAAATAATATTTGGACTTGTAATGTGGGCAGCAAAGATTATATGTGTTGGGCTGGTAAGAAGCACGAGGCCTCCTTTCATTAGTTTCTGAGACTAGCGTGAGGTACCGAGTTATCCTTAAAACATCAAATCAATGTCATGAATCCTTAAATTGCTTAACACAAATTACTCAATAATCTCAATTGACATGAAATTTGCAGCTATGCATGTTCCCCATTTCAGTTGATCTCTGCTTTGACACAATTTGGTTGGCGTAGCATGCATTGAATAAAAAAAAAATCAAGTATAATCGATCCATCTTCAAATTTGGTGCATGCATGCATGTAATCGCACCAAGAGGTCTTTTTTTTTTTTAATACTTTGGAAGTATTTATTTAAGATCGATTGAGCTACATTATTATTTGTATGATATGACTCGCATCACTACTTTAAGGAGTATGTAATTCCAGAACATTTCGAAAGTAAATAATGCAACCAAGAACTAAGTCTATTACATTGTTTTTCAGAATAATTACTTTGTTTTGCCAATTTCTAATATTTAAATTATCAGATCAATCTTAGTCACTTACGTTTGACAAAATATTAATATATGATGTATTTTTGCCCTAAATAGAGAAGTTGTAACTCAATCTTCAATAATCAAATTTTCAATATCTATTAATTAATTTTCTAAGATCTGTACGTATGACGTGGACCACATTATATGGTAATAATTAGTCCATCGAGTATAGAACTAGGTCTAATATCATATAAATTTTGAATGTTGAGAATATTATTTCATATTATAAATATAAATTTTAAAAAATCACTATATAATAAAGATATGTCACTTTACTCATTATTAATTAATTTTAAATTTGAAACCTAAATTTTTATATAATATCATAACACTCTTATATATGATTGACTTATCGTTACAGGTACTCGATGTATGCTGAATATAAAAATATAGAAGTGACACGAAATATAAAATACATATATAGACTCGAAATAAAATTAAGTTATTTTATATATAGACTGAATTTTTATTTTTATATTTCATCGATCTTAATAATAATTAATTTCAATCTTCACCAAATTTTTATTTTATTTTATTTTAAGTTACTGAAACCCTACCCAAATTCCAAATTAAAATCGGAACAAAGAATTTAAAAAAAAAAAAAATCTCATAAAAATAATACAGAAAAAAACATAGAAGAGACACGAACCCTACATCTCATGCGCTCAATATTGTGACGCTGTCTTTTCCAGATGGAAAGTCTTCAACCACAACATCACTTTTTGCTTGCTTGTGATCGAGAGGGCAAAAATAGTACAAAATTAGGTTTTGAAAACCAATCAGATGGTCATTCTATAACAAACTATAAGCACTGTATTGGGGTGAAAGCAAAAGTTTCCATATACCATTCATTATTACAATTATCATTATTTTAGTGTGCGTCATTCTTACCTCATGCTCTTATAATTTCTTATATTTAAGATATATATATTTATATATATATTAGATATTTAAGTATGTACAAAATATAGTAATATATTAAATTATATCATAATAATAAATATTATTTATTATATAAAAATAATATTTATGAATTATAATAAAATTTAATATTTTATATAGTCATACATTATTTATATAAAAAAAATATCGAGATATATATAGATGCAGGTTTAAGGAAATTAAGAGTAGTTTGCATGCACGCCAGCACGTGAGATGAGATATTATACACATGGATCTATTTACTATAATAGTCTTTAATTCTTAGGTCAATAAGTAGGAATGAACATGGTTGTGAAAAGCAAACATTACAGTATATAGTACCATACAAGCTAAGCTTGAGGCAATCCGTAATAACAACATTTGTTTGATCTTAATTTGAAACAACGAAAGGTAAAACAATATGTTTCTTTTTCACAAAAGTAAAAGCGAATAATCAATATGAAATAGCTAGGCTAGGTTTTACATGCTATATAAGTACCCATCTTCTTCTTAGCTTTTTCCACAGCCTCAACCTCAAAATAAAGAAAAGAAAGCTCTTTGCAAATTGACGGGAGAAAAAATCATGAGGAAGCGTCAAGTGGTGCTTCTTAGAAGATCAATCGATCAAGAAGGTTCGATTGGAAACACAACGACGAATCGAGTAAGGTATGTAGAGTGCCAGAAAAACCACGCAGCCGAGGTCGGGGGTCATGCCGTGGACGGTTGTAGAGAGTTCATGGCAACCGGGGCCGAGGGCACACCATCTGCGCTCACTTGTGCCGCTTGTAGCTGCCACCGAAGCTTCCATCGAAGAGAAGTCCTCGAAGCTCGTAATGACAATCATGAGGTATTCAATGATAACTTCACTTCTTATGATTCTCCTTCAAATGGAAGATAAATTGTATATTCTTATGTATTTCTATAATAATATCGACTAAATAAATAATTTGTTTGGGATTGGTGTGTTAGATTCCATTTAATCGTTACGTGTTGTCATGAAAGATTGTACTCGTGTTTTGTGATGCTTCACTGATCATCACTACTATAAAAAAAAAGATTGAGACCATGTGTGAGGGTTTGAGATATGATCGTTTATAGATTTGATCGTTTGAGATATGATCGTATGCAATTTGTTCAAATTTGCATCCTTCTCTACCATTTCTCTATATCTTATGCTAGGTTATAATATATAGTCATTCTAATTGTTGTATTATCATGTTAACCTATCCACATAACAAGATATATAATTAAGATATGGGCGTGATCTTCTCTAAAATGTGTTGTTTTCTTTTTCTTTTTTTTCTTTTTTTTTTTTGAAGTATGTATATAGAAACAGTTTAAAAGGCCAAAACTGGGGAGGACCACTCTACAAGAAACCCTACAATCCAACCTAAGGCAAAACCATACAAAAAGAAGAGCTATAAATTATTCCAAAATGAACGAATCCGACAGTTATCCAAAATAGTATAGGGAGACTCTGCAATTTATACTTAACAAAAAGGAAAAAAAAAAAGATTTTTTCAATAATGATGGTCGCAGAGCAAGAGGAATTATTATAAATGCGATTATTCCTCTCCTTCTCAAATGTTCTTCGTCTCCGTTGAAAATCAATTAGTGCTTCGTTAGGTATCTTACATTATCAATACTCATTTTTGTGGATTGAATGGAAGGTATCTGTATTTTTCTTACACATAAATCTTGGATCTTTATAACTTGTCATAGTTTTTCACCCAAAAAAAAAAGAGAAAAAACATAAATAATATGTCCATTTATGTATTGAGAAGAAAAGTATTGCTTATTCTCTATTGTTTTAATTGTTTGTTATTGAATAACTTAGAATAACTTATAATATATAACATGTTAACCATATCAAATTAAGCTAACATGTTAGTGCATGTTATATAATTCAACATATATAATTATTGATTTAAGTACGAATAATATGATAGTGCATGTTATATATATATATATGAAGAATAAATTTTGTAATATTATCGATATGTATATAAATGTAATTAATTTGAAGGCTGGCCCACATATCTAATCGTGTTGGGTTGTTGTAATGGGGGCTGAACAGTACTAATTGAAAGTGATTAAAGAAAAGCTAATTAAGACATAACTATGGATCACTTTTATATTGGTAGGTGCATGAATTAGCTAAAAAGATAATAAACCCAAGAATGTTAAAGAAAAGGACCAGCCATCTGTTCAATCCAACTTGTATAAATCAGTCAGTTAGGTTCCCCCACAACTGTCCTAATTGCATGATTAGTCTTATATTCATTTGCATTGACCAACCACTAATTCAAACTACATCTCACTTTTCCAACCCTAAATCGATGGTCAATGTATGGATATCATTTACATATTCGAAAAAAAAGCCATGGCAGAGAGAGCAGCGCAAAATATGATTAACCACATTTTCACGTCTATATATTAAGCATATATATCGGTATAATGTGCGTTAACATATATCCTTAGATATTGTACTATGTAGTACAACTTTCGAACCAAAATATCCTGAAGTGCGTATTAAAGAGTAACCTAATGCAGTCAGCAAATTTTGGAGATAGAGACCAAAAAGAGTTACGTTCTAAATAAGTAACGAAACTTGATATAATGTGATGGGGTTAGATATTTTCCTTGTGAGGTGTTCTAAGAACATGAAGGGATCTGAGTTAGGTCTCAAATATGGACGACCAAACTTTCAGCTATATGTTGTTTTTTAAATCAGGTACATGTCAATTATAGATTGCAGATATATGAATGCATGAATAAAGAGGCTTATCAACATATACTTGTTTAAGAAGAAAGATATCTTCAGTAGAGGTTGAGTGTTGATCTAAGATCTAGCTAATGACATGCTTGTAGCAAGTTTGTTTGGAAACCTTTAGTATATATGTTTTACGCTCAAAATTGAGGGTTGGGAAGCTAATTTTTCATTTTATTAAATGAGTTAATCTGTCATATTTAAAAATATTAGATTTTAAATAAAGAGATTTAAAAATTTTAATTAAATTGAGATAAATAAAAAAATAATTAATTAAATAATGATAAAATATTTTATCCACTTCAATTATAACTTTGAGATGTTATGATCAATCGATTTTAAATAAAATATATTAACTTATTTTAAAAACTGAAAGATTAATCCCCTAACCTTAAAATTGTGATCAATGCACTCATCTACCGACCTAGGTAGTATAAGAGAAGAAACATCTTCCCAGACCTCAGCAATTTAAACTGATCTAGATTCTTATCAATCTGTTCATTAAGAACAGTATTTTATCATAGACCACTAGAAGTTGGCTAAAATTTTAAATGATGATGTAATAGCTAAGATTAAATAAAATTTACGAAATTAAATAAATCTTATATAAATATTTTAATAGAGTCAGATCTACATGTAATAAACTAATCATATTTTATGACATTCAATTAGTAAATAAGTAATTTTGAGTTAGAAAAATAACACTCGTAGAAAAGAGAGGAAGAAAGGGTTAATTTTTATCATTACAATGGTCCAATGTCTTTAGACTGGACTGGCCCATTTGAAAAATCCTACATGTTATTAAGAAAAGCCCGATTTATAGTCAATGTGGTAGCAAGAAAGTAGCCCTTTCCGTTTGGGTATCCGTGAAGTAATAATAAAGAGGAATATTTGCCGCCATCTTAACTAAGAACAGGTTAATAATGTAAACTTGATGAAGCCGGACTTAAGGCAGGGTGAAACTTAAATGAGGATGGAGCAGCAAAAAGAAACCCCGGTAGAGTTGGCCTACTAATTAGGGATGCTAGTGGTACTTAGTTATAACTAGTTTCGTTGGAAATTTGAGTACATCAACTAATCTGATTGCGGAATTGAAAGGATTAAGACTCGGTTTACTCCGTGATTAGGAAAGGGTCTTTCGAGCTTTGGACTCTAATTTAGATGCGTTAGGTATGTTTAAATAGATAACACAAATCCCTAATGCATAGATTAGTCAAGACACTCTTCATTCTTTTCTTAATGGAATATGAGACATTGTTTCTACTTGTTGGACATAATTTAATCTTAAAATCACAAACTCACAGACAAAGTTATAAAGATGATATATTTATTCACTTCAAACAAGTGTGTGTGAAAGAAAGTACGAGAATATAATCATAGATAAGTATATTATAATTTTGTAAGTGACAAGAATAAAGAGAAAAGTTGCTAATAAAAATATTTTTACTTCTTAGCTAGAGATGATCTCTTTGGAACAAATTTCAAAGGATAAACTAGAATAATTTGCAACTCATTCGAAAGAGAATACTATTACATGCATACTACATTTGATTGTTCCACAGTGTAATTGATTGTTACCATGTCCGAAGTATTTGAGAGCTTATTACGTTAAGATTTTAGAGATAAGTTCAAATACTCGCCGATTTATGAATGTACGACTTAACTGTATAATATATAATTCAAACTCGAGCATAAGGCTCTTTAATCAAAACAAAACAAAACAAAACAAAAAAGGGTTAAAAAGCAGTTAATAAGATGAAAACGAAATACATATAAAGAGATGGAGAAAATTTAACTTATTGTGAATAGAATAACAAATGTCAGAGATTTGTTAGGATACATGACCTAAAATATAGTGGTCCAGTACTTTATAACAATATATGCACATAAAATAATTTAGAATTATATGATGTGGTCCTTCATGCATTTTGATTATTGACTTGCAGTGTAGCCAGCTCAGAATATGTTCGTAATCAATTTCATATCGCTCCAGTCCATGCCATTATTATTCTTCTCATAAATTCATTTGGTTCAAGCAAGGAAAATATTTCGCACGAGTTGCAATGGCTAATTGGATCAGTACAAAGCTATCTCTATCCATCTCTAAAGATCAAGAAATGGCAGGGCCACCATGTTCTCTTCTTTTCATCTTTTCGTCTTTTCATCTTTTCATCCTTTCAATGGTGTTATTTTATGCAACTAGCCGGGCTCTCCGGTTGTACGTAGAGCCAAACTGAAGGGAGCTCTCCCCGCTACTATAAGATCATCATATTGATTCATTTAACATCTTGTTGGTACACCAACCCTCGATCTTATCTTAATTATAGCAGTAAATTTAAGATTTATGATCTGATCATAACTCTTATTACGATCATTTTTAATTATATATAGGACTTATTCATGGTTCTTACTTTTTACTAGGTGAAGAACAGCAGTTTCAGTCAAGTATTCACTTCACCACCTCCCCCCCAACAACGTTAAGTACTTAAATGGACGTTTCAACATTTAAAAGATTAGATTAGACTAATTCTCATTTATCATAAATTCATATGAGATGAATAGGTAGCTAGTTCGTACGGTTTATCAAGCAAGATAGTTTTTATAAAATATTTCCGGCATATTTACTCTTAACGATTAAGATTATACTACACCATCGTAAGTAATAATGTGGCGAAATCCTAAGGAGTACATACTTTTTAAAGCACCTTAAAAGCCTCGATAACGATTATGACAATATATGGTAAAATCATACAAACCGGTATTCAATTCAAATTTGGAGAAGTCCAACCTTGTTTGTCGACTATATAGGATGTGAACTCACCAAAAGTCTGATTGTTCTGTCACTAAGTCAATGGTCGTATCTAATTAATTAAGCAAGGAATTAGTCTAAATATGAACGTTAGTTCCAAGGCAACACTATCAAATCTAAGTAAGAAAGGGTAACGTGGAGGATAGATTAGCCATAATATAATTAGAACAGAAGATGCGACTTTCAAATCATGGAAAAATAAAGGGTTACATTCTTGCAACCACATACCAAAATCAGACAAAACCCTTGTAACATGGTAAGTTGTCATGGTTATCATCTACGTACGGTCCTTACTTACCAACTAATTATATATTAAAGTATTAAACTGTCATCATCTTAATTTTACTGTGAAAAATTAATTGAAGTTAGGGAATTAGGGATCTCCTCTTAGAATTTGATCCATCTGTTATAGATGTAAGGTACGAATTTGATATGGTTACTCATGTTTATGTCAACTTCAATTAGAATTTTATGTCAACTTCAGCTATAATCGAATTTTATGTCAAAAATAAATTGATCCTTATTTTTGTTCTAGGATTGGTTTAAAGTCAAATCATAAAAATTAAGATTGGAAAAAATAAATTTTAAAATTTTAAAGATTTATATATAAAATTTTAGTATTTTTATCATATCAATATACTAATTTTTAAAAAGTCTAGAAGCCTCCCTCTCTTCCTTAGCTCTGCTCTTGATTTTAGGTAATTTTCAAATGATATTTCGATACTTAGATCTCATATATAATCATCATATTGAGAGAATATCATCTAATATAAGAATGTCAGTCTTATAAGTTCATAAAAAAAAAAAAAAAAAAAACACTTCGCTTATTCTATTTGGTATCACTTAATTTTAGGTCGGAAATCCAAATTTCTACGAAGTAACGACGATCTCATTAGTATTGACAGTTGGGTCTTGCGGACTTAATTAATTAGGTTTAATCATATAGATTAAATAGAAACCAGAACTACTAGTGGGTAGAGTAGCTAATCATTCATTTTACTAATTAAATATTTTTACATCCCCATCTTACTTATAATTTAAAACTTGCCTCAAAAGGAAAGTTTAATAGAAAAAAAAAAAACATAAACATAAACCAACATAAGCTGGTAGGAGAATCTAGAGAGCTACTAAATTAATCAATAAACAATCGGATAAGGTTATAGCATTAAGGTTATACACATTAAAAAAAAAAAAAAAAACGTAACCAACCATTGAATTGAGATTTGTTCTCTTAAAATAAGGATGTTAAAAATCATAGACAAGTGCATAAATATTACAATAATAAAGAGAAAAAGTTGCTAATAAAATATTCAGTTCTTAGGTGATTAACCCCAAAAGGGTTTTTGTACACAAGTGTTAAAAAATAAAAAATAAAAAATAAAAAATAAAAAAATAAAAAATTTAGTGGGATAAACTAGAATAATTTGCAATCTTTTGCCACCCAACACTTTCTGCTGCTTTCTTTCAGACACTAGTTAGAGAGAGAAGGAAAAATAAATAAATAAATAAATAAAATATTTATTTATTTATTTATTTTACTTTCCTGATTAGACATTAGATTCCTAAAATAAATACACTAGTTACCGAGGCATAGATTTTGCTTATTCCAAAGAAAATAACATAAATAGTCATATTTCTTTATATGAGGGAAAAAAAAAAAAGGAAAAAGAAGGCAAATTGAATTTGTTACTGTTCATATCAATCATCATTCATCAATCTGTATGCTCAATTAACGAGATAATTATAAGATCAAGTGATTTAAATTAATATAACTGAACTAAGTTGCAACAAAACGAGAAAAGTGGAAGGAAACTAGTTATTATAGTACTCTAATCTAGAAGCCTATTAATTCCCGAAGCTGGCCAAAAAAGGATCAAGAAGAAGAAGATCCGTTTGCAGCAACAACAGCTGGAAGTACTCCTTCCTGATCCTAATCATCTTCATCGTCATCATCATCATCATCATCATCATCATACTCACGATTCATAATTTGATTCTGAACGGCATCGTTTTTGCCGTTGATGACGTCGTTGTGGGAACTATTGTTATGTTCTAGAACATGATGGTGATGATGATGATTGACATCCTTCATGTTATTCATCGACGATACCTTACCCAAAGTGTTCTTGTTATTATGCATCCAGACTTTAAGAACACCCTTATCGATTCCGATTTCATGGCAGAACTCTTGCACGATCTCTTCATCTCTCTTCTGCATCTTCCATCCAACTCGTTCGGCAAGCTCATGCATCCTCTCTTTCTGTTCTTGGCTGAACTTCGTTCTAAACCTTTTCCTCGCATTCGGGCTCCCGTTAATTGGGCTCGGCCCGGTTCCAGGACCGGTTGATAGAGCTAAGAGCATGTGGGGAGCTGATGGGTAGTAAGAGGAAGAGATTGGAGGTGGGGAAGCTGAATTGGGGCTCCGATTCAGCTGCGGAGGAGGTGGAGGCGGTGGGTGGTGGCGGTGGTGAGGTTGGTACTCGATCACGTGGGTGGCAGTGGCTGTAGTTGCAAAGGCGGTGGGGTCAGGTTCCCGGCGGTGGAAATTGCGGTGGCAGCCGCAAGCAGCGCATTTTAGAGAGGTGGGATCTGATGGCGTGGCGGTGGGAGATGGCATGAATTCTCCACAGCCATCTAGAGCGTGAGCTCCTAAGGTGGCCGCATGGTTTTTGAGACACTCTTTGTAGGTGGTGGTGGTTGCGGAGGGTATGATGACATGGTGGTGATGATTCTGCTGTTGCTGCTGCTGCTGCTGCTGCTGGAGGTGGTGATGGTGGCGCTTGAGTACTCCGTTGCTGATAGGTAGAGGCTTTATGGGTTGGATCTTGATTGGTGTTTCGCTTTCAGCTTCCGGAGATCTTGTTATGTTCGTGGCCGTGGCAGCAGCGGAGGAGGGATTGGTGGCGGTGGTGGTTATATCCATAGCTCAAACATTTAAAGAGTGGTGTTTAGAGAAGTTTAAGCATAATTACTTAGAAGACCTTGTAAATGGTTCTTTTTTAGGGTTAGGGTTGATTCGTAAGGAGATTTGAGATGGTGTGTGAATAACGTTGGTGGGAGAGGGAGTATTATGTTTGGTTGCTAAGAAAATTTAGGTGAGAAAAATTGGAAGTATTTTCTTGGGTTGGTTTAAGAGGGGAGGAGCGAAGGTAGAAGATGAAAAATGAAGTTGAAGAAGGAACCAAAGAAAAAGGAGCAAGAGAAAAAAAAGTGAGAGATTATGGAACAAAAGTGAGTGATGAGGGGATGATAATGAAAAATCTGGGGTTTCGTGGTTGTGCTTCTTACCACTTTGCATATATTTTTTTTAACCGTAGCTCTCTAATCATGATTAAGTCATTGACCCCACTCCACCACTTGGGTTAGTTGTTATTTAATTAATAATTAATATGTTGTGTAATAAATACATATATTACTTTCTAGCTGGTGAATGATTAACCCTCTGCTACTACTTTCTGCACACGACTCAGTTTTGACTCGTTTTCTCTCTCTCTCTTTTTTTTTTCTTTAACAAAAATACTTGAACCTCTCTATATTATGAGAAAATTATAAATTTAATAAATTTATATCTAAAATTAAAATGGATCCTAAGACAAATGCAGTAGACATATAGGAGGGAGGATAGATTTAGGATAGGTCTTGAAATTAAAGCCGAGTTGACTCGGTTTGAGGCGGATGCGGCTGACCTGCGAGTACTAAGACGCGGGGGGGACAGATCCCCATCTTAATTTTGTCAACTTGCAGTAAAGTGCAGGCTGGACTATATTTATCTTTCACTTTTCAAATTTTGATATGGGACAGCCCACTTTTTGTTATGGACAGCCCCCCTTAGTACCTTGGATTCTTTAAAACTTCAATTAATGGAATGCAATATGTGAACTTCAAAATGTGTAATTTTATGTACATACATGTTTGAAGAATTCTCTTATACTCTTGTTCGAGAAACTGATGGCTGTCTTATTTGAGGCGGTTGTAATTTTTATATAGATATAATTTATAATAAATTAAATTTATTTATAATTTTAAAAATAATATTATTAATAAAATATATAAAAATTAAATTATAATAACTTTTTATTTATAATATGATCATAAAAATATCAAAATAGACTCATCAAAACGGTCTATTATAACCTAGCTCGACATGACATGATTTTGAAGGCCCGATAGGCTTTACACAGACTTTATATATACCAACTTATAAGTTATGAGACCTTTAAATTATTGTAAAAGGTAAAAAAAAAAAAAAAAAAATTGAACTTTATTTCATTCTTCCATACCTTATTATGTGAGTTGGTTCCCATACCATCTCACATAAGGTACGTTAGCCTTAACACAGGCCACACGTGTCATGCTCAGACTGGCACGATTTATCTAAAATCATAATTAAGCTTAATATATAATAAATGATGTTAGCCGTTCCAAACTTGAATTAGGCCGCATAAATGAGCTAACATGTCGATTCAATAGGCTCACGTCATTTTGATATCTATATATAGCCATAGATTATTATACTTATAAACAAAATATTTATGTAACTATATATTATACTCATAAACAAAAATCATATTATTTTAATTATTATTAACTAATAACAAATTATGAATATAATAGCTCAAAAAATTTTATTTAATTTTAAAATGAAGAGAGTTTATCATTTGGTTTCATCTAATTTTCTGTAATGAATTTCATAAATTACTATTACATAATATTCTTTCAAAATAATATTATTTAATGGACGTATAACTACCACGTGATCTAGACGAGAGAAAATTTTATAATCACGTGATTTAGGGGAGGAAAATTTCTCTAATCTAATTTAGATGATATTTTAGATTGACGTAGAAAACAATGACATTTTAAATAATAATAATAATATCAAAATTTATGATGGAAAAAGTGTTTATTCTTAAGTATGGTTTAAATGCAAATCCTTATAGTTTACATGTGAAAAATATTTTTAAGGTTACATCATAATTTTCTTGATTAAGTAACCTTCTTTATTTAGATATTTTGACATTATATTATGATTAGATATTAAAATCATAATTTATAAGAAAATATTAAGAGTAATTCAAATTATAATAAATATGGAGACAGACTCTTAAGACAAATTATTAATCAATTTAAAATTAAATAAATATTAAATATCTCAACATTAACTTGATTTTATAACTCAATAAAAAAGTAATTAAAATCTAATCTCTAAATAAATAAATAAATAAATAAATAAGTAAAATAAAATACTCTGATATGTTTGACCAAATGAAAAATATTATTATGCTACTGAGGGTAAAATTGTCTCTATAGGGTGTCAGTGGCGTGGATATATCAAAATTATGACCTATATTTATTTAGGACAGTACTAATTGCCTATAGCTGAAGCCTGAAGGTATCTTTGTCGGCTAGAGAGAATTTACGGTCGTGGTCTGAATTGTGAAAGACGAAACTTACAGTCACCCGAAAACGACGTCGCTTGCACTTCTCAAGAAACGGAAAACAAGGCAGTCCCTTTTTTCGTCTGGTCGAAAATGTCCTCGTACATACACCACTATTTACAAACAGAGCCCACGCCCACCACTTTTGGCGTAGTGGTGGTTAAAAGTGCATGAGAACCGATCCCCCTTTTTTTTTGGTCAGCGTAATCACAATTACCACGTAATTAAGCCTTCTCTCCGTTCTTACACGTGTAAACTACGACCACACGTGGCAGAAAGTTTCATTACACTTTGAGCAGTCAGGATGCCACGTGGCGACAATAGTCTTTGAAGCGTAAGTATATATATATATATAACACTTAAATTAAGTTACACATTCAGGTAATATGTATTAGTGGGAATGAAGAAGTGGAAGGTTGATGATGTGAGCAATATGGGTCCCTAAATAATGAGTTGTTAAATTGTGTGAGTTTAGTTTGGTTAATCGGGTTGGGTGTTATAGAGACATAGCACCTTCATTACCTAAAAAGCCTCACATTTTAGAGACAGGGTCACATCTACATTTTGAAGTACTGTCTCAATTATTGCTACTCCATGTCATTTTTTCTTTTCAATTCCTAAATTATTTTTGCTTCCTATTTAATCAATATAATGATATAACATTATTTTAAAAGGTGTAATGATTGTTTGCAATGCATTTTGATTTTCAATTTTATTACAAGTAGGGACCACTCACACTAAATTGTAAACAGTTTGTTCATATAAATTTGTAGATTTATAATAATATTTTATGTAATTTAATAAATAAAATTATATTAAGTTAATTATATTTATTAAGTTGTTTCCATTTCTAGTAATTATTTTCTTAAATGTATTTTTCATATATTCTTTCTTCAATAATATTTGATTCTCAATCAATTATTTAAAAAAAAATAAATTAAAAATTAAATAATGAGATTTACCTTCTTAATTAATTTTTTCTTAAAATATACATTTTTTTTATTTTTAAAATCTTAATTTTAATATATTTATTATTTTCCTACATTTCTATTTCTTTACATTCAATACTACTTATAAAATACATTTCTTAAATAAAAAATATTTCAATCGAATTCGATCCGACTAAAATAATTGCCATCTAACTGGGTCGGATTCAATCTGTTGCTCAACTCTAATATATAATATGATTTAATTATTATTTATATAAAAAAAAAACTTACATTTTTAATAAGAAAAGTTTGGAGTATCGTATTCGTATATACTAAGTTAATTATAATGTAAAGACTTTTGCATATAGAGTGGACCCGAAAGAACCTTAAAAAAATGATACTTCCGAGAGAGAGAAAAAACCATTAACAGTGAATGTTCGGTTTGTTTGGTTCTACGTATTCTAATTTTCAACCTATCATTTTCTCACCGAAACGACATATCGTTTTTACGTAACCGAATGAAATGTCGGGAAAGAATCAAACAACGAAGAAGACGGCATATGTCGGGACATCGTTTGACCGCTGTGGCGCAAGTTAATGACTTTTTTGAGGCTCACAAAGAAAAATGGAATCCAAGGGCCCATAGTCCCAACATTTTTACCGTATTAAAAAAGATTCGATTCTCCCTGAGGCATATCATATAATATATTGTTAAGTTATATATTTGTGTAACGATAATGATTCGAACCTTCCCAACCAACTATCTGCATTATACATGGGTGAAAAAAAAAAAAAGGGAAAAAAGAAAAAAGAAAAGAAAAAATGGGCCTCACCGGCCCAATATAATTATTTGCTTTAAAGTATAAGCTGGGCCTGGGGCCCTACTCTTTGTTAAGAAATCTAAGCGCGGGAGAGGCCCATAATCCATTACGGTAACACGTATTTCAAAAATACACACGAATTATTTCCCGCCAAAAAGCTTCCCCAATTTTTCTGTTCCTTCTACATTTCTGCAGAATATGAAATACAGATCGAGTAGCATGCAATAATTGCGGATCTCTGTAGCGCATTTTCACTTGTGTAGCCACTGAAACTCGAATATTCCCTCAGGTCAGGTCAACGGAGGCTGAGTTGACTCTGGAAATGGAAGCAGAGACGCAGGACGAGTTCACCGCCGGCGGCTCCAATTCAGTTTGTGGAAGAACCAGAGCGCCGAGGCTTTTCATCAAAGAGATGATTATGAGGAACTTCAAGTCTCACGCCGGCGAACAACGTGTTGGTCCTTTTCACAAGGTTGGTGTTCTAAAGTTGAAATCTAGGGTTCTGCTTAAACGCGTTAAAAATGGGATTAAAAGTTGCTTGACTTTTTGAAAATTTAAAGGGGACATGGCTCGTCCTGCATCGTCTATCCCTTAGCTTGTTTTCATTTCTTGTACATTTAGTTCTCCTTTTGTTTTCTTGGGAAATTCAGAGTTTCTCTGCTGTGGTTGGACCAAAGGGCAGTGGAAAAAGCAATGTAATTGATGCCATGTTATTTGTGTTCGGTAAGCGAGCTAAGCAGGTATGTGAATTTTACTCTTACTTTTTAGGTATTGTTAGGTACTGGAAATGCTTCTTCTTTTTTGGTTATAGTAATTATTGGATGCAATTTAGTTCTTACAAACTTAAACTTTTTTCTAAATGGGTAATTTATTTGCAGATGCGACTTAATAAAGTTTCGGAGCTTATTCACAATTCCACCAATCACCAATATCTAGATAGTGCGGGTGTTTCGGTTCACTTCCAAGAGATAGTTGATCTGGTAATTTAAGGTTTTTGTTGTTGTTGTTGTTGTATGGATTATTGTTCTAATCCCAATATAAACAGATGAACTGTATTGTTTTCAGTTAATAAGTTGCAGCCTTTTGTTGTAACCCCCCAAAAATTTACTTTTGACATGCTAAAGCGATTATAGGAAGATGGGACATATGAAGCTGTTCCAGGAAGTGATTTCATCATTACTAGGGTTGCATTTCGTGATAACTCTTCTAAGTATTACATTAATGATCGTGCAAGTAATTTTACTGAAGTTACCAAGAAATTGAAAGGGAAAGGTGTTGACCTAGACAACAACCTGTTTTAAATTCTTCAGGCATGACATTATCTATGGAGGCTTGTCTTTTGATTGGGAGGTCTTTTGTTTAGTGTGTATTGTGAATATTGATAGTTGGTTTTTATCAGGGTGAAGTTGAGCAGATTTCCCTAATGAAACCAAAAGCTCAAGGACCCCATGATGAAGGGTTTCTTGAATATCTAGAAGATATCATTGGTACTAACAGATATGTGGAGCAGATTGATGAATCAAATAAAGAGTGAATACTTGTCTTCCTGGAATGGTTGTCAGAATAAATACTCATTTTTCAAATGTCTGAGTCACAGAAGATTAAGATTTTTCTGAATTCTTCCTAATATAAGTTTACACTGACTAAGCCAACTACAATTTTGTACAAGATGAAGTGTTTTTGAATGAGGTAGTTTTATATTTCAAATAATTTTTCCTAAGCTGTGATTGTTTTGAAGGCTCTAACTTGTCCTTTATAGTAAGATTTTGATCTTTCTTTAGCAGCTGGACTGATTTTGTCCCCACATGTTGTCCATTCTGTTGAAAAGAACTTTTAAGTTCTTCAGACTTCAGAGTTGCATTAGTCTTGACACCGTTCTGTATTTTTGTTGGTTCCTTAGGTTAGAATCCCTAAATGATAAAAGATCAGGGGTGGCGCAAATGGTTAAATTGGCAGAGAAAGAAAGGGATAGCTTGGAGGTAAATTTACATTGCTAAAGTTTGACACATTACTTCCAGTTATGTTAACACAAACAGTTTCAACATTTCTGCACAACAGGGTGTGAAGAATGAAGCTGAAGCCTTCATGTTGAAAGAGTTGTCTCTCTTGAAATGGCAAGAGAAAGCCGCTAAATTGGCTCATGAAGATACTAGTGCCAAGGTCATTGAACTACAAATTAAGTTGTCCAGCCAGGAAGCAAATCTGAAAACTGAGAGGTACCCTTAGCTAAGTTGTTTGTCTCTGATACAAGATACACATAACTGATGATTAATGTCCTGCTTTAGGGAGAAGATCCAAGAAAGTAATAAAGAACTGAAGGAGCTTGAAGTTGTGCACAACCAATATATGAAACAGCAAGAGGTTTGTTTTGAATGTGCTCTAATGTGAGAAACAAGTGCTTTCGTATGAAGCATATTAATATATTATGTTGCACTATTTGGTGGTTGTCATAAAAAATAATATTGCACTATTTAGTGAAATGGAGAACATGATATGTACATCATCTTTATGTGATGCAAAGTTTTCTTCTCTTCAATCCCATGAATTCAGTTTGTTGTTTATCTTTGAACCTTAGAACCTTGATAATGAAGTCAGAAGATGCAAGGAAGAATTTAAGGAGTTTGAACGACAGGATGTTAAGTATCAGGAAGATTTGAAGCACATGAAACAAAAGATCAAGAAACTTGATGATAAACTGCAAAAGGTAGGGACAAGTGTTTGAATACTTTAACCAACATGTGCATTTATCTTACTCCTTGGATATTATTTTAGGATTCATCAAAAGTTGATGCCCTAGGAAAGGAGTCTGAGGAATCAACAAATCTTATCCCGAAACTTGAGGAGAGTCTTCCACAATTACAGAAACTCCTTTTTGATGGGGAAAAAATCTTGGAGGAGACTCAAGATAACGCAAAAGGTAATGGTTTATAAAAGTCACTTTTATCCTAACGAATGTACAAGGAGTACCTGGTTGAGCTCACGTATGTTTCTGGATATTTGGTATGTAGTTGAAACTGAAAAATACCGCTCTGAGCTCACAAAAGTTCGTGCTGAATTAGAACCTTGGGAAAAACAATTGATTGAGCACAAGGGAAAACTTGAAGTTGCATGCAATGAAAGCAGAATTTTGAATGACAAGGTGAAGCTGTTGTTGATTTTTAATCTTTATAATCAAAGGCTAGATCTATGGATGCATATTTTTCCAATATCATGGATGATACTTTTTCATGCCAAGAGAAAAGGAAAAATGAATAAAATGGAAAGAGTCAAATTGGTGCTTGAGAGTTACTAAGAATCTGGATCTGAGGTTTTTTTTTTTTTTTTTTCATTTTTCCTTGAGTTAAAATGGAGAGTGTCAAATTGGTGCTTGATTGCTCCTGTTGATTATTTCAGCATGAAGCTTGTCGTGTAGCTTTTGAAGATGCTCAAAAGGAGATGAGTAACTTATCAGAAAAAATTGAAGCAAAATCTGCGGATGTTACCAATACTCGACATGATCTAGAGAAAAAAAAGCTTGAAGCCATAGAAGCTCATAGAGAGGAAGAGGTATGGGTTTCATCAGAGTGATTTTTTAAAATTAACTTTTGACATTATGGGACGAAGTTAGTATACTTGGTGTCTTTTTTTAGGAATGCTTAAAAGAACAAGAGGTCTTACTTCCTTTAGAACAAGCTGCAAGACAGAAGGTTGCAGAACTTAAGTCTGTTGTTGATTCAGAGAAAAGTCAGGGATCAGTTTTGAAAGCAATTTTGCACGCCAAGGAGTCCCATAAAATCAAGGGGATATATGGACAAATGGGTTATTTGGGCGCTATTGATGGTTAGTATTAGGTATAGTTGTGTATGAGTGTAGTTGAGTTTTTCCATTTCTTAAAGCTTCACATTAACAATTCTTTTAGTACAAGTGTTTGGATGTCTAAGATGCAAATTTTGAAACACCTTAATTTCTCTTCTCTTTGAACTTGTTTGCATTGGCCTCAGTTATCTTGGATCTTGACATCCATCACTGCAAATTCTTGAGACTGATAGGAAGATGAAGTTTATCTTGCTGTTTGTAATAGTTGTTAATACTCGTAGCCATATTCTTATATTTAATCATTATTCTATCGACATCTTCAATTTTATATTTTACCTAACACATGCGTTCACTTTATTGTAATATCAACATTGTGTTTGCAGCAAAATACGATGTTGCTATATCAACAGCATGCCCTGGACTTGATTATATTGTAGTGGAAACAACAAATGCGGCACAAGCATGTGTTGAAATGCTTCGAAGGGAGAACCTTGGTGTTGCAACTTTTATGATACTGGTATTGACTGCATAACATTGCTATTTGCAGAACCTCTACTTTTTAAGATTATTTAGATTCTCAAAACATGTGATAACTTGACTTCTGAAGTTCAAAAAGAGATATTTCTATTTTTGTAGCATGGTTCTCTAGTTGGTAAAAGGTTCATGATATTAAGTTCTCCTTAATCTGAACTTTTATGATTTAAGTAGTAACTATTACAAGCTGCAATTGTGGTATAATTAAACATCTCCTGAATTTAAACACTTTGGTTTTGTCATGAAACTTTGGGCTGTCACATTTTTTGTATGAGTAATAATATATATTGGAGGTAGTGCAGTCAGTGCTGATTAGTTGTAGAGGTTACACTAAAATGTGATTATTTATCTGAACAGGTTGAATAAAATAAGCATAATTCTGGTGTAATTTTTCAGTTTTGTGTTGCCATCATGCAGGAGAAGCAGACTGATCTTTTACCGAAATTGAGGGAGAGTGTAAAAACTCCCGAGGATGTTCCACGCCTTTTTGATTTAATCGAAGTTCGGGATGAAAGAATGAAACTCGCTTTCTTTGCCACAATTGGAAATACGGTTGTAGCAAAGGATCTTGACCAGGTTGGTGAAGATCTTAACCAATCTAAATTCCAATTTCAATGAACTGTCATTTTAATAAGTACCTCCTAATCGAGCCCAAAGTTGAATTCTGAAATTAGGCAACGCATATTGCATACAGTGGTGGAAACGGAGAGTTTAAACGAGTGGTTACTCTTGATGGTGCACTGTTAGAAAAATCTGGAACAAAGAGTGGCGCTACTTTTACATCTCTCCATGGTGTCTCAGGTTGATGCTGACTTTAAATTGCAAGACACGAAGAAAGCATACAAAGAATTGGAGTTGAAGGAAAATACAAGAAGAAGGTTGATAATTTACAAGGAAAATACAAGAAGAAAGTTGATAATTTACAAGCTGATCTTACAAAGCAAATGGAACAGTGTGTCTTGTTGAAATCTAAATTTTAATTTGCTTAGATGATGCAGTTTCATAGCATATCCTTTTGTTGCAGAATTCATAAAGATTTGGTGGACCCTGAAAAGCTTCAAGCATCTTTTGGGGAGGAAAGTCTGAATAATGCACGTGACCTCAAAAGGGCCCTTGAAATGGTAGCAATGCTTGAAGCACAACTGAAAGAAATGAACCCAAATCTTGATTCAATCACAGAGTAAGGCAGCATCCAGTATGAATACATTGAATCCATATATAACCTACAAGTTTTTTGTTTTGAAAATGTTCTCATTTCTAACAGATACTGGAGAAAGGTGTCACTGTATAATGAACGAGTTAAGGATCTTAATGAAGTCACTCATCAACGTGATGATATAAAGAAGCAATATGATGAGTTGAAAAAGAAAAAGCCTGGAAATCATTTTCTTGCCCTATGGTTCGTGTCTTTCTAAATTTTCATGAGAAGTCCTTTATAATTATTTCACTGGCCAATCATACATTTAGGTTGGACGAGTTCATGGAAGGATTTAGTGCAATATCATTGAAACTAAAGGAAATGTATCAGGTTCTAAACTCATACCTCTCTTACATTTCGAGTGGTTTTTCATTTTGTGTTAGTTTGTTTTGATGCTTCTGATTGCATATTAATCTGAACGATTTACATTTCCTGCTCTTAAAATCCTGCTACAGATGATCACACTTGGAGGTGATGCAGAACTTGAGCTAGTTGACTCTTTGGATCCATTTTCTGAAGGTGGTGTTTGCAGTGTCAGACCACCAAAGAAGAGCTGGAAGAATATCGCTAACTTATCTGGAGGTGAAAAGGTGGTCTACTGGTTTCTCACTTCCTATTGTTTCTCACTTTTTATTAAACCTAATTCGAAACTTTCCTCAGATTCCAAACATTTACATCAAATTCACGAGCTTCTGTTTCTTCGATCAGACTCTGAGCTCGTTGGCTCTTGTTTTTGCACTTCACCACTACAAGCCTACTCTGCTTTATGTAATGGATGAAATTGATGCTGCCCTAGGTACCGGTCCCCTTTTCTCTGACTCCTTAACTTTTGTTCTATTTATTTTTCATTTTCTATAACTGCATTGATCTTTTTGGTTCTTGTATGGCAGATTTCAAGAATGTTTCTATTGCTGGCCATTATGTGAAGGACTGAACAAAGGATGCACAGTTTATCATAATAAGGTATGAAATGACTTTTTCTATGTTAAGCTTGCTATACGGACTCGAGAAAATGATCTCAGTATTTATAAATCTTCTGCATCCTGGTATTTGCAGCCTTAGAAACAATATGTTTGAGTTGGCTGATCGGCTTGTGGGGATCTACAAAACTGACAATTGCACAAATAGCATTACCATCAACCCTAGAAGTTTTGCGGTCTGTGAAAAAGTTGCTTGATTCATATGTAAGAATCATAGGTTTCCCTCCGATCATGTATTTGCTCTCCCATTTGAACTTCATCATATTTTTATGTGAGCTTTTGATGTGTAGTATGTAAGCAGCTCCTTAGTCAAGTTCAGTTTTTTTTTGTCCCCTTTTTGTTCACTTTTGGTGAACTATTATGTTATGACTTCTAGTAAAATGCCGAATAAATCATATCTTATGGATCGATAAGTTACTGCCAAACTCTCATTTCATGAGTAGTATCCAAATATTACACATAATTTATACTTTATCATCATCATCATCTACTTAATAATTATTATCAATCTTAGGCCAAATCATTGATGTGAAATTGAGCTGCATTCGGATCGAGCCTTGTTCGTCGATATTTGAGCGATAATGATGGAGAAATAGCATGAACCTCTTTGTCCGGAACCCGAATAAAACTATATGCCCATGCTCCCATATGTGTTCCAATCACCGGTCCAACCATATACACCCAAATCCCCTTATAATTTGAACTAGCAACTGCAGGTCCTAGTGTCCTTACCGGGTTCATTGATCCTCCTGATATCGGTCTGAACATGTGCTACACAATCTGTTAAACTTGATTTCTCTCTATAATTCTCTACTTCAACTCACAATTATCAATTACTATATGTGTACATACATGTAATATAGATCTAATGGTATATATCAAGTAGGCATGAATCGTTAAAATAAATAATTGTTAATTGATTTTTTCTTACCCTGCTAAGATGGATGTAATACATACTGCTGAACCCACTGCTATACCTGCTAGCTCTCCTATCTGTGAAGATAAAACTCTTAACAAGTTCATAATAAGATAGCCAAAAAAAAAAAAAGGGAACTGTAGAGATGCTAAGGATGTTTTCTTACGGCTTTTGTATCGGTAGCAACAGCCGACGTGATAAACATCATAGAGAAAGTAACCACTATCTCCATGATCAGAGCTTGAACTTCTGGTCCAGAAGGCGTTGTAGTGCCCACATTTTTCACCGGATCCAATAATACTCTCAAGGTAAAGGCAGCAGATATCGCCCCGGTTAGTTGAGCAGCTGCATATAATGGCACCTATAATATTTTTCCTTCATTATTAGGAGCCTGGTAGTTGATACATGTTATCAATACATAGTGGGACTATCTAATAAACACATTTAACCTGTTTCCAAGGAAAATGTCTGACAGCAGCAAAAGCTAGAGTGACGGCAGGGTTCATGTGTGCACCGGAAACATGTCCTACTGCATAGATCATAACAGTGACTATGAGCCCACCAGCAATGGAGGCTCCTATTCTCGACACTCTCTCTTTATCGCTTACACTTAGAGCAGCTGAACCACATGTTACAAATACAAGCAGATAGGTTGCAATCATCTCTGCCACTACCTGCCACCATTATTAACATTCACACAATAATATCATTTCATAACCCAAAGACGGAGAAAGAAAGGTGTATATTTTACAGTAGAAACCTTTCTGGTAATATCAGGAGGAGGGTAATGTTTCTCAAACAGTTCCGAAAAGCAAGACCCCATTCTGTTACGGGTATCTTCTGTGTTGTCCATATCCACACAAACATGAATTTCATTCACGTGATCATCCATAGCTGGTTTCCTCTATGGCTTGATCACCTATTTATACTGATAGAACATTATGGAAATTGTAGGAAGATGATGGTTAGTATCTCTTTAATACCAGTGCATTTCTATTTCTCCTGAAAGGACCTCACTTCACCACCCCCTCTCTTTATTACACCAACTTATGGTACAAATTTCAACACGCATCTCTCTCATATCACTCTACTTTCTCTTCCATCCCCACCTGCCTGCCCGTTGAAGCAAAAAGCATCAAATTCTATACTGCATGTACCTTATCTCTAACCTAGATTTGGTCCCATTCATGGGATATTGGAAATATGTTGATCTGAACTTGAAGTTTGACGTAAACCAAACTAATTAGCATTGCTAATGTGGGTTAGGCTTAAAGTTGATTATTTTATTACAAATGCATCCAAATGATTATGTGAAGTGTTGTCCTTTAATCTTACTCATGGTCTGGGTCCTCTGGGATACATATAGATCACATTTAACAATACTGTCTTTTTATGTAAAGACAGTCCTCTTGGTAGTCATACATGTTTTGTTTTATACCTTATTTGCTCTACCTAACTAACTAGTACTCTTTTATCCTCGGCCATCTCTGATCCATTGCTCTACCAAACTTCCAACGACGAATTTGTTCAAGAAGACCTAATTTCTTACCTTCCACCATTACAATGAAAGAATTTTTATTACATGGCTGTCGTCTACGGCTATTTATGATTGTAATCAGACTTCATTTGTCAGGCCATAAATCATATTCATACAAAAATGAATGCATGCTCATACTACTTTGTTATTATTATTATTATTGTTTTTGCATAAATAATTTTTTTGATCTGAGTGTACTTTTTTGTGTGTGCATGAATCGTACTATATTATTTTGTTGAATATATTTGATCTGGTACTTGCAAATATAATAATAATATTTTCTAAAAAATAATATTTTCACATTCCTACCTTGCTTATAGGTTACTGTAAAAATAAATTTCGGGATATAACAAGTTTTTTACAAAATTTCACAAAACAATAGTGAAACTTTGTTGTTGAATATATGATTGTATTCGGTTTCCGACAATAGGAAAATAAGTGGAAAAAAAAGTATTTTATTTTTTCTACTGATTCCTCTTATTTATGGATGAAAATGATACTTGTTTGTAAGATAGTTGTACTATTTTACAAATAATCACACTCTTTGAAAAAAATGGTTAAAATATTTTAATGATTATATTTTTTAATTCTCGTAATTTAAACTCTGCATTTTAATTGTCAACCGTTTAAATAAAATAAAAAAAATAAAATTGATTAACCACTGCGCGTGGCGGCCAAATTCCAAGTGTCAAGTACGTCTAATAAGCACCAAAAGCGTCTCACGCTCACGTTATGCGCACGTGTGCGAGTCCCGGCCAAATTACAACATTTATTTATTATTACAAATATTTACTATTTGTAATCACTTATAAATATCTTAAAAAAAATTTTCCCTTTCAAATGTGGCATTTATAAAATATTTTTGAACTTGAACTTTTAACTCATTTTTTTTAATCAATTAAAAGTCTAATATTATTCTCGTAATCTGATAAATAAAATCATATCATTTAATAGAATCATTTATACGTGACATAATTTCATTTATCATACTATAAGAATAATACATGAATACGACTTATCATACTATAAGAATATATATATATATAATGTGCATATAGATATAAATTATGTGTATATATATACATATGATATGCGTATATGTGTGTTTATATGAATTCATAAGGTAATACAAACACACGTTTTAGTTTTTTCTGGTGCGAATTGCCATCGCAAGATGAAACTTCAATCGAGGTTCCATCACTGCAGGAGTCCATGCTACGAGCATCAGCATATTACTTTAAGAACGAATCAAATGTCTCATTCTCAATATCGATTCTCCTTCCTCTTTAAAAAATAAAAAAATAAAAAAAAATAAAAAAAGAAAAAGAAAGAGAGAGAAAACTCATGATGACACTGTGGACTATGGCACAAGGTTCCGGGTACAATGGGTCAAATCTAGTCGTTGATAGATTCTTGAAAGTTCAAATTATTTGGACGTTGGACTTATAATATGGACTCATAATTAGCATCTGCAACTTAGATTAGCACCACAGTCCACAGGTATTATGTGCAAAAAGTTTATAGTATAGCCAAGTTCTGTGCACTCATAATTTAATCTCTGTAATTACAATCTAAGAATTATTGATGGGTGCGTAAAGGTGATCGTGACTTGTGAATAAAAGATTAATCGATTGCCTTAAACGCATCATATAGACGAGTTATTGTTTTCTGGCCACAATCACGTGATAGATTAAGATACGAGAAATACGTCAATCTCATAACCTTATATTAGCCATGAAGTTTTATGTATAATTGTGATGAGATACTCATAAGAAATACGTCAATCTCATCCCTTGATTGTACGTCGTTTGCTTAACAATTGCGACATTTTAGCCTTCCAAGCATAATCCTTTAGTAATTAGATTCATTATTTATAGTATAAACTTGAAATTTGGTGTGGTTGGCTCACAAAATTGTCAATAAGTGAATGGTATTCTATAGATTTCTTTTATTTGTATAGGTTACACCTAAAATAATAAGACTCTAAAATAATAACAATAAAATACTTTCTACTTTCTTAATTTTTCCTTTTCAATGATTCGGAATTGTATTTACTTAGCACGACATTTTGATCTATAAATCAAACATCGCTAAAACTGAAGTCCAGCAAGGTACATGAATATACAGTATGTGTTGTTCTGGTTCTTTGTGACACTTGTTATATATGGAAGAAGATTATAGTGACAATATATTAAAATAAAAACATTATATTAATCATACAATCTCTTCTATTATATCACTCATTAAAATATATATTTTCTATATTATATCATATTCATATATCATATCACGAGTCTCCTTTTTATATTTGATAAGTCCAGAATGCGTCATAGAATCATCATCTTCACGTTTACATGTATTATATATACTGCTCGACATACTTTTAAAGTTTGATAAAATATGAATCGCCTGCCTAGATTAATGATTTCAAGAGCTTTTGTCTCGTCATCTTTTTAACTTTCCTCTTATCACCATTATGCATCATTGATCAAGCATTTGTTTACGTAGCCAATTTGTTCCAAAGTAAGTTCTCTTTCATTCTTTTTGAAATTGTCCTCCCCCACTACTTACTTGCATGTATAATATTCAACATTCATGCATGTTTACATTATTTGACTTTATAATGCATACATATCTCTAATAATTATAACTATTCTTGCTACATAGCATATTCATTAATTACTATTATTGTTGTTAGAAATCTTGGTTAAAATATAAATAAATGGATATAAATTTTCATTTAATACATATTTATCATAAATTTTTATAAATCGAGAAAGTGAAAATATCATTTTAATTAAAAAAAAAATACCGGGTTTGGTTTCTGACCTAACAATGCTATAAATCCATGAGATACAATCATCATGATTACCAAAAAAAACACAAAAACAAAACCATTACTAAAGAGAAGTTTTGTTTGCCTAATTTTATATGAAAATTGTTCTTTCCACCTCCACCTAAACCTGGCCTGGACAAGTCCATTATCACGTTACCTTTTTCTTTATTTTATTTTATTTTATTTTATTTTATTTAGTTGAAGATAAAAGAGATAGAAGGGAAATCTTTTAATAATTACATAATATTTTATCATATATATATATATATAGCTCAATGTCACGTGACATTAGGTAATAAGATTGATCACTCTCATCCTAAAATATATATACATTAATGGATTGGAATTTTTCAACCCAATAATCAATCTTAGTTTTTGCAGCGGAGCCAATCCACCACGTATTAAATTATGCCTAGGAATCCCATTTTGATTAGAACTCTCTTTTATTTAATTATAAATAATAATATTTTGATTAGACACTATTTATATTTGCTTCGGTTAATTACTACATATATTTATTGAGAATATATATATCTGAGATCCCTCTTAGGCATGGCTGAAGCTCATGATGATGATCATGAGCTTTCCCTCAACACACCCTTCATACAAGATGAAAAGGAACAGAGAGCAGTAGAAAACGATGACGTAGAAGCAAATAATCATGACCAAACAGGCAATGGCCGTGGCACCGCTTCGTCTTTCAGTACTTGCTTCCATGGACTCAATGCCCTTTCAGGTTATCTTCTCCTCCTTCTCAACCATTTTCTTCTTCTGATCCACATTTTCAGACTGATCATTTTAGGGTTTGCAAACTAAATCCATGGTTTGATTGATTACTTCTTAATTACTTTGCATGATTCTAATTTGATCCGTCTTATGCATTGAGAGGCGGTACGATCGAGAGTAAACCCTAGAAGAATGAAATAATATATATATATATATATATATATATATATTTTAGTGCGGCGGTCTTATCGGCAGTCTTATGTATATATATACATGATTTCGTTTTGGCTCTTTCTTGTATTTTAATTTTGAATGATCTCTCAATTTCTGCATATAATCCAAAGGAAAAAGTTTATACATGTTATATCCTCTCATCACACTTCCACATGTGCCATGATCCAAAGGAAAAACAAAATTGAGAAGTTTTTTTTATATCTAAAATTAGCTATTTTAATTATAAAATTATTTCTATTGAATTATTATAATCACTTAATACATTAAAAATGATCATAATTATAAAATATTATATTTATATAATTAATAAGTAATTTAATATATAAAAATAATATAATTATGATTAGATTAGAATCTCTCTCTTAATTATGTGAAGCTGAAATTTAAAGATCAATCCTTTCAACACGCTCTGCATCGTTAAAAAGGGACCCAAATGAAAAATAAAAAGCACAAAAAGTGGAAACTGTTGATATTTTGGCTTTGTTCGTTAACTTTTTTTTAAAACGTTTTTTTTTTTTTTTTTGTATTTTAAAAATTTATTTGGTATTGATTTTTAATGATATAATTTTTTAAATAGAAAAATTGAATTGATAAAATTATATTTAGTGATTTTTTACGTTTTAAAAAATAAATTTTGTATTTATATTACTGAAATTTCGATTTTTTACAAATATAAAACAAACAGATTTAATATTAATTTTCAAAATATAAACGACGAAATCTGTTACAACCTTTATAATTTGTTGTGGAGTAGAGAAATGAATATTGATCCTCATAGTACTTGATGGCATACCAGGATAATGCGTGATGTGATAAGCACATGCTAAAACAGAAGAATGAGTTTTCTTGGCTACCAATCAAGCTCTTTTCTTTTCTTCGAGAAAAATGTGGTCTCTAATCATGTAGTGAACTTGGCTCAAAAATAAAAAGTAATTTTTTTTTTCTTTTTCATGTTGTGAACTAGGAACCACTACTGTTCATAAATGGACTGAAGCTACAGTGCTCTACTGTATAGGATGATGGAATCTTTTTGGGACAAAAAAGAAGGAAAAAAAAAAAAGGGCCCCCATTTTAGAATTAGCTGGAAAAATCATTGATAGCTTTGTCTTGTCTTCTTGTTTTGGACATTGGTCACGAGCTAGTGTCTTGATTGGAATGTGTGGAGCTGAACGTCAGATGGTGATTTCCACATGAACTGCTCTTTTTTTTTTTCTTTTTTTTTTTTTCTGAAACTTATAGTGCATGCATGAGTTCTCCTTGCTTTGGATTGAGGATATAGATATGTTTTCCTGTTAATGTGACATGCGTGAATCATGATGATATATATGTATGTACCTGTCAAGAAAGTTAGAATATGTATATATACAAGTTACGTGAATTTTTAGACATCTCAATGTTTGACTATAAGTCTACACGGTTTATTATCATATTTAAAACATGATAATTCAAAAAGGGATTTAAAACAGTTGTTAAATCAGAAAAGGGAATCTCGCATTTAATTTTCCAGGTTGGTCGGAATTCCTTAGAGTTTATTTGTTAGTTAGATGCTTAGAATCTTTGTGGTCAGCCCTTTCAATATAAAAAGAACACCTCCTCGTGAGCTAAGCTAAGCTTTTCAAACAAACCAAACCACATTCTGTAAAACGAATAGAAAATTCCTATCCTTACAACTTTTGATCTGTCGAGCCCTTGTCTTCTCATTGATGGAGGCCTCGAAGAGTAGTGGTTCTTCTGCCCCTCTCCTTCTTAATGAGAGACAAGACAAACATGGACCAAAGCTTGAAGAAATGGAATCGAATAGTAATTACAATTCTAACTCCAACACGACCACCGCTTCTTTCTTAAAGACGTGTTTCCATGGTCTCAATGCTTTATCAGGTTCTCCACTTCTATCTCTCTCTTTCCAACAGTTTATATATATAGGAATCTAAGATGATAGATTCGAACCTAAATCTAAAAGAATTCTTGGGCAAGATCTAGGTCAAATCCCAAATGCATGTTGGCTTATGGATTCCTAGCTACCAACTTTTTCTTTTCTTTGCGCCTTTTGCCTTTCTTTGATGTATGTGGAACGTGGTACGACCGAAATTCGTACCTTAGAGGTGATAAGGTGAGTGCTCAGTTCATGTATTGCCCGAGCCACCTCATAATTAGGTTAACGCCTTGTTTTGCATTTTAATTATTTTATAGTTAATACAGCTTAAGCATGTTTATGATTCTTGGCATTATTTTTTTGTTTTTGTTTTGCAGGAGTTGGGGTTCTATCGGTTCCATATGCACTGGCAACGGGAGGATGGCTGAGCTTAATACTCCTATTCGTTATATCCATGGCGGCCTTCTACTCAGGCTTATTGATTCAAAGATGCATGGACATGGACACTTCTATAAGAACTTATCCGGACATAGGAGAACTTGCATTTGGCCGAAAGGGAAAAATATTTATATCCGTGGTTATGTATACGGAGCTCTACTTAGTCGCTACCGGATTTCTAATCCTAGAGGGAGACAATTTGAACAACTTACTACCAAATGTCAGTCTCGAAATTCTAGGATTGAAACTTTCCGGGCAACCGTTCTTTGTTATGGTTGTTGGTCTGATTATCTTGCCAACTGTTTGGTTAGATAACATGAGCCTTCTTTCTTATGTTTCTGCAAGTGGGGTTTTGGCTTCTGTTATCATTATTGTCTCTATTTTATGGACTGGTGCTTTTGATGGAATAGGATTTCATCAAAAGGGGATGCTTCTTAATTGGAATGGAATCCCCACAGCCGTTAGCCTCTTCGCCTTTTGTTATTGCGCTCATCCGGTTTTCCCTACCTTGTACACCTCCATGAAAAACAAACATCAATTCTCCAATGTAAGTAAAAGCATTGTTAACTACATTTTAGTTTCGTGTTTCTCTCAATCTGCATGCTTCATATTCGTTGTCGGACTCGTTTTACCTGCACGAACTTATAAGAGTGTTTTAACGTCAATCCGAATCTCGGTTAGCTAGACTAAGACTTATACACACATTTAATGATAAAATATTTAATATGATGATGAATATGTGAGGACATTTTCTATATCATTGTAGTTTGAATGTCAATGTGAAAGCACATGACTATATTCCTTTTCACATGCTACTAGTTCATTTGAAAAACAGGCAAAAAGCCAATGAATATGGTTTACATACTTAATTAATACTTTTTTTCTGACATTTTTCTTGGCAACTTTTTTTTATCCCTTGAATCACCAGGTTATGCTAGTGTGCTTCGTCTTATGCACTTTTGGCTATGCATCAATGGCAGTTCTAGGCTACTCAATGTTCGGGCCGAACACGCTATCACAAATAACACTAAATCTCCCAACACATAAGCTCAGTGCAAGAATCGCAATCTACACGACTTTGGTGAATCCGCTGTGCAAATATGCATTGATGGTTACACCAATTATGAATGCAGTGAAGACTTGGTTTCCATGTCACTATATCAATAAGAGGTCACTTGCACTGCTCATTGGCACTTCCTTGCTTATGAGCAATGTGACTGTGGCTCTAGCCATTCCTGATTTCGCGAATCTCATATCGTTCACTGGTGCGTTTTTGAGCGTTACGGCTTCGATTATTCTTCCATGCTTATGCTACTTGAAGATTTCAGGGTGTTACAGAAGACTTGGAGGTGAAACTTTGTTGATTATCAGTATCATTTTGATGGGAGTTGTCATTGCTGTTGTGGGTACTTACACGTCTCTTGTGGAGTTAATTGGACGTATTTAGTTAATTATTAGATCTTTAGATGTTTTTTTGAGGCCAAGTTTAATTAGTGGAAACTGTTGTTGTAGCTTATTTTTATATGAAGGGATAAATTTTCTTGAAGCTGTTATGGTTTTCTTCATTTTCACAAGTACAACTAAGAAACTCAGAAGCAACAAAACAATTAATATCGAAAAGAGATCAAGAATAACATGTATTCTCCAAGTCAAAAAAATCTCCTGATCAGAGAAGATGTTCAATCTGGTGTCTATGTCGAAATCTTACAGAGGAATGTGTGCGTTCAATGGAAGATGTTACTCAGTTATTGATGAAGGAAGTATAATTAATGTTGTTGATCTAGCTGGGCCAGAACGACAGAAGCTAACCGGTGCAGCCGGGGAACGTTTAAAGGAAGCAGGAAATATCAACCGATCACTCTCACAACTAGGAAATTTGATTAACATCCTTGCTGAGATCCTTCAAACAGGAAGGCCACGGCACATCCTGTTAGGAAATATTGAACTCACAAAGCTAAACAACACCGACAACAATTTGGAGAATGATATCATCGTTTTATTGAATACAGCCATGGATTTTATAGCCATTTACAACCCTATAACAAAAACATAAAAATAGCACACGTTAGCAACAACTAAGCTACCTGATTGACTAATTAGTCAAAACAACTAACACTCCTTGAGATTGTTAGAATTAAAAGGACAAACACAGAAAGTGTTTCACTTCAAGAACACAAGAGCAGCAAACCCAGAAAAAACAGAGAAAATGAAAACAGGGGAGTTTTAAAACTTTAGCAAATTTTCATTGATCAGAACTTGAATAAATACCAACATACATTCATAAACAAATTACAACACCAGAGCACCATTGACAGGCTACACAAAAACGTGAATAACACTTACACTCAACAAGAGCAATGACACTTACAATCAAAAACAGAAAAGGACAAAAAAAAACAGAAAAACTGAAATTCTTCAACCACTTCACTGACAGTGAACAAAAAATGGCCATAACTTGAACCACCTTCAATCTGACTTCGCAGAAAGCTCCTTCAGCAAGCTAACATCAATTCAAACTTGATCCAAGGCATATAAGGAGGAATTGGACCAGCCAAGATCAGAATTGAACTCAAACTGCCAATGGAACAGTAAAACCGAATTGGAGTTCAAACTTGACTTCCAAAGAACCAAATCAGATGAGACTTGATCCCACAAGTTTGTAATGATCTAGGCTTGCTTCTAGAAGAGAAGTCAACGCATAAAAATGATCCACACAAAAAGTCAACTATTTTTGGATCATCCTTCATTTGAGCAATTGAATCATGTCTTCAAACAGAGATTAGGACTTATTGAAACAGAATGCAAACCAAGTCTGCTGATTTTAAGCAATAAACTCCGACTAACAACGTACAGTTCATCCCTTAAACTATCTTCAGAATGCAGTTAGTTTAAATCAGTAGAATCACATACTCCAGTGAATGCTGGAGGTCAAGTCAAGTTCATTTTTCCACTAGACATATCTTGAGGTTGTTGTTTTTGGTTACTGGTTTTTAGATTGAAATAGGTTTAGAGGTGTTTTAGAAGCTGAGATTTGAGGAGAATAGGGTGCCTATAACGTGTGCTCTTATACCATGTTGGATATGTCGAAGATCTGGATTGGTTTGAGTTTGATTGAACTCAAAAACCAGTAGAACGGCAGTAGAAAACCAAAATGGAGAGCAAAAACAGAACTTGCTAAAAGACTTGATTAAAAACTGAAGCTTGTATTAATGAATTGGTAAAAATATGAATCTAATAGCAATTATAGTGAAAAGAAAAATATCTAAGATATAAAGCATTAAATGAGACTTAGACATACTAGAAAACCTGTAAACAAAGTACAAGAAAAATTGGAAATGCAGAAAACAGCTTGTGTGCACAATTAACTTGGCAACTATACTGTTAAATGATAAAAAATGACCAAAAACGCATTTGCTGATGGATTGCTCCACCAAAAACTCCAACGCACTTGAAATCAACTTCTAAACTTGCTGGAATCAAGATTAGATCGAATTGAATTCAAATTTGCTGAGTTGCCTTGCTGATCAAGCAACATAAACTTCAAAATAGCATGCACCTAGATTGAGGTGTAACTAGCTCAATTCTGATCCACTTGAGGTTGTTCTTCTTGCAACAAGATTGAATCGATATGCTTTAACTGTAGGAATGATAGTCAACACCAAAATCCAACAAACATAAAAAGTCAACTCTGATAACACTTCATTATTCATTAGGAAGCAGTTTCACCTTCTTCAAACACTGCAAAGGATAAAGGCAAATGGAAACAGCCGAAATGATAGAAATGGAGGTCCAGCTTCATGGATCCGTAGAAGTTTGAATCTAATAAGCCCAAGCATTAGTTGTCTGGGATCCGTCAGCTTCATGGCCTCTGAAATTGGGACAGAATGTGCAAAAGAAGACTCTGAAGATATAGATGCGAATATAGAAGAGGAAACAGTTGAGCAGGAGGAGCTTATGAGTGTAGAAATTTCAGAACCTCTTAGCGCATTTCAGGGAAGAACACCCAACGTTCTCCAGATGATTCTGTCAATTGTGATTCTCCGTCAAGCCGCAGCATAGTTCCCAGAAAGATCTCAAGGATGACAGTGCAGAAGGTTCAGAGGATACACATATCAATCATGGAGAAACCGTTAAAAACGTAGCCTTTTGAAAGCATCATCTTCTCAAAGAAATAATTTTCTTGCATCAACTGAACAGTTGGTAGCAAGCATCTGACCTGCCACGGGCTTGAAATTATCAGTAGTCATTGCCAAAGCTCAGTACTGCATTGATCTTCGGGTTTCATGCAAACCTCTAGAATCAAAGGTCAATTTACCTATTGTGAAAGTTGATGCGGGGGGGTGCAAACTTCCCAAGATGAGTCATTGGAAGAAAACTTGGAGATACATGTATGCAATTTGCAAGAGTCAGATGCAGCTAGAGGTTACAGAAGCCAATGACAATTCCACTCTGCAGCTTGTACCTGTGGATGTCTCCGAATCTGCTGAAAAATCCTCGAACCAAGTTCCAAAAGCCGTGGAGAAGGTTCTGGCTAGTGTTATGAGATGCTTACTGCTTTATTTCAGGTTCATTTGAAGTGTCAACCTATCTTAGACAGGTTTCAATTGAAAGGTTTAGGTATGCTTCTAACTACATTTTTGTGCCTGGGAGATTTGGTTGAGCAGGAATGATGTTGTATATAATGACAAAGATATGGTTTCTCATCCTATAGTGTGTAAGACTTTGAATTGGCTTAGGGATTTGAATCCATTTAGTAAGATTGATGCTTCTTTTACTTATTTTGGCTTAGACACTTTGGTTTTTATGGGTTTTGTGGTTAGGCCTGTTATGAGGGAAGTGCACTCTCATGTTCTTTGTAAATGGTCTTCGACCAGTTCCGGTTGGCACACAATGACTGTTGATGGGGTTTATAAGAAATCTGCAGGTATTTCAACCAAAAAACATAAAAGAATAACATGTATTCGTGTTCATAGTTCTGGAAATTCACACGGACCGACTTTCCGTTCACCAACCAATCAAAGATATAAATCACTTCCCAAATAACTATAAGAAAATATGAAACCACAGAGGAAGGAATTTTACTATAGATTATATGAAAGACACTCTCCTAAGTCTTCTTTCCATGATCGAACAGTTACACTGGATACTTTCTTGAATAAGAGAGGGTTGAGAAAAGTCTTTCAAACCCTTTCGACAAGCAACCTTCAACTGCACATGGAGATTTGGGGCAATCCACTGGACTCTTATGTCTGCTTCTTTTAAGACTTGGGACAGGACTTTGCTCCATAGAGCATGGCAAGAGGCTACCTATAGAATCAGCTTCATCCTCTTGGAGATCCTCTGCAAGCTTCCTCTTTGAACCCGGAAAGAAATTTGATACTGCAATGAAATCACAAAACCATATAAGGATTTTAGATCCAGGGTATATACTGTTTACCAGTCCTCACATAGTTTATGTGAATAATGAATAAGGAATGGCTTACTGGGTAGAGAGTTGTCAGAAACCCATGGCTGGGATTCTGAATCATGACAGTGGCAGAAAAAGTTCCGACTGTAAAAATAGTCATACAGCACAGACAATAGATAAGCCATCTATTAATATGAAGGGCAGATGTGTTTAGAATTAAGGAAATGGAATCTCTCTAACCTGCTCAGGTGCTCGACAAAGTCATCTAAAAGAACAGGCCAAGCACCTAGAAAGTAGTTAAAGCCAGTTCAATCATTTTCACGCATCAATACAGTGAAGGCTGAGCAGAAGTTATTATTACCTTCTGAATCATACCCTTCCAGTTTTTCATTTACACATCGACTGAAAGCCAGAACTTGCTGCCAGGTGTCCTCAGATATATTGTGTCGCTGATTATTCTATAAAGGAAGATTTTCATAGTGTAGCTACTTATTTGAAGAAGTGTTTGAGCAAGTTTATTGGAAGAAATATCGATTGTGATATATGTAATTATTACCTCAACAAATTCACACCATTGACTAAGCAGACAGAACCTTCCAGCTAAAACTAATCTCCATGCCGTGACTGCCCGACTAACGGCTACATACCATTCAAAGAATAAGAGGAAAACAAACAATTGAGAAGTAGAAAAGCCATACTAACAAATACGCAATAAACACCTTATTTTCCCATGTCTAGAAAACTTACTGATATTCTTTTGACCATTTTCACGGCACATGAAGAAAACAAAGTTGTAGAAGCGTGAGAATTCAGAAGAGTCTATCTACAAAGGAGAAAGAAAGTGTGTAAATGAGGGTCAACAGCACGTCCCACACAAGGACCTACTGTGTAGGGAAGTTACAAAGAGAAAAACTATATAAAAGATGAAACTTCACCATAAACTTTGGCTGTGTCATGAGTTTGTAAAGTTCGGCAAATATAGAATTCCTGAAAGTCAAAAAAGAAAAAAGAAAATCAGTTTTCAAGAAGCCGATGAAGACTAGAACAAAAGCTTAAATCGGGACACTCAAGAAACGAAGAAACCACTTTGCCACACTGTTAAATCCAAGTTCAGAACTTGCAAAAAGTACAGTTCAGCTGAAAATACCCTGCACAAAATCTAGATTCGACAAATTTTAAGAGCTCTGCCAATTCCACTCTTGAACTTTTCCCCATTTGTGACTCGTTGTAGCCTTCTTCCCCACAAGAGCAGACATTTCCCGATCGAATATCTACATTCCCGATCGAATATACTTCATTAACAAAACTCAAATTGGATTGAATACACTCGTAGTTCTCGACAACCAAATGGATATTGATGTATTGGAATTAAAAGGTAAATTCTACTAACAAGTAGAATGAAAACATTAATTAGCAAGATTTAGCTGATCCATACATTCTGGACGGAAGCAATTAAAATTTTGCATATAACTAACTATTTCCCCCAAAAAAAAAAAAAAAAAAAAAAAACTCAATACACAAATAAGTAAACCGTGAAATCGAATTAGTTGAGAGGAGCAGCAGCAGCAGAAAATGGATAAGTATTATTAATCGAGAAGAGCATCAAGGAAAAATCTCCGAAGAATCTAAACACTGAAAAAAAAAAAGAAGATAGAAATGGAACCTTTTTCAGTTAAAACCATACCACAGTATCGACGATAAATGTCGAAGGTGTCGACGAAACGATCCGAGACCGACTGATCCATGGCCGTCGCTATGCCAGCTGAGATTTTAGGAGGAGAGACGAACCGAAACGCTACGCCAATCCTCCCTCCCCCCCCCCCCCTCTGTGAGTGTATCGCACGCAATGTCGTTCAGGAAAAGCTCAGATTGGAATTGGAAACTGTAATCAGATGAAAAACAGAAATTTCCGTTTTTTTTTTTGTTTTTCTAGAAATTCTTAGATCATGTCGAGCTGAACTTGATTCATTTAAAAAAGTGAAAATAATATATATAATTAGATAAATTATTTTATAGATATAATTTATATAAGAATTTTAGGTATTTTAGGATGGTAAGATTTAAAAAAAAAAGGGTAAAACTGAAGTTGGGATTTTAGGTACATGACAGCATCATACATAATGCACGGGACGTGTAGGATTTCCAAACGTCCTTTTTGATATTCAAAATGTCAAAGTCAAACTGCAGTTCTACGCGATACACTCATAAATGGAGTCATTCATTTGGATAAAAATCGGTGTCAAACTGAATTTTAGGCGCAAATTGCGATTTTCAGTAGTTATGTTTTAATTAAAATAATGTATTGTTATTCCTATTCAACATACTGAATACTTTACTGGCCGGCCATAAGTGATAAGTGATTGGATAGGGAACTAATTTTCTTTTTTATTAAATTAATTATTTAAAATTATTTAAAATTATTAAATTTTAAAATAAATTAAATAAATATATCCATTTTAATTGAAATGCTTGAATCACCTTAAACAAAACAAATTAGAAAAGAAGATTAACCTCTCAAACACGCTAATAAGAAGAAAATGAGTTATATTTTAATAAATAAAACTATTTCATCCTTTTACATAAAACTACACGTCGGTGCTTACTTTGGGAACAAAAACTTCATTCATTACAATTTTTTTCATGAATCATATATATAATTGTATATAATGAACCGATTTTTCATATTCATATAGAAAATTATATGTAATATATGATAGAATGATATAAAATTTATATATTTAATCAGTCTTATACGCGAAAATTAATCAGTCCACCAAGAATTTCTCTTTCATTCACAGAAAACAGTTTATGGAGTGTATATGAATAATAAGTACAGGTTGGAGAACCTTCAAACAGGTAGTCCTTTCCAGATATAAAATCAATCAATAGAATTATCAAATTGTAGAACAAGGATGCATATTCAACTCATTTCATCATAAACTATATATTATATAGATTTATATAATAATAACAACAATAACAATATGATCAAAAGATTCATTTATATTCCAAAGTAAAAAGCAAATCTGTATCATCATCTATAGAGTCCTTACACAATCTTATTTCCATGGAGCTTATTTAAAGACAAGTAAACTTCTAACCCATAGAATCCGAAAGAGGAAAAAAAAAAAAGGGTATAGTAGTCTTCTATATGAAGTGTATGAAATTTATACCTCTCTAAAATCCACCGATCCGTCACTACTACTTCTTGATCCTCTTATGCATCTTCTTCGGCCCAGGAACTTCCAACCTACCGACCGAACAACCGCACCTCGCTCTAAAGACAAGCACGGCTCGTCCATTAGGGGGCGCCATCTTCTTAAGCTCTGCTTCTAATTCACTATGATGATCTTTAGGAAACTCGAAAAGTCCCTTCTTAACCCCTCCTCCTCCGCTACTACTCATCCCATTATTACCATTGTTATTATTCTTCACACACTCCTCTGTCTCTAGCTGAATATCAAATTCTGCCGCCTTCTTAAACCCCTTACAATTCGGATTCCCACATTTCCTATTCGTACAGATCAAAAAGCACCAGACAGCTAACGAGGCGCAGAAAATGCTGAGTCCTATTGATCCGTAAATCAACGGAGCGTGTGATACTTCCTCTCCTATTAGATAAAGGATCGAATCGACTATTTCGGATGATTCTATGATTATGAATTTGATGTAGGGGAATAAGAGGTAGCCGCAAGAGGAGATCACTGCGATCATGATCACGATGTCTAAGGCAGCAGATCGGGATTTATCGCAGATTGGGATTTTTGATGAGGCGGGAAGGGAATAAGGTGTTTTTTTGTTGTGCCTGGATTTAGGAGCTGGATCGGATGAATAGTTCGTGGAACCCATTAGAGCAGTGGGTTTGCAGAGAGAGATTGAATTATGGTAATAGACCATTTCAGAATTCAACACAGGGAGATTATTAAAAGAACAACCCAGAAATGGAAATTCAATCTTATATGATTGGAGATCGAAGAGGATCGATCAGACCCACCATTTATTAGGGGAACTTGGATCGACCCAGATTGCTGGAAATTGAAAGGGGGAGAATTAGAAAGGAGTATATTGATTGATTGCACCTGAAGACATTGAACTCCGGCCAGTGCGTGAATAAATTATCCTTCCTCACATAAAAGTTCGCATCGGATTGAACCCAAAAAACAGAGCAGGAAAATCAGATGATGCAGAGAGCGCGCTAGATACAGTCGTCTTAAAGAGGAGTTTCGAGAGAGAGGGAGAGGTAGAGTTTCGAGAGAGAGGAGGGTCGTTCACGGCAACTGGAGATATAAAATTGTAGCGACACCATGCATTGAAGATTATATGGGCTTTTTTTTTAATGATGTACATGATTTGGTGGGCCACTTATATGGGCTTGGCCCACCTTACTCTTTAACTATTTTTTTATTTTTATTTTTATTTTATTTTACTGGATATTTTATATATTGCTATAGTTACTATATTATATTTTGTGCACTATATGGAGAGTACTATCACGTGGATTAATATTTTCTTATGTTTTTTCTTTTACTAAGACTTTTTAGTAATTACTAAGACTTTTTCTTAATCATTTTACTTAGTTTGATGGGGTCAATTAGATTCCTGACTAAGCCGATGTTCTTTGTTAAACGGCAAGGCCACATAAATCAATTCTCCTTTGACTTTTGACCTTTGTCCTTTGACTTTTGCTAGAAAATAACGCGTAAGGCTTCGTTTTTTTTTTGTTCTTTTTCCTTTTTAGTCAAAAGGAGCATAATTTTCTTGTGACTTACTTATTGTAACTTTGGGCGAAAATTGTGTAACTTACAAATTCCACCACCCGGTTCGGGACGTTAGTGGGGAGACCTTTTTTTTTTTCCTAACCCACTTATTTTTCCATTAATTGTTTTCTTACCGACGCTTGACTCATCGATCAGCATAGAGAAGTTGCCTTAAAAAAATTTTGAGAAATGTTTGAATAGACAGTGTTTATAATAAATTTATCTTAATTATATATAATAATTATATGAAAATGTGACAGTTTATAGGCCCTTATAATAACTATACGTTGTCCTTGAATACCATATTGTGGACGTGTATTTATATGGGTCATGATAGTCGATCCAAACTCCAGAGTTCTTATTTGAGTCTATAGAGAAAGTGTGTTGTCATATGGAAATGTGCTAGTTTATAGGCTCTTATAATAACGATATGTCGTCGTTTCTTTAACACGACATGACTATACTTCGTCGGCTCCTGACTCATAGATTAATATGTAATGAATGAGATGTCATCATCTTGCTATCATAAACAACGATATGTCGTCATTTTTCGAAAACACAAATTAATTAGTAAAAATTATGGAGCTCATAATTGGCCAAAATAAGTTTTAATAAGTTGACTTTATTGATAGTAGTTTCGGCCAATAATTTCTATAAAGAAGTTAAGAATTGAGATAATCATGGAAATGCAAATATATAACTTTTTATTATAAAAGAGAAAAAAATAAACTTGCTTGAATTTGAGAAATTTTTATATGAATTATATTTATAGTAGAATCGATCAATTTTAATTATATATATTATTTTTATATTATTATAATAATCTTATGTATAATTTATTTAAATTTATATTGATAATATTAATTATAGACAAATAAGCTTATTAAGGACCATTAATATTTCTTTACGTGCACCAATATTTAGTTACTTATATAATCAATGTCATTTATTCTGATAATCATTTATATAATGTTCAAACAGTTAGTAGTTTGTTTGATCTTTTGAGACATCTTGGCATCCGACCCTATATGGTTGGTATACTATATGAGGTTGGACTTCATACTTTGATGATCATCCATCATATTTTAAAACGAGGGTCTCTAACCCTTAAAGCTTGACTACATCCAACCTTAGAGGGTCGACTATATCCAGACTCCTTTACCCCTTTAAAACTTTTTTCAATCCTTATAGTTACATGTAGTAACTTTTTTTTTGTCCCCCTTCTAAGTGTCAAGTTTAAGAGGCTTGCCTTCGAACCTCTAGAGGTTGAAGTGCTAGCAAAGATGAAAGGTGTGCCTGAGCCAAAAAAGTATTGAGAACTTTTTTCTCTCATATGAGAATTTAATAAAAAATGGTCTCATTCACTCAATCACCCCCTTAGATGTTGAGTTGTGCTGAACATACTTTATGGATGATCCCGACCGAGGTGATCCTTTGAACAACTTAACAAATTTAAGAAAAAACTTGTAATATTACTTACCTTGTTGTTTTCCACATGCAGATATGGATGATGAAACTAGAGCTCTTCTCTTTAGGGAGAAGGAAGAGAAGGCTCGTAAGAAGGCCGCCAAAAGGGTTGAGAAATAAGGGAAGAGGCCTACTGAGGGTTAGAAGCACTAAAAATTGACTTAAATATTCCAACGGCCTTCCAGCCTTAGGATCAGGAGCGATGAAAGCCCACTCCCATGAAATTCAACCTGACCTCAGTGGAGCTTTGAATTTCTTGGGGATCTGAGCATCCAGGATCCTTTTGGTGAAAAGACTGTTTGTATCTACGAAGAAAGGTGTAGCTTCTCCACCTGCTTTCAAAGTCAGCTCGAAGATCTTTTTCTCCAGCTCAGCTTCTTTAGCCTTTGACCTCTCCAGCTCCTCTTTTAGTTTTTCTTCGAGAGTGAGGTCGTAATTTTTATTCCTAGCTGATTTGACTCATTCATTTTTTCGCTTATTTATTCCTGACACTTTGGAGTTTAGGGTCAGAACGACTCTGAATTTTGCTTGTATTTGGTTTAGAAAGGTGCTGAGGTGATTCTAGATGGGCCCTCTTGACAATACTGGAGATCCTTAAAATGATTAAATCTTTTTCAGAAAATTAAAATGATTATGAGTGTGTATATTTCTCATGTTCCTTTAGGATATATTTATACTGATAATATTAATGATAGATAATTAAGTATATTAATAACCATTAATACTTCTATACGCGCCGATCTTTGATTATTTAATTAAGTCTATTTACAAAAGGTTAATGAATTTTTAGAAACATTTTCTGAACTTAAATACTAACACTCGCACACTTTTAGGCGATTTAGGAATCTTCTCACGTGTCACCATGCACACCTGGGGTCATTCACGTGCTTTGTTTTTGGAAACCTAAGAGTCATTTTGGAATTGCTCTCCGAACCTAAATATATTCTAAGTCTAATATGGAATACCATGTTGGGGACATTTATTTTCATGGGTTATGATAGTCGGTCCAGACTCCAGAGTTCTTATTTGAGCCTATAGAGGAAGTGTATTGTCATGCGAAAATGTGCCAGTTTATAGAGGCCCTTATAATAATGATACATCATTCTTTCTTTTAACACAACATGGTTGTAATTCGTCGGCTCCTGACTCATAGGTTATATGAATGAGATGTCATCATCTTGTTGTCATAAACAAAGACATGTCAACCCTTTTCGAAAACACATATTAATTAGTGAAAAACTATGAAGTTCATAATTAGCCAAAATAAGTTTTAATATGTTGACTTTATTGATAGTAGTTTTGGACAATAATTTCTTTAAAGAAGTTAAAAATTGAAATAATCTTGGAAATGTAATAATATATAACTTTTTTATTATAGAAAAAGAAAGAAAAAAAGAATTATAAGAAATTAAGAATTATGTTATTTAATAATTATAAAAATTATTTTTTATATTTTTTAATATTTAAAAAAAATTATATTTTTCAACTCGTAATTTTATCACTTACTCGAAAACGTTTTGACTAAAATAACAAGCCATCAACTGATATGAGGGGGAGGGAATAAGAGTTGCTGACATGGATGGGAAAAAGGTTTAGACAGAGAAGAGAGAAGAGTTAGATTTAGAAAAAGGTGAAAAGTGGGAGAAAGATCTTTTTGAGGCCACAAAGAAACTTGTGGCTGAGAATCGCTCTCTCTCTGCCTACGTGGCATTTCACCTGCTTAAACGGATCAAAACCCAACAAAAGTGAAAAACCCCAATTACCCAATTTTCAATTTTCTCTTTCCTTTTTTTTTTCCCCAGAACCAAAAAAAACAGAGAAAAAAAACCGTACCATTGATTCAGAGACAGAGCGCGAGGACTCAGAAACGCAAACGCCCCCACAAACACTCACTCGCATACCACATCCTGTCAGATCCATTTACCCCTCCCTCCCTCTCGCTCACTCAACCAACTTTTTGGATTTCTTTTCCCTGAAAAAGAAAGAACAAGTGGGCAGAAATGTCGGAGCTAAGAGACCCGGCGATCAAGCTCTTCGGGAAGACGATTCCGGTGCTGGAAGTATCGATCGGAGCACCGGCTCAGCCTTCTGAAGCTACTTCTGTTATTGATCAGGACCGGGATTCTACTTTTTCAATTTCATCAGCTGATGGAAATATTGCTCGTAGAGACAGAGAAGAACAGGAAGAGAAAAATAATAATAAGGTATGAGCTCTAGTTCCCCCCCTCTTATATTGAGAGTAACCCATTTGATTAAAGGCCAAAATAATCGGTGGGTCAATCTTAATTTTGCTAGATATGGTGGGTTTTTTGTTGACTTCAAACTATGTGGATAGATTTTGTTTCAAGGTTTCTTTTAGGCTTTTTTTTTTCGGGAAATTTATTTGGCTTTAAGGTTTACTCTGATTCTTACAGCTATTCCTGAATCTGAGATTCTTCTTTTGCTGCTTATATGTTTGGAAGTTCCTATTAATTTGTTCATTTTGTTCTTGATACATGGTAAATGAGATCTGTTATTTTTACTTTAATTTGTAAAAATATGTTTTCAACTACTTTCTAGTGAATAATAAGCATTTGAGAGTGGATTTCAATTGGATAGTTCAAGTTGATTTTACTTGAACATCAAAAATTAGCCCGCTCTTGCTCAGATGAGTCCTTGTCTAGATGCAAAATTGAGTTTACTTGCCAGCTTAACCACAACATAGTATGCCGAACTCCAGTTTGAATCTCTATTTCCGATGAACACTTATTCTATATGCTCATTTATGTTGCTTTATAATAAGTATTTCATACTTGTTTCTTTTTTCCTCAGGAATCTTTTAATCATTCTCAGGACCCCTTGGGTGAAAAGCCAACTGAATCCAAACTAGAAGACAGATGCTTCCCCCTCTCTTCTGAAGAGAGCACACATTCTGACACGTCTGCCTCAGTACCTGAAATCCCCAAATCACCCTCTGCCGAGAAGGAAACCACTGCTTTGAAAAGTGATGCAGGGAGTGAAACACGTAATTCCCAAGAAAAGACCCTGAAAAAATCGGACAAAGTCCTGCCTTGTCCCCGCTGCAATAGCATGGATACCAAATTCTGTTACTACAACAACTACAACATCAACCAACCCCGACACTTCTGCCGTAACTGCCAGAGATATTGGACAGCTGGTGGGACCATGAGGAATGTTCCGGTAGGCGCTGGACGTCGTAAGAACAAGAACTCCTCTTCTCACCACCATCAGATCATAACCGTCCCCAAATCAATCCAGACTGCTCAATCTGATCTTCCTAATGATATTATCCATCACCCTAATACAAACGGAACAGTCCTGACCTTTGGATCTTCCGACACACCTCTTTGTGAATCAATAGCTTCCGTTCTCAACCTCACTGACAAATCAATCAGGGATGGGTTTTATAAACCAAAAGAGATAAGGGTTCCTATTAATTACCCACCTAGAGATCAAAATGAGGATCGTTCGAATGGATGTCCAGATGAAGCTGGAAAATTACCACCCAGGTCAGAAGATAAAGTTGTGAGAAATTGTGCGGATTTCATCCAACCTCAGGTCCCGTGCTTTCTGGGGGCTCCTTGGCCTTACCCTTGGAACACAGGTCCATGGATATCTCCAGTACCACCACCTCCTTTCTGCCCTCCAGGATTTCCAATGCCATACTACCCTTCACCTGCATATTGGGGCTGTACCATACCGGGCCCTTGGAACATCCCGTGGGTCCCACGTCTGTCATGTAACCCAAAACACACGGCAGTTCAAAGCTCGGATCCTAGCTCCTCGACTCTAGGGAAGCATTCGAGGGATGAGAATGTAATAAATAAACCGAGCACGTCTGGGGAAGAGGAGGAGAATGTGAAAGAACGTAATGGTGAGAGATGCTTGTGGATTCCAAAAACGTTGAGGATAGATGATCCAGGAGAAGCAGCAAGAAGCTCTATATGGGCAACATTAGGTATCAAGAATGATCAGAAAGCTGTTATGGTTAGTGGTGGAGGAGGAGGAGGAGGAGGAGGAGGAGGAGGACTCTTCAAGGCCTTTCAGTCAAAAGGTGATGAAAAGAGTCATACAGTTGAACCTTCTCCGGTTTTGCAAGTGAATCCAGCTGCATTTTCGAGATCAATCAAATTCCACGAGAGCTCTTGATTGGTTGGATGAATGGGACTGATCAAGTTCAGTGGGGGTCATATTGGTCTTAACATGCACCCTTTATGAACTAAGAATCGGTTAATCCCTTACGAAGAATGAAGAAAAAGGGGAGATGATCTTCGTGCCAGTTTGCTCCAACAGAAGAAGGGAAGCAGTCTATTTGTTAGCAAAAGCTAGTAAGCTAATAAGTGGATTTTCATTTCTTAGGTACCGGTATGAATGCCTTCTGCTTTCGGTTTGATTGCTTATAATTTTGTTTTAGCGAGATATCTGTAGATATTTCTATATGTAATCAGTGAGAGTAGTAGTAGTAGTAGAGAGTGAGGGAAACTGATTATCCCAATGTACTTAAATAAATATGGGAATCCAAATCGATCTTCTTGTTCAAAAAAAGTATTGCTTCTGTATATGTTTTAATCCTACATTTGTGTAGAAATCATGAAATTTACGGTATAACATCACCCAGATACCTATCGGTATCAGATTTGAAAAGCTATTGCAGCACTACATCTGGCTCTCTGTTAAAACTCTCGTTAAGATCTTGTATTCAAATCTCTAGTTAGAAAATAATCGTTTGGAATAGAGAGAGAGAGGGAGAGAGGTGCAAGTGGGACTAGAAACGGTGGACAGGAGCTGGTTTCGGAAGCCTGAAAAGTGAAGGGTAGAAAACTAGGACCCTCCTCTTGAAGATAAACTTGAATTTTGGACCACAAAAATCCAAAGCATCTTTTCTGCCCTCTCTCCCTCTACATACCAAAGAAAAAGAAGAATCCAAAACAACTGGCACCAAAAAAGTTGAAAGGGAAAGAAAGAGATGATCCCAAAATTCCCTTTACTTACCATTTATGGGACCAAAACGAAAAGGAAAAAAAAACAAAAAAAAAGACAGGATTTGGAACTTACCATGATCCTGCTAATTGAGATAGCTACATGTTTTCCAGTTTTAACCGACCATAAAAATTTGTGTCCACTAGGAGATATTTTTTCTGCATTTCGAGTTATTTATCAGGCAAATGTTGTCCACTATTTATGAGGCATATGCATAGCTGTTTGTGGGACCAAACACACACGTGATCTGCCATTAAAAGGTAGTCTTACTTAGATTCATTGCTTCTGTTTGGTCCTTCTCCATTTGCTTGGTGGGAAATGGGAGATGTCTTTCTTTAATATCATGATCATAGTACTATCTTACGAGAAATTCTAGCCTTAGAATGTAAGTATACACTCCGGACAATTGTGATCATACTTATATCAATCTCGAATACTAAAAATTAGTGACAAGACTTGATCCGGATGACTGAAATTGAAATATCTTACTCGGAGGAGGCTAGAATATCCCACAATATTAATTATGAAGTTATGACATTGTTAAAAGAGTTTAGTTAAGCAAGTGTCACTTCTTTCAATTAATAAGAGTTTTGATGGTAAACATGATGTCTTAAATTCGAAAGTTGTTTATGTCAAGCTCTTATCTTGTATTATTTGGTTTAAAAAAAATAAAAAGCCCAATAAATAAAAACATATTTTGATAAAAACAGCTTGTATTATATGCTAGTATGTTACTGATATACATCTAGCTTTAAAATTTATGATTAAAAAAAAAAAAGAAAATTAGGTTAATAATTTATATATTTTACATATTTAAAAAAAAAAAAAAAATTCTCAGTTAGATTTTTGGATTTTTATCACAAGTAATATATGGATCAATCTAATCACAAGTGAGATTGAATAAAAATTAATCATAACTCCTATCTTTTTGCATGATGACAAGATAACATATTAAGATGTTAATAGTTAGGGCTTATTTTTCTTCAATTCTAACTGAGGGAGGGTTTGGCTCGAATTGAACCTGTATGATGTGTACGGAATCCAAATCCAATAGAATAAATACAAACTCATATAAGATGAGTGTAGATAGATATTTAATATAGAAGTGCAGATTTAATACGTATGGCTACGGATTTTGATTGATGTTTTTGTATAAACAAATATTTAGTCATAAATATATATATATATATTCATAGCTATTGATCGTTTAAGTACAAATATGTATTCAATCCATTCAAACAATACATGATTTATTATTTTGTTTAAGTGCATATATGAATATATTAAAGTTCTTCTTTTGGTTACGAATTGATTTTTGTTTATATATATATATATGTCTATCTTGAAATAAATAAATTAAAGCAAAATATATCCAAAGTACATTTTTTAAGTAAATTTATTTATTTTTAGATAATAAGATGTGTGTGTTTGTTATTCATACGATCAATGATCGGCTCAAAGAAATATCATTAATTAGTCAAATAGTAAATATATCTGCATAAATAAATATGTGATGATTATAAAGTTTCTATATGTATAATATACCAGTCTAAAGAAAGGTTGTTGTTATTTGACCATATTTATTATTAACATTTGATTTTTGTATGAAGAGTAACACTTACAAGTTGATGTTTTTGTTCAAAGACTAAATATTAATATTGTCCTAGGTAATTTGTTAAATGGGCCCACTATTACAGTTGTATAAAAATTTATATCTTACATTTACATATATATTTTTTTACTTTTATTTTGACATGAAATTTATTAGTGAGCTTATGTTATTTATTTGTTCTTAAATTTGTCAGTTACTGCTACTACTGCTAATGTTAATGTCAACATGAACCCAATCCTTGCGCTTACCGCTCCTCTTACGGAGACAAGTTCCACTGAGGATAAAGGGGGAGCGTTGAGAAGTAGGATTGCTCTAATCGTCTCAGTCTAATGATCCTAAAGCGCAACGTTCCACAAGCATTCATGGGCATTATGTTCGATGAGGTAACTACTAAGGATTTCCTTCAAGAAATTGAAAAATATTTTGCAAAGAACGAAAATGTTGAGATAAGCAAGCTTTTAGCTGACTTTGTCCATATGAGGTATAAAGGAAAAAAGAAATATAAGAGACTACATTATGGAGATGTCTAACATTGCTTCAAAACTTAAGACACTTAAGTTAGAGCTATATGATGACTTACTCGTGCATTTGGTACTCTTTTCTCTTCCTACACATTGTGGTCAATTTATAGTAAGTTATAACACTCAAAATGATAAACGGACTCTCAAGGAGCTCATTTCTCATTGTGTGCAAGAAGAGGACAGATTGGAGCGAGATAAGATTGTTGAAAGTTTTCATGTTGCAACTACTTCAAGGAACAACGAGTGAAAATGAATGAGGATAAAAAAGATGTAGTGGGAACATCACAATCCAAGAAATAACAAAATAATTAGAATCAGGAATTTACTTGCTTTTTTTTGCAAGAAACCTCGTCATGTGAAGAAGGATCGTTCTAAGTACGTCGCATGGCATGTAAAGAAAGAGACTTATGTAGTACTGATGTTTAGGCATAATTTGGTTTCTATTTATGTTTTGGATAAATATGGTTCTTTTTGTTCATTTGAAAATAATAAATTTAGTCATTTTCTTATTTATACTTTTGTTGCGACTGGTTCCATATGATAAAGTATATATGTTGAATACCATTATTTCATTTAATAAAACCTTGCAAACAACTTCAAGATACAAAACATAAATTAACAAATGAGAATTTTGTCACCTTGTGGCACAAACATTTAGATCATATCTCCGAAATGAGAATTGAGAGGCTTGTGTTAAACAAAATACTTCAACCCCATAATTTCACAAATCATGATATGTGTATTGAGTGTATTAAATGGAAATAGATAAACATTAGGAAGTTAAGTGCCGAAAAGAGTTTTAGCGTCTTATAATTGATACATATTGATATATGCAGTCCATTCTTTACGACTTCTTAGAATAGCTAACAATATTTCATCACTTTTATAGATGACTATTCTTGTTTTGGGTACTTATACTTAATTCATAAGAACTCACAATTCTTGAACATTTTTTAGGCTTTCAAAGCCGAAGTTGAAAATTAACTGGGCAAGAAGATTAAAGTTGTCAAATCTAATCATGATGGTGAATACTATGAAAAATATGATAGATCAAGTGAATAACGTTCATGACCTTTTGTCAAATTCTTATAGGAATGTGAAATCTTCCCACAATACATAATTCTAGGGTAATGCAGCATGAATGATATTGTTGAGAGACGAAACATGATGCTTAAGGACATGGTAAGAAGCATGATTAGTCATTCTTCCTTACCATAATCACTATAGGGACACTTAAGATTGTAGCTTATATACTAAACATAGTACCTTACCATAATCACTATAATGACATGGTAGCTAAGACCCCTTATAAACTATATTTAGGCAAAAAGCCTAGCATCAAATACTTACACATTTAGATTATGGGTTGAGACACTTATATAGGTCTAGATCGATCCAGATCCATGGTTGAGATTGAATAAAAATTAATCAAAATCCATAAATTTTTCCATAATGACTAAATAACATGTTAAAATGCTAACCATTAGAATTGATTTTTTTTTTCAATTCTAATAAAGGGTTTGGTTCAGTTTGAGCCTGTACGGTATTATGGAATGTAAATCTAATAAAATAAGTGATCTATTGTAGTGGGGCTCAATGAGACATCTTGTTCAATATGGGCTTTCTAATGTGTGGTACCCCAATAGAAAATATAATTAGAGTTAGTGAGGTTCTAATTATGTTGCATATATAAAGAACCATATAGGAGTTTTGGTCTCCAAGGCTAATCACTCATTCTTAATTCCCCATCCTTGAGTGAGACTGTTTGAGAGGGAAATATTAGTTTGTGGAAGACCTCATACCCATCTCTGATTGATGCCATTAATTTAAGTATGTCGTTCTCACCATTTTACTATAAAATCTTGATATTTTATGCGAAATTTATGAGATTAATCTAGAATATATGTTTGTTCCAACACTTCCTCTATATCGTAAATTTTTATCCTTCCTTAATCATAATTGATTAGCTTAACTCTATATATATGGATTATTATTATTATTGATGAAGTCAAATCTTGCCCAATAATATGTTCACAAATATGTACTTGTAAAATAGAAAAAACAAGTAGGGATGTAGGGTTACAACCTACAAACCCCTTTGATGCATAAGTCAGAAATCTTAATCGAGGCGATAGATATTAGAAACAACAAGAGTGGTGTGCTCATGAGCATATATATACCTTAGGTGTCTTATAGAAGAGGTATTTATGTGGTTCACCTAATTGAGTCGCCTTGAGGTGGAACTCTTGATTCGATATAATCCGCGAAGATTCCCCCGATTTTGGGGTGGATTTCCTCTGATTTTGAGGGATTTAATCTAATATCATAGGGTGAGGCGATCTTAGATCCATTGTGTGATGCTTTTAACGACCCCCATGGGCCGATAATTGTTAGGCTTTATGGGTGATATGTCTGATTTCATTATTGGGCTCATAAGCCCCTCTGGTCATGATATTGACTTAAGTCCTCATTAAGGAGAGTATATTCATAAATATTTCTATGAGGAGTATTTTGACCTCATCATTCAGCCTCTTAGCATAAGTTGATGCTGCACATCGAGTTGTGATATAAATTTTTGTCCATGTCCTTGCAAATTGACCTACCGTAATTCATTAAGGATAAAGATTTTTCATTGGTTGATGCTAGAGGAGAGAGTATAAATATGGAGAGAGTATAAATATAACCATTCACACTCTTTACCCATTAGCATTTCACTTTTGCACTCCAAAAAAAAAGCCTCTTTCTTTTCTCTCATATTCTCCTGCTCTTTCTTTTTCCCTTATGGGTTCTTCCCTCAAATATTTTGAAGGTTATTCTTGAAGGTTCATCATCTCTCCTTTTTTGATCTTCTTTCCTTTTCCTCGGCATGAGTAGGGTATTCACCTCTCTTTCCTTATTCTCTATTTTTTTGGTGACCCACTGTTAGGTTCGACGATGGCCAAATAGCCTTTTGGCCCTTGATAATGGTCGAGCTGCTATTGGGCTTTTCCGATCATGAATATAGGTTTTTTCTTAACCATTTTCCTTCCTTTCTTAGTGCTTCGTTACCTTCATTCATTATGGATCTTCCTCAGCCTGTAAATGAATCTTCTTCCTCGGCCTCGATCCTTCATTCTTCCATCACCCCGCCAACTTCGGGCACTCTTTCATGTATTTTCATTTCTTTTTTTCTAGATTTGGGTTGAGTTGACTAGTATACTTAGTCTTTTGGGTGTGAACTTTAGCTATAGTTTTGGGATTTTATCTCTATTGGCTAGTTGACAAAATGCTTAATGTAGGTTATCAAAAATTGTTTTCTCTCTTTTTAGGACACTTGGATGGTGATCTTCCAAGTTTTGGTATAGATAACAGGCTTTTAGCGCCCGAGGCATCTTCAAAAGAAATCAGAGCTAAGCCTACTTTATTTAAGAAAGATCCAAGGGATGTAAAATATATAGTATATGTTGTCGACACAGAGAGATGGTTTATCCAATATCGGGTTCCTACTTATACATACCTTCACCCTCATACTACTTACGAGACACATAATGAGTGTAAGAGAGAATGCGGGAGAAATATCTTTCTACCTTGAGATGTTTCTAGTGGGCATACATCTTCCTCTTCATCCCTTTATTATAGGCATCTTGGACTCTTTCTAGATTCCTCCTGGCCAAATGTTGCATAATGGCTGGAAATGCATACTTAAGACTTATATTTTGTGGAAGAGGTTAACCAAAATGAAGCCTGATCCTCTCTTAGTCTCTAGGATGTTTCAGATCAGCCTTGGATGTTATGGGTTTTATTAACTTTCTTCCAATGAGGGTCAGATTGTCGAGCTTCCTTCTTCCAACCACTTTTGGAGGAGGAGTTGGTTCGTTGTGGGGGGTAAGTTGCTACCCTCTTTAGGTGATGATATGACCATGTAATATTGCTCATGGTTCAGGCATACTTTTTAGGAGAGGAGTTTCAAACATAAGTACCCTTATATTCTCCTTATTCTTCGTGACTTTATTTTTGTCTTTTTACATCATGCCACCTTATTGTTTACTATCTTCCTTCCTCTTTTTGTAGATGCTCTTCTTAATAGGAGTGAGTTGTCTGACTTTGAGCTTGACATCATTGAGAAGATGATGAGGTATCTTCACCTTGTAGACCGAAGAAAATTTTCTAGAGGTCGGGCTCATTTCACAGGTGGCCCATTCTTCTCCCACTACTCTTCGGTGAGGTCTTTCAGGTTTGTATTTTAGCCACTCTAATTTCATACCATGTTTTCCATTCATCCCTCTCAGCATATATTTTGTGTAGGGAATCAATTGATGGCCCAAGTAGCCGCTATTGAGATGAGTAGGAAGAGGAAAAGGAGAGGGATTAGATTTTATGGTCTTAGCTCGACTAAGACACTTCCTCATGTGGTTGCTTTGAAGGCTATAGGCGGTTCCACTTCATCAAAAAATACTTCCTGTACTTCTACTCGATCTAACACTTCTTAAGGAATCAGCTATTTTCAATGAATCATCAACTTGGTTCCCTTGGATGCGAAGCATTAAAGAGCATCTTATTTGTTGTGAAAATAATGAGGTTGGGACTCAATAAAGTGTGGATCAAGAGTCTTCGACTCATTTTTTTGGGGAGATTCATCGCCTCATGCCAATGTCATCATTTGATTGTATCATCTCAAAGGGTAAATGGCCACTAATAGACATATTTCTTTTGCAACTTTTAAGTGTGAGTATTCCCCTTCTCCTTCTACTACCCTTACATTTATTTTGTGGTTGTACAAATAGCTTCTCCCTCGTGTTTTTATTTTTATTTTTACTTTTAGTATCTAATGGATGGAGCCTTAATATCTACTATGGCAGCGATTGATGCTCTTAGTGGTGAGCTTAATAAACAACTTAGCAATATGGCAGTTCAACTTGGGTTTGCTTGTGCTAAGATCTCGTCATTCTTTCAGTGATCTAAGATAGGATTTAGCCTTACCTTGGTATGGACGATTGTGCCGAACTGCTAGAATTTGAGGATAGAGAGTTCTTTCTAAGGATGACACTGAGTAAGAGTTGGAGAAGGGTATAGACGATGAGGATGATCTTGGTGGGGCTAACTCTTGTCATGCACAATGGTCCGATAGAGGGGCCCCTAGACCTTTTGCTATGTTTATTTTATTTTGGACATCACTCTTTGTTTTTTTTTTTACGCCTTTTGTAACTCTTTTGGATGTTCTTCTCTTTTTTTTTTTTTTTATGACTTTTTTAGCTTTATACGCCATCATAAATGTTTTTTAATATTGTGGTGCCTCCCCGCCCCTCCTCCTGAAAATTTAGCCTAAGCAATTCTTTACTTAGGCAAATTTTTCTTGAGTTCAACATCACTTCTTATTTTCTATGTTGCTTGACTTTGGTCTAGTCGTTATGAAAAATGAAGATATTTCACTTTTTTAGCGCCTAGCTATGTTGAGGTGTATTTTGGAAAGGCCTCATCATGCTGAGATCTTCTCCCCACTTTGCAACTCGGTGTGTCGAGATGTCTCTTAAGGTGCATTAGCATACTGAGGTCCTTTTGGTGAGGGCTTGCCCATGCTAAAGAAAGATCAAGTCTCTTCAACTTTATTCTTCTCAATCGACTATACCGATAGTTTCGCCTTAAGATCTACATGGATTCATTATTGTAGATGGGTCTCTAAGATCTCTCTAACCCTTATGGCTTACATAGTCTTTTTTATTTAGCTATTTTTTGGCGAGGGCATGCCTCCATTATGGTGCAAATAATTTGAATTTTTTTAATATTTATTTCATGATATTGTATAAGAAAATTGATAATGAAAAAAATGTTAAATCTTTGAAAAGCGAGATTGAAAACTAAACTAAGGACTAAGTCTGAAAACTAAACTAAAATCTAGATGGAAATATAAAAAAAAGTTCACTATGGTTTGTAAAAGATATTCAGATGCTCTGATTACCATTAATGTGTCAACATTCTTACCCGATCATTTTTAAGCTGGTATGTTCCCGATATGACCTCAAAGGTGACCTCGTAAGATCCCTCCAAATTTTCTCCTAATCCTTCACTATCTAAGAGGATCATCTTTAGTATAAAGTCTCCCACTTTGATTAGTCCGGCCCTCATTTGCTTCATTCGCTTAATGTAGTATCTTTCCACTTGTTGCTTAAGGGTAGCCTCCCTGATGTTGGCCCCGTCTCTTCACTCTTAGAGAAGGTCCATCGCCTCTGTAATAGTTTAGACATTTTTTCTTTTGTCGACTATGATCCTTTTATAGGATGAGAGCCCTGCCGTAAAGGGAACCATAATTCCGACTCTGTATGTTAGGATAAAGAGAGTTTCCCTTGTAGCTGATTAAGGGGTGGTGTGAATCACCTAGAGTACTCTCGAGAGTTTGTCCACCTAATAGCCCTTGGTATCACCTTTTCGAGGAGTTTCTTTATTACTTTGTTTGTTGTCTCTACTTAACTATTTGCTTGAGGGTACGCCAGGGAGGAGGTTAGGTGTTTTATCCCTAATTAAGAGCAAAACTCCTGAACATTACATTGTCAAATTTTCTTATGTTAACGATGCTTTATTTTTATTTTTATTTATTTTTATTTATTTATTTATTTATTTATAAGAAAAGTTGAAAAAGCTTGGAGGATAAGAAACGTCTGCGGCTTTGCCTGTAAAGTAAGAGAAGCCAAGTTGCGCCCACTTGATAAGTAGGAGAAGGCCTAACTTACGCGCATGAACCTTAAAGTAATACTACTTTAATCATACTAAACATGTTTGAGCAAAACCTAACATAATATAACAGTAACATATTAACCTTAATCTATCTAAACATCCATAAAACCTAACTTCTGACTTTAAGAAAGCAAGTACAATAAAGCAAAACGAATTTAAGAGAAAGTATTACATGTACATATATATAGCACATGAAACCCATTCTAGGGATCTAATTCACTTTCACTCTGCCTTTTTGTAAGTGAACATACCTATTGCCATTGATTTTCTTTCTAGTGCTCCATTGAATTTATCTTGTAAGACATCATATCGACTATACACCCTTTTTTTTAGTCCCATCTTTCTATAAATCGGTCACTAAATTTTTTTAATTGAATGATAATCAAATTTTTTAAAATAAAATAAAAATAAAATAAAATAAAATAAAGAATCTCAAAATGAGTTACGGAATATTCAAATCACATTTAAGGAAGTATTATTGATTTTCGTAAAAATGAAAAGGTGGAGTGCAATTAGAGTTGGAAAGTTTGATTATCAAAATATTTTTTTTTAAATAAAAAAAAATATGAAACTCACGTTTGACTTTCTGAATACGATCAACTGAAAATCGCATTTTAAGAAGCAAGAGACAAAAAATCTAAGGAAAAAAAAAAGCTTTTGGCTCATAAAAAAATAAAAAAAAAAAACTATAAAAAAACATTTATTTATTTATTATTATTTTATTTTTTGTATATATAAAAACTGTATATATATCTATCTGACTTTGATTAGTTTATTATTTGTTTAGTTATCTCAACAGCAAGTGAGTTTCTAGTGGCACTATAATTGCGCATTTAAACTCCCCCCCTGAAACAGAAGCGTGATTCCTTTTCCTAGAAAATACCTCTCTTTTTCTACTCACTCTTTTTTTTATTGGAAAAAAAAAATGAAAAAGATTTGTAGTGAGAGATTCATAAATCTGAGATCAACCCATTTGGCAGAACTGTGATTGGAATAATGGGTCGAACTCGTTTTCTCTCGCTTCTTATTGTTACCTTCTTTGTGCTTCTGTTTTGTTCTCAAGGTATCTATCTAATATTCACCCCACTTTGATTCTCTGTAATTTTCTTTTCTTTTCTTTTCTTTTCTTTTCTCTTCTTTTCCCTTTTGATTTCCTCATAAATTCTGTTTGCTAATGTCAAGGATTTGGGAGGAAAGTGCTGGAGACTGTTGAGAATCAAGATTCTAATCTTAAGATAAAGGTTGCTGTTTTCTTTTTCTTATTTGTAGCGCAGTTTATGTTTGTAGTTTTGAAGGGCATTTATGTAAAAGTCAGTATCTGTTTGTTTCCCAGGAAAGTGAAGGAAAATCGAGGGAGATGATTGAACTAATGGATTACGAACAAACGGGGCCTAATACAAACACAAAGGGTGGGCTTATTCCCCTACCTCCACAACCCTGATTCAGAGACAGTAGTAATCCACTATTCCAGAAAAAGAAGAAATAAACCTCTGATTTTGTTTTTAGTCCGTAAATGTTTTTTTTTTTTTTCGTTCTTTTTAATTCCAGTTCCAGTTTAATATGTGGATAGAACTTAGATTGAGATGTTGAATTTTCTTGCTTTTGGGTTGTTTCCAATTCAATGTTCATGTTCATGGAAATTGTTACTCATCGCTTTATTTAATTTCTGATTCTTACCTAAACTTTTCATTCGAGAAGAACTAGGATGTAAAGAAAACAGCCTACAATTATAAGTTTATAACAAAAAGGCACCCCAACTTATTAAAATTGGCGTTAAGATCCCCAAATCTTAGTTGGGATCTTAAGACCCTTATAGCTGTTGAAAATATCCCACTATTCTTACCTCTGTTTGATATTGAGTTCTATATATCTTAAAATGTATTACTTTAATTTTAGTTAATATATTATTTTTTTAAATTTTAACTAATGATTTTTAGATAATTTTATATATAATTTTTATTTTATTATTTAGCTTAAATTATAAATAAATTAAGTAAGAAATAATTAATTAGACATAAATAGTTAAATATTAATAATCCAACTGCATATATATATATATATATATAGTTCTTAATATTGTTCAGATTAGAATGGAATCAAAATTGATCCTGGTCCGTTAACCCTGAAACTAGCACTAAACCTTTAGGTTCCAGTCAAAGTGGGACTGGTGTTGGAACCGAAACTCCTTTCCAGTATGAGAAAAATGACCGCCCCTTATTTATAGTCTTGCACAATTTGGATCCAGGCCAACAACAAACCATGGTCCAAATTCCAACCCAAAATTTACTGTGAAGGCCGGCCCAATTTCCCCTGCAATACGGCCCAATTCATCTCCTTACACTGCCGACTGATCGTTCCTCTGAAGTACACAACACTGCACAAGCTGTAAGTCAACCATTGGGTAGATCCATACTTGAATTTCCAAGAAAATGGGACCATATTTTAAGAAATAACAAAGCAATTGCTCTGTACTGTACTAATGTGAAAACTTGGTAGACTTTTTTACATTGACATAAATAAACAAATAATATGATCTAATCAGACACTCCCTTTTTGAGAGGTTTCTCAGAAACTTCAACTTCATTTTCCGGAGAAAATGAATTCCGGCAGGTTCCTAGCAACATCCCACTTTCATTTCATAACACGATTCAACCAAAGACAGGAGAGAAGGCGCCAAGCCGGACATGCTCATGATTCTTGACGCTTTCACAAGCTGACTTTTCCTCATTCTTCAATTTTCTCGTGAAAAGAAATGATTTTCTGAATCAATCAACCACGTTCCCTCCCCTACAACGTTCAAGCATTGACCGTTCGTCGATTTCTTGACATACAATCCAAAAACCTCTCTACCTATAAAGAAACAATCCCTCCTCTTCATTTCTCTCAATTCCATTAACACTCTCTCTCTTTAAGGTTTTTTTCCTGTTTTTTTCTTTCCATTTCTATCTCAAGAAAATGTTTTTCAATGGATATTACTACTACTTCACCCCAACGGAGAAAACAACATCATGTTCAGACACTAACGTGATTCCTGTTTCCCAATTGTTTACCATTATTGATTGGTTAGTATTGAACACGATAAGGTTTGTCACAAAACATTTGTTGTGTTCCCAATCCCGCCTCGGTTCCGAGAACTCCAAGGCTTTAGTCCAAGAAAACTCGGGCTCCAAATCGGACCATCAGAAAGATGGCGGGATTCTTCTAAGGGGAGAAGATGTAAAGATGTTGATGGAAAGATTAGGACTTTTTGGTGGCAGCCAAGAGGAAGGAGAAGAAGAAGAAATCGAGGACCTTTTGGACTCGAAAGAGCTTTCGAGTCTGTTTGATGAGAATGAACCGAGCTTGGCAGAAGTGAAGGAAGCTTTTGATGTATTTGATTTAAACAGAGATGGGTATATAGATGCGAATGAGCTGCAGAGAGTTCTCTGCATTCTCGGATTGAGGGAAGGCGAGGAGGCCAGGAATTGTAAGCACATGATCATGAGATTTGATGAGAACAAAGATGGCTTGATAAGCTTTCATGAATTTGTTAAGCTTATGGAAACCACCTTGTGCTGAATTTTCTTTATTATTATCACCTTTTCTTTGGGGTTGTGTGTTTCAGATTTGAATCTTTAAGTAATGGATCATTGTTGCAATTTACTGTTTCGGGCTGTTCTTCTTCTTACAGGGAAAACAGAGAAACAGAGCATTGACTATACATCACAAATACACATTGAACTAAAATTTATAAATTTTCTGAATGGAAAAAACCCATAACCATCTACCCAGAATGAACCTAAACCGTCACCAATAATCTCTACAAGAGCAAAACCCATCTCGAAAATGATAGAATCGGTTCACATCTCGAACAACAATAACCCTTCCCTAGACCTTGGAAATAAGTTTCACAGCAGCATGACAATCATCACACATCCTAAGATTCTTAACCACACGAATAGGGGCCCGGCAAGGGGTCTTCATAACCCCATAAGCAATTGCAAGCTTCTCACTATGATAACTTAGATTCTCTTGCTTTTCTCCATCGTCTACATCACGTAATACTGATCCAATATCTGGATTATATCCCAATGCCTTAATTTTACTCAACAATTCCGTTACATTACGGTATATAAGACGGATTTCTGGGTGTTTGTCATCCTCAGAAACAAAGACATGGGTCGTGTTCTTTATCTCTAACCAACTTACTCCGGATTCTTTCTTGATATTCCTGTCCCTCATTACTTTCCGGACCATAACAACCCCATCCCATCTCCTAGCTTTAGCATACATGTTAGATAACAAAGTGTAAGTCCCCACATGTTGACAGTCCATTTTAAATACAATTTCTGAGATTCTTTTTCCTATTCCGAAATTCTTATGAACGTGACAAGCATTGTGCAAAGTCCGCCAAGCAACTACGTCCCATTTGATTGGAGTTGACTTCATGAAATTCTCGGCTTGCTCAAGTAGTCCAGCCTTGCTCAATAGCCCTACTATACATGTATAATGCTCTAGTCCGGGTTCAATCCCAATTTGTTTCATTAACTGGTTTTAAAAATAGAACCCTTCATTGACCAAACCGTTATGAGAACAGGCGGAAAGAACGCCAATGAAAGTCACGTAGTTTGGGCATTCATGTAATTTCAACATGTCCCATAAAACGTTCAACGCCTCTTTACCTAGACCATGATGGGAAAACCCAGATATCATTGCATTCCAAGTAACTATGCCTCGATTTACGGAAGAAATTTCACCGCATTTAGAGTACATAACGATCAAAGTATTACCCACAATGGTATGGCTTTTGAAACCTGATTTCTTGACCCGAGCATGTAGTTGACTTCCTTGGTTTAGTGCCGATAGACCTGCACCAGAGTTGAGCAAAACGGAAAAAGTAAACTCATTGGGAGAGATACTTTCAAGCTTCATTTTTGAAAACAGATGTAATGCTTCTTCAAAGTACCCGTTTTGGAAATAAGCAGCCGTGGCCGCTGTCCAGGTGAACACATTTTCGTTTCTCAACTTATCAAAAACATTTTTCCCTAACAAAACCTTATCGCATTTTCCATACATGTCAATTATTTTACTTCCAATGTATATATCGTACTCGATATTGTTCTTCAACATTTGACCATGAACTTGCATGCCCAATTTCAAATCTTTAAGACAAGCACAGAGACCGAAAATGGCAACATAACTGACACTATCCAGTACTGTACCTTCACCTATCATTAGGCCTTAAACCTGAGTTGTTTCCATGATACGATCATTTTCCAAAAGCCCATTCATGATCAAATTATAACAAAAAATATCACATCCAGGCGAATTGTACAAGATCTTCATGGCCCCATGAACATTAGAACTCCTCGAATAGAGTTGAATGAGTGTGTTTTTTACATATTGATGAAACTCCAACCCGGATTTTAAAACATACCCATGACATTGCGTGCCCTCTTCAAACCTCTTATTATCAGAGCAAGGAGAGATAAACGTAGTAACTATGTATTCATCCGGGACAGGCTGACTCACATAGAGCATGTCTTTAAACAGACCAATAACTTCATACGCATTCCCAGTATGCAAATACCCTGCCATTAAAGCACTCCAAGAAACCATATTTCTTTCAGGCATTTTTGTCGAACAATCCGTGTGCGGTTTGGTAGTTCGTTGCATTTCGCATACAGATTAATCAGCGAGTTTGTTTCGGCCAAATCGTACTGTTCCGGAGTGTAATTGGAGATGACCAAATGGGCATGAATGGCTTTCCTGTACTTCCTGTTCCGCAGATACTAAGGTATCTGCAGCTGATTTTAAGAGCTTGACTGCTGCATATTCAAGAGCAGAGATGGGTCGATTTGTTTTGAAGAGAAACGGCACAAAGTTGGTCATTTTTTGTGTGGGCGGTGATAACGAACCTCACGGGATCAACCTCTCGTTTTTCTCTCCAAAGTACCTGCTTGGGTTTTCAACTACTATTCATGGAAAAGCGTAACAACCTAATCAAATAAGGTTATAAATTGCTTGTTTTTGGAAATCTGATTTCAGGGTTGATTATAGTAATTTGAATCACTTAAATTGGTTCATCTAAGTCAACTTCCAATTATTTCAATCTCAACTTTTCTAAATATTCTGGTTTACTTATAGAATAAGTCAAAAGTTAAATTTGAATTCTACAGAGCCGATCATGCCAACAAATTTGATTCGTGATTTTAAACATGTGAAAACTCGTTTCAAGTCTTGAAAATACTTAGAATGTATTATAAAACTCTCGACAGTAAAAATCTATAAAAGCATATATAAAGAAGCATGATCTATTTTTTTCTGATTTTTCACATTTTTTGTTTTGTTTTTGTTTAAATTTTAATTAACCGAATTAATAATTGATATTAATTACTGTTTTGTTCATTTCTAAATATAATTATAAGTATATTTATAATCATTTTATATTTTTCTTTTAAACCTGATAATCTTTCGACAGAAAAGTAGTGAAGCATTCTGTTTTTACAGAACAAAATCTATCCTGTTTTATCATTCCCTTTCACTCTCGTTACAAACGCAACCAAATATCAAAATCTTACAAATAAAACAAATCTTGATCTTCGGCATTTGTTGAGGAACAAATGTTCTCTGGTTCTTGTTATTGAAACAGACATTTCAAATTCAAACTGAATATCGCAGATGCTACTGTTCACGTTCTCCTTCCACCTGCATGCCATCCTCACAAGCAACCCCACGTTCCCAACTAAATTGCATCAGGCGACCATTGCTATTTCTTCAAATCCATTTACTTTCAAGGGTAAAGGAAGAGAAGAGGGAGGGAGAGACGAAGAGGCAGGAACGAATTGATGTTAAAATGTGAAACTGAAATATCATGCTTATCATGTCTTCAAAGATCTCAACTGTCAGCTTTCCATCCAAGTGTCAAACACATGTCATGTAAAAAACAGTTAAAAATGAATTATTTTTCATTGGTCGGGGCAATTTTTAGCCCATAATTGATGTGTCACTTTCTTCACCTTCATATGAAAAATAAATAGTTGAGATCTCTCCGAAAGTATGATATTTTGTAAGCAGAAGCCAAAAATTGAATTGGTTCCTTTCTGGAACGATTTCTCCACCATCACCAACAATGATGGTGGAGGAAGGAGAAATTAAGCAGAAGCTCCAAATCCAGATGGATCTCAACTCTATTTTATCTTCTTCCTTTTCTTCGTTTTTTTGTTCATGCTGTCGGGAAGATATGATACCCGAGTCAATCAAAAAGTACTATTTTACGAATGACATATTCAAGACTTAAATCTGAATATGCCCAAACATCACATATTCCTACCACTTAAAACTATCGATCCAAACCTCTGACTAACTAGGAAGAAAGAAAAAAGTGAACTTTTTCATAATTAACACATTTATATCCACATCTACTTAAGTAAATATTTAGTATAATTTGATTCGGTATAATTTATGATCAAGATATTATCATAATAGGAAATAATTAATCTTGACCGTTTAATATTATTAAACAAACTCAAATGATATAAATCAATTTAAATCGTCTGATCAAGATATTTAATAATATTGGTCGGTTAAGATTAATTATTTTCTATTATGATAAGATCTTAATCATATATTGTACCGAGCCAAATTATATCAAATACTTTCTTCATCAATATCCGAGTAAACTAGATTTATTAGTTATATCTATGATAAATTTTTGTATGAATTGTATTTACGGTAAAATAATCTATCTCAACCGTACATATCATTTTCACATCATTAAATCATATATCATATCAAATTTGTATGAAGTTGAGATGAATCGATGTCCATAGCCTATTCAAGAATTTCTTTATGTCCACAGTCCAAAGACAACAAATTCATAAAGTGCATATACGTATATGATAAAAACATCTTTATTAATAATAAATCATTAATTCTTACATTAACGATTTAACATGTTGTACACAATAATGATTAACTCAACAAAAACACTGTTGTTTTTAACAAAAGTTTAGGACATGAAAGTTCCAAGTTTACCTCCCTCTTTTCTCCAAAATATATGGATTCCGATATCTTGAATCATACAACACATAAGATGATAACAATACTTAAAGACTTTTAGATATGTTGAAAATTGCTTGCCTTGTTCTAACTGTATAACCTGTTTTCTATTATAACTCTCCACGAAAATTTACTTATTCTACTAATACAGAAACTGTCGTCCGCTATAGGTCTGACCAAACGACCAACTAGAAGGAGCCACGTTGTAAGAGATCAAACTCCGACCATCACTTGTTGTGACTAAGAAGGAAAGGCTTTGACCGTTGAGGTATGAATTGCTTTGCCAGTTTTGACCCCAGTTCCTTGACATAGGCTGCCATCTAGTCCTTGAGCCCTTTATGGACACAGCATGGACATCACCAGCACCACCTACGTTAGTGATTAGGACTAGGTTGAAGTATGAGTGGCCGTTGATTGTGAATCTGATTCCTCCACTTCTTTTGCATCTTACCCTACAACATGACATTGATATAACTCGGTTAGTATTAATGCGATCAATTGTCACCAAGCGCTTAAACGTATTGAAAAGAGATCAGAGAATGCGTTAGAGGTGTGTTTTGATAAGAATGACCTTCTGTAAGACACAGGGACAACTCCAGCTCTATATTGAGCTATGTGTTGAAAGATTGGCTGAGAGAGATCAAAGTGGTGTTGAGGAGGATCACACCACCCGCCTGGCGGGCAGAAATTGGTAGCAGTGACCACAATGGTGCCGGAAAGACACCATTGCGGGTCATTTACACATCTAAGCTCGAAACATGCTCCGCAGCTCAGTCCATTCTCAAACAATGCTGTGCTCAATGCTGCTGTGTTTGTCCCATATCCTTGGCTGTAAAGGTTTCCATACCCACATGCCCCACCTACCGACGGAAAAAAAAATCAAAATTGTGGTTACTACTAAAGTTGAAACGAGTTCGCAAGATGCAGTTTGAGTAAACTGGAGTTTCGAAACGCTAAATGCAAGCTAAGTATAAAGAAAATGAAATTCATTGTTTTTCTGGTAATCAAAAAAGAAAGTGACATACCCATCGTCCCGGAAGCATCGGATCCTCCATAGAAAGTGGCATGAGCATTAGACCAACCTCCATAGTACCCACAAACAGATGATGCCATTGAGAAGAACGCAACCAGAAGGATTTCATAGTAGCCCATTTTTTCCCTGCAACATTTAATGCAATATGAAACTTTCCTTCTAAAAAAGCATATGAAAACTGAACTGAAGTTTGGATGCCTAAACTGAAGTTTCAATTGGCCAATTCCCGGCCTATAAACATATGTATCTACTGCATAAAACTTGTTCAATTGAGCAATTGTGCAGTCTACCTCATTACTTTTATTCGTCCTCAAGAGAAGAATTTCCACAAAGAGGAAAAATGAACAATCTTTTTGATTGAAGGAGTTGGAATAATAATGAAGTAATGGAAAAGTGTTCTGAAGGGCGGAATAAATAGGGGCCAAGTCTTACATCAAAACGTTACCGACAGTTTAAACATCCCTTTAGAGCCCATTTGCATGGGGACCATGAAATGCAATACTGGAAAAAGAGGGTACGGTACATAAACAGTGTAGTGTTTGTGACTACTTATTAAAACGAGCTTCAATTTCGCCACGGCTCGGAAAATATGGGAAGAGCGATGCTGAATTACTCAATTTAACCGAATATGATTCTAAGAAGGGTACGAAAAGATCGAATCATTTCAAAGAAATTCTCATGCTTTCTAAGAATGAACTGAGAGTTTTGGAGTTAATTATCATATTATCTTAATTATTAGAGTCACTATATAACTTTATTACAGTATATAATCAACTTTCGTATGCGATAGTACACGATTGGGTCTAAAAGCATTTATCATTTCATGTATGTTCTTAGATCTCGGAGCACCAAAATCCCGACCCTTGACATGATCATGTTAGCTCCGAGCCCCCAAATTTTTTTAGATAAAGAGACTATAAAATAATGACTAAATACTCTTACTTAGGATCAACAGAATCTTATATGATTCTATTCGATATTTTCTTACATAAATATAATTTATGTATTATTTTCATCTAAAATCTTTATCCATTTATAAAAGTAACACTCTTAAGTATTTATTGTCTTACTTTATGTTGTAATTTCAACTCTAGTAATAAAATACTCGGAATTGTCTATGAGATGTATTTGAGCTAGAAACCCTTCTGTTTCATCGTCTAATCAATCACATTGAATCGACTATTCATACTTGTGGGCCATTATACTAGACCAAAAAAAAAAAAAGGTTGGATCGATCATAAGTGAGTGATCTTAAGAACTATTTAAAATTAGATAAGGATATGTCGATGTCTCATCGATTTACTACACCGTATTGTATATATATCAAACAATTTTTTCTTTTAATCCTAGAGAAGGGATGGGGCGGGATAATTAAGAGATATTAATGTGGATATATAATAGTATATAATTCATCCCGTAACTCAACTCTTTTATTTTAAGAGTGTCTTAAGAAGTATAATTATCATTCGAATGACTTCTACTTATCAACAATTTTTCCAAAAAATTGTCGGGATACAGTTACTAGGGCAGGTACCTTGTTATTAAATACATAGTTTGAAAATAGAGTGATAGTACCTCACTATCTCTGTCAAGTATCATTTAATGAGAGAAAGCATCATGGGGTAGAAGTCACATGGCAGGATTATACTCCCACACCCCAACAACTCAACAAGCTTTGGATTGGTAAGAACCATAGACCCTCCCCTCATTTATCATATGCCTAGACTCTCGATCATACACCAGCCACCCACTTGGTGCTTTGTTTTCATTTTCAGTCTTACATACGGCAGAGGAGGGGCTCACCATGTCAATTCTAATGCTAACGTTCGAGGATTAGAGAGCATCTAGTGTATCGGGTGTACATAGTAAGAATTGTAAAGCACGCCCTAACTTGTAGATTTACGGGTAAAAAAACCAAACTAATGAGCAATAGCATATCATTATTCATTAATAATGTCCTTCTAAACCTTATTTATATAGGGACAACCACGTGAATGAAAAGATGGTATAAACCCTAAAAAGATACTTCTTTACTCCAAGACAAAATTCATTTTTCTTTTTATATTTGAGACATTTAAAAATAAGAATCGTGCACTTAATTTTGTGATTGTGTATCATATTATAAAATGGATAATATTTTAGAAATTTTTAAGTAAATCATATTTCCAAACAAGTAAATCATATTTCCGATTAATTGATCAATTTCAATCATATACAAATTTAATATAAATAATATAATAATATAAAATTATAAATTATAGTATGATGATTTATGAAAAATAAATAAATAATACATCAAATCTTTGAATTTTATGAACTCTGAACAAGGTTGTCAAATCCTTGGTCCCAACCCCACATGAATCAAAGGTGGACCAAACTAATACTGTTCCAAGTCATTGGCAATAACTGCTGGCCCCTTCAGCCAGTGATAAGCCTCTATCTCAAATTTATAGCACTTAAACCTGAATATATATTTTTCTACTGCAATCAAAGCTGTTTCACATAACTTGTGTTGATGCTACTCACCTCATTGCACATGTAATGCTCCCTGATCTGGGTCCTAACTTCTCAGTTCATCCGACACTTGCAAACACAGATTATCAAAAAGTCTATTTTTCCTAAAATATCAGATAAGTTTTCATTTCTCAGAAGAAAATTAACCCAGTAATTTAGAGCAACTGTTTCTCAAGTGGAACATGTTATTGTTCAAGTTGCAACTGTTTTCTAAATCAGCCACAGGCAGAACATAAAGTACAAGACAACTTTTTTCATATATCACATGCATATGTGCATGAGCACTATGCTGCACTGTACTACCCAACATAGATATTCACTTCACTTGTGAGGTCATGTGTGAGCGATGTGATGCACACTCTACCTAGACAAGTCCAGCACATGTGAAACCTTAGAAAGGAATTGACAGCGGCCTATACAGAATGGAACCGACCGAGAACCAGAACCGCATGAGTAGTAGCTATATGAAAAATTTTGAGTGGCGCAATAGCGTGAGATACTTGTTAACCTAAGAAAAAAAACAATAGTCCAATGTACCTGTGCATAACCGTTGATCAATGTCAATTGAATACTCATCTAACAAAGAATCCAATGAATTTCTTGATGAAGAACAAGATGCATGAAGAAAGCTAACATCTGATACCTTACCTATTGCTAGTTTAAACCAATCGTTGATCATGGTGGTGAGACTGGGAGGGAATAAGCTTCATATTTACTTAAAAATGTTATTGTTAAGCTGTCCGTGTACCACCACAAAATGATGTAAAGTAGAATGAATTGATCAGTTTTCTAGACAAGTACAGCAATCATCAAGATTTGCACCAAACCAGAATAGATAAATATTAAAATTGCACATTGCTCTCAGTTGTTCCTGAAATTGGCTTGAATGGCACCATTTGCAGCCCCTTTACCTTGAAACCAAGAAAACAAGTCACTGGAGCATTATGACACACCTAAAACCGAAAAACAGTACAGCTTTAGTGGTACTACCGCATAATGCAGCTGAAGTAAATCACCAACATTATGACTCGGATACTTCCCTGACAGACAAAAAGAGGGCACGGGGAGTTACTGACCATGATAAGGTGGCTGACCAGGAGAAGAACTGCCCGGCCGGACATTCGGATGGTAGGGTGGCTGCCCGTGAGAAGAAACAACACCGGCCCAAGCATTGACACCACTTGTTGCATGCATTGGTTGTGAATGTAGATTTGGTCCACCGGTTTGCATGGTTGGGTCCCACGATGTAATTTGTCCAGCCGAAAATGGAGCTGACATGCCAGTTGAAGCACTAAAGTTACCTCCTGGGGGGTATACTAGAGAAGATTGAAGATTCTGCCACCCTGCACCTGCAGGAGCAGCAGGAAGACTGGAAGCCTGTTGTGCTCTGAGCAGACTTGCATCTGGGATTGTATAATCTCTACTTTTGTCACTAAAAGCCTAAGAAAAAGCGCAAAAAGATATTGGATTAACAACAATGATTTTCCATCATTCTCACAAATTAAGAGATGATGTAAATAAAGGAGGCCATTAAGATCAAGAAGCATACATTTCATCTTTTTTGCACAATTTTGAGGGATGTCAGATAATCTATCCTTTTATTTTTTCTTCCACATGAACATTAACTCAATAGCACATATTTAATACCTTTACATTGAGATCAGTATGACGAGAGTATGATAGATGAAGCTTACAATAGCCACCATCATATATGCCATGTCCTTCTAGAGCTTCTCTGGCAACTGATGCAGTAGAGACATCTGGAAATAATAACTCACACATCAATTGATAGCCTGAGAGGAAGCTAAATCGATAACATCATATGAAAAAATTCTAGAATCAAGAAAGAGGATGAAAGCCTGTTTAAGGTTAACTAACTAGATGAACCAAGGCAGAATTCAGGTGAAATTTGAATAAAATATAAACTGAAGCTGCTGAAACATTTGAATTGAGGCTCAAATCTACTAACATCATACAATCCTACATCTAATACCCAGCAAGTTTAGGTCCCTAGGAAAGACAGCCAGTTATGTTCACATGGCTAATCATTTATTATTCCTTGAACTCAAGAAGTACGGACTACAAGAAAAGCCCATAAAATGAGTCTAAAGCTGAAGATAATGATGGAAAAGACAATCACGACAGGTCTGTGTAAAAATTCAAAGGAACTAAATGAAGAAAAGAAAATTTTATTTGAGAAAAGAAAAATTTGTCAAGGAAAAGAAGAGACATACCAGGGTATTGAATCAGGGCTTGTGTTTGACCATTTTTCTCAAAAATAGCAATTTTCTGAATGGTGCCAAAAGCAGAGAATACCTGCCAAAGGGGCGAAGTGGTAGCAATATATTAGTAAAACTCATCTAATCCATTAGCACTTCATGAGAGGTAAGAAAATATTCTCACAGTGTGAAGAACATCCACAGTGACAGCATACTGCATATTCTCAATTGAGGCAAGAAGCACATTACTCTCTGGTTCTTTCTTCTTTCCATCGGGACCAACAGCAAGCTGTAGATGGGGAACTGTTGATGCATACAAAAATATATAATCCGTAACTCAGACAATAAATACCTGTACGGCTCCCTCTATTGCAGTAGCATTCACAGGTAGGTATGGATTCGTATAGTCCCTGTAGGATCACAGAGAAAACATGGCCTTACGACAAAAAACTGAGGGGCAAAGTATTGCCCATTTCAGTAGACCAACAAAAATGTAATGCATAATGGATTAAACTAGTAAAAGAATTACAAGTCTTCCGCTGCATACCTCTCTACTTGGAGTTCTTTTAACTCAAATAAAAAGCCAAAAAAAAATATGAAACATTTGAGTAAAAATCATTTCTCAAGTGCTATATCAGAAGAATTTACGGTATTCTCTTTTAAAGATCAAAATATCGCTAACAGTCAGTGGTGCATGTAGGCTGGGGGCAGTAGGGGTAAGCCCCCATAAGCTTTCCAATATTTAGGTTTTTACCCCCATACAATTAAATTTGGTCAAAATTTTATATAATATTGCCCCCACAAATTTTTATAGATATAATTTAAAATCGATGAAATTTAAATTAATTTGTATAGATATGTAATTTAAAATTGATGAAATTTAATTTATCTTTACATATAAATTTTAATTTATTGAGTTAATATTTTTTTTAAATATTAGGATCTAAATGATATTTTTCTTAAAAAAAAGAGGTCTATTTCTATATATATTGAACATCATGGGATTATACGGTATATTTGATTTCTTTATTCTAACTTCTTTTTTCTTTTTTTATTTATAGCCAAACATAAAATTAACATCTATATTACATATTATTTGCATATTTTGTTTATTTATCATGAAATTTTTTTAGAATATACATTTACCATACCACGGGGGCAAAGCCCCTATACCCCCAATTATTTTTATAGTTTATCACATAATCTACCCCCACAACATCAATTTTCTGGATCCACTACTGCCAACAGTACTACGAGCAAAGTGGGGAACAGTATGAAATATATACACCTGATTCCTGATGTGCAGTCCTAGTACCTGCTTCTGTGAGATTGAAACTTGATATTCAGATCAGTGTGTGCTGAATATGAAATTCGTAAATTACATGAACCCACATGCTCTGGAAGCAAATATCTGGGTTTAAGACGTCACAACCAAAAATCAGTAGCTTATAGCATCTATTCTAAAACTAGGCGAAATAAAATAAGAAAAAAGAAGCTGTGCATACCTGGGTATACTTCTTCCATCCAAGGTATCCCTAGCCGATGCAGCACTGTCAGCATCAGTGAATTGTATCAATGCCTGTCAAGAGATAGAAAATCAAACAAAAAAATTGAATGAGACAAGTGCGATCTCAGTAAATCCAGTGCATCTTAGAGATCTAACCTGGAAACCCGCTGCCTTTTCAAAGGTAGCTATCTTGTGCACAAAACCAAAAGCAGAAAACACCTAGAGCAGGAAAAGAAAGGCAATAATATAAGTTGCATCACAATTTCATCATTAGAAAGAGAGAAAATAAAACCATTAAGATCTGTCGCAATTACAGTACTGTGGAACTAAACAAAAAAATTTCAAACATACGAGATATAAGTGCAGAATGACACCTGTACATATATGCGTGACGTTACAAAGGAGAATGACGTACATGACAATAATTCCAAACTGTTTCCAACAAAAAGAATATAAATAAGAGACATCATCATCTGTGCAAAAACAAATTCCAAATGAAAATGGGCACATTAATTCAATCAATATGCTAACTTATGAAGTTGAAAATTGAAATGTAACTTACATCCCAGCTTAGATTAAGAATTGAAAAAAAGATTTCCCGGACCAGTGGTTTTGGAGAGCATTAGATAGGCTCCAAATCCAAAAAGGTCCATGTTACAGCAAATAAGAGGCATAACTTTTCGTAAAACGGTAAGCAAAGTAATTTGAGCTTATATGCAATTAACTAAGTATCTGCTTAAGTTTAAATGGTTCATTATTTCCGAAATATAATAAAGGTTCGGAGATACTGGACTATGATTACTTCAAGCTAATTTCAGTGATTACTTTCAGGCCAGAAACAAACTTACCAAGTGAATAACATCGATGCTGACATCGCCAGCTTCTACCCCTTCAATGGTTACCAGTAAGACATTTCCAGGAATATCTCCAGGACTTTTGTTGTTAACAATTTCATGCCTGTTTGAGTACTGAATGTAGATAGTTTTGCCACGAACTTGTGCAGGCTCGGACAACGAGGCATAATACGAAACCATTGAGATGGCCTGATTTTCGTCAGCCTGCATTATTGAATTACTACTTAATTTAACGCATAGTTCATTGCCTAGAAACTATACCCAGAGAAGATTACAGGCACTTTAATTCGACCGAAAATGAAGGAAACAAAATCGAAGCTAAGGATCAAAGTAAAGGCACTCACAAACTCGACAAAGGCCTGGTTGCGATTAGCTCCAACATTGCACTTGGTATTGACAATCCTTCCGAAAGGCTTGCAGAGCTCGACGAGCTCCTCTTCGGAGCACTCCCATGGAAGATTACGGAGGTGTAAGACCTTAGACGGGGTCTGTGTGTACCGGAAGGTGGAGGTACTCGAACCCGACATATAAGCGACGGAGATTTACTGATGCGTCGGGATTAGGGTTTACGACTGTTTGGATGCCTAGAAAGCAGTCGATCCGGCGAAAATCCTGCTTCGGCGAAACAAAGGATGGAGACGCATTTTTAGCAAAGTAGTAGTTAATTTTACCAATTTCTCCTCCGCCAAAATAATTATTTAAGAAGAGAATTTGTAAAAGTAACTTTATCTCAATAGTCATTGCGCAAAATGATTCTCATTTATAATTTTCTAATTTATAATTTTTTAAAATATATAAATAAAATTAAATAAAATGAAAAAAAGCAGAAAAAAAAAAAGAAATTAAAAAAACTAATATATCTTAATATTTTACAGTATAAACTTAGATCTAACACCCACGTGTCAACTTTTTCATACCCACGTTTCAACCGACCGTCTTTATTTAATTATTAATTACATATATTATTTTTATATTATTATATTATATATATTATTAAATTTATATATAATTAAAATAAATAAATTTATTATTAATTAATAAATAAATAAATTTATATTTAAAAAAAAAAAAAAGAAAAAATACCTCTATTTGACAATTATAATCTGCAAAACACCGAAACATGATTAGATTTGAGCGCTACTTGGCCAAATGTAGTAACTTTACTACCCACCTAACTCAACTCCCGTCCACACAAACAATACAAGTTGTTGAATCACGTCCATTCAATTTTCTAGTTGACTCAGAAAAGAGAGGGAGAGAGTAAGAGTGGAACATATCCCATGTCTTAAATGACACTTTATAACGTGATCTGGCCAAGACTTGTATCTTCTTTTGCATATTAACTGTTGGTCACATCAACTCCACGAAGGTCTCCCTTCTCTTACTAACCTTCTTTCTTCTTCTGCTTCTTTCTCTATTTATTTACTCTTCCTAACAAGAAGGACAGGATTGGGACAAGACCAAACCCTGCTCCGCCTCAGTCTGCTGCCTCTCTAAAGATGAAAGATGCAAAGTATCATTGATTGTTTCTAATTACTTTCTTACACTGCTATGGAGTAAACATAAGTCTTTATAAGCCAACAGTTTTTTTTTTTTTTTCTTTTGAGCTTCTCTGCTTGCCTTCCATTCGTCTATGTTTTCTAGTCCAATCACCTCCTCCTTCTTCTTCTTCTTCTTCTAGATTCTCTCTTTACTTGTTTTTTCACAGATCACTTCCTCTTTGGGATATTTACTCATTTTTCTTTTTTCATTTATTTTTTGTTTCTCCATTGGGAAACATATCTTACCTCTCTCTCCTGTTCATTGAAAGATGTGGGTTTGTGGGATCATTATATAATCTGTAGATTTAACGCCAAAAAAAAAAACTATATCGATTGCAGTTTGCAAATCCTTTTAATTTTCACTTTACAAGCTTTTGTAAAACTGCAGTCATGGTGTATGAATATATATATATATACGCATCATCAAATGGTCTTGCATGTGGGAATGAGGTTATGTGTTGCAGCCAAGGATGACTTGCCGGCAAAAAGCTATTGAGCTTATGTGTACGTACATGCATGGCAATTATGATGATGATGATGATGATGTGCCATACATATCAAACATGTTAAGCATATACTTCATCATGATTCATGATTCTAAAGAAATTGATCGGCAAGTCATCTCTGGCTACATAACTGCCTCCTTTTCTCATGCTAGATTCTTGTGATGGATCGATTATCATCTTTTGAAGCAATGAAAAGGGAGTCGACTGCGCGCATGCAGTTTCTTACTGGCAAATTTCTGGTGATTGTAAATTTATGACTTCATTTCTGGTTATTGAAATGCAGCTTGTTTTTAGGTGTCAATTTATAATATATACTGAATTTATATTATATACTTTATATATATGATTGGTTTCTGTAGTCTTAAGAATATACATATATGTAAGTAATAATTAATAAACAATTAAAATTTGTATTTTATTTTTATTTCAGCTTAATATTTTACCTATCTACTTTTTAATTTTATAAGGTATTATACTTTATAAAAATTATAATTTTTGTTATAATTATTTATGAGAATGAAGATATTATATGTATAATTTAAAAATATTTATAATATGTATATTAAATTAGTTTTAGATAATTAATTCTCTTCAGGAATTTATATTCATAGGCAGAGATAATAAGCAGCAATGATGGTCGTTGCCTGCCCTCAACCTTGATAAAATTAAAAATTAACCCTTAAATTAATAAAATCTTATGAATAAATCATTAAGTCTAAGAAAATTTATAAATTAATTCTTAAATTTTTTTTATTAAAAATTTATATTTTATTTATCTTTTTTTTTTTTATATATAATATTTTTTTATCATTCCACCTCTATTTACATTAATTATATTATCTATTAAAATAGACTGACCCGAAAATTTATAGAAATTGAAAGGTCGGAATGGAAATGGTTTATCAAAATTGCAGATCTACCAACACAAGTTACAAGTCATTCATATCTTTAGATAATACAAACTTTTGAATATCTAATCACTCAGAATACTTAACTTAAAAGGAAGAAGTGGGAATGAAAATTACATGAGAAGGAGCTAAAGAGAGATGAGACCTTCTCTGACAAGCAAACCGAACATAAGAACAAGGAGGCCGATTGTAACACTCTGTGTCGGAGAGACTAGCGTCTGTGAATACGATGATACGGTGATTATTGCACCCACTAATCCAATCACTAAGGAACTCAAGTTCTGATTCATCATGTCTTTCTTTTTTTTTTTTTTACTTCTTTCTTGTTTCTCTTCTCTTTTCTGCTCGTAACTTGATTTTCTTAGGTCTTTTGAAAGGTTGGATTATCTGCCCTTTCAGAGTAGTTTTGAGCCAATTCACAAAGTCAACCTGTGTGACTCAATGACGTTTTTACCCCCCCAAATCATAAGCCTACTTTGATTATTTTTTGTCATTTAAATATATTTACCTAAATTGAATAAATTGATGTGTGTAGAAGATATAATATTGAATTATTTTTTATCATATTGTTTTTTTTTTATTATTATTAATTTTGTGGGCTAAAAAGTCTTTTACTCTTATATTTTCTTGTTAGGATAGTAAGAGTGTTGTTAATATTTAATAGGTTATATATAAATTACAGTATTAGGTTATTTCTTACAAGGTTAATGGTAGTCAAATTTAGCTTCGTCAACCAACTTCAGGCGGTATAATGTGAAGGCGGTGTAAGTATAAGGAGTCAAATGTATTATTCGAAAACTATAGGGGGCTTAAATATATTTTCAGAAAACATCAGGGATATATCAAAAGAAAAAAAATGGACGACACGCCGAAACACGAAACGCACAGCTCCTCTCCACCTTCCTCTATCACCGAATCCGATGATCATTCTTCGCCGGCTTTTAGCCATGGATCTTCGCCCCTTAAATCTCGCTTCCTCTCTCTATTTCTCCTAAAATTCCTCGAACAAATCCGACTTCATGGGTGCTTATAAATGACAAGAAGAACAGCCACCACCATAGCTCTCTGCTACAACTCCCTAACCCAAATCAAACAGGTTCGTGCCTTAATCCATGGATTCTCCTTCTCCACTACTACTTCTGTCACTCACCCACCATCGAAAACCCTAAATAATAACAATACCCGCTTAGCTCTATCTTCCATTGACTGCTCTGGTATTTCACACTCCCTCATATCAAAGTGTTCACACTTGCTTGAAAACAAAGGCAGAAACTTTCCCTCCACTAACCCTACTCTTAAAGACCTTCTTTTCGAAATCTCAGATGTTATACCGCATTATACTCGTAAATTACGCCGTGTTTCAGAGCTGAAACCCGAACATGTACTGGATTTATTACTGGGTTTTCAGTCTGAGAGTGAGAATAATGGTTTTCAAGCTAAGAAAATTCAGTCTCTTTGGAAAATTTTTAACTGGGCTGGTGAAAAGAGTGCGAATTTCGAGCATCTTCCCCGTTCATACGAGGTTATGGCTTTTATGCTTCTCCGGGTCAGAATGCTTAGAGAAGTTGAATCATTGCTTTCAACTATGGAGAGTCGGGGAATACCGTTAGCTAGTCAAGAAATCCTAAGTGATATAGTAGAAGGCTATGTTGTTGAAGGAGATATTGAAGGAGCTATTTTGATGTATGAAAAAATGAGAGTGAGAAATTTGGTCCCATCATTGACGTGTTATTGTGTCTTTCTTGATGATTTAGTTAGAAAGAAGAGAATCCGAATGGCTCTTCGGGTTTGTCTAGATATGTTAGAGATGGGTTTTTGTTTCAGTGTAAATGAGAAAGCGGCATTTGAGAATGTTATGAGATTACTTTGCACTCATGGGAAGGTTCAAGAAGCTAGAAATCTTGTAAATAGGTCTGTGGCTCTAGGTTTTGAGCCTACTAACAAGCTTCTTTATGATATTTCTAAGGTGTATTGTGACAAGAAGGACTTCGAAGATTTGCTTCGATTCTTCATCGAAATTGACCGAAAACCGGATATTTTGATCGGCAACAAAATCGTGCACTCGCTATGTAATGATTTCGGTTCAGAAAGGGCAAGACTGTTTATGCAAGAAATGGAACATATAGGTTTCAAGCCGGATGAAATAACATTTGGGATTTTGATCGGTTGGAGTTGCTATGAAGGGAAGCTTAAGAATGCTTTCATTTATTTCTCCGAGTTATTGTCAAATTGGCTAGAACCCGATATTCGTTCATATCATGCTCTCATGAGTATGGTGTTAAAGGAGTCTCTTTGGAAGTATGGGCGAGAAATTTTTGATGAAATGGTGGAAAGAGGAACAAAACCAAACTTCTCGACTTTAAAGATTCTGTTAGCGGGCTATTGTAAAGCTAGAGAATTCGATGAAGCGAAATGGGTAGTTAAAGAGATGGTAAATTGTGGTTTAGCCGAATCATCTTTATTAGATGATCCATTGTCAAAAGGCTTTACTTTATTGGGGCTCAATCCCTTAGCTGTTCGTTTAAAACGGGACAATCATGATCGGTTTTGTAGAGCGGAATTTTTTGATATTCTTGGGAATGGGCTTTATCTAGAGACTGATTTGGATGAATATGAGAAAAAGGTAAATGCTGTTCTTGAAGAGTTTATGCTAACAGATTTTAACTCACTTGTTATTGAAGAATCCAATAACGATGATTCAAAAACGTCATTAGTATTAGCGGGTGAAATGGTCCGGTGGGGCCAAGAACTTTCTCTAAGTTGTTTTTCTGCCTTGGTGAAAAGACACTCTTCCTCAATCTTTCATTTCAACTCTATAACTGATCTTTGGAAGAGAAATCCTAATCTAATTTCGCAGCTTGATGAAAAAACAATGAATCTACTAGTGCAAACTTACAGCAAAAATGGGCAGACCATAAATGCGAGGATAATTTTTGGTGAAATGGTCAGAATGAAAGTCAAAGTGAAGGACGAGACATACACTAATCTGATGAATAGTCTGTGTCAAGCTGAAAACTTGAGGGATCTTCTCAGTTTCTTGAATACAGCCCAAAAAGATAATTGGGTTCCAAAGTTGCAAGATTCTAAGTCTCTTATAAAATATCTTTGCAAGAATGGAAAAATCCAAGAGGTGTTTCTCCTACTCGAAAGCATGCTGGTTTCTTATTCTAACTTAAGATCAGATATTGGTCATATCTTCCTTGAATCGATTTGTGTCGATGGGTTTTCCGCCATTGCATATATATTATTGGAGCAACTTCTCTCATTTGGGTTTGTTTTGGATAAAAAGGCTTATAGCCACCTTATCATCCGGTTGTGTAAGGATGATAATATTTCTCTCGCATTAAAGTTATTAGATGATATACTAGCTTTGGACTTGGCTCCATGCTCAGATGCTTCTATCCTATTAATTCCCATTCTGTGTAGAAAGGGTAGGTACAAGATGGCAGTTTCATTGAAAGATATTGTTTTAGAAGAGGAGTTGTGTTCTTCTTTTTCCGTTTATACTGCATTAGTTGAAGGATTTTGTTCGACTGGAAAAGTTGGAGAAGCAATCAGTCTATTCAACGAAATGTTATCAAAGGGTCTTGTTCCAAATGGAGAAATTTATAACCTTCTGGTTCAAGGGCATTTCCAGGTCAGAAACTACCGGAAGGTTTTAGAACTTATTGGTGTAATGATAAGAAAAGGCTTAGCAATTGCAATACCGAGCTATCGGAATTTAGTGCATGTGATGTGTAAAGAGGGGAGAATTCTCCAAGCATTAAGTCTTAAAGAGTTCGTACTTGGACATGACAAATCTCATCACTACGGAATCATCTTCTATAACATTCTTATATTTGCTCTTTTTGCAAGCGGGAATGGGATTTTCATAAATAAAGTCTTGGACGAGTTGGAAAAAGAGAAGCAATTTCTACCTGATGAAGCCACTTTTAAGTATCTCGTGGACGGATTTTCAACATGTAAAGATATTTCGAGGTCCAAAGAATATCTTTCTCTTATGATTCTTCAAGGTCTAAGGCCAAAAACTCGAAACTTGAATATGGTAATCACCAGCCTTTGCAATGCCGGAGGGCTTGAAAAAGCCCTAGAGCTGAGCCACGAGATGGAATTAAGAAAATGGATTCATAGCTCAACCATTCAAAATGCAATAGTGGAGGGCCTTCTGTCTTATGGTAAGATTCAAGAAGCTGAAAATTTTATCGAACGGATGATACAGAAAGGTCTGGTTCCTAATAATGTAAACTATAGTAACCTAATAAGGCAGTTTTGTCGATATGGAAAACCAGGCAAGGCAGTCAATCTTCTAGACATGATGCTTAAGAAAGGAAACAACCCGAGTTCTGTCAGTTATGATTCTGTTATCCAAAGTTTTTGTGTTGGTGAGAGATTGGATGAGGCTATGGATTTTCAAACCGAGATGTTGGATAGGGGTCTTAAGCTGAAGATGAAGACATGGGAAATGCTAATTGGTTCTTTGTGTAAAGATGGGAAAACAGTTGAAGCGGAAAGGGCTTTGGATTCTATGATTCGGATCGGTGAAAGGCCTAGTAGAGAGATGTTTTGTTCAGTAATTGATCGGTTTAGGTTTGAAAATAATGTCAAGAAAGTGTCTGAGATGATGCAAGCAATGCAGAGAAGTGGTTATGAACCGGATTTTGAGACGCATTGGTCTCTTATTAGCAATTTAAGCAATTCTGATGGTAAGGATCATGGCAATAAGCGAGGATTTCTCGCAAGGCTTCTTTCGGAAAGCGGGTTTTCTAAGAAGAGGGATTTCACATAGTTACATGAAAATTTGATGTGTATTCTAGTTTGCTTGTTGTAATTAAGTGCCTTTTTAAAATCTTTTCTTTTCTCATAGTCTTGATTTACACCACCATTGTGAATTGTGAATCATGCTTAATTTATAGATAGAAGATCTGTTCACCAAGTCTAGAATTTCAACTTTGCATTCTTTCCTCTTCACCTTTCTACTACCCTTCATTCTGATTGCTCGATCCATTATCCGAAGAATCATCGAAACCGAAAACTGGTTTATTATTTTTGATTGGAACTCATTGATGTTTTTGTGTTTTAGTTCTATTTCTTAATAACACGGTATTGGTTTTAGCACTCAACCTAACCTATCAAGATAAGAGAGCTCGTTTCTATGATAGATAACATACAACAACTTAACGATGACAAGCACACCTCATATAAACACATACCTAACATGTACGTGTTGGGGTGATGCACTTGCTACTTATGTTAGACAAAATCAGTGGATTGGTTCAAGAAAACATACCTCAATAACATACCAAATCAACCTTAATTATGCAAAACCTTTTACACTCTACGACACCTAACTGCCCCATTATAAAAAAGGAGCCCATGATCATAGAAAGAAAAGAAACCCTTCTACTTTTAACCAAATTCCTGTTCTCATATAGCCTTTTTTTTCCCCCAATTCTAGGCCTCGTTAGTTGGCACCGAATGGGTGTTATTAATAGAAATAGGGCTAGTACGGGTAGGTAGGAAACCTGGACCGGAATCGGCATTACTCTACGTTGCTTTAGTGTTGTGACCATGCTAAACATTAGTTACAAAAATGAGGAAACTATCCTACCAAATCAACTAAGCCTAAGTTGTATTAAAAGACCCTCATGAAGCTCTTCTACACCCTTCAACTCAACACAACAATCTCTTCTTGCTGCATTGTAGATCTATCCCCTTCGAATTCTAAGTTGATAGCAAAAGAATCAGTTAGCTAGAAAGATGAAATCGGGAAGTGTTGAGGTTGTTGAGGTTGTTGAGGCGAAAAGCTATGGCTCAAAAGTACCGATGGTGAATAAAGGGGTGTCTATACTAGACTTTGTTCTGAGGTTGATTGCAATTGTTGCTACTCTAGCTAGTGCAATTGCCATGGGAACTACTAATGAAACTCTCCCATTCTTTACTCAGTTTATTCGATTCCGGGCCGAGTTTAACGATCTTCCTACATTCACGTACGCATTTGTTTATATCAATATGTGTTTATATTGCTACTCTTTTCAGTCGAGCATGTCACAGTTCATCTTAAAGGAGAAAGATCTTTTTCCTAATTAAAAGATGGTATCATGTTTCTAACATGCTTTGTATTGATGATAAACAGGTTCTTTGTTGTTGCTAATGCCATTGTGAGTGGGTACTTGGTCATTTCTCTTGCTCTTTCCATCTTCCATATTGTGAGAAGCAGGGCCCAAAACACTAGAATTCTCTTGGTCTTGTTGGACACGGTGATATGAAACTCCTACCCTTTTCTAAACCAAATCTCTTTGTCCACAACATGCTTTTTTTCTATGTTATTTTAACCCGTCTGCATGAGCAAGACTCGCATCTTCTTGAACTTTATTATCATCGGACATGTGACAAAGAATATGACTAAATTAACGTGTGTATCATAGGGAATGTTGGGTCTTTTGACGGCCGCAGCATCAGCGGCAGCAGCAATAGTGTACTTGGCACACAATGGGAATGCAAAAACAAACTGGTTTGCAATCTGTCAGCAGTTTAACTCCTTCTGCGAACGCATCTCTGGCTCGGTGATCGGATCCTTTGTCGGAACTGTCATCCTTATTGTCCTAATCCTGCTCTCTGCCGTCGCCCTCTCAAGACGTTAAACGATGTTTACACACATATATCACCATGTTCACTTCTTCAACACCTGGGGTGCTATGTTATGTTGAATTTTTTTTAGGTGTGACCTTTTTTTATAATTGTGTTTGTAAATGATTCCTTATTGTGTGAAATATATCACTTCTTCGACACCTGGGATGCTATGTTACGTTAAACGATGTTTACACACATATATCACCGTGATCCTTTTTTTTCTTAATCGTCAAACATCTTCTCTTTTTTTCTTATTTATTCATTCATATGTCGTATCTTAAGAATAAAGATAATATAGATTTTATTTCATGTCATAGTATAGAATTTACGTTCGGTTTCAACTTTATCAAATATTTTTAAATTTATTCAGTTATTCTTTCAAGTATTCCATTTAATTAATTGTTATTTATTTATTTTAAATATTTATTCTTTCAAATTTTCATTTCTCTAATTGTACTTTATTTATTTCAATTAATAGCTTCTAATTCATTATACTAGTCAGTAAATACATCAAAAAGAAAGTAGAACTTATATTATCCTTAAATCTTTTGCCTATTTTAAGTATGAGAGAAATATTATTATAAGTATCACAACTCGTACCATCATCATACGAACGATTGTCTTTCCTTTAGGTAGTGTATTCAAGATCGGATCGAGAATGACTTGCGAATTTTCGAGTACCCCCTCCAATGGGCATGGACAAGAACCTTTTCCCGACCACCATTAATGCACCCATTTCGGATGTTTAGCCCATTTTCATCAACGAAGGAATTACCCCCATTGGAACAATCCGATCAATATTTTGAGATGCTTGGTAATAGTAAAGCCTCATTCGGAAAATCTTGAACCATACTATTGCCGAAATTGCTGGAAGAAGCTCTATCCCGACTATCGGCTGAACCGACCAACACTCTTAACAATCAGAAGTTGGCCGACTGAAAACTATAACCATTGAATAGTTGTGCCACCATGGCCGACCACACCAATATGGCAATGCTTAGAGCACCTAAAGTTTCCGAAAGGGAATTTTCATACCAAGAAACGGAGCGAACAACGCAAGCACCAAACCGCTAAGAAAGAAGCAACAATGGGGAACCATCCATTCTCAACCATCTTGACCAAAGATTCTCTTGTGTAAATAAATCCCAAGTTTTCAGCCTTGTCGACTGAAAATCCCTTGGTGGCCAAAAATTATTATAAGGGTATTCAATATTTCGGCCGATAAGATATTTTTTATTTAAAATCGATTGAAAGTATTGTGAAACTAATCAATTTTTTGGTCAGTTCATATCATATTTAGCCAAAAAAAAATCACATAATCTTTAGAGGATATCTTCGAGAAAGAAAATCTAATCAAAAGATAATATCATGAGTTCTTTGGATTTTCTATAAACTTTTGCTGCATACCTAATAATTTGTTGATGTCGTAAAAATATGTGCTGCACAATAATTGACTTTCAACCTTAGGAATTGTGCAGCTCTAAATATCTAACTAATCAATGCAAAAAGATAAAATAAATGACTATAATAAACATGGGTGTGTCGTGGATTTTGCACTATCAATTAAAAAATTAAATGAATATAATAAATATACTTCCATTTTGCTAAGAAAATTAAATCTAACTGCTATAACGGTTAGGCGAAGGATTTGAGGTAATCTAGTCCCTACTTTCTTTTCGACGTATCTACCGACGAGCATACTGAATTAGAAATTACTAGTTGAAATAAATAAAGTACGATTATGGAAATATAAATGTGAAAGAATAAATATTTGAAATAAATAAAAGACAATTAATGAAATAGAATACTTGAGAGAATAATTGCATAAATTCAAGAACAGTTGATAAAGTTGAAACCGGACACAAATTTTACACTACGACATGAAATAAAATCCACATTATTTCTACTCATAAGATGCGATATATGAAAGGAATGAATAACAAAAAAGAAGAAGGTGATTAATCCGTAAATAAAGGATTGGTGTTGCATGCTTATGAGTTCATTGATTGGACACATTCTTCTCTTTTCTTGTTTATTTATTTTATATATCGCATCTTAGGAGTTGAGATAATGTAGATTTATTTCATGTCATAGTGTAGAATTTACATTCAGTTTCAACTTTATCAAATATTATTGAATTTATTTAGTAATTTTTTCAAATATTATATTTCATTAATTGTCATATTTATTTCAAATATTTATTTTTTTGAATATCCATTACCGTAATCATACTTTATCTATTTAAACTAGTAATTTATAATTTAGCTCGTTCGTTAATAGATATATAAAAAAAAATGACTTAAATTAATCTCAAATCATTCATCTAAATGTTATAATAGTTATATTTAATTTTTTTAACAAAATAATAACATATTTATTATATTCATTTAATTTTTTAATTGATAATATAAAATCTACTTTAAATTTTTTACATTACTATACTTATTACAATTATTGATTTTATCTTTTTTATATTAATTAATTAGATATTTATAATTATATAATTCTTAAGAATAAAAATTAACTATTATACAATAATACATTTTATTATATATTAATATAATAATATTAATTTATCGAGATTTGATCGGATGCAGAGCGTAATGTTTGATACTCTTTTTGTTTTCTTAGTTTGTGCATATCTAGTTGCTGACACGTCACCAGAACAATTAAATAAAAGTTAATAAATAATGGGTAGCCTAACTTTAATCGAAACCCATATGACCAAAAATAACCCAAAAAAAGTATAGTCATACAATCCACCAGTAGGATTTGGGCCACGTGCATGTTTCCCGTCGTGGCATCCTGTCGGGAAGAAGGAAGCAGGGCCCACTAGATCCATGTCAGCATCATGGCAATTGGTCAAAAGCGTGTTAGGTACAAACGTTTTCACCCAGCCAATCACAAACGCCAACGTGGCTGACTTTAATTGGTTTCTCCGTCGATAAAGGCGGCAGTGTCTGAGAATCTTTCGTGGCCACAAGATATTGAATGTGGATGGTGTAATTCAACCTCATCCGTTGGATTTAGAGGTTGCCTGGACGAATGATACTCCTTAAAATAGTTAAAAAAAAATGTAAAAAAGTGGCTCCGGAATCCATCAACGTATGATTAAAAAATGTTTCCTTGGAAAGTGTGATCTTCTTTTAAAAAAAAACATGTTTAAGATTGATTCTTGTCCGATTTAAATTTTTATATATTATTTAAGATTATGTTTTAAATTTATTTAATAATATTATTATTTTAACTATTTTTTTTTATAATTTATAATTTATAATTAAAAATATATAAATTTTCTGAATTTTTAAGAGAAAAAAAAAATTATTCTTTTAAAATTACTACATAATAAAATTAGATTAAAATATTATAATTTCTAATTATCTTACGAAAATAATATCCGAGTTTATCATAATAAACCGGTTTATCTACCGATTCGTTGACCAATCTATTCACTAACTATGTTGAAGAGGTTTGATTATTATATGATAAGTGATTATTATTATCATTATTGTTATTATTATAACATTGATCATCAACATTCAAATCACACTTGCACTAAAAAAAAAAAACCTTTGGGAGTCAAATAAAAATTTCGAAATACCTATGACCTAAAAAACCGTTGACCATGAACTAATTAATCATCTCTAATTTTGAAGACTTTAAATAAAATTTATATTAAATTTTTTATTTAACATTGTTATATTTTTTCTTTAAATTTAAATAATCACTTTAATTAAAATTAAAATTATTTTATTATAATATTTTCTATCATTTCTTGTTTTATTATTTTTAAAACATCTTCACTTTTATTTTAAATATTTTCTTATTTCTCTTTATTATTTAATTTAAATTTAATTTAAAATTTTAATAACTGATCGGATATTAATACTCTAACTGATTACTATTAAAATTTATCTAAACTCATTCGTTAGTGAAATATAAATTCAAAAGTATTTTTACTATATTATTAAATAAATCAATATTATTATCTTAAAAATAATATACTAAAAATTTAAATTATTTTATAATTTAAAAACTCATCCATTATTACCACCTCAATTTATTTACCAAAAACTCATGTTTTTTATTTTTTATATAAGGATAAGATTTTAACCTTCCTCTGACAAGACAAATTATTGGCTTAGGTGGTCCAAAAACCAGACAAATTCATACTTAAATTATCTAAAACAATTTTAAAATACCAAATTATATAGTATAATATTTATATATTATCTTCACCATAAAGTCACTAGTAATAAATAAGTACATGATATATACGACTTTGTATTTTTTATTTTATTTTTGCATCAAATTATGACTTTAGATTAGTAAATCACAACTAACACAATGACTTTGAATATCTCTAAGGCCTCTTTTGCCCATTGAATCCAAACCATAATTACAACAAAATTTCATATAAATCAAAGTGTTTAATTAGTTAGTAAGTAAATATTTTTTTTAAATGTCGATAGAAACACCCAACACTCTCTGTATAGTATATTTTATCTCACACGTACCAAATAATGTATTAAAAAAATAAAATAAAAAATGAAAAGCTTGCTTGGAAACCACGCTTTCATTTGGTTTCCAAAAACTAGTATATAGAGGGCATTTATTCCCCTGTTCATATTTCTTCTTCCAATCTCTAAGGCCTCTCTCTCTCTCTCTCTCTCTCTCTCTCTCTCTCTCCACCTTATTTCCCTTCCCTCCATCTCTTCCTTTCCCTTATAAAAATATTATCCATCCCTAAAAAAAAAAAAAAAAAAAAGAACATCAAACTGTTTGAGAAATACTTTTTTCAAGTACCCTTTTGAGAATTGAGTCTAAACAGAAGAGGGTTTTTGAATTTTTTTTTGAAGAAATGGAAAAAAGTTATAAATTTTGTCAGAAGGAAGAAGATGAGATTGAGTTGCCAGCCGGGTTTCGATTTCACCCTACCGATGAAGAGCTCATAACTCACTACCTACTGCCTAAAGTGGCCAACAACAATTTCTCAGCTAGAGCGATTGGTGAGGCTGATTTGAATAGCTGTGAGCCTTGGGATTTGCCTGGTAAGAAAAATTCCTCTGTTCTTTTAAGAAAAATTGAAATTTCTTTTCTTCTTTATGTTTACCAAGTGTTTGATGAAATGGTTATTGCTGAATTGAAGGGAGGGCTAAAATGGGCGAGAAGGAGTGGTACTTTTTCTGTCTCAAAGATAGGAAGTACCCAACTGGATTGAGGGCAAACAGAGCAACTGATGCTGGTTATTGGAAAGCAACAGGGAAAGATAAAGAGATTTTTAGAGGGAAAGTGCTTGTGGGAATGAAAAAGACTCTCGTCTTCTATAAAGGCAGAGCTCCAAAGGGTGAAAACACCAATTGGGTCATGCATGAATACAGATTAGAAGGCAGAAACTCTGTTCCCGACTCTGTTAAATCATCAAAGGTAACTCAATTCTCTGTTTTCCTCTGTTTCCGAAGAGAAATAGTCTATTTTTTCTGAATGATTTCTTAATTTTCACATACTTTTTCAGAATGAATGGGTGCTATGTAGAATTTTCAAGAAGAGTTCTGGAGGGAAGAAGACTTATGTTCCAGGGTTGGCAAGCATGGACCCGTACAGGCACGAGCTTCGATCCTCTGTATTGCCGCCATTGATGGATTCTTCTGCTTCTTATCCTCACGTGACCTGCTTCTCCAACCCAACGGAGGATCAGAAACCTCACGTGACCTCCGTAGAAATGGCTAATCTTAATTCCTTTAAGACCCCTCCTCCTTCAAACCCTAATGAAATACTACTACCACCCTCTTCCTCTACTTCATATCTTATACCAAAACTCCATGTTCCAAACCCTTCTTACCTCGCTTCTATTTCACCTGAGTTTGGTTTTTTCCAGTACCAAGAAGCTAATCATCATCATGCTATGATGATACAAGAAAACAACTCGTTGCTCAAAATGTTGATCGAGAATGATTATAATCATCAGAATCCATCATCAAACTTGACATACAGTTCTGATGTTGATTGTCCGTCCTCCTCTGCTGGTCCTTTAGATATTGATTCTCTATGGAATTATTGATTTCCAGTCATCACAAGCAAAAAACAAGAAAAAGAAGAAGGAAAAGGATCTAGATAATTGCTGTTGTTTATAGATTGATTGGGTGTGTAAAGATTAGGAAGAGAAAGTAGTAGTTCCTCGTGGGGTTATAAGATTTGTGAAGTCGATTTTGTAATTTAGTAATTTTTTTTTTCCCTGATCTTGTGGGGTTTTATTGCCATCCCATTTGATTGTTTATATATATAATTTTCTTTAGAAGTGAAAATTGGTGTTGTAAACTTGTAATTGAAATTATAATACTAGTAGTTCTATCAATTATTTGGAATGGGATTTTTTTTTTTTTTTTAATTTGGGAGCAATGTGTTGTTCTTAATATTACTTTTTTTGTTTTTGGTCTTATGGCAGTTTAGTTAGGAGATAAAATTACATCATGTCTCATCTCTTTCCCCTCTTCTAGCTTTCTACCTTTTCTACTTTAGTAAAGTTAGGCCACCAACTAAATAGGGAGTAGAAAGTATGATTTTGAAATGTTACTTCCATATTGGAACTTCTTAAACAAGTGCAATTTTAATAGAGTTCATTGAGTTAAAGAATTATAATGTCTAATTTCTCTTGATTTGTAATGTTACTTGACAGTAGGGTAGGCAAAATGCTTTCTGGATAGGTATAAGGTGGTATTAGTTTCGGTCCGACTTTACCGGTATCGGTATTAATATGGTATTGAAATTATTGGACAGTACATATACCGATATTGTGACTCGGTTTTACTGATGGGCCAAAAAAAAAAATGGGCCCTTGTTTTGCTTGGCGGAGAACGACGCTCATGAGATATATGCTCGGCAAGAAATGATTGAATGACAATAGAGAACGACGGCGCTCACGAGGAAGAGAGGATTCAGAGAGAAAGGATCTTGTGAAAGAAAGAGAGACACAACGACCAGCACTTATGCAGCATAGCATCCTTGTTGTTTTTTTTTTTTTTTTTTTTTTTAAGTTAAAACCATAACTGATTCTTGAGATCAATACTAATTTTTAACTTATTATCAATCCCAATTGGGAATCGAGATTCTCATCAGATCCATAACTTTTGTATTATGTGTTCTTATAAGGTTCTTGAACAATAAAAATAACAAATTTTATTTTTTATCCTTTAACGGGGAGAGAGTATAAAACATAAAGACATAAAGATATAAAGACATTATGAAAAATAATAAATAATTAAATAATAACTTACTATGTGCAAGATTTTATATGTGACAGTAAGATATAATACTTGAAAATTCATTTTTTTTTTCATCATATTATATATCAGATGAATCATATAGATTGATATATTATTTACATAATTAAGAATAACTCAAAAGTATAATTGCATGTCTAGAAGTGGCAATGTCGGCCAACTGGCCCGAGCCCGCACCTGTAGCTAGCGAGCGCTACCTGATCCATTTTTAAACGGTCCCACAGGTTTATGGGTTGCCCATAAGTTTAATTAATTTTTTTTAAAATTTTTATTTGTATAATAGTAAGAATTAAGATTTAAATGGTTTAAAATTTGAAATTTAATCATTTGAATTAAAAATTGGAAACTATAAATAAGTGAAATAATAAATTAAAATAAGAAATGATAAGATAATAAATTTAAAACTTAAACTTAAATAACAAAAAATAATAATAATAAATAACTACAAAATAATATTACGATATTTATTCAGTTTCCGAAATAAGTGGTGGAGGATCGGAAGATGGTACGTCACTATCACATACGTGTGAGTTATAACGGCGTTGCAAGTGGCTATCTCCCTTTTATGGTATTGTATAAAAAAATTTTGCACATATCAAATATTGTGCAAATCGTCGCCTAGTTTAATTACATTGGTTGACCCTATAAAGCTCTGCAAAATTATTTCAAGTTGGATATATTCATTAAGCTGGTCCAGGTTGTCCAGTAGCTGCAGCTCCATTAAAATCCATTGTTGAAAATTTCTAAAGTTTTGAGATAATTTAGTATAATAATATAATTAAGAGAGATAGAGTATTTGTAAGGGATAAAGTGTGAAAAAGTTGTAATATGAAAGCAGGGTACTTATAAGAAAAAAAATGAAAAATGTCTTTTATGCATATGGAAAATATCTTTTGTACTATAAAACTTTTTTTAATTGAGTCATAAATTTTTTTTATTGAACCAGAAAATTTATTTATTATGTTAAGGGATAATTTTTTGCCAAAAAATAGAAAAATCCATTTTTAGGGCCAATTTTAAATCAAATTAGGGTCGGGCTAGGAGTTTCACGACCTAGCCCAAGCCTAAGTCCAACCCAACTTAAACTAACACATGCCTAATGTGGTTTGGGCTAACCTGAATTGCCACCTCTACATATATCCAACTAATTCAAACGTGTCAAATAGGATCGCCAATTTCATTTCATCACTCGTCCAATGCAATGCACCCACCCAACATGTCGTCCTTTCCCTTTTCTAATCATCATCCATATAATTTGATGTCAATCTGTCCTTTCACTCATATACACGACTAGAATCCAAGTTTTATAGAATAATATTTTGATGGAGTTTACGATGGATCAATCAATTTCAGTATTAACTTATATTACTATATTATACATTATATTAATATTTTGATATAGATATTGAAAATAAGATCTATTAAAAAAAAGTCTAATTTCATATATGAATATAGGCTGCTCAAGGGTTTTTATCTAACTATAAATAGGACTTAGTGATACTTTGAAGGGATCGATTTGAATTGCGTGTGTATGTGAAAAACACACAAGGGATGCAATGCACTTGAACCAAAATGAATACTACTTCGTCTAAGTAAATGAAAGTGAGTGAAAATTAATGATTACATAGATTAGGCAGATGATAGGACACTTGGCTTAAAACTGCAGTTTGAGATGCAGATTGATCATGTAAACTTCTATAAAACAAATTAAGACGGAGTTTAAGAAGATCAAAAGTTATGAATTCATGATCATGATCAAAGTGGGATGACATAAATGATACCTCATACCTACGTACGTATACGCGTAGGAGTTGTAAGGAAAAATGAATTTTTTTTTTTTTTTTTTTTTACGGCCTACCATTTGGTCACCGTCTTTTTCAAACGCCAGGTTTGTGTTTTTTTCTTAATGCATGCATACAGAACGGTGAAATTTGACCAACCCTACCTTCCCGAAACGTTCACATGTGATAATGTCATATTTTGAAGTGATCTTCTACATTTCTCACTGTTTTGTAGTATATATAGTCAATAATAAATCAAATCTGACTTAGGGTCAAAAGTTTATATCTCTCTCTCTATATATATATATATATATAATTCCTCTCTATTTTAAAAACTGTGTGATGCAATGTATTTAAACGTCATTTCAAATTTAGAATCATAAGTTGAAACATTTTATATTAGAATTTTCAATTTTAACGTTCAAACGACATGCACTATATCATTGCACACTTTTAGAATGAAGATGAGTTGCTTCATATGATGTATATACATTATATGATTTATCAAAGAGCGAGGGATAATTAAGAAAAGTGTTTCCTCTAGAAAACTTTGAGAGAAGCTCAATGCAATGGTATAGCATACATAAACTTTTTATAGCTCTACATTTTTTAGGAGAAATATTTAGATAAATAGTATTTATGATGAATCAATTCATTTTAACTTTATATATCATTTTTATATTATCATATTATATATCATATCAAGTTTATATATAGTTGAGATAGATCTATCTACTATTTTTTCATAGACACAGTTCATGCAAAAATTTCTCATCTTTTAATTGGTCAATTTTTAAAACTATTTCAAATGATAGATATGTTGGTGGAGGTAGTAAAAAGGGATGTATAGATGAAAAATTGATTTAAAATAATAAAGTTTGTTAAAAAATTAAATTAAAATTTAATGCTAAACATAAAATTAAAATATTCAGTAAAGATGGCAAAATTCATGTTGAGATCGGAACAGGATGGTGCTGGTATCAGTCTCGACTTTTTTTTGGTACCAATACTGATACAAGACTAAAATAACTATTACCGGCTTAGTACTAGTAGCATCGGTATTGGGATGTGATCGGGATAGGATCGAGAATCTCAATCATAGGTATAAAAAAAAAAGGTTTTTATTATATGTTTATTTTTTATTGTTCTTATGTTAAGCCCACTATTAAATAGAAGATAAAGAAAAAGAAAAATATTTCATATTTATTTATTTTTATTAAATTTGATATCCACATTTCTAAATTTTGTTTATCTATATATATATATATTTTTTTTTTTTTTTATGTCGAAAAATTTTAACAGTTACATTAATCTAGTTGAGGGATTCATTATACATGAATTATGAAATTAAATATATTCATTATAATGATTTTTTTTTTTTTTTACTAAAATGAAATTTCTCGTTCGACTCCTACACATTTAAGACTGTTTATTATATATTCACTATATAACTTTGACAAAATGAAACAACAAACTACGAAAAAACAAATTTCTACAAACCTTTTCTCATGCGCATTGCAACTTCGGCCCTGAACCCAAAGCTACAGAATCGTTAAAATCTGGGCCGAAGCCCATACTCCATTACTCTCAATATCACCTGTTTTTTTGTTTTGTTTTTCTTGTTTTTTGTTTTTACAAATATTTGATTTCTAAGTAATTTAATAGAGCATATCTATTGATATAATTAGAGATGGTGCCCAGTATGAATTGACCTGTATTGTATTTATGCTGAAAAATAAAAGCACGACACGATATAGATATAATAATGAGCTATAAACGTGTCATGTCGGCCTGTGATATCGTGCCGATCCGTGAGCCCGTTTCGGATCATATACATGTATTGGCCTGTGAGCCCATTTCGACTTGTGAGCTTAAGAGCTTACTTTTAAAAAAGAAAAAAGTCTTAAATTGATTCGTAAAATATTAATACAGTAATATATGTTTTGTATATTATTAATAGTTGCATAAAGTTATTATTTAATAAATGAAAAATTAGTATAATTAATAATTAAAATTATAAATAAAATATAATAAATATTATTTGACTAAATAAAATCTTGTACTAATCGAAAAATTTTTAATATATAAAATAATTTTTAGAGAAAAAACTTTTAAAATTACGCTTTTGAGCTCGTGCTAAAAATCTATGTTATACTGTACCAATCCATATACCTATGTAATTGGGTAACCCAACACTCATATTCTATGGTATCCATACTCGTACCATACTCGTACCATACTCTTATCATTTCATACTGTGCATAGACCTGCCGATCCAATGCTATTGGCCATAAAAATCCTTATTTATTTTAAGGTGTCTTCGTGGATGGAGTAGAAACATATATATATATATATGTTAAAAAATATGATAAACAATCTCTAGATATATTATTTATATGTTAAGATGGCTGTCCCCTATTGGCCAGTTGTCCTCGTTTTACTCCAAAAGTATGCCAAAGTTTCTCGAAATATAAAATTCACATTTCACCGTATGTATATATTATATGAGTATGGATATATACGAGTATGAATTTGGTTGGAATTATATATATTTAAATTATAAATTAAATTAAATATTTATTTATATAATGTCACTTATTTAATTAAAAAATTAATATAATATTTATTTTAATTTATTTTATAAATTAGATAAATTTAAATATCTATAATTAGAATTCAATTATACTGCCATACTGCCATACTGCCATACTGGTTGTTCTGACATTTTTTCTTTTCAAGCTGGAGGATCTCTGTTCATGAATATGTGGAGTAATGAGAACGAGTGGAATGAATATTTATTTGAGGTCATAAAGACAATGTTGGACCTGCTAATGTTACATATGCTCCTGCTAATGTCCAAACCTTGTTTTTTTTTTTTTTATGATAAAAGTTATATTCATTGCTTATAGAATTATAAAACATTGCTCAGATTCTCAACATGGGTTCGTTAAGGTTAGATCCATAGTGGATGTTGTTAGCCTTGCTCAAGAATTAGCTAAAAGACTAGGGAGACATGTTTATGGTGTAACCATTTTCAAACTTGATATGTCGAAAGCTTTTGGTAGGCTTGAGTGGACTTCAAATTAGGCTCTCAAATATTTCCTAGAATTCTAAGAAAGCTTTATGATCTGAAATTAGCTTTTTCTGTAAAAAAAAAAAATATTTGGTCTCTTCTCCATACCCATTCTCTTTGGAGTTCCTATATGGATAAAAGATACATCTAATGCCAACTATTTCTCCTAGGTCTGATAACTCTTCTTCTTCTAAAACTTGGAAAGATAATTTGTTGTGTCCCTTATTTCTTACAGTTTTCCCACCGTTCAGTAGGTGATGGTTCCTCCCCTTCCTTTTGGTTTGATGACTGGGGAGCTGGCATCTAAGCCAACTGGGTGAGTTTTCCTTGTCCCCCCTCATACTGTTTAGGAAGCTATCTCTTCCAACTCATGGCAAGATTCTTTTCTGGATGCCTCGCTTATTCTCTATATCAATTACAAACTGCCCAAGCTTTCCTCTCATATGTTCAACCAGAAACCAAGAATCAGTCCAGCATCTTTTCATGAACAGTGTATAGCCATTGAAGTTTGGAGGTACTTTCATGCTATTTGTAGACTTAACTTTGTTCATCAACCTCTCTTGGACATATTACATCTTTGAGGGACTGTTTTTCCCTCTACTAGCCAAATTACATGCTACTTGTAGAACGATTCCTATTTTCATTTGCTGGGAAATCTGGTTGGATCGTAATAATTCTCTCTTTAATGATAGTAAACTTCACCCACATACTATTATTAGAAAAGTCAAGTCCTGGATTCATGATCTGAACAGTACCTCTAATTTGGTTTCCTACTCAACTCATGCTGATAAGACTATTCTCGCCGACTTAGGCTGCTTGCCAAATTTTCGCTCAAGAAATGCTGTGACTATTTGTTTTTGGATCCCTCCTGCAATCGGTTGGTTTGAATTGAACGTAGATAGTTCCTTCAAGAGAGCTGGTTTTTCTTCTTATGACAATATCGTTAGAGATCACCAAGGTTCCTTTATGCGAGGCACTTCCAAAACTTTGGACTACTGCTTAAATAGTTTCCAGGCCGAAGTTTTCAGTTTGTTCTATGGGCACCCAATTCACTTTATCCAAAGGTTTCTTCTCTTTGATGATTGAAAGTGACTCTAGAGCTATGGTCTTAGCCATCAAAAACTTAGTTTCCAGGCCCCTTTAATTTTTAATAATAATAAAAAAAAAAAAAAAACTTATATAAGATTATATAAATTAAATTTATTGCTCATTTTAGATCTGTTAAAATTTAAAAAAAAAAAAAAAAAGTTAAAATGGAAACTAAAAATTATCAATAAAAACATTTTTTTTTCCTCTCATCTTTTATGTGTCTCATATTAATGCCACGCAACACATTTTCTATAAATTATTTGTAAGTTTAATTACTATTGACCTGTAATCCTCCTCTGTAGGTATGACTACTACCTAACTAGCTTATGTCACATTCCTTCGTTTGGCCACAGCTCAAGTCACATTCACCGATCACCATTATAAAGTGCCACCCCTTTCTGACAGCGATAAAATTATTGTATATACGACATTTTTTATATATGTAAAAATTATTTGAGATCAAAAATGTAAATACAATTGTAAGGTTTAGGAATAGGTAAAAGTTTTGATTCTGATGGGAGCATCCATTTTGGATCTAATATCAGTATAGATATTAATTTTTAAATTATTGATAATGATCCTGATAATAAAGATTAAGATTGAGTTTAATTTTAAAACTAATTATAATCTTAAATACTAATTAATATTATAAAATAAAAAATATTTTTTTTTTCCTTCTTCGCAATTATTGATACATATATATAAAAGCATAGACTCATATACTATATTAATTATTGATGTGCAGATGTTAGTAGGTAAGCAATATTGTAGCTAGCAAAAGGATCTTTGTGTTGGTCCCCATCTATTCATAAGTAAATTAAATAAAATAGAAGCACATTTAATATTTGATTGAATCATATTGTTCAATCTTGTTCCATTGCATGTGAGGAAGGTCTATCGGGTTAAAAAACATGTCTCTTCCTCTTTCCCCTTCAACCCAAACTAATTAAATGTGTTTTATCCCTCATAGAACTAACTTTTTAACTTTAACTTTCTAATAATAGGTAAGAGAAAAAAAAGAAAAAAAAAAAAAAATTAATGTTAGGGTAGTTTAACCATTGTGGCTATATAAACTGATACTGTCAAATTCACATATTTATAGTTAGTCGCTGACCTCTCTTCTCCTGCAATCATCGAGCGAAGGATGATCACCATTTTCCCACTCTCTCACTCTATCTAGATTCTAGCTACTACTACTGTCTACTGCCCAATATATTAGATATGATCTACATGAGTGATGAGTGATGAGATCGAGCTAGTAGCTAGCTAGGTATCCAGCTAGAGAATCAGGGAATGGGAAGGTCACCATGCTGCGACAAGGTGGGTTTGAAGAAAGGCCCATGGACTCCGGACGAAGACCAGAAACTTTTAGCTTACATCGACGAACATGGCCATGGCAGCTGGCGTGCCCTACCCGCCAAAGCTGGTGAGTTCGATTTGTTGAATCATCATCAGCTAATCATGTTCTTCATCTTTTTTAATATTTAGTTTTGAGTTTTGTTTATAATTTTTTTTTTTTAAATTATGATTAATTGCTATAATTAGGGCTTCAAAGATGTGGGAAGAGCTGCAGATTACGGTGGACTAATTATCTGAGACCGGATATCAAGAGAGGAAAATTTTGTGTGCAAGAAGAACAAACCATTATTCAACTCCATGCCCTCCTTGGCAACAGGTATAAACCGTGATTATGATAGATTAAGATATTAATTCGGATCTAAATTAAAAGAATTTATAAAATAAATTATCTTTATAATAGACTAATTTATGATATTTCGAAATAAAATTGTATTATTTTTTGTTTGGCATAACTATTTTTGCCTCTGACATTCGAATTGATTGCATGGGGGTTATTCGATCGGATTGGCTATGGTTTGTTTTCCTGCATGACAATAATTGAACCTTCTTTTAATTTCATTTCACGTACACTCATTTGTCAGGTGACTATTAATTCTTGCCTTAAATAGTTGGTACCAGTTTTCACATTGACATTAATTCTTGTCTGTTTTATTTTTACTACTAAGAAAGAAAAGGTAAAATGGGACTGTTCATGTCTTATGTAGATGGTCAGCTATAGCGACTCATTTGCCGAAGAGAACAGATAATGAAATCAAGAATTACTGGAATACGCATCTTAAGAAACGATTGGCCAAAATGGGAATTGATCCAATTACCCACAAACCGAAGAACAATGCGCTACTCAGCTCTACCGGTCACTACTCCAAGAGTGGTACTAGCTCAGCGGCTAATCTTAGCCACATGGCCCAATGGGAGAGCGCTCGGCTGGAAGCCGAATCCAGGCTTGTCCGAGAATCTCAGATCCGTAATTATCTCCCGAATAATATGCCATTCCCTAGTTTTCGTTCGCTTGATAGACTTAAAGCTTGGAATGTTAATGTTAATCATAATATTAATGGTGGGTGGCCTAGATCAATTAGTACGGAGGGCAGCATTGGTGGTCCTGTTTCGGCACCAATCAATGGACAGCTAGGTTCTGACTTGGAGTCTCCTACATCTACACTTACATTTTCTGATCATCAAATCAATAGTAACAATGTTGCACCACCAATGATGATCGATTTTGTGGGTAGTACGAATTCATGTTCTAATCTGGAGATGAATAAAGTTATGAAGGAAGAAGGTGATGATCGGGATTTACAAGATTGGGACAAATTAGGGTTTGGAAATTTATCACGCGATCATGAACAAGATGATCAAGATCAATTCAATGAGAGTAATGTCGGGTTAGAAGAGGATGGACTCACAAATCTTTTACTTAATAATTACTATGATGATCATCATAGTAATTGCAACCGTAGTCTGATGCCAGAAAAAGGCGATGGAGGTGGAAGCTGCACGAGTCGTGATGATCACGGTAAGGATCATCATGAGTATTACCATGAGGACAATAAGAATTATTGGAATAACATTCTTAATTTGGTCAATTCTTTCCCCTCTGATTCTCTCATGTTCTAGCTAGGTATCATATATAGATGATTTGGATTGTGTAGTAAATTAAATTGTCATTTTAATAATGTATTTGTTCTATCATATGTTTGGGTTAGGGTTTAGTTCAATTACAACTATCTCGAAATTAATTTAGACCATGTCAAATCAAATAGTATCTCTCTTTATATTTAATGTCTTATGTATTCATTAATATTTGATATGAATTTGAGTTATATATATTCATTAATATATGATATAATCTATCTACATCAATTCCACTCAATTTATAAGTGTATACTTCTATCATATGCCATATATATTTATTGATATAATAATAAAATATAACGACTCAATAACTCTTCTTATTAAAAAAGATATAAATGATTATAATATTATGACAGTTCTAAAATTTTCTTTTAAAGAAAATTCTAAATGATTATAAAGACCGAAAACTCCTCTATTTAATATAGCAGATAAATTATTTTCTTAATTAAACATCAATAAATTTTATTTTAAAATAAATTTAACAATTATAAATAAGATATAATTTAATTTAATATTTTAAGATATTTAAATTTATAAAAATTAAGATTTTATTTAATCTCATTTATAATCATTCAATTTATTTCAAATTATGATTGAATAATTTTCAATTAAATAACTAACTCATCTATTTATTTATTACATAAATAAAAAAATTTGAGAGATTATTTTTTGAACAAAAATAAATGAAAGGATGACGGAGCCAGGCTGTCCTGAAAACTTGGAGAATAAATGGTGAGTTCTTAGAGGCCACAAATTTAGATAGTGATGATTTCAAATATATATATATATATATATAAATTTAATTTTAATTGGACGTACAGGATCATTTATTTCACATTATAATAAACTTCACATGGATCATAAATTGACTGTTTGGCCCCAGCTGTGTGTGCCTAATAAATGAGGCATTCTAGCCTCTATTCGGTGGATTGAGGGGCATAATGTTCATTTTTTTTTTATTGGATGAGATAATTGGATTTTATTAATGATATGATTTGATTTGATTAAAAGTTAAATAAAATAAAATTTAATTAATTTAAAAATATATTAAATTAAAATAAAAATTAATTAAACTACATCATTATTTATTATTATTAGTAACCGGGTTTGGATTATATACTAATCATAAATTTCATTTTTACTTTTAGGCATCAATTTTCATAAACTCAATTAAGAGGATTCCATGTGTAGAAATTGGCTGTTCGACCCAAACCCAAGTGAAGTTTGTATATAGGCTTTTGAAAAAGCCCATGAAAATACTGATGATGGGCTTAAGTATATTTCAACTTGTCACAGAGGCCCAGAAGAAAAAGCATCTTGTACGTCATTGGTAAAAATCCTACCAAATCGTTTTGAAGCCACGTCACTCTTGGCCCCACCGATCGTTGTGTCCCGTCTGCCCGCATAAAATTCTAATAAAGAGAACCGTCTGAACCAACAGAAACCACTCATGGTGCTCCACGTCGGCATCCAACTGAACAAAAACAGAAAGTAACCATGATTAATCGGCCACAACCTAACCATGGTTATAACTAAAAGTTAAAAATTCACAAAACGACAAGTCCACCCTTGTCTATTTTAAGTCGTCAATTATCCAGTGAGTTGCTAAAAAGAGTAAGATGATCAGCTTCTCTGACGAAAAGCTTCCATTCTTTATTCTCGAATCCGACGCCATCGATAATGGCCATGTACACGTGTCCTATGATTTTCTCAAGGGCGTTTGATTTCCGCTTCGATGTCAGCTCGGCGCGTGGAACGAAGGTGTCTCTCGGCTTGTTGTCGCCGATCTTCAGGTTCCCGCCGAACTTTGTGCGGTATCTGTGCATTGAGTCTCGGAGGAACTGTAGCAACATCGACGTCGCGCAGATCGTGACGGCTTCTTGGTCGAACAACTCAGCTCCGTTTTCCCCTGCGGCGGCGGCGGCTGCTAATGCAATCAATTCCGTCTCCGTCGCCGCCGCAGCGCCGGTCTCGCTGGCTGAGCTGGTGATGATATGGCGGTGCTTGACGGTTGCGTTCAAAATGGCGCTTGACCGTTGGCTTAGTCGAAAATACCTTTCTTGAATTCCGATGGCAGAATCGCCATTCATGCTGGTAAAATTAAGCTTAATTTCAGTTTAGTTGATTGTTAATCCTTCTTCATTTTTGTAAGATTGATTGTTAAATGAATTATTTTTGAACTTGATAGGGGAAAGATTGGGGCGCGGTATAGCTACCGATGCAATTACTACTCTAGGTTAATGCATATTTCTTCAAGAAAACTGCTGACCTTATGATTTTAAGGTATGCATTTCAGTTTCATATGAATATACACTTCATAATCCATTTGATTCTGGAAATTGAGAGCATATAACAATTACTACTTTTAGCTTTCTTATTTCTTTCTGAAATGATATCATACTTGCCGTTAATAAATAGTGCTGTATCATAGGAAAAACGCAGTGCTAGTTTTGACTATGGATGCTATGGAAATCCAACAACAGTTGTTCTAGAGGGGAAGATAAGGTTTGATAAATCCCCTCGTGTTCTCGGCCTTGTATTCACTCTTTTTGGGTCTTAGACTCTTAGGGTTTATTGGTTCAATTCTCCGACGGAAATGAGAATATAAAAGAGAATGATAATGAGACCAGGAGAATGTAATGACCGATTCTTTATTGCTTTTTTGGTTGTATAAGAAATCGATAACCGTGAATGATTTTGATTCCTCATTTTAACTATTCATTGTTGTGTTTTAGGACTTTTTGAATTGATCATTTTGAAAAATTACATAATATACTCATAAGAATTTAAATACTATAGAAATTTTTTTATATATAAATGAATGAATTATTCAATTCCACTTGAAAGATTTGAGGAATTTTTCATCAGACATCAGGGAATGATTAATTCCTTCTTTTTGGGGTTTGAGGAATTAAAATGATCCTTCATTTTGGGTGGAAACGAACCAAATAAATGAATGATATTCATTTTAATTATATTCCCATTTAAGAAATGGAACCAAACACCTTCCTAGTTCTTACTCATGTGCATTTTTCTTTCTCCTCTGAATCAACGTGTTCAAGGGGGCTGAATCAACTCGAATAATGGCATCAATGTGTGCAAGCACAGTTTTGTTGATGGCATTGGTTTCGGCAGGTGGTCATATTTTGACGACCACAAATTTCTATAGAAAGACTAGGATTTTTATCGAGACCATTCCTCCAAAAAGGGGAATCGTGGTATAATCAGTTTACTTACTACTCGGATCTCAGCCAGTCCAAGAGACTTAATTACGGGATTAAGGATAGCTTCGTTCGATTCAGCTCTGGAGTTGAAGACTTCAAATATTTGAAGGTGGATATCCTGCAAGCCCTCCAAGTTATCTAATCACAAGTTTCATATCCCATCTTAAAGCACGTCATGTCACACGTGCTGATGATTCTTTTCTTGATATTATGTATGAAATTGGTACTTGGTTTAGAAGTTGGGTGCTTCAATTAAGTTTGATCATCCCCTTTTGTTCTGGATATCATTTTTGAGCTATTAGACTCAATAATTTGTCCTAAAATTTTTACGATTCAAGTTAGAACCGACATGTTCAGAAAGTCGACCATCCTTTATATGGACAGTAGTAAGCAACGTATATTGTTATGGTTGATGTATCATTGACAATGTAAGTGACTACACGACAATCGTAAACTGGAGTTTGATGACTAGTGTTGATGCAAAAATCTACATCGAGTCTTAATAGTATACCGATTCGGTCAGCACCTGCAAAATAAAGAATATTGTCGATGTTATTTTCAATAATACCACTCCAACGATCAAGTTAGAAAAGGAAATAATAAATTTTTTTGTAAATTTAGAATAAATTGTGAGAATATCTATATTCTCAATCTCCTTGAGATTTATTTATACTATTTTTATTTATCAAATCATTAAAGCCTATTAATAGCCTTCATTATTCATTAATTAACGCTGATTTTCAGTTATGTTATGATTAATATTATTAATTCGACTGTTAACCTTTGCAACGTTCAAACTTCTATTTACTTGTCTGATCCTTTTAGATGTCTCAACATCCGACCTTATATAATCGTCATGCTTTGTTATGATCTGACTTCGTATCTCGAACACTTCTTATAAAAAAATTCAAGATTAAGGCTTTGACCTTTCTGTCCGACCCTACATTTAATCTTCGAGGGTCGACGCCCAAATTATGGTTTAATAACTGTGACCCTCGCATCGATTAATGGTCAATAGAAATTGGTGCAAGTTTATCCTTCTTCTCCTTCTCAACACTCATTTCTTACTTTCACCTTACCCATTCGCTATTTCCTTTCTTCCAAGTTTTAGTTTTCCCGAAAACTTTCTTCAGTATTCACAAATAAGAGATTGTTCGAGGCTTTTTCTGTCCATCTTCATATGTTGTATCACTCTTTTTTTTTTCATAAGAAAATCCCTTTTGAAACTTTTTTCTAGATTTTTCCCACCAATCTTGTGAATTTTGGAATTTTTCTGATTTTTATCCTATTTCTCATTGTTTTGCCTTTATTTTTCTTGTTCAAGGGTTTTCTTCGATCTTTATTCCCTTTAGGAAAATAATCCCTTCGCTAATGGCCTCTTCTAGTAAGAATCACAATAATATGCTTGCGCTAGCTTTAGCACAAGTTGACCAGAGTCAAGTAGTGAGAATACTTCTTAACTATTTAGGGATATGCATGAAAGGGGAATGGTAGTAGACTCTAGGATAGTCGACCTTGGGGTAAGACCTAGTGAAGGAACTGCCTCTGACCCTCTAGAAAAAGAAGTTAAGAGTAAGATTACAGTGGTAAGATGTTTAGATAAGATTGGCACGATTATGATTGAGGTTGAATTAGAAAACCTTCAGACCACCTATGACATCTTAAGGGGGATTACCCTCAGACTTCTAAAGCTCTTCAAAAATCTGTCCAATGTAGGAAGCTCTGGTGAGACTGTCCTCTACATTGAAGTGTTCAATTTTAGGTTAAGGCATCCTCTTCATCCTTAATTTAAGGAGTATTAAGTTACTTGAACTTAGCTCCGCATCAGTTAGCTTCTAATGCATGGAGAACCATAATAGGTGTTTATGTCCTCTGAAAAAGGTTCGAGACTAGTGACCCCGATCTTAAATTCTTCATCAAGATCTATAGATTAAGCTATAATAGAGCTTTCAAATTATTCTACACATTCCTGAACATGGTAGAATAGTCATAGAGCTCCCATCCCCCAACAAAGACTGGGTCAAAGATTAGTTCATCATTGACGGGAGATGGAAGAGTATTGTATTATGAACTCAAGGAATGGAACTCATTTATACTCGCTTTAAGAAAGAGAGCTTCAGATCCCTTCTTCCTTGAAAATTTTTAAAACTATATGTACATTTAAATATGTCTAATTTTTTGTGTTACATTTATTCATTTTAGGTGTCAATTTCAAAAGAATTACTTTCGGAGGACAACTTAGTGAAGTATGACCTTGTAAAAAAAAGATCTTTAGACGACATACCTTGCCAAACTATTTATATAACGACCCAAATTGTCCGGACCGTTACACTATTAACCTTTTCTTCTTAATCAGAGAATTTTTTTTTCCACTAAGGAATTAACTTCAAAAATCATTTAAAAACTTTCCTTATACAAGTTTCTTGCTCATAGCAAGAGCTATCATGTTTAGAAAAAGTGCTATCGTATAACTATTCATTATACATGTGTTGACTATGGGTTTTCTAAACATTTATACCCAGTTTCTCAAGATATTGCCCAAATCTTCACAATGCATTAAAAGATGTATAACAAGTATTCTTTACACTTTTAAAACTGAAGCTTATATCATTACTATAGTCTTGGTACCACTACCTCCGTCACTAGAATCGCACTCTCTCAGCAAGTTATCAGGATTATTTAATCAATTACTTACCCTTTAGTGCATACAACGAGGAATGTAAGACATGAGCTCTCGCTCAGCAAGCAAATATATAACTCACGAAACAGTTGTGAATGCATATGATGTATGAGACAAGTAATATATAGAATCTTAGACTCATACTCTTCGTAATGATTATCATATGCTCATTTCTTAATTTTTCTAACATTTTCTTACTTATTCTTTTTATTGAGCCATGTGTCCGTACTAGTTGAGCGCTCGACCATTGGAAAGCTAAGGGAGCGACCCCGTCGACCTCGTCGACTCGATCAACCTCGTCGACCCTATTTGACCCGTTGAGTATTTTACACACTGAAGTCATTGAGGTGTCGACCCCTCTCAAAGTACGTTTAACCCTTTTTGTCTATTTTTTTTTTCTATTTCCCTTTCCAAACTGAGACCTAATATAACATCTCTCTCTCTGAGCTCCCGATGCAGACTAATGACTCTTTCCTCTTCCCAGACCAAGACTTAAGATAACGCTTCTCGATTTGAGTTCTCAATCCAGGTCGAGACTTTTTCGTTATTTTTTGAATTTTCCATTTTTGTTTAATTTCCTTCTTAGATTACAACTTAAGCCTCACAACCTCCATTAATCATACTCAACTTGGGCATTCTACTTATTAGCTTCATGTTTTATTAACCTCATATTGCCATGAAACTTCTTAGCAGCTATAATAACATATGCTAATATATGATATAAATAAATCATGTCCATAACTTAAGGAGATAGAGGTTAGGTACTTAGTTTTTGACTAGTTTGTTACGCTTGTGCCTTGATTATGATCTAGCTTGATCACCTACTTTGTTTTTAAAGGGTATTAGGGGACGAGAAGAGGCAATTTTTTTTTTTTTTTGTTGTTGTAAAAGATGGGTATTTGTGTGCCTTTGTATATGGCCGTGTCCAAAATGGTTGCTAATCATGATATTTTTTCTAGCTTCGGGATGTGACACATCTATTTGGCCGAATGTTTATCCAAAGCGGGAGGTGTCCCTTACAGGTGTGCGATCATTTAATGCATGTCCCATTCTTATTTAATATTTCACAAATTTGTATATGTGTGCCCATATAACAGGACTCAGACGAAAGTACCTCAGATCAAGTATTGTTCTTAGACCGGGTAAGACCGAGGACTTTTGCTTCCCTCACAGATCGAAACCTAATCTAATACCTCTCGGTCTGAGTTCCCAATTCAAATCGAGGACTCTTTCTTCCTTCCCAAACCGAGACCTAATATAACGTCTCTCGGTCTGAGTTCTTGGTCCAAATCGAGTTCCTGGTCTAAAAGAGCAAAAACCTGTCTGAGTCCCTATATAACATATTTAGATACTTATGGATTTTAATTATTTAATTATTTGGTTTATCTGTTTATTTACCTGTTTAACTGCCTCGAACATCTCACACAGTTGCATTGAAGGTATATATGCTTAAATGTGGTTTATAGGGTCTTTCAATCCATTGTACTGCATGATATGAGGCGCTATGAATTTCTTGGGAATCTCAGCTTCCAAAATCCTTTTGGTGAAAGGGTTGTTTGTGTTTACTAAGAAGAGGACGACTTCTCCATTTGCTTATGAAGTCAGCTCCCTTATCTTCTTCTCCAACTCAGCCTTTTTAGCTTTAGCCTTTTCCATCTCATCCTTAAGTCTTTCTTCAGGGGTGAGATTTGTCAGCTCATTCCCAGCAGAGCCGACTACCTCATCTCTTCACTCATTTATTCCTAGCACCCTAGAATTTGAGGTAGAGGTTATCCTGGACTTTGTCTGTATTTAACTCGGGAAATCTCTAAAGTGGTTATGAATGACTCTATCAATGATGCTAAAGATCTGAGCTACTTTTTGGCTTTCACTTTCCTCCCTCTAGTTTTTGGTCGTCACCAGGAGGACCTGCTGAGATTGATTGCCAACATTTTCTACATCAACCTGCTAAGGTTGATTGCTAGCATTGTTTCCATCAATTTGCTTAGGTTGATTGCCATCATTTTCTTTATTGTTGTCAATTAGCTCTAACTCTTAAGGTTGATCGAACAAGGCTTTTTATCTTTTCCACATACGACACTAAACTATTGATGCAAAAATCTATATCCGAGCCTCAATAATATATTGATCCAATCAACACCTGCAAAATAAAGAATATTGTCAGTATTATTTCTAGCAATACCACTTTGACGATCAAGTTAGAAATGGAGAGAATAAAGCTTTTAGAAAATTTAAAATAAATTATGAAAATATCCATTTTTTTTTATCTCCTTGAGATTTAATTATATTGTCTGTATTTATTAAATCATTAAAGCCTATTAATGATCTTCATTATTCTTTAATTGATGTTGATGTTCAGTTACATTATGATTGATGTCATAATTCGATCAGTTACATTATGATTAATGACATAATTCGACCATTAACTTTCATAACATTCAAACGATTATTCACTTATCTGATCTTTTGAGACGTCTCAACATCCAACCCTAGAGTCGACATGCTCTGTCAGAATTTGACTTCGCGCCTCAAACATGTCTTATAACAAACTTACAATTAAGGCTTTAACCTTTCCAATCCGACCCCCACATCCGATCTTCGAGGGTCGGCCCACAAATTATGATCCAACAACACTAGTATATTATACGATACTTATTTTGAATAGAAAATTTCCGTTTCATACAATATCTGTAAAGTGTTTTAATAAGCTATATATAAACACCCGAACAGAAGTTTAAAAATTGATTTAGAAGGTAGTGACACAAAATCTATATTATTTACCAAGCACAAACACACAATAATGGAAGTCTTCAAACAAAGCCATTAAAACATTGATCAAGCTCCATTACATCACACTGAAAAGGGAAACTACGTCCATACTTATTTAGTAGGCAGCTAGGCAGGCTACCATAATTCCATGTGTATGGACATGAACATACATCTCTTTAAGACACCACAACACATTTACTCGTCATCATAGCTTTTGCGGTGGTGGTGGTGTTTGTAGCGGTTTTTCTTATCCTCGTCGTCATCAGAGTTTTCTTCCTGTCACCAAAAAAAAAAACGTCACTTAGATTTTAATTAGTGACAACTTCATAATACAGTGATATGATCATGTCATTATACGAGGAACATAAGATTATGCTTCATTTGAACTTATATAGTAGACAGCTTTAGGACTATATGTGCATTTGAGCTTCGTTTGGTTAAACTTCTGACTGAAATTTGATTAAGTCTGAAACTTGATAAGATTCTATGAGCCCCTAGTCAGATTCTATGAACCCTTAGGTAAACTGACCAAAGTGTGTTCCTTTACAGAATAGTACAACATGCTAGAAACTGTTAGATTTAGGATAAGAAAAAAGGTGGATAGATGTCTCAGATGCTTTCTCCTTAAATTTTCTCAACAGAACTAATCTTAGATCAATAACACTAGTACACTATCATCATTGGTCCATGATTAATATAATGAATCAGTGACGTGTCATGTTTCACATTCATACAGACAAATATTAGCTAGAAATCATGTAAAATATAATCTAATTCATATGAAAGAGGGCAGAAGATAGAAAGAGAACGTGCTTACATATTCCTGGCGACGGTAGCCTTCTTCCCCATATCCAAACTTGGGACGCTCCTCCGCTTCCTCATCATCACGCCTTCCATAGGTTGGCCTCTCAACTTCATCGCCCGGCCTTCCATAACTCGGCCTCCTTGGCGGCTCATCATCACCACCGAAAGAAGGCCTCTCATACTCACTTCTCACATAACCCCCACTCCCACCACCCTCTTCTTCTCCATAACTCGGTTTCCGACCATACCCTGATCCATATTCTGATGCATGCTGTGCATGTTCCGGATTCCGACCATACCCGGATCCGTATTCCGATTCAGGTTCCTGATACTCGGGCTTCCGACCGTACCCTGATCCGTATTCCGAATCAGGAGCTTGAAATTCGGGCTTCCGTCCGTACCCAGATCCATATTCCGCATCTGGCTCAAGATACTCGGGCTTTCGTCCATATTCGGATTCGGGAGCTTCATACTCACTTTTCCGACCATGCCCAGATCCATAATCAGAAATGGGCTGGTCTAATTCGGGTCTACGCTGATACCCAGATTCAAATTCTGATCTAGGATGTCCGAACCCAGATCCTTCATACTCACTTTTCCGACCATGCCCAGATCCATAATCAGAAATGGGCTGGTCTAATTCGGGTCTACGCTGATACCCAGATTCAAATTCTGATCCAGGATGTCCGAACCCAGATCCATATTCCGGTTCAGGATGTCCAAACTCAGATCCGGGTGGTGGCCGATCATAACCCGGCTGAGGTCTCCCGCCAAAACCACTTCCAAACTCTCCCTCGCCGTGAGGAGGAGGACCAGGTGGGAAGCCGATTCCAGGTCCGGGATGGGGCTTAGGGCGAGCGTAGCTGCTGTACTCCGTATTCAGAGCCTCGTCGGCATAAGCAGAGGGCTCAGCGTCGGAGGAGAACTGAGGGCGCTCGTAGTCGAAGTCGTCGGCGTCCAAGGAGGAGTTAGGGTAGCAGATCTCATCTGAAGGTGGTAAAGGGCGGCCGTAGGTGAGGCTGAGGTCGAAGCCTCCGCCGTATGGAGTGGGATCGTACTCGTCGAACTCGTCGACGGACTCTTGAGTGGAGTAGTACGGCATGGTTTGAATTCGCTGAATAAAATGCCCTCTCAATTGTATATCGGTTGATTTCTTGTTGATGGATCTAATAAGACGAGGACACTTTAAAGTTGAAATTTTGTGTGGTGTTGGTTGGAACCGACGTGTAGTATTATTAATTTAAGTTTAAATGTTGGAATGCGGATTAATAGGATGTGCCGACGTGCAATAATGTTGCTGTGGGCCCTCTCTTCCCCAATCATTTGGCGGGAAAAAAAAAAGATTCAATGGATATGAAGGAACAAAAATGGAGACGCGGGGGATCGAACACGGTGCCTCAGCATGCAATAATTCTCTACCATATGAGCTTCTTCCCCAATTTGTGAATAGAATTAGGAAAAGACATTACTAAATTAAGTACTTCAAAACCAACTACTGTGTAAATCCTTAACATCATGCGACCAGTTGCCTTTTCTCAAATCTCATGCAAAGCGATACATGAGGAGCCAAGAGTGAGTATCCTGGATAGTTAGAAAACACAAAAGGTCAGAGTGGGCATTAGCCTCAGGCTATTAGCCTGTAAGATTATTGTTATTATCATTATTGCACCATTTTCACCTGTCACCAGTAATCACAACAAGAAAGAACAAGCACCTTGCTTGAAACGATGGGGACCAATCTCAATCCCACACGAAAAATTTCTATTATATACACCCGAAACAATCTTAATAGCAGATGGCAGTCTCTGCATGTCCCTAGACTCTTGAAAACATGAAGAGGTCTAAAGAGTAACCAGTTGATAGCGCGAGTGCGAAACACGCCTCCCTACCCAAAAGTACCTGGCAACTTTTGTCCAGAACATAACCGGCATTTTCTCAACACTTGAAACATCTCGGCCAGCACCATAAATTTCTCAATTTTTCTGTTGCAACTTATCCCCAGAAGTTAAGTATTGACAAAGTTCACCACCAAGATGAACATTCCAAGCACTTTTTTAATCCCTCTATCCTTGAGCATTTGCCGAAGAGAATCTGTATCCTGCCAAAACATACATATTTGAAAGCAACACATGACACTCCACGTTACAAGGATCAATCTGAACCAACTCCTGCGAAACCGGTTCACCCAAATCAAGCTTCCCATGGATACTGCAAGACCCAATAAGAGATCCTAGAACCACCTTGATTGGCGCATAGCATCTTCTTTATCAGCCTTTCCGCATCCTCTAACCGCCCAGCCCAGCCCAATAGATCCACCGTGCAAGCATAATGCTCTATGTCCGGCTTTACTCCGTATAAGTTCTCCATGTCATTGAAGTACTTTAACCCTTCAACAAGACCAGAATGGCTACAAGCACTCAATAGAGAAGTGAAAGTCAACTCATCAGGTTTGACTTCTTTCACCATTTCAGGGAACATCTTCAACAAATCTTCACCTCTTCAATGCATTGATAACCCGCTAAAAATAGCGTTCCAAGATAATACATTTCTCTGAGGAATAGACTTTTGAACAATTTGTGGGCAGTTTTTATTCTACCGCATTTTGAGTACATGTCTACCAAAGCTGTACTTGCCATGATGTTTAGTTTCCTCCCCTCCATTGTTTTTAAAGCATAAGAATGGATCCACCTTCCGGCTAATAAATCACTAGATTGAGAACAAGCTGATAAGAACGAACAGAGAGAGACGTGGTTTAGGTGCAGACCGGAAGTGAAAATTCGTTTTTGATATAATTTGTGATCACTATAGTCCAAGCAACCTCGTTTCGTTCAGGCATTTTATCAGACACCTTCCGGGCACTCTTAACGCCTTCATGTTTCAAAACGCCGTCCAAAATCACAGTCCAGGGCACCAATTTCTTGATTCCATTTCTTCGAACGCAAGTTTAGCCTCGCTCGATAGCCCACATTTAACATAGATATCCATAACCGTATTACAAGCTTTCACACCCAAACCCATCTTAATCATACAACTCTGAACCTGAACCCCAACCAGAACACGACCCAGTTTAGCACGTACCTTGAAAGCACAAGCCAAAGTAATATCGTCAACCTCCATATCTTCCATAAGCATTCTGATGAAGAAATGAATGGCGTCTTCGAGCATGGAGTTGCCGGAAAAGCAGCTCAGGAGGGTAGTATAGTCGACGGCGTCTTTGTAAGGACTGGGAATGTTGTCGAACAGGATGGAAGCGTAAGAGATTTGTTCGCAGGCATCGTATAGATGGAGAAGGGCGTTGCGGAGAAGGACGGAGAAGCGACGAGATCGGAGGTGGTGATGACAGCGTGCAGTTTCTTGCCGAGTGGGAATGATAATGACGTACGCACAATCGGAGAAGGGATCGGAAAGGGAGAGAGAGTGGAAATGGATGGGACATTCTCCATTAGAGAGGAAAACAGAGAGGTCCAATATGAACTTCCCTTAAGAAGCGCGCCCAAAAATAAAGAAATCGTTCATATTAATACCTGTATCGAAATCTTCTGTGGATATGAAGTTGTAAACTGCAGTTTATATACAGTTTCCAAGATAACATTAGATGAAGCAGACACAAAAATCATGTACAGTAGTACACTCAAACCTCATACATCACTCCACAGTCCATATGGCTTTATAAATGATAGAACAAAAAGCATGAGATCTGAAAAATTATAGAACTCTGTTTTATCTGTCAGACAACGAACAGGCACACAGGAAAGAAGCCGGAAATACAAAGACGATGAATTCATCGCGCAAATCATATCTTGACAACATTGACAAATCCGAAAATTTAAATGTTCTTTCACTATTTCAGTTTGAAGTACAAGATCAGGAGGATGGCAACAACAAGGACAGCGATTATGCTGCCTATGATCCACTTGTTCCTGCTCATCCTCCTTGATATGTTGGTTAAAATTCTCTTACTCCGGCCAATGTTATCATCCACTCCATGAAGCTGCAACAAAACAGGCAAACTCGAAATTATACAAGGAAGATTGTATAATGATTATAATTAGACTAGAATTATGAATGGACCAAGATTGGATAAGAAACAAGAGAATACTGTGTTATTGGCATGTAATAGAGACTGTCTCTGTGAATGCAAGTCTTGAAGAATTGAAACACCAAGGTCTTCGGTTTCAAGCATGGTCCGTCGACTTTCCTTAACTCTGTCACTAGTCTTGCTCAATCTGTCGGTTGATGTCATCAATCTTGACCTCTGATCAGCTGATGCCTATATCATAAGTATTTTATCATGTTCAGAAAATTAGAAGGGAGGCTGCCAAGAAGCAAGGGATGGCACATACAATTTATTTCAACAAATTAATCAATGTCTAGAGTATTAGATCACTGGGTAAACTACAAATGATTCTATCTCATTATGTACTAAGCCTGCCTCTTCAAAACATACCGTGAGAGTATCAGCCATTCCTGATTCCAACAACTGGTCTCTAGCAGCAGGATCTAAGCCACCAGATGCAATTCGTTTAACTTCAGTTTTAAGATTGTTCAGGTCTGACTTGTATTCTCTTAACTTAGCAAGAAGGACAGCCTTCACATTTGGCTGCAAACTTCTTGCCTCTAGATCCATTTTCCGAATCTGGCAACAGAAAAATAAAAAGAAGCAAAACCTCACATAAATCTAGATAATATAGAATGACTACAGAGTAATTCTATCAACAAGATCAGAGTTGATCAGTTACCAAAGATTCTGCCTCATCAATTTCAGCCTTTACTTCAGAAATTTTTTGCTTCTTCCGCTCTGTTACGATTATTTTAATTAAACCCAAAGGAAAGAAAAAAGAAATGTTAAGTAGAGATATAAGAGACATAAATATGTATTAAACCTATAACTTTATAATTGAATTTGGTATTCGACATTTCAAATCAACCTCATCAACTTAGTAAGAACATTTCTCTAAAGATTAAGATGATTTGTGGTTTCAAAAAGTCCTCTCTCATCAAAACATTCTGATTAATATTCCCTTACCCTCTAAAACTTTCATACAAAGAAACAACTCCAAAACTCGGTCGATGAGCATTGAAATCATTTGGGAAACATTATGCCTATTCTTCCCCATTTTTGCAAACAGCAAATCAACTATAGACTGAAGGAAGATTTTAACAAATTTTTAAGTGGTTCAAAATTACCTCCTTCAAGGGCACTGGCTGAGGTACACTTTCTCGAAAGATTAGAAGAAAGCTCACAATATTGGCGTTCGTATCCTTCAAATATTTCAGTCATCGTGTCAAAAACCCTACACCCAATCACAGAGAGTAAGATTTATAGCAATTGAACAAATTCGTCGCTAAAATAAAATGACATATATATATATTCAACATAAAAACCAAAAAGATGGAAACAATTTGTTCAAAGAAAATAACCTAACTGTTAGATAAAACCTTTTTTTCCCCCTCAAGTCTACGAGAACCTATAATTTGGGAAAAAATTTGCAAAATTTGAGATCATCACGAAACGAACCAGAATTGAAAGAAACATCGTAGACCTAATGGACAGAGGTCGGGAATCTCACCGGAGAATAAGAGGTCACCGAAGAACGGTCGTCGTGCTCTGATCTTTCTCGAAGGCGATAATAGTGGAGGTTTCTTAGAACCTGATTAAACGGCAATGCGCGCGTTCGATGCGAATGGAGGAGGACAAGTAAACTCACACGTTCGGGTGAGGAACGATAAAATCACACGCTTCCTACAGCCCACTACATTTTCGACAGCTGTCAATTAGTTAGTGCTTCACTTGCTAGAGCTGACGCTATTCTCGTGCTACAGCGGGTCACCGGCGATTCCTTGTTGTCGCTCAGCATTTATAAAATGAGAAAATTTTAAAATCAAAACCGTTGTGAAAAGAAAAACTTGTATTACCAACTAATGCAAATTCATGGTGATAGGTGAATTGTGAGTGAGTATGAAGACATTAGAAAGTGGTTTGGAAATGGCTGAGATTGAGACTTAAAACTCGGACATTTTCTTCATAAAACTACCAAACTTGAGAATTTCTCTTGATAACATTCTGGAAAATGAAACAGACCACAATAGAGTTAAGAGCCAGCCTGTTCATGGTTATACGATAATTCCCACCATAATAAAATACTAGGGGACGAGGTAGATCTCTATTTACAAACAATCTCTCTTATATTTAGGTTCCTTCGTTAGCTACACCAGGCACTTCAAAGAACTTGGAGCTGAGTGAGAAAAGCTGCGCAGAGGTCCAAGAAGAGTAACTGCGGGCCCTGGACCCTCTGCAGATCAAGCAGATACTTCTCCTCTCGTGTTTTGTAGAGCTGTTACAAGGACCAACAATGGCAAGACATTAAAGAGAGATATAAAATCCAGTTTGGGGTCAAGTCAACTCCAGTTTGCCATCAAACCATTGATTCGTAGTACAGACAGTTAGTTACCTGTACTTCAAACTTGACGACATTTGGTAATGTGAGATTACCATCATTCTCAATAATTGCAGAATCGTCACTGAAGTAGTTGTTGCTGGGCTGGCCGGCTGCCCACCTGCACTTCATGTTGTAGTGACCTATCTTTTTCCAGCCCACTTTGAGTCCTTGTAGAGCCTTAAGGACTTCCGTCATTATTTCACGGGGATGAGCTTTAGACTGAAATATACAGCGTCAAAATAAAAGTATAAAACTAAGTTCGGGTCAAAATCCAGTTTCGACCCACGTACTTAGTTTTGTCTCAAAATATGGATTTTTCACCCAAACACCAATTTGAAACTCTAATACCAGTAACCTCCTAAATATGGCACAGGAAATAAGTTCCAAAATGAAGCAGCTTAAAACACGCACAAAACCCACCTGTAACCCTAGAGCCCACTTTCTCTCACCGGGAAACTGTAGTCTTATTCCTATTCCTTGATAATCCATATATCCAGGAGAGCGGGGTGCAAGAGGAGGAGAGGTCGTCATCTCACTTGGGTGCATGCGGTTGAACCCAGAATCCTAGGTAAAAATGAAAATGAATTAAAATATGGGCCTATAAAAATCCAGTGAGCTTTCAGATCAAATGTAGAGAGGGCTTTATACAGAAAAGAATGGGCCAATGAAAATGAAGCACACCATAGTTTCCTGAAACTCAGCTCCAAGATAGCCGCTTGAGGCACGGAACCGGTTATCCAGCAAGAGATAGTATGCGACAGTACCCTGAAAGATGTTGTAGACAGTAAATAGAAAAGACACCGTGTACAGATCACAGGGAGGATAAGATTTAAAGACAATACAAAACCTCATTTTGAGCTCTGACTCGAAGAGACTCAATCAGCTGATTCCTGTCGAATCCCATCTTAACCACTTCTTGGAGGATGTCCTCATCGATCTGGAGAAGCATGGCAATACAGAATCAAATGCATATAATCACACATTGGGATTCCAACCAGAAATATAGGTAAACAATCCATCCGAAATCTCCTGGAAGCTTGAGACTTGGACTGATATAAATAATCAAAAGGGCACATTAAACCTTTTTTGCTTGTTGTGTTGTATCAGGAGGAGGCACAGCTAAATAGCGAGGAAGATGGGCTTGGAACCAAGGGTGTTGCCGAATCTCTGGTATGGTCACTCGTTTCATTGGGTCAACCACAAGCATTCTTGGAATCAAATCTCTTGCACCCGGTGATAAATGACTGGGAAGAGTATAAATCCCACCCTAAAGGGCAGAGAGAAAATAGCTTCAGAAATTCCCTAATTCAATAGCTTTTAAACTCCAAAACTTGTTTTATGCTCTACTAGAACAGAGAACTATTGAAATCTATAATGTTAGATATGTTTTTACTACAGTGAAAGAAAAACTCAAGCAACACCTTTATTTTCTTAAAAAGGTTGGGAATGTTTTCATCATCGAAGGGAAGTGTGCCACAAAGAAGAGCATACAATATAACACCACAGCTCCAGACATCAACTTCAGGACCCGCATACAATTTCCCAGAAATAACCTATAATGAATACAGAGATACAAACCCGGAAGATCCAAGTCATGAAAAAGAAAAAAACTTCTAGCTCAGAAGCAATTCTATAATTAAAAATGAACTAACTTGCAGACCCACAAAAGCACATACCTCCGGGGCAGCATAATTGGGACTTCCACAACTTGTCTTCAGAAAATGACCATCACGCATTATATTGCTCAGACCAAAATCAGCAATCTTAACATTGCATTTGGAATCCAAAAGCAAATTCTCCGGTTTAAGATCTCTGTGAACCACCATATTCCTGTGGCAATACTCCACACCAGATATTATCTACAGAAAGAGAGAGACAGAGAGACAGAGAAAAGCCTTTATGAAACTCATCTGGGAGATCAGATGAACCGCGAAAGATACTTGTATACACAAGAAAATCATATTCCCTACCTGCTGAAAAAAGCTACGAGCTTCATCTTCCTGTAACCTACCCTTCTCCACGATGTAATCAAAGAGCTCTCCAGACTTGACATACTCCATCACCACATAGATGTCTGTTGGTGTCTCTATGACTTCATAGAGTCGTATGATATGAGGATGCATGAACAATCTCAAAATCTTTATCTCTCTTCGAACTGCAAAAATATACAGAAGAGTAGGAACACATAAGCGGCTTTTTAACAAGCAAAATCACATTGATTTTCTGTATTTAAAGTAACAGGTTGGCATAAATAGTGAGTAAATTGCTTGGGGAAACAAAAGCTGGAGCTAAAATACTGATCTTGATAGCATCTATCTTCACACTGACATATGATTGGTAGAAAAAAGTAGATAGTGCTGCCATATAAAAGAAAAAACAAACCTTTTTCTTCCATATCCAAGTTCTTAATCTTTCTCCTGTTGAGGATCTTAATAGCAACCTTATGACGAGTTGACACATGTTCTGCAATTTTGACCTTTCCAAATGAACCAATTCCAAGAGTTTTCCCAAGCTTGTAATTAGACAAAAACATATCCGCACCACTGCCACCTCGGCCAGTTGATCCATCCATCGTTCTACTCTATAACCTAAATTAGCCGGAACAACTCAAAGAATTAGCCGGAACAAAAGGAAAAAAAAAAAAGAAATTAAGGGCAAAACGTGACGAAAATTACACTAATCCGAGTTTCATAAACCTTGAGCAGACTAATCTCTAAATAAAGAAATTTCCCCAAACCATAGCTCAAACAAACCCTAATTACTTCAAAAATCAGAAAAAATAACACAAATACCCTATTTTCCTTAAAAAAAAAAATTGAAGGAACAAACATAAAGCCAATTCATGCTGAGAGAGAGGGAGAAAATCGGGCTGTTAAAATTAAAGGCAACGAACCTGTTAATCCTGCAGATGGCGTCGAAGTAACGCAGTGACCGGACGAAACCTAAAACCCAGAGAAAAAGAAGAAGAAGAAGGAAACAATTTTCCTTAACACGTAATGGAAATACCAATCGCGATTGCCATTTGTGCTCAACAATCACAATATTATTCTTGGTAATTTTTAGATTCGTGTTATCAATGAATCCGATACGGTGATGACATTTTTTAAATTTAATATAATAATAATTATTTTATTTTATTTTATTTTATTTTATTTTATTTTATTTTATTTTATTTTTTATTGAATAATAGCTCGTGGTATAATCATATCAGTTCACTGACTCACTGCCACGTTCTCATTTTCTTTTTCCTTTTTTTTTTTAAACACTATATATATATATATATATATATAAGAACGGCTGGGACGCGGCACCCCTGCGCGTGTCTGTACTGATATTGAGCGATGATTTTGTCTTGTGTTTTACTTCTGATTCTCAAATTTGATTGCTCGGATGTAGCTTTAATCGATTTTTAGGGTTTTATTTTTTTTATTTTTTGTTTTCTTTCTTTTCTTCAAACTACATTTGATGAATCTATGCACGCATATGATGAGAAATGAGTATGATTCAGATGCGCGGATAATTTCTCAAGCTGTAGAATTTAGGGAGGATTCTTGTGCTGCGATTCCATCTCCATCCGAAAATGGTATGTATTCATGGGCTTTTGTTTCCAATTCGTAGATATATTCATATCTTTTATAGATTTTGAGTGATATATAATTCTCGGTAAGAGCTTATGTCATTTGAAACAAGTTAGTATACGAATTTGTTTATTTTCCGTACTCACTTATACTCATTTATTTTTGATGTGGCAATATTTAGAATCGTCCGATTTGCACAGATAGTACACGTGCATGCATGTGACTACACATAAAGCATTTAGAAATCATCATAATATATGATCACACAGAAAACTGTATTTGAGAAATCATTCTCACATGTGACTACACAAGAAGTTACCATTAAGAAATCATCCTTACATTTGACTACAAAGGAAGTTTCACTTAAGAAGTTATACCCTACCACTCACTATTCATGTATACCCAATTTAAGAAATATTTAGAACCGTTTGATTTAATTAGACAGTTGACGTGCCTGCATGTAACTACATAGGAAGCTGCACTTGAAAAATCACCCTCATATGTAACTACATATGAAGCTGCACTTGAAAAGCTATACCCGACTACTTATTATTCATGTAGTCCCATTTGAGAAAACATTTAGAACCATTCGATTTAATCGGACAGTTCACATACTAGCATGTGACTACACAGTAAGCATTTAAAAATCATCCTCACATGTGACTATACAGGAAGTTACACTTGAGAAATCATCTTCACATATGACTTCACAGAAAGTTGCGCTTGAGAAGCTACACCCTACCACTATTCACGTAGACCTCATTTGAGAAAACATTTAGAATCGTTTGATTTAATCAGACAGTTCACGTGCCAGCATGTAACTATACAATAAGCATTTAGAAATCATCTTCACATATCATTACATAGGAGGCTGCACTTGAGAAGCTACGTCCTACCACTCACTATTCATGTTTGCCCCATTAAAGAAATCATCTCTCCTTATATAAAGACCCTTCTCATAATTCTTTTTACTTCACCGATAAACATAGTCATTTCAGCTTGATCCATATTTCTTCAACTCAGATTTCGTTTCTATCACTACAAATGGCAGCTATTTATCAAAATGTTGGGTATTCATCATCATCTCAACATATACTAGAGAGTCTGGCCATGAAAGCAAATGATGACATGTTGGTTAATGTGCACAAACTACGCTTTAGCTTAGTCGACCATGCATTTTTATTGTTATAATTATTATGCAGGCGAAGTTGGATTTAGCATCCGAGTATGATGAACGTCTACGCCGGGGTACCTCAATCATGACCAGTAAGAAGTTTGTTTGTAATAAGAAATGGAAACAAAAGTCCAAAGAATCAATCACACATGCAAGAGTGAAGGAGATACTTAAATTAAGATGTGGATGTGTTGTTTATTTCATTGTTTAACACAGGAATGAGGGGATGTACCCACACCTATGGATGAAACCAAGAGCAGGTTCCTAAAACAATTTCAATCAGCTATTGATGCCCTTCAGTATAGGGAACTGAATTTAGACTTTGAAATGAAGAATAATTTGCTAATTCCGAAAGAAAATAACCCCTTCCACATCTACGTCTGCAATGTCTATACACCCAAGATGTACACCTATTTTGTAGTAAAAGTACACCTATTGAACTGGTTACTCATTGATAGGTATAGTATGGCTGGTGGTCGCGAATAACTAGTGCTACACTATCATAGCACTAACCCGAATCACGATTGTTCATCGATGAAGCAATATCGTGTGACAACTCATGAAAATGGATTTCATCAGTGCATGTGTAGAGTATTCAAATATGTAGACATTCCATGTGTCCATGTTATTTGGAAACTTAGACAGAACTGATTCTATCACATATTAGAAGAATACATGTTAAGCAAATTGAGGAGGAATGCAAGGGCAGGGTATATAAAGACGCTCGCATCATCCGGAAGATCCAAATATTGAGGCTATTGCAATCGAAAAAGACATATCAATATGTTCCCATCACATTGGAAAGGCTCGAGATTAATCCTTAAATATTTCCCGTGGTTATGAACGCCCATGAAATGCTGATAGAGCAATTAAAAGCAGTCAACCTGACATTGAATGAAAAGAAAGGTACGTATGTTTCAAAGACATTAAATGATCATCTTCTGGAAATAGTTACAGTAGGATTTAAAGAGAAAGAGAGGCAAGAAAATATTCCAATAAACGGATTTAGAGTTCCCTTGAAAGTTCACGTGATGGATAGAATGGCAGTCGTGGGTTGTCTTCACATTAGGGCGAAGGCTCCTTTTTCCAACCAATAGCTCGAGAACTTCACTTATAGGATGACCAAGAGGTATTTTCAATAATGCTTTCATATATATATAAATTTTAATAAACTAACACTTTTATTGATTATTATTTCATTACTTCTATAACTTTTATATTCTTTATTTATAGTGTTATATTCCTTCACAACAATCAACAAATAAGGAATATAATTACTCATAGACTGGACATGATGATATTATGAATATCTATCATACATACTACTCTTATTGGGACAATATGATGATTCTTTTTTTGGATAAAGTGGAAATGAATGCGATAACTATTAATAAATTATATTTATATTATAGATTGATATTAGTTAATTTTAAGGTGGTCATATTTTAAATTTATTATGATATATGTTTAACTAAATTATTTATTAAGTTATATTGATTTCAATCATTTTAGATATAATTAGATCATGTAATTTATTCAATAATTAAAATATAAAATTAAAGTGAAATAAAAAATATTAATTTATAATTAATACTAAAAATGAAATTTATATTAACAATTCTAACTTGTTTAATATTTATATAAAAATTAAATTTATATTAATAATCTCAAAATTGCAAAAAAAAAAAAAAACCAAAAAAAATCAAATCATACTTGTTTAGCTATAGAATTCATGGTCGCCCAAAAAGAATAGAAAAGAAGAGTCACTTCCAAATTCCAATCTCATCATTAAGGCCCAAATCATTTTGAGCTGATCTATCCATAATCCTGGGCTGTGATGGGCCTGTAAAATATAAAGCCCAAATGGTTTAATAACTAAGGGCACTCCTATAGTGTCTTAATCAGATTCCTTAATGATGATTAAAAATGAAAATCTGTAATTGTATTATATGGAGTTTAATTGCGTTGCACGTGTGTTTGTAAATACGTATAATATAAGATTGCAAGTAGAGATCATGGGGTTCAATTATAGATCGATTACAGCTATAAATCAGTTTACTTAAATAACATAATAATTAACAATAATGATGACAAATTATGTTCTTACAAAGATTTGATTGGACAAGTTATATTATACATAACATGACAGCACGTGTTGTTACGTGTGGAATGATTCATTCATTCATTCTTTCATACACACCATGCAAGCAAACATGTTCACAAGTTGCATTTACATGAAACAACGTGCATGCAACATGGCCCATGGATTGATTCATTAATCTTTATTTGATTAAATATTAATTAATTATTTGGCCTGCATTAAATTATTACTACTACTACTCAGTTAATCGGATTCCGACCAGCAAGGCCGTAGCCTCCTTTCTCAACTGCTACAAAAATTTAAATCCGATGTGTCGGATTTCAACTGATGAGGACGACGTGTAAAAACAGTTGAAAGAGATGAAAATGGTTAATTAGATTTAGATTTAGATGTCCGAACTGAAAATAGAGATATAGACAACCTCTTCTCTCCCTTTTTGTCTTCTCTGCCAACCAAATCTCGGACAAAACTAATGCACCTAAAAACTCCACCACAAAAACAACAGACCGGCCGGTATAAATATAAACATCCTTTTTGCCTCATTCTTCTCCTCCTATTTGAGCTCTTCATTGATCTTTTTTTGTTTTTTTTTTTTTTGTTTTTGTTTTTTTCCCTATTATAAATTTCATTTTGAGAATTTCCAGCTTCTGGGCATTGTACCCGGATCCGATTTTGTCGGACTCCACATGCTCATTTTCTGTTAAATTCTTCCCTTCCTCTCTGTGATTTGTTTGTTCCTCCTCAATCTCTGATTAATTTCCCGAGTTCATCATCACACAACAACTATCATCCTGATCAAACCAGACCAGGTATCTTCTTTTGTTTTTCTTGTATGATACGTTCACATTCACATATCATAATGCACGTATATTTTCCATTTTCAATCATGTTATAGGAGGAACACATACTCGCACTATTACGTATTTGGATTTCCCTTGAATTTGGAAATCTTGAAATGGGTGGCTGTGTGTCGACACCGGCCCCCCACATGAACGTACGGAGAAGACGTCGCCGTCGGATCAAGAAACAACACGGGACGAAGATCTTGAACTCCGTCCTCCCCGACGGGGCAAAAAAAGCAAACACCACCGATTCCGGAAGTAGTACAGTGACGGATTATGCTATTAGCGAATTCGTCCACATGGATTTCGAAAACCGCGCGACGACCACATGTCGTAGATCCGAGGTCACTAACGCCGCATTCCACCTCACCCAGTTACAATGGCACTGTAGCCAATACGATTCCAATAGTAAAATTCCTAGTTTTTTTTTTTTTTTTTTACATAAATTTAAATCATGTAGTTTCTGAAGTTCATTTGTTAGTTTGCTGTAGTTTCTCAAGAGGAAGCTTGGTTCGACTCGGTTAGTATGTTGGAATCCGACTCCGATGATGACTTCTGTAGTGTACATGGAGGTAATACATAGACAGATAATCAATCTTAGGGTTGGTTACCTTAGCGGTTCTTTTAGTATAAGATTAGATTTAAATTAATGCCACATATTAAGGACAACTTGCCCTTAATATCACATCATGACTAATTATATCCTAAGCTATTATCCTCTTTACAGATTGTTTTCCGATCGGAAGCAACGCGATAGGGAACATAGCAAGCGGCCAAGTGCTTCAATACGAAAGATCGACGTGTTACGTCGATAACAAGTGTAAGCATGAAGAGTATCATGAAAGCTTTCTAAAGATAGATGGAGGAGGTAAACCCGAGAAATTGATCGCAGGCAAGGATATGTATAAAGAACCGAACGGTTTTGCCGCCCGGATCAATTCTCATGGACTTTCTTGTTTAGGAATGAGCGATGAACTTTGCAACAGCAAGAAGAAGAAAGTTCTAGATTCTTTCGGAAGCTTTCACGGGATAAAAGATCAAGAACGGCGTAATTCCGTTGGAAAGCCCGGAAAGCATCGGTTACTATCTTCTTTGAGTTTCAATGACAAGATTCTAAATCCTCAGACCTCTCAGTCTCAAAGAAAGCAGTTAGCCGTTTTTCGGCTTTCTTTCAAGAGTAGATCATGTGATAGAGAAGAAACAACCGAACGTTGTACGTATTCAAATCGAGAACATTTACTACTTGGTAATTACTCGAGCTCATAATGATATACTTTACAGGCCAATCGAAAAAATATTTGTATAGTCCGAAAGCAGGACATATGATCCCATGTTGGACCGGAGGGAAGCCGAGTTCCGGATGCTGGTCCGTGATTTCACCCTCTACGTTTAAACTCCGTGGCGGAAACTATTTCAAGTACGCATTTTTTGTTATTCTTTGTCTAGAATTCATATTAATTCAATCCAATATAGGCTAATTGGGTTTTCTATTTGGGTATGAATCTTGTCATTGCAGAGATAAGCAAAAACAACCGGCTCCAAACCATAGTCCGTATACTCCAATTGGTGTTGATTTATTCATATGCCCGAAAAAGATTAATCACATTGCTCAACACATGGAGCTTCCGAACATAAAGACCGATGTGAAAGTACCCACTCTCCTTATTATAAATATTCAGGTAATCAAGTAATCTAAAATTTTCTTCATTCTTGTGCTAATTGTTGAATATGAAATTTAATTAGCAATTTTTGCTTTTTTTTTTTTTTTTTTTTTTTGCTTCAGTTGCCAACTTATCCGGCTGCGATGTTTCTCGGTGAAAGTGACGGAGAGGGAATGAGTCTCGTTCTGTACTTTCAAGTTTCAGAAAATTTCGACAGAGACATTTCTCTCCAATATCAAGACAGCATCAAGGTTAAACATCATGACATGTTTTCGGTTTTATAATGTTTCAAATCCAAGAATATTGGAGACTAATAAGATTCATTGTTTTTCATTTCGTAGAAATTGGTCGAAGATGAGATGGAGAAGGTTAAAGGATTTGCAAAAGATTCTATGGTTCCATTTCGAGAGAGGCTAAAGATCATGGCCGGATTTGTTAATCCGGAGGAACTCCAATTAAGTTTGACTGAAAAGAAGCTCATAAACGCTTATAATGAAAAACCGGTTCTTTCACGTCCTCAACATAGTTTCTATAAGGTAATAAATTAAAATAAGAATCTTCCTTTCGAATCCAATCTCCATTGTTAATTTACCATAAGGTTTTGATACTTAAGAGTTTCATCAAATGCAGGGACCGAACTACTTTGAGATCGATTTAGACATTCATAGATTCAGCTATATATCAAGAAAGGGACTCGAGTCATTCCGGGAACGTTTGAAAAACGGAATAATCGATCTCAGTTTAGCCATCCAGGTAGATTATATCAAATCTATTACATTACCCTCCGCTAAAACTGTTTTCCTTATTCCGGTTATTTAAGTTGTTCATGTGGAAGGCAGAAAACCTTTTGCAACTTATAACTTTTAGGACAACTAACATAAAAACTTGGCTGTATTAGATTTGAAGCTTGATCAAACTTGTGTTGTCTGTTATGATTATCAGGCACAAAAACCGGAAGAATTGCCGGAGCAAGTGTTGTGTTGTGTAAGGCTAAACAAGATTGATTTCATTGATCATGGGCAGATACCAACATTAGTTACTCTAGATGAAGAATGATCCTAATTGAAGGGAAATTTGTCTCTCTGGTCTTATGATTATCCTTTCAATTATCTCGATTAAGATCTAGATTATTATTATTACTTTACGTACCCTATTTATTTAATTTATAAAATTTTTATATAATTATCTATCTATATTTCAATATTTATAAAACACGCCTTAATAAAATATAATCTTCTTGTTCGCTTTAAATAGTATGATTTTTATCCTTGTTTTTCCTAGAATAAATAAATAAAAAGTACGAAAAGTAAGAATATTACCAAATATGGGGCATGCAAGTAAATTAAGAAAAAATCAGGGGAAAGAAATGGAAACAGGAAAAAATGGCTAGGTCAGTATAAAAGGAAGAACGGTGACAGTGAAGAACTGCAAATCCGCCTGAGGCCGAGCGCTTACCTCTTGAGTTAGGGCTGGCATGGTATTCCATAGAGAAGGGAAATATATATTGTGGCGCACGTTAGCCTGTCTGTGGAGGCGTACATTTACAGAAGAAAGCCCTAGTTTTTTTTTTTTTTTTTTTCTGAGGGGTGCTTCCATGGCTGCTTCTATGCCCTAGTTTTCTTAGTTGGAGCCATGGCTTTTTGCCCTACATTTCTTTTCAACTTCTCCATCTTCTTTAACCCTAGTTACTTTCTGAGCTAAAGAAAAAGAGACAAGAGTATTTTTTTTCGGTTTCTTCTTCTTAATAATCTTATTACTACATTTTTGAATGAATTGAATTTTTTTTTCTGGCGGAAATTTGCTTCCTTGGCTAACAGAAGAAACCCTACAAATGAAATGTCATTTTTGATAATCGAAGGATGATTAATATATATATATATTAATGGAATTTAAGAGTTGGGATTGGGCACGATGGATCTCATTTTCGACAAAAGACAAATTAAAAATGCAAAAAAATGATTAACTTTACATTAGCATTATTTTTATGAAAACAATAAATAAAAAATTAATTAAATAAATAAAGAAATGAGTTGTCCTTGGCTGATAAATTGAGACTATCGTTTAAGTAAGAACTCAACGCTCTAGTTATTAATTCTAAAGAATATATCTAAATAAAGACATAATTTCCGGAGAAAAAAAAAAGATGAGCATATAAAAGTTTTATGAGTGTTGAGCGATCGAAATAATGATTTTTGTCTTTATCCAAGCCTTTTATTTATCAACCAAATTCGTGATGGCATATCGGTAAATAAATCGATTTTATACCCCACTTCCTTGATTCTAGCAATATATGTATTCCTCATTTTATTATGTGATCATTAAATGCCTCCAATCGAATGTAATCTTTATTATGTCTAGGTTCATTGTAATTTCCTTCTTTCCATTTTCTTAGAATTTCGGTCAGCATTCCTCCACTTTCTTTATATTTCAGCCGAAATGCTTCTCTCTTTTTCTCTATTTTGGCCGAAATGCTCTTTCACTCTCTAGTTTCGGCTGAAGTGCTTCAATTCTCAAACTTGGTTCAACATAAATGCTTGATGGATGGAATTAATTTTGTCTTTTTCCTAAAAGGTTGAGATCGAACCACACTATGATCTTGTGTTCTTGATCAATGGCTATTTTTTATGCCACATCATTGATTCTAGTGAGTTTTCATCATTTTGGAAGTGAGCTAATACTTAACTGAATTTAATCAAATTAAATCTCATTCGGTTGATGAAAATTATTTATTATCTTATTTAACTCACGTTTTAACCAGTGATATTAATTACTTGATATTAATTAATCGACTTTATCATTATTAACCGACTTGTATTTAATTTGAATTTATGATCCAATTACCTTCTATCACGTGTTTGGAAAATTATAGTGTTAACAAATGCTCCATTTACTTCGGCTAATATGGTCGAAAATTATAATATTGTGAAATTTTCATCAATTCAGTCGATCCAAAAATAATAAAGCGATTTATCCATCTTTCAAAAATCTCGGTTAATCAGCTAAAGCATTAAAAATTACTAATTTTCTTTTTATCGAAAAGTTTAAAGAAAATCCAAAAAACTCGTGATATTGTCATTTGATAAGATTTTCTTTCTCAAACATACCCTCCAAAAAGTATGTGATATTTCAAATGAATTTGATATCAACCGGTCAAACAATTGATTACTTTCACAATAATTTCTGCCGATTTTAAATGAAAAACATGTTACCAGCCGAAATGTTGAGTATCCTCATGATAACTTTCAGCCACAAACATATGAGAAGTAGTGTTGGGCGAGTATGGTGACATCCCCAAGAGATTTTTGACCGACGAGGCTGAAAACTTAGGGTTTATTTATGCAAGATAATCTTCAGCTAAGATGGTCGAGAATGGGTGGTTCTCCATTATTGCGTCTTTCATAGCGGCTCAACCGTTACGTTGTTCATGCCATTTTCTAGTATAGAAATTCCTTTTTAGAAACTTCAGGTGCTCTAAGCATTGCCATACTATAGTGGCCGGCCGAGGTGGCACGACCATTTGGGATTGTAGTTTTCTCGGTCGATAGACTACTGACTGACGAGTTAGTCAATCGATTGTATAGAGTGTCGGCTGAACTCGACCAATAGTCGAGATAGAGCTTCTTTCGATAATGTTAGCAATATACCAGTTTAGGATAGAACTAAAAGAGGCTTTGCTATTATTATTAAGCATCTCAAAATGTTGATCAGATTGTTCCGACTCTTTACCCGGGGGTAATTCCTTCGTTGATGAAAAATAGGCTGAACATCCACAACGGCCACATTGATGGTGGTCGGGAAAGGGTTCGTTCCCACACCCAATGAAGGGGGGGGGGGGGTACTTGAAAATTAGCAGGTCTTTCCCGACCCTATCTTGAACACACTGCCTAAAGGAAAGACGATCGTTCGTACGATGGTGGTATGAGTTGTGATACTTACAATAATCTTTTGTTGTACTTCGTCGGTCGAAGGTAGCTTGTGATCGGAGGAGATTTTCAAATTCTTAATCTTGAGCAAGATATCGAAAACATCGCTTACTTTCGAAAAATCGAAGAAGTACACTTTGTCTTTCTCATAGGAGTATCGCCTTATGGTGTCTCGGCCGGTTGACTCGCTTGGGGTCAGGATGACTGCTGGTTTATATTCGTCAATTATCTCATCGACTCAGCAACTCCAACTTCTAAAGCGGATTCTTGATAATAAGTGCCTATGGAAGTGCTCTTCCGTTGGGCTTCCGCTTTCAACAACTCTTCATATCAGGAGGCTTTTTATTGAAATCTCAAAGAAGTCCTGAAATTTTATTCCTTCGAACTTCCTTCGAAATTCGATATCGAGTCCGTTAACGGCCTATCTTATGAACTCCAGTTCAGGAAGAGTGAATCAACATCGGTTACATTGTTGCTTAAACCGAGCTAAATAGGCATCGACCGATTCTCCAGTCCTTTGGTGCAAGAAGGACAAATCGGCAACTATCACCTCTAACTAGACTCAGTAGAATTGTGAATGGAAGGATTATTCTATCTCTTGCCAAGATCGGATGGAATCAGGCAGCAATGTGTATACCACATGTATAAGGCGATCATTAGCACCAACCTCTCCATATTGGACTATGTATTAGCCGATGTGTTCAATCCTGATCCTCCTTCCTTTTCCTTTTTCGTTCCTCTCCTTGCCTTATCCTCTTTCCTCTTTCACGTTTTTTCTCCTCTTCATGAATTTTTTTTCCACTTTGCCAAGATGGCTATTTATAGCCAAGATTAGAGCTTAGCTAATTGACACATTATCCATGATGCGTCTAATTGCACGATCGTTTATTGACACTTATTCCCTTAAGTGTCTATTTGCATGATACTTAATGATGTATGTTTAACATCTCATTTCATGCATTAATCAACTTAAATGACACTTAATGTTGGATGACACTTATGTGCTACGTCATATTCTTTTTAAATTTATTTATTTAGTTTGATTAATTAAACTTAAACCCTCTTTAATTTAAAAAATTATAAAAAAGATTCTTATTATTTTTATTATAAAAATTAAGTAGAAATAAAAATGAAAATTTGCTAATAAACCTCCATTATATCTCTTTTACTATTATTATATATAATTAAATTTTTTTGAGATTTACATATTTATTATCTGATTTTATTCATATTTTAACCGATCATATTAATTATTATTAACATACTTATATTTAATTTAAATTTCCGATTTAATTATCCTCCACCGCCAATTTGAAAAATTCTCAAGTCAATAAATAAATATATACTTACATATATAAATTGATAAACTGAATTCGAAACCCATTTCGAGAAAGTGCAAGTGCTCAATACGTAATCTCATAATCCATTATTTCAATCAATGCCAAAGTAATTATGCAAAAAACGGAGAACCAGAACGATCCAGTAAAATTCTGCAAGGCAACGTACAACAATGATCTTCCTTGTACGGTACTTCCAATATCACACTCGGGTCCCATTGCCGGAGCCGAGCACACCGACCTACGATCGGAAAATACATCAACTTGGCGTGTATATTTTACAACGCACCAAAAAAGCAAAAACCCAAACAGCTTCAAATTTACAGTAAGCTTTTCTAGACAGTGATTTGCTCGTCTTTGAGGCGAAGAACACCTGGTCTCTGGTTGTTGTTTCCGAAATCCAACTCATTAAGTAATGGATGCATGTTCTGAGCTGCAGCTTGATGTGCTGCCGGTTGTGGTTTCAGAGGCTGTGGTGCATTGGCGGCCATGGCTGTGTTGTGGCTGCTGTTTCTAGCAGCTGGGACTTGGTGGTTGTGTTTCCCTTCATAGGTAGTTATGACGGCATTTGGGTCAGTTGAAGCCCTCTCCACGTGCTTTCGGACATTGCATCCTCCTGTAGTGCATTTGTAATAGCTCCTGTAAGGAAAAAATCTTTTCACATGTCAGAAATGATTTCAGAAAGTCTCAACCTATGTGCGACTCATTTGTAGATTTCAGTTTACCTCACCTAGTATGTAAAATACTGTTTGCACAAAATCCAGTTTATGAAAACTAGAGTTGCAGACATCGAATCAAATGACATGAGAACAAAGGGAAAAGACCAAACATTGATCAAGGATGTCTAAATTGAAAATTTGAAAGATCCTAAGATCTCCAAGACCTTACCATGAGTTGAAAAAGGGTATGAGAGTCTACAAGATTTGATGAAATATAAGCTTATGAGGGTGAGTTTCAAGTAAAATCAGCAAGATTGAGGTTTACAAACTCTGTCCCTACCATGTTCATTTTGAAATCTTATTAAGCACAATGAAAACTAATACTTTAAATAAGAAAAAAAAAATGAAAATAATAAAAGTTTTACCACCTGGGATAAGGATTCCCTTTGACCACTTTCTGCCCGTACTTGCGCCACCTGTACCCATCATCTAAAAGGTCAACTTCACTCCTTGTTTGCAAAATGATTTTCGGTTCTGTAATAAGCTTTTGCGACAAACCAACTATTGATGTACCAGCATCCAAGATCCTGTCATTAAAAGAAGGTACTTTTCCTCTCATAATTCTATAGACAGCCCTCAAAAGAGGGACAAAATGGATAGGACTCAAACCTTACCTTCTCTTAGCGTTCGGCTCATGCCCGTCCCCATCTTGTGTCGTCTCTACATCCCCTAACTCATCCACATCACTTGACTCTGGTACTGGAACCGGACCAGCTTGAGCACATTCTTGATTTATCTCATGCTTGCTATGAGAATCAACTTCCATCTTAGGCTGAGAATTTGTTAGATGCCCATATGGCTCACTACTGTCTTTTGCCCGCCTATTCGTCTGAGGCAAGTCATGGTTGTGCTTGCCTCTGTATATAATCTCTGTCACCTGACCATTTGAAGAAAACTCTACCTTCTTTTTAACCGGGCAATTTAGATGAGTACACTTGTAGTAGCTTCTTGGATACTCACTCCCCTTAACTTGTTTTTGTCCATACTTTCTCCAGTTGTAGCCATCATCTGTGGGTTTATCACATGTATGGGAAATGGGTCGAATTTTCGTGTTAGGTTCTGATGTTGATAGAGCCATTGGGTTTTGCTGATGTGAAGGTTCCTCTAGGGAAAGAGAAGAAGAATGATGGGCTGAGGACTCGGTCAGGGGTGGACTGGGTGGTAATGAAGAAGGTTGGTATTCGGGTTGGATATGGATTTGGGATTGGGCTAGTCCCGCTTGGGCTGTGACCCGAGCTAAGGCTTGTTGGTGGGACATTCCAAAGGGACTCTGCACAGTAATGTTACATGATAATATCAGTTGACAGGTAGACAGAACAGATATTAGCTATTGGCTTTCTGACAAAATACTGAGTATTCTTGGAGGAAGACATTATATGAGTATACATTTTGTGTCCATTTTGTTCAGATCTCTAAACTCCAGTTTAGGTTGAAAAAAATCCAGTTTGCATATCCTCGATAGGAGTCGCTTTATTACGGAAAAGTTATTAGATGTGGGTTAAGACTGGAATCCAGTTTAGACCACAAAACTAACTAAAAGGCTCATAGAATTTAAGTAAAACATTACTAATCCAGCAGAATAAGTTCATAGGTACTTATAGGTGCCAAACAGCAGTTTAAAGTCTTTAAAACTCCAGTTTAGACGAAATGCAAACTAATAAACCACCATCCATTTATCTCCCCCAACTATCCAACACTACATATTCACAAAACTCCAGTTTCATACACGCAAGGTAAATCAAACTCAGCCTCTATCATATAACCACATTTTCTAGATTCAGAAAATGCCAAATCCTAGAATACAAATCAACTTACAAAAACCATTAGATACTTAACTACTATCAACTTCTAAAAACAATATAGCAGAAAAAAAGAGGGAAACAAAAGAAGAGAAGCAAGCTTTTCTATATGGTGATAGTTTGAAATTTTACCCGAGGGGAAAAGAATCCAGGCGAGTTAAGCAAACCAGAGGGGCTCAAACCAGGCGGAATTGTGAATAGTGGAGAGAAAGGAACCGTTAAACCCATCGGCCTATTCTGCTTAAAGCTAGAATTCTTCTCAGACAGACCGTTTAGTATTCCTCCGTCGTTTGAAGAAGAGTTATGTTGGGTCGAATCAGACCCGTAGAAGCTCATACCCATACCCGTACCCATAGGCGAGCCCATCGCTCCGGCTAGAAGTTGAGAGAAGGAGGGTGAGCCAGACGAGTTATCGGAGAAGAAGCTAGACACGAGAGTCATTGGGCCAGGGCTTGCTCCGGCTCCGCCGTAGAAAAACGCATCCGCAGACGGCCGAGGTGGTAGAGTGATAGTTGGCCGTGGCGGTGGAGCTGAATCTCTTGTAGGTTCTTGTTTCTTCGCCATTGATAACAGCTACAACGTGCTATCTCCCTCTCCTCTTTGATCTTCGAAAATGGAGCTCAAAGTCTAGGAGAAGAAATGGAAAGATGATTTGTCCGAAAAGAATTTATTTCAACTTTAATTTAACTGACTTTTATGTTATTTATTTATTTATATTTTTATATATTTTTTTATCTATTTCATTTTACGTGTTGCCTTAAATTCATTTTAATTTAAATTAATTATGATATTTTATTATTTTATTTAATAGATCTAAATTGATTGGCTTGAGAGTCAACTTACTTTCTTTTTCTTACTTGCTCGGCTGTCTTTTTTATTTATTTATTGGAACTTATTGACTTTTAAATAAAAAAAAATTAATAAATTTAATTGAAGTAATAAATAAATAATTAAAAATAATAATTATTTATCATATTTTAATTAAAATTTTTAATTTTTTTATTTAAAATATAATAATTTTAAATGAAATAGATTAATTCATTTAATAAAATAAAAAATTAACCGGTCTATTAAATTTTTTTGATATATTTTATTAATATCTTAATAAAAATAAATAAAATAAATAATTAATTAAATATGAGAGATTGGAAAGGAAAAAAAAAGTGTGTACCGTCCCATTTGGATTAAGGAGGGAGATTGAATTAAATAAATAAATATAAATAATAAAAAATTTGATTTATATAATTCAGTTAGATCGGTTAAATAGTCTCTCTCTTTCTTCTCACTTAATACAAAACAACAATAAAAAATAGTAGTTATTTAGGTTGTAATAAAGTATGTAGATTAATTTTGGGCGAGGTAATTAAGGAGGGATTATGAAGCACAAAAGTCAAACCAAACACCTCCGTTCTAGAAAAGCTTCACTCCAATTGGGCAAGTTGATTACTTGGTTACGCCCTCTTGTGTTATTACAAGTCCTACTTAATTTTGACCCTAAGCTAATTAATTTATTATCATTAATTTTAGGGATTAGGGTGGGCTTTTAAGTACGGGAGATCGGTGCAGGGTGATACCATTACCGGTATTGGAATTAAAGCATTCAATTACGATTTAGTATTGGTACCAATATTTGGTCATAGGTAAGCATTCAATCCGTGCAATTAAACAAATCAAAACACCATTCCAACTTCCACCGCCTTCAAAATAAGCAAATAAACACAATCCAAAAACCCAAATAACAATATCAAAGTGAGAAAACAGGGAACACAAAACTAAGCCAATTCAATTTTCCTCTCACATTTGATTCAATAAGGTCAATAAAAATGTCCACCTTGATCTGAATGAAAAAACCCATCCGTAGTCACTACCACCAAATTCTTCACCTCATTCATTTGATGAGGATCCAGGAAATCAGTAAAACACTACCAGAATCGAACGAACGCATCCCAAACAGCACCCATGGCAAAAACCAAAGGCAAAACAACATGACTACCAGAAGTTAACATCATAGCATTGTTTTTTACAGGAGAAGCAGAGGGAGGTGGAGGTGGAGGTGGAGGCGAGTTTTCGACCGAGAAGTCCATAGCAGAAGCCCTTCCCGCTTATGAAGTAGTAGGGTCTAGTTACATTCAGTGGGACTAGTCCCTTCCAGCCCCAGTAGTCCAGTTGTGGAGAGGGTGGTCTACATGACTCATAATCTGTCTTGTTCACCTCCAGGACATTCATTTGGTTCCTATCATACACGAAAACTGTGGAGAAAAGATAAATTAACCAAAAGACAGCTTATCCAAGTAAGAGATATACATAGCCTGACGTAAGGGTTACAACCCAATTTAACCCACCCTGTAATAAGAACTCTACCGACTTAAATAGAACCATATATTCTGCCTTAATCTAAGATCATAACAATTAGAGGTGTCAAAACGGGCCGCCCGGCCCTGAGAAAAATGGCTGGGCTTGGCTTAGTCCGTTTTGAAAATATATGTCCGAGTCTGATTTAGAAAGTCCTTTGGGTTTATCTCGGTCCCATCCGAATTTAAAATCGGACGGGTTCGACCGAGTCTTACCGGGCTTACAATTCGCTCGGCCTGGAAAACCCTTTAAGTTTATCCCGAGCCCATCAAAGTTTAAAATGGACCGGGTTCGACTGAGCCTAAAATAGGCCCGACTCTTTTTAAATAAAATATTCATAATAAATTATTATTAAAGTAAGAGAGATTATTTGAGATTAAGGAATAAGAATAAGAGAGATAACAAAGAATAAGGATAAGAGATTAAGATTAATGATAAGAAAACTATAGATTATAGAAGAATGAAGATTAATTATAAATTAGACTATTAGAAGATTAGATAAGAGATTGAGATTAATGATAAGAAAATTATGGATTATAGAATAATGAAAATTAATTATAAATTAGACTATTAGAATATTAGATAAGAGATTGAGAGAGAAAGAGTGTGTGAGAAAATGTGAGGAAAAATTATAATGAAAGAGTGAATATTTATAGGAAAAATTTGGGTGGAGGAAAAATTTGAAAATTATTTTAAGATTTTTTTTTTAATTTCTTCAGGCAGGCCCCAATCGGGCCAGGTCCAGCCGGGCTTGTATGCCGGGCTAGGCTGGGCCGACCCTCCAAACTTGGAAATTTATCCAAGCTCGGGACCGTATCTGGGCCGGGCTTAAGGCCAAGTTTTTCCCCCGGATTACGGACCGGGCCAAAAAACCCGGCCCATTTTGACACATTTAATAACAATCACCAAAAAATTGATGCATTCAGCCAGAATCAAATAAGTTAAGAACGTGAGAGAATTTGTAATTTATACATTCTACCAGAATCAAATTTAAAAATTAAAGAATTTGAGAAAATTACAAACTGAGAGACCCGCTGTATTTTTTATTTTGGCCAAGAATGACCCACTGTATTGATCGGAGACAATGACAATTTGAAAAATTAACAGACTACAAAAAAGTGAAAATGATCGAAGTTGTATATAATCAAAATTAACAGACTACAAAGAGGTGTTAAAATGGGTCGAGCTTTTTGGCACAGCCCGTAGCTCCAGAAAAAAACTCGGCCCTAAGCCTGGCCCAGATATGAGCTCGGACTTGGACAAATTTCTAAATCCACCGGACCGGCTCAGCCCCACCGGTATATAAGCTCATTTTAAAATAATCTCACTTACTTTAATAATAATTTATTATGAATATTTTATTTAAAAAGGGTCGGACCCATTTCAAGCCCAGTAAGGCCCGGTAAAACCCGGCCCATTTTAGACTCAGGATAAATCCAAAGAGCTTTCCAGACCGGGCTCAGACATATATTTTGAAAACGAGCCAAGCCCAGTCTGACCTATTTTTTTTCGGGCTCAATCAGGTCCAGCCTTAAATAGTGAAAAGCCTTAAAGGGGCAGGGCCAGTTGGCCCGACCCATTGTATAATTATCAAAAAAGAAAAAGTATTTAAAATAAATAAATAAATATATATATATATATATATTTTTTTTTTTTTAAATTAACAATTATCTTTACGGTAAAACATAAAAAGAATTATAAAACTTAAAACCATATATTTGTTGCTTCTGCGTAATAGTTCTGCTTGTTCTAAGGTGTAAAATGGTGAGTTAAAAATTTATGAGGGAGCCGGCACAATGCAAATGTGCGCGCCATTTCGCACGCCGACCTGGTTTTCAACCCGGCGGCTTCTCGACCAGAAGCTTTCCGACCTCCATAAATGCACAAACCTCAACCACATAAAGCAACTTCACGCTCAAATCCTCAAATCCAATCTCCAGCAAGACCTCTATGTCGCACCTAAGCTTATCGCCGCCTTCTCTCTCTGCCGTCAGATGAACCTCGCCATCAACGTCTTCAATCAAATTCCCGACCCAAACGTCCATATCTACAACACTCTGATTCGTGCTCACGTACAGAATTCTCAGACCTTTGAAGCTTTCGGTACTTTCTTCGCTATGCAGATTAGTGGTGTCTATCCCGATAATTTCACGTTTCCGTTTCTGTTAAAAGCGTGTTCCGGTCAGTCTTGGTTTCCGGTGATCGAAATGATTCATACTCAAATCGAGAAATTTGGGTTTTCTGCAGACATCTTCGTCCCTAATTCTCTAATCGATAACTACTCCAAGTGCGGTTTACGTGGAATTTCTTCTGCGAAGAAGGTGTTTATGGTGATGAATGAGAGAGATATAGTCTCTTGGAATTCGATGATAAGTGGCTTAGTGAAATCCCACGAGTTTAGTGAAGCACGCAAACTGTTCGACGAAATGCCTGAAAGAGACTCTGTCAGTTGGAACACAATGCTAGATGGGTACGTTAAAGCAGGTGAATTGGACAATGCATTCCAACTGTTCGAGAAAATGCCCGGAAGAAACGTTGTTTCTTGGTCAACTATGATTTCCGGGTTCTGCAAATCTGGTGATATGGATATGGCCAAAATGTTGTTTCACAGGATGCCAGTTAAAAACTTGGTGACTTGGACTATAATCATATCTGGGTTTGCTCAGAAAGGAATCGCGAAAGAAGCTGTTAGTTTATATGATCAAATGGAGGATGCTAGAATGAAGATAGATAACGGAACCGTAATTAGTATATTATCAGCTTGTGCTGAATCAGGTTTGCTTGGATTAGGCGAGAAAGTCCATTCATCGATTGAAAGGACAAGGTTTAAGTGTAGTACTGAAGTTTCAAATGCTCTAGTTGATATGTATTCAAAATGTGGCCGCTTAGATATGGCTTATAACGTCTTTAATGAAATCCGAGACAAAGATGTGGTTTCTTGGAATGTGATCCTCCAAGGACTAGCTCTGCACGGAAATGGAAAAAAAGCCCTTCGAGTTTTCTCGAGAATGAAAGGAGAAGGATTTGCACCCGATAAATTCACCTTGATAGGCATCTTATGTGCTTGTACTCATTCCGGCTTGATTGAAGAAGGCCTTAGATTCTTCCACTCAATGGAAAAAGACTATGGCATTGTTCCTCAAGTCGAGCATTATGGTTGCATGATAGACCTATTGGGCCGAAAAGGGCGACTTGTGGAAGCCTTTAAGCTCGTAAATAGCATGCCCTTTGATCCAAACATGATTATCTGGGGTACCCTTCTGGGGGCTTGCAGAGTGCATAATAATGTTGATCTTGCAAGAGAAGTGATTGATCGGATGGTTAAGTTGGAACCATCCAATCCTGGGAATTTTTCGATGTTGTCAAATATTTATGCTGCAGCAGGTGATTGGGATAATGTTGCTGAAATGAGAATGAAAATGCAGAGCACGGGAATTGAGAAGCCGTCTGGGGCTAGCTCAATTGAGATTGATGAAGAAGTGCATGAGTTTACGGTTTTTGATAAATTGAATCCGAAATCTGATAAGATTTATCAGATGATTCATAGATTAGGGCAGGATCTTAAGCGGGTTGGACACCAACCAAATATATAGCAAATAGGTAAAGAGAATTTGGTGCATTGAACTTATTAGAGAAATGCTTACCCCAATTCTTATTAGCCTAAAACTAATGTAATGAAATAATAGTAAGGCTTCTTACATTATTTATTATTTATACTAAATTCTTACAGATTGAAACTTCTGTTTGACTTGTTATACAGGATAACTTGTTCTACAGAATCGGCGCCAGAATGCTTAACCAATACTTTCGATGCAACAGAATTAATGTAATGTCCTTAGAAACTATTGAAAAACAAGAAATTTAGAAATAATAATAAATCCCATAAGTATTAATTATTATGATTTGCCCACAACGAATGCATGAAAAACCAAATTCTCCCGACTGCTATAATTGTTGCAAAAATGGCCGCGATCGGTACAAATTTTTTATAGCATGTACGATCTCATAATTCTGGGAGCCTCTAGCTTCACCAGCCAGTGCGTAGTCAGAGAGGCACTGAAATTCGTCAACAATTCTCCATCTTCACCGCCCGGCAGAAACCCTACCAAACTAAACCAAACCCTAAAATGGGCATCTCATCCTCACGCCCCACCGTCGATCCCAACCCTCGTCGTGGACACCACCGATCCCAGTCAATCCACCGCCTCTGCACCCGAACCAAGCTCATCCTCAGCTGCGTAGGACCGTTCCGCCTCTATGGTGATCCATTTGTGGCTGCTTGTGTTGAAATAGGGTGCGATTACTTGGATATATGTGGAGAGTCGGAATTCACGGAGAGAATGGAGGCGATGTAGTCAGGTTCTTTGGTGGTTTCGGCTTGTGGCTTTGATTCTGTTTCGGCTGAGATAGGGTTGATGTCTAACTCTATAATGGTGTTTCTTGTAGGGAAGCCAAAGAAGGGAAAAGTTCAAGAACATGGGTAGAAAGGAACGGAAATCTAAGTCAATTGAAGCCCTTTTCGAGGAAGGGAAACTCCAGTATGAGCACGCTCAATTACAACAATAAATTAGAATGCTTATTCTATTCTTTTACAGGTATGTAACGAACTGCTTCTTTCTCTCTCTTTCCCGCTCAGCTCCGCTGCAACTGTCACTTGCTTGGTCACGTGACTTTCTCATGTCTTTTTTATACTGATCCTACGACTGTTCTTGTAGGTGATCTAACAGCTCCTGCTTCTTCTAATTGTAGTCGTTGCAAATTCAAGGCAGTGGATTTTTGCGGCTGTGCAGAATCAGGTTGAGGCTTATGTGAGCTTGGAATCAATCTATCGGATAAAAAAGTTAGTTGGAAATTTCGGTACTTTGAATCTGCAGTTTCGAGAGTGGCTAATGTGGAGCAGTCGTAGCAATTTAGGCAGTCTAGGCCAAAAAAGAGCTCGACCCGTGGTGAGAATTCTTCCTCATTTTCTTGATGTTAACTGTATTTTGTTGTGAATTCACATTTTTAATTTGTTTGTTTGAATTTGATTGAACTTAGGAGTGTCTAATTAGAGTTCGAGGAGATATGGATGTTGATATTGAACTGGAGTTTCAAACGCTAAACCCAATGGACCATTGAAAAGGCATTTGCTTGTGAATTTGAAGATTGCATTAAGGAATTGCTGAATGATGATTCTGGATATATTTGAAGTAATTGATTTTAAAAACTAAATAATATGGTCTGTAAGATTTTCAATAAGCATGTCACGTCTAACATATAGCCTCAAATTATTGATATTAGTTTCAATGATCTCTACATCTTTTCTTTCCATTTCATTAGTTTTATCCGTCCGTCCTGGTATTTCTATTGAATACTCATGCTTTTAGCTGTATTGTATAAACTAAAGTGAACTTGCTTCTCTATCAGATTCCAGGTCAACCTCTTTCCACAGGACGAATCATAGAACACCAGAAAATGATTAAAGCGTTGGGCTTTTAAACTACCATCAGCAGATTCAATTGTAGTTTGAAGAACACTCTCACTTCTAGCCGAAAACCCTCATGGTCATACTGGATTAAATGAGAATCCCGAGCAGATAGCAAAGAGAGAGGCTTTTTGGTCTATGGTAAAACCGGCCCATTTTGGGGTCAAGATCAGTGCCAAGTCCCTGCATGGTATCTTGGTGATCATAGCACTTGGAATCTTTATTAGGTTGTTCGGTAAATTTAGCTTCGGCAGACCGCTTCTCTTGACATTTCCCTCTATATTTACCCTTGATGGTTTAGAAAGAAGGGTCTCACTGAGGATGAGGTAAGAAGTGCTACTTTCAACATGTGGTTTATCCGATATGTACAACATCGGTATGTAAAATTAGAATTTTGGCGTATCAATGCTATCCTAGATTTTGCACATCACTAGCCATTAAGATGAGATACATTCTGAAGTGAACCGTGTTTATAGTGGATTGATCCATCTCAAATATATATGATACTTTTACATCATTACATTATACATCACATAATAGACGATATGTGCGGTTTGAGATATATCGGTCCACATCGTAAACATGGTCTACTAAAAAATTTCTCATGATTATCTCATCAATAAGAAGGACCTAAGGGAGGGGGAAAAGTCCTGTCGGGACCAGGACAAGGTGGTCTTGGTCTTGGTCCCGACTTTCTCGGTGCCGGCACGGGACTGAAACCTCCAGTCCCGTCTCGGAACATGGATGGTACCAGGTATTGTTATTATCACTACTATCAATGTTAAGACTAGAAGAAGAAAGAACCTCTCACAATTGATTCAATTCAGTCAATAGAAATGTCTATCTTGATCTGAATAAAAAACTCATCACTATCACCAAATTCTGGATCTCATTCATTTGCTTCTTCTTCTTTTCTTTTTGGCCAAATCTCATTCATTTGTTGAGGTTCCAGGAAATCACAGTAAAACACCATCAGTATCGAACGAATGCATCCCAAATAGCACCAGTGGCAAAAACCAAAGGCAAAACAACATGACAACCAGAAGTTAACCTCATAGCACTGCCTTTTCCAGGAGAAGCAGAGGGAGGTGGAGATGGGTTTTCAACCGACCTCATAGCACTGTCTTTTACAGGAGAGGGAGAGGGAGATGGAGATGGGTTTTCGACCGACCTCATAGGACTGTCTTTTACATGAGAAGCAAAGGGAGGTGGAGGTGGGTTTTCAACCGAGACGGCCAGCTTCATGCCGCCATAGCAGAAGCCCCTGCCACTTATGAAGTAGTAGTGTCTAGTCACATTCAGTGGGACCACGTCCCTTCCGGCCCCAGTGGTCCAGTTGTGGAGAGGGTGGTCCGAGTTACATGACTCATAATCTGTCTTGTTCACCTCCAGAACATTCATTTGGTTCCTATCGTACACGAAAACTGTGGAGAAAAGATAATTAACCAAAGAGGTCAGCACTATATGGTTCAAATTAGGAGAGAAACATTGCAAAATGAGGGATCTAAAGTCTAAACGTAGTACTCCTTAAATTAAGTGCAGAAAGAAGAGAGATGGTTCAAAGCGTGCAAACCGGGTAAAAAGTCAAGCCGCAAGTAGTAAGTCTGAGCTCAAGCGCTGAAGATTAATTAAGAAGAAAAACAAAAGCAGAAGGTAGTGAACTTACAAAACCAGTCGCCATTGTAGAAATGCTTATCTTGAGCCCAAATGGTGTAGTTAACATTACTAGTCCATCCCATGTTACCTCCCACAGTCCACCGCGTAGCTGACACTTCCGGCAGCATAGCTGCCCTGATACAGTGCACCACCGCCAGCGCCACCATTGACTGCAGCCGGCGGCCACCTGAGATTCCTGTTCTCTGAACCTCCATTTCTCGCTCCCTTGCTCAGAGTCAAGTTTATGGTTAGGATACTACTGTCTTAATTTTTAGACTCAGAAGCTATTATTGTTTAGAAGTAAACTCCTGACAGCTAATAAAGCAAAAAGAAATATAGAAGATCGTGCAATCACCATTGCAAGTGGTGTCTTCATCCACATCCCGATCCCGAGTATTTTACTCTAACCAATTAAATAAATTTGTATAGAAGAAAACTCTTGAAATATTACAGTGATCTACACAAAACTTGATTTGCTAGACAAGACAATCTCTTAACAGTTACAGAACCGATTCTTCATCTACCAAGAAATAGTAAACTTAGAAACTATCGGATAACAAGAAATAATAACTATAATTAATAATTAATAATAATAATGAATGCATGAAAAACCAAATTCTCGCCGACTGTTATAATTGTTGCAAAAAATGGCCTGCAATCAGTACGAATTTTCTGTAGCTTTTTTCATTTGAAAATCGATCCTTTTTCGAGGTCTGAAGAAATGGCGGTCAGCTCCAATTCTCAGTACGATCTCATAATTCTGGGAGCCTCTGGCTTCGCCGGCCGATACGTAGTTAGAGAGGCACTGGAATTCCTAAGCAATTCTCCATCTTCACCGCTACAACCCTAGCTCTCGCCGGTAGAAACCCTACCAAACTAATCCAAGCCCTAAAATGGGCATCTTAACCTCACGCCCCACCGCCGATTCCAATCCTCGTCCCGGACACCACCGATCCACAGTCAATCCTCTGTACTCAAACCAAGCTCATCCTCAACTGCTTGTGCTGAAACAGGGTGCGATTATGTTAGAGATAGTTAATATTAATGACTGTTAGTAGTTATCAGTTAGTAAAACCAGTTAGTTAGTCTTTTTGATTTATGATGATATAGACATCATCCTCATAATAACAGATTCTTTTTCTCTCTTTCATCTTCTCTCACTAACGTAGTATTAGAACGGGAATAAACTTTTCTCACCTTCCGCAAAAGTTTTCTCGTCAACCAAACGGCATCAATCGACCTCATTTCTTCATCTTTTCTCCTCACTCTTTCACATAGTTGATCGCTTTGAGCTCAATTTCATATCTTCTCAATCAATTTCATCGTTTTATTTCCACAAGTCATGTCTACCACTAAGAACTCTTCTGAAGCTCACTAATACTGTTTTTGATCACCATACAGAGCTGCATGGTGAAGATGAAGCTTTGGTTGATCCAACTGCTTATCAACGCTTGGTAGGGAGATTCATTTATCTTACTACCTCTAGACCCAATATCTCTTATGTTGTGCAGATCCTAAGTCAGTTTATGCAACATCCCAAGATCTCTCACCATGCGGCTGTTATGTGAGTTTTGCATTACATTAAACAAAATCCGGGTTTGGGTCTGTTCTTCAGCTCATCAAGTTCGCTTCATTTTATTGCTCACTGTGATTCAGATTGGGCTTCATGTCCAATGTCTAGACGCTATCTTACTGGATATATGATTCAAGTTGGCACTTCTCTCATTACATGGAAAACAAAGAAGCAATATACTGTCAGTTTGCAGGTTTCTTTTCACAAACCAATGTTACTTTACTGTGATAGCTCTGTAGCGCGCCAAATTGCAGCCAACCTCGTTTTTCATGAGCGCACCAAGAACATCGACATAGATTGTCACATTGTTAGAGAGAAGATTCAATAAGGTGTTTTGCAAACCGCTTCCATCCATACTACTTATCAGCGTGCTGATTTGTTTACCTTTGCCTTATCTAAGGATCAACATGGTTATCTCCTCTCCAAGATGGACGTTCTTGATGTTCTTTCACCCTCCATCTTGAGAGGGGGTGTTAGAGATAGTTAATATTAATGACCGTTAGTAGCTGTCAGTTAGTTAGACTAGTTAGTTAGTCTTCTTGATTTATGATGATATAATCATCATCCTCGTACGTAATGTAGTCAATGAGTAAAATAACAGATATCCATTTTCCTTCTCTTCCATCTTCTCTCTCTAACTCTGACAGATTACTTGGATATATGTGGAGAGCCGGAATTCATGGAGAGAATGGAGGCAAAGTATCATGATAAGGCGGTGGAGTCAGGTTCTTTGGTGGTTTCGGCTTGTGGTTTTGAATTCCGGTTGAGCTAGGGTAAATTCAAGGCAGTGGGTTTCTCCGGCTGTGCCAAATCAGGTTAAGGCTTATGTGAGCTTGGAATCAGATAAAAGAATTGTTGAAAACTTTGGGACTATTGAATCTGTAGTTTTAGGAGTGGCTAATGTCGAGCAGTTGCAGTAATTAAAGCGGTCTACGCCCAAAAGAGTTACCTATGGTGAGAATTCTTCTCTACATTTTCTTGATGTGAATTGTAGTTTTCTGTGAATTCACACTTTGAATTTGTTTATTTAGATTTGATTGAACTTAGAAGTGTCTAACTAGAGTTTGAGAAGAACTGGACCTTTTTAATTTTTCTCTTAGGGAGAGAGGGATATAAGAGGTGATTAATATTGAAAAGTTAATCAATCGTATTGTGGCTTATAGTATCGTATATAAAGATGTTTACATGTCTAAATCTAATAAGGAAAGATATGTTGTTAACTATACAAAGATATTAACAATAAACATGGCTTGATATTAGGAGGATATTGTGGGATTTGATTCTGCTGTTATATGCCCCCGCAAAACTGACTTTCCATCGGCTATGGTGATTGGAACTTGAAACGTGTCTGACCGAGAGGTTTAATGAGCAAATTGGCAAGTTGATCGACGGTGCTGATGTGAGAAAAACTCTAAGAAGACCTTTGGTGACAAGATCACGAACAAAGTGGATGTCAATCGAAATATGCTTCATGTGAAAGTGCATAATCAGATTGAACGAGAGTTGAGTCGCACTAATATTATCACAAAATAAGAGTGAAAGCCGATGGAATGGTAGGAGTAAAAATATTTTGTATCCAACAAATCTCAAAAGCAGTGTAGACAAGAGCTTGTTATTCAGTTTCAGTAGATGAGCGAGTAACAACACGTTGCTTGTGAGAGCTCCATGCAATAGGACCAAGGAAGATGAGAAAGGTAGAAGTCGAGGTGTGATCGATGGGATTACCAGCCCAATCAACATCAAAATAGGCATTGAGGTTGAAATGAGATGAGCGACAGAGAAGAAGGTCATGACTAAGTGTTCCTTTAAGGTAACGAAGAAGGTGTTTAACTGATGTCCAATGAGTGGACGTAGGAGCCGATATGAATTGGGCGAGACGACTTACCAGAAAAGGAATGTCAAGCTAAGTGAGGTATTGAAGAGCACTAATAGCCTGACGATAAAAAGTAGCATTGGCAAGATCCGAGGTGTCAAGCTTGAAGAGTGAGTGCGTGGGCCATGGGCGTGTGAAGTGGTAGAGCACCCTCCGTTTTGTATCGAGTCAGAACATTATAGATGTATTTTTGCTGAGTAAGAAATAACCCATCATGACAATAAATAGTTTCGATGCCAAGTAAGAAAGTGTACCAAGATCCTTGATAGAGAAATGCGTAGATAATTACCGAATGAACCCTATTTCATATTAGTAATTCTTAAATGAGATTGAATTCTCGAGAAGAGAAGAACCATGGTGATCCCCCGGACTTCCCGAATCCCACGAATGAATAAAAAGTTGGTTATACATTGAAGCATTTTAGTAATAGTAATACCTAAATGAGTTGGTTATACATTGAAGCATTTTAGTAATAGTAATACCTAAATGAGAGGAAAATCATGTTTAAACAATTCTTGTATGAATATTGGGTATGATGCAAAGTGAAATTAAAGTGATACACAGAAGAAGTCACCGGTAAAATATACTGGAAAAGGTATAAAGAAATAAATGTTAGATAGCTAAATATATTTCCTCTAATTCTGAATCCCAAACAAGATGTACAAAGAAACCTTTAACTAAAACATTGTGCTAATCAATCAACATTTTATCAGTTGTAGCCTGAATTGTTGCCTTGGTCCCCTGTGCAATAAGATTATCCGATCACCTCTTTGATTCTTGTGATCTGATGAACTCTTCGATCCTTGCTTTCAATTCAGTGTCCGGAATGAGCATGTCCGCAGTAAGATGGGACCGATTAAATGGGTCCGTCTAAGAAAACAAGAAGAAACCGTATAAATTAGTGTAACTGTTAAGTTTCTACAAGACAAGAAGGAATTATAAACGATAAACAGAGAAAAAGTAAATAGATTGGAAGGATGTGTACACTATCACTGAGGAGATGCCTCTGAATGACCGGCCTGTCGATTGTAATCCTTGAAGACGGCAAGATGACTGGATCCTTCATTAAAGTGTACTACCACAGGACAAATTAAGGAATTCAATTCATTTTCAGATCTCATTTAATCATTTTACACGCAAGAACATGAATTTACAAATTCAATATTAAGGGTCCCACTCTTTAAGGATTTCTTAGTTCTGAGATGTCTCTAAAAGCCTCACATGTACATTTAATGAACCTTTCTAACCATAATATATCCAGCAGTAACCAAAGATAACTCAAAAATGAAAAATCAAATGTGCGTTGTATATGGTCAACCATATGGAACCCGGAAAAGAATGAAATAGAGAAAGAGAACTTACTTGAATAGGGTCAAGGAATTCGTCCGGAATCTCTCCAAGAGCAGCTTCAGCATCCATGGCCTCAGATGCTGCAACTTTGGCCTTGTTACCGAGCTCTACAAATTCTTGTATAATCCTTCCATCTTCTCTGATTCTTCTAAGAACAACTGCCGCAGCAGTAAACAACTGCACATAGCTCCAATTTTAGAGATCATGTTCACTTAACTCTTGCAATATAATGTACATTTGCTTAAGAGATAAAATTACCTGCTCATTGTATGATCGTCCATCCTTTGATATAGCAGATGGAAAAATATTCTCTGAATCGCCTCTTGCGAGATGAACATATATCTGAACAATCTGCAGAAAAAGGTTTGAGAAAATTGGTCATAAGCCAAGGAAAACATGGCAGAGAATTGTTTCAATCATGCAAAATATTACAATTACAGTGGATACAGACCTGCTTAAGCAATTCCTTCGGACGGAATTCATACTTTTCAGGGTCTTTCAGACTAAGAGATTTTCTTTGAGGACCGACTAGTTGCAACAGAAAATAATTCAGCATGCTGGCAACTCTATCAACCTGAAGAGTTATTATTAGAAAAATAATTAAAAGAAGAGCAACAAAGAGATAAGATTATTGTATCTTTTTTCCAGTTAGGGACCTAGGTGACAGACATAGTAAAGTTACTGACCATCTCAGGAAGTAGGAAAGGGTCAGTGATCTGCTCTGAACTAAATGCTAGCATGCTAACATCCTGATTGGCTAGCTTCATATCAATCCTGATAATCTGAGAAAATCACAGAAACACCATTAAACTAGGTACTCCAGAATTGAAGATCACAAGTTGACTTTGGGGGGGGGGGGGGGGGGGTGGGAACTTGCATTTTCTCGATAGTGGAATAGCTGTGTTCTCTCTTGTCTCTCTTGCTGCGGTCGGCCCTCCCATTCTGCAGTGTTTGACATCTCAGCTTCAAGCCCTTTTAGCTCAAGAATTGTATTAAGGCTTCCATCGAGAAGGTAGATGCTATCATTGATCAGGAAGTTTAAGAAATTCAGATAGGCACCCTTCTCCTCTTCCTTAGCAATCTGTAAAAACAAATAGAAAAAAGAACACTCAGATTGGAAGTTTATTCAACTCAAATAGGAATAAATAGAATATTCCCATCCACGATCGTGCACAGACTATTCTACCTGTTTCCAAGCATTACGATGACTAGGAACCTGCCAGAGGTATTCAAGAAGTTCTGCAATATCATGGCGGATATTGAATTTTTCAAAGAACTGCATGAAATTAAACCAAGAGATGAATCAACAAGTAAAAGCCACTTAAGACTCAGCAATAAAAGTATAGGGTAAACTTGTTTAATCATAGCAAAGAACATGTTGATCGTTTTCATAGCCATGAATCATGTTGCTCTATATGCATTAGTTTCCGTTTTCTTTAGCATAGCCTAATACTGATATTGAGTTGTGAATGATTATTCTCAGCTCCCTTCTATACACAAATCAGCTGTTGCCCAAATCTTTGGGCCACAAGTTAAGCTAAAGTTACCTGATTGTGAGAGCCAGTGAATTCAATATCAACATAGAGCTTCAAAAGATTCCTCACAAGATACTGGAGAGCAAGTTGGTGCCCTTCAAACAAAGTAGCTGTAGCAGATGGACCACTGCATGCCACAAGTACCAAATATGAGGGAAGAATCTCGAAATTATTATTCTATTTGTTGATAGTGTGATAGTCAATAGTGAATCACCTTCTACGAGATATCCAGCCATTCAAGACTTCAACCATCTTTGCTCGTAGGTAAGGGTTTCTGATGTAGTTTGGACTTGCCATGAACATGATGATGAAGTTCATAAAATCGTCCTGCCAGGGAACAGATGAATTTATAGTAGAGTATGCAGAAGATAATGGAGTTTAGAGTCTCGAGTTTAGAGGTACCAGTAAGACGCCATCTAAAGCTTTTGGGATCCTGGAAGCGAATATCAGCAACTCCATGGCATCTTCCACAAAATGTTCTGGCATGGAAGCAAATTCCACAGGGCAAGTTGATGGAAGAGGCATTTTAAATCCACCAACCAAGCCAACCAACCAAATGACCATTAATCGATAGAAAGAAAGGGCACGTTGAAATAGTGTCTCGTCCTGCAACAAAACAAAGGTTAACATGAAAAATAAGCTAGCATAGGAAATAGTTTGAAGAATGGAGTTGCAGGAGTGAAATAAATAAATTAATAAAGCACAGAGGTTGTAGAGATACCCTCAATATTTGCGCTTCGATACAATATTTTTCCTGTTTATATATATCTATTTCTTTTTCAAGCCGAGTTATATCAGCCACTAGCTGTTTATTATCAGGTGTTTGCTCTTGCATAGCTTTAAGTGTGGAGAGCGAATCTTCACTTCTTTGAATGTCCTGGATAAGATTTCACCAAACCGTATAGTATTTTCATCAAAATATATATTTCTGGAAAGAATATAATAATCTTAATTACAAGCCGTCAAAGTATTACCTGACCTAAATGCCTGAAGTCAGAAAGTACTTTCAACAATCCCAAATTGAGTCCCCTCGCGGTCATAAAGAAGCATTCACATATGAACGGAAACTTTGTGTTTTCACCATTTGATGCTGGCTTTGCAGAATTGTTACTACCAGAACTGGAAGTTTCTTGAGATCGAATCAAACGGTTTTCGCTTTCAGTATACTGTTTAGAGGTATCAATTGTACTTGGACTGTTAGAATTATTCTTAATCCATTCAGCAACTTCTTCTGATGAAGCATTTAGAGCAGTCAGTCCTCTGTTATAGGTTCATAATGAACAATTAGAAACAGTTTATACCAATAAAATCAATAAAGGAAATTGATCTGTGTTAGATGGATGGCCCCTCACCTTAAATCTAAACGGGTACTGTAAAATATATATTTTGAATCGATTTTATCCCTTTTTGTCAGGTTTGCATCTAAAAAAGGCTCACAAAGCCGAAGCATAACAGCACTGAGATTGACGAATGTGCCTGAACTTGCAGAGGAGAGAGGATCAGCCTGCAACAGAAGGTATTACAATGCAGTATGGATCGTCAAGTACATAACCATGTGTATCCATTGCTATCTAATGTAACAGTTGAATAATGATTTATTTGGATCAAGGTTTTATAGTACAGTATGGATCTAAAAGTCAGTTTTGGCCTACAAAATTTCAGTATACCAAAACACCTATTTTATCTCATAATCTAATGAAGATAGAGTTTGAACAAGCTCTGATTATTTAAATTTCTAATTTCAAAAACCAAACAAAGTTCACCCTAAGCCCCTATTATAAACTGCAACTGAAGCAATGACAGGCATATAAAGTTGCTGAGGACGTGCCTGTATATGAGCTCTCGATGAGTTTAAGTTGATAATCTCAGCTAGACAGGAAAGAACTCTTTCACGGGTGTCTGCATTCTTTAGAAGGATGAGAAGAACGTCTGATAGGCCATCATATAAGATATTCATCACTGTTTTTATGGTGGTGAATGCAGATAATAAGTCCGCTGGCCTACGATTTTCTATATCCGAAAAGTACTGCTGCCTGGTATTTTCAATCAGTTATCTATCAGAATGCATGGATACAAGTTTCATAAGAGAAAAAACATTTTAGACAAGAGAAGAGCAAAAAGAGAGTAAGAACAACAGATGGGAAACAAAACTGAGAAGAACTTCTGAAAATGTCTGAAAATGGTAACATGGAAGAGAATTTTCACTCACCCTACATCAGGCTGGCTCTTAAAAAGCATGTGATCAGGTAGAGCACTAACATGAAGAAAAGGCCCCAAAATGCTAGTCATCTCAATCACACGACCATTGAAATACGCTTCTTTGGGAATCCACCATGGATGACTCACAAGAGACTTAGCCCCGATTGGAATTTGAACCAAATAACGTAATGCCCTTAATGGAAGCTGAAAATTACCCAAAGCCGAGACATTAAGCACACTGGCCCTGACAGCCTCATATAATCCTTTGAATATGGGGTCCAAGGTATCAAAATCTGAGTCCTTAAAGAACTCATCCAAAAACCCAGGTGGAGACTGATTTACTCTACTACTACTTCCACCATATCCATCCCATGCATTCCCAATCTCTGAGAAAATCAATGGCAATAAAGGCGAATTCTTCGAATTCTTATTAGAATTACCACCCGAAAACAGTTTGGGATTGCCTAAATGAATCCTACAGAATGAAACCACTAGCTTCTTTGCTTGGTTTACGACTAATTCCATCTCAGACCTTAAGTTCTTATCTTTCATGAAAGTGATTTTCTTACCTTCATCGTAAGCTCGACTATAGCAGCCGACTAGGTAATCAAAAGGAAGTTGCGCAGAGGGGAAATCGCCGGAAAGACGGTCGATTAAAACTATTTCCATCAAATCGCGAGAAAGCCGTAAGTCTTTGCCCTCGCTTAGGATTTCGGCCGCAGTTTGTTCTAGATAGATGATCCTTGAATCGGACGATTCAGTGAGAGAGACAAGGAAGATTTTGCAAAGAATACTGTCTTCCACCTTCTCGGGAGACCTCTGAGGTTTAGTGGCCGCCATCGACGATATGAGAAAAGGCAAAAGAGCAAAAGATTTTATGGACTTGTGTATTTCCGGGTCGAATTTCCCGAGAAACAAACAGATAATAAAACTTAAGAACCTTAAAACGAATAATTTAGGGATAAATTAAGGTTGACTGGAGATTGATTATGGTCCTCTTATAGAAGCTTGGAAAGAGAGAGAGTGTTTTTCGGAATTGAAATAACTCTCCGGACGACTAGCAGTAAGAAATGTAGTCTTCTTCTTCTTCTTCTTCTTCTTCACTCCGTCGCCATGTTCATGAATTCCGAAGCCAGAACTTTCTTGGGCAAACGACAGTAAACTATCATACTTGCTACCGGAGGCTCTCCGAACTATAAAACTATTCTCACGTTTCCCCCACCACGTGCCACTCACGTGCCTATAAATCTTTATTTAGCTCCTATATTAATTTTTTATTTTTACTTTTAACACCAAAATTTTATTTTTTAATAAAATAGATAAAAAATAAAAAATAATCTTAAATCAATCTTAAAAATATATTTTAAATCATAAATTATACTTATCCTGTTATATAGTTTTGATCAATTTTAATAAACGTTAATATATCACAATCGCCTTAAAAAGTGAAAAAAGCTGGGTTGGATGTTTTTCAATTAGATCATAAAACAAAGTAAATAAACAAATAAGGCTCTTACGTAGATCTCTCTCTACAGATCGACATGTCGGTATCTTCGGTGCAAGTAAAATGCCCTTCAGCAGCAGCAGCAGCAGCTACTAGAGTCCTGCTTTTTGGTAGGTAGAGTGCTCACAAATTAATGTATCAAATCCAAAGAACAACTCATGTCTCACTTTTCAATTCAATTACCAAAAGAAAACCCAAAAGAACCGCATAAATTTTTTGTCAAATTAGCCACATCCTAGTTGTGGATGAGATAAAATTACAGGAGCCTGTATCCTCATCATGGACGACCTTATCTCTCTTTTCCTTCATTTCATGTTAATAGAATTTTTACAAAAAAAAAAAATATATATTGTCAAATATAAGATCACCCGGCATCATTGGACGGAGAAAAAAATGAGTGACTTGCATTAGCAGGACCAAACAGCAACTCCAAGCAGAATGCAGGGCCGCATATCGACCTCCCCCTTTTCCCGGCTTTATCCAAGTCCCCCACAGTAAGCTGTAACAAAGAGACTTATATATCTTTGAACATCATGAGATGCAGAACACTCATTTGAAGCAATTTACCTGAAGCAAGCTGTTCCTAATGAAAGCAGTGTTGAAGCAGGTGTAAAAGAGCCTCCCTCCTTTCATTTTTTCATAGAATATGACACGAACATCACCTGTCACCTAGCCCAAATCAAATGATACTGTTAAATGTTTTCATAGAACATAAGTGTAGAAAAGTAACTAATGACTTACTGGTAAAGGTTTATCGAAATAGTAATCAAGACAGGTTTTCTGGTTTATTACGGGACGCTCTGTGTCCATTTGGACTACCAGATGAGGCCCTTCTGATTCAGATTCATTCTCTTCACTACTTCCTACAAATGAGAGATAATAATGGGGACTGTTGTTTCTCTGATGGCCACTCTTAATTTGTCTGCAACAACTCCGTGTGAGTTCCACAGACGGACGGTATAATTGATTTGAAACCTATGCATACAGAATTGATAAAATTTCATGAATTCCAAGAACCAAAAAGCTTATTATAAGTCATAGCCAAGCTGCTATAGGAAAGATGACTTACTTCCTGCATCTCTGAGACAACAAAGAAGATTGATTGGATGTTAATGGTATCATAAAGCCGAATTCGCCGGAGCTCTCTCCGGCATCGTGTAGGCAAGTTCACTTCTGGAGGACCATTATGAACTCCCTTAGGAAACGAAAGTACTTCTGCCCAGTAGCCTACATAACGGCATTGACTTGGAATAGAGACCTGTTCAACAAAAAACCACATATGTGCTCATTTATTAATCATGTTAAGTCATTAAAAAGGGTGCATCGGGCGATATGGAATTCTGAGCAACTATCTAATGCATCATATGCAACCCATGTGAGAGAGCTGAGGCCAACCGCATGAGATCCACCATCATTTATTATATCAGTTGTGCACACATGATTCATCAGATAGTTTCCCACACCAACCATTTAACTTTTAAGGTGTTTCATGTGTTAGCAAGTAGCTGATATTTCAGGCTGGTATCTTATCAATTCATTCTATACATATTTTTAAGTGTTTCTTTGTTGTACCTAATACTACTTACTCCTTCATTATTGGTGGTCCGCCTATGTGCATACAGCTGAAGTGCCTCTTCAGCTGACATGCCACAGTAAACTAGGTAGGCACATACCATTAAGCCTGTCCGGCCTTTTCCCGCCTGAAAATACAACCCAGAAACACCAAAACGAAACATAAATACAAAACAAAGAACTATTAATAAAAAGTACTAACTGCAAGCAGTGTAGTTACCATGCAGTGTATAACAGCAATATTATCAGGATGGCACAACAGCCATGAATAAACACTTTCACAAAAAAGCTTAATCATGGGTAGAGACGGGACATGGTTGTCGTCAAAAGGAAACCGTTGCACCCGCCCATGAAATTTCAATGGATCATACGCTTCTTCTATACAAAGATTATAAATCTGTAATATTGTAAGGAAAAGGGGAAAAAAGAGTCACAACATTATAGCTATAAATAAACGGATTCAGAACTATGGTAATAAGTGCTAAGTGACCTTGTAATGGTCCTTATGTCTCATGTCCAGTACGGACTTGACCTGCCAGATAGGATTACGAAAAACTGCACGCATATGTTCAGCAGGAAACGACATGGCTAGTAACCGATCCGTTATATATGACATGTCCAGATCATAACCAGCAACAAGCATTCGCCTTCTTTTCTTTGATACCAACTGACGGAGAAAAGATTTCGTGCTCAGATAATCTATCAGCTGACAATCCAAAGTCAGGTCTCCCAGTTTCTGTTGCTCGGGCTCCTGCTTTGAAAATTTATATCCCATGTGGCCAATTTGACAGGCACTTTATGGGATTGTCTGGAAAAAGAAAAAAGAGAATTGAGAATAATGCGAATGATATAATGGAGGTTGTTCAGATTTTCGACACTGAAGCCCGAAGGTTATAAAGTCGGAAAAGTTTTTACGAAGAGCAAGAGAATCTCAAGATGTGATTTTGATTTGACCATTTAAGACGATTTTATTAACAATAAAGATTAGACATAGATTTTTCTAATTAGGAATTACTTGAGTTTCCAGGTTTTTCATGGAAGCCAAACAATTGGATAAAAGGAAAGAAGGAAAAGGAGGGAAAGTCGTACCTTAGGTCCTAAGCTAAACATGAAGCTCCTGAAATTTGCTTCATTCTTTCCCGAAGGGGAACGGATTTTGGAGGCGAAAGAATTGAAGCAAATTCTAGGGCACCAAAAAGGATTTGGTAATCCCCAGAAAGAGATTGGGGGAAAAAATGGAGTGGGTGCTGGAAAAATAGGATGAGATTGAGAGAAGATGTAAGCTAAATTAGGCGCCATTTTTCAGCCCCAAATTTGGAGCGAATATGGCCGATAACTTTGGGCTTAAACCCCTAAAGCTCGAAGTCAGGGATAGAGACCTGAACTCGATGAAATTTATAAAAGAAAGCCGTTACGGTGTGGCGGGAAGGACCATCTGCAGCCACGTAAACAAAAAGTCTTAAATTTTTCCCTCTCAGCAGCCACATCAGCAACCTTCATTTTATCTTCTTATTTTTATCCAAATCCAACCACCACCTCCATGGCCATGGTTGCTCGTCTTACTCTCTCTCGCTCGCAGAATTCCGGTTTCAGACTCTCCATAGCTCTAAATTCGATCAAAAGCTTGCGCCAAACTTCCAATTCGAATCCGGACTTCTCTTGATCTCTCAAATTCCAAAAATGGAGAGAGAGACGAGCAACCATGGACCAAGAGGTGGCAGTACAACAGTATTACTATAATAAGTGTTTGTTATTCGGATTGAGAAATTCTAAACTGGTCTTCGAACATCTACTCAAAAGAGCCCATATGGTTATCATGTCATCAAAAGTGATAATGTAGTATTTTCTGAACTTTTAGAAATGGATGGCATGTCTGAGATGATGGTCTTCACGCCGACTTCTTTGTCCATTGGGCTTTACTGACATGTCATGGGTTCATTAATATTTCATGGCTTTGCACAACTTCAAAGATCCACCTAATCAATTTCATTTTTGAGCCATCCCATCATTTCATTTATTTATGGGAAAATGAAGATAAATTCTCAAAATTTAGTATTCAGCATAAATTATAAAGAGCCTTTTCATCTAAAATTTGTAATAATTATAGTAAATACATAAGTTTAATCTTAATTTATATGAACTTTTAATTCCGAATGAAATAGTTATTATATGTTAAATAATGATTTAAATTTTAAAATTAACTTAATTATAAATATTTATTTATATTTTTATTCTCTTTAATTTAAATTTATTTTTTTTAACCCACATTATTTTTTTAATTTGTTTTTTATTTCCACCGCAACTGCCACCACCCTCGCTCATCACCACTATTGCCAATATAAAATCTTAAAATTTTAATATTTAAAAAATAAAAAGAGAAAAAAAAATAATTAAAATTTTTAATATTTTTATGTCGATAATAAAATTTGTGGTAATGATAGTGAACTATCAACATAAAAATTTAAAATTTTAATATTTTGATATTTAAGAGTTAGTTAAAAAAAGAGGAAGAAAATAAATTAATATTTTTATTTGACGATAGAAGTTAGTGATAATAGCAGTGGAAAAGGACGATGGTAGCGATCGGTAAGTAGAAATAGAAAAAAATAATAATAAATAAATAAATAAAGTTGATCAAAAAAATTAAATTAAAATTAAAAAGATAAGAAGATTAATACAATTTTAAAAAATAAATTTTATAATTTTAATAATTACTTAATAAATCATATAATATATATATATATAACCATTTCATTTACTTTTAAAAAAAATTAAAATTTATTATAATTTAAATTTAAAATTAAATATCTATTTTAATATTTATTATAATTTATACTTAAATTTTAAAAATCTATTTAATTTCTCTCTATTTACTTAATACCTATTTTTTTCTCCCCGTTTCCTGTTTTTTTTTTTTTTTGTTTCTTTCACTGCATATTTTGGATGAGACTCATGTGGGGCCCAATCTCTTCTAATGTGCGGCTGAATGGGTTAGTTCTTAATGATTTTCCTACCCTTCAACTTCCTATAATTGCATTTAAGTCCTTCAAGACCTCGTCTGCTCTAATTTCACCCTTTTTAACAACTTATATTTTTATCCTAAGACTCTTACAAAATATAAAATAAGTTAATAAAGAGTAAAAAAGTCCAAAAATTATTAAAGTTACGAGGAAAATTAATATAAGAACAATGTAAATTAAACACTTATCAAACTACCTTGTCCAAAAGTAAAATCCATCTGTAAAACAAAGACCGGATAGAGGACAAAAGATAAAAGGTCAACGATCAAAATACTAATTAACTTCTGCGTTTAACCCGTGCAGTCTTATACCCGCCTTTACAGGGCTTGCCCCAAGGTGTCCTAGAGCCCTTCCCAAATGCACCGCTACTCTTACTACGGCCCTCACCTCCACCATGAGGATGGTCCACCGGGTTCATGGCTACTCCTCTAACAACCGGTCTACGACCCAACCACCTGCTCTGCCCAGCTTTCCTAAGTTTTCGACTTCCATGGCTCGGGTTGGAGACCTGACCAATCGTGGCCCGGCACCTAGTGTCAATCAACTTTTCAGTACCAGAAGGGAGTCGGACTAAGCAGTATCTTGATTTGGGCTCTTTCAAGATCTTTGCACAGGTTCCAGCTGCTCGAACCAGCTTCCCGCCTTGACCTGGGTTTATTTCGATGTTGTGGATCATAGTGCCTATTCGCATTGCAGAAAGAGGCATGCAGCTTCCGATTTGGGAGTTAATGTCGAGATGAAGCATCTGGTCCATCATGCTCCGGCGGGCATTTTCTAGGGTACCTGGATCTACAAAAACAAAATAGAAATAAGGCCCAGAAGATCAAATGAAAGCAACTGTTAAAAGTATCAAGAAGGGTGTAACTCCTGACACAATCAGAGAGGGGGAGGGGTCTTATAATCAAAATTCAGCTGCTTGTACTAGTCATTTTTCTGGTCTAACAAGTAATATAGCACAAGCCCAATCAGCTAAATCAACTTTTAGTGTTTGGTTAAAGGCAGGATGGCAGAAAAGAAGCATACTTGCAATTTGATTGAGTAAATAATTGATGCCAATCTTTACGACGAACAAGAACAATTGGTCTACATTTAGTAAACAATACACACATATAGCAAAGACTACCCTATTACATTCAAGAAGTCTCCACTTCATCCTATACATCTTCTTTCTGTCCTCCAAGCAATCAACAGTGCAGACTTCAGATATTAACTTTCTTAGAGAGAAAAACCAAAAGGAATAAAAATAGAAACCACAAATCTTATAAATGAGGTACCTGCTGAGAAACTGCGTGAAGCTAATCCACAATTGATGGAGGTATGACTAGAAGGAAAGGGGAGCATCTTTCTCAATAACGTGGTAGCAGCATGAGCCCTCCACAAAGCCATTTGATCACTCCCTTTTAAATCTCTCAACTCTTTACTGATGCTAGGTAGAGGATATCAGAGAGTAGCAACAGCCTGTGCAAATTTCCAACATCGACGATTTTTGTTATTCATTCTCTAGGATACCAAGGAAACGAAATCATGATAACTCGTGATCAGTATAAAAATTAACATCCCACCTCCATTTTCTCAGTAAAATCAATCTAATGCCGTTAATGTCCCAAAATGAAAAAAAAAATCGCAGCTATCAACATATCATAACAACTTGGGCTTGATCATTCATCAAACTCTAATATCTTAGAATTCTGTGACTGACCTTAGTACCTTTTCAAATTGAGACTATTTCTAATTGGCATTTTCTTCATTGATATATTTCCATTCATTTGAAGAAATGGACATACACGTCAAGACATAGTTTCTAGCTATTGCTTGTAAATTTGACAGAGAAGATCGAGCAAAAATAAATGTACAATCAATCAAAGAAAATATAGTCAAGACAGCTAAAACAGAATCCAAGCATAGCAGAAAGAACCCTAATTTCACCGCATAAATGAAGCATCTGTAAAAACGAGTGGCGGCAGGAATGAAGCGTAAACACCGATGGAAAGAGAACAAGAGGATCTTACCAATTCTTCGAAGCCAGCACTACGGAACTTCAAAATACGAGAAACGCAGTGGATAGGTACCGGTACCGGTACCAGTACCAGTACTACCTCGACCTCCCTCTCTCTCTTCTCGCTCGCTCGCTCGAAGCAGAAGCTGTGGAGGGCGAAGGCAGAACCAGGCGTTGAATTCAGGGCTTTCGGCTTTGGACTATGGGCTGTGGGCTATGTGCTATATGGGCTATGAGCCTCGAATTGTTCCACTTCTCTGGTTCTTTCTTACTGTAAGCATCAGTAAAACGACGACATTTTAGATCTTACAATTTTTTTTCAACTTGAAAGGCCATTTTAAAAGTAGATATATGGGGCCTAGTAGGCTCTGACTATTGATGAGAGAGAGATGAGAATTGGGTAAAGAGAATCGTAAACGACATTTTTAACATCATTTTAAAATTACTTCTTCTTCTGAATTATTATATTTTAAAAATATTTATTACATTACTTTTTAAATTATAATTCATTGTTACAAAAGAAGACCATTGGAAAAGAAGTCAACTTGTTCCTTGGGTGCTTCAAAATCTAGTCCAAGACTTGTGCCATGTGAAATCAAATTGGACCAAAGAAAAAGTTGTTTAATTAACATATGGTTCAAATGTAGCACACAAAATTATATATCGAGAAGCATGAGACATTTTTATTTAAGAGTAAAATAGGTTGATCTTTCTATAAAATCACATTAATATTTTTTATTATCAAATATTAATACGTCACTATTATAAAATAAGTAGATGAATATCGATAAATTTAAAATAAAATATAAATATAAAAGTTGGCATGATACATGGTATATATATATATATATATATAAGTTAGATATTTGAAAATTACGAAAATAATTAAATTTTCTTATTATGAAAATTTGATTGTATTTTATTTTTTTAATTTAAAATATTTTATCTTAATAAATAAATAAATATATATATATATATTTTTTTTTTATTCATTTTAAAATTAATTATAAATATTTATTTAATTTATAATTTTATTCTTATAAAATAAAGTATTCAGAGAAAATTTACTTTATATTAAAATTTTAATTATTAAATTTAAAATATCAACAAAAATCTCGTCATAAATTAAATGATGAATTAATTGCACTGATATTTTCAAATTTGATTTTTCAGAAAGCGAATTTAACGCAAAGGGCAAAAAAGGGAACGAACCCCTCAAATTTTCCTCCCCGCACTCTCTCTCTCTCTCTTCTCTCTGTTTGTTAACAGAGAGGAGAGAGAGAGAGTTGCTTGCACGATCTGTGAGCAAATCCAAAACCCCCCGCACGCGTATAACTGAAAGACTAGAGAGAGGAGACAGAGTGGGGTCATCACAGTCACATTCCCATTCCCATTCCCATTAACACCCTTTTTCTCTTCCTTTGAATTCGTTCCTTCCTTCCTTCTTCTGCCCTGTCAAACAAACCTTCTTTCGATTGATGCATATCGAGTTTGTTGACCCTCCCTCCCTTCCCCGTGTTTCTTCGCTTTCCAGTTAAGCACAGCCAGGCTTTAGCTTAGCTGAGGAGGAACGTACATAAACCGATTCAAGAATTTAAGATGTATGAATGATTCTGGAACTGTGATTTTACTTTTCTCCCCACCATTTTTTCTTGGTCGCAAGTTTTGTTTGTTTGCTGCATATTGACGTTTCAGCGACGGCTTTCTTTCTCTGTAAAGCAATCTTCCATTTCGTGATCTTCTTCTTCTATTGGTATGTATTATCAATCCTCTCTCTCTCATTTTGAGGTTTTGGAACTGGATTTCATGGTCATTTTTATTGAATGGTCGTGCTCTAGGTTTTCTTCAACTCAATGCTTGCTATGAAACACGGTGCAGTTTCATTAATATTTTCATTTAAATCATTCTCTCTGTTAGCGATACATGGAGAGATCTGTTTTTTTCTCTGAAAATGATTGATTTCTCTTTGGTTGGGGTCTGATGACCTTTATAGCATGATCTCTCTGATGATTGCATATTCATTTTATGACTAAATTTAGAAAATTCTATCTCATTGACTGTCTCTGATGATGATTATTATTATTACTATTACTATTACTATTACATTTTTTAGATTTCCTTTTTGTTTTTCTTTAGATGATAAACAAGTTCAACTTCAATTTTTTATACTGTTCTTTTTTTTTTTTTACTGGTTTTCTGTTATCATTTTTGTCTCACCGATGCTTTCAAGTTAATAGTATATTTCATGGCCCAAGAATTAAGGGAAAATCAAGCTTTCAATTAAGAATTAAGTGTTATTTATGCCATCATTTTTACAAAACCCGTTCAACCCTGCAAGAGTTACTTTTATCTTGAAATATGTAGAGTTGTTTAACTCTTCCCTTTCATGACACTTTTGACTTTTTTATGATGCTCTGTTGAAATTTCTCATCTTATTATATATTTCCAATCCTTTACTCGAACATAACGTGTCGATGTTTATTCTACTGCACCTGGACTCTTATCATTCTTAACTAAACCATACCCCTAACTATTTGTTATCTTTTTCCTTAAATTTCCCCTTGGAGGAGCATGTTTTGTATCAGACCATAACTCTTCTTGCCTGTAATTTTGCCCATTGTTGTAAAATTGTTTCTGGTTTTGGTTTCCAGGTTGATCATATATCATAATCTGATGACTACGGAGAGTGTTGATTCTCAAATGATCCGAGGTATAACCAAGGCCAGTAGTGGTTTCTTGAGATTGAGTTATATGGGAAAGGTGGCCGTTTCTTCAAACAATCACGAACATGATATTCCTAATTATCGCAGGGCATCTATTGGTTCCTGTCATGATTTCTGCAAGTATGGAAATAAACAAGAAATCGAGCCAGAGAGAAGATTTCCCACCATTAAAAGAGTTGCATCCAAATCATTTGATAGCCACCCCATACAAGTTCTGGTCCCACCAGAGAGAAATAAGTCAATAATTAGTCTGGCCAAGCCCAGCAGCAAGCCTTCACCTTATCTGGAAACCACCCCTATTTCTGCTGACGTCCTAAACACCGCAAAGGTTGAAGCGTCTGTAAATTCTTCTTCACTCACGAAAAGTCCAACTGTGAGTAAAGTTTCGGATGAGAAGAAGAAGAAGATATGGGCAGCTAAGACCAAACCTTCTTCATATTCAAATACCAGTAAATCTAATAGTGGTGCTCCTAAGGCCATAAAACCAAAAGTTTCTTCAAAACAACCTTCTCCATCAGATGTTAAGGAGAAAAAGTCACCTTCAAGTGGCGATACTAATCTTTCAAAGCCTAGGTATATGAAAGAGAAGCTAGTGATATCATCTGGGTCTTTGGGAGGTGCAAATGGCCGAGGCAATGATGATGTCAAGATCAGGAAAAGCACAGCTGCCTTGAAAGGAACTACGAAGAAAGCATCAAAGATAACCCCAACAGTTTCTTCATCCTCCAAAAATGTCAATGGAGTTGCAAATTCAAATTCAGGAAAGTACAATATCCGGAAAGCTGGCTCTCCGTTTAAGAATCAGAACAAGATTGGAAAAGCTAAACTAGAGGAAGAAGCTCAGAATGTTGAGGTCAAGGAGAAAACCTTGTATGTTGTCAAGATCAAAACTGAAAACAACAGTAGACCTCTTGAATCCAATGCTTTGGAGTCCTCTCGACCCTTGGAATCTGATCCGTATGAAACCAACATTTTTGAATCCTCCCCAAATCCTAACTCTCCATCGATTTCATCCCAAGATCAGCATCAATCTGAAGAATATGCAGTGGATCAAGATGAAATAATGTATTATTCAGAAGATGAAGAAGTGGATAACGACAAAAAAGAAGAGATTTTGGATGGGAGGAAGAAGAAGAATAACAAGCTTAGTCCTGAAGAAAGGGATGCTCCAGCTTCAAAACTAAGCTTCCAGAGGGGAAAACTGGTTGATGTTCAGGCTGAGAATAATAACGGTCCAAGGAGACTCAAGTTCAGGCGAGGTAAAGTCTCGGGGGAGAACCAAAAGTACAATAATGCCCATAGGAGAAACTTCAAGAGAGAAGAAGCTAATAACAAGACCAAAGAATCTGAACCAGCCCCAGAAGAAGTCGTTCTACGGCATCAAGACTTGCAAGAGAAGAAAGATGCTCAAGGATTGTTTAACAATGTCATAGAAGAAACAGCAAACAAGCTTGCAGAAACCCGGAAGAGTAAAGTCAAGGCCTTGGTAGGAGCCTTTGAGACTGTCATTTCACTCCAAGAATGCAAAGCTTCTTCTTTAAACACCATTGCTTGAATTTCTTGCACCATGTTATTAATGTTGGTTTCGTTTAAGCCGGCGTTAAAAAATAAGCCTCGAGGAATCTTTGATCGCACATTTATTTTTTTTGATATGGACTGATGGCTTCCCAGATATTTCTTATTTTTGATCCGCCTTTATCTGTGTTTCCTCACCTTGGAAAGTATTATACAGCGGAGTTTGATTTGTAAGTTTGTCAATAAAACAAAGGGAAGAGACAACTAATCAAATCGCCTGATTAAAAAATTTGACGCGGCGTACCGCCTCCAACCAAACATAGTCTTAGAACAGAATTCGGAAACCTCGTAAAGAAAGAAAGCCTTTGTCATGCAACCCTAAATTCTTAGTCTTCTACTTACCTTATCGCACGCCACCCGAACTCAACAATCGCAACACCTCACTGAGTACTCTTTCTCCATATTTAGGGCATATAGAGTAAGAGTGTATGAGAATGAATCTTTAGGATAGACATAATATTTGATGGAATGCAACACTTCCTCCTTCTTCACCATCTTCTTCTTATTCTTCTTCTTCTGGGTCAATTCAAAATGGTGGTTTCAACAAAGCAAATTCTTCCCTCTCTCCCTGAATGCAAGAACAATCCTGGTACGTTGATGCATGAGCATGAAATTATGTCTAATTGCCTTGATCTCTTACTGTTAATGCCACAGTTTCTAAGATGCAGGCTGCCATATCGTGAGTCTTAAGTACTACTTGTATGTTTAATTTTGCTTGAATAGGGAAAATGGAGAGAATTTATGAAGATGGATCAAAATGCACTACTGCTACAACAAAAGGCAATGGGATCGGGAATAGAACATGAAAAAGATACAATAATAGAAGACCACTTACTCCTCAAAAGGATAGGGCAGACTCAACACCGCACCGGGTTCTCTCTCCCAGCTCTCATGAAAACCTTTATTTGATGTTGAATCGTTTATACTTGAGCAATAAACATAAAATCATGAGCTAGCTAGAGCATAGAGTTTTACCTCGTGATATTCTCTTAATCTTAGTTAATTGTTTTCTGCATGCGACTATGAATTTTTATTTATTTATTTTCCTGATTTACCATATCTTCCCTTTTGTCCTAGATCATTACAAACTTCGATTTTCAAAACATGTAATCAATACCCTTGTACTTAGTCCTTACCTACTGTAGGATTTTTAATTTATTTTATGAATTACATTCTAATAATATGAGGTAGGACACTTCTATCATCCCGATAATAAGATTTAATAGAAGACATGAGGGATCTCTCATGAATATTAGCTAGAGAATTTGCAACAAAATTACATTCATGAAAAACTCTAATATCACAAACGAGCACAACAAAGATTAGATAGCAAGCTATAATCGGTAATTATGAGAACATCAATTTTTTTTAAGAAAAATATAATTTTTTTGAATTATTATTATCTCATCATGATAATTTTATAGTTATGAATTGTTTGGATCGTAGGCTTATAACTCATTGAATCTCACTGAACATAATCTTTATCATGATTCAAAATGCATTACTTAAGAATCGAGATTCTATCAAATATGAATTAACAATTAATGATACATATAAATTATTATTTACAACTTTATACATCATGCTAGCTTATTTAAGAATATAAACAAAATTTATAAATAAATAAAACAATTTATATTTAATTTTTTATTTAGTTTTGACGGATTACTATAATAAAATTAAAACTTATTATTTTATCTATTATCTTTTAACGTAAATAAATTCTTCTTTCGAATTTTTAATATAAATAAATTTCTCTCCCCTCTTTCAATATAAATAAATAATATTTAATTAATTAAAAATATATAATAAAAAAATTTGATATAGAATTATATAATATAAAAATTTATTAATTTATCATATTAACTAAAATTAAATTAAATTAAAAATAATAATAATTAACTGATTAAATTAAATTTAAATACCCTTAAAAATTATTAATTAAATAATTATGTATTATATTAAAAAGATAGTAACTCCAATATAATATAATGTGAATACCGAATTATTTTAAAAGATATTAATTAAAATATTATATTAACTAACGTTAAGTTATTTGAAGATCCGAAAGAAAAGCTAAAGGGATCAGTTACATGGCAAATTTGAGGGGCCATAGCCCAATGTGATCTGAATCCAGCCCACCTTTGCTCTGATTGACAAATGTATGGTCCAGGGAAGAGTTAAAAAAATATGTGAAATAAAAAATGTACGAAAAATCAAGATGACGACACGTGATTGCATAATGAGGCCGAAGAATCTTTGACGTTCCGACAAAAGAAATTCAAACTACTTGCAGTTTTAAAAAAATAATAATAAAAATTGGGCCTTCACGTTGAGGCACAAAGGCCGTCCTTTTCAGAAAGCGACCGTCCAATCAAGCGAATGCCACGGAAGACTTAGTGGTCCCACGTCAGATTTCACTTGCTTTCTAAACATACTTCCGTCCACGTGTATTCTTTTGATTCGTCGTTCACTTTCCCTAATCCGCTACTATGTGATCGTGAACAAACCCCTTGGAAAAATATTTCATATGAAAAACAAAAAATTTCCTCTCTTTCTTGTCCGGTTTCCCTTTCCTTCGCTTTAGCGTTTGCTTCTGAGAGGAAAAAAGCCAGAACTGAAGAATACATTTTTACTGGACGATTGCCCCTACTGTAAATCAGAATTTCCTGGTACTTCTTCCCTTTGGTTGTATGCTGTGAGGTGATTTTTTCTTCTCCTTCTCATTTTTGTTGTCTCCACTACGGATACTGTTGATTGATAAGATAGAGGTGGGAAAACCTGAAATTTTGCTTGTTTTCTTGCATGCAAAGCTGGGAATTTTAGGGTTTTTGGATTATGCGGAAAGAAGCGTTCTTCAGTTGAGGTGAGCTAGCAATGAGTTATTGTTTTCTTGTTTAATTGTGATCTACTATACTCTTAGCTTTCTTGAAGATGATTTGGTTGATAGTTGACTCGCGTTTTAGGGTTTTTGTGTAATTTTTTGGTTTTGAACGTTGAAGACCATATATGTGAGGGGGAGGGGGGCTGTTCTTTGGATTTTCTAATTGTTCACATTCTTAGTTGTTTTGTCAAGAAATTGACTTGAATTTTGTCATCGAGTGTCTTGTCACTTGTGGATCTGAAAGTTCTTCGAGTAATTTTTTTTTTTTTTTTTTTTTTTACTTGTGGGGGGTTGGGGGGCGCGGAATGGCTTAGAAATGATTTTTTTTTCTGTGTGCCGTGAACCTGTTCTTTTCCATTCTATTTCTGTAAAAATGTTGGAAGATTACTGAATCGGGGTAGGGGTACCTGCAATTTGTAGCTTTCATCCGATTCCATTGATGATTATGCATATTAGTTTCTGACTTTTGGGCCTCTGGTTTTTCAATGAAAGTGAGTACACTCACTAGTGAAATGATTTTTCCCTGAGTAACTTAACAAGTAATGAGTAATTTCTGGAGTGAAAGGAAGATATCAATAACAGTTTCTCTTATGCATATCTACCAGCTTTAATATCATTATGTTCTTACTTTAAACATTCTAGAATGTCCATATAGGATTTGTGTTTTATTCTCTCTTTTCAATCACACCAGGCAGGAGAAAAAAATGATCCTAACAAAGCAGTATCGCTGCATACACTCATCAAGCTGTCAATGCACGAAAGGGCATCTTAGTGAAGATGCCATATTTCTTGTATTTCAACAGTTGAACTGGAACCCAAAATTAATAGCGACTCTGTCCTGTGTTTGCAAATGGTTTGACGATCTTGCCAAGAGAGTCCTATGGAAAGAGTTTTGCCGGACCAGAGCCCCAAAGATGATGCTCGATCTACAATCCAGTGGGAGCCACAGTGTGGATGGAAACTGGAGGGCACTGGGCAAGCTTCTTATTTACTGTGCTGGGTGTAAGAAAGGTGGTTTGTTCAATAACATTCAAATTCCAGGCCATTTTGTTCCCAAAACACGGTTTTCTAGAACATCAGGGAAGAGCTTTCTTCTACCACCGTGTAGGACTGATATTTTGTACGTGTCTGACCCTTGTGAGCATCTTGACCAGGGAGAGGATGGGGATATTGGGTTTTTCCGGGGAATATTTAAGTCATTTTCTGTATCAAAGGTTAGGAAGATGCTGATAAATAAAGAGGCCAAGCTTCATCCGACAGAGGTGTGCTCTTATTGTAAGGCGAAGCTATGGAGCATGTTACAAGCTAAGATGGTTCCTCGTAGTGCCAGCTGTCGGTTGGATGCTTATGAGGATTGTATCGAGTATTATGTTTGCCTTAATGGACATATGCTTGGGATTTGCACTCTGTTACCCTTGTCCGATTCGGAAGAGGCTTCTGACTTCTGATTTCAAGTTGGTGTTTATTGCAGAAACAGGTATTCTTTTTAATGTTTAATTATATCTCCCTGGATTATGGAGTTGCATTCCTAAAAATGGATATTTACATTCTTAGAAATGGATATTTATTGAAGCATATTTATTTCCTTTACTGTAGCAATTACCCTGCATCCATGAATGATTGAAATCAGGTCTGCACAGTTGGACCTTGCTATGTACATAAAAAAGATTTGGTTGGGGGGCAGAAAATATTTTTCGTTGACGTAGCTTCTCTGTAAAGTCTTAATCAAAAGATTTACAGAAACAGAGAACTAGGAAAGATCATATGTAAAGTATAAATCATGTGAAACTGCCTTATCATGGTATCCACGACAATGAGAGTTCAATAAGTCAATGTTCTGATACAGTGTCAACCTTTCGATTTAGCGAAACTCACTTGTGTTGAGGAAGTCTCATTGCCTTAGTATTACATATCATCATCCTTAACAACAGTTTGATATACAGCTCAGAAGCATCCTTAACAACTGTTTACAAAATTTATTGTCGATTTGCCTTCATTTCCCTGGAAAAATACAGTATATGACCTCAAGTTTGTTTTCTCAAAACAGGTTTGGAAAAAATCTTTGCAAGCATAAAATTGCGGAATGTGATGAGCCAGACTTTAGTCTCTCCATTACAACTTCTGTTTGGTGGAATAGTAGAAATCTTCAGCCGCAATTTCATCTGAAAATGATGGAGGGTTTTGGTTCGAGATCTTTACCTTGACACAGAGGGGGAAGTGTTTAGAATCTGTAGCTAACCATTTCTTGTTGAATCATTTCACTGTAAACTATATCTCTACTATCATGTACATTTATGTATGGTGTCTATACTTGTATGACAGATTGAAAACTGCAATGGTTGAGAATTGACTTTTATCTATTTAGTGTTCAAGAATTAGAGTTTCAAACTGGAGTTTGAACAAATTCATTAGAGTTCATAGTGAGTTAATCAGAATTTTGTATTTGGTCATTTTGAAATGAGAAATGAGAATAATTAGAGATTAAACAACTATATTATTAATAAATAAATAAAACTGCGTCCCTTATGCATCTCTGTTTCTACTGGATAAAATTAGATAAATACAGAAAAGACCGGATCACACATGAAACATGGATCCTAGTTCAGTTCTGGTCGTCCTCATCTGTTTGAAAGCGCAACCCGGCAATGCTCATCGGGCCGATGTTAACTGCATAGTTCAGATATCATTATCATATTAATCACCTGTTTACAAACAAGTCAATTTTGCTGACCAAAAGAAAAAAAAAACATGTCAATTTTCCAATGAAATGTGTAACTCTTCAGATTACCAAGAGGTTGATCAGTATAAGAGGCTATATCTATAAACATACAACACGTTTACTAGACATACCTACGGCATCTAGGCCAGCTAATTTTGGCATGAACTGCCTAATATGCCCTTCTGCAGCTTCATCGGATTTCAGTGTTTCACACTCGAAGGAAACTACAATCCTGTTCTTTCCATGCTTTTCTTCAACTATCCCTACCACATCCTTCTCCCAACTGTCTACACAGAATGCGAAAAGTAGAAACCGGGAATTTATATACAAAAGCTTTATCAACAAAGCAAACATACTTTAACAGGAGAGAAGACATATTAGCCATATCTTCTGCTAAACAATGAGCTAGTCATATGTATCAAGATGGAAGAGATGATTAAAGTAAGTGTGATAAACATACTTTAACAGGAGAGAAGACATATTAGCTAGTAAGAGATGGAGTACTCTAACAAATAGTCTAAGCCATATCTTCTGCTAAACAATGAGCTAGTCATATGTATCAAGATGGAAGAGATGATTAAAGTAAGTGTGATAAGTTATAACCCATGAGCATGATCGATGTTATAGAACCGAGCTGCATCGTGGCCTCTACACTCCACAACTACTGTACGTTCTTTGTTATTCTGTAATATAGAAAAAATAATAATTAGAATGAAAAGAATGTAAAGGGAAGCAAACATATGAAAGGGTTTGTGATTATGTGACTGTCACAGGGAAAAAATATATAAAAAAAGGTAAACAGAATTTACATTGTAGTCTGTGATTATGAGCTTGATCAAGCGATAATCCTCGCCCCTGCTGCACTCCCTCTCACATTCCAGCTCTAGAACCCAGAAATTTTAAGGGGAAAAAAACAAATTTTAACATTAGAATGATGAAAAGTAGTACTCTTCTGGTCCTTTTGTCTAGGAAAATTGGTGCAACCCTTTGCCACTCTCTCCAAATAATGCACAAAAATGGAAACTTCAATGAACAGAAAAAAAAAAGGACTAAGGAGATTGAAATAGTAGTACCAGTGCCAAAGAGGCCATAGCAGATGGAGTCGGGAAGTTGAATGAAGTGCCCAGAGATGGACCCACATGGTAATAATGCTATAGATGCTACTCCTTCCATCACCTCCCCTTTCTTTGATCCCTCCTTACCGTCTTCTTCTGATCATCAGATGAAAATAGTTGAACAAAGAGAAACGTGGAAGAAAAATAAACCCTAATTGTCAGCACATGAGTTAGATGCTGAACCAGAAAAAGGGGATTAAAAAAAAAAAAAAGAGTATATTATACCCATTGGTTTAAATCCTCTGCCCAAGAAAATCACTCTGCTTGGAGAATTTCTTTGCCTAGAGGAGGAGGAGAAATTGAAGCTGATGAAGATGGAGTTGTGGCGGGCTAGAACGGACCCGGCCCCATTTGTATTCAAATGGATCTCAGTCCGGACCGACTGCCCGAGCCCAGAGTGCCCAGTTGAAGAGACGTCGACTTCTGTGGTCCAACGCAGTCCTAGGCTTTTCTTTTCTTTTTCGACAAAACATTATAATAGTCTTCCTATTGTCGGATTTTTTCAACTTACGTCTCTTTTTTTCCAATTAAATCATTATTTACTTTAATTTCCGATTTTCGTCTCGAAGTTAAAAAATGAGAGGGGAGTCTGCTTTGCCCTGCACTCAACCGGGTAGATTGATATAATATAAATTTAATAAAATATTTTTTTTTAATAATTCAATAAATAAAATATATTATATAGTTTTTTAAGAATTGGTGACTAATTTATTTAATGACTTTGATACTAGACTTTTTAAAAATGAATATTATCGGATCTGGTGAATTTAGTAATAAATGTATATTGGTATTATTATCCGAAAAAAAAGATTTGCCAATAAAAAAAAAGTTCTATCTATTTTATTTACTTATTTAATTAAACTAATAATTCATTATTTTAATATATAACAACAGCCATTTCATCTAAGTATGCATATTTTTTATTTTTTTAATGGATTTACTTTTTTCATTTATATTTATATCTTTCATTAGTCTTTTTTTTTTATATGTATTGAGTAATAACTTTGGTTATTCACTATTCAAGAATTCTTATTTAGCCGGTTCATATCATGCATATATAATGTGTTGATCTAAGATTTTAATTCTTCAATGTTTTAGCAGTAGTATATCATTTTATCTGATAGAAAAGGATTTCATGATCTTGAACTGATCTTAACTGGGATTTCAAATCCCAAGTTTGTCTATGAATAGTGTTTATAATTGATTTCTTCTGCGTAATACTAATCGATAAAGTCTCATTATTAAATGCTACAAGATCTCATACATTGGAACCCGTGGTTATGGAGCTAAATCCATTAGTATGGAACATTTTTTTTTCCAAGTGAAATCCCCTAGTACACGAAAGAGTGAAAAAAATGCTTTTATTGTTGTGGAATAAGAAGATTTCATATTTTATTATTCGGAGCTCTTAGAGTAGGATCCACTTTTTGGGGAATATGAGTCGGAGCAATAACATAAATATTTTTAGTGGAATATCTTTCACAATCCCTAGAGAGATAGGTCATTAATAGATCGAGAGATAAGTAGTTCGACTCATTCACATTCAGATCATGAATGTTTGGAATACATACTATTTATCGAGAGACATTGCTTTTGCTAATTCAAATTAAAGGGTAAAATAAAATCGGTCTATTTCCTACATCATATCCATAGTTAGAAGCTCCAACTTCATATCAAAGTCACGGTCGATATCGTCAATGTCGCCAATATTGCCAATATCACTATCATCAATAGCTAGAACAGCAGGTGCTGGAGAGAAATTGATAGCAAAAGAGGGGAAATCGGCCACATTAAAATTACTTCTAGAGAGGTTCGTTTGATATTCAACAACAGTCGCACATGGAGAAATGCTGGTATAAACTAAAAAAGTTTCGGTAGAGTCAAATCTAAATATTGGCTAGGTAAGCATCATGTAGTAAGATGAGTAATTATAAACCCTACCATCCCCATGGAAGGGCCCCAATTAGTAGAAAAACACCGGCAACCCCTTAGGGTTATTTATCCTCCAGTTGGGAGAAGAAATCAAAAAATAAATAAATATAATAATAATTTGATTCTTCACCATCGTAATAAATTGGAGAGAAAGTTAAATTTGTTTCTTCTCTTTATAATCAATTACTTTCAGTTATATTATTTTAATTAAATTTATAAACAAACGAGAATTAAACCCGCGCACGGAATCCACTCTCTTAAGTCACCCGGATAAAACCAAAAAAAAAAAACTCTCCTTAGCTGTTAATGTTTTTTCTCTCTCTATCTCCGGTTAAGTTGTTATGTTTTCTATTTTATATTTCCATTTGGATTATCCACTAATTTTGCCCTAAAACTTAGTCACCACCACGCCTCATATTTCAAGCATCGACCCACTAGCTCATTCTCTCTTCGAATTAGGATTTTGGATTTCAAGATCCCAAATTTGAATTTGGGTTCTCTCTTCAAAACCCAACTTCGAAGAGAGAGTTGGAGAGAGCGGGATAGATAGAGAGTGAGAGAATGAGTGAGCCGATGCCGGAAGTGCGGCGGAGATAAGTGTTTTATGGTAAAAAAAAATAGTAGACAAGTGTTTGGGAAAGAAGAAATGTGAAAATATGAAGGTATAAAATTAAGAGTAGTTTTCTTTTTTACACATTTTAAATATATTTTCTAAATTTTTTACCACAATGATTAAAATATAAAAGAACGTGAATATAAAAATTAATATGGATTGAATTGAAAATAGGACGAAAATGCAAAAAAAAAAAAAAAAAAGAAGATGAAAATAGGACTAAAATAATGTAACGTTTGATCTACTCCAAACACATTAATAAGAGAGGAGTCATAACTTACAGTTAATCATCCAGATCCAATCAATCAAATTAAACTTATTCATTAGCAATCAAAACATAATTATTTGTTCTAATTTTACCTTAACAAATTAAGATGAATTACTTTCTGGCCAAAATAAAAAGAAGATGAATTACTTATTTTCTTATTAATAATAATAATTACTATTATTTTGGTAAAAAAAGATGGGAATATATATGAACTATATGAACATATTTATATAATTAGTGTACTTAAAATTTAGTATGACAGAAAGATGACTGCAGAAGATCAAAACCTGGTATATACACTATAAAAACATGAAACCCGTGCTGCCCAAAAACAACTCTCAGAAGTAGACGGTCGTGTGTACTTAGCCTGCTACATTTTAAAGAGCCTGAGGAAAAGCTTCTCGGTTATCTTCAGCCGGAGTGTTCGATTCTCCCTCGAGCTTTCTAAACACCAGTTTTTGTTGGGGAAGCTGTCCATTTGAAAACGCGGTCACCTCAGAGTCTATGAAAATCATGTCGTCCTCCTTGAACTCGCCTCTCAAGATACCCTTTGCTATTTCATTCTCCACATTTTGTTGTATCACACGCTTCACTGGTCTGGCCCCATAGTTCGGGTCATATCCAAGATTTCCAAGAAGCTGAATGGCTGCTTCACTTACCTTGATTTTCATCTTCCGGTCTGCAATTCTCTTTTGAACCCGCTCCAACTGTAAGATAACATGTCAAATAATAACATCAAATCGAGCAATAACAAAGGAAAAAAAAAAGGGATAAAATTTATGAGATATTGTAAGAAAGTTTAAGAAGAATACCTGTAATCGTACTATACTATAGATCTGTTCGCGATCCAAAGGTTGGAAAACAATGTATTCATCGACTCTGTTCATGAACTCGGGACGGAAGATTGCTCTAGCTGCTTCCATTACTCTTTGCTTTATGGTCTCATAAGCTACCTCTTTTGGTGATGTCTCATCATCTGTGTTGAGGATATATTGCGAGCCAACATTAGAGGTCATGATGATGACTGTATTGGTAAAACTGACAGTTCGGCCTTGAGAGTCGGTTACCCTCCCATCATCCAAAATTTGAAGGAACACATTGAATACATCGCCATGGGCCTTCTCTATTTCATCAAACAAAATAACCGAATAAGGCCTTCGTCGAACAACTTCAGTCAGCTGTCCTCCCTCCTCATAACCCACATAACCTGGTGGGGCCCCGATCAATCTTGACACTGCATGTTTTTCCATATACTCGCTCATGTCGATACGAACAAGTGCTTCTTCTGTGTTAAACATGTAGGAAGCAAGGGCCTTGGCTAGTTCTGTCTTTCCAACACCAGTGGGACCCATGAACATGAAACTGGCTATTGGACGGTTAGGATCGGAGAGACCGGCTCGAGATCTTTGAATTGCCTCAGCAACAGCTTTAACCGCAGGATCTTGACCCACCACACGTTTGTGCAGCTCTTCTTCTAAGTGCAACAACTTCTCCCTTTCTGATTGTTGAAGTTTTGAAACAGGAATGCCGGTCCACTTACTAACTATCTCGGCAATATCATCTGCAGTAACTTCCTCTCTCAACAAGGACTTCCCAGAGTTCATGTACTCGACTAGTTCTTTTTCGGCACTTTCAAGCTGTCGTTGTAATGAGTTTAGGCTTCCATACTTCAATTCAGCTGCACGGTTAAGATCGTATTCTCTCTCAGCTTGTTGGATCTCTAGATTTACACGGTCAATCTATAAGAGTGCATGAAAGAGCGAGTAAAAACAATAGAACAAGTCAACACATCAAAATTACATCTTTATATATCCTACAATTGTGAAGAAAAATAGATTTGTACCTCTTCTTTGATCGACTGAATACGTGTCATGACGGACTTTTCATGCTCCCACTGCTCAGTCAATTGGGCTTGCTTCTCCTTTAAAAGAGACAACTCAGCCTCTAGACGATGCAACCTGTCTTTAGAAGCTCTATCTGTGTCATTGGCAAGAGAAAGCCTCTCCATCTCTAGCTTTAGGACAGATCGATTGATCTCATCAAGTGCAGTAGGTTTTGAAGTAATCTCCATTTTCAACTTTGCAGCCGCTTCATCAACTAAGTCAATAGCTGTAAACCGAAATTACCATTAGCATAAAATACACTTGATTTTTCCATGGATAAGATCTTACTTTTTCCAACATGTAATCTATATGTGCCAAAAATTTACCTTTATCTGGCAAAAACCGTCCACTGATGTAACGGTCGGAGAGAATTGCAGCTTCTACCAGTGCACCATCAGAAATGCGAACCCCATGGTGAAGCTCATATCTTTCACGAAGCCCACGAAGAATAGAGATAGTATCTTCAACCGTAGGTTGATCAACATAAACTTGTTGGAAACGTCGTTCTAGAGCCGGATCTTTCTCGATATATTTACGATATTCATCAAGTGTTGTTGCACCTATACAACGCAACTCTCCCCTTCCAAGCATAGGCTTCAAGAGATTGCCAGCATCCATGGCCCCATTAGTGGCACCTAAAAATAGATATCAGTAGCTCTTTACTACCATAACAAGTCATCACATCATCACAATGTCCACCATTTTAAAGTCAATTGCACGAACATATAGACAGCAGTTGGAATTTGGTTTTCCATACTGAGAATCCAAAAAATTGAGAATAGAAATAAGTTTGGAACCTGCTCCAACTACAGTGTGGATCTCATCGATGAATAGGATGATTTGACCGTCTGATTCTGTTACTTCCTTAAGTACTGCTTTTAGCCTGTCTTCAAACTCTCCACGATACTTTGCACCAGCAATTAGTGAACCCATGTCAAGAGATATTAGCTGTAAAAAGAATGAGAAGATCAGGACAACATCCAAATAGTACCAAGTACTCTTTAAGGAAATATGACATTAACCACTAGAACAAGAACATACCCGCCTATTCATCAAAGCCTGAGGTACATCCCCTTGAACAATTCGTTGAGCAAGCCTGTTGACAAGACATAGTCATACATGACATGATTAAATGAGACGAATGCATTTGTCAAATCAATAGCTGAACCTTTTTCACAAGGATAGTACTATAGTTTGTGGTGTTAATACCACTATTATTTTCAGAACTTCAAATAAAAATCTTATTATTGAAGACATGAGGCTGTGTCATAAATAAACATAAAGCAATCAATCACTTACCCTTCAGATATAGCAGTTTTCCCGACACCAGGCTCACCTATCAAGACAGGATTATTCTTTGTTCTCCTAGACAGGATTTGAATGCACCTACGAATTTCATCATCTCTTCCTATTACTGGGTCGAGCTTCCCCATCTTAGCCAAAGCCGTCAGATCCTTTCCATATTTCTCTAATGACTCATATTTTCCCTCAGGATCTGTAACCAAACATGAATAATATTCACTATTAAGCTACTGACACCAGAAACAAAACATCAAAGAATCAAAGCTCCAAAGTTCTCCCAAAAAAAAACCAAACTAAAAACAGCCACCTTGATCAATAACTGACTGTCGCCCCCTAATGGATTCAATTGCGGATTTTAAATTTTTCAATGTAATCTGGAAATCATTATACAACTGCTTTCCGAATCGCTGATCTTGCACAAAACCAAGAACGAGATGTTCTACAGACACATATGAGTCCCCATACTCTTTCATATAGTCCCTCGCTCGTTGAATCAAAGCTTCCAAATCACGTCCCAGCATTGTTCCAGCCGATTCTCCAAGAACCTAAGCATGATTAAACAATCACTTCCTCTGCCTAATCATACTTAATTAAGGACAATGGGGGTTATACATACCTTTGGTTGACGTTGGATGTACTTATCAGTAGCTTCTAAAAGGCGAGTGTTATCAACCCCGAGCTTGGAGAAAATGCGGCGGGCCAGCCCATTTTTCTGCTCCAAGAGGGACTTCATTAAATGCTCAGTCTCTACTATCTGATGCTTGTTCTCTTTGGCTACTTCAGGCGAAGAAACAATCCCCTGCCAGGCCATATCCGTAAAATCTTGCTGCGTAATCTGTCATTCATTATACATACATAAACCCAAATTAAGCATACTTCACAGCAAATTCAAGCTGAAAATGATCGAAGCATAGGAAATATGACACAATAAAACATATTTTTTTAACAACTGATTCAGTAATGCTAAACAAGGCTACATAATGTGGATTCAACAGATTTCAGACTCTTTTTTTTTCTGTAAATTTAAGAATCCAGTTTCGTCAAACTCCATTTTCACAAACAGAAGAAGAAAGAAATCATTAATCTGAGGAAATGAGGAAAAAAAAAAGAAGAGAAATATAAGAAAAGACATACTCTTCCACTTGAGGAAGTTGCACAGCGCACAACGAAGGAAGAATTGCGGCCGAATCTACGAGACGCACTAGAAGAGGCAGCGTTTTGAGTGAGCCGGAGCGGTCGGAAGGACTGTAAGGATCTGGGTTTTGCAGGAAATCTAAGAGAGAGCTGCGGTGGTTGAGCAAAGAGACGAGTTTGTCTGGAAGAACTGGGAACAGGGTGCTGTAAACGCAGAAGAGCAATAGAAAACGACGTGGTAGTCGAAGAAGCCATTGCCGGAGTGCCGCTTCCTTCTCCTCTCTATCAGTCTAGTTAGAGCTTCAGAAGAAGAGTTCTGATTTGTGAAGGAATTATTTACTGATTGAAAAAGAAGAAAAATTAATAATAATCGATTGCGAGGGAATTGAGGAACAGAATTGGAATTCGAGTATTTCTATGATTCTATCTGATTATGAACTATTTTAAAAGAAAGAGTCGAGTTTTCTCAGGTGTTCGTGAGAGATCGCGAAATTGTTGGATACGTTTCGGGTTGAGCCCGGTTTCTGTGCGGTCTTTATATTCGTACACGTGGCCACTCCTCTTCTTTGGATATGATGCATTCATGTTTACAATTTGTTTATTTATTTTCAACCCTAAAATTTTAAATAATTCAATTTAGTCTGAAAAATTTTCAAAATGTTTCATTTTGATCCCAAGAGTACATAGAACGCAAACTTTGAGAAATAATTCAGAAAACTGAACAAAAATTCAAATTTATGAAAGCAAAGCTAAATAACAGAAACACTTTCCAGTTTCCAGCTTCAAAGATCTGGAATATGATTTCCAACCATGTATATAGAAGTAGCTGAACTAATCCAACAGCAATCAGATTAAAAATAGAATGGAATCAAAGAGAAAAATCTGTAAGCACCACTGATGAAATATATGTCATGATTTCTGAGTTTTTCTATCCATATTTAGCTACCCAAATCCACCACCTTCATTGTATCTTGATGAGATTCACAATCTTTTCCTGTAATTAATACCAAAAAAGAGAAAAACTCAATCTGGGGAGAAATTTTACACAAGATGATATTGGTTTTTAGACAGAATATATCGGGACTCACCTACGAACAATATCATCCTGCTACTGTATTAACTGCAATCTATAATATAACACAGACACACTTCCCATGCGTTGCATGTTTGCTTGCTTTCTTGTCTGTTTCAGTAAGAGTAAAGTATGACAAATGTTTATCAAACATTGTGATCGGAAAAAAGGTTTCATCATAATGTTTATGTTTTTGCAAAATGTGTCAGAAGTTGTAAAAGTACCTTTGTCCGGGGGTGGGGGTTGAACAATAACGTGCATGGTAGTAACTCCACCCAGGATGTCACATAACGGGCTTTGGCTCTCACCCACTGTTCTGTTGTTTTCTAGTATTTTCCCAGCGCTTATTAACTTTACATCTTTCACAGTCCTTGGACCGTTCTCCTTTTCTAGTCAAACAAGAAACAATGTGATGTTAGATCTATACTTAGTAATAGTAAAAACAGAGTGGTTACAGTTAACCGTAAACAAAAGCTTCAATATTGTATCTTTGCTTGATATCAAGAACCAAGACAAAAAGAAGAAGAATAGTGGTATATAACACACTAACTTCAAATTCAATTCTCATATCAAACATCAAATTTTCTCTCTTTCAATAAAGATTTGACGTAACCCAAATTCATCATAGTTACGAACCAGAACAAGATTAACAACAGCATTTAGCATCAATGAAATTTATGATTAGGCAAAGAACATAAGACTCAAGAAAAAGAGAGAGATGTTACACAAACAAAGAAACAAAAAAATTGTCCCAACCTTTTGGCCATTGAGCAAGGATGTTTTGCTTTAAGGAAGCAACACTTGTAGCAGCAGGAAACAATTTCGGGCCAATATCAGATCCATCTGTTAATCTAAACTTGATCTCTAACTGATCTTGAGTTGCAGACATCTTTAATGGAATCCTCAATCAACTCCAAATCAATTGGGTATATCTTTCAACAAATCAACCACTAAAACAATTAATTAGGTGCAAAAAGAATAAGGACTTCATCAAAATTCTCTCTGCAAAAATAAAAACAAAGTTGAAAGTGTCAGATATATGTCACAAAAAGTAGCAGCAATCTAGAACTGGAAAACTTGGAAAAAAAAAAGTTCAGAAATTATAAACTGAATTGGGAAATCCAGAAATATATTTTAGCATCAAATACATTCATTAAGAGAAGATAAACTGATAGAAAGAAGTACAAAATAAAAGCAAAACTCAGTGACAAAAAGAGATAAATCTCTATATTAAAAAAAAAGAAAAAAAAAACTCCATAAAAATCTTCAAATGGGTGTTCTTAAAATGACAAAATTAGGTGAAATACTCAACTGGGTGAACCCCAGATCAACGAAAAAATTAAAATACAAATAAAAATAAAATAAAAAAGATAAAAGAAATTCACTTGTAAATTGGAAAACTTCTTAGTGGGTTGTATCTTACCTGGTCCGAAACTAATATGGGTTATTCTCCTTTTCTGCTCTATCTTTTTCTGCCACTCTCTATTCATAAATCTGAGCTGATGAAGAAATCTATAGGGTATTTTTTTGGGGGGAATAAAAAGGAATGAATAATAATAATAATAATAATAATAATAATAATAATAATAATAAATAAGAAAAGTGAATAAGCAAGCGATCAAATAAAAAACCTGAGAGACGATGCTGTTTCGGAGTTTTCAAAGTCTTCTAAAGCTGTGGTCAACGACTCCATTCTTTCCTTCTCCTTCAAATCTCCTAATGCTATGGAAATGGACAGATTTTTTCCATCTCTCTATTTCTTTTTTTCATCAATTAAATTTTTATCCCTTTCTTTCTAGATACGGCTCCTTTTTCGTTAACTTCAATGTCCTAAATGGCAAATAGCAATGCAGCCAGATTTTTCATATCTGTGTAAATTTAATATCATATTTTTGGACTTTAATGTACGATTTTAATGCGTTTAAATTATGATTTTATATTGTAAGGTTTTTTTTTTAAAGATAAAATATAGGTTTTGGGATATTTTATTTAAAAAATTATTAATTTATATTTAATTAAATTTATTATAAAATGGTGATATTTATTTTAATAAAATTAGTTGTTAAATTTTATATGTGATATGTTATAAAGTGGGAGTTTTTTTTTTATAAGATGAATAGTATTTTATTTTATTTTATTTTATATTAATTTTATATATAAAATATTAATATTTTTTAATTTTTTATTATAAATTATAGAATAAATATATTATAGCAAGTTTAATTATAAAATTTACCACATAACATATTTTAGGAAATTAAAAATTCACAAATCTAATTTTGTGTTTAAATTTAATTTTTATTATATATTATATAATATAATATATGATAACCTAAATTACTTCTAATAAATTATTTAAAATATGTCTAGTGCTTGAATTAATCATGGGCTTAATGTAATATGTTTTATTAACAAAATAAAGTATATATTTTACGAAAATAAATTTTGACTTTCAGAAAATTAGTATTTTGACTTAGAACTATTAAAATTTTATATATAAATCCCTTTAAATTTTAAATATAAATTTATTTTTATCCAATTTAATTTTTATTTAATATATTTTGATTTCCCTTCACTTTTTTTCTTGCTCTATCTCTACGAGTGATATAATATATAAAATTAATGTATTTAATTTACCACATACTCATACGATATATCCATATAATAACTTTTGTAAAAACTTTTTAATGCCACATATTATTTTCCTTAGAAGCTAGTCCCCTGTTTCTTTTTTTTTTTTTTCTCCTTATTTGTGGATTCAATGATTCCTTTTTATAACTTTATGCAATGAGGAATCAGGTTCTTAATAATACTCTTTTTTTTTTTTAAGCAAACTTTGTTATTTGTTAATCAATTGGATGGTAAATTTATTCTAGTTAAAAAATATTTAGTTGTTAATCAGGATTAGTGACTCATTATTAGGATTCATCGACTTCAAAAGTCACGGTTGTGTCACTGTTACAAGGACTTCTCCGTTTCTACTATTTTCTTAGCTGTTGTGAATTGCTATTGAATTTTAAAACGAAAAAAAAGAAAACCTAAATGATTCATACTTGTTTGCTTATGAATTTTTTTTTTTTTAATGCCAAAATTTGTTTGCTTATGATAACTCTAGAAGAAAATGCCCTAAATTATAAAAGATCTAAAGCGTTTTTAAGTTAGATTTTAAAATATAGGTCATATATATAATTTTAAAGAACCGTATATTAATACTTTTAATATCATCGATCTTCATACTAGATTGGGTAGTTGCGAGAATATTTTCCTAATTAATTTTTAGGAAGAAATAAGAATCATCAAAGTGCTGGTAGTATGCAACCTATCAGATACCAACTTGTTGGTTAAAATTAATTAAGTGATACCAACTTGGTGTTTGTGATCAATCATTGAGTTAAATAAATTAATGAACAAGAATAGATACAAAGAGGTCATTCAATGTGGTACAGAATTGGAATTTTACCTACCAATTTTGATTAGCTTAATGTAATATTAAAGCTTAGCTCTTATTAACATGTTAAATGTAACAATATGTCTGATTTACCGTGGCACAAGATCAATTTTGATGTAGTCCTAACTCCTAAAAGTAAACTGAGCATGAAAAAGAAAGATTTTACCGGAAAAGAATTATGTGCACATTTCAAATGTCTCTGGGCAGCTAGTACAAAACAAATGATACCATATAACCTAAAAACAAATTCCCAATTCCAATACCAATGTCTATGAGCCTATGACTACTAAAAATCACCATTATGGTATCATATGAAGGCAGCCAAAAAAATGGGTGCTAACAAATATTCCAAAGAAAATAATTAAAAAAAAAAAAAAGAGGGAAATTTGTCCGTGGCCAAATGGGGAAAAGCCCTAACAAAAGATCTGTCTTTCTCTTCCCAGCTCGTATCTTATCCCTTCTACTTCTTTTCTTTGAAGTTATGGCAAGGTGAAATGGATAAAGGACAGAATTACCATGTTAACAGATCGAAAGAATGAATCGGATAATGCATGTGATATAATCCCGTCCTCCTTCAGGCAGAATTTCTGCTTGTCATCTTGTCCAAAAAAATATAATTTTGAAGGAGAGACACCAGTGTAGTCCCATATCTCTCTCTATGCTTTCTAAATAGCCCCCTCTGGTTCACTAACTATGACTCCAAGATGTGGCAGTTGCTTACAAAATCATTGGAGTAGTTGACAAACTTGGTCCAAAATGGGCGTAGGTGCTCGAAACCGATCTCTAGCCATGGTTTTGATTGACCATTGTAGTGAATAACTGCAGCATTTTTCACATTCTCAACATTTGTATTGTTCTGATAACCTAAACCGAGCATATGCCATGAAGGATCAATTGGATGAATGTGACCTTTAAATGCAATCAAGGCAGGAGGTAGGGTTCCAAGCTTCCACATTGTAAGGTTAGACCTCAAATTCTGATACGGAAAATAATCACAGTTAACATTGACCTACGCTACAGAAAGATTTAATCACATACATATATAAATAACTCAAAAGAAAAAAGGGTGCCTCCATTTATGAAATCTTTTTCATAAACTGATTTTGAATAATCAACTAACACCACTAAAGAAGACACCAACATGCATATGTTTAATGTGTACGAAAAATCTAATACTTGGATTAGTTTACCTCTCTCAGCCATGAATGGTATGTTTCCCTTATGTTTGTCTCTCTCCAAACACGAAGATCAAAAATGTTCATACCATATGCCCATCCACATTCCTCAGGATCAAGATGTTTAGCAATGAGTGGATGAGAAAAATTAAAATAGTTTCTGAAGCGCTTGGACATTACCCACTCATCTTCACCTCTGCAAGTTTCTACAGCTCCATTAACCTTCCCCTCAAGATCGATGTCCCAAAGTGGAGACAAGTCCCGCTGAATCACAACATCATCATCCAAAAACACCACCTTGTCGAGGTTTGGGAAGAGCTGCATAATGCTTAGATTCATAAAAATGATAGGAATAAAAGAAAAAGGTTGGTTGATAGGGAGAGGAACTTTTCGTTTTTTTTTTATTTTTTTGTTCTTTTTCTTTTTCGAAACAAAGATTGTAAATTTATGGTTTCAAATAAAGGAAGAAAATTGTCTCACACCACTTTTTATTACCTCTGGTATGTAAATGCGCAGGTGGTTGAGCAAGGATATATACTTCGGACTTCTAGCTTGCAGTTTTGAAGCAAATCTTCGTGGAGTTGTATCACTGAGATTAGCACCTGCAAGGTGATTCCCATGATAGTAATTTTTTATCCCAAACTGGTTCTCAACCGCTTCAAGTACGGGAATATTTTCTCTTGTTAGCCAGTCAAATTGATGAATTCCTTTCACTTCAACAATAGCAGGGGAGACAGAGTTTAATGAAAACCAAGAGTGCATCCCCGCATAGGTCTTCTTGTCCGTGATTACATGGAATACTATCTTTTCAGCATGGAGAGATGACTGCACAGCAGAATTAACAACAACTGAAGCGGCCAAAATGTTATCAGTTGACAAGATAAAGTGGTGGTAAGAGTTGTCGGTAAGCAGAGGAAGTAACTCCGGGGGAGGCAATTGTTTTCGTGCCTGAGCATTGGATGAGTATTCATCAGTTAATCGCAGAGACAGACAGTGAATGCCTTTGGGAATGGAGCTAGCAGCAAAATGCTTGTTCATCAGCTCCGAAAATTTAGACTCCCTAATCTCCCTTTCAAATTTCTCCATCTAAGAGGTAAAGAATGTTATTAGTTAAAACTGTACAAATAGTTTCATTTACAGAATTCAAATCAAGACGTCAATCATCAATCAGTGAGTTGTCCATTAGAGAGAAGGAAAGAAAATGTAGAAACTTGATAAACTTAAGCCATCACAAGCCTATAAATATATTTAAGGGATGATTAAACTGGGACTAGATTAAAAGGGAATAATATAAGCAGGTATTCCACATAGTAGGGTGGGATTTGATTAGCAGGTATTGTGCTCCATATCCAAACAAGCTTAACAGTGATAATCTCATGAACACTCCATTGTCTGGATCCGTCCAGGGCTCAGGTTTGTTGAGGTAGTGTAAAAACTAGTGAAGTTGCCTGTCCCTATACTAAGATATTATTTCTACATTAAAATCATAAGATTTTAACAAGAAAATACATGGTCTACATCAAACAGGGGCAGATTATGCTACACATTTTCCTGAGAATTGAATAATTTAACAAGTGCATTACTTTAATATTTGCAGCATTGCCTTTAACATGTTAGTTTTACTTACCATTGCCTTTAACATGAAAGCAAAGGTCCTTGCATCATACTGGTTATTCTTCATTTCAGAAACTAGTGTACTAAAAGAATCTGGCAGATTAAGACCATCGGGGATTTCCTCAGCATTGACTTGATTGAGGATCTTGTAAAAATCTCTAACCAGTCTCTGTTGGCAATAGTACAATGGCCACAAGTTAAAAACATAAGCAATATGTTGACTGAATCATGCAATATATAAAAAGGGAGAAAAGGTTAAGTTAGGTAAGAAGTCCTTACCCCTGAATCATCAACCCTACCAAGAAGCCGTGGTCCCAACCGCCTGCCTAAACAATCTGAAGATAGAGATAAAGAAGATATAAGAGGATGTATCATTACCAAACACTGAATAAATAAAATTAAAAGCCACTCAGAGTAACACAAGGCTAGAAGAAGCCTTTCTATCTATAAAATATTGATAATCTGTAAAGAAGATCAAGACTGGCTAAAGAACATTGGCAGCATAAAACCTACGAGGTAACATCATTTTCAGACCAAAAAAAAGAAAAAGGAAAATGGACAACATAGCAGTAGGAAATCTGTTATTCAAGGTTAAGAAACCAATTTGATTTACTATGAGAAGTCTATTACATTTGACTTGAGAACAATTCTACAAATGTAAACGCTGGTTAAAAATGAGCTGAAATAGTATACTAGGATATGTGTGATTATGCAGGTAAGCCTGCATATATAAGCAAAAAAGGAAAGAATGAAAGAAGCTGGATCAAAAAGATCAGTAACTTAACCTGATAGGAAATAATCCTATCTGTGAGTAAACCAGTAACTCAAACTGGCTAGCCTAATTGATTCACAATATCTCAGCTCAAAAGTCAAAACATCAATACATAAAATTAAATGAACCAAATTATTGAAATTCGATCACACTAGTGATAATATAGACAGAAATACATCATTATCATACTAAAGGAATTTATTAGCATTTAGCTCAGATCTCACAGAAACAGCAATACCTGCAAAACTTCAAAAGGAAATTAAAATTTGAAACAGACAACAATTGGTTCCATATGCCAATTTCTTAGAGATTGTGAAATCGTTGATCAAATGCATAGTTCTAATTTTTAAATACACGATCACATGACGAATCAAATCAAAAAGACACAATCAGAAGCGAGAAATAGTAAAATGAGATTGGAAAAAATAGAGTACCAAATGAGGAGCACTTATTGACACCTTCAAGCGTAACAAGCGCCGTAAGGATGAACACAAAGGGCAAGAGAAAAGCAAGGATGAGGATGGTGTGGAAAAGCGTTCGATAAGAAATATGACGAGCTCCGACCTTGATCTTCATCAAGTCAACATAGCCATTGCTGCTCGAGATCGTGATGCTTCTCATGCTAGGAGAGAAGTGAAGCTGCATCGTCGTTTATGCAGCCTCTCCTTCACGTCCTCGTTAGAAGAGCGTCCACAACTCGTCGCTAATCCTACAAGCAACCATGGCGGCAAGATACACAACATTAGATCCACCGACAATAACTTTTTTTCCTTTCTATCGAGACCGAGATCCACGATCAAAATCAGATCTATTCCCGCTGAGGTCTTCTGATCAAAATCCTCTACTATCACCGCATTGGAGATTATCCAATGAGGTTTTAATCCAAATCGATCAGGAACTTCGAATCGGAAGGAAACCAGCTCTGGTTCTCTGAGTCGCCAATAATTCTTCTTCCCTTCTGGATCTGAAAGAGAGCGCCTCAGAGAGGAGAGAGGAGAGAGAGAGAGAGAGCACGAAGAGAGAGAAAACCCGGGCTTCTTTTAATTTCTGGTTTTTTAGTACGTTTTCTTTCCAAGATTGGGAAAATCGTTATTTATTTTTTTCTTTTTCGTCAAGATGGCTCCGATCTATTTCCATTCTCTCTGAAATTTTTATTTCGAATTCTGGAAAAATAAATTTTAAAAAATGTTTTTTTTTTTAAGTCAAAGCCGTGTTTATTTGAGAGGGAGAAAGTAGTGGGAGAATGAGGTTGACCCTCAGGTGGGTAGAGAGGTAATTTCCTAGAGATCTAAATTTGGAAGTCCATAGACGAGTGATAATTCATATATATTAGGTGGATATTATTTTACCGCGGTTATTCGTTTGGTACGGGGTAAAAAAAAATTATAATATCTGTTATTTGAGGTTATAAGTATGTAATGTTAGATGCGGTAAAATAGGTCGGATTGGTATGAATATGTTCGATATGCTACGATAAAAATATGAGCATGGCACGGGGTCGGACCAGTATGAACATGTTCAATATGGCACGATAAAAATAAAGGCACAGCACAGGTGCCGGGTAGTGTTGTGCCCTACATTAAAGGCATCTGTGCCCACTCCTACGGTCATGCGTGACTGCATGAATTTACTTCTTTCTTTTTTTTCCCTCATTTTTTTTATAAATACATATATTTTCATTCATAATTTTCATATTTTAATTTATATATTATTCTATTTCTCTCTAATTTTCATATTTTTCTCAATTTTTATTCTCTAATTTTCTATAATCTCTTTCAGTCTTTTTAATTTTTTTCAATCTCCATAATCTCTTAACTCGCTAATTTTTTGTCTTAAATTATATACTCTCAAATTCTCATTCTCAACCGTGAAATTTTCATCGATTGAATTTAAATAATTGTAAGTTGTTACATACTTGCATTTATTTTCACATTTTATTCTATATTTACTAATTTATATTAATAAGTTCTAATATTTACTATTATTTTCATGTAGGAAATGGATCCCTACCATGAAAAACTGCATGATTCTAATATGAGAGACTGCCCGATTTGTATTTTCATTGTGGTGTTATAGGTCATGGTTTCAAAGAATGTAGAGAGGAAAAGAAGATGGATCCTCAATTCCCTCAAAGACCTAAATATAGGCCTTTCTTGAAAGCAAATTCTATGAGGGAGGGTGAGCATATGTATGAATTAAAAAATAGGGATCTAAACTAACTACCAACTTATTTATGAAAGATTTAGATAAAGCGGCATATTTTCTAAGAATAAAAATCTATAGAGATAGATCTAGAATGTTACTAGGCTTGGCTCAGTCAACATACATAGACAAAGTGCTAAAGAGGCTTAACATGGAAGATTTCAAGAGAGAACTCCTGCCAATGAGTCATAAAATCTACCTTTCCAAAAATATGCCTCCCAAGACACAATCGAAGAGGGATGAGATGAGTGGAATCCCTTATGCTTTGGCAATATGATCCAACATGTATGCTATGTTATGTATGAGATCGAATGTTGCTTATGCTCTAAGTGTGATGAGCAGGTTTCAAGGAAATCTGAATCAAAAGCATTGGATTGATGTTAAGTACTTGAGAATGATTAAATAGATGTTTATAGTTTATGGCAGATCTAACTTGAAAATTGAGAGTTTCACAGACTCAAGTTTTCAATCAGATGTTGATGATAGTAAATCAATTTCAAGATTAGTTTTTACACTAAATGGTGGAGTGGCTAATTGGAAGAGTTCCAAATAGAAAATGATCGTGGATTCCACTACTGAAGTCAAATATATTGCAGCTTCAAAAGCATTAAAGGATGCGGTTTGGATGAAAAAGTTCATAATTGAACTTGGTATAGTTTCGACCATTATTTATCTCATAGTAGTGTATTGTGATAACAATGATGCAATAGCACAAGCAAAGGAACATAGGTTTCATAAAAAATCCAAACACATACTGCAATGTTATTACCTCATCGGAGAGATAATTAGAAGAGGAGATATTATCCTAGATGAGAAGTTCGATCCATTCATTAAGGTGTTTCCTAACAGAAGTTCGATCGTCATCTTGACAAGATGAGAATTATATTCAGAAATGATTAGTTTTAGTGCAAGTGGGAGATTGAAAATGTATAATCGTCAAACCAATCAGATTCTGAATTGATGGGGAAAATACTTTATGTGATACTATATTTATACAGGTATTAGCATGACATTATTTATTGTTAGTAATGAAAGTTAGTTATTATTTATCATATTTGTTGATTTTGTTGGAATTAATATTATATGTTCTATATTATGCATTTTAATTTATCATAAAATTCAGTATTTTAATTTATGCACTCTGGAGACCATGATAGAGATCATGTTAGTAGAGACTCGAGTCGTTAAAGCTCTTAAGATACAAATGGTTCATTGTCATAGAATCTTGAAAATTGACATTGATTAATCTAAATAGACAATCATATAATTTAACACTTAATTTTTAGGGAACCGATCTCACAATTAGTAGCGTTAGTGAAATACTATGATGATTACGTGAACACTTTAGTAGAGACTAAAAGTGTTGAACGTGGCACTTAGATAATTTAATTAATAATAACTGTTAATGAGAATTATCTAGTAACTATTTTATATATGATCATCTGATATGAGACACCATGGTTTCCTTGAGTACCGGATTTCATACTTTGACATCATTCCTATTTGCTCTAACTATGGGTGTAAACCGTTTAGTATGAAGTATTGTACGAGAAAGATTATGAGTGGTCAAGAGGGAATTCATCACTTCCGTATTTGGAATAAAATCCTATGAATCAAGTACTTTATTGAACAAAGAATATTTGCACAGTAGTATGGTTTAAAAGAAGTTTATGTAAATCCATTATCGATGTTCAATAAATATATGATGGTTCATATGATTTGTCTTTTGAGGTTTGACAGGTAAATCATGTCTTATGACGAATTGTGATATTAACGAGATGAAAGAATTATTATTGTAAGTATACGATGGTCACAAATAGGTTTTTTGGGAAGATGATATTTTTCATCACCAGGTAGTTTTGACACTTTGCTAGAAGTCAATCTTGATTTAGAGGTTTAAAATTATTCAATCATGAGATGCTTAAGTAAACTGTTGAATTTAAAATGTTGTTTCAAATTAAACGAATTTAATTTATAATTAAATAAAATCATAAATGTGTTTATGAAATCATCTTGCCCGCTTGATGTAGAACCTAATCGATCATACATAAGGTTCATAGTAACTCAATTAAAGTTTCTGCAGAGAAAAAGTGAACCAAAACCATTTTATGAGTAAAATTATAATTTGACTTATAGCTTAAATATAAAGTAAAATAGTAATTATAAATTTGTTAATTTAATAACATGCAGCTCTGCTAGTACAACTAAATGTGATATTTAATTAAAAATTAATAAATTACATAGGAACTTTTATTTAATTATATATGAACTTTTATTTAATTACATAGAAAACTATAATCTAGTTATACTTACAAATATACCCTAAGGCTTTGGTCGAAATAATGCTTCTTCATAAGCCTCTTGACCCAAAATTTTAGAGAGAAAAAAAAGAATTTTTCTATTCATTTTTTTTTTAGTTTATTATTTCATATGTTGAGATTTTAAATAGAAACTTAATCGTACAAAACGAATTGTGTGAATAACGGTCAAAAGGCGAACACATGACGCCTCCTCATCTTTATAAGAAGAGTTTTGTAATCAAGAAGACATGATATTCATCTTCCTTAATCTTTATTAAAATTTGAAGAGATTTACTGTGTTTTCTATAAAATTAATTATATGTGATATAATTATTATATGATCAGTCTTAATAGAAATTGTAAATGTTAAGATATGATATGAATTAAATTTTAAATATTATTTCTTCTGTATTTATTCTATTATATGCATGCATACCATTCCGCACATCCTCACAATCTCTATGTTTGAGGGAGTTGCAGTGAAAGATAATTGGGATTGTAATTGGATGGTTAGGGATGTGACGGGAGAATTCACAAAAAGACGTAATTTTTTTAGAGTTCTCATTATGTACTAATATGTAGATCAGCAAATCTGAATGGGTAGCCTCTAGAATTATATAGAAGATGCGCCTAATTCTTGGTTGGGTCTCTGAACCCTTGTCTTTTTTAGCTGCGATTCTGAAAATGGATACTTGTGGTGTCTCTTTTAAGAATCATTGTGATGATTTAGCTCCTTTTGGTGTGAATGGTGTTTTAGGGTTTGATGCTGAAGGTGTTGGGTGATTTGGGGGTGGAGTTTCTCTGATTAGATTTGGTTGTCTGATGGTTGTTACGGGCTTGGGTTTCTGGTGGTGTAGGCTTTAGTTTTTTGGGCTAAATGTTCTCCTTGGGTTGGGTGTGCTGGTGGATCTCTTCTTCTTAGTGGGCTGTTGATTTTTTTGGGTTGGGCGTGCTGGTAGATCTCTTCTTATTTTTACTTAACTTTGTATTTTCGTTTGGATGTTTGTTGCTTTGTTAGATCTTGTATCGTAAGTCGAGAACTGATTTTTTCACCAGAAATTATTTTATACTTTAAAATATTTTGATTAATGTAAAATCTATTTCCTTGGCCAAAAAAAAAATCTAAATAGATAATAACTCGATTTTGTGAGAGTCTAATTTTTTCTAAAGAACAAATAAATAAAGAGATTATTTGATTAGATGACTCTATTTCATAAGGGAGTTTATTTGACTAGATGATTCTATTTCATAAGGGAGTTTGAAGGACAAACAAAAAATCAAAAATTATGCCTATTAATCCTCTTTTTCAAATGAAAAGCTTTAAATCCCAAAATACCTTTCTCCCTCTTCTTCTCATTTTCCTTTCCCTCTTCCTCTCTTTCGGGATTTCTCTCATTTTCGTCTCTCTCCTATGCTAATCCTCTCTCTCTCCTCTGTGGATGGTTTCTTTCTCCTTCTTCTATCGAAGCTTGGATCTTTATTGCTCTATCGGATTTCGGTTGCTCCTTCTCTCTCCTTCCATTGGACCAAGATCCCAATCCGAGATCACGAACCCAGATCACAGTTCGAGATCCCGAATCCAAATTTCGGTCAGAGATCCTGGACCCAAGATCCTAATCTAAGATCACGGGCCAAGATCATGATCCGAGTTTGAAGATAAGAATTAATTAGTAATTTTATTCATCCAAATTTATAAATATAGTCATTTGAGAAAATTTTTCAAATTTAATTTATCATTCAAAAAATTATTTGACATAAAGCTATCCGACTAAACTCCCATTTAAAAAGGAAAAAAAAAAACCAATTTTGTAATTAGAAATGGCAATATAGGAATATGGTGAGAGTGCCGTACAAGAATGGAGGGTGCGCAAATACGTGTATAAACCCTTTTTTTTTTTTTTTTTGTATTTGTTGTTTCACTCGTAACCAAATTACCAATCTCTATTTATCTTAATAAAAACAAATTTGTTTTTACTATGGATAACACCATTGACCATACCATGTTACTACAATATGGTAATGATCAATACAATTAATCTTTGATAATCTTGGTTTACGTTCAATCTCTTCAACTTGTCTTAAAAGGAAGTTTCTATTCGGAGCTTTTACCGTCCCAAGGCAGCTATAGAAACGTGTGTTTAAATCTCGAACAAAATCCGGCTTATAAGACTTCAAAGGCAATGAAATTATCGCAATTTTATACCTTTCCCATCTCAATTGAACTATGAGCCGGTATTTTCTTCAATCCAATTGTGTTCATCCTATGCCTCACTTTCTCTGCATCATCCCATCTACCAACTGAAGAATAAATCTTTGCAAGCAAAACGTAATTTCCCGTATTTTCCGGCTCAAACTCGAAAAGCGACATGGCAGCCGCCTCACCTAGCTCTACATTCTCATGAATCACACAAGCACCCAACAAAGCCCCCCAAACCGAACCATTACATTCATCAAACGGCATAGTTTTGACCAGATCATATGCCTCTTCTAGCCTACCTGCTCGACCCAAAAGATCAACCATGCAAGTATAGTGATCCTTCTGAGGACTCCTAGGATAATTCTCAAGCATATATCTAAACAATCTCAACCCGTTGTCTACTAAACCCGCATGGCTACAAGCATGTAGAACAGAAGTAAACGTGATTTCATTGGGTTCTATGCCAGATTGAACCATCTGACTGAAAAGTGAAACTGCAGTTTGACCATCCCCGTGCATTCCATAACCAGAAACAATAACACTCCATAAAACAATATCTTTCTCCTCGACAGGGATTTCATTGAAAATCCCGTGCCCCGATTTTAAACTCCCACATTTGCAGTATATGTCGACCAAACCAGTAGCGACTTCTATTGTTGAAATAAATCCAGATCTTATCAAGTAAGAATGAAAATTCATCGCTTGCTTTAGATCCGCTAAAATGACATAAGCAGGGATAAGACTAGTAAAAGATGCATCGTTTAATTCTACAGACTCTCTAACCATTTCTCGGAAACAATCAATTGCTTCTCTTGCAAGCCCATTATGGATATAACCCGACATAACTGCATTCCACGGGACCGTTTTTCTCTTGGATGTCCTTGAAAAAACCCTTAAGCTTAAACTGACCTTACTGCATTTAGCATACATGTCAATTAAGGCAGTTTCAATTAGTACATCTGATTCGAGTTTTCTCCTCATAACCCAACCATGAAAAGAACGTCCGTGCTTTAGAGATTTCAGTCCAGAACAAGCCGAAAGAAGTGATGCTAAAGTTACTGGATTTGGTCTTACTTCATTGAATTGCATTTCTTGACAAAGAGCTAAAGCAGTTCTTAAGTCTCTATTGACAATGTATCCATTGATCATAGAACTCCATGTCACCACGTCTTTTGAAGAAGTCTTATTGAAAACTAGCTCTGCTTCTTTCATACTACCGCATTTTGCATACATATCCAGTAAAGCATTCCATACCTCAATTTTCTCACCTAAACATTTCTCTTCTATCAATCTATGAATCTTTCTTCCCAACTCCAAATTCTTTAAAACCCCACAAACAGGCAAGACCGAAACTACTGTGGCACAATTGGGTTCAATACCTGAATCCATCATTTGATTAAAAACCATTAATGCTTCATTAACACGCCCATTTTGAAAGTACCCACTTATCATTGAGTTCCAAGAAACCACACTCTTTTCACTCGTCACATGAAAAACCCATCTTGCTTCTTCCATTCGCCCACAATTCATATACATTGCCAGCAAGGAATTCTGCACAAACGTGTTCAAATGAAACCCACTAACCAACGTTTTACCATGAATCACAAGACCCATTTGAAGCCTTAACAAGTCACTACAAGCCTTAACAACAACTGGGTATGTAAACTTATCAGGCAAACACTCTCCCGAAATGACCATCGAAGCGAACATGTCAAGCGCAGTATTGGGTTGACCACTCTGTACATACATCCTTATGATAGCATTCCACAAGAATAAACTTCGTTCAGGCAACACGTCGAACAGTTTACGTGCAAACGGAACGTACCGGGATAACGCATAGGATATTGCGAGCTTTGAATTCAGTTGCGTAGAGTTGGAAGGATGTAGAAGAATGCCAGAGGCGATCGTGTGAGCATGGAGGACCTTGATTTTTGCGAGGGAGCGAGTGGCTCCATAGTTGCGCAATAGTGATTCGAAGTGAGAGAAAGTGAGAAGAAGGTGCGTCGTTTTGGGCAGAGCTTGAGATGGGACACTCATCAAATTTCCAGTGGAGTTTGAGACGGTCGGTTTGGCCTATAATCGAATCACAATCATTGACCCACTGCTTCGAATCTTTATGGCGTCTCGCTATAGCTTATATCTAGTGTCAAACTGTCCTGGTTCACGGAATTTTCCGAGGCCCCACAAAATCTTGTCCAAATTTCGATATCCTGTAATTTAAACTGTAGTTGGAATAACAAGCAGATGAAGTACCATTTCGGTCTACTAGTCCCGCTTAAGGCTCTAACAATTTCCAACCCATCATGATGACTTAATCCTAAATCACCATTACCATTTCTTTGCCCCAAACCGAAGGTGTAAGATCCGGCCCTCCGTCGTAGCTTCCCGAAAGTTCTTCTATACTCCTACTCTTCTTAAAGCAAATTGAACAATCATGCTCATAACTAATCACATCAACTTCACTTATCTTCCGCCCGCATCAAATTCTGAGACATCTTGTGCTTAGCAGAGTGGATATATGTTCATCACTAATCACATCCTCAACAACACCTCTTGAGATTGAGAAGGCACTCGGGTTTTAAGAAATAATGTTCTGCCTCGATAAGAAATCGATGTTCAAAGAAAAAGTTTGATACAACTTTGGAGATTTTGAATGGTGTGCCTTAAACAGGTCTTTGCATGTAAGAGTTTTAGATGATAATGATACGATTTTTGAGATTTTACTTTGGGTATTTTTTATCACTTTTTCAATCAATTATTCATATGTGATTCATTTATATCTCTAAAGTATTTTTTTTGTTGGAATGTTCATATATATATAATAAACAGAAGGTGAACAATAAATAATGAAGAAGTGATACTATAAATTAGAATAGCATGTCAAATAAAATTTATAAGAAACAGAATGAAATATTAAAATGAAATATAATAGAATCTGCAAAAAGTAGAAAAAAATATAATATGTAAAAATATAATATAGTAAAATAGAATAAAATAGAATCTGGAAAAAAAATAAACAGAATAATAAAATAAATAGAATAGAATATGGAAACAAAATAAAATAGGAAGAATATAACATCAATAGAGAATCAAACTGAAACCTGTTATGCAACAGTTTCCTTAAATAGTGGCTCGAACTCTACCATATTGGAAACTTAGAACTCTAGAGGGAGGAAGAAAAACAGAGAGGTGAGAGATTTTGTTTCTGATTGTGTTTTTCAAATGAGAGGAATATGTCAATTTATAGGCTCATGGAGAGAAGAGATTAATGAAAATTAATTTAGGTTTTATTCAGATTTAAATATGATGAAACTGAAAATTAAATTTCATTCTTTCATCTTCAAATGTTTCTACAGAAGAAAAAAAAAATATGGGAGAAAAACAACAAGAGGGTCAAGGCAAACTAGGTCGTTTTCGGGCCAATATTCGGCGTGCTCAGGTGCAGGCGCACACGAGCCAAGCCGGATCCGGTCCAGATTTGCATTCCCCCTGTAGGAGCGCGCAAGAGAGAACATTATAGCTTATATTTTATTAGCCATTAACAAATATGCAATTCTATATAAACATTCTCCCACTTGTTCTCTTTTCCAATGTGGGATAAAATTTTCCTCAATTTTTTTTTTCCTTTAAACCATTCCAATGGTTGTACTTTGAGATTCAATTTCTCATTCATCCATTAATCATTTTGAGCATACCATATCTCACAGAGGAGAATCTGAATCAACTTTGACTTTTCGTTTTCACGAAATGAGTTCCACTCAAAGTCGAGCATAAACATAACATGTTGATATACTAATTTTTCCAACCCTTTTAACTAAATATTTCTTCACACCCGAACTACTTTTAATATCTATTCACATATGAATTGCCTTTTAATATCCTGACATGTGAACAGCAGCCAGAGCTACTATTCCGATGACTGATAAAAGCATGCACATACAAACATTGTTGTAAGCCTTCACCTCAATGTAACATTGGTCAATTTCATAAGATATTAAGATATTGGCCAAAAAATAAAGTAACAACACTATCTCATTCTGAACAAATATATTTGATGAATCTTAAGATTTGCAGTATGAAATCTTGATTGTTGTGTATTTATGTATTTGAACAAAAAATGAAGTAACAGTACAACACTATCCCATTCTCATCTTCCCTTGAATAAACTTGGAAGAAAGAGTTGTCTCACTGAGCCTCAACTTTCAAAGCTATTGGATATGTAAAATTCTAAATCCACCCACAAAGAAAAAAAGAATATACAAAAGAAATTGCAAAAATCTTTTGAATAACAAGCAAACGAAGTATACCATTTCTATCTACTAGTCCCCTCTAACAATTTCCAACCCACCATGATGACTTAATCCTAATTCACCATTACCCGTTTTCTTTGCCCAAAACCAAGCGGGTCAGATCCGCCCCCTGTCGTAGCTTCCGGAAAGTTCTTCTATACTTTCACTCTTCTTAACAACACGAGCCTTCTTATGACCCCCTAAAGCTTGACCAGAACCAAAAACCTTAGAGCAAATTGAACAATTATGTTCATTAACTAATCACATCAACTTCACTTATCTTCCGCCCCACTAAAATTCTGAGATCTCTTGTGCATAGCAGAGTGGCCTCCAAGTGCTTGATAAGAGCCGAAAATCTTACCACAAATCTTGCATTTGTACTCAGAATTAGTACGAAAATTCCCCTTTGATGCATTAACATCATTAACATCATTAACATCATCATCAGATTGGAATCTAGGTTTTCTCCTCGGTCTAAACTTTTCGGGCCTTAAACCCGATTCCACTCTGATCCCAGTTTCCTCCATGAACTCTTGGCCCAATTCAATATAATCATCTAGATGTGGCATTTTAGAATCAGTTGCAAATTCACAGTTTCTAACACCTCTTGAGAGCATTAACAAACAGAGAGCCAACTTGTAAATTTCCGGGTTGATTTCAGCCGCAAAAGAAGGAAATTCATTCAACCCAGAAGCAGAACAAGAAAAGGATCTGAGATTTCTTTATCGTGCCTCGATCGGCTTGATCGCTTTCTCTTCACAGGTCCGAGAGCTATTCCATTATCGGATTCTTTATATTGGATTACTTCTTGCTTATGTTTGGCAGAGTGACTCCTCATATGGCCAAACAGAGCTCTAGCTGATGAAAACCCTTTTCCACAAACCTTGCAAAGATTACTTTCTTGACCTGAAATTATAGCGTTTGGGGTGAAATTTTCTGAATTTTCTTGGGATTTTCTCTGAGGCCATAGCTGCTGCTGCTGCTACTAGTCTGATCGATATGTTGTTCAGAATCTTTTAACGAGTTAATTTTCTTGTGATTTCTTTCTCGTTCGGATGAATTTTTGGAAGGGTGTGATCTCATGTGGCCTCCTAAGACTTTTCCACTCGAAAAGCTCTTGTGGCAGAGCTTGCAGGTATGCTTATGTTGTTGCTGCTCCATTTCCATTTCAAGGAAAAAGGAGAAAAACCCAGATCAGGAAAAAGGGAGGGAAAACTTTTCGATTTTCCAAGAAAGTTGAATTGCATTGTGATCGGAACAGAAGGAAACAGAGAATGTCGAAGAAACAGAAGATTTGATTTATGATCAAGAAATAAACTTATCTTTTTGGACTTTTCTATTCTAATCTGTTGAAGGAGTCGGTCTCTCTCTCTCTCTCTCTCTCTCTCTCTCTCTCAACTCTTTCACTCTGAGGTTGACGATATGACTGGGGAACGGAGAAAAGCTTGCATGAATTTTATAAGTTCGATATGAAAGTTTTAATTTCAATTTGAGAATTCAGAATTTTATTATATTCCAACAGAGTATTAGTAGAAATCTAAAGGAGAGCGTGCTTCTTTATTGCTTTGAAACTTGAATGTTTACTTCATTAGATTTTAGGAGTGAGCACCATAAGATACAACTTTAGCAAATAGGATATATAGTTTATAAGGACATGATTGAATGTATTTTGAAATGTTGGGGAGTAAAATGAAATAAATGATTTTATAGAAAATAACAATAAAACCAAAGATTAAAATCGATTAATTACATTCATATATATTAACCAAACGATTAATGATTTAATATATAATCTACAAGATTAATCACATTTTAATATATATGAAATATAATTTTAATACGATGATTGATACTTATATATGAAATTAATAATTGAAAAAATTGATAATCAAGTGAAAATACGACAGTCTTTTAATGTTTACAAAATCAAACTGAATTATTAATAGCCTTTGCAAAATCATTAAGAACTTTATTGAAGCTATGGAGAACCAGAATACAAATGTCCTTCTAATTCTTTGTTTGCTGCTACCTAATCGCCAATCTAATTTCTCCGTTTCCCGTCGAGATGAACGCTTCCCAACAAACCGGAAGCCGCGATCGGGACTGACCTCGATAATCAATATTCTTCCCCATCCATGCTGTTTTTCCAATCCTGATTTCATGTTGGATTTCGATTCTTGGAAACATTTTCGAGATTAGGGTTTCTAATCTTTTAGACGCGTTTTGAGAGAATAGACGTCGAGATTAGGATTGAGCGTATCATAATCAATTTAACTAAGACTAAAATGAATTTTAGGTACATTAGGAGAATTATATTTTATTCATTTTTGAATTAAACAGTAAAATAAACTAAAAAATTTGCCTTTAGGATAACTAAATTTTAGGTATAGCACAATTATATTTACTTTCCTCTAAACACTTGCTCCGCATTATATCATCGTCATCATCTAACTTCATTCCCGAAAAACAACATGCATATACTCAATGTTATATATCAAACAGGAATCAGAAATGGATGTTTTAATGAAGGAACCTGCATAATTAAATCTCAAATGAAATTCTCTAACAAAGAGGTATAAAAGACAAAGACAATGATATAATTTGGAATACGATGTGAGGCAGAAAATAGATTCTCTCACATACAGTATAACCCCTTGACTCCTAAAACAAACAAACAACCAAACAACAAAAAGAAATTTGAGAAATGTAGTAATAACCAACTTATCAAGCCGATGAATTTTGGTTCAACCAATCTAAGCAATAGCCGGCATGTCTTTCAACCACAGGTCAAGCGGCTTTCCAATTGAGAAAACAATGAACCCAATCTCCCTCAACTTCTCCGCATCAATAACATTCCTCCCATCAAAGATAAATGCCGGTTTCTGCATATTGTCATAAATCTTCTGATAATCCAATGTCTTAAACTCATCCCACTCGGTCAATATACAAACCCCATGTGCATCTTTAGTGGCCTCATAAGCATCCCAAACCACACTCACTTGCTTCACAGTACTTGGGCTCAAGGGTTGAAGATGGGTCGGATGGTCCCATTCAAACTTGTTCAAAATCAAGTCCCTCTGGATCTGATCCTCTGATACTTGTGGGTCGTAAATGCTTAGCCGGGCCTTATCCCCTAGAAGCCCCTTGCAAACATCAATGGCCGGAGTTTCTCTAGTATCACCAGTATCTTTCTTGAAGGCAAACCCGAGCACAGCAATCTTCTTGTTAGAGACTGTGTTGAACATAGAGGCAACAACACGGTTTACGAAACGGTTTTTCTGATAGTCGTTGATCTTGATCACCTGTTTCCAGTACTCAGCCACTTCGGGAAGGCCATTACATTCACAGATATAGACAAGATTAAGTATATCCTTTTGGAAGCACGACCCACCAAACCCGACACTAGCATTTAAGAACTTAGGTCCGATCCGGGAATCTGTTCCAACAGCATATGATACTTGACTGATATTCGCCCCCGTGGCTTCGCATAGTGCCGACATGGCATTTACAGACGAGATCCTTTGCGCCAAGAAGGCGTTAGCAGCAAGCTTTGACAGTTCAGCTGACCAGAGATTGGTGGTGAGAATTCGCTCTTCTGGGACCCAGTGGGCGTAAACGGATTTCAAGGCCTGGATAGCTTTCTGACCCTCGGGTGTTTCCCGCCCTCCGATCAAAACCCGATCGGGCTTGAATAGATCTTCAATTGCCGTCCCTTCTGCAAGGAATTCCGGGTTTGACAAGATCTGGAACTTGATTCCTTTACTGTTGTGAGTGAGAATTTTTTCAATAGCTTCTGCGGTTTTAACCGGGACCGTTGATTTCTCAACCACGATCTTATCAGATTTCGACACGTCAGCGATCATGCGGGCTGCACTCTCCCAGTAGGTCAGATCGGCAGCTTTGCCGGCTCCAAGACCCCGGGTTTTGGTTGGGGTGTTGACCGAGACAAAGACGATATCGGCCTCACAGACATGTTTCTCAACATCTGTGCTGAAGAAGAGGTTCTTTCCACGGCACTGTTTGACGACATCATCAAGGCCAGGCTCGTAGATGGGTAGTTGGTCACTGTTCCATGCATTGATCCGAGAAACTGATATGTCCACTACAGCAACCTTGACGGATGGGCACTTGAGGGCAATCACAGCCATTGTGGGCCCCCCAACATATCCGGCACCAATGCAACAGATCTTCACCATTTCTCTCTGCTCAATGTAGGACCTGGAATAATAAGAAGGAAAAAAAAATTGAAATCAGCCAGATTATTTCCAGATCCAGATCATCTTCCTTTTTACATAACTGATCCTCTAGAAAATTATGTAGGTTCAAGTTGAAAGATGCAGTAACTCTAATGCTAGATTCAATATAATATATTGCATAATTGAAATTGAAACTGAATTTTAGTTTTCCAGATCTAAGCTAATCAAGGCTGTGTAGGGTGATCTACATAGACTAAGGATCCATGTTATGACAGAACTATAATCATTTCAATTTTCAAGAGTGAATAGCTCTACATCTTTATCACTCAATAACAAATAAGAATGCTTCAGATCGAGAGCAATTTAGCTAAGAAAATGCAGAAGATACAGATTCATATATATGTGATGACATTGAATTGATAAAATCTACCAGATCCATTGTCAACTAGCTCGATTTCCATTCACAACACAAGAATCATCAGTCTTACATTGAATTCAACATAAGAACCACGAAAATTAAACATTCGAAACAGATCGAATTACTAAAAAGCTCATCAAGATAAACAGATCACCGACTCCAAAATCTCATGAACGAAACAGGGAGAAAGAAAAGAAAAAGAAAACAAATTAAACCCAAGGTCAGATCAGAAACAAACACAGCATAATAACATAATTCGACGGAAAAGTGGGAAGATAGAAATGAGATTTTCAGTTACCTTCCGAATCCGGTCTCTGTTTCAGAGGAGGAGAGAGAGAGCGTGAAACTGAAAAGTACTGCAATGCGAGGGGAAATGGAGTCTCTGAATCGGATTATATACTGAACAGACTGAAACCCACGTCCGAAATTTACCCTCTTTTAAGCTCCGAAAAGACGAGATTGCACACAAATCATTAATTAAATTTCGGTTCTGCCCTTCAGATAGCTGGTGATGTGGACCTCTCAAGTGTCGACGTTTGGAAAAGGGTAGAAATGTAAATTCGGTTTACATTTAAAATAAACGTTGTGCATGTATATTGTATATGTGATTTTATTCTTCTATAGCGTCAGGTCTGAAAACTGATCCGTGAATGAAAATTTAATCGTGTTAATAATTAAGATATTATAAATTAATTTAAATATTTTTTATTTAAATTTAATTTGGCAAGGTAATTTTATTTTACTTTTCTTATATTATAAATTATTTCCTTTTTAATCAAACTCATTAATGGTGACAAATTATATTTTAGCTTCTGGGTCGCTTAGGACAGTTGATTTAGTAGAACTATTAAAATTAAATGTACCCACTTTTGTTAGTATGGTTTAGGAGGAGGAGACTTGAACACCAAGAAAAGGACTTGCTTCAGGATTCAAAAAGGTGTAAATGGTCTAAAAGACACTTTTAGGAATAAGAATGAAAAGATAATATTATTATGAATGGAAGTTGTCACAGAAACTTAGAGAACACATCTTAGTTGATGATTGATTCTTAAGTAGTGATGCCCCACCAGTTTGGCATCTCCAAAACATGAGGGAGACACAGCAACCAACTTGAACAGATATGCGTGGTTAGACAAATAAAAAGTGTTATAAGAGTTTGATTGCAATTTCTAAAAGAGCTAGCTGAGCTACCAATAGTGCTTGCTATATACACATATCTGGTTTGGCCTCACTTTGTAATTTGCTTTTAATTTCTTTTTGAATCTTATTTACAAAAACAAATTCCTTATAAATAGCTAACTTCTTTTAAAAAAAAATACTCCTGATCAACATTTCTAAGGTAAACCAGATGGAAGAATCTCCCTAATTATAGGCAGCAATTTCCACATTCAAGCAGGGTATGAGGGAAGAAAAAGAGGCATCCATGTAAGAAACAATAAGAGATACAACAGGCAAGAAAATGCATAAGATGACTCGAGTAGAAACCAATTTGTCCAAACTTCTAAAAACGAGTAGAGTAGAAGAATAAGCAATTTTCACCTTAAAAGTGCTCCCAAAAGTCTTGTAACAAAACTTTCTTAAACATATAAATAATTGTTGCTACATTTTCAGACAAAGTAGAAGAAGAAAATCTCAAAACAAGGCGACCATGTAATTGACAATAATTGCCGTTGTGATCAGGGTGCGATAACGATCCGCCCAGCAACTTGATCCAGATCCCGTTGACCACTTGAAGTGATTTTCCTGCCACTGTTTACAGAATCCAAATCAGAAAAAGGTTTCAAGTGTGAAGAGAACAGCCAATCTGATAAATCATGCTAAAGAGGAGTGCGAGACTAGAGTATAGAGGTGAATATGCATATCAAAGGGAAGCCTGGATAGGATAAAACATAAAAGATAATCTTGAAAGAACGAGAGAAATAGAAAATTACAGACTTCAAATTGACTAAATCCACCTGCCAATCATTTGAATTTGAAAAATCACAACAAGCCCAACCTCATCCAAATACTCCACATAGCATCCAATTAGTTTTGGTAACAGAATTAACATAAGATAAAAATCTCATTGAATCTTGAACTTACCCCCGGGTATCTACTTCGACAATGTCCATTTTTTCCAATTGTTGTAGAATGTGGCGAGCAACAGCACCGCTGCTCTTGCAGAAATGGCGTGGGCGGCTTCCATTCCTCTGGTTGCCACCATATATCCTTTGAAAAGCTCCAACACCAAGGCCTCCCCTCAAGTAGATCTTCCTTGCCATGGAGGCTGCACAAGTTTGAAAAAAGTAAGTATATAATCACCTAAGCATTGGAAAACACATTGTCAATTGATATCCATGCACGGTTCAAAACTCAAGCAAGTATCAATTGATATCCATGCTCGGTTCAAAACTCAAGAAAGTAGTAATGAGAATACTAACCAGCTCTAATGTAATACCAATCAGGATCGTACGGAGCCAGCTCCTTGAATTTAGCAGTCTTGACTATGTCAGTCCATTCAGGAAGCTCGACCTGTCATACAGAATACCTATGAATATTGATTGCATACTCCAGTAAAATAATTTGCCTCACAGAATATTCTAAAACCCATAACCAAGCTAATTCAAAACCCTTAGAAGAAAGGAAGAAAAAAAAAACCTCGTATTTCAACTCATCTTTCTCATCAAACTCCAATGAAAAAACAATCAAAACAACAAAACTGCAAGTTTGACGCAGGCCCAGATGAATAATACAGAGAGCCTATAATAAACTTTGCAGTCACTTAACCAATCTAATGATGATCGAGGGAATTAAAATTTAAAGCCTTCTAGTCATCCAGTAAGAGAGATTCGTAATATTATTAAGGTCACAACTAACACTGTACAAATGAAATCAAACAGGCAGAATACTAAACAATTGAACACGCGAATCGTTACAGAGATGTAAATGAAATGGTTCAAGCGTATAACTTCATAAAGTGAACAATATAAAACTATAGACTAAACACGACATTCAAATAACGAGATCTCGAAACCTATCATGACTCGAGCACTGTCAAAAAAGTTCAAGGCAGCAGGCGAAACAATGAAAGCTCAATTATCAGTTTTGACAATTAGTATCAGAAGATCTAGCTTTCTTTCTTTCTCTACACCGTTATATATACCTAGGAGAACGAAACAGTAGCTAGGAGAACGAAAGGTATATATATACCTTTCCAGATCTCTTGAGATGAGCTGAATAAGCCTTGACGAACTCATGTGGGGAGACGTCTTTCAAAGTCCTTGCAGTCGCCATTGTCGTTGAAGCACAGAGGTTGCGAGAGCTCTCTTTGCAAGGAGACGATGAAAGTGCGCTCCCTCTAGGGTTTCTGAATCTTCTTCTTCTGTCTTTATATACGCAGCACTGGGATCAAAGTTGACGATTTCGGGTCGGGTAGGATTTAACTTTATGTCACCAGGCCCAGTTAGGGTTCCTACTTTGCCTAACAGTCCTATACCCTTACTGGGCGTTTACTAGAAGCCTAGGCCTTTTAGATTTTTTGTGGGCCTTTTACCTTTGTGAATTCTGTAATTTTTATCTCGTAACTTCCAATAATTTGGATTTGTACCATGAAATATATAAAATTATAGTTTACGCCTTTCCACTTTCCCGTTTTCATCCACACCAGTCTCAACCTTTCTCCCTTCTCTCTCCCACCACAACCCCTTTCTTCTCTCTCACCTCAAACCCTAGAAACCTACAGAGCACCTCAATCATGGCGATCAGGCACCTTCTAACCTTAGCCCGCCGGTCACACAAACCTTCCTCCTCCTTCCTATTGCAAACAATCCGAACGGCATCGACCTCTCCCGCCGTCGCCTCTTCATCTACACCTCCCTCTCCTCCTCCACCTGATGCCATGATCTACGACCGTTTAGCCGAAGAAGTTAAGTCCAAGCTCAAGCAGCTTGGAAATTCGGACCCTAGATTCCTCAAACACGGTTCGCCCCATCCAACACTCACTGACCACAGTCCGATCCTATCTGCACCAAAAACAAGAGTCACTACTCTCCCCAACGGGCTCAGGGTCGCTACTGAGTCTAACCTTGCCGCCAAAACGGCGACCGTTGGAGTTTGGATTGATTCAGGGTCGAGGTTTGAGACAGATGAGACCAATGGAACTGCGCATTTTCTCGAGCATATGATCTTCAAGGGGACGCAGAGGAGGACGGCAAGGCAGTTAGAGGAGGAAATCGAGAATATGGGGGGGCATTTGAATGCTTATACCTCTAGAGAGCAGACTACATACTATGCTAAGGTTCTGGACAGTGATGTGCCCAAGGCGCTTGATATTTTGGCTGATATTTTGCAGAATTCGAAGTTCGAGGAGAACCGGATTGAGCGAGAGCGGGATGTGATTCTTAGAGAAATGGAGGAGGTAAATTTCAATTTGAGTTCGTTATGGGTTTTTTATTTTGCTTAAAATATGGTCAACTGATCGGAAAGTTGAGATTCTGATTACAGTTCAGATTCTAATTACTATTTGTGTAATAAACGAGTTAGCTACTAATGAACTTCTTTTGGTGTTGTGTTATATATTCTATAAGTTCGTTATTTTTTTCTCCTGGTTTTGCTCCAACACATGAAAATGGGCTGTCCATTTTTTTCCCCCCTTTTGATGAATGGCTTATGTTATGGAACTGCTGTAGGTTGAGGGACAAACTGAAGAGGTTATTTTTGACCATTTACACGCAACCGCATTCCAATATAGTCCTCTGGGTAGAACTATTCTTGGTCCAGCACAGAATATCAGGACAATCACCAAGAATCACCTTCAAAGTTATATTCAGACACACTACACAGCTCCAAGAATGGTAGGTAGAAACATGCTCAGTTTATTAGTTTGTTTCCATTTAGGATTAATTTTCTTCAATTTATTCATCTGTTGTCCTTGTTGTAACTGGTGAGAATATTATATTCACAATTTCTATGTAAGTACGGTTCTTTCTAATGATTTTTCTGTCAGGTGATTGCTGCCTCAGGGGCCATTAAGCATGAGGATTTGGTTGAGCAAGTGACAAAACAATTTACAAAGTTGTCATCTGATCCAACCACGGCAACACAGTTAGTCGCAAAGGAGCCAGCAATATTTACTGGTTCTGAGGTATGAAGAGATACTTATAGAGCACTTCTCAGTCTTTTACTTATCCTTTCCTCATCCTTTTAACCATTATCTTGTCAAATCAGGTTAGGATTATTGATGATGATATTCCACTAGCACAATTTGCTGTTGCTTTTAGTGGAGCATCATGGACAGATCCAGACTCTATTGCTCTCATGGTCATGCAGGCTATGTTGGGTTCCTGGAATAAAAGTGCTGGAGGTGGAAAGCACATGGGGTAATTCCATTAATTCTCTCCCCTCTTTAAATACAATCTATTCTAACTTCAGAGTTTGAACCCCAGCAATCTAACTGCCTTCCTAAGACCCTGTTATGTTTAAGTGCACTTAACTAATTATTTTTAAACTATGGACAGTTCTGAACTTGCACAGAGAGTTGGTATCAATGAAATAGCAGAAAATATGATGGCTTTTAACACAAATTATAAGGACACGGGTTTATTTGGCATCTATGCTGTTGCAAAGGTGACTTCATTAAACCAATTAAAATGACTTGTCAACTAATTAAAAAAATATTCTGCTTGGCATTTGGGATCTTATGTTTAAAGTTATATGTTTTCAGGCTGATTGCTTGGATGATTTAGCCTATGCAATAATGTATGAGACCACCAAATTAGTTTATCGAGTTTCAGAAGCTGATGTCACCCGTGCTCGTAACCAGGTAGCTACCTTATCCAATTGTCTGTGATACCAAATGCAACTTACTGTTACAAATCAAGGTTGGTTTCTACAAGCTTACATGTCAATAAACGTTACTAAGATGTGAATAACCTGTAGTTAATTATACTGCATTGTTCTTCAAGATCATAACATGTTAATAAAAAACACTCTTTAAGTCTAGAATCCCATTTTTATTGATTTATAGTTTCGTATTCCTGTTGTAATATCCAGTATCTGGTTTGTTCTGCTACAGTTGAAATCTTCCCTATTGCTTCACGTAGATGGAACAAGTCCAGTAGCTGAAGACATTGGCCGCCAGGTTCTGTCTCCGATTATTTGACAAGAATGACTCTTACTATTTATTGATGTTGATTCTATTTCTGCATACTGTTTTCAGCTCCTTACATATGGCCGAAGAATACCATTTGCGGAACTGTTTGCTAGAATTGATGCTGTTGATGCAAGCACTGTCAAACGTGTTGCAAACCGATTTATTTACGACAGGGTAAATAAAATAATTTGATTTTTTTTTTTTTTTAATCCTGTTTGATTGAACGATATCTTTTGATTCCCTGCCCCCTTTTTGGCAGGATGTTGCAATTGCTGCCATGGGGCCCATCCAGGGTTTGCCGGACTACAACTGGTTCAGACGTAGGACCTACTGGAACCGTTACTAGATCTTTTCTTGTACTTTGCTCTTTCCATTTACCTTTTTCTCCCTGGCGGCTCTTAGTACGAAATGTTATTTTTTTGGCCTTTATACAGATAAATTCTCGCAGAGAGCTCCTTTGGGGTGTTTTTCATCTATTTATTTTGGACCGGTTCCTGTAACATTTCCCCGCATAAATAATTATGTTCTTGCGTTGTACTCCAGTGAAGAATTTAAACATGAATTCATGATTCTTATAAAACAGTTTGATCATTATGTTTCTTGAGGCGTGCTATGTATGTTGGGTTGAAGACAATCGATTTATCACTAGACCAATCTAATGCCCTTCTAATATATATATATATATACATTTTTTATATATTATATATTACAGGTTTCAACGTCTTTTTCATTCCTCTTGCGCCTTTAAAGTTCTTTTTTTAAATATATTTGTTTTATACTTTTCCCCACCAGTGATAATGTTTTCTTTCATTTCTCTCCCCATAACCCACCCACCGCCACAAGGTCCACAACCTCCTCGAACGGCCATTGCGACCATATCAACCGCCATCAGTCCCTCTATTTGGAATTAGTTTAGGTTAAACATTTAAACTATTATTTTTACTTTGCCAAATTGAATTGCTTATATGTTAGTTAGTTTAGGCTTTTAAATAATTAAAATCTCTCATAATCATGTCCAAAGACCAATTTTTTATAAAACCAAATATTCATATGGTGGAAATTAATCACTCTTTTTTTGCATTTACTTTGAGCTATCATCATATTCATTAGCACATACAATCAGATATTATGACATCATGAGATTGCTGTGGCTAGTAATAACTACGATAAGATACATGTAATAAAAATAACATTTTCATTAGAAATCATGTTTTTCGAATTATGTGGATTTACACACCCCCCAAAGAAGATATTGCTAGTGTACATACCAAACATTTGGAACTACTTTAAGCCTGAGGCAATTTTTTTCAATCTAATCAAAGCTAGTTAACCCCCCAAAAAATGAAAAAAGTCAATTTTTTTTTTTTTTTTTGAAAAAGGAATTTCCAAACAAAATGCATGGAGGAAACAGAACAAGAAAAGTGATAAATTATCTTCTGCATCTAAGTACATGGAACTCAAGTGACGAATGAATGATGGGTCTCATGTGGTGGCATTGGGTTTGCATACACCTGATACAGAAAAATACTTTCTCCTAAAAAGAAACTTCAACTAGGGCCAAAACATGCTCCCCCCCCCCCCCCCCCCGTTTTTCTGTTTCCAGGTTTCTATTCCTATTTTCTATTTTTCCTTTTCACCTAATTTAATGTACAAAAATTAGCCTACCTATGAAATACTTACAAGTAATCATCGTTGCCTACTTGCTCTGGTATAGCTCCCTCTCCTCCCACTATTCACCTGCCTCCGCAGCCCACTACCATTCCATTCTTCTTCATCATCATCATATTCATCCCCACCCATTTGTCTCCGCCCTTTTCGGGGTGTGGGTCGCTTCCTCTTGATGGTTGCTGTGTAAGTTGAGTAGTCTATAGCGTCTTCCCTTAGAGCAGTCTTGAATTCCTGAGCAGGTGCAAGGTGGTACGATATTATATAGGTCTAGAGAGGTTTTCTTCAATAGCCATCAAATCTAATAAACTTTCCATAAAGTTAAGTGCCGGTATTTTTACCTGATATCTTTGAATCAATTCTTGATAAGTTGTTGGCAAAGTGGTGCTTATTTCACTGACACTAAACGGTAAACTCTGCCTGGAGAGGATCTCTCCTGGTTTAGAGGGTTCATTTGGAGCAAAGGCCTGGTTAAGAAAGCATATGACATAGATTCAAATGCGGAAAGACTTTATAACACTAAGTTCATTCTGGGTAAAAGTATCTGATTTTGACTTACCTGACAACGTTCATCATTCAGGCTATATACAATTTTTAGATGTCTTTTTAGTTTCAAAAGAAGCTGCAATGCAATAGCCGCCACACTGTCTGCCTGCATAGCCCATCATCATATATAAAGAAGTTAAAATAATGCAAATATCAAGCTTGCTGACTAATTACAATATAGGGAATATGATGACACAAGAAAACTGTTAGCTTTCAAATAAGTATCTAGCATTATCAGACAGCCCACTTTTGATCAATCAAGTATCAAAAGTCACCTGGATTTTCTCAAGGTCGTCTATGGAAATGCTACAAGACTCATCTGAACTCGGAACATCTGTTCTTTCCTCCCATGAGGCTCTATGATTTAAGACAGACTCGGCAAATGACTCCAGTTGGACTACCCCGTTCAAGTCCATTGATCTTGTATGATTAAAAACAGGATCAGTAGCTTGTTCTGGATGCATAGTACCATTCAAATCCACTAGAAATGGATGAGTCCCTGGTTTTTGTATACTGATTCCATTCTCATGGGGTATCTTCAGGGTATTCCTTTGTGAGAAATGCAAACTCAAAGCTTTCATATTGGCTTCAAGGCTCCCAGCCCTAACTTGCATTATTCGATTAATAGAATAAATCAAATATAGGGGCTCATCAGGTAGTGTAAATGGTAGCAATGCAAGGACTTCTGTGCAGTACCTGGAGAGAGAAGAGAACACATTTTTCGTATGCAACTAGCTGGTGGGAAAATAAATTCTAGTCACATAAAATGAAAACTCACATCAGGAAAGGGATTACTGAATCATTGGAGCTTGGGCTATCAAACTTCCGGACAATTGATGACATGAATTTGTTCCTCGACACTCGATTTGTACGGATAAGCTTGTAAATTCGAGAAACACCAAGCCTTGCTTGAGTCAATGTGCCGACATCAGATCTTCCCTTGGCATTGGCCTTGGGTTGGACTTTCTGATTTGCAATTTCAGAATTACGCCCAATTGTTTGTATGAAATTAAATGACATTTGAAGGCCATCCCCCAAACGGCTTTCAAAAAATGCTGGGTACCTGAAACAAGACACTTCGATTATCCTCGTGATACCTAGAGTGATTAGGAAAGAATAGGTAAGAGGCTAAGCAGAAAACAATACTTCTCATTCATGTTCATCAACAATTGATGAGCTAGCTTTGAGTTGACCTCCAGCGGATCCGTCTCAAGTGCTATAAGATATGGAACACAAGTAATAGGATGAACAAGACCTTGGCGGAGCACAATTTCCACAATCTGCAACAATAAAGTATAAATCCAGGATTTGGCCAAAAATAAAAAGTATAATTATCATGGTTCACAATCCAGGATAAGTAGGGTATCTAAATTCTTACCTTGAGCGATGATTGGCGAACTTGTTCATTTGAATCTAAACATCTTCCCAGAATATTATCCCAGTACAACTGAACTATACCCCCACAGATATTAGTATCTCCTGCACCAGCAGCAACAGGTACAGATTGACCTCCTTCTCCAGAATGTTGAACAGAATTATCAACCGCATTATCAGTTCCCATCTGACTTTCAGAATCAACAAGATATTCATATATGTTCTGCAATGCTTGCATCTGCAAAACAGAATGGTTTAGCATACACGAAGAAAAACTTGAGACAACCACAGAAAAAAGTTCAACTACCTTGAGACGAACATCCGAACCAGAAGATAAAGTCTCCACTAATATTTTTCCAACATCTTTTTCCAGCATATATTCAGGCTTAGCAACGAGTATGTATCCCAAGGCCTGTTTATATGGGAGCATTAAAACATGCCAAACAAAACCAGGCCTTACAAAATACATGAAGAGAGAAATGGGACAGGATACCTGCAATGCTCTAACCCTTATGATATAATCATCCACCAGAAAGTATTTTTTAAACAAACTGATACTGCTTACACCATCAATACTGGAGTTGCCCAGCAAAGAATACCCATAACGGATAAGTAATCCCAGACAGAAGAGAGAGCGCCCTACTTGCTGCAATTAGCATAAACCAAACAATATGAGGTAATATATTTATCCCACATGGGTCAATCCAATAATGGAAAATAGAAATAGCATCCAAGACTTTCTAGATTCAAAAGCACACTTTCTGGAATATAGAAATAGCAATATGCATCCTACGATGAGTTTTGTCATCTGGAAGATTATTGAAAAAATCTTGGAAGTACCAAGCCTTCACCCTTGTGAAAAACTCTGCATTTCTCACGAGTAATATATGTCACTGAAATTGCCAGACTCTACTATACAACCAACCTGCTTGTTATCAGCCCCCTGAGCATCCAAGCATTTGAAGCACACCTGAATAAGATACTCAATCACAATTGTCCCTCTCCCTGCTACTTTACTCAATGAGCATAGGCACCTGTGATTTGAGTGGAAAAATTATCTAATCTAAAATAAAAATGAGCCTGTTGGGGAGAGGGGGGGGGGGGGGGAGACATTGTCCACCTTTTAAGAAAATTAGAATAATGTGGTAAAGTGTGACTTTATAGTAAAGAAATTTGTATTCACACAAACAGAAGAAGAAAAAAGAAGGTGAAAATACCTGATGCATGCATGGACAACAGTCAAGAGGGAATGTCGAACAATCATGTGCTTCAAGTCTTGCTCAAGGTCATCAACAACACTTGGAGGTAACTTCCGAAGCAAAGGAATTACTGCATCAATTATAAATACAATACTCTCCAGTAACTTAGCAACCGCTCGATTATCCGCCTGTAAGCATACAGAAGCAAGTTAAAGAGCACCAATGTTTTTTCTTCCTTCATCGTCAGAGCAGAAATGGTTGCAACACTGATCGTTCCCCCCCTAGTTCAACTCATCTCCATGTTGTCTATATTTGGTTCTGCTAACCCTTTATTTTACAGTAATTTTTTCATTTTTTTTCCTTCACTTGGTTTTATCTCAAAATTACCTTCCTCATTCTAAGACCTCCAAGAAGTAGGGAATTATACAACTCTTACAATCACATCCAAAAACATATATATATATGCTGTAAGTAGACAAAACAACAACCTATTATTACCATTAAGTAATACCAACTGTTATGTGAGAGAATGTAATGATAATTTAGTTAATAATCTGATTCTGAAATGATAAATTAGTTAATAACCTGACTCTTTAAGTATGGTTGCAGAGTAACCACAAACTGTGATGGGTTCGATGCCGGTGCACAAAGTGTTGGATCTACAGCACAAAAGGCATGCAAGACCAGCACATATGGAAGGGCAGGGACGTCCGTCTTCTCATTATTCATTTCCTCTACCTGAGAAACCACTTTCAAAGTGTTATGACAGATTAAGGAACAGTTTTTCAAGCCTAACTGGAAATCAGACTACCTGCAATATTCTTTCAAGCAAACACTTGCACATCAACTCACAACGTTTGCGTACTGATGTGAGGGAGATAGGGTTGATTCCAACAGCTTTTGCTGATTGGGGAAGAAAATCAAGGGCCAAGTTGTGCTTGATGATGGTGACAAGAAGCTGATGATTTGGCATCTTCCTCAACAGCTCAACAATCTGCTCAGTTTTCTTGGCTACCTCTAGCGGAACGGAACTTCCGTCTCCAAAGAACTGAGTTTGTGAAGCAGAAGGCTCCTCAAACCAGAACTCATAAAATGTCTTGCAAACAAGATCCTATTTATCAGAGAAGAATTAAGAGATGAAACTAGCCTCAAACAAGCAGATATTTAGATGATACTAATCCAAATCATTGTAAGCATTGTTATAGATTCAATTCCCTTTGATGCAAGGTGATCGATGAAATGGTAAAATACCTGACATTCTTAACTGGGATAGTCACTAAAAACATAAATCGCCAGAAACAAGGAGTTACGTTCCAAATTAGCGACCCTCCTCTTAATTATTTTCGACATACCTGAATACTTGACTCGTCGTCATTAACTCGAGAAATAATCTCAATGCAAGCCCTTGTAAATTCAGCAAAATTAGCATTTGACGTGCACATATCACGAATGATTTTAATAGCTCGTTTTCGAACACTAATTCCTGTATCTTTGGTTCTCTCAGCTATTTTTTCGAAGTACTGCAAGAAACAAATCATTTTTTTAACAATGAAAACTCAATCAATATCAACTTAATAGAGCATGAGAGCCAGCTGTCAGAGATACCTTGAAGCCAACGTCAGGATGCGAAGCAATATGCCTCCCTACCAGTTCCAATGCTGCTTCTCTCACAGAAATTGCAGAGTCACAGAACCTTCCTTCGACAGCTAGTTGCACACGTTTATCACCCAAAACCTCTGGATCAGCTTCTACTATAATACTAACCTGGTTGAACCAAATAAACAGAGTAATAGATCCATTACACAACCTGACCACAAGAAATACGGAATAATGCAGTTCCCTAACAGGACTCCAGAATTCACCAAGAGAAAAAAGTCCACTTACTGCTCGTAAAGCCTTTGCTCTAATTACTGGAGAGTTTTCCCTTAAACTTACCTGGACAATCACATTATGAGACTAACTTCCATACAGTCTCAAATATAGAAGGATAGATAGCAATAGTGTCCTAACCAGTAGCAATCGGAGAATCTTGTCAAAGCCCCTAGAGAATGAATTATTTTGTCCCAGAGCCACAGTGATCTTTCTTACTGCATCCCTAGTCAACATCGAAGAAACAGTTCCAGAATCCCTCACTATTGTGTTTGATTTCAGTCTTGCAAGATAGTAAATGAACTTCTTCTGAGATTCTGGATCATCCCTGTACCACAAGCAGAGATAGAACCTGCACATATGCATGTGTATCATCCAAATAGCTTCCTTGAAAAGGAAAAATCAAAAAATGAAGGGAGGTTTTATCAGTACAAACCAGCGTACAAACAGATGTACATCATCAGGAGAACCAATATCTTGAAGGTAATTCAAGAGCAACTGCTGAACAATCTCAACATTTGTGATTTGAAGAGAAACTTCAGGATCTAAACAATCCTGTCTCTTTTTCCCCCCATTCTTACATTGAGACTTACAGTATGATTGTAATACAAGAAGTTGCTTCCTACAGACACAGATCTGACAGTACCAGGTCCTGTTTGAGACTTCATTTTCTCTTACTCCCATGCAATCAGCATGAAACAATCTCTGGCAACCTTCACATACAAGTAAAAACTTTTCTAGCCTCCTATCCAAACAAATTGAACACACATCTTTTGGATAACTCTGATCATCACTATCCCTACAAGCCTGTAATATCCAAAAATTATCCGTGCTACAAAGAACAGCATCACGCTTCAACCTTGCAGCAATTGTACCAAGAAGGTCAATAGCCATAGATCGTGCAGAGATGTCTTTAGATTTTGGTCCGGCGTTCTGGAGTAGCAACACACAAAGAACCTGCAAACAAAATCTACTTCAGCAAGAACCAACGTTAAAGAAAAATGAAGTTTAGTGTTCAGGAAATATTACCTGGAGAATAGGAGCAGCAGCTGGATATTCAGGTAAATTCAATGTGGTCAATAGATCCATAACTATATTTTCCATCATGGCTTTCAGTTCTGATGCATCTTGAGCCTTTACACTAACAAAGCGCTGAAGTACACGAGTCCAAAAAAGAGAACATGCCTCTGTTGCGGCTTCATGGCCCTTGGTAGGGTAAGTAGCATCAAGTGAAACTTCTAAGATGGAATTACCACCCGATGCTTGCCTCAAAGCTTCAGGGATATTTGCACTATAATGAACCAACTGAATTAACAAAGCAGTAATCATCTGAATTTGACGTTGTTCTTCATCAGGCAAATGATAGGCCCTTAAAGCTTTTTTTGACATGGGCAACTTGCAAAGAAGCTGAAGTAATTCATCTATCAAGTAAGTGCGATGTTGGGTGTAGGAATAGAATATCTGCACCATGGTTACAGAAGACACCACAGATTCAGACAATATGTTTCAAGCTAGCACACCCATCCACACATCAACAAACATATGCAAGCCAGAATTTTCAGGTAGAAAGACGAGTATAATTTTGTACCGCACTGATTAAACCAATCGCCTTAAGTTGCAAGAGCTGGATATTCTCCACAGAAAATGTGGTAAAGCTTGTTTTCACTAATTGTAGTATGCAACTATCTGATAACCTCTCTATTAATAACAAATCTTTGAGTAAGCCAAGAATGGTGCACATTTTCTGAAGAACGGCATTAACATCACCAGAGACCCTATTAACAAAAAAACATAGTACATTATAGCTTCACAAATATTTCTCTGACAATATTTGTTGTTGAAGGTACTACACTGGAAACCCACCTGTTAAATGCTGATCTCTTGACTTTAGCAGTCTTAATAACACGCCTTTTTTTGCTTGCCGAACCATAGTCACCGTCAGGTTCTTCATCCTCATCACCTGAAAAACAGACATGTGCAGATCACTCTAATAACATAAGTTTTTCTTTTTTTTTTTTTTTTAGAGATGTAAGATATAAAAATAATTAGCAAATTATCATTTAACTTTTCCCCTGGTGAGGAATCATGGCATGAAAATTGAATGGACCAACATTTTCAAAAGGTACATCAGAGCTTATTAACACACTATCACAAGTAGAAGGTAGAACGATATAAATGGTAAGTAAACCTTCAAGCACTCCATTGTCACCAGGTTTATGCAAAGTACGAAATGAGGGATCATAAGCATACATCACATCCATTATCTGACGCCTGAAGAAATCGAGAATTCTCTCAATGTTCTGACACACAGAAACGAATATCAATCATTACCCCAAAAAAAAAAAATCTCTAGTGATATCATGAAATTGCAGACAATTGAAAACAGCTAAAGGAGCTAACCTCTTCTTTATAAAGCAGCTTAGGCATTTGGTCATAAGCCATTATGGCTAGAGCTGCATGAATGGACTCCAGAGCACAGAAAATAGTGGTAACTACTTCTGCATTTGACTAGAATTTGAAAGAAAAAGTAATGTGAGAGGATAAAAAGATTGAGCAGAGTAAAAAAGAATGCAAAAGTATAAAACATGATATCTAAACTCACATGCTCGCATTCATCAAGACACAAGCCTTCTGCGCGATGTATTTGATGATCTAGAACCCTCAAAATCCTTATAAGATTGTCTACTGGAACCAAATGTAAAAATTTCTTTGCTCGAATAGACATTATTTCATTCACGAGCATTCTGAGATCAGAAAGGGGCAATGATAACCACTGTGCTTCATCCCGATCATCACTAAGAATTTCAGATCTGTCACAGAAGTCCTCCAATAACTCGCAAAATCTTTGTACCGTGGCATCTACCAAATATCAATGGAATATTACTCAGATGACAAAAACAGAGAGAATGGTGAGAAATGAAGAATGAGACGTAGTTATAAACCTATATGAAGGTAACCAACCTTGAAGCTCAGCAGAGTCTGGTCCAACTGAAGATGGAATGTCATCTCCGATTTTCTTCTTGGGTCTAGCTTTTCTAGAAGGTGTAGATATATCCTGTCAAGTACATACAGATTAGTAACACAGAAGGAACACAATCAGCAATTGCATCACACAAGTGCATACATACATTAGAAGGTGCATGGTTAGATTGATGTTTCTGAATTGCAAAAGCATCGGTTTGAGCTTGACTTCTACTTCTAATAGGTGCATGCTTAAAATACTTCTTCTCGGACACTGTACTACCAGAGACCTGCTCCTTGATAGGACCTGAGAAACTTGAACAATGCAATAAATAGTAAGTACATAATCATACAATCTTTTTCACAATAACCATATTGTTAAAGTAGTGAGTGGGTTCTGGGGGCAGGTGGTGTTAATAGGCAGAAGAGAATCTGTAACATGAGACGCTTTAGACCTCCGGATCCTTAAAACCTAGAAAATGAGTAGTCATGAATGGAGAAGAATTCTCATTCAACCCAACCCCTAGTAGGAAGAGAATCCACATTTACTTACATTAGAAGCAAAAGAGCTTACAGAATGGATGGACTCCAAACATGAAGAGAACAGTGACAAAGATATCATCTCAACATCCCAAACATCTCATAAAGTAATACTAATCACATCAAGATGAGCTAAGATCTCTTTAACCCATGCCTTCAACCCAAACATCAATATTACTAGTAGTAATCAATTTTATCATTATTTCATTTCCTCCCCAAGATGGTAACATTATAAATTGAAAAGGCTGAATAGTTTGATTTGAGAGTTCAAGTACCCCTCTATAATTAATAAAAACTAATGACGTACAGGAAATTACCGTCCTAAATAGTAAATAAGTATTTGAACATCCACATCACTACATATCTTAGAAGAACTGAACTCAAGGACAGTAAAACTCAGTGCAACTCGTTTCCCAAATGATTGTCAACAATCATTTTAAATCATACTTTTTCAAACTAAATGCTTATACATATATATACATATTGTATATATATGGGTATATATGTATATGTATATATGTGTGTATATATGTATATGTATATATGTGTGTATATATGTATATGTATATATGTGTGTATATATGTATATGTATATATGTGTGTATATATGTATATGTATATATGTGTGTATATATGTATATGTATATGTATATATGTGTGTATATATGTATATGTATATATGTGTGTATATATGTGTATATAGGTATACGTGTATATAGGTATATTTATATATATGTGTATATAGTATATGTATATATATGTGTATATATGTTTAGATGTATATGTATGTATATATATTTCTTAATACATATTAAGTGGAAATAAGCAATTGAAGACTTTGTTCACCTGGAGAACTGCACTCAAAAGCATGAGCATCACATCGAAGAACTTCATCATAAAGTTCGGAAGGCTCTCCATTGCCAAGTGTATCATTTCCAGCATCATCTCGGAGATTCCTGTGAAGTGATTATTAGATAAAAATAAATAGATTTAAACTAGTTGCAATTTATATTAATATAATTCGAAAATTCGCTGTATATATATAAAAGAGTACTCAGAAAGTATTAGCAGTATAGTTCTTCAGTCATCAAATATAAGGAAGTGTCATGCATCCACCAGTCAATCACAGTTGAGCACTCTTTCTAGAAGATTAAGCGGTGAAACATATTCCATCTGAACAAAGGACTTGGATTCGAGCTTTAGCTTTTGAATCAACTAGTGGTAAACAGATTCTGGCACTTATCCACACCTCATCTCACAAATCAATGGCACAAATTCGGTATGATTGATCTCATGTTGCTAACTACCAAATAATACTGAAGTTATTATACGCGCAAGCTACAAGCACACTGGTGGTCTATATATATTAACGGTCAAAACCTAACTAACCAGGATGATTCCAACATTTGGCATCCAGCACCAGATGGGGAAAATCAAAATTCATGCATCAAATTCAAAAATGTTAAGAAGAAGAAGTAAAGCAACTAAAAGAACATAGAGATAGAACAACCGTAGCAACACTGCACCAGAATTGGATTCATCCACTTTCACGGCGTAATTGAACTAAAAAACTTTCGAATTCGCATAAAACGATAAAAACAAACTTACAAGTAAGACACGTCCGTTTGACGAAGCAGATCGGCGATCTTCCTAGACTGAGCCAGAGCTTCATTTCTCGAAGCACCATATCTCTCACGGGGCTCGTCAAAGAGTCTGAGTTCCTGACTCGATGCTCCACAGAACACCGGAAGTGAAGGCAAAGGCAAGCACGGTGCGACTTCCGAATGAACTGTATTAGAAAGCCCGATGCCGACAGTGCTCATAGCTGAACCGGAACCGGTCGGAAACCTCATCGATTGGTGAACCGGTGAGTAGGTGATCGGTGAAGTAAGGGCATGAGCAGAGGAGTGGTACGTGAGTGTAAAAATGTGAAATCTAAGGGGTTATTGTGAAGGAATTAGGGTTTTGTTGCAGAGAGAAGGAGGGGATGAGACCTAGAGGGATAGATTGGGAAGAGAATTAAGGAGAAGCAAATGGCGGGGGAAAATGTATTTTGGGCGAGAAAATAGCGTGAAAAAATAGGCTGTGGATGTGGATTTTGATTTTGGTAGAATAGGTGTTGAAATTTTAGTCCAGGATCAGTGTTCTCAATTTACCAAAATGCCACTTACTTCCCTCTTCATGTTATCGTGTTTTAGCTTGCTCTGGAATTCTTTCTTTTCTTTCTTCTTCTTTACCTTTCTTTTTTTTTTTTTTTTTTTTCTCCTCAAAATTTCAAGCCTCAATCAGCAAATAACTAGAAAAATATTATTGGAGGAAATTATTACAGCTTTTAGAACAAATAAATCGGTTCAACCTTAATTTAGCGATAACATTTATAGAAACAGTATATACAAGAAATAAAACATGAAAGAAGAACAGATTCCTCCTATTTTGCCAGAGAGCTCATCCATCTTCTTCACTTCCAATCAAGCATATCTAATAAGCACAACACCTCGTCTTTCGAATTCGCCACGTCACAGAAATCCATTACAATCCCGAAGACATCATTCAAGCTTTCATTTCCATCTTCCATGAAAAGCAGCGATATCCATGCCCGGATATTCGAAACAAATGGGTATGAAGGTGAAAAGTCGAGATAGTCAAAGGCCATGGCTCGATATGATGCACGGTCTATATAATCAAACAAAGACTTGTTAATCACACGAGCAACCTTGTTGGTGTCCTTGCGACCAACTAGCACAGAAACACTCACAGTCTGGGTCAGGGGAACGGTGAACCTTGGCTCGACCGGAAGGGTCATTTTAAACTCAGGAGCCTGTAAGTGCAATCTAAGCACGTTTGAAATACCAGAAGGTGGGGTCTCAAAACCAGTCTGAAGGACAGGGCCCGGGACCACTTCGGAGAAAATGAACCCATCTTCAGTCCAGAGGTCAATGTAGAATTCTAAGTCGTCAAAGGAGATTTTAGGAGGGAGAGGAGTTCTTTCACAATGGCGTTTATAGAACATTTGATAAAGGTGATAGTAGGTGAGAGTGGGAGGCTTAGGTCGTTTGCAAATGGAAGGCCATCTCTTAGCACATATGCACTTCCAGAAGTAGTCACCTCGAGCAATGTCTCTCCAACGCCTACATACCATTATACAGGAAGCAAGATCCGAGCCATCCAAGAGAGGGAAAACCACCTTAAGAATTTCTTCACATGGCATTTTTTCAGAATGCAAACAAAAGCGTATGCGAGAATAATAAGAATCAGAGATCAGTCCTACACAAAATGAACAGGGGAATGTGGGAACTTCGTCACCTTGAATGGTAGAGAACGAGTATTTCAATCCAAATCGCATCAAATTTAGATTCAAACAAAATTTAACGAAGCAACAAGGAAGACAACTAAGCATTACTAGTAGAAAGATTATACTAAACTCATAGGTTCACTGAGCGACCCGTGTTTGAACATTCCAGTATAAATAGGCCCTTCTACCGACAAAGCAAATTTGATACTAATGAATTCATATTTGCGTATGAAACACACCTAGATCTGCAATTAATTTGGTAATATTGCAGAACAGCAAGCAACACTCCCATCACAGGGAACCATTAAATTATTTACTGTTTACAATTTAAATCCTCATTCATATATACTCACAGACTCCATGCTTAAACAACATATCAGAAGAATTAACGATAATATTATGATATAAAAATAAAAAATACTTGCGAAAGGGAGAGAAAGAGATATCAAACCCTAGATGATCAAGTTGGATAACAGTGAAATTAGAAAGACCACAAGACAAATTGAATTTTTCTCGGGAAACTAGAACGAGAAAGATGAAAAATAAATGATCGGGAGGCGATCTGTTTTACTGTACCTCAATTCCCGGCTGAATTGGTAAAGGCCTATCCCTATTAATTTGGGACGGAGAGATGGACTGGAAGACCGAAGACCTTTCACAGAGATGGAGGAGGGAGAGAGAGAGGTGGAATCAAAGCGGACAAAGTCAACAAATCCCAGTCATTGACATCTATTTCGGCCTTTTATTAAGGCCCAACGACAGACAGCCCATCAGCCCAACAGGGCCATTAGTTGATCCAATCTTTAACGTAACTATTGTTTGAGTCAGAATCATATATTATTCATACATTATACGATGAAAATGTTGAGTCACCGTATAAATATGATAAATCATTTAATCTTTTCATATTCTTTTATTATATTATATTAATATAATGTGATAAGTTCTATGGACACATTTTTATATATATTATTTTACATACTTTTTTTGTCTATTAAATTAAAATTAATCTAATAATTAATATTTATTTATAATTATTGAATACTAAAATATTGATCATTAGATTATTTTAATTCAATAAACTAAAAGGTGTATAAAGTAGTGTGTAAAAAAATGTGTCTGAACATATCCGTTATATAAATGTTACTACTGGAAAAATTATAGACGTGGCGAGAGATAATTAGTTTATATAATTGAAATAAATTTAAGTAATAATTAAACTAATTGAATAATTAAATACAATTTTTGATTAAATAATAGTTAAGTTTATTCAACATAGATTATTTGACTTAGTCAATTGAATTAAGGATTGTTTAATGACCGATGATGTGACATAAAAACTCAACTATAAGTTATTTACTTGAAAATCAATCTCAACCATCCGATAATATGACAAACTAAAATATAATATGAATAGGAATTAAATTTCGTACTCTAGCTGATGACTTCGGGCAAAATGGCCTTGGTGGCAATAGGATTCAGTTAAAAATATTGGAGGAATCGGTCGAAGATAAAATTAGTTAGATAGAAAAACTATTTTTCCTTAAAAGTAATAATCTTAATTTATTATTTAAAGATAAAATACTAATATCTCTTATTTTGTTATTTATAATTTTTTAAGAGGAGAAATAATTTATATTTAATTATTCATCATAATGTAGATATATAATTCAAATTTTATTTTGCTCGTGTTATTAATTAATTTATCTATTTCAAATATATATTTTTATTATCATCATTTATTTTTAATTTTATTTTGTAATATTTAATTGAACTTTCTTATTAATAAATATATCAAAAATAAAATAAGATATAGATCAATATTAAATCTTTCATCTATTTATTATTATATTAAATTTATTAATAATTAATAGCGTATTTAATTATTTTTATTTTATTTTAATATTAATAATATTAAATTTCTTAAAATTTCTAGGACACCCATTTATTTTTATTTACTACTAGTCAAAGATAATAACTATTAAGGTCAAAGATATAACAAATTTTCTTAACTTACACAATAATTAAAAAAAAATCTTAATTTAATTACATTTATAATAAATTATTTCATCTTAATTGGGTCAAACAATGGTATTGAAAATTTAAGAAGGAAAAAAAGGTGGGGAGGAGTAAGTGAGAGAAAAAAGAAGAAGGGCAGAGAGAGTGTTCCATGTTAGACAAAACAAGTAGGGCCATGGGATCATAACCAAAAGCGGGGCCCCATATTTTGATCATGCCACCGACCCATTACAACAAAAGGAATAAAGCACAAAAAAAAAAAAAAAAAAAAAAAAAAAAGGGCAGCTAGTAGCGCACTGCATGGCTAATTGCTACCCGTTGGTATAGCTCAGAATAAAATTGTAACATACATAATCGGTTACATAGATATATAGATCATATGACTATGATTTACCGAATTATTTTTGGGTGTTATTTATTTTTATTTCAGATACTATTATTATTAAGTTAAGTAATTATTTATATTTTATTATTTTTAAATAATTATATAATTTAATATTAATAATTAAAGTAAAAATATTATTTTTACTCTAAAAAAAAAAACTCAAAAATACCTCGTCATTAAGATATATAAACATTCGATACAAAAATTATTGACTTGATCTTAATACAAATCAGATAGAGACTCGGAGATTATATATAATACATACTTTTACGTTAAAAATATAAAATATTAAAGTGAAATTTAAAACTGAATTATAGTTTAGTACTTTTTATTGAGAAAAAATTAAAATAATGTTCAAAGAGATACACTAAATAGTTTAATTTAATATCAATAATCAGAAAAGTCACATGCGAATCTTTAGGGCATGCACTTGTTCCACATGTCACACATGCCACATTGAAATAAGCCTTAAAAACAAGGGAAATGACATGTGCATTACTTAAAACTTAAATTATCCAAAATCCAAATCCGGAATAAATTAATCATAAAATAAATTATGGCCTGTTTGAAGCTTGGAGCTCCGTTTCAATGCTATGTTTTTTCTTTTCTTTTTTTTTTTTTTCCCCCACGGCGGAAAAGCAGTGACATAAAATTGAAAAAAAAAATTGAAAAATATAATTTTTGAATTTTTATATAATTTTAAAAAATTAATTAAAAATAAAAATCCGACATGATTTAATATATTATTCTCATTCTTAAAATATAATATGCAATCAAAATACATTTTAAAATATAAAACATATTTTAAAATAGTTACCTAAATAAACCCCTAATTTTATAACATATATACTTATGTACAATCTATTTCATAATACTAGACTGATCTCTTTTATATTTGAATAAATATTTTAAGCATCTAAATTATATAAAAAATAAATAGTGAATGAATATCTGTTAAAAATATTTATTAGAAATATCTGAAATCATTCGAAAGGCCAATTATTTAAAAAGTAAAAAGATCATTCTTGGTGATAAATGGATTTTAGAAGAAGAAATCATGTGCTCCAAAAATTCCATGTGTACTTTTTCTAAATCATAACCTAAGTTTTATCAAACTCAAAACTTTAGTTTGTAAAACCAAAGCAAATGAAGAAATTAAAGAAAGTAAGATATATAAAGGGAAGGGAAGGGAAGGGAAGGGAGGAAGAGGCTGCAAATTGGTCAGTTCCATGCAGGGAATGTGCTGAACATGCTGTACAATACATGCTGCCTCACTGTCCCTCCCATAGTCACATGCTCTTTCAATTCTCACTCCTTTTTATTCCTAATCGCTACACTCCAAAACTTTTCTTATTCATGTGCTCCCCCATGTGCTCTTTTTTTTTTTTTTTCTCTCTCTCTCCCTTCGTCTGGCTTTGATGGCCCATATCACCTTCACATGTGCCCTTTAGGGAGGCCACAACCCAAAACTATTGCCCTACACCACCTCTTTTCCCTCCATTACTATCCATTACTATCTTACCCCTTTGCTTATCAATTTTTTTTTCCTAAATTGCCATTTCCTTTTTTTTTTTTAATTTTTTTTATAGAGAAATATCTCACATGTTAGTATAATTCAATAATTTCTTTTTTTTTTCTTTCATGAATTGATAAAATAAAAAAAAATAATAGGAAGATTATATTAAATTTAAATTTAAATAAAATGAATAATCTAATAATAATATATATCATATTAACTTATTAATTAAATAATTATTGATTTATTTTATTTTTATTTTTATTTGATTTCAATATTATATAATTAAAAAAATTGTGAAAAATAATTTGTTTCCCCTTTTTCATGATCGTGTAATGATTACGGGTATTTTCGGGATAAAGAAAATGAAGGCACTAAGTGTTCACATGTGCCATTACAGACGAGCATGCTTTATCGGTTGCAGGTGGTGGTCTCCTTTCCCGCTTTCTCTCTTCCAAAAAGAGGTATGAAATCGGTGGGCCCGCCCTACCTAAATAAAATTACATTTTTACCCATGATTTTGAATAAATTTAAAACAAAACAAAAAATTATTAATTTTTGTGCGGAACCTGAATCAGATACCCACCATCTCTTCGCCATCTTGCCTTGGACTATCAAAAAAGGTCAAATTAATTTCATGTGATTATTTGGCCCATCCCTCTCCCCATCACCAAAAGATATTTTGGACCTTACTGAACAAAATTAATTCACGTTTTCAATAATTATATTAAAAGTGATTTTAAGATTGATCGTTATAGCTATTGATGATGAATAATGTTAATCAAACTGAGAAGAAAAATATTAATTAAGTAAATATGAGGACTAAAATATTAATTAAACTAAAATGATGGTGGAAATATCAAATATGTATAAGAGGACGGAAAAGGAGACGACACGAGATCACAAACCAACAAAAGGTATTTCCGTAATAATGTGGAAGATAAGTGGCAATATCTTATTATAGTGTTACTTAATGCCTTCCTCTTCGACTCTTCCTTCTCCTTGTTAACACTCACGAGTCGCAAGCCTCCTCTTCTGCTATTTTCACTTCTCTCTCCCTCTCTCTCCCTCTCTCTCCCTCTCTCTCCCTCTCTCTCTCACACATTGACAGAGAGATTCAGAGAGAATGAGCTCGACACCACACAAACCGGAAACGCCTCTGAAGACAACGAACAAAAGAACTCGAAGAAGATCTTGTTGTCGAATCTGCAGAGCACGAAGAAGCCTAAAAAATGGCGGAGCAAGAAGTAGCTGCTGCTCTAATTCCAAGGTCTCAGCCAAGCTGGAGACGCTCAAGAGCCTCATTCCAGTTCGCGGAAACAACAATGGAGATCAATTGCGAAAATCGGATCAGTTATTCAAAGAAACCGCTGATTACATCGTCCTCTTGAAGACGCAGGTCGTGATTTTACAGAGACTCGTCGAGTTTTACGGATCGAACGAGAGAGATCAAAACGCTGTATAATGATCGATTTAGCTAGTCTTGCTTCTTCGTTTCCGATCATGAAACTAATGGGGAAAAAAATGTTGTTCTTCGTTTGAGTTATTTTCTAGATTATATTCCATTCCATTGCCGTATGTTTGGTTGATGAGAAACCAGATGAAAAAGACGAGAAAGAAAAAGAAAGATTAAAATAGAACACATGCCATTTTGACTTGTTCTGTATCTTTTGAGTTAATTTTCCCCTCTCTTTAGCCTGATTTTACATGAACAAGATCGAACAGATTGTTAGAAAATTTCTGGATCTATTTGCTTTCTCTTGAATGTGATCATACGAGTTGGATAAATTAAAGCTTGCATTTCCCGAAGAAATTCAGGTCCAAAAAGCAAAGCAAGTGATGAATGATAGCCTCACTGCTTCACAACATAGCGATGTCAGAAAGAATTGAAGCAGAGGGATGGGTGTGCTGCTCACTGCTCTGGTCACAGTAATTGCATGCACCACTGATTACCAAACTGCTGGTAAATGAGAATATGATTTTCATCCCCATTTTTTACTTTTCTTTTAAATTTTGAGGTATAAGTCACACATTGGTTGATTTCAGATGACCATTTGAATGAGAATTCTTGTATCAATACGATTTATCCATTATTTTTGTATCGTGATATAAGTGAAATCAAAATATATATATATATATATATAAGCACAATTCTTATAATATTATAAAAATAATACAACAATAATTTATTCTTTTAAATCCTTAAAGTAAAAAAAAAAAATGAATGTCAAATTAAAATCGTAATAGAATTGATTTATTTTTATTATATTAAAATTTTTATGATTGCTGTTTCATTTCTCGTAGAGGAGGAGGATGTATTCATGTTTCTTTAGTTTTAGTTTGATATATATCAAGATTTCATTGATCAGAAAACAATTAGGCTACGAGGCCCATCCAATTACGGGCACAACATTTGGATTGAAAGTTATTGGATTTAAATAGAACAAAACCAAATGGATTGAACTTGAGAATCCTCGAATGAATCTGTTATCTACAAAGGGGAGGGAACAACCATGAGCAGTTTCTGGGCCAAAACCATGAGCAGTACGCTGTAAGAATAATATCACTAATTTTATTGAGAAATTGATCCGAATGGTATTAATTATTTTAATAATAGATATTATATTTATATTATATATTATAATAAATTTTTATATAATTATAATATATCGATTTACTTTAAATATTAGATATAGATACAGAGAATATATAAAAAGTAGTAAAATTTTAAAATATTCACGAAGTATGATGATATCACAATAATATAAATGTTGGCATACTCTAAGCATATTATTAACATGTCTCTAAATAGAAATTAAATTTATTATTATTATTATTCAAAATTTTAAAATAAATTATTGGTTCTCATATTATTTTAAAATTTTCAATCCTAATTTACTTTTTGTACAATATATATATATATATATATATATATAATATATTATATTATATAGTAATTAGTATTTAGACTAACCAGTATTCAACTCGACGCGTCATTACGCTTCTAGAAATGTTTTTTTTTTTTGTTTTTTTTTGGCCGAAAGCTTCTAGAAAGGTTGGAGAGTGTCGTTTTTATTCTAAAAGCCCCGATGTCCGACGACTAACCCTTCGGCCTTTCTCAACAACCGAAAATATAAAATAACATAAAATTATATTAAAAAATTATATCATTTTTTATTTTTCGTTCATTCACAATTTAGAGAGAAACGAATAGTATTCAGTCTGAAATGATTTCTGGTGTTTCTAAATCTGACGCGCAAAGCGATCCCCAAATCTTCATAAATCTAACAACACTCAAAAACCCCTTTTTAGATAGTTTCTCACCTTCCCGGAAATGATCTGACCGCCGCATTTTTCTCTGTTTCTCAATCGAATTTCTTGTACTCGTACTCATTTAATCTCTCAAGTGGGGAACCGACTGGAAATCCAACGGCTAAATTTTTCTGCTCTACTTTCCGTTCCTGTTAATTTGAGCTATTATGCATAGATCTGGAGCTGCCATGGCTTGGAACGTCTTCAAGTTCTGCACCGCTTTACGAGGTCTGGGTTCGATCATGATCCTCTTGGTTCTTGGAGTAGTATGCGTCACCTATTACGCCGTCGTTTTGACTAACTACGGCCCTGCTTTGTACGCTGGTGGGGTGGTCTCTCTTCTTGCTCTTGTCGTCTTGTTCTTGTTCCATTGCTTGGTAAGCTTTAAACAGCAACCGATCTTTTTCTTTTTTTGTTTTCACATTATTTAGTCAGTGGGTTTTGTTTAGATTTTTATAGGTTTTATTTACAATTTTTGTTTAGCTTTTCATAGTTTATGAAGAATCTGTGGGTTTCTAGGAAAAATGGAGTTTCTTTTTCTGGGTATCAGTCCTGTCTGACTTTTAGCTCAAAGTTTCCTAATGGGTATCTGATCAAATGTTAGAAGGATAGATTTTGATGCTTACAAAAAAGGTGACAAATATTTTATGATTCTATGCAGCTAGTGATGCTTTTATGGAGTTACTTCTCGGTTGTTTTGACCGATCCAGGTAGTGTTCCCTCCAATTGGAGACCTGTAATGGATGAAGAAAGAGGAGAATCTGATCCATTGAATGTGTCCAACTTCAGTTCTTCACAAAATGAGCCATCAAGTTCGAGAATACGAGTTTGTCGGAAATGCAATCAGTCAAAACCTCCTCGTTGCCATCACTGCTCTGTTTGTGAGTTTCTAGAACTTTCCGGGATTTATCTTCGTATTTGGGTTTTAGAGGAAGGAGTTAGTTATATATAGATTTCCTTGCTTTTCAGGTGGGAGGTGTGTGCTAAAGATGGACCATCATTGTGTATGGGTTGTTAACTGTGTTGGGGCTTTGAATTACAAGTATTTTATTTTATTCTTGGTATGTTTCTTCCTAAGTCGATTACAAGTATTTTCTTTTATTCAAGATCTTAATGTGCTCTACTCTACCTTCTCCCCCTCTATCTATTAATGTTTGTTTGTTGATCTGTGGAGGTTCATTTTCATGTCTGACATCTATTATAAATCTAAAAGAATGGTAAATTTAAGAGATAAATAAAGTTGAACATTTGTTTGTTGCTAGAAGTTTGTACTTTTCGTGTTCCTCTTTTCCCTTGTTTCCAAGTGCATGTAAGAAAAAACATTACTAGACAATCAATTCATGGGTCCTTGCTATACTGAAGTTCTGTGCATCTTATTTTAGGCTCCTGCTAATTTTTTCTTTGATATCTAGAAATATGAACATAGTCACATTAATTATTTGCTTCTCTTGAATCTTGATGCAGTTCTACACATTTCTAGAGACAACTCTAGTGACTGTGTCATTATTTCCGCATTTCATTACATTCTTTAGCGATGGAGAAATACCCGGAACACCTAGCGCACTGGCCACCACCTTTCTTGCATTTGGTAAGGTCTAGATAGCCTATTTCTTATTACCGCAATTAGCCATTTCCCATCTATTATTTCTATAACTATTCCTTTTCTTCCTTCAGTCTTAAATTTGGCCTTTGCATTGAGTGTGTTGGGGTTTCTGATCATGCACATATCGTTGGTATCTGCTAATACAACAACTATTGAGGTATTCTCTTTTCTCACCTTCATTTGTAAAATTTTCATGCATTCTTCCGGTTTCTGTAGTTGTTATCTTTCATCCTAGGGTTAATTTTCAGAAGCTGGAATGAGAATGGGGCTTATAAAAAATAATCACCTTGTAACTAAATTATTTGCTGATGAAATCCTAATTTTGTGTCCAGGCGTATGAGAAAAAGACCACTCCTAAATGGCGCTATGACCTTGGTCGACGGAGGAACTTTGAACAGGTTTATTTTCCTCATTGCCTCAGACACACACACACACACACACACACACACATCTATACATATATATAACGGATTTCAACTTTTGTGAAAGCTTTCAGTTCAGTTCTAAAATTCATTTTGGACCTTCCTGAAATGTCACTTGGGGGGGTTGTTTGTATTAGGTCTTTGGAGCAGACAAGAGGTACTGGCTAATCCCAGCTTATTCAGAAGAAGATATTCGACGCATGCCGGCACTTCAAGGTCTAGAGTATCCATCAAAGCCGGAATTGGATTACTCTGAATTCTAAGTGAGTTCCATTTCACGACTCGTCTTGTAATGCCTGCACTAGTTTTCTTGTAAAGTAACGATGGAGTCCTCCTGAAAGGGGGAAAAAAAGTGTTTCTTGCCATCATAAGTTAACAGACGAATAGCTATTGCAACAACAACTAATCTTAGAAAAAAGATCTAGAGGAGGCTGTGGAGCTCGGTATGGTGTTGTCATGTTTCAAGGAGAACAGAGGAGCAGGAATTTTGGTTTCTGTCATCTAATGTACGTTTCGAGAAAAACCGATTGGCAAAAATGTGTGTTATGTATGTATAAGCTCCCTCTGTTTCGTTACAATGCTCTGTTTTCTTCCGTTAGGCTCAATGTTGTGTACGGTTTGGTGGGGGGAATGTTGAAACAGGTAGCTGTCAATCTAACTGTATGCTGTATCCTTTTTTTTTCACTTGTCATTTTCTGATATACATGATCAATCTCTTACACGGGTCACCATTGTTGTGTTGAATATTATACATACTAGCTTTTCCTTTTTCTCTTTTTTTTATCTGAAGAAGAAATACTCTGAGTAGGACCCGAACAGGGCCAAACGACACATTGGAGAATCGAGATGGCACGTCTGAAGCTGTGGATCAGAGAAGAGCTTTCAAAAGAGTGTCCAACAGGCCCAAGGCATGCGCATGCAAGAAGAGGTCCAGCCAGTTTTTTGCGATTAGAAAAATCGGTCGGAATTATTCGAATTTTTCGAGAGATATTCAAATTAAACCAACTCTTTATTGTCCCAAATATTTTTATAATTCTACTTTCTTTTTTTTTTCCCATTTTTATCAAAATACAAATCTGAGCCCAAACCTTCATTAATTTGTAATTTTCATCAATGAAGGTTTGAGCTCGAGACTTGGATCAATAAAGGTTGAGCTTGGATTTGAGCTCTAGACCTCTTTCAATGGACTAGGTTAGGTTGAGCGCTTTGATCTGAGACCTCCATCAGTAAGGGTTTGAACTCAAATTTGTATATTGGCCGAAAATGGAAAAATAAAATAAAGTAAGGGTACAAAATAATAATTATAAAAGTATTAAGACTAAAATTGAATAAAAAAATTTATTTTAGACTAAATTTGTAATTTTTTTTTGTTGATGTGGTATTATTGAAATTATGGATTTTACATGTATCATAATTTGACATATATTAATATGTTAAAATTTTAGATTATCTAAAAAATAATTAGAGTGACCAAATGTCACATTTGAACTATATAAAGACTAAAAACGAATGTTACATGATGATGATTTGTATAAACTGAGCTAAACATGAACTAAAAGGTAAATTAATCATATTTATAAATAATAGAATGATTCCAAAAACTTACCACAAATTATAATAAACATCCCAAACTTTTGGTAATTGTAATGAATTCCTTATTTTAAGTTTAAATTATAATAAATTCTAATCAACTGACAGGTAGATAAGATATATATTATTCCACACTCCGGTTTACAAGAACAAAACACTTAAACAAACAAGATCACAACGTAGTAATATCGAGCTACTTAACCTGCTTGATTACTTATTGCACACCACAGTTATACATAATTACATATACACGATCTAGACATATTTATACTTAACGTCAAATGGTGAGGACTGGAATCATAGAATCATACGTGTCAAATTCGTCGATCTAACGTGCTGCTCCTCGGTTGAGTTCCTCGACCCGAACAGCGTTCTTGGCACCCTCCTGGGTAGTAATTTGTGAACCATCACCGCTTGCGAGTATGCCTGGTCTGAAGGTACCTAGATGGTCGTTGACTTTAGTAAACACAACCTCATTACTTGATCCAGAACCGGTGCTTGTAATCTTGCTGTTCTTTCCTTTTGCTGATATCCCACCGTCAACTGACTCAGCTGAGCCTTCACCTCCGGCCGAAGAGGGCGAGGAACCCATCCTTAATCAACTACTTGATTAGTACGAACTTCGAACGATCGAGATTGATTTGCTGTTTCTCTATGTTAAATCAGTGCCAAGCAAGATATATATATATATATATATATACATATATACTAGATACACTTACCTAATATTTTTCTCGCAATGATTAGTTTTTTTGAGCTAGTTAGTTATAAGTTTAATTTTAGAAAAAGGAAAGAAAAAGATCAATTTTATTGGTAATAATTTTTAAAATTAATTTTTGTGTTAATAAATATGAAAATTAATTTTTTAAATTATTAGTTATATTTGATAATTATTTTTATATAATTTTTATAAAATGGTAAAAAAAATAAAAAATAAAAAATATGTTTAAAAAAAATAGAATAAAAAGGTACTCAAATATACAGATAAGAAAGAATAAAAGAATAAGGAATGAAAAATAGAAAAGTATAGTCATGTGGACGTGGGGGGAGAAGAAAGAATATAAGAATAAAGAATAAAAATATCTATAATAAAGGTGCCTTTCACGTGAGAAACCTTTCTTCTAGAAGTATACGAAACGCACAGTTTAACCTTTCTTCTAGAAGTATACGAAACGCACCGTATTGCATATGTCGAAAATTCACTTTACTTTACTATTTTCTCCTCTTCTTCATGAACAATTAAGATTCAACGTAATCTTATCTATTATACATGTCCCACACACGCTAGGCTGGGTTCCATAACCGATGTTATAATTAAGCGGATGTACTATTTAGGTAGGAAGCAGCAACATGAACTGGACGTTCCATATTAGGTACGGTTGGATTGGGTATAATTTTGTAGTTCATATATTAGTATAAGGAAAATAATAGTGTTAAATTTAGTTTTGCAATTTATGATTCAAACATAACTTTCAATTTGATATTTTCTCCTAATTAATTGACAAGTTTGAAAATATAAGATACATACTATTCCAAACTTCAGTTTACAAGCACAAAACACTTAAAAACAGGATCACAATATATATAGCAACATCAAGCTGACCTGCTTTATTACTTAAACATAATTACATATACAGGATCCAGAAATTATCACTTTAATTAACGGCAAATGGTGAACAATGGAGACATAGAATCGTACGTGCGAAATTCATCATCGATCATCTCTATCTAACGTGCTGCTCCTCGGTTGAGTTCCTCGACCCGAACAGTGTTCTTGGCACCCTCCTGGGTAGTAATCTGTGAACCATCACCGCTTGCGAGTATGCCTGGTCTGAAGGTACCTAGATGGTCGTTGACTTTATTAAACACAACCTCGTTACTTGATCCACTACCGGTGCTTGTAATCTTGCTGTTCTTTCCTTTTGCTGAAATCCCACCTTCAATTGAGGCTTCACCTCTTCCGGAAGAGGTTAAGCAACCCATCCTATCTTTCATCAGCTGCTTGACTAAGATAAACTTCGGCCGGTCAAGATTGATTAGCTGTTTCTGTATGTTAAATCAGTGCCAAGCATGTGCTATATCTATATAGGCATACATAAAATATAATAGCTGGAGTAGCGTCCATAATTAAGCTTGATTTACGTCAACGTACCCCACTAAGCTGGGGCCAACGGCCCGCCACTGTGCAGGTTGGTCGGGTCAAGTGAAAGATTGATTTCTATTAGTTGGAAGGACGATAGGATTAGTTTTATAACTTTGAGGGACTCAAATCTAGTAAAATAAAAGTGTAGAGGTGTAAAGTCTAATTTACTCTTTATACCATTAAAGCATGAGATAACGGATCGCATCTATTAGATTCCATTCAATTTTTCTCACATTTGTTACGTGCAATCAAACATTATTATATTTTTCTCATGTCTATAATTTCTTTGTAGTACTGGATTCTCAATTCCTTTTGTGACTGGAATTTCCAAAACTGAATAGAAATCTAAACACCTAAGATCTACTAGGCCTAATACACACATACGTACATATGGGGTAATGGTAAGAGATTAACTAAACCTAAACCTAGATAAAACTTAAATAAGGTGGATTAATTTATACTAATTATTTTGCATATGCATCGTGGGAGGTAGGGCCTGTGGCCAATGCGGACCAGCTAAAAGACCAAATTGGACGGTGGGGCGGACTCAATACTTATTTTTGTCATTTTGTGTTTGTCTCTTGTCTCTATATATAAATAATATTGAGTTTTACGTTAGTACAAATATTTTCAGTCTTTGACATAAAATATCCTTACTTTTCCCCTCCCTTCTTACAACGTTGTTCTCTGTCGTAATTCTATTGGCCAGCAAAAAGTATCGAGAATAACAGCAACCAATCACTATCTAAATCACTTTGACCAACAAAAAAAACCCAAACACCCTGAAGCCCACAAAGGGAGCATCAGACGGGCCCTAAAGACCACCGAAGGACAGATGGAAGTGAACCAGTTAACTGTTAGCACCTCACTGTAATTACCTTCTCCCCTGCTTTTGAATACAATCATCAGGGAGGGCTAAAAATATCGCGGGTATCGATATGGTGTACAGGTATCGCTACGGTATATTGGTATCGAATTTTTTTTTTTTAAATTAAATTATTTATTATATCAATTACATGAAAATTAAATAAAAATAATAATTTTAAATTCAGTTTATATATTTATTTTCAAAAATTTTGTTTTTAATATTCATATATTTAATTTAATTTATATATCTATAACGGTACTGATACTGGTACCAATATGGGTACCGAAATCAAAATCGATCAACGTATCGATTCTGATATTGAAATAAAAATTGAATTGGTACCGATTCCGATACCAAATTCTAATTCTGATTCTAATACAAAATTCTAGTACCGATTCCCATATACAAACCGGTATTATTTTTAAAGTTTCCGATCTAATTGGTACTTGTACTTCCGTCGGTATCAAGAAAAAGGACTACTCCTACAATAAGAGGAGCCTAAATTATTTTTATAAATATATAATTTAGAATTAATGCTGTCTAAATTATTTTTAAATATAAATTGTAATATATTAGTTAAAGTTTCTCATAGTAACAAATTTCATATACCAAGTTTAAATTGTAATATAATTAATGATTTCAATTTAGGAAAGAAATTCTTAAAAATATTACATATTTCATATAAAAAATATTTAATATCAATATAAAAAATATCAATATATTTAATTTTTTAATTCTAATTTTTTTTTTAATAACCAATACAAAATTAACATAAATCGTTTCTTTAAGTCTCCTGTTATTATATGTAGATCCCTGATTTAGATCTTCCCTCGCCTGGATTAGCGAGTGAAAGTGATATAGAGTTTTCTCTATTTCATTTCTATCATAAATGCACTTAAGCAGATCTCAACTATTGATTACATAGTATACATTGTATTAGGCCTATCGTCAGTGTGAAGGGCAGGCCCCCGTTACCTGATCCAAGACCGAGAAATACTACTTTCATTTATAGTTGAGACTAATACAAGCTTATTTACACAATAATACATGTTCCCATGCAGAAACCAGAAAGGAAACAAACATCCCAGCTACATAATATATACATATATACATATTTATATAATCTATATATTAGATGACACTCGTTCTATCTTCCACGTCGATCTGATCATCCTCTCTTCAGTTCTTCAACATGAACTCTAGTCGTTCCTCCATACTCGGTTGTGATTTCAGCACCTTCACCTGTTGCTGATATCCCAGCTTTAAATTTTCCGATCTTGCCGTAATTCACTCTTCCAAACATAACCTCGGTCCTTGACCCCTCCTCCCCTTGTTGTGATTTTGAGTCCTTCCCAATTGCTGATATCCCAAATTGAGTATTCGACTGATCATTTTCTATCTTCTCCTAGTCGAATCCGACGTACGTTCCTTGTTTTGTTGGCATGTGAATCGTAAGACACAATGGTGGAACCAAGCCGGCGCGACCGCCATTAGTGGGAGATGAAGAAGATGAAGATGTAACTTTTTAATTTTTCTTTATTCTGATCTTGGATAATAATCCATTGCCCTAATAACACTAAGTCTTTATACCTCAAGCTCATTCGAAATTAATCAATAAACCCACGAACACATCTTTAGCCGATATATTTTCGATAATGAATATGAAAAAAAATCAACTTATGATAATTTTCTTTAAGCTTCATATTTATATTTTTAGAATTAAAATATAGTGAATTTTCCTTTTATACTCACCAAATTAAATTTCATATTTAATTTATTTTTAAATAATTAATAAATTAATTAATAAATAATTAAGAATATAATATCATTAGATTATACAGTATATTTAATTTTCTTTAATTCTAACCTCTTTATTAAGAAATTATTCCGTAGGGCAAAAGCCCCACACTTCTAATTATTATTTTAGCTCTATCATATATTTTAATTATCGATTAAAATCCCATCCCCACTGACCTTGATTCCTGATTTCGCATGGTAAAACATGATGATGTTCTTGAGTTGATTAGAATTTTCCATTGACGTGTATTGGAGGTGAAGAGGACTTGCATTTATATATATATATATATATACAGTGGCGTCTGGCAATTTTAATTAAGCATATAGTGGGTTTATTAAATTTAATTAAACAACAATACTTATCGTAATTATTAATTATCATTTTGGTCAAAGATGTGGACTTCATAATATATGCGAGGCAGACCTATAAACTTAACCACGGTTAAAGCGAAACAAAACTCCTCCAAAACTCTAATCAAGTTGTAATTAGAAATAGTGCAAATTTATATAGAGAGTCTAATTCGATTACAGATTCTTTGGCTAATCATGCTTCTTATAACATAAAGTCAGATCAAATAAACTAGACATGTTACCTAACACTTCACTCTCGTCTTTACCAATTGGGACCTGCCACGAAGGATTGAATATGCTGACTAGATGAAAAAACATATACTGTATACCAGTGGATTGTGGACAGAAATTTGAGGGACATATCTTTCATGTCTCAATAATTAAGCCTTCATTTTTTTTTTCTTTTATTTACGTTCATCATGTAAACATCAATCAAGCTAACCTGCTTGATTACTTAAAGCATCACAGCTACACAAGTACACAGATCCAGAGATTCGTCTTCAATGATCGATCGTACGCGGTACTCCTCAGTTGAGTTTCTCGACCCGAACAGCTAGGATTCCGGGTCCCCTCCTCGATACCAATTTCTGAATCTTCACCTTTTGCTAATATGCCCGGTTTTAAGTTACCTAGATTTTTTCATTGATTTTATTGTACCATCACAAATTTATAAGCTACATCAAGGATCAACGACATATCACATACATATATATTAGATGTAACTACTTAGATCCATCAGAACTGCTCGTTCGATCTTCATGTCGATCTCATTGTTTTGATCTCTTGAGTTCTTCGATAATAACTATGTTCGTTGCCCCATCCTCCCTTCTGATCTCAGCGCCTTCACCTACTTCTGATAACCCAGGTTTAAAATTTCCTATCTTGTCTTCCACTTTTCCAAACCTAACCTCGTTTCTTGAACCCGGCCCGGTCGCTATGATTTTTGAGTTCTTACCAACTGCTGCTATCCCATCATGAATATTCGACTCATCTCCTTTCTCCACGGAGTCGATCTTGATGTCGTGATAGCTCATGATGTTGTCTAAGTGATTAGGGTTTTCAATTGATGTGTTACAACAAAAGGAAAAGAGGCAGCTTGCATTTTATATTTACAATGGCGTCTGGAAATTGAAGCATATACTGGGGGACCTACTAATTGAAGCATATATTATGTGGACGATACTGATTCCGTCCCAAGACCCTCAACTGTAATAGTACTGATATTGACATTATGATGCATTATTTGGTATTGTTAGAGTAACTTCCAAGACCATTTTAAAATTTCTCTTGACATTATTGATACCTCATCATACCGCGTGACTTGTTAAAATGAATTTCCTCAAAATACTAGCATCTAACCTAAAATTGTGCAACATCCAGTTCGGATGGATCTGAACCCAGATCCAAATTTTTTGGATCTATTTAAAAAATATTCGAATTTGATTCCTCATTTTAATTAGACAAATCAAGGTATTCCCCCACTTAGTGAAACACTCTCATCGGAAACCTCAAACGCTCCGTCAAGACCACCTCAACGATCTCAGCCCCCGTTTCACCAAAAAATGGCGGAAACCTAACAATCAAAATGTACAAAATTACACCAACACTCCACACAATGTTGGGGCTTTTGATGGGGACAACATCGTTGATTGCCAAATAGCCTTGGGAAATCAAACAGGAATTGATTATTAGTGAGATGTTTGATGCCAGGGTGGGTATTGCTGCATTGCTGGGTAGAATCTTGAGGTAATTATGGGAGCCAAGACCCTTGATGCCAAGATGTTGTATTGGAGTTGAAGCAGAGATATTTGACCCATGTAGGCAAAGCAAAGGCAAGATCTGACGGAGCGAAAATGGTGGCGGTGGGAGATGCGAGTTTTAGGGATTTTGAGATGAGTTGAAAGGTTAATTATTGATTTTTGCAGAATAGAACAGAAAAGAGAGAGATGAACCAATGAAGAATACTCTAAGGTTCCTTGATATATATATATATATATATATATATATATTAAATATATTAAGTCGGATCCTATCTAAATATATCTGAATATCCCTTGAGTGATTCGGATCTATCCGAAGCAGATCCGGTATATTTATAGTGATTAGGTTCCCATCCGAGATACTTGGATCCGACCGGATATCATGAATCCGGATCCAGAAGCACATCCCTAATCCAACAGATATTTGAAACTAATACCGGTATTAAAATATGAGTACCGATCGGAAACCGGAATTTCCATCGGGACCAGGATTTTATCCATCCCCAATTAGTTGATTCTAAACTGAGTGCAAAACAATAATGCATCGGCCATTGGGGCCAATTAAAAACCATACGCAGTCAAGTAATTAAACAACCTCATCTCCTCATGCATGTAACAATTATATGTATATATATCTTCAAATAATATTAAAAACCTTACAAGCAAGCTAGCTAGGAATATTATTTCGATACATAGTTAAGAACAATACAGCTTATTTAGCTAGCCAGATACTGCTTGTTCGGTCTTCACGTCGATCTCATTCCCCTCTCGTGAGCTCTTCGACAAGAACCGTGTTCGTTCCCCCACCCTCGCTTATGATTTCAGCACCTTTACCTTCCGTTGATATCCCAACTTCAAAATTTCCTGTCCTGTCGTACACTTTTTCAAATGTAATCTCGACGCTTGAACCCGACCCGGTTGTTATGATTTTTGAGTCCTTCCCAACTGCTGCTATCCCTGCTTGAAAATTGGACTTACCTTTTTTCTTCACGGACCCGACCCTATTCACAATTAACTAAAAGATAATACTTGAACTTGTGTTATATATTTAACTCCATGCATTTTTTTCTTACTAATTTACTTACATTTTTTTCTTGGGCTCTGGATCGGCACTCATGATGTTCTCTAGTTGATTAGGGTTTTCAATTGATGTGTATCCTCGGGACAGAGTGGGGGACGGCCGGCACCGGCTTTTCTAAGTAAGAATAAAATCTTTCTGTTTGCTTTCCTCATTCATTCGTGGAGGAGAAAGAAGAAGGTTTGCTTTTATATATACAACTGGAAATTTAAGCATATACAAAACTGGGTTTATTAAACTTAATTGAATTATTATTAGTACAATTAATATGTTGTATCTTTTTCTTTTTAATTATCATCTTGACCGGAACATCATAAAATATAAGACTACATATCATATTTTATGTGGAGCTATAAATTTAACCATCGTCAAATTTAAGATCCAAACAAATTATAATTTAATTACTATTAATTTATAATAAAAATAAAATAAATAAAAAAATAAAATAAAAAAGCCGCCTCTGTTGAACGTCTACTTCGTTGACTCTAGAGTTAAAGATAAAGTCGCGACCAGACTCTTGGATATCACGTAATCGAAACAGGGATACATGTGTCATTTGCACCCATCATTGGCCCTCCTCTACGAGCATATGCATGTGGATCCCACATTTGAATGGGCTCCCTACCTAGATCCTATATCTGTGATGGGCTTGGGCTTGGGCTTGGGCTTGGGCTTGGGCTTGGGCCAGGGCCACTACGGTTACGGCTTTGAAATAAATATAACAAAGTCAACAGGAAAGTCAAATTCACGGACAGAGAGAGTACGTACGTACAAAACATGACCACTAATATTATAATATACTAAAAATATAAAATAGAATACAAACGTTGGGCCGGCTGCGCAAATCGATGTTATAATGACACGCACGTATTTAGCTTACGCTAGCAAGCAGCAACATGATGTTTTTAAACGTTTGTTTGTGTTGTGGTAACGACTAGCAAGTTGGTAATACAAACAAGCTGTTAACAGCGTTTAAGAATGAGTTTATAATGACAAGTTGATGGTTTGCTTTGCCTGATTGAGCTTGGGCGTCGGTACAGTGTCTGGAACATTATGTTGCATGCAGTCATGAGATGCGTTGGTAGACTCTTAAAATATTCATCTTGGCCTGCTTCTGTAACAACATTACAGCTCATTTTGTAACTACTTTTGGGAAACTGCAAAACTGGATGCGGTTTTATGTTTCTTTTCTTTTCTTTTTGTTTTGTTTGTGTACAAGTTTTGAAGATTCCTTGTAATGTTTATTGGTTAAGATACTGCGATGGTGAAGTTGTATGTAGTAGGGGTTGACTCCCCAATTGAAAGTAGGGTTCAAGCTCTGAATAAGTCATATTTTTTTAAGAGTTTGGAGCTATATCGTTCTCTTGAGATTTACACTTTATCTATGGAGTCGTGTGGAGAAGTTCACGAGTTATATATGTACACAGTAAAAGAACAGGATAACAAAATTAGGAATGAGTTTTTTGGTAGCCTTTAGGAGTTGGGACCTAATTCAACGATAAATTCTCTTATATTAGTATGATTCATTGTATTATTTTCGTAGCCTTTTGTCGCTGGAAATCTCAAAACAGTGGGTAGAGGAACCAGAGCGCTAGATCTTAGGGATGGTAGATATAACATTACAAATCAGAACACCTAAGATCTATTCCTAATACATACATGTATACATATACTTGCAATTATTTTATATGCCTCGTGCTTACAATAGAAAAAGCTCCTTGTAACGAGTCTGTCTCAATTATATACCTAATGATCGACCCAAACACATTTTATATTTGATTTGTCAACAATTGTCTGGTTGGCATGGCAGAATCATCAGATTCAAACACATGCTTATACATAACACCTTCCCCACTTGCAGGCCGCTTCATATCTATAACATTATTGTAATGGCAGACATGAAGCTTACTGACCTTCCCATCTCTTTCCTGCTTCCTAGGTTATAGAGCCAAACTCCTTGATGTATAGTACTATATATAAAATCAAACCCCACATTTTCTCACTTCATACAAACAATCAAGAAAAGTATATCATCACCAAGAACAAAGAATGGGTTGTTGGTCAGCTGAAAATGCCACAAAAGCTTATCTTAGTGCACTCAAAATGGTAAGAACTTAGCTATTCAAACTGCACATCATCTTATATCAAATTTCTTCGCTTTTGTCTCATATGACTTTTGATGTTGTATTTATAGGGAGAGAGAAGCAAAGAGCCGGACGTAGCTGAGTTCATATCGGCTTTAGCAGCCGGAAACAACGCACAACTCATGGTGGTAGTCTCCGCTGGAAAATCCCTCTCGAATACACTAGCACTAGTGGCAGCCGCCCGCCAAACCGGCGGCCAGATCGTTTGTATTTCACCAAACCCAACAGAACATGATGCCCTAGGTCAATATGGTAATTATCACATTGAGTTCATCATAGGGGAGGATCCAGTACAGTGTCTGCTGATGGAAGAGTACAGGGAGGCAGATTTTGTTCTGATTGATTGCGATGTGAATGATCGTGAGGAAGTGTTTAACGCAGCAGCACGAAACTGTGGCGGTGGGGCCCTTGTAGTGGGTTATAATGCAGCTCACGAACATGATGATGAAAAAGGGTTCATGTGGTGGAATAGATTGATGAATTTGAAGACTCATTTTCTTCCTATTGGAGATGGATTGTTAGTGGGTAGAGTGGGTACTATTGCAGGTGATAAGGGGTCTAAAGGTGGGAAGAAAAGAAGTAGTAGATGGGTGGTTAAGGTTGATAAGTGTACTGGTGAAGAGCACGTTTTTAGAATCACCTCTTATACTTATTAAAGTAGCAGCCAAAAATTTATATCCAATTTCTAAGGCCGGCCTGGCTGGTTACTACTTTACGAAAGCTGTTCTGAACTTCTTCTAAGTCGGGCAAGCTGGTGACGGTATATATATATATATATATATTACGAGGTGAATTGATTGAGGGCAGAGTCAATTTTTTGTAGTTACTGTCCCTTGTTTGATTCATCTTTGTAATAAAAGCATTGATCTTTTTTGTTAGGGAAAAGCTGTGTTTTTTTTTTGGGTAGGATTCTGTATGTCTGAAATTAACTTGAGTTTCAACTGTGTATATTTTAAGGAACCTAATTAAATTATATATGGAAGGCAAGATGTGTTATTTTCAACAAGCCACTTCCTCCCTTGTATCATTCATTCATCACGATCTCCTCTCTTCCAACAAACCACTTACCCCCTTGTATCATTCATTCATTCATCACGATCTCCTCTCTTCCAACAAACCACTTACCCCCTTGTATCATTCTTCACATCTTTCATTATCACAACTCAAAACACAAATTCTACTAGTAGTGTATCGTATCATGTATAGTTATTTCATATTTCACAGCTTTTCATTCGAACTTTTATAAAGCAATCGTTAACTTAACACATAACATATACACATATCAAAAATTCAGAAAGCTACACACAAATATACATCACTAACATAAACGAGATAACGCCGGTTTCTTTTATGTTTGATCGTGAGGAGGAGCAGTCTTTTTCCCCGCCGTTGAACACTCTCGAAACAAGTGCTCTTCTCCAGATTGATGATCGACGTGCTTGATCCAACGGCTGTTACTCTTCCTTGAGCTCGAGCCTCCATTGCTGCTCCCTACATGAACGATATCCAATCCCTGCCCAACTGGCAAGAACACCTTCCTCACGACACGTATCCTCTGTAAAATTATGCCAGAAATGTTTTTCTCCCGTGCATTTTTACATACCAAAACTGCCCCTCTACTGCTTACTTTAACGAACCGCAGAACCTTACCGAAATCCTTCCGCTTACAGTCCGCCACCAGAAAATCCACGCCATCAAGCTTCGTCAACACGTCCTCCGCGTCGCCGATCACCACCTCCGGTAGTGGTGAAATGGCGCCGGCTTCTTTCATCGCCTTGACGTAATCCAATCTCGACTGCTCGTCGGTCACCGTGCAGAGATGTTTCCCGTTCGTGTGGCGAGCGGCTATGGCGAGTCCGATGCTCGTGGCCATAGGACCGCCGCGAGACCAAGCTTCCACTATGAATTTCGCGTTCCAGCCAGCCGCCATGGCGGACAGAAGCTCCGCCACTCCCGATTCCTTGTAATGCTCACACTGCAGGTCAAAATCGTAAGTGAGTACTCTATCCGATGTTACATCGATCAATCTCAGATTTATAAATCAATTAATCAAACTAAGTGACTAGCTAGAGTTTATTATCAATCAACTTACTGATTTAACAGTGTCAATGTAAGCTTTGGAAGCAGTTTCCGGCGTCCAAACGAGCTTCATAGTTCCTCAACCGATCCCTAATTCATTATCCTCTCCACCTTGATTCTCTCTCTCTTGTATAATTCTTTAGTTCGAGAGGATGGAGAGAGAGAAAAAAAGTTTGCAGCGTGTCAGCTGGGCTGGCTCTCCTTTTAAGGGAGAGAATTACTTAGAGACTTAGAGCACAAGAACTCCAAATTACTATTAAAAAACAAAAAAAAAAATAAATAAATATATATATATATATATATAATTAGGTAAAATTTATCTCATATTATTATTTATATATATTTTTTATAAAAAATAATTTAACACATATATATATATATATATATATATTAAAAAATTAAGTAAAAATTATCTCATATTATTATATATATATTTTTTATATCTATAACTTAATTTTAAAAATTTTAAAAATTATAAATATATAATTAATTTTTACACATATATTTATTACTAAAAATTTTTCATTCATTTTTTTATTTATAAATATTAATAATTTTTTTAATTTTTAATTTTACCAATAATCTTAAATGATGACGAGCCGCCTTGCATATGAGAGAGGCGAAGTGAGCATTTTAAAAGCTTGTGGAGAGAGGAGAGACAGATGGCGGAAACAGTTACAGGCGTTGACTTCTGCCCGCACAATTTCGAACGTGTAGAAAGGTAAGGGAGGAGAGTAATTATTAATTAAATATATATAAATAAATAAAAATGGCTGAAAAGGAAGTTTTTTTTTTTTTTTGCAGAGCTTTTTCCTTTTTGTCAAGTGTGGGTAGGATTTTAATTGCTATTATTTTATTTATAATTAATTTGCTTAATATATATATATATATATATATATATATATATATCTAATTGATTGTATATATAAGACAAAATATTTATATTAAAAAAAAATGTCACTATTAATCATAGATTTGATTTAAGGCAAAGTACGAGATTATAATAATTGGGTCAATTAAATCCAATGCTTATCTCTTTTTTAAGTTTGTAATAAATTTAAGAAGGACAAGTTGTTGTGTACTTTGGAACACATCCTGAGTCACGATGACTTTCATGGGAAAAAGTCAAATGTAAAGCCACAATCTAGTAGTTGCTGCAGTAACAATAGTTGCAGCTGCTACTTAGATTGTCCTTTCAATAAGTCAAACCATCTTATCTAAGCTGTTACTACTTCACACCTATAAAAATATTAGCCCGGGGGGGTAAATTAGGATTCGGCCCCAAAAATATTGATTTTCATTCATTTAGGCCCCTACCAATTATACCAATTACATTCTTCTTTTTTTTTTTGTTCCCTTTCTTTTCCCTTCGAATCACCAAATCTAAGTACGGACACCACCGTCCCCTAACCCTACCAGAAATTTTTCATTTGTTTTTAGAGACAATTTTAATTTACTCCAATAATTAGTTGCCCTGTAGCTTTTTGATTAGGTTATCGTTTTAATAAAACATCTGATCCGACGTGTAGTACTAATAAAATACACAAAACAACAATGAATCTCCCAAATTGATTGATTATATGGTTGGGAAAGATAATTACTTTTGTTGTCCATCACAAACGTCTCTTTCAGTGTCACAACATTATCACTTAATATGTCTCCCACGTATTTATCTTATTCTAATAGAACCTAATTTAATGAAATCTTTTTAATATTTAGGTTTTTATTTTTATAAAATTAAGTTTAATCAAATTTATAATTTATAATTTAATGAAATATAAATTTAAATGTATTAAGTTAATATATATAACATCATTAAATTATACAATATATTAAATATTTTTATTCTAACATTTTATTTTATTTATAATTAAATATATATTATTTATTATGAATTTTTTTTTTAATAATATATACTTTATATTCTTAATCTTTTTTTTTTAATTTCTTTTACTATTTACTATATAAAACATCAAATTTCTAGATCAACACATGCTATTACTATTTACTATTTACTATCAGTTATCCGTTATCCGTTATCAGTTATCGGTTATCAGCACATGCTATTAAGGTGCGTGCAAACTATCAGTCGTAGCCGTTAGGACTTGGGCAAGCCTTCTCCTTCTCCGTTATCTCCTCTTTGTGATATTTTAAATCAAGACTTCTTTGGGTTAGATTCTGCAGAGCTAGCTCAGAAAGCAAGAGATAACAAAGAAGTCTTGCAAATTCATTCACGTATGATAACAACTGGATACATCAACAATTTTTCCTTTACAACTAAAATCATACTCGATTTCATCTCTTCTCCTCACAGGCATCTCCTTGAGTTTGCTCGCTATGTCTTTTTCACACGCCATGCTTTTCGGGTTTTCGAGCTGAGATCGGACGGACCCATATCTCTGGAACGCTGTTATGAAGTCCTACTCTCATGGGTCTGATCCAATACAAGCTTTTATGGTGTTTTGTATGATGCTTAAAAATGGGGTTTGTGTGGATAAGTTCTCATTTTCCTTGATTCTGAAAGCTTGTGCTCGGTTGGGTTTGGTGAAGGAGGGGAAACAGATTCATGGATTGTTGAAGAAGTTGGATATTGGGTCGGATTCGTTTCTCCTTAATTGTTTGATTACTTCTTACATATGGTGTGGGGAAGTTCATTTCGCTCGCCAACTGTCTTGATAATATGCCTAAGAGAGACTTTGTTTCGTATAATTCAATGATTGATGGATATGTTAAGAATGGTATGATTCGTTTGGCACGTGATTTGATTGTATGCCTATTGAGGAAAAGAATATGATTTCATGGAATTCAATGATCCGTGGCTATGTGCATTTCAAAAACACATTCGAGGTTGCTAAGGATTTGTTTGAGCTCATGCCTGAAAGAGACTTGGTTTCTTGGAACATAATGATAGATGGTTGTACTAAATATGGTAAAATGGAAGATGGTCTTGATTTGTTCCAACGTATACCTGTAAGGGATTTGATAAGCTGGTCTAATATGATTGATGGATATACAAAATCTGGTAATGTCGATCTTGCAAGGAGATTGTTTAATGAAATGCTGGAAAAAAATGTGGTATCATTTAATGCAATGATGAGTGGTTATGCTCAAAATTGTTATTGCGCGGAAGCGTTGGAAATCTTTCATCAGATGAGGAATCAGAGTAAACTTTCACCAGATGATGCGTCTTTGCTGATAGTTCTTTCTGCAATTGCTCAATTAGGACATATAAAAAAGGGGGTGATTATACACAGCTATCTAGTGGAAAATCGGTTTTCAGTAAATGGTAAGCTTGGTGTTGCCCTAATCGACATGTACTCAAAATGTGGAAGTATTGAGAATGCAATGATGATATTCGAGGAAATTGAAGAGAAAAACATTGATCATTGGAACGCTATGATTAATGGATTGGCAGTTCATGGTTTGGGAGAGTTGGCTTTTGATTTGCTCGTGAAAATGGAAAGTTTAGGTATGAAACCAGATGAAATTACTTACATAGGAGTTTTGAATGCTCGCCGGCATACTGGGCTGTTAAAGGAAGGCATGATTTGTTTCGAGCGTATGAGAAGATTCCACAAAATGGAGCCGAAATTACAACATTATGGATGCAAGGTAGACATTCTTGCCCGAGCCGACTCGTAGAAGAAGCTTTCTTTCTTCCACAAAATGGAGCCGAAATTACAACATTATGGATGCAAGGTCGACATTCTTGCCCGAGCCGACTCGTAGAAGAAGCTTTCTTTATAGAAGAAATGCCCATCGAGCCTAATGATGTTATATGGAGGACTTTGCTTAGTGCTTCTCAAAACCACAAAGATTTCTTCGCCATCGGCGAAATGATAGCAAAGCATATTCTGGCGAGGTTAGATCCTTGGAATTCGAGTTCTTACGTTCTTCTATCGAATATCTATGCCAGCCTTGGCATGTGGGAAGACGTTAGTGAGGTTAGGGAAATGATGAAGAAGAGGAATCTACATAAGGTTCCCGGGTTGTAGCTAGATCGAACTTGAGGGAATTGTTCATCCTCAAGTTGTAGAGATATATTCAATGTTGGATGGTTTTTTGATACCCAATTCTAATGCTAGTTATTGTAGATGCTAGTGGTTATTTTTTGTATAAATGTAACAGAGCTTCCCATCTGACCGTCATTTTTGCGAAAGTTGAGACTTCCAGTATAACTACGCGTCGTCATTGTTGTGAGTTCATTCGACATGTCGTTCCTAGCAACGTAAATTTCCGTAGGGAGTTGGAATCGTAAAAGCCTAAAGGCGGGTAGATTTGCAGACAACGACGGCGTTTTCATTCTCTGTTCCTGATCACTCCTCGTTTCCAACTGTTCTACCGATTTGAGCTTCGCACTGAGTCTCAGAGCCGGGAAGATAGAGAATGAATGTTTGCAGCGGACGGCGTTGTTTCCTGTTCTCCTCTTTCTTCCTCTTCTTCTCTTTGGTAAAAATTCCACGCTCCTCTCATCTATCCATCTCCTCTCATTGCTTCGATTGGATTTTCAATTTCAATCTGTGAATGCAGTTCTGGAATTGCACCAGGACGTAACCCTGAAAGATCCGCCTAATAAGCGTATCAAGAAATCCGATCATCTTGTTCTCGGTCTCGCTGCCGGGCAAGGTCGCCCTGATCGCCTTCAATGCCTACGTTTTTTTTTTTTGGGTACTTTCTTCAAATACTTAGATGCAAAATTGTGATTTTGTTTGGAGTTCATGATATTTGTACTCCGAACCTACTTCCTGCGTCACTGACTAACTTGTTCCTTTCTCTGCCACTTTTTATAGCTCATTTACTATTATTAGTATCGTTAGTGCTATTTGATTGCTTAAATTATGCATTTCTGCTCGTTATGGATCTCCGTGTATATATATATATATTTCTCAATGTGATAAATGTTGTCTTGAAGTGAATCCTTGTACTGTTTCTTGCAGGGACCAAAGCTCTGAACAAGACCCATTTTTCAACCTCTTCTCGGTCGTCGAATGTGGGAGAAGGAATTGCTTTCGTCTCGGTTTTCACGATTTATAACACTACGCCAGATGTAGAGGGGGAGATGGAAGATCACCGGACTTCGTAAGAGTTGGGAAATCTTCGTTCAGTAAAGTCGGGAGATCTCTGGCAGTATTGAATGTCTTCATCAACTTCATTCAGGAAATTTTTTTTTTCTTCAAATTTGGATCACTCAATTTTGCTCAACAAACATTTAGCTGAAGTCCTTTACTCTATAACGTAATATCGACATGAAGAAAAAAAATCAAGTATGAGCTGAGATGATATGTGACAGATAATCAACACCATCTACTCAATGTCTCATTGCCGTCTTACCAAAACTTTAGAAACTTGTCTTTAGATTGCGGAATATCAATCTTTCAAAATTATAAATACATAATGGACCATAAAGAGTTCATAGATATAAAGGAGGTAATATTTGAACATGTATTGCCGAGGGGCCCCAAAGAAGGAGGACCCTCTCCAAAAAATGGCGTATGCCGCTATTTGCGGCGAGCACACGGTATTCTTTAGTAAAAGGCGAAAGAATAGTTCGCTTTGTGCGCACCGCGCGGCTGCGTGCCATACAATTGCATAATGGATTCGTTTTTATACAGACGTCCTTCATCGCGCTTTGTTGATCTTAGCGATGTGGGATTTGTGTTAGAGTACTTGTAGACTACTGTATACCTTCTTTCCCCGGTGAGAACCCAGAAGTGTAATATGGCCCAATGGGCCAGCTCCTTTTCCTTTTACCCACATATCTGTAACCAGCTCGTTTGTTCTTCTTTTCAGATCGATCCTGTTGTTTAACCAGGTCATTTGTGATTATGTTTCCAGTAAAAAAGGGGCCCTTTTTTTCTGTTCTTTATCCCATCCCTTGTTGGTTAATAATAAGAGTGAAATTTTTTCACGCTTCAACGATATTACTTGAAGGTGCTCCCATCTCTATTTCAACTTTCTTAAGAACCCAAACAGGAAGGAAGAAGAAATGGTTCTAATCTTGCCACAATAAGCAGAGAGAGAGAGAGAGAGAGGGCTTTGACAGAGATGACAAAGACGCCAATCATAAAATGGTCCTGCTATGATGTTCACAAGGTCTACAAGAATGAGGCAAAATAAGACAGCAATGTGACAGATAATCAACACCATCTACTTTAATTGTTGCAGCAGCATCGAGTCCATTCTATAAGAGGATGATATGGAATGGACAACTATGAAATGTAAAACACTTTCAAACCAGTAGAAAATGATTCAAGAAAGCCTCGCTAATTGCTATGACATATAAAAACAGTTGCTATGGTAAGAGGCTAGAATCTAGGGATGGAGTTCTCAGAGTACTCATTTTCATATGAACACAGATTTCCAAATAATTCGGTTTTTTCGATATTACATTCAGACTTCTGGAAAAGTATCTACGTCAATAGTATTCGTTTCAAAGAGACATAGTTCTACCGGAAATCAAACAGATCGCCATATCCGTAAGACTATATCAAAGAGATATAGTTCTGCAGGAAATAGAACTTGCATACACAAATAGGTGTTACAACACATCATTTGCAACTTGTCAGAAAAATTCGTCGTAGAAATACTATTAGATGAATCGAAGATAACTAATCAGTAATTAAAGACAAGAAAACAGGCAATAAACAGACAAATGTGTAGGAAATTATACATGTCCACAACCATAAAAGCATCTTGCTCTATTTCATCGTGTAAACGATTCAAATTTCTGAGCATACTATGTAAATCCATCAAGGTCCCTCCTCGTAGATCATCATCATCATAAATCGAAACACAGTAACAATATATAATATCCAACCAAAAAAAATGTTAATCAATCATATGAATGATAGTAATGAGCCAAAAATCACAGCACCATCAAAAAAAAAAAAAAATTGTTACCATTACCCAGAAGCTTTCTTCCCTTCAGAATGATAACTAAGGTACCACTTCACAAATTTCTTCAATCCCGATTCAAGATCCGTAGTAGGCTTATACCCAAGCTCTCTCCTCCCCAAACTAATATTTGCATGAGTATATTGAACATCTCCATTCCTAGGCAACTTCACCATTTTCCTCTTAGCTTTGACCTTCAGAAGCTTCTCCAAAATACTCACAAGCTCCGAAACGGGAACCGGTGAAGTGTTCCCCAAGTTAAAAACCCGTAACTGAGCGGGCCCCATCTTTTTCCCGCCACTTCCCGTACTTTTCTTTGCTGTATCCAACGCACCTAAGCAACCTTTCACTATATCATCAATGAATGTAAAATCCCTAGCCACTGTTCCATGATTAGGCGCCTCAAAAATTGGAATTGGCTTCCCTTTTAGAATATCTCTGGTAAAGAAGAAGTAAGCCATATCTGGCCTACCCCATGGTCCATACACAGTGAAGAATCTCAACCCGGTTAAGGAGAGTCCGTATATATGATTATAAGTATGAGCAATTTCTTCACCGGCTTTTTTTGTAGCTGCATATAGGCTAGCAGGCCGGTCTGTCCGGTCCCGTTCGGAAAATGGAACCTTGGTGTTAAGCCCATAAACAGAGCTAGAAGAGGCCCATACAATTGCAGGTTGAGGATTTGCAGATTTACATACTTCTAACAAACTAACGAATCCAGCAATATTACTATGTACATATGAGCCTGGATTTTCCATGGCGTACCTTACTCCAGCTTGAGCGGCCAAATGCATCACATGAGTGAATTGCACGATCTCGAAAAGCTTCTTAAGCAACTCGAAATCGTTGATATCCCCTTCCACGATGAAAACGCCGGCTCGTTCTAAGAGAGCTTGACGAGCGCGTTTTAGCGACGGATCGTAGTAGTGGTTGAAGTTGTCTAACCCTACGACGCCGTCCCCGCGCCGCTTGAGGGCGGAGGAGACGTGCGTGCCGACGAAGCCGGAAGCGCCGGTGACGAGGACGGAAATGCCGGAGCGGGTGCGGATCCGAGCGGAAGAGAGGATTTGTTTCTCCCAGGCGGGGCCGCCGTAGCTGTAGGTTCGGAGGGAGCGGCGGGAGAGATCGGAGGAGGAGGAAGGGGATCGGTAGAAAAAGACTAAGATGAGAGCGGTGAAGAGGCAGGAACAGAATGTGAGCTTGGCGAGGAGAGAATGCCATCTGTGGCGGTGATTGTAGGGAGGCTTTTCCATCATCGACATTTTCTCGTAAAAGTGAGTCAAAGAAAATGGGAAAAGCAATGTATGTATATATGGATGGCGGGGTTAGAGATTGAAGAAGAAATGGGATGCAGAGGTGGCTGGTGTGCTGTTGAAGATAAGGAAATGGGGAAAAGGAGGAATCCTGTTCTGGTAGTTGGTTTATGGAAGCTCCACAGAGGAAGAAAGAGCATCTCTGGTTCTTATGGCGACGATGATGAAGAAGATGACGATTGATTGATTGATTGATTGATTGAGGAGGAGCAGAAAATGTTTTTGAAAGCTAGATTAATGGAGAAGAATCCCAGACGATTTTTTTAAAAATAAATAAAAAGTGATGGTAAGGAAACAAAATTAAAAAAATGGGGGCTTTTATTTAATTAATTATTTTTACGTGGAAGGAAAAAGGGGGTTAAAAATAGAAATGGAGGAAATAAGGGGGGACTTTAAACTGTTTTTAAAAACTGTAAACTGTATTTAGTTGACAGAATATAACGTTAATATACTGTGGGCATATATATATATATATATATATATATATATATAATATTCTTATAAGCTCTTACTAAAGTCTTTTTTATATCTAATAAATAAATAATAATATTACATAAATAATATAATATTTTTATTCTTAAAATAATATATTCTTTATTATAAAATAATAATATGTATATATATATATATAATTATGATGAAATTTAATTTAATTTTAGGTACCTTCTTCTTCGAATATTAACCCTCAGTTTAATTGACCTAAAAAAAGTTAAATTAAATTATAATTATAATTAAAAAAAAAAAAAGGAAAACTTTTCCTTATTCTAAAGAAAGGAATTATACTTTCAGCCGCATAGCTGCCAACCAGAGAAAGCAAGCCCCTTTATTACTAAAAGGCTAAAACCATAACATGGAAAGATACCCAGAAGAAGATAGATTCTGTTTTTCCATATCATCAATCAAGGTATGAATCAAATGGGAGTTATTTCACTTTTTGACATTTTTTTCCCCCATCCGAAAAAGAGAGAATTTAAAAACACCCTGATGATTGATTTTCCTTTTGCTTTATTTGATATATATAGTTCTTCAAGAGGTAGAATACAGATGAATAGAAGCTGATCAATAGCCAATCTACTAGTACAAATCGCATTATGGTTCGACGAACGATTTCAAGAAATTACGAAGGACGAATAATTAAGAAAAAAAAACGGATGACTTGCCTCCATTAATGCTTTAGAGAGCTGTGTTCAATATTTGGTGAATCTTTGAAGCACTTCAAAGTAATCCGGGAAAGTTTTGCGGGTACATCCCGGATCCTTGATAGTGACAGGAACATCGCCACAAGCAGCAAGAGAGAAAGCCATAGCCATTCTGTGATCATCGTATGTGTCTATTGCAGTCACGTTCAATTTCTCTGGTGGCATTATTATACAGTAATCTGAACCTTCTTCAACCGTCGCTCCCAGCTGCAAACGACGTAAAACATGCCCACTTTTCATATGTTGAAGAATTAAAAAAAAAAAAATTTCATTGTCGACAATGAAATTAAACTAAGTAATATGCTTACCTTTCTGAGTTCTGTGCAAATCGCTATCATTCGTTCTGTTTCCTTCACTCTCCAACTTGCAACTGAAAAAACAGAGAAAATTTAATTTGTTTTTCTTTTTAGGCGACATTCTCACAAGTAAAAAGAAACAAACATAAAGGGATAAAGATACCATCTCTTATAGTGGTGGGGCCATTGGCGAATAAGGCAACCACAGCAAGGGTCATGGCAACATCTGGCATTTTGTTCATGTTAACATCTACTGCTCGGAGGTGTTTGCTTCTAGTAGAATCTCGTGGTGGTCCCGTCACAGTAACACTGTTCTCTGTCCATGTTACTTTAGATCCCATTTTCTCAAGAACTTCCGCAAATTTCACATCCCCCTAAATCAATCAAAATCCAAAGGCAGCCTCGTGTTTATTTAGTGATATAAAAGAGGTAAAAATAATAATCGCTTGATTTATATTGAAGCATGTAAAAGGTACCTGTAAACTGCTGGTCCCACAACCTTCCACAGTGACAGTGCCACCAGTTATGGCGGCTCCAGCAAGGAAGTAACTTGCACTCGAAGCATCACCTTCCACATAAGCTTTTCCAGGCGACCTGAGTTTTTTTTTTCCCCACCATTTCATTTAATACCAAGAGAAAAGTACTTATATAAGCTTGTACAACCAAAATGATAAACATACTTGTATTTTTGTCCTCCTCGGACTAAGAACTGATCCCAACTATCACTATGCACTACTTTAACCCCAAATCGTTCCATCAATTTCAAAGTCATCTCAACATAAGGAACCGAAATCAACTTATCAATGATCTCTATTTCAACGTCTCCTAAAGCCAAAGGAGCTGCCATAACCAAGGCGGTCAAGTATTGACTACTAATCGACCCGGAAAGTTTCACCTGTAAATTGTTAAGGTCATAAACATCAACAAAGTTTTTCACTTCTCAAATTACGCAACTCAAATAAGGACGAAGAAGAAAGGGGGGAAAAATTAAATATACTCACTTTCCCACCAGGAAGGCCTCCTTTTCCAACTACACGGACTGGAGGGCAATTAGTTCCAAGAGAACAATCAATATTTGCTCCGAGCTGTTTAAGAGCATCAACTAAGTCACCAATTGGCCTCTCTCTCATTCTGGGTACCCCATCAAGTACATAGCTGAAATAAATATATAAAAAACAAAAACAAAAAATTGGTGAGGTTTGACAAAAGGAAAGAGGATGAAATTGAGTATCTGATTACTAAGTTAATGGACCTTATGTTTCCACCTGCTGCAGTAACAGCAGCAGTTAGCGGACGCATTGCTGTTCCTGCGTTTCCAAGGAAGAGTTGGATTTCATTTGTTGATTCTTTGGTTACTGGAAAATGACCACCACACCCTTTTCGTTGCCAACGATTGCTCTTTTCGTTGCCTTATCGTCTTCTACGTTTAGACCAAGAGTTTTCAATGCTTCAAGCATGTAGTGAATATCCTCACTGTTCAACAAGTTGTCCACAATTGTTGTTCCCTATATGACAAGAAGAACAAATAGATAATTAATGCGATGCAATCACTTTTGTACTAAAAATCATGAAAAAGCAAATAAATAAATAAATAAAATTATATATATATAATCATCCTAAAAGAAGCAAGTTGAAACCGACAGCAAGTGATCTGATTCAAAGTAATAATCCTATTAACTGAAAAAAAAATTCGATTTTTTCTAGTGTATCATAAATCTACCTCGGAAAGGGCAGCAAGGAGGAGGATCCGATTGGACAGAGACTTTGACCCGGGCAAATTGATGATTCCGGAGATGTCTTTGATTGGTTGCAGTACGATTTCCGGCGCCGTTGACGGCTTCTCTGCGGTGGTGGTGGTGGCGACTGAAGCTGAAACCCTAAGCGGAGCAATCGCACGAACGGAAACGAACCCATTGCAATTCTTCATATTTCGAGAATTGGAAGCACCCAGAAACTGTGATCTCAGTGAAACAGAGTTCAAGGAGTTGATGAATTTTTGGGATTTAGGAAGGGTGTGGAAGATTTGAGTGTTTTGAGGTCCATTGCAGATTTTGCTCGCATGCGCCATTTTCTGCCGCTTCTTCTATTTCTTCTTTCTCCTCTCTCCCTCTCTCCCTCTCTCCCTCTCTCTCTCTCTCTCTGGAAGGGAGTTTGATTGATTGAATGAATGAATTGTCTCTCTCGGTGCACAGAGCTGGTGTTGTTGGTGAGGATTGGACAGAAACGGAGGGTGCAAATGAAGGAGCTCTGCCTTTTTCTCACCAACCAACTTTGGAACCAGAAATTACTCAGTGGGGTTTACTTGTAGTATCAGATTTTCAGTTTTTCAAAAGAACAAAAAAATAAAATAAAATAAGTATAAATTTTTTATAAGTTTTAATTATAAAAAAAAATTCATTTAATCATTAAAAAAAATATGAAATTATTAAATTATCCTCAATATAATCTAAAATAAAAAATTATGAAATGATAAATATATATTTATCCTTTTCACAAATCCTATCGATAACCAAGAATTTTAAATCGTAATTTTAATAATGTTGCACCAAATCTAATTTTTCATCCGTTTTTCATTGTCATTTCTAATCCTTTTTACCTCATTTCGTCAATTACATATGTTTACAAATTTCATATTCGAATATCAAGAGTTTGAAGATATACAAATTATCTGACTAAGTTTCAAATTTTTATACTTGATTTTTCTTTTAATGTTTGATAGATAATTGAAATATTTTGAGTTTATTTTATTTTTATTTTAGTTCTATTGTACTTTCGAATCATTCTACAACTAGAAAATCTAGAAATCTAAAAAATAATTATTACTTGATTGCTCAATTATTCCATAATTAGAATCAATTGAGCAATCATGAAAAATGAACAGATACTTGAAAGTCTCTGACCAATCCACCAAATTGCTTAATAACTTCATAATCTTCCAATTGCTTGATGGCTTTATAATTTAGAATTATTGAACAATCGGGCAACATATAGATTTTCAACTCTTTAACCAAGAATATTAATTTCTTTTTATTATTTTCTTTCTACATAATAAAAATTTTATTTGGTAATTATTTGCTTCGATAGTGAATAAAATGAGAATATGCATCCAAATAAGAAAGATAATTCGTTGTATTTGCATCCAAACATCACATATTGATCAATTGGAGTTTCAATTGAATCTAATGTTACTGTCCACTTTGCCTTTAGTCTTGAACCATAAAAGTCCAATTTTTCATGATTTGACCTAAATATTATATATTTATATCATAACTTAATATTTAATCATTATACTTGGAATTATAACGATCCAACTTTTTATGATTGGACCTAAAGGTTAGTCTTTTATATCGTAATCTAATATATAATCATTAGATTTAGAATCATAATTGTCAAATATTTCATAATTAGACAGAAATGTTAAATATTTCTATCATAACCTAATATCTGAACATTAGAATTAGAACCATAAATATCTAACTTTTCATGATTGGACCATAAATGTTAGATTTTTCTATCATAACTTAATATATAATCATTGGATTTAGATAATTAGGAGCCATTGAGCAATCAAAAAACTGAACGGAGACTTGAAAATCTATGACATCTCCACTCGATTGATTGATAGTTTCATAATTAAAAGCCATTGAACAATCGGGTAAATAGAAGAAGAAAAAAATACTTGTAAGTCTCTTATCTACAAAATCATTATCATTTTGTCACAACTACAATAAAATATGTTTAGTCAACTATAATATATATATATATATATATATATCCATGAATATCTAAAATAAAATCATGCTCATTTCAATTAAAAAATATATTCTCATCAAATGTATAATAATTACAACTCGAAAGTTATATGTCTATAATAATTACAACTCCAAAGTGAAATATATAATAAATAATTGTAAGCTAAACAGTAAAAGAAGATTTAGAGATAGAGAAAAATTTATTATTTATTCATTAACATTTGATATGATATATTGTTCAAGCTTTATACTCTTCAATTATAAGCTTAACAAATTTTTAACAACTTTTGAACTACTTTCCTTCTCCTAACTTCATTAACCACTAAATACTAATTCAATTAGTATGATCTCGGTGAAATTAAGCTTGTCCTCAAGCTGATATCAAGAGTAAAGATTATACTAAAGATATTATAAGCTTCCAAAAATCTCTTGAACTAAAAAAAATAAAAAATTCTATCTCATGGGCCTTTTGTCGAACATGTGGTGGACGCTCGGTAAATTCAAGAAGAAGTGCATCAAATGCACACCCATATTAGTCCATCTAAAAGCAAGATAGTCCGAATTTTGTACCAACAATATCTAGAAAAGTGATAATATAAGTTTCATTCGAATTATAAAAATCAAATGAAATATGTCTTTATACTTTTTGTGAATCTCTAATATTTTTTTTTTTTTTGACTCTATAGAATACATGAAAGTATTAATCTTTGTCACTTTGATGACTTACACATAACTTATAGTTGAAGAAGAAAAGAGATGTAAAAGAAGATGAGACGAAGAAGATGAAGATTGAACTCTTGATTTAGTAACCGTTTGTTTTCCTGTTTGAAAATCGTGAGCAAGTTAGAGAAAGTGAAAGATGAATGATTTCTTATTTATCTTTATCTTTTCTTTTTTATTTTTATTTCTTAAATCATTAAAATTATTTTGGTAATTTTATATTTATTTATAAAAGACCATTCTTGCAAGTTAATTTTTATGTGTTTTATCTAACATGCTGACTTCGGGGTTACATCTCATTTCAAACATGGAGGTTGGTGGAGTTTTTTTTTTTTTTTTTTTGGATTATATTACTTTTTAATTTTTTTAATTTTTTTTAAAAAAAAAGAAATAATTAAAAATAACCCCGGAAAATGAAAACCGAAATAAAATAAAACAGTGGATCATGCTTCCATTCCACGTCGTTGACTATTGACTAATGAGTAGTGGGTTCAAATTTCAGAAATTGGTTAAAATAATCGGAATATTACGAATAATTCCACGTTTTTCTTTTCAAGATCTTGACCCAATAAATAAATTTAATAATAAATAATAAATTGGACCAAACTATTTACTGGCATTGGTGAATGACGTGGCCAGTGTAAAAAGAAAAAAAATATTTTTTTTTAATTTATAAAAATTAATATTTTATATTATTTTATTTCTAATTATTAAATTTATTTTAAAATAAAATATAATAATTCTCAATCTAACTCGGAGGAGCACTCGAACCCATGTCGAGAGGAGATTGTAGAAGGAAAACAAAAAGATAGATAAATTTGAAGCAAATGTTTTTAGATTAGTGAGAGAAATTTCAAAATAGTAAATACTATGATATAAAATAAGAATTAAATAAATCTATATTGATTTAATGAATATTTTAGTGGCTTGAGGTGGAGGTGCTAGGTGGTAGTAGGTCTAAGGACAACGGTGGTGATGAGTAACAATAAGGTACTCATCATGAACACGATTTATCTGTCCCCCTTTAGTTAGGTGGCTCTTAGGAAACTTTTCTCACCTACTCAATCCAACATTGAAAGAAGATGAACAAGAAAATTTATGAGGAACACAATAAAGAAGATGGAGAAAGAATGAATGGATTTGGCCCATTTTAACAACAAGAAAAGAAGGTCGAAAAGTAATTTTCCAACTTGACGTTTTGATGTAAAGTTTATATCTTTTGCCTAATCAAAAATCAGCCACCATGAAAGAGAAATAAAAAATTACATAAGACATTATCCAAGATTTGTTTCATGTTTATGAACGAATAACTCATGTCTACTACACACTCACTTTCTCTTCTCCTCTCTATCCAGATCGTCATGTCACCCGACGAGTCTCGCCGCGCAAGCAACTGTGAAAATTACATTCCAGCTCGATCTTCTTATTCCAAACCCAAAGCCACACAATATATTCTAACTGTTTTAACTAACGTGTTTAGCTGCCGCAATAACAGCCTCAACTGTGATACCAAACTCCTTGTATATTTTCCCGGCCGGTGCACTTGCCCCAAACCGATCAATCCCAATCGCCTTACCTTTACTTCCAACAATCCTCTCCCACCCAAAAGTCGATCCAGCTTCAATGCTGACCCTAGCTGTTACATTAGCCGGTAAAACGCTTTCCTTGTAAGCATCCGACTGATCCTCGAAAAGCTCCCAAGAAACAAATGAAACAACCCTAACTGCCTTCCCCTCCTTCCTCAGCTCGTCTCCTGCTTTGGCTGCAATCTCCAATTCGGACCCAGTTCCGATTAGGATAACATCCGGCTTGTTGTTAGAAGAATTATCAGAAATTATGTATCCACCCTTTTCAACTCCTTCAACAGAAGTTCCAGGCAGATGAGGAAGCTTTTGCCGGGAAAGTGCAAGAATAGACGGTCTCTTCCGGTTAAGAGCTGCAATCCGGTAAGCTCCAGCAGTCTCGTTACCATCAGCTGGCCTGAGCATTAAAATATTTGGCATAGCCCGGAAACTTGCAATGTGCTCAATGGGCTGGTGGGTTGGCCCGTCTTCTCCAAGCCCGATAGAATCATGGGTCATGACATAGATGACACCAGCTCCAGAGAGGGCGGAGATTCTTATGGCAGCTCTCATGTAGTCGGTGAAAACGAAGAAAGTGGCACAGTAAGGAATGAGAGCAGGGCTGTGAAGAGCAATCCCATTGCAGATAGCTCCCATCCCATGTTCTCTGACACCAAAACGGAGGTTACGTTCTTGTGGGGTGTCCTTCTGGAAGTCTCCAAATTGTTTGAGTAATGTCATGTTGGATGATGCCAGGTCAGCACTGCCACCTAGGAAACCAGGAAGCACATTTGCAAGGGCATTGAGGCATTGTTGAGAGAGGTTTCTGGTCGCATCGGCTGGGCTCTCTGTGGTATATTTCTGCAGATAAAATTCAGTCAGAGCATATTCATATGAGCTTTCTTCCCATGAAACTTGTTTTTTTCCCAGGACTATAAACTTACAGGAAGTGCCTTTTCCCAACCAGCGGGCAATTCACCCTTGATGATAGACTTCAACTCAGCAGCTTCCTCTTTGTATTTCTTCTCATATTGGGCGAACTTGCCATTCCATTCAGCTTCAAGAGCAGCACCCTCTGGGATGTGGCGGCTCCAGTGCCTAAGGAAGAAATACTGGAAAAAATCAATACCAAGTCTAATGATGAAACAAGTGTGGTTTATTAATTAATCTTACTTTTTGACATCTTCGGGCACATGGAAAGGCTCATATGGCCACCCAAGATTCTGCCTAGTAGCATCAACTTCCTTCGCACCCAATGCACTACCGTGCACACTGTATGAGTTGGATTTGTTTGGAGATCCATAACCAATAGTAGTTGTCACCTATGACAATGGAAAAAATAATGATGTCAATTAAATGATCCCAACTTTTTTGGGGGGCCTATAGCCATTATGTGGCATAGAGGCTTCAGAAGCAAAGCAAAAGCCTAATGCCAATTTCAACAGAAAAGAACTAAGCAATCTTAACCTTGATCAAAGTAGGTTTGTCTGTAACAGCTTTGGCCTCCTTGATGGCAGCTCGGATCTCATCATATCCAGTGTTTCCATTCTTCACCCAGATAACATGCCATCCAAGACCCTCAAAACGGCTCTCCACACTCTCTGTAAATGCTATCTCCGTGTTACCATCAATGGAGATGTGGTTATCATCATAGAAAGCAATCAACTTTCCTAGGCCCCAGTGTCCAGCTAATGAAGACGCCTCATTAGCGATCCCCTCCATTTGACATCCATCTCCCAATATACAATACCTAGAAGGAAAAAGAGTAAAAAACTAATGAATCACAAAGTTCACCGAGAAAAAGAAATTGGATCCGGGATAGATATTTTACGTGTAATGGTCGACGATTTTATTGTCCGGCTTATTGAAGCGTGCAGCTAAGTGCTTCTCTGCAAGGGCTAGACCGACAGCATTGGCAATACCCTGACCAAGAGGACCTATAAGCGAAAAAATATAACAACATGTTGAGTAGTTAAAATAATCATAAATGACATAATTTTAATAATAATAATAAAAAAGACTAGTTGATTGAAGTTAAGTTTTTTGAGGCGAGGAACTCACCGGTTGTGACCTCAACACCTGGAGTCTCAAAGTTCTCGGGGTGTCCAGGAGTTCTACTTTCCCATTGACGGAAACTCTTCAAGTCCTCATCCTGATAATCATAGAGATCGGATATTAACAAAGATCATATAATTCAGTTCAGTGAGAACTTTAACTCAATGTTCTAATGATCATATTATTTTTCATTTCCCGGATCTATTTGTAAAACTACTATTTATTGCAGTAAACTACCCAGAAAATGTAGAAGAAAAACATCAAATTCTTTTCCAAAGTGAAAACAATCTTCCTTCACAAAATATACTCTGAATCAAATCGACACTACCAAGGAAATTACATGCTGATCCAAATCTGAAAAAACGTGCAAAACCCAGATAAACCCCTACCAAGAAAAAATGAATAAAATAACAAGAGAGACTGACCTTGACACTATCGTATCCAGCGAGGTGAAGCAGAGCATACTGCAACATACATCCATGGCCGGCGGACAAAACGAAGCGATCACGATTGAACCAATACGGGTTCTTCGGGTTATACTTCATGATCTCGTCGTACAAGACATGACCCATCGGGGCACAACCCATGGGCAAACCCGGATGACCCGAGTTAGCCTTCTCCACCGAATCGATCGACAAGAACCGGATCGTGTTGACCGACTTCTCCACCAGCGAAGAGTCGGTGGTTTTCTCCAAAGTTTTCTCGGCCGTTGAGGCTCGGACTACTTGTCTCCGGGTCTGGGAGATTCCGGTTCGGACCGGAGAAGCAGAAATGCGGGCCGAGTTGGTAGATTTGAGGCCGGAGAAGATCAGGGGGGAGAGAGAGACGCGGTCGGAAGATGGGTTGGAGGCATTGTTGGAGACGGAACGGGCTAAGAGAGCTTGGGAGAGTGTGAGAGATGAAGTGGAAGCCATGGCGGAGAAACAGAGAGAGAGAGAGAGAGAGAGAGAGATGGATCGTTTACAGAGAGGGAACAAAGTATCTATCGGGTTTTAAAAATATTTTCGGGGTGATGATCTGGTTGAGGTCTTCTCGTCTAAAAAACAGAGTGACGACGACAGGTAGAGAAGAGCGAGAGCTGACCGTTAGATCGCAACAAGAAAATATCTCGACCGTTGACTACTGAACAGAGTTACAGATTTGTGCTCTGTTTTTTCGAATTTAATAAGGTTGGGAAGGTAAATTTAGATTTTTGGTTGGAAAGCCAAATTCTCGCATTAAATAATGTTAGAACGTAAAAAAGCATAAGAAATTATCTCGTGTAAGATTTTGACCTTAGAAACAGAACGTATTCTATCAACCTTTTTATATAAGAGGAGAAAAATAGCATTCATATGTTAAAAGGGTAACGGGTTTATCATCCTTCTCTCACATAAAGTATAAAACGGGTCATAAAATCTATTTTTGTAGAGCGTAAAGAAGGGAAGTAATTTTAAAATATATATTTAATTAAAGTTATTTAAATACTAAAAATATTTTAAATATTAAAAAATATAATTAAATACTAAATTTTTTTTTTAAAAATCCCTTACCTTCTCCTACCAAACATACTGGTATAACTATAAATAAAATTGTTTTCAAATATCAACTATAAAGGTTCATTGATTTTTGTGTATGTGGGGTCGTAACACCATTGAAAAGATGGAAAAATCGTACACATTTATAGTTATTATAATCCAATACGATGTTATTTGGTTTTCGACTGCCTCTCATTCTATATACCAAGAAATCAACCAAACCTGACATGGTAACCCATTTTCTAAATTTAAGTTTATGTTTGTTGACGTAGTGTTGAACAACCCGCAAAACAATATACTATACCAGAAATCACATGTGAAGGATATTGTTTACTGTGAGAAAGACTCGTGTAGTGTTAAAATATGATAAATTATGTAAAATATAATCTCATATATATCATATTTTAATTGGTAAATTAAATTTGATCTTGACCACACAAATCTCTCTTGTTTGGGTCCTAACCTTGGGTTATAATACAACTCATCACAATTGCAGCTCTTAATCATTTTCTTAAGCAAAAAGTTCGAGATTTTATCCTATCAATCAAGTTGAATTAGATTAGATCAGCTGGTGGCATTGGTCAAGAACTCGATCGTGTATCTATTTGCTTTTGAGTCGAAGATTTGGTCCAGATGCAGTGAAAGCGGTGGTTAAGCTGGCCGCCTGTCATTCAAAACTTTTAACCCACCCAACTCCTAGTTCATTACAATAATACCCTCTGATCCCAAAATTAAATAACTATTTCACCAGCCGACACCTTACATGTGCTCTAGCTACTATCTGTAAGACGCCATGGGGGAACCAAAACGGAAGTTTGAATGTAGTACCAAACTGCCATTTCATACCGTTTATCCTCGGAAACAAATAAATGAGCCTGAGGGTACGATAGGCTGAGCCGCGTAGTACCACATGCTAATAAACTCATTACATCATTTTAGTACGCTTGGAGCTTGAAGAAGTGTTTCTAATGCCTCTAGTGGTGACAGAATATGATGAGGATGCTGATTTTAGAGAGGGTGACTTGTCAATGTAAGCATACCTTTCATTGCCGTTCCAATATAATATGACCCGGTTTGTGCAGCAATGTGACCAGCTATCACCTGATCAGAATGGAAGTAAACAGACATGCTCTCAAACGCTATACAATTACAGTGGGTAAGGAATCAATTATGAAATATAGAAGCTCATTGGAGGGGAGAAGCTGATTTGATTATAAGATCTCACCCAGGGCAAGTGTTAATTGGAATGAACCTTCGGTGTACTTGGTTGTCACCTGATTACATAAAACAACCTGCCACAAGGAGAAAAGAAGTGAATGAAGAACCAAGGCAGAAGAGGAAGTACCAATAAAAATCTAAGCCATTATGGTAAGCAAGGACTATAATGGGTCAAGTTGTTTGAACCTTTACAATGAGATGGAAAAGATGCTTACTGCCAAACTGAACTTTTTTGCAAGCTTCATTAACTTAAGAGCCATTCCACTCAGCAATCGTGTCCTGAGGGCTAAGTCATCAAAGTCTTGACGAAAATGGAAAGTAACACTATCAACAATGACGATTTTGACCTGTAATTCATGAAAGGCACTGTGACTAAGGAGGAATTCGAGCACTCTATGAAAATAATATAAGATAAAGACAGGAATACTATTCGTACATTATTATGCTCAGTGATGAACTTGTCTAGATAATTTATCAGAGCAATTTGCTCTGAGTAACTGCAGGCTCGAAAGTAGAATATGTTTTCAAGGATATCATTTGGTTGGAGTTTAACTGCACTAGGTTGGAGATCCTTCCTTAAAAGACCACTGTATTCTGACAGGTCCTTGATGCATGCTTCAGCAATTTGCATGGCACGCTCCATCATGAAGCTTCCTTCTGTATCTGAGCACCACGAAAGTGACACAAATTTAAAAATGGAGTAAATAAATACATGGAGTGAGAAATGGAGTGAAGACATTACCTATGTACACTGCTTTTCCGCCTAAACCACCATGATCGACAGGAATTTGTACATTGACTGCAAGTTGAATCCTGCAATATAAATCAAGGCAAAGAGAAACATTTTTTTACTAGTCTTTTTGTTTTATTAGAACATACAAATCCCAACACCTGAAAGATGAGAAACGAAAAATTTCATACCCAAGCTGTGTTTTACCAATGCCAGGAACTCCACCTAGAAAAGAAGATCGAAAAAATGGGAGAAGTGAAAACAAATCTCGTTCCAAATAGAAACTTGAATGTATTCCCTTAATTAAAGACCAAAAAAGTAGAAAAGGGTGGTGAATGGTGATAAATTGCTCAATCATGCACCGCTTGGCTGGAGAAGGGAATTGACTAACCAATCTCTGTAACTTCTCTGCAATTTATTCCCCCGCCCAGGATGTTATCTAGATCCGTACAAGATGTAGTGATGCGTGGAATTAAGTGCTCCTCATGGTACATATCCCACGCAGTTTGTGCCCCTGCAATGGATCAGAGACGATGAATCTTGAAATTGAAATATGGAAAAGTGAGTAGTTTCAGCAAAAAAGAGCGAACGAGTGAATATGATGAGAAACAAAGAAACTGTTTGAGTGAGACAATTAATTGATGATGGAAAATTGAAGAAAACTCAACTAAAGAGTTATAGAATGTGACTTTCACCACATTCCAAAGGATTTTAGCGAAGTATATCTTATCATGGGGCACATATCTTCCTCATTGGATCTATCACTAGGAACTTTTTACCCTGAATTACATTTTGAAGTTTTCAAATTCTTCAAGGAAAAAAAGTGGACATCAATAAAAGAGGAGATACCATTTACAATGGCATGACTTGCATCCGACTTATCCAGTCTACTTCCATGTGATGCGACCTTCTGAATCTTGAGAGCTTCACTGTCTGAAATTGCCAGTTCTGTATAGAGAAAACAGAATTGAAAAGTTCAATCCACACCCAAGAAAGTCGAACAGTGAACACGGTTATGTAACCATATGCAACCACAAAAGAAGATTCAAAGGACACTTTCCGTTTTCACGCCTTCGAAGTTCAGTATATAAGTGCAGGTGATTTTCACATATTTTGAAAGGGATTTGAGGTTACTTAGATTCATGAGCAAGAAAATGGAGGTGTAGAGGGATACAAATTCATTCACAACCACGTGTATAGCTTCAAGAGATGAGTAAAACTTAATTTCTCTATCTTCAAAGACCACTTACACACTCTCGATCAAATTTTAATTAGATTTTTAGCTCACTCACAGTCACAGACATCAAATCGCTATTGTCTTAAGAAACAAAAAATGGACAGAAAACTCTCTATCTTCCGTAACTGCGAAATGACATAGAAAACTCTAAACATGGTTGTAATCAACGATCACAGTAAGAAAATCGAGAAACCAATGCACTATTCAAACTTATAACGATTGGTTAAGGATCTGATTCAAAAGTAACTATTATAAGTACAGTCAGTGAATAATAGAGAAGAAGATGAATGAGGATGATGATGATACCTTGCGCAAGAGCAGACGGAGAGAGCGAAGATATCGAGGAGAGAGTAGTGTAGCCTGATGATATCAATTTTCCTCTCTGTGATGCTGAAATCGGTAACCTTCCCACCTCCATTGTTACCCCCCTTCCCTCGTTTTCGCGCCCAGGGCCTTTTCTGGCGCCGAAACCATTATTTATCAATATCGTTTTTTTTTTTTTTTTTAATTATTATATAATAAAATATTTAAAAATTGAAATTCTAAATAAATTGGTAAAGTAGCAATTTATTTTTGGGCAAGAAGAGATTTTAGAAGGGGAACAAGTCAAAAGCTGACCAACCCAACAAGAACAAAACATACAGGGAAAAACACTGGGAGGAGGGAAAGCTTAGAAGCCCAACCCAGTCCAGGAAAGAAAAAGGGCCAGACATACCCCAACCCAAGACTTTGGTATAGAACTTCAAATTGAATTTTTAATTTTTTTTTTAATGTCCTTAATCAGAAGATGTATTGACATGTTACCAATGAAGTTGGTATAAAGAAGTAGCAATAATGCAATATATATTTACATGTAATAAATATTTTTATATGATGAGACATTTTTTTAATATTTATGTTATATAATTAAGTAAAATATTAAATTTTATTGTAATTATAAACATTACTTTTATCTATCATATTATTTATTACATAAAAAAATATTTATAATTATAATAAAATTTAATATCACGTGATCATATATTATATACATACAAGAATTTTTATTTAGAAATGTTCCTTCTTCAAAACTGTGTATAAAGTATGGATGAACAACAATCAAATTAGTCGGATCCGATCAGACATTATCAGATATAATCGCAGATCAAACGGGTTTCGAATAGAAAGATCAGATTGGATCCATTACGATCGGGATGAATTCCGACCTCTTTCTTTAAAGAATATTTTGTTTATGTTTTATCTTATAAGACTATATTGATTTGTTTAATTGAAGATTATATTTTTTTAAAAATAAAATAATATTTTAAGAAATAATTAATGAAAAAGTCACCTATTATTGAAAAAAGAGTTAATTGAAATTTTCATTTAAGAAAATAATATATAGAAAAATATTTAAAAGAAAATTGCAATAAATATAATTGATTAAATAAATGGAAAATTTAAAAATTCATTTAAAAAAAAAATAATAGAGTAATTACTTTATACATTTAAGGAAAGAAGTAATGAAAAATTATATATAAAAAAATTGAATGAAAAATACTTTAAAAGGAAATCAATTTTAAGGAAAAATTTGCATTAATTCATTTTACTAAATAAGAAAATAAATTAATCCAAATTCAAAATAAATAAATAAAAATTCAGTCATATGCCATCTAACCGATTTAATGTCGGATTGGATGGATTGGACTATCAATATTTAAGCATCCTCATCCTCATATCGGAACAGATTTGCTCACCCCCGGTACAACGTACAATTATGGAACTTTTCACTATAATACATTTTTAACCAAATAAGGAACAGATTAATTTATACAGAACTGGAGAGCAGGGGTAAGAATTCTTAAATAATCTCTCTTATAAATCTACTTAGGACTCATTTATGCATGTTGAGATGCCTGAATGATGGATGTAAGAGACGGATGAATTCTAGCCGTTCTCAAGGACCGAGCTGCGCTCTTTCCCTCTGCATATTCCTCGCCTAATGGCCACCTTGGCCGCAAATCATACTGATTCATATGGAAAGTACATTAACGGTTTAATAATTCATTGAAAATACATATACACATGACAAAACTCTCAGCACATTATAGACGAATATTAGGAACATACTACAAAATCTTCAGGTTCATTGGCAGGTGCTGGAGGATCGAATCTTCCCATACGGAAGTGCTCGATGCCGGTCCAAGCAACCATTACACCTATCAAACAATGTGAAATGACCTGGATTATTTTCACTTAAAAGTTGTGTCATTATGGTAACTATGAAACAGAAAGAGCTATTAGTCGAGCCAAAGCCCAAAACCAGATAAAATTAAATTACCATTATCAGTGCAGAGGCTTGGAGGAGGACAGACAAGTTGTAAGTTTTTCTTCTTGACTATTTCATCGAGTCGAGCCCTAACATACTGATTTGATGCTACGCCTCCGGAGACTACCTGCATAGAAAGAATATGAAGTTCATTTACATACATAGAGAACTATTGAAAGAGACGTGACATTATTTTGCAGTCCACATCACCATGTGTTTTAGAGAAGGCTCCATCTTCAATGCCCATTCGATTGCTCTTTCACACCTTTCTTCAAGATGTAACACAGCAACTCGCTGAAATAAAGATGTCATGAGGATTGAATAAATAATAGAACGAGGAGGTGTTCTGTAAGACCTTACATAAACAAAATAATACCTGAAAGGAGGCTGCTATATCAGCTCTAGAGCTTCTTTCTTGGCTACTAGTAGAAGAAATGGGTATGTCAGCATTACTACAGAGATCATATTCACTCGTTAACAGGTGGGATGACAAAAATAAAAATAACAAAAGGAGCTCAAGCTCTTTTTTCTTTTTTCTTTTTTTAATTTCCAATTTATTCAGTACATATTTCTGGATTCAATTGCGAGCCTGACTTGAGTCTTCAACCCAGCATAAGAAAAGTTGCAATCTTTGTGTTGTTGCATTGGAGTCTGGAAGGAAAGGAAATGAAAAATTAAATACAACCTGAGAAACAATTACAAATAAACAATTACAGAGGCTTACAGAGAATTTGATTGATTTGGCATCTCCCTCTAAAGCAAGCTCCTCTATGGCTGGCCCACCACTCCTCCTCAGATCAAGGCCAAGCCATTTTGCTGTCTTGTCATATGCCTCACCAATAGCATCGTCTATTGTTGTTCCAAGTTGTAGGTATTGGCCAAGATCCCGAGCTAAAATAATTAGATTGTGTCCTCCTAACAAAGTAATTAGCATTGGAACAAAATGAGATAGAAAGAACAACATTTTGATTTTGCCAATCCTATTTGAAACGTCTCAGAATAAATGAACGCTCTCATTCTCATTATTAGAATACAATGAAATCAATGGTTGTCCCCCCAAAATCATAAAAATAAGGGTGCTAACACTTTTTTTTTTTTTCATTTTGTTGCCTTGTGATGGAAAAATGATTGATTGAACGACTCACAACTTCCTAATGGGATAATGCTTGTCATAAGAACAAAACTAACAAAGGAAAAACTAAAACAAAATGAAAAATAAAAGATGAGTAAAAAAAAAACGTAGTTGGGGAATATAAACTCTTGCCTGAAATGAGTACTGCCATGAACGGAAACTGCAATTCTGATTTAACTAATCTGCAATAGTAAAGAATCATATTATAAAAAATCTTAGTCATGAATATATAAAACAAATCATTGTCCATAACTGGTGTTTAAATTTCCTTTGGCCTTCACATGTACCAACTTTAGGATTTCTTTCCTCCCAAAAAATATGGTTAATGTAATACCTAGCAACCAAAGCATGAGCCTCCATATGATGTACCCCAACAATTGGTAGATTGAAGCGACTGGAAAGTTTCCGAGCTTTCTGCACTCCAACTGCATGTCAAATGCATGAAAAACTAGATCCGACAAGCTGCTTCAAATGATTAAGATGTTACAACTATAAATAAGAATGGTACCAAAATCCACGAAGGTCTAGAAAGGTAAAGAGGCAAGCAACAGGCAACCTAAATTCCTTCAGACTATGAATCTAATATCAAGAGTGATCAGGATTTATGTCCAACAAAAACAGCATAAAAGATATGACCCAGAAAAAGGGAATAAGAAAAATTACCACGGAGACAGAGGCTCAAACCAGGGCCAATAGTGACCGCAACAGCTGTTAGATCCCTCTCAGTTAATTTAGCTTTCTCAATTGCTTCCTCAACAACCTGCACTTCCCAAAAAAAAAAGAAAAGGGTAAGCATATATAAACCATAAATCAATTAAAATCTTGAAAAAGCAATTAAGAAAGAGAAATCATTTTACGAGTAACCTTATCGATCACTTGTGAGTGTGCTTCTCCAGCCATTTTAGGCGCAACACCTCCATATCGAGCTAGCAAATCTGCCTTGATATCAATATGGAGACAACAAAAATTACAAAACAATGTTGACTGCGAGCAATACTTACAATGTATACATTAAACAACCACTTCAACTGAAGCTACTTTTATTGATTCACCAACAGGAAAGAAAAAAAAAGTAATTAAGAAGTAGTTATGTCCACATCTAACACATATGCTAGTAAAATACCTGAGAAGCAACTACTTGGCTAAGAATTTCACCGTTGCTCTTAACCTAAACCCACAAAAAACCAGACCAAGCAATAAAATTCCATTACAATCAACCAAAAAAAAAAAATTACGAAGCCACAAAAAGACAAAGGCAACGTCGACAGCTTACAACAGCAGCAGCAGTATCGTCGCAGCTCGTTTCGATTCCCAGAACAATCAAATCGCCTGGCGGCATAGAAGTCTGGATCGTCGCTGTTGGAGAGCCCAGAGTATTCGAAGTGGAAAAACGGACTGGTGAGAAAATCAACGATTGAGGTCTGAGCCGTAAGCAACCCAATCCAATTTGATGCTTGAGGTGATTTAGTGAGCCGAGAGCTGTCACAGCGCATGGAAACGGAGGTCTCGAGAGCATATTTAGGCGGGAAAATGTTGAAGAAATTGCCATTTCGGCTACACGAGGAAAGAATAAAAACGAAGAAGAACGCCAGTTCTCAGATAATTACAGTCTTTACAGACGATGGGGAAAAAAACATCTTAATCTTAAATGGGCCACCTCGGCCCAATAAAAACTTTAGGCCCTGATCAGATTTGGGTCTCCCTTTCAAAGCCCAACATCCAACGTATCGCCAGTTGATAAATAAATTAGAAGCGATGCGTCGGATTTGTAGCGACGACAGGATGAACTTGTGTTATAAATTTTTATATATCAAGGAAAAGCTTCACAGCGAGTATATTTTCGGTATAAGCTGAATCAATATATTTCAACATCATATATTTTCGGTATTAAGTTAAAAAATATTTGAAAATTTCTAACACTCTAATATCATATATTAATCTCGTAATGTTATAAATGAAATCGTATTGTCGACCGCATTTAATTTACGGCTTCCTCTCGTCGATTGTCACAATTTCCAATAATGTACCATATCTTTCCCCGAGTTTCCTTGAATCTCAAATAACGCATGCAAAGAGAAAGGATTCAGATTTCAGATAGCTTGTACATAATGGAAATAGAAACTAGTAACTTAGAAAGCTAGAGAGGTGTGGATTCCGAACCATATCTCGATGGGGAACGTTCCTCTGCAATCAACAACAAGGTAACTTACATGGGACCTTCGTTCTTTGACTTTGTAGATGATATATCATTGCCTGTTCTGTTAACATCTCTCACACATAAGGTTGTCTTAACTTTTAAGTTTCGATCATGACTGTAAACCAAGGACTGGTGACACTAGCATTTGCCGGGGTTGAAGTGAACATGGTTCTGTTCGCAAAATGGGTCTTGAGACAAACCAATTCCGAGGCTGCTAACACATTCAGTAGATGGATGGGGACCACATACTGCTTCTCTCTGATCGGAGCTTTTCTCAGCGACTCTTACTTGGGATGATTTCGGACTTGTTTGGTTTTTCAACTCATCTTCATCCTCGTACGTCAAGTTTAAATTCTTAATTTCCTGCCATCTTATATAAAAGCGTGTTATATAATTTGCTCTTGTATATTTGCAGGGACTCTAATAACATTTTCACTATCAACCCATTTACTTCTACTCAAGCCTAATTGCTGTGGCAAAATCGGCCAATTATGTGAATCTCATGGAGTAGGCGAAATTGCAATCTTCTACACATCTATTTATCTCATTACATTAGGTAACGGGGCCCAAGAACCGGCATTGGCCACATTTGGAGCGGACCAATATGATGAGGATGATCCGGAAGAAAACAAGTTTAAGTCATCCTTCTTTAGCTATTTCTATGTGTGGACAAACCTAGGATGCTTAGTTGCAGGACAGTAATAGTCTACATGGAGAACATGGGAGATTGGATGGTCGGGTTTGGTTTATGTTCCGGATCCTCCGTCATTGCGTTTCCTTTCCTATTGAGTGGGTCAAAAAGGTATAGACAATCCGACTCTAATAACCCTTCCGGGAATCCAATATCGAGATCCTCTCAAGTGATAGTAGCTTCCATGAAGAAAATAAATCTCAAACTACCTTCATAAAGGAGAGGATGAGACTAAAAGGTTATGTCATGCCAATGGGTTCGGGTTTCTAGACAGAGCGGCTATTCTTACCCTGGAAGTTCCCGATTCGATGAATCTCTGGCATCTTTGTTCGGTTACACAAATCGAAGAAGTGAAATGCATGTTGAGGCTAATTCCAATATGCCTTTGCACCATAGCCTCATCCGTCATTTTCATACAAATGTTGTCTCTTTTCGTCGAACAAGGAGCCGCCATGGACAAGACTATATCAAACTTCCACATCCCTCTAGCAAGCATGACCGCATTTGATATTGTAATCACGTAGGTTTTCATCATCCTATGCGCCAAACTCACCATTCCTCTATATGTCAAGGTGATGAAACGAGAACCGAAAATTTCGAAAGAGCTACAAAGGATCGGGATCGGCCTAGCCACGGCTATAGTAGCCTTGTGTATAGTGGGGATTGTAGAGCAACAAGGGCTTAAAGCATGCTAGCCCGAATGGTAAAGAAACGAGTAGTTTGAGCATCTTTTGACAAACTTCTCAGTACGTGCTTGTCGGAGTCTCTGAAGCCCTTGTTTACGTGGCACAGATGGAGTTCTTCTCGTCCCAAACTTCGGATGGATTGAAGAGTTTGGGGATGGGTTTATCCATGTCGACTTCGGCTGCGAGGAGTTATATTGCAAGCATGATTTTGTCAGTGGTGATGATAATTATGTCAAAGGGCGGAAGGCCGGGGTGGGTCCCACCGAACTTGAATGACGGGCGTTTGGACCGATTTTTCGTTTGGACCGGGTGTGAGGTGGTATAGGAGTGTAATTGCCGCCATAACGGTGGTAGAGAAGCGAGACGGGGTGAGAGAAAATACGGTGGATGAGTGTTGGATCAAACAGGGTTAGATGAAGGATTTAGATAATGTAGTAATGGTTGATTGATTTTGGGATGTGTAACAAAGGACGACATGTCGTATCCAACCCCTCCCGAAATGTTGGAACTATTCTCGAACAATTTACCTTAAAAAAAAAACAAAAACGAAAACAAAAAGGGTCTAGGTTCACCGAACAACGATATTATAATATCAGAGAAACTTGCGTGAACATAAATTATGAGTGGGTGGTACTTCCATGGATCAACTACTAAAAGTATGTCGAATAAAAATAAATTTTGGGAACTTCTTATGCTTCTCGAAAATCCCAAATTTTTTCCTCGATTGCCTGACAAAAGACATTAAAAAAGTTCCATCATCTCCCACTGGGAATCATAGCAATCGAAATCAAAAGAGTACAACAAAGATGGAAAAAAGCGATCACTTACCGCTGAGATCGCTCCTTGTGAGGTAAAGCATTCCTCAGAGACGACATTGTAGCAGGAACATAGAAAAAACTCTGCAAGCACAGGCCGTTCATTGTCAAAACAAAAGCACAAGAGGTGTAGAAAAAGAGAACGAGGGAGAAAGAGAGAAGAGTGGGGAGTTACTAGAACTTCGAGAGAGAGAGAGAGAGAGTTAGTACCTGTGAGTCGGTGTGTGACGAAATTGGTGGCTGCCGAAGGTGAGATATAGGCGGAGCTGGTCCGTGCACGGCGGGAGAGAAGCGACGGTTAAGGAGGCGCGCAGCAGCTTCTGGCGCGAACTGCGAAGAGAAGAATTCGAAATTAATAAAGCCCTTCAAACGGGTGATAAAAGTTTGCTGTTTTTCTGATTTTGTGCGAAGAGAAGAACTCGAAGAACTCGAAACAAATAAAGGCATTCAATCTTTCCTGGTTTTGCTGGAAAAGTTTTCCAGATTTTTAATGGCTTTGAGAAATGAAAAAAAAAATGTGACGAAGAGTATGTAATTTGTTTCATTGTTGGAGGACTAAAATGTAATCTCAAAGTATATTTAATACATTTTAAACTGTTTAGTTCCCAAAATTTACTTTTGTGGGACATACTTTTAATAATTGACACATGTTACTGCTGTATTGGCTTTGATAGAATCATGTTCCCCCAGGTTTCTGTCCGATATTACAGTCACACAGCAAAATATTTCTAGAACAGGGCAACGTAACAAAGAAAAGATGCCACCTCCTCTTCCAGTTCTACCACTTTCTTCAAGATTCTCCTTCTCCCTCTGCACTCAAAATCAACCACCACCACCATCCCTCCCGTTTCTCTCTCTTCCGTCAACCTCTCTCCTCTCAAACCTCCTCTTCACCACTACCACCACCACCAAAAAAAACCTCATTAAGCCCGCCATGTCCTTCTCCTCTTCATCCTCTCTATCACCTTCGATGAACAAACAATCAGATTTCGACCCACCAGAAGACGATCAAAACCTCCTGCACGCCCTCAAGTATCACAACCAGACCAAGCACTCCTTCCACAAGTACGCAAGAGGGCCCCATGGGCTCGACTGGACTAACCAGCCCAACCCATTTCGCCGGTACGTCTCTTCTCCCCTTCTCCCTCTGGACCATTTCCCCTCCCCTCCCCCCTCTTCATCGGACGACACCTCTTTACCGTACTCATCTCTCTTCCACACTCTACCCCCTCCAAAACCCATTTCCAAATCCACTATTTCTCAACTCTTCTACAATTCCTTAGCCCTCTCCGCCTGGAAAACTACTGGCTTCTCCACCTGGTCCCTTAGAGTCAACCCTAGTAGTGGAAACTTACACCCAACTGAAGCTTACTTAATCTCTCCGCCTATAGACTCTGTTTCAGATTACCCTTTCGTCGCGCATTACGCTCCAAAAGAGCATTCTTTAGAACTCAGAGCAGAAATCCGATCCAATTTCTTCCCCAAATTCTTTCCCGAAAACTCGTTTCTCATTGGTTTCTCATCCATTTTCTGGCGTGAGGCATGGAAATATGGCGAACGGGCTTTCCGGTATTGTAATCATGATGTGGGCCATGCTATTGCTGCGGTTTCTATAGCTGCAGCAGAGCTCGGCTGGGACGTGAAGCTTCTGGAAGGATTAGGGCATGATGATTTGAAAATACTTATGGGGCTCTATAAATTTCCGGAATTTGAAATCACATCTCGACCCGTAAAGGGTACTTTCCCATTGATCGAATTTGAACACCCGGATTGTGTTCTTGCTGTGTTTCCGAACGGAATTGATCAATTTTCTTTGAACTATGCAGAATTGAGCTCTGTAATAAAATCAGAATTCTCTAAATTGGAGTGGAAAGGAAATCGGAATTTGCTCAGTAAAGAGCATGTGTGTTGGGATATAATTTATAGAACATCTGAAGCAGTTAAAAAGCCGTTGACTATCTCAAACAAGCCCTTGATCGATCCATTTTCAAGTAGTGGAATTTGTAGTGAAGATTCTTACAAGGATTTTACGGTTAGAGAGGTAGTTAGGAAACGTAGAAGTGCGGTGGATATGGACGGGGTAACTACTATGGAGAGAGAGACATTCTATCAGATATTACTACATTGTCTTCCTTCCGGAACTTTCCAAGACAGAGAGAAGAAGGAACGACAAGGTAAACAGTTAGCACTGCCTTTTCGGGTTCTTCCATGGGAGTCAGAGGTTCATGCTGCTTTGTTTGTTCATAGAGTGGTAGGGGTTCCAAAGGGTCTGTATTTCTTGGTGAGGAATGAAGATCATCTAGAAGAGCTTAAAAGATGCACGAGTGTTGACTTTAAATGGGCCCAGCCCGAAGGGTGCCCGGGTAATCTTCCTCTCTATGAACTGCATCGAGGTGATTATAGAACGCTTGCAAATAAACTTTCGTGCCATCAGGTATATATGGAACTTTGTTCAAGTCTGTAATAGAATTCTTGGCAAATTTGAAACTTGCAGGCTTGGAAAAAACTGTTATTGAAAAATGTTTGCAGGATATAGCAGGTGATGGGTGTTTTAGCCTTGGAATGGTTGCTCGATTCGAGCCTAGTTTAAGGGAGAAGGGTGCTTATATGTATCCTAGACTCTTCTGGGAAACTGGTGTTTTAGGGCAAGTGCTTTACCTTGAAGCACATGCAGTTGGTGTCTCTGCTACTGGCATAGGTTGCTACTTTGATGATCATGGTAAACCAAAAAACAATAAGAAATCTTGATTTCACACATTTTGTTGTTACCAATGATTCCATCTCATTTGAACAAAAAACAAAACCGTAATTTTTTCTCTCTTGTTTTTTGTCTGTGTTGCAGTGCATGAAACATTAGGGATAAAAGGATCGAACTTTCAGAGTCTGTATCATTTTACTGTGGGAGGGCCGGTGTTGGACAAACGGATAATGAGTTTGCCGGCATATCCAGGGCCAGCAGTTGATGCTTGATTGGTCTTATGTTAGGATGATACTTCATTAACATTGAAGGCTCATTTATGCCATAACTAGGATTATCAATTATAGACTATAGTATATATTATTTGTATGCTTGCCATAACATTGAATACTGTTTTGACATTTTGTAACTACTATCTGAATAAAGTTTCATGAAGTTAGTAATTTAACCATTCCATTTCATTCACTGTCCACAATCTACTTCTATACATGATAAGGTCCTCTATTATGGGATATATAATAGAATTGTTCGAAGGCGAGAAACATGTTTAGACCGATTATGTATTTCGCTCACCATGGCATCAATTCTATACATTTTATGAGGCTCCAAGTACAAACATAATACCTAGTAAATGGACCAGCAGAAGAGCATATACATATGGCTGATCTGACTCGCATGGAAGATGGTGTTTCCTTGAGCTTGATATCATCATCTGAACCAGCTTATCACGTCTATTCAAGAGAGAGAAGTTACACATTTCTCTAGAAGATGAATCAACATTTGCATAAGAGAAAAAAGATGAATCATTCAGTGTACTTCCTTTCTCGTTTTTCCTTGCCAGGATTTTCATTCAATACAGCCTCTGGTTTCTCCCAATCTTGCAGAATGTTAGAAGATCATAGAGAAGACATTACTCAGCCCGAAACCATCATCCATTTCGTACTTGAACGAATCCAAGAAGAGGCCCAAGGAAAGCCCAGCCTTCCAGTAATTAAACATGATTATCAGGTCCCTAATCTGGGACATTAAAGAGAGAGATGCTCTATACATTAAAGCCCCAATTCCTTCCACCACAACCACGGCCAAGGCAGCAGATAGAATATCCCAGTCCCCTGTCTGACCTATAACCGTGGCAAAAGCAGTTGCACAGTAAAACCCGACAAAGAAAAACAGTAGCTTTACGGGTAGATTTTTCCTTATCTCTTGAATTCTTGCACTTAACTTGATTTGTATATCTTGGATGGTTCGGATTAATCGGGGCTGGCCATCAGTGCTGTTTGAAGGTGAAGGATCTAAGCTACTCCGAATAAACATCTTTCTGTAAAAGAGAAGTCAAGAAGAAACCTCAGCATATATACAAAAAGAGAAAAAAAAATCCATTATTTCATTATACTGAATCAGCAATATTTGGGGCCATGGCTTACTTGGAATTCTTGGCTTTATAATAAGGTTGAGATATCTGAAACAAACAACAACGACAATACAGTTTCTGGGCGAAAACACTAGGTTTGAGCGAGGATGTTGTAGAGCCCAATGTGAACGAGGGAACAACCTTAGCTATTCTGTGATAGGTAGGTGATGTTATTGGAGCTGCCATCATCTTCTTCTGCCTGCAGGTAGATTTCATGAAGACATATTCTCAAACAGTAAAAAAAATATGTACAAAGGATTAATAAATATAAGCAGTGCGAATTATACATCTTCTGCCCCCCATCAAGAACTCAACTTTTTATGCAGAAAAAAGAGGGAAACCAGAAAACCAGCTTTTCCCCTATCCATATATCAGCAATATATCCACCAAAACTGTATGAAATTTATCTTTTCTGGATTTTCTTACGATTGAGCTTCACCAAGATCTACTTTACAAGAGAAAACCCGGTACAACTCGGAGAAAGGGATTGGCGCGTAAATGCATTCAATTTCAATCAAATGAAATCAGGTTTGAATATGATGGGAATCGTTTTCACTTACACTTTCAATTTGTCTGGTAGATCAGTACAGCTTCCGAAATTTTCAATGGCTACTTGGACTTGTCTAATTTGGTTGTCGCCTTCTATTCCTTTCTCCCTTCTTCTTCCTCCTCCCCGTCAATCGGTCGGGTCAATTACCCAAACGGAGCACTGCTAAATTGCCGACTTTCAGCGGCTGAAATTCGGGGGTAAAATGGCAACTTTTTTTAATTTTAATGGTCTCTGTTTATTCTTTATCCGTCAATTAAGGCACTTGGCACTTTTGACAGTGTAAGACTATTATTTGAGTAAATCGGAGGAAAGGGCCCTGTTTTGAGACCCCGTGTTAAAGTAATCTCAATTTGATTTTGTTCTTTTTTTTTTGGGTTAAAACTGGTTTAAGAAAATAGATTAAATAAGTTTAAAAATCAACAATTTGGAAAGATCAAAATACTCATTTTAAACACTTCCGGATTTCAAACCGAAATACCCATTTCAAACCGGTGAAACCGCACTTCAGTCATTTGATCCGGTTTAAACCGTACTTAAGTCATTCGATCTCTCAATGATCCCCCTACCTCATTTTCGAGGCCGCTTCTCTTTTCTAGTCTCCGACCCAATATCCAAGAATGCTTTCAAGTCGGTATTCGCGATCAAGTTGTCGCAGCACCTCGCAATTATGTCATCCTTTCACCTCGTAGTTCTCAAAGTCTCATAATCGGAAAGTAAATTTGAATGTGGTGTGTAACTTTGGATTAAGTTGTTGGTGACCAAATATGTAAATGCAAGGTTGAATATTGAAGATATTAGTTATGCACGTAAAGTATTCGATGAAATTTTTAAGATAATCTCAAATTTGATTTATTCTTATGGATATAATGAAATCGATAGAAATTAGTTAGAGAATAAAATTATAAGTTTGTTGATGAGAAAAATGCTGTGATTATTTAAAAAAATAGAAAGATTATTATATTTATGAAATACAGAAAAATACTAATAACATACCCGAAAACATATATATATATATGTATCAGAATTACAAATTTTTAACGGTTATTCTTTGATAATGTCATAAGATAAGAGTACAGTGAATTACAATTTGAAATAATTAAAAAATTCAAAGTTGAAAAGACAGTTTTATCCTTTAGGGTTGCTTTTTATCTATCTAGATGGAGACAGCAGAACAAAGCTGGACTATGCTGTAAATGTATTTTAGTAGTTCCTGCTTGCTCTGCTCAAGTTTCCACCTTTCAAGTTCGCCATTATTATTTTCTTTTTTCCTTTCCCGGCGAATCTCCTGCCAAGGTCCGGATCAGGTAAGCGCTGGGTTTCCTTTCCTGTTTGTCTCCCGAGAGAATCATAACATAATTTTGATGGAAGAATGGTAAGTGATTTTCAGTCGTTGTGATTTAGGGTTTGTGGTGGTTGGAAACGTGTTCAAACTCAAAAGTTTTCCGGGGAAACAAAAGGGGGCGTGATTGTTTAGAAAATTTTAGCCGATTTTCTCTTTCTCAGTTGCTTTTCTCTTATAGGGAGTGGAATTTTCCAGCTTTATATAAATAATTGGAAGTTTGAATTGGCATTTTTAAATTGTTTATTTAGGTCGAAACTCTATCGTCTGATTTTGTTGTCGATTAATATTTGTAGAAATTGATGATGATAAGCATCTTCTTTGATCATTATCTTGATGGCTATGATTAAATTATGTTATTGTTCCTGCTCTTAGGTGGAAGGATGTTCTCCTTTCTGGATACATATACTATGGATGATATGCGGTTTCCATAGGTATGAACCTCGTATACACCCTTCTTCGATTTATCAAATCAATGAAAAATTTGTAACTTGTTTCCTTTTGTCTGGGAGAAATTCCAGATAGGGCTTCAATGCCCGTAGTTGATGAATTAACCAACCACATTAATAAAGCTGCTCTTGTCTTCAACTATCTTGTTTGGGTTTTGTAAGACACTTCTAAATCCTGCTCTCATGTTTTACAGAATGGTTAATCTTACTCTCCTTTCTAAAAGGAAGTTTGTACAATCACAAAATATTCAGAAGTAGCTATGCTACCTACAGGAACAAATAATAACCAACTCAGAGACGGCAATAATCAGAAAGTCCACCCACAACCCATGGTAGAAGCCATGAATCAAAAACCCGAAGCAGTAGAGGCTCTTATATCTAAGATCTTCGCTAACATTTCCTCTCTCAAATCTGCTTATATCAAGCTCCAAGCAGCTCACACCCCATATGACCCGGAAAAAATCCAAGCTGCTGATAAGCTTGTAATTTCCGAGTTGAAGAATCTGTCTGAAATCAAGCACTTCTACAGAGAGAACAACCCTAAACCTGTATGTGTTTCTCCACAAGATTCTCGCTTAGCTGCAGAGATCCAAGAACAACAAAGCTTGTTGAAGACCTACGAGGTTATGGTTAAGAAATTCCAGTCCGAGATTCAGAATAAAGATTCTGAGATTCTTCAGTTGCAGCAGCAGATTGAGGAAGCTAACCAAAAATGGGCGAGGTTGGAAAAAAATCTTAAGCTTAGAGGGTTATCTATGAAAGAATCTGAAGGTACTGAAAAGGGAAATGGGTTTTTTCCTGTGGATTTGACCCATGATCTTTTTATCTCGGCTGTGGAAGCTGCTTTTAAAGCCATTCATGATTTTTCTAAGCCGTTGATTAACATGATGAAAGCAGCTGGGTGGGACCTAGATGCTGCTGCTAATTCAATCGAACCGAATGTTGTTTATGCAAAGAGGGCTCATAAGAAGTACGCATTCGAGTCTCATTTATGTCAAAAAATGTTTGGTGGGTTTCAGCAGGAGAGTTTCTCTGTCAAAATCGATGATCTGGTAATCACAAAAGAGAGCTTCTTTCACCAGTTTCTTGCTTTAAGAGAGATGGATCCGTTAGACATTCTCGGCCAAAACCCAGATTCCATTTTCGGGAAATTTTGCAGGAGCAAGTACTTAGTGGTGGTTCACCCGAAAATGGAATCTTCATTCTTTGGAAACTTAGATCAAAGAAACTATGTAATGGGCGGTGGCCACCCAAGAACCCCATTTTACCAAGCTTTTCTGAAACTAGCCAAATCGATCTGGCTTTTACACAGGCTGGCTTACTCCTTTGATCCTAATGTTAAAGTTTTTCAGGTCAAAAGAGGAAACGATTTTTCAGAAGTTTATATGGAAAGCGTGGTGAAGAATGTGATAATTGACGAAAGTGACCCTAAACCTAAGGTTGGACTTGTGGTTATGCCGGGTTTTTCTATTGGAGGTACTGTGATTCAGAGCCGAGTTTATCTCCCTGGCGTAAAGGATGCTGAATAATAGATAACTGGCTTCAGTATAAGAAACCTGGAAAAAGGAACTGTTGTATTATTCATAGCCGTTATCTTTTTTTTACTCTGCTTCTTTGTCTGTTGTATTAATACTTGTCTAGAATATCTTCATATCCTTGTGTCTGTGCTTTTGTCTTTGACGTGTAATTCAAATGACTATGTTTGTATTGCTCAGAATATCATGGATGAGTGTGTAAGAATCTATCATATCTTTAGCAACGTGGGGGTGGCCTAATAATTGACCGATGACCGAAATAGAAGGAGATAGGGATTCCCGGGGGGTGGGAGACGCATGTGTGCCACTTTCCTAGATTACTTAATTTTATTGGTTGGTTTATTTTTTTAAAATTTGATATATTTTTATATTATTATTCTTTTTTTAATTTTAAATTAAATTAGATAATCTAATTATTATTATTAATGAAATACCATTTTATTATTATTAATGAAATGGAAAAGTGGCGGATAATATAGCAGTGCCCCTTTATTTCAAGTAGATAAAACATGTTTATTTTTTAAGTACGCGAGAAACTTGCGGAGATACTTACTACAAGACTGAATTCATGATTGCATAAAAGTTTTAACTAATTTCCTTCTAGAATTTGACTTTGCTTTAGGACAACTCTGGTCCACTCATCACATGGTAAACGAGGTAATGCTTCACTATGAAACATCGGCATCGTTTCGAAGGAGACATGTTTCCGCAGGCATAGCCAGATCCATAGCTCATTAGCTCTCTACCCCATTTTAAATTAAGATCCTTCTAGGTCTAATCATGTGACAACCCACTATATATAATCCCCTTCCCCCTTGAAAACCTCCAACAAAATATCTCAAGGAATAATGGCAAAGCTCACCCTTTCCCTTCTCCTAATCCTTCTCACAGCATCATCCATCTTCGCCCGAAAAACCAATTTGACAACGCACTTTATCAACTCTTCATGCCACAGGACCGATATCAATCTCTTTGCATTGAATGCCTCTCCAACTACCTGAACAGGACGGCTCTACGGCCCCCTCAACAGTTTGCTAAAGTCTCCTTGTCTGTTAGCCTATACCAGTCTCTAAACACAAGGAGATACCTTCTCAAGGTGGCTAGGATGCTCAGGATTAGAGGTATCAAAACGGGCCATCAAGCGCAGCCTGGCTTAGTTCATACCGGACTTTTCACTATTTAAAATAAAGTTGGGCTAAGCCCCAAAAAAAAAGATTGGAGCCTAGCCCATTTGCTAGATATATATCCGAGCCCGGCCCGGAAAGTCCTTTGGGTTTATTTCGAACCCAACCCGGCTCGATACTTTTTTCAATAAAATAATAATAATAATAAACAAATAAATAAATAAATTTTTTATTAAATAACGATTTTATTATGAATTATTAACTAATATATAAATGATTGAACTATTATAGCTTGATTATCATTGTTCTATAAAAAAATGTGAAAGAGAAAATGTGATAATGAATTAGAGTGAAAATTGGATGTTTTTAGGAAAAATTCGAGTTGAGGGAAAATTTACAAATTATCATGTGAGATAGGTAAAAAAAAAAGAAAAAAAATATATATATAAGGATAAAAAAAATAATGCTCCTAAAACAAATATTAAAATTTCAAGGGCCCAACCGGGCAGCCAAGCCTGGCCCTAGCATCTGAGGCGGGCTTGGCCCGGCCCATAAAAAGGGGATGGGCCGGACTTCGGGCTGGGCTTTTATCAGGTCAGATGTCGGTCTAAAAAATTCAGTTCATTTTGATAGCTCTACTTAGAAGAATGAAAGCTAAGGAATTGTCCCAAACAGTGCAAGATTGCTTGGAGCAAATTAGTGATGGTGTGGACCAACTTAGCCAGTCTTTAAAAGAGCTTCATCAATTTAGCCATGGAGATAAGGAAGTACAAGGAGAAGGTAACTATGGGAGTATGTTGTGGCATGTTAGTAACATTGAGTCATGGACGAGTGCAGCTTTGACTGATGCTAATTTGTGTATTGATGAGTTTCCTGGAAGGAGAATGAGCAAATTGAAGGCTACTATCAAAGCCAAGGTGTTGAATGTTGCTCAGTGTACTAGTAATGCTTTGGCTTTGTTTCATCGGTTCGCGGCCAGATACCTAGCTTCTACCCATAAGAAGCCTTGGGCAGGACTGCACAGAGTATCTCATACGATGGTTATATATCTTCGTGAAAATAACATGCCATCTAGAGTTTGACATATCTAAGACTCCATGAATTTGGAAAGTAAATTGTTGAACTCATGAATTTTGAAACATGTAGATTAAGGTGGTCGTTTGGATTACTTTTTTTCTGTTAAAATGTAAAATGATGTATATTATTATACTGAATAAAAGAGAAGTAAATAACAACACATAGGAAGAGAGAGATATCTGATATTGTGCAATCATCAAGATCATGGGCACGGCAATTGGATTTTTTGCCTAGACTAGCCAAAGCTCAGTAGACGACCGTGCTTGAGAAGAGTTTACTTTTGCTTGTAGGTTGAAGTAAAGGAAATCCGGCAAGTTTTGCTAGTTTCTCGGCACATTTTCTAGCCATAAGCAAACACCAATTTGCACAAAAGTTAAAGCAATGCTTTGAAGTTACATTATGACACCCATTACTCAACATCACTTGTCCTAAAGAAACACTTTACCGAACAATTCAATGTCAAACCTCCATTTTACAGTACAATCCAATCAAATTCCAGTCTCCAAACCCTTTTCCAAACATAAACCTCAATCCAAGAAGTCTAAACCAAGTATAGATAAACCCACCCAACCAGCTCCCAAAAGGTTCTCATAAAAAGTTTGTAAGAAGTTCTAGCCTTCATTAAAAATTGACTCATCTGTTGGCTGATTGTTACAAACATAGCATTCTAACCAATCAATGGCTCTATCTCAGGAAATTGTCCTCGCAGAAATTTGCATTATGCTTTTCGATTGCTATAAGGTAAGCAGTGATTATGAATTTAGCCAAGGAAATACTTTCGGCGATGAAGGCAACCTAGCTGTAAGTACTTCAACTCCTGTTTCAGTCACCTAATCATACAAGTTATATGAAAAGGGTAATTAATAATTAATCGGATTTAACTAAGAAACGGGTTAAGAACTAGCTAGAAAATTGCATTGTTACCAACAGTGTATGCTCAAATTGAGCACTGCGTTTTCCATCTGCAGTAACGGCAGTCCACCCATCAGGCCACATCCGGTCCCGCCAAACCCCTATGGAGAAAAACCAAATCCCAGAGTTTAATGAGCAAGTGGAAAAACAAATAGATAATCTTCTAGCCTTTTGAATATTATTAACATTACCAAATTATTTGTACCTGCATTGATCATTGGTTCGATTGAAAAGGTCTGCCCAGCCTTCATCATACCAACTGCTTTATTTTCTGCTTAGGTCAAAATATTAATAATAGCATAACAAATGTTACATCTTATATGCCAAAAACTATAATAATAATATTGAAAAAAAGAGGGGACAAAACCAGTTTTAAAAGAATTTTATGAGGACACTTACTTGCATAATGTGGAATATTTGGTGCACAGTGAAAGAGCTCTCCGATCCCATGGCCACAATATGACCTCACCTATTTGCATTATCAAGGCAGTGAGAACACAGAACAAAAAGGGAGGAAAGAAAAACATGAAATATATTGAAAATCTATAAACATAATTATTAGTTATGCTATTACCACAGAGAGTCCTGACATTGAAGCATGGCGATTAATGATGTCTCCAATTTCTCGAAATCTGACTCCCGGTTTTACTGCATTGAAGATGAATCAAATTACATTCAGAAATATGTGTAGAGGAAAGGGCAGAGATCAATTAACTTGTGCACTAGATTACATACCAATAGATATTGCTTTCTCCAAGCATTCGTAAGTACATTGGACTAGCCGCCTAGAATCTTCATCAACATTTCCCACAAAGAATGTTTCATTGAGATCGCCTGTGTTTTTTACAAGTTAGCGCTTAATCAGATGAACGACTTGCTTAGAATAAAAGTAGGAATAGTAAAGAACTATAGCATTGATTGATTCATACCATGGACGCCTTTGTAGTACACGGTCACGTCCACATTTACAATGTCACCATCCTCTAATTTCCTTGAACCAAGCAGAACATATGTTTAGAGAGAGAGCAATAATAGACTCAGAAATAAACATAGGTGACAAAGTAGAATGCTAGTGAATGCCAAACATACCTCGCATCAGGAATGCCATGGCAGATTACTTCATTAACTGAACTGAAAAGAGTGAACAGAAAAATAAATAAATAAAAAAGGGTTCTTGATCAAAATACAGAAATTTTGGCCAAAAAAAAAATTATACATAAATGATTGAAAAAGAAATACATTAAGATAATTAAGGAAAGAATTTAACTTACGTGCAACATGACTTTGGGAAGAAATGATAATTGAGAGGAGATGGATATCCTCCTGTAGATAAGAAAAGAGATAAGAAGTAAGCAATTGAAAAGACGAATAATCAATATATTCTGCGGAATGGAAAAAATAGTATTCAATTTACCGGCTGCTATTGTTGCATCATGAACAACACAATCAATTTCATCAGTTGTTATACCAGGTTGAATTATACGAGCAGCTGCATCCAAAACCTCTCTCCCAATCTGATAATACATTTTTTTTTAATCAAAGCAATATACAGAGTCAAAATAATATAGCAAGCAACAGCTTTGTATCATTTTCCTTTTTCTTGAAAAGATAGAAATAAGAACTTACTCGACATGCCTCCCTCATCCTCTCAATCAGCTCTGGAGATTTGATCTTCAAAAAAACCAAATATTGTGAAAAAGAGGAAAGGAGAAGAGGTTAGCATTTCCATTAAAAAAATACAATTGCTAATAATTATCGTGTTTACACCTACCTCAACAACATGTTGTAGATCACTGTTTGGCTCAACTTTCGGAATTCCCTACAAGATCAAGAAAAATGAAGTTGCATAAGATATAGATTATATACACGAGTAAAGAAAGAGAATGGTAATGGAGAACCTGTTAAGAAGATTACTCACATCAGCTGCCCAATCAGGTAGATCTATATGGGCAGGTACAGCCCGTCTACCAGATATGGGATACGGCCTCAAGCTCCTACACAAAAACAGAAAGCAACCATCCAAAATGAAACCTACTAATGCACAAATTTTCTGTCAGGATACAGTATTATATGATTCGAAACCCCTACATGGAGTATCAAAACTCGTAAAACATAATATCCCCACCGAGTAATGCAAGAATGGGGAAACATATGTCAGACATGAAAATGGACCCAAGAAAAATAAAAAAAACTATGATAAGTACCCCGTCCAATCAAAATTGGGAATATTTGGAGATCGAGCCTGTCCTTTCTTCAAGCAATAGAGCCAACCTTCATTAACTAAGTTTGAATTATTGTCACCAGAAGTTCCTATCCTTAATGAGGACAGCTTTGCCTTCAAATGCACCGACTTGTGAGAGCTCCATGACGCTTTGAAGCAATCCTGAGTGCTGTTTAGAGAGACAAGAACAATAATTCATCAAGATGACTTTATTTGAAACCAAAAGCATGATTTTTTTTCTTTTCAAATGGGTATATCCAAACAATACAAAATATGATTTTTACTAACCAGAAAGCAGCACCTTCACGCGGAAGCTTCAATTCTACACACTTAGGACACCTAAAAAAGAAAAAAAGAGAAATTTGGCACTATTCAAATACCTTCAAACAGGAATCTTTTAGACATATCAACATGCCCAAGTACTTATTACTTCTTGGGTTGTAATTGCCATCTTCTTAGGTTCAGCAATTGTCTTAGTTGAAAAATCATAACTCTAAAACACAATACAGTTTAGAATCCTCACTGATTGGCTACTCCATGTATAGCTAATAAAAAATATCGTGATATTAATATATAGTATGATTTTTGTTGCAAGAAGAACATGCCAAAAAATATAAGAAGAAGAGTTTACTGGAGGTGGGCTGGTTTTCCGCATTGAGCACACGATAAGGCGATAGTCTCGGCCGCAGCATCAGAACCACCCCCCATTGAAAACCCAGTAATGATAGAAGCGGTTTTTTCTTTCCTTTGTTACTGAGTCTTGATCAGCTCAGGTATAAAAGGATCAAGTGCAGCTTCTCAAGACGCTAATAAAGCTTCAGCATACAGCTCTTTGTTAATGGCTCAGAGAAAGCGGTCATACTAAAGCTAGGGCAGAAGAAGTTTAGATTCTATAGTTACATAATTTTATAACCAAAACTATCATACAAAGAGCGCCTGTAGCTCAGTGGATAGAGCGTCTGTTTCCTAAGCAGAAAGTCGTAGGTTCGACCCCTACCTGGCGCGAACAGTTCTTCTTTTCCGTTGCTGCTTGTCCTTTCTTTTTTTTCTGTCAAGGCCCAGCCCAATTATCTGGGCGTGAACCCAGGCCAACTCAAGAAATGTCGTACGTATCCTTCACAATTCACATAGTCCGAGGCCTAGCCCATAGAATAAGATTCCCTACCTAACCCGCCAATCATATCCATAGAAAGTCGGCTTCTCGTAAACAAGAACAGGTAGGCGTAGTCAGCCTGAATCATCAATCAACTTTCTATTTTTCAGTTTCTTCGTTCAATAATCAAAAGAGGGCGAGGAAGTATCGTCCAAATCTTCAGAAACGTGAACCAAGTGAATACTCAGGCGAAATAGCATCCTATGAATTCGGTATATATACTTTATACGAGATGCTCAGTGAGGCCCACAAAGACCCATTCTAACTCTCTCATAACCAGGGGTGTATGAGCCGGATACATAGAGCCGGCTATGAGCCTATGAGCCTATGAGCCGGCTTATATTAATAAGTAAAAAATTAAAAAATTTATTGATATTTATAAATAAATATTATTTTTTTATTATTAAAAAATATAAAATATTGATAATAAATTAAAAAATATTTAATAATAAATATAAGTATAAAAATAAATAACATATTTATATATTTTCAAATTTTTCATATTAAATTATATGTGTAAAAGTTAAATATTATATATATATATATATATATTATTTTATATTTTTATTTAAAAATATATATATTAATAATTATAAAAGAGTTTAAATTATTTAATAAATATATATATAAATAATTTAAACTCTTTTATAAGTGAGACCCTTGTTTTATTTACATAAAAGAAAGAGTTAGCCCATGCTACCACGTAAGCTCCTTACCGAGTCAAAGTCAAATAGTTCAACTACTAAAAGATTTGATGGGTTATACCACCCCATTGGTTTCAACTTCATCTTGATTCCTGCAAGTACCCCGTTGTACTTGTTATACCAGTTTTTTCGTTATCGGGAAAGCCTTTGCTGACAGCGATGGCTTTATGACTTATCATCAATAATCACCGAGCTTTTTTTTTTTTTTTTTTTTTATCATATAATTATTTTTAATATTACGTAATCCAATTCATTATTTATAAAACCTAATATTCGATTAATTAATTAATACAAAATACTATATACTTAAGTTGTTATCATTTTTCTAGGTTTGTTACCATAGGAAATCTATCGAGCAGCATCTAACAAAAAATGTTGAAAAAATTGTTACTATGTTCCTTTTTTTTCTTCTTCTTTTAGTTTTTTGGAAATTCCTCTCGAGTTTCCGGAGATGAGATATAAATTTTAGAAAAGTGATAGATTTCATTATGTTATTAGTAAGTTAAATTTATTAATTCAATAGAAATATACACATTATTTGAATACATATATAAATTATAGAGTTACCTACTATTATTATTTAAGATATTATTAATACATATCGATAACTTATTTCATCACGGACCGTAAATCGACTGAAAAAATTCGGACGGTGGGTACATATTTTACCAAAATAGCAACCGGTTTGTTAATTGACCGGGGAAGAATCGGTTAACCTACGGGTTATGAATATCAACGTGAGAAGAAGTTGTTAATAGTTTTCTAAACTAATCTTATTAAATATAACAATTAACTAGTTAAATGGTTTCAATAATATATTTGAACCAAATGTATATAATAATAACTAATCCATGATTAGTGAATTAAGTAATTAGATGATATTCAATAATTAAATCCATAATAATGACGATGAAGTCGCCCTAGCTACCTACTTAACTCATATTTCAATTTTGTCTTTGTTTTATACCCTTATCTGTTCAAAGGCAAACCTTGCCATGAATAGGAACTGTATCATTAATGAAGACTATGAGTTGAATAGTATATGAATATATAGTTAATGAATTTCGTTAATGTATATAATATGAATAAATTTATATATATATAGCAAGTGTAAGATAAAGTCATGGTATTATTATAGCTAGTTGTTATACAAATTTCATGAATATCTACGCATTTGTATGATAAGGTTACGACCTGATGATCACATCTTCCCAGTCAAGCCACCATGTAGCTTGGTAATCTAAACTACTCACATTTAAGATTTTCATTTAAATTATTAATTATTTTTTATATTATCAAACAACTATATTATATATGCCATTTTCAAACTCCAATGATTAGGTTTAATTAATATTATAATTATAAGTAATCTTTCACGTTGATATAATAAGAATAGGATAAAAGTATTATAAAGTATAGATATTCGCAATCAATGAACAAGACGTGTCGACCATGCATACATGTATAGACCTCAAACAACATCGTGCTTAGTCAATTCAATAATATAGAGAAGGTATACATACTAATGTACTAGTATGCTACTGTTGATCCAGCTAATTAATGGCTCTAAGGTTAATTAATAATATTATTTTAATTGATTATTGTAATTAGGTTTTTGATAACTACGCGTTTTCCATAACATCACAAGTCAAAATGGGTTTTCTAGATGCAATAAATCTCTTCATAAAGTAGAGTTAAACGTAAACTTATCGAGATGGTCAAACACATTTGTTGCTCTTTATTATTGTCGTAGAAAATATGGAACTTAGAAAGTCGTAGCTAATTTCGATCCAATGATCTCAATGTAAGAATTGTCATCCGGGTTAGGCTTAAACTAGGGATTACAATTTTCCTAACAAGAACACTTTTCATATCAAGACTGATACTTGTCTCATCGTTATGAGAATGACATTACTGATCAATTATCATATTATCAAGTATCTTTTTTATTTTATTTATATAAATTTAAAAACATTAATATTTCATCAATAAAATTTAATATGCTAGAATTAATATATATATATATATATTTGATCCACTAGTGATCAACTATTATCACCTCAAATTATTATTTATTTTTAATATTTTTGACCTAATTAGTGTAATAATATTGTAATATCATCAGGTCTTCTCGAAGTTGTTTTTTGCTGTGCGTTGTCTTTCATGCTGAGGTCCAAGGTCTAATATTATTGTAATACTTATGAATCAACATGGTCATCATTCTTATCAACAATAACATCTTTTCGTCATCATAATCGTCATCACAGAAAGTTTGCATTTCAAATTTGACAACATTTGATTGGATTCTTTCATCATTTTTCTGTTAACAATATTATTGGAATAATGGAATATATTGTAAATAAGAAAAATACTACATACCAACTTGTCCTGCAGGGACAGCAACGCCACTAGACTAGTTGGGTCCTATTTCAAAAACGACTTCTATGTTTGAAACCTCTATATAAAGGCATGCAAATAAATTTGGATAGCACACACAAAAACACGTACCAAGAAAGAAACCATACGCAACATTTGCTAGCCATAACAATGGCATCTCGAATTGCTGTTCTTGTACCTCTTTTCATCATCTCCTTTGCTCTATCTTCAACTACCATTTTCGGCTACAATAAGAAAGACATCGAAAGTTGGTGTAGCCAAACTCCGTATCCGCAACCATGTGAATATTTCTTGAGCCACAAGTATCCTAATGACACCACCCCCATCAAACAAAAGTCTGATTTCCTCAAAATATTGACCAACCTCGCCCTAGAGCGTTCCATTCATGCCGAAAAGAACACGCAGACACTCGGCCATAAGTGCAAAAACCTCCGTGAAAAGGCAGCATGGGCCGACTGTCTCGAGCTGTACGAATACACCACCCTCAGGCTTAACCACACTGCTGATCCAAACATCAAATGCTCCCAAGAAGATGCACAGACATGGCTCAGCACCGCTTTGACTAACTTGGAGACATGTCGGGCCGGGTTTGTTGAGCTCGGGGTGGCCGATAACATCTTACCTTTGATGTCAAACAATGTTTCCAAGTTGATAAGCAATAGTTTGGCCATGAACAAAGTACCATACAACCCTAAACCTAGCACTCCTAAAGGGTTTCCAACTTGGGTCAAACCGGGTGATCGGAAGCTTTTGCAATCATCCTCTGCGGCTTCAAGTGCAAACTTGGTGGTTGCTCAGGATGGGTCGGGGAATTACAAGACGATTAACGAGGCCATAACTGCAGCCTCGAAGCGATCGGGAAGTGGAAGATATGTTATCTACGTCAAAGCGGGGACGTATACGGAAAATGTTCAGATAAAGTTGAAGAACATCATGCTTGTGGGTGATGGAATCGGAAAAACTATCGTTACCGGAAGCAAAAGCGTCGGTGGAGGCACTACTACCTTTAACTCTGCTACCGTCGGTAAGTACTTTGTTCAACAAGTTGAGATGTGTAGTATTATTTATATATACTATATACATATTTTTAGACTCATGGTTTCCTATTAAATTCAGCTTTTAGCTTAACAGTCAACTTTATGTCATAGTTTATTTTTTTCAGATCAAAACTAGTGATTAATCTCTCCAACCAAATTATAATAATAATTATTTTCTTCATACAAAAATAATGGGATCAAAATTAGTATTTATTTCCTTAAGTCTTTATTTTATTTTATTATTTCATATTGTTCGAATCAGAAGGTTTAGGTGGAATGTCTAAACCTAGTTTCTAAGTTTCGTGATAAGTACTACTATTCACTTTGGCTCGTAGACTTATTGATATTAAAATATTTCATTTGACATTTAATTAACATATCACCTTATATAAATTATTTACAGCTGCTACCGGAGATGGATTTATAGCTCAAGACATCACCTTTAGAAACACGGCGGGAGCAGCCAACCACCAAGCGGTTGCATTCCGATCTGGGTCCGACCTTTCAGTGTTCTATAGGTGCAGCTTTGAAGGCTACCAAGACACCCTTTATGTCCATTCAGAAAGACAATTCTATAGAGAATGTGACATTTACGGCACGGTTGACTTCATATTTGGTAATGCTGCCGTTGTTTTCCAGAACTGTAATATATATGCTCGTAAACCACCAAACGGTACCAACACAATCACTGCTCAAGGCCGCACCGACCCTAACCAAAACACGGGAATTTCGATTCACAACAGTAAGGTTACGGCCGCTTCGGATTTGAAATCTTCTCCTAGTTCGGCAAAGACGTATTTGGGTAGGCCGTGGCAGGAGTATTCACGTACCGTCTTCATGAAGACTTATCTTGATAGTTTGATTAATTCAGCCGGGTGGTTAGAATGGAGTGGTACTTTCGCTCTAAAGACTTTGTATTATGGTGAGTATGCAAATACAGGCCCTGGAGCATCAACCGCAAATCGGGTCAAGTGGGCAGGCTTTCATGTTCTCACTGCTTCTGATGCTTCTAAGTTTACTGTCGGAAACTTTATCGCGGGTGGTTCTTGGTTGCCGGCTACCAAAGTGCCTTTTACTTCCGGCCTTTAATTAACTAACTAGTTAATTAAGGCACTCTATCATCATCATTATCATTTATTTGTGTGTATACAGTTTAAACATATACAGTTGTATTCCTTAAATGAAATAAATAAACAAACAAAGAAACATAGATTGATTGATTGAATGTCGGGGAAAATACTTAATTAATATAGTTAGACGAGGGATTTGTTTAGGTGAGTCACTAATTGAATGATTAGTGACTTTAGTTGTCTTCGGTTGTGATTCTTTGTGGATTTGTGTCTGAAATTATAAATTTAATGTTCTTCAAGTGTTTATTCTTTCAAGAATCAATGAATACTGTACCGATTACTTTAATAGTATGCTGTAATTTTCTGTTTTGTTTTGTTTTGTTAATGAAAGAATAATATGATGTTGGTCTTTTTCACATTGCTTGTGACATAAGTTGGTGTGTACTAATCATATTTTTCAACTCTTCGCCGGCAGAGACGTTTCGGTTTGCCAAAAAATGCATGCAATAATTTTGCCCAACAAAAAAAAATCAAGAACGCTATTCTTTAACGCCAATGTGAAGAAGAATAAGAAATCTTGATATGTTTTCTTCTTCTTTTTCTTTTTCATGGCTTCGCGAAATCTGGGACTAAGAAAAACAAAAAGGTGGAGAAAAAAAATTGCTTTCTTCACCCGAGGTTTTGAGGTCCAGAAGAAGAAATGGTGGAGAAGAATAAGAAATAGCGTTCAAGAATGGTGGAGAAAAAACGGTCCAGAAATCAGAAAGCTCCAGCTCGCGAGGAAGAAGGAAAATCGTGATTTTGGTGGAAGGAAGAGGAAAAAATTGCCGCGTCACCGAATAGGTCGAGCCGCGTATCCTACCATTTGGAGCCGTATATGTGTATTTTTCCATTTTAGCTAAATATCTTACGTGGCAACGTCTCACGTCGTTGGATTAATACCCACGGTCCAGATTCGCTGGTAACCTTGCGGAAGGATATCCTGCGTTTACAGGACCAAATCTCAACTCCATCCCTACCTGGCGCGAACTGTTCATTTTTCAGTTACTGCTGCCCTCTTTATTGTCATAGGCCCAGCCCAAATCAAGAAAGGTCATATCCCTCACAATTCACATAGTCTACGGCCCAGCCCATAGAATAAGACTCCCTACCTACTCCGCCAATCATATTCATAGAAAGTCCGCTTCACGTAAATAGGTAACGTAGTCGGCCTTTCATCAATCAACTTTTTCGGTTTTCAGTTTCTTCATTCAATAATCAAAAGAGGTTGAGGAACGATCGTCTAATCTTCAGTAACGTGAAGCAAGAGAAGACCCCCGTCAGGCGGCTGGCTAGGATGACGCCACGTAAGCTCCAGTCCGAGTCAAAGTCAAATAGTTCAATTGCTAAAGATCTACTGGCTTACTTAGCCACCCCTCGTCAACCCATTGATTTAAACTTCATCCTTATTCCTGCATGTACCGTTGTACTTGTTACACCAGCTTTTTTCGCTATCGGAAAAGCCTTTGCTGAAAGCGATGTATTTATCATTATCATCATAATCACCAGGTCTAAAGTGAGTGGGTACGATAATTATGAGAAATTTTTATAAATAACATCTAGTTGGTGAGATCTCTTCAGGGTTAATTGGATGGAGGTTATTGGTTAAGTTTGGTTTGGATTCAAATTTTCTCTTTAATATTTAAAATTATATTTTAAACATATTTAGTGATATTATGAGTCTAATTATTTTTTCTAAAATTTGCAATTTATCGTTAGAGATGCATGGAGGAGTTTTTCGGATTTAAAAATAAAAAAAAAGGTTAGTAAGATAAATATAATTATAATTATAATCTTTATTTTTATATATTATATTTAAAATTAAAATTATATACATAATAATATATTTAAGAATTTAAAAAAATTATATATGTATGTTAATATTAAATAATTATAATTATATTTGTTATCGAAGGAATCTATCAATAGAATCTAACAAAAAATGTTAAAATATATGGGGGATTTATTTTATTTGTTCGAGTTATAAATTTAAGAGAGTATTAGGTTTCATGTCACCAATAAGAAGTTAAATGTATTATCTTACTATTCATGTATTTGTGATTTGAACTTTAATATTATTAAAATAAATTGATATACGTAATGTAATAATTATATTTAAGATAAAAATAATATTTTCACAATCTGAATTAATTATATAAAATAATTTTTAATATATAGTAAATATTTTATAAAATAATAATAAAATTTTGTTGTTAAATTAGGATGACCTCATTAATTTTGCAAGTTAATTTCCCGGGGGGGGTTTTGATCTATTGATATAATAATGGAAATAATCAAAAAAATAAAATAAAATAAAGTAAAATTAAATTAAATTAAATTAAATAAATAAATTTAAAAAAAAAAAGATAACACGTAGAGTAATAATTACCGATCAAGTTATTACCCACCCACATGTAACAATTATAATAATCTAAATTGGATCGTCTCTAGACATTCGAATCTAAACGAAATTACATAAATAGACAAATAAAGTAATTATAGTTGTGAAACATGTAACATTATTTCTTGGAGAAGTATAAATATACGTCAAACGTCAAACAAACATGTTTGGTTTCAAAATGTAATGACACGGATCGGTTGGTAGCGCCCATAATTTCTTTGCTCTAGAGGACGGCCGGCGCAGGCAGAGAGACGTGTAATTTTATTTCCCATTAACCGCCGGTTTGTACTAATATCGGTCTAATTTGTTAACCAACGTGTATGTAATTTTCAACCTTAAAATAATACAAAAGTATAGATTATCCTTATTATCTATGATTCTAGTGAACATATATATATATATATATATATTTGTATATAAGTAACACAAAATATAAATAATAATTAATTTAATTTTTATCTCAAAATTAAATTATGTGTAGGTATTATTATAAAGCTGCCGATGCAAGCCTCTCCTCAGCATGAGATTCTCGTTCATATAATAATAATAATAATAATAATAATTAGATAAAATATTACGTACATAGTCACAATCAATGAACTAGACGTGGACCCATGCATACATGTATAAACCTCAAACAACATCGTGCTAACTAGTCAATAATATAGAGGTGGTATATATGTACAGTAATGTATCAGTATGCTACTGTTGACCTACCTAATTAACTAATTAATTATTATAAAGTCTTAATTATAAAATTTATTCTCTTCATCTTCGTTATCATGGTAGTTAGGTTTTGATAACTACGCGTTTTACATAACATCACAAGTCAAAAAATGGGTTTTCTAGATGCAGTAAACCTAAACGCAGGGTTTGATCACAGCGAGATTATAAGTGAGATTTATCTCGAGATTTTTATAAGACTAAATTGAACTGTAACTGAATAGCTGGCCGGAAACTCCTGTGAAACCTGGCCAAAAAAACATTAGAGTTAATGTAAGTTATACAAAGATGGTCAAACACACTTTCTCTTTATTCAGGTCGTGGAAAAAAAATGTAATTAGAAAGTCGTAGCTAACTTTGATCCAAAGATCTCATCTAAGAATTTTCATCCGGGTTAGGCTTAAACCAGGGATTATAATTTTCCAAATAAAATAACTTTTAAAATCTACTTGAGACATAATAAGCGAAAATATTTATCACTAATTTATCATTTTATTATCCATCATCCACTTAAAGTTAATTAATATCTCATCGAATTAGATTATTTTCGGACCCACTAAGTGAACTATTTTATACCTCAAATTATTACTATATATTATTTTTAAATAGTAATAGCAAATGAAATTTTTTATAATATTTATGAATCAACATGGTCATCATTCTTATCAACAATAACATCTTTTCGTCATCATAATCGTCATCACAGAAAGTTTGCATTTCAAATTTGACAACATTTGATTGGATTCTTTCATCATTTTTCTGTTTGACAATATTATTGGAATAATGGAATATATTGTGAGTAAGAAAAATACTACATACAAACTTGACCTGAAGGGACAGCAACGCCACTAGACTAGTTGGGTCCTATTTCAAAAACGACTTCTATGTTTGAAACCTCTATATAAAGGCATGCAAATAAATTTGGATAGCACACACAAAAACACGTACCAAGAAAGAAACCATACGCAACATTTGCTAGCCATAACAATGGCATCTCGAATTTCAGTTCTTGTACCTCTTTTCATCATCTCCTTTGCTCTATCTTCAACTACCATTTTCGGCTACAATAAGAAAGACATCGAAAGTTGGTGTAGCCAAACTCCTTATCCGCAACCATGTGAATATTTCTTGAGCCACAAGTATCCTAATAACACCACCCCCATCAAACAAAAGTCTGATTTCCTCAAAATATTGACCAACCTCGCCCTAGAGCGTTCCATTCATGCCGAAAAGAACACGCAGACACTCGGCCATAAGTGCAAAAACCTCCGTGAAAAGGCAGCATGGGCCGATTGTCTCGAGCTGTACGAATACACCACCCTCAGGCTTAACCACACTGCTGATCCAAACATCAAATGCTCCCAAGAAGATGCACAGACATGGCTCAGCACCGCTTTGACTAACTTGGAGACATGTCGGGCCGGGTTTGTTGAGCTCGGGGTGGCCGATAACGTCTTACCTTTGATGTCAAACAATGTTTCCAAGTTGATAAGCAATAGTTTGGCCATGAACAAAGTACCATACAACCCTAAACCTAGCACTCCTAAAGGGTTTCCAACTTGGGTCAAACCGGGTGATCGGAAGCTTTTGCAATCATCCTCTGCGGCTTCAAGTGCAAACTTGGTGGTTGCTCAGGATGGGTCGGGGAATTACAAGACGATTAACGAGGCCATAACTGCAGCCTCGAAGCGATCGGGAAGTGGAAGATATGTTATCTACGTCAAAGCGGGGACGTATACGGAAAATGTTCAGATAAAGTTGAACAACATCATGCTTGTGGGTGATGGGATTGGAAAAACTATCGTTACCGGGAGCAAAAGCGTCGGTGGAGGCACTACTACCTTTAACTCTGCTACCGTCGGTAAGTACTTTGTTCAACAAGTTGATATGTGTAGTATTATATATATATATACTATATACATATTTTTAGACTCATGGTTTCCTATTAAATTCAGCTTTTAGCTTAAGAGTCAACTTATTTATGTCATAGTTAGCTTTCTAATTATAATAAAACTATTTATGATTATGAAAGACGAGTTCACATTCAGTGCCTGCATGTACTGATTCATCAATGTTCAATTTTCATCCAAAAAATAAGGAGGTGTCATGCAATTACAAATTAATAAGAAAATTAATTATATAAATCAATATAAAATACAAAATTGATGGGACATATTCGCTTGCATGTCACTTCTTTATTTTTTGGATTGATATTGAAAATTCTGAACTCATGAGAAAAAAAGAATATATCATGACTATCAATCAAGCTAGCTAGATTATAGATGATAAGACATATTTTGAGAAGGAACGTAAAGAATATCAACTCTAGTTTAGGGCCAAAAACTAGTAATTAATCTCTCCAACCAAATTATAATAATTATTGTAAGGATACGTGCAACGTACATTCATATTGTTCGAATCAGAAGGTTTAGGTGGAATGTCTAAATCTAGTTTCTAAGTTTCGTGATAAGTACTACTATTCACTTTGGCTCATAGACTTATTGATATTAAAATATTTCATTGACATTTAATTAACATATTATCTTATATAAATTATTTACAGCTGCTACCGGAGATGGATTTATAGCTCAAGACATCACCTTTAGAAACACGGCCGGAGCAGCCAACCAGCAAGCGGTTGCATTCCGATCTGGGTCCGATCTTTCAGTGTTCTATAGGTGCAGCTTTGAAGGCTACCAAGACACCCTTTATGTCCATTCAGAAAGACAATTCTATAGAGAATGTGACATTTACGGCACGGTTGACTTCATATTTGGTAATGCTGCAGTTGTTTTCCAGAACTGTAATATATATGCTCGTAAACCACCAAACGGTACCAACACAATCACTGCTCAAGGCCGCACCGACCCTAACCAAAACACGGGAATTTCGATTCACAACAGTAAAGTTACGGCCGCTTCGGATTTGCAATCTTCTCCTGGTTCGGCAAAGACGTATTTGGGTAGGCCGTGGCAGGAGTATTCACGTACCGTCTTCATGAAGACTTATCTTGATAGTTTGATTAATTCAGCCGGGTGGTTAGAATGGAGTGGTACTTTCGCTCTAAAGACTTTGTATTATGGTGAGTATGCAAATACAGGCCCTGGAGCATCAACCGCAAATCGGGTCAAGTGGGCAGGCTTTCATGTTCTCACTGCTTCTGATGCTTCTAAGTTTACTGTCGGAAACTTTATCGCGGGTGGTTCTTGGTTGCCGGCTACCAAAGTGCCTTTTACTTCCGGCCTTTAATTAACTAATTAGTTAATTAAGGCACTCGATCATCATCATCATCATTTATTTGTGTGTATACAGTTTATACATATACAGTTGTATTCCTTAAATGAAATAAACAAACAATCAAAAGACCTAGCTAGCTAGATTGATTGAATGTTGGGGAAAATAATTAATTAAATTTAGTTAGACAAGGGATTTGTTTAAGCTGAGTCGCTAATTAAATATCATTAGTGACTTTAGTTGTCTTCGGTTGTGATTCTTTGTGGATTTGTGTCTGAAATTATAGATTTAATGTTCCTCAAGTGTTTATTCTTTCGAAAATCAATGAATACTGTACTGATTTTTACTTTGTTAATGCATTTTCTGTTTTGTTTTGTTAATCAATGAACAGCATGTTCTTGGCCTTTTTCACATTGCTAGTGACATAGAAATTTATAATTAAAGAAATTTGAATACACGACAACTTATTTAGAATATATTACAACTACGATATGTCGATTTTTATATTCAATCAGACATTTTAATTCATTTTAAATCTGAATCTCATATAAATATAATAATTAATCTCATAATTTTAATTAAGTGAGAGTATCTACTATCTACTTGTCATTACGACAAATTTAACCAAATTAGGGTCAAATTATTGAAAATCAGAATCCCCTATCAATTTTATAGAGTTGAGAAAGAAGATGAGGAGAGCAAGTTTTCTTTGTTTTTGTTTAACTAACTTGTCTAGAGTTGAATTCGGACAGATCTGCAATAATGCATATAACTTGTAAGACTAAAATATATTCGAGTGCATCAGCAAATTATAGTCTTTTTCACATTGTGCAAGACAAAATTGGTTACCTTCGTTTCACTTTGAAATGGGCATCAAGTGAGTTCCCCTTTACTCTTTTCTTCAAGCAAAGGGAAACACCACAAGTACTAAAAACAAAATGAAGGGTACACAACAAGCAAAGGGAAAAAAGCTAATCTAGCTATCAGAGCCAAGTTTCGATCCTGGGACCTGTGGGTTATGGGCCCACCACGCTTCCGCTGCGCCACTCTGATCGTTGAAATTTCATATCGTAATTTCTATTTACTTTCTGATGTCAAACGTATCACTTTCTGTAGATTGAACAAAGCTAATTAATAAAATTAACCACTAATTCGTTTTTATTTAATGAATTATATTAATATTTAATTAATAGTATTTGCTCTAATCTTCATTAATTTATTATGTTAATTATGTCAGCTGTACGTAGATTAGACTAATTTCACATCTCTTGCGTCATAGAAAATAAAACGATTGAAAACCAAAGGAATTTGTAACTTGTACTCAAAGCAAAAGTTTCAATAATATTATTTTTTTGACAAAATATATTAAAAAAACGAATATATTCTAAAGTTTTCTAGAGTTTTACTTTGCTAATGAAGTGGCCAAGTGACCAAGTTTTTTTTCTTTATTCTTATTTTCCTCCCCCATTTTTTTAAAAAATCATGTAGGTAAAACTTCAATTTGTACAGTTTAGACCCAAAATCTAGTTTAAACTCATCATTTTTATTAAGTATAAGTTGAGCCTAATAGAGAGCTTAACCAAGATTTGAATATTACGCCCAAAGATAGAGGTAGAATATACATGGGCCTAGAAACTTACAGTAGATTATATAGAACAAGAAAAAGAAAGAGAAGGATTAAGGATCCAAAACCAAGCCCAATCCCAAACCCATCAGCATCAGGAATTGGATGATCAACATAGCTGCTTCTGGTTTGCTGAAGAGAGAAAGTGGAAGAGAACTGAAATGTAGGGAAGAAAGACAGCAAGTGAATAACAAGTAGTAGAAGAAGAAGCACCACTCCAGCCCAAATGCCTAATTCAAGAAGGCCCTCTATAATTTCCCACATGGACTGTAATGTGGGTCCCCATATTATCATTCCAAGCACCCCTACCATTAGAAATGGCACTAGAGGAGATGGCCCTGATCTAATCCCCATCCTCTCTCTCTCTCCTTTTCTCTCTCTATGTAGAAGTTCTCTTTCCCTGAGTTGAGGAATGCAAATGGGGGAAGAAAATGGACATGGGTATGTGTTTTTTTTAAAGTTTATTAGGTAAATTAGGTGATCTAATTGAAGATTTAGACATGTAACGAATCTTGCTTATTCTAAGTAGTAAGAATTTTGAGTCGTTAGGGTTGGATACCAATCAACTAAACATGACTAAAAAATGTCCAAGCTATATGACGAAAATGACATTTTTTTGTAGAGAAACAAAAGAGCTTTTTTACCTTGTAGAATCTCATGCAAGTACCAAATACAATGCTCTCTCTCTCTCTCTCTCTATATATATATATATGTATGTGTCGAAACAGCAGCCACACTCGAAACAGTAGCAGTACCCGTAAAAACAGCTCATGCCATGTCAAGATGCAAAACTGTATCGAAGATGTTGCTCGTAGAAATTTATCAACTGGATTGAAAATGGTAATGGGTAAGTATCAAATCAGTAAAACAGAACATATATGTATATATATGTGTGTGTGTGTATAGGATGAGAAAATAGGTAAAAATCTTTTCCATTACCAGAAGTGGATGATTGGCTCCAAGAAACTTGTTATCCACCACCACTTCTGTTCCATCAGACCTACCAAAAAAAAAAGATGTCTTTGTCAATAAACAAAAAGCATGATTAACTTATTACATCCTACAAAAGAGAAACAAAATTAACGTACATGTCTTCTAACAATATAACAAACCTCAAGGCCAGAAAGGTGATTGAAACATCCTCAATATCATGAGGTGAAGTTGAGTATCCAATTGGCTTGATAATCTTTGTGATAGAACAAGACATTTTTCTCAACACATCAATTTGAGTCTCATTATTGCAAGTAAATGAATTTTTCCCTGCGAAACCAGAACAATCAGGCCTGTACGGTCCAACTCTACCAGCCGGCCCTGACTCCTGTTTAAACCTCTTTACAGAACTTGGCTTCCTTCTCCTCTTAGCTCCATTCAAGTACTGATTACTGCCCTCTGAATCCTTACCTTCTTGAAAATGCACTGTAAGCTCTGTTAGTTTCAGATCATACTCTTTTTCTATTTCCCTTTCATTGATTTGGACATTAATCCATCCATTCTCAACAACATCACCATGTTTTGGTTTTTTGATATTGTTTTCATTCCCCTTGTTATCATCTCCTTGAGGAAAATGGTCATCACTTAGAGGAGCAGAAGCTAGACGTTGATCTAGGACTCTGATTATGACATCCGTGACATTGTCCATGATTAAGGTGTCATAACTTGGCTGTTTCTTCTTCTTGGGTTGAGTATGAACTATTGCTTCATTCTTATGCTTCTTCCTCATTTGCTTCTTTCTTGACTGCAAGCTTCATAACATTTGACAGGGACAACAAACTTTAAAATTTCTAAAGAGAAACAATGTACAAATCACATTTTAAAACTCTTAAAAAGATGACATGATGACGACCCATCTACTATTTAATATCATGAATCAAGTCGAAAGAAGATTATGGAGGGTGGTAAGTAGTACCTTTGCTCAAATGTTTCAATAACATCTAAGCATGATTGAAGATTTTCCAGTGGCTCCCATGTGTTAGCACTCTCTGGCCAGCCGAGCCTATTGATTAAGAACACCAGCTAGTTAGGGTGTTTATGTTTGTAACTCTAGTTTGGGATCAATAACTGCATTTTGTCTGAAATGCTTCGTACGTGTCCAAAATCAAATGAAATCTTCGACAATAACTTAAAAGAGAGGTAGAAAAAGAATCACATACCATTTGATGAGGTACTGAAGCTGACCCTATTAATATGCCAGAATTAGCAGATTGGGACAAAAAGAAAAACATAAATCTCAGAATCAGATGGATCAACACAAATACATAATATGGGTATTACTATTTACAGGTAGAATGTTTCTCTTCTGCATTTCCGGGGAAACAAGCAGCGATAATAGCAAGAGAAATTAACGAAAATAAATAAAAATACCTTGCAAACCCTTTGACGACGAATGGCTTCTACTTCGTAGAAATCATTATCGAGCTTGGGCTGTTGATCAGAAGCAGGGGCAGGAACACGAGTGGCTCCATTGTCACCATTTTCTTCTTCTTCTTCTTCTCCTTCTTCTATATCGTTCTCGTCATCTTTACGGGTTTCTTCTTGATGGGTCTGCGTAGAAGGGGCTGAAGATAAAAAGACATTAATGGAGTCTTCTTCGCCGATACGATCTGGGTCGCACTCTAATTCATCACCACTATCTGAAGTGCCTTTCTGCTTCCCTCCTCTCCCATTTTTCATTTCTACCCCCCTCTCCCTCTCTCTCTCTTCTTCAGTACGTGAAATCTAAAATGAGTCGAGAAACATTACTTGCTATTTCCAGACAGCCTCTCTCGCTTTCGTTTTTTCACAAATTTCATCTATTTTTTTCCCTCCCCTTCGTCCCGCCTTTTTTCTTCTTCTTTTTTTTTTTTTCCTTCAAATTTATTTTGGGATTAATGTAAATAAATATATTAATTTACTTCTTTTATATTTTATTTTACTGAAAATCAAACTGTAATGCCTCTTTAGTACTCGAATTAATGCTTTAGGTTGAGAGATTATCGGTCCGGACCGTAGTGTTTGAATCGAATCTAAATCCTAATTTGAGTAAAAAAATAATTTCGTAAAAGTTACTGAGAACTGATGTTGATAAGCATATTCGTCGGAAAAAGAACATGGTAAACACAATTAAAAAGCTCCATAATTCTCAAAATAAACTATGCCTGGACTATGAGTAAGCAGCAAAGCAAACCAAATTATGCAGCAATCAATTTTCTTCAATCTGGCTTATGTAGTATACAAATACTGAACTAAATGTTTAGTTCTCTTCTTGTTCTTCAGTTTTCGAAATGCGCACAGCTCGATTTGCCTAACTCTTTCCCTACTAATACCCATTATCTCCCCTATCTCTTGCAATGTCTTCATCCTTCCATCCTCCATTCCATACCTCCATCTAATCACCTGTCTCTCTCTCTGACTGAGATTTTCCAGCAAAGTCGCTATGTCTTGCTTCATATATTGCTTGATCAGAAGATCCTCTGATGTTTCTGCATCTGGATGGGCAGTTACTTCCTGGATTGAAAAAAGCATGTAGAACCCATCAGACAAATTAACTAACTATACAAGTACATGATTGTGAGGGTAAATTAGAACAGGAGTAGAACAAAACCGAAGGTTTAAGGTTCTGATAGATCCCAATTTTCTGTTCCAAGGATCGAGGAGCTTTTGGAGTTAGTAATACATCAGCAACTCTCTTCATTGATAATCCAGTAGCCTCTGCGATTTCATCATCATAAGGGTTTCTTCCATTTTCATTATACAATTGCTTTCGAGCTTCCTTCACTCTATAAGTTGCTTCCACCATGTGAAACTGTTCGCCCAGAAAAAAAAAAGGGTATAAACATGCCATGAAGACCAAGGGCGATTCTGTCATTTGATTATCCCATGAAAAATTATTGTGAAAGGAATAACTCACTGGCAAGCGGATAGTCCGGGACAGATCAGAAAGTGATTTCCGAACAGACTGTTTAATCCACCAATGAGCATAGGTTGAGAACTTAAAACCCTTTGAAGCATCAAACTTTTCAGCACCTTTTACTAAGCCTCTGCATCCTTCCTATGAATCAATGGCCTTTCCTTCATAAGCCTTTTTAATCTTCGAAAAGAGAAGAACCAACTTGATTTGTCAAAGGAAAGTACCTGAACTAGATCTTGGAAACTCATTCCAGCTCCCGTATAGTTTTTTGCAATGGATATAACAAGTCGTATATTGCTCTTAATCATTTTGTCTTTGCAGCGAACACCATAGTCTAGACGCTTTCTCAAAGCCCACTGATCCACTCCAGCAGCAGCGGCCCATTGGGCAAAGGTTGGTTGACATCCACATCGTTCTGCAAGTTTGACTTGAAGGCTTTCCAGTTTCAATAGGTCCTGAATGACAATGATGACATCACCAGAAAAAGGATGGAATTTTTAAACATAATGGAATGCAGCAATGAATTTTCAACGAGCAAGCAAATTCTCATAATCTGATATGTAATTTGCAAAGTTGAACCTGTATTCCTTTTGATAACTCGACTTCTTCTTTTGCAGTAAGAAGCCTTGAAGTGTTAGTAGTTGCTCTCAGAAGACGCAATGGATCAGAATTGTCTACTTCTTGCGAAGGAGGATTATGCTTCTTCTTCCGTCTAGTAGATTCAGATTTCATATACGCTGTACTTACAGAAGCCTTCTCTCCTGCTCTGGCTCTTCTGGCTTTCCTTTCTGTTTGGCGTTTTGATCTCACAGCAATGCCCTTGGACTGTTGTTCTTGTACAATTTCAAGTTCGTCATCTTTAGAATACTGCATGAAATCAATTTCTGATAAGCCGGTCTCATCCACCATGAAGTCCCCTTCCACACCTACTTGTTTGGTTTCTATAAACTGGGCCCACTTTGCATGCAAAGCATCGGCTTGAGAAGAACCTGGTGATTCAATTCCCGATTTTGTGTAGTGGCTATTGCCGACTATAAGGGCTGCATCCTTTGCAAGCTTCAGAGCTGCTTTTGCAAGAGTGATGGCTTCAGTTGAAGCAGCAGCTATAACAGCCTCGTCACTAGTTAGAAGCATTTCGGAAGCTAAAATTGCTTCTAAATTTTCCTGAAGATAACAATACAAGTACAACTAATAAGTTACCTAAACAAAAAATAAGGAAAAGGGGAAGCAAGGAAGGAAAGAATAAGAGAAGGCCAGGATGGACCATTAGAAGAACTACATATGTGCATAAGATGAATCTCTCTTTAATCAATCAGATGCCTCATTATAGAACAGTGATGACCTTTACGGGTTGATCAACTGCACTTAGATATGTCCATGGTCTGTTTGCCGTAACTGAGTTAGAATTAGCTTGTAAAAGAGGCAACCTCACTTCCACCATATTAGGTGCTGTTCCTGTTGATGTTGAAGGCGATATGCTGGTGGTCGATACAATACATTGTGCCCGTAAACAAGTAAGCCTCCGAGTTTTGTCTGCACGTTTTGCTGTTAAACAATTAAAGTAAGGGGCAACATAGAAATAGTTCACAATTCAGAACAGACTTATCAAAACTTTACTGTTCATCAATAGGAATTCAATTTATCTCATCACATCAGTGAAGCTGATGGAAAGACATTATACGATGCAAAAGAACGAGCTCAAAGTCATCCCCTAAGGAAAATTTTGATACTGAAACGCCTTCCGTTACAAAAATACACAGAAAGTGAACGTGCCAATAGAGCAAATTCCATGGCTAGAGTTTTGACGAAGAGAAAGACACAGCAATCTATAAACGCAATCAAAGAAATAATTTTTCGCGTCAGAACAGGGAGGAGGAAACTCACCGGAACTTGAACGGAACGTAGCATTACTAGTAGAAGTGGTGGTAGTAGTAGAAGTGGTGCGGTTATGAAAACTCGTGGTTCTTCTTGTTCTAAAATGGATAGCGAAGCTTTCAGGGTGGCACTTGAACTGTGGAAGTAACACCGGCATCGTCTTCTTCCTTCTCCACCTTGAAAAGTTGTGTTGTATATATGAATCTGCTAAAAATTAGAGGGCAGAATTGCTGCAGGAAAGAAACAAAACGTGTTTCGGGTGCATCAAGATCGATGCGAGAAGAAGAGATGGAGACGATATCATTAATTAGATCAACAATGGAAGATTTCAACGATCGGCCTGGTCTCGTTTTTGGTGTTCGCCGATAAGACAAAACGGATAAGTGAAAGAGAAGAGAAAGAGAAGAGAAGAGGAGTGGAGGGGCCCTAACTGTAAATTTTTCAAATGCAGGGTTTCAATGTTCGTTTTTCGTATTATTAGTAATGGCCCAAGCCTTCCTCTTAGCTAGGCATAAGCAAAGAAACCCTGCCTTTCTTTTGAGACCGTCTCTTTTCGGTTGAGGTTTTTTCATAAATGGGATGATTCAGGGGGGAATTTTCGGTCGGGGATGGGGCTCCGACTGGAACCCGACATTTTAACTTTAATTTTGTCCTTTGCATCCTAGTGATTACATGGAACAAAAACTGACCGAAACTTCTCTAATGTTGTGTCCGTGTGACGTGTCTGTGAGATGTGGTTAAGGTGGAACTCCAAAAGAAGTATGTAACAGAAAAAGATTTCAATTCCTTTTAATGCCACAAGATTTGATTGATTAACTTTTTACTCAGAATGCAAGCTTGTTGTATATAGAGTTAAAAATGTTATCAAAGTTCCTTACTGTTAGTTGATGTATGATTTATGTTGGGACAGTAGAATCAAGAATGTTAGTAGTCAAGAATGTATACTTCAGATTTTAGTTATATGAAAAAAAAATGTCCATTGCCCGACCGCAGCCGGTCGGGGAAATAGCTAAACTAGTTGGGACCTTATATCTTGAAATGTTGATTAGCAGTATTGATCCTCGACTGATACCGACCATCCCGACTGCCTGCACATATGCCTACTCTTAGCCATAGCTAGCGAATGGTTAAACAGTCGGTTAATCGATTGTTGGAGCACTTAATTGCTGGAAATAAAATGGGTGGTTAATCGATCGGTCGGAATCGATTGATAATCTAATATCAATCGGATAATGGTTACCTGCTCCTTTTTATTTTATTTTATATTTATTATATATGATTGAAAATTTATTATTAATGTGATGTATTTATTATAATTAATATATCATTAATTTATTACTAATGTAAATATATTTACTATTCATCTTCTTCTGTACAAAAATTCCAGTTAACGGTCGGTGAATTAACTGCATACAGTTAACCATATTTTTTGACCGATCGATTTTTTGAGGTAAATTTAACGGAATGTTTTTCAGAGTTTTTTCAGTCAGGTTACTTTTCTCATCCCTAGCCATATACCAAACTGGCGTTTAAGCGGAAGTGTTTAATGTTTTATGGATTCACAATTGAACCGTACATTTTGATACGTATGGACATACTTTAAAATTTGCAAGACCACAAACAAAAATTGACCACAAGAACACGAGAAATTGCTAGGTGGACTGTGTCGACAGTAGACCGATCAATCTCAATCACATACAAACTTAATGTGATGTATAATGCGATAATGTGAAAATAAAATAAATCGTAAATACAGTTCACACAAGAATATCTCCAAGAACACTGCCTGTAACAAAAGGGAGGGCAAAAATGATATAACTGTTGGGAATGAACTCTACCAAAATTTATCGCATTTAGACAGACAGAAATGTCTTGGCCTAGAAAAGAAAAATATCTAATCTCTAGTTATGCACCAAACTCCAGTTCAGCTCGGTCTAGGACTGCAGTTACTCTCATGAAAAATTCGGGTTCATTTTCCTTTATGTCCTTGAGGGTCATTGATTCATGTTCATCCGCCTGGACGGAAAGAACCATGCTGAGTTAGCAAAAAGAATCCAAACAAACTATTTCGCGAATCCGGAATTAACGAACAATTTTCCAATGAGTAGATCTACCTCTTTAAATTTTAGGAGAATTAAGTTGGACATAGAGGCTGGCTTTGTACGATCCCACCTAAAGTAGAACAATCAAATATTGAGTCAAATAAGTTCAGTAAGATTTCATATGGGACCTGCATTTCGGGAAGATTGTGTGTAATCCGTACCTGACAAGCATTAGCTCGTTAACAGAGCGCCACATTCCTCGTCCTACATCTTTTGCAGACTGTTCCCTAGCACTTCGCCCTTTCCACAACTCTTTCACAACATACATCACTTCTTCAACATCTACCTACACTAATTGCCCGACAAAGGAGATAAATAGATAGATACTACTAAAAAGTAAGGAAAGTGTTTTTTGTGAGAATATTGTAAAGAAACAAAAATTCAGTATGCCTGAAACATTTTGAAAGTAAAAAAGAGAAAAACATTTAAAAAAAACAAAAAAAACTGAAAAAAAGAAACTACAGCAACAACAATGGTTCAACCCCAAAAAGCTTTTCTGATTCGTTATTTTTCAATGCAAAACATTCCCATTCCCACCTGGACTTGCACGGCAGTTCCATACAATAACTCCTCATGCTCTATGAGTCGATGATGAAGCACCCTGTAATGATCCACGTCTAAATTCACAATAGGTTCTGTTTCAACCTGCAGCCCTGCAAGTTGAGTGACAACATAGGAGGCCATCACCTGTCCAAAAATTGCAGGGACGGTACCTAGAACAGGTATGATTCGAACCCGAAATCCAGGCACTATCTGACATTATGATAAGAGAGTTAGATTGTCTATCCACCGCAAAAATTTCATGCAACATTCACCAACTATTACTTAGATCTCTCACACAATTTCATGGCCATGTAAAAAAAATAAAAAATAAAAGGACCATTTTCCTTGAATAGAGTATGTAGATTGTCTACTATTCGATTACGTGATGGTCTATCTCCTAATCACAGAAAACATATATTTCAATTTAACTAGAAGGGACTCTCACTTGATAGTCTGAAGGATTTTCTTCTCCACTTGGTCCTTTGAATGGAAGTAGCTTTGCCTTGGGTTTTTCCATTGAAAAAACAACAGGAATCCCACCCTCAATGCCATGTTCTTTCCTCAAACGATGTCTTACCTGAAATTAGATATTATGCAAGAGTTAACCTCACCAGAAAGAATTAAATCACAAAAAGTACATGCACCAATCGCCAGCTTTGTCGATCAATTTTTTAGTCATAGGTAACAGTTACACCCCATGACACCAACAAGTAGCAGCTTGTTAGGAGACTCTTATTCAATAAACAGCTATTGCAATTCCATCAGACTCTCCATATCAATGTGAAAGAAATAAACTAGCTATTCAAAAACAGATTCCTTCCAGACCGTTGCTTAATATGCAACCTTGTTCCACTTCCGCAGACTAGAATAACATAAAAAGAAAAAAGAACATTATAATTATAATAATAATTACAGATCGAGACAGTGGATCATTTGTTGATTCTCTTAAATCAGCCACACGAATCCTTGTTGGGTCAGCCCTAGCACCAGCTCCTGTTGCTGATAGAACTTTCAAGCCCCTACGAACACATGCAGCAAGTAGTGCTACCTATTACATATGACAAATAGATGAAAATATAACATCTATCACATAACAGTTTTTCTGTGACAGTATGAAAATATATTGATATAGGTGCAGGTAGGCATGATGAATTAAGTACGGAATTCCAACAAAAATATTATTTCAGGATCAAAATAAAGTTGATGAAAATAAAAAGGTATTATGAACCATGCACACCACAACAATGTAATAGATATTTATACCCATAATGGACTAAGAAGCCAGTGCTTCATGTTTGAGTACAAGAAAGGATGAGTGGTGTGAAAGTATATAAATACATGTACGTAGGCAGCAATGAAAATTTTCCATCACCATATAAGATTCAGAAAATCATCCTCACAGTACAAATTTCAGTACATAAAGGTAAATATTACATTTAAAGCAACAGTTCCGATTCCTTTGCACTCTATGTCATATTCATTGAGCAACTAAACTTGCATCCTTGCATGCCAGAAGCAGAACAAAAGCAAATAAGAAAAAACGGGTTGAGGGTTAGAGATACATTGAGCAATAGGTGTACTAGACAGTCTAGACCATTTATGTGATGTTTGTAGCAGGAGAATTTCAGACATAAACTAAATTGCAAGGGAGAAAATGTACCTTTGTATCAATGTTATCAATGCAGTCCAAAACAAAATCAGGATTCCCTGAAAGAATTTCTTCTTCAGATGATGCATCATATAGCAGCACTTTTGCCTCTATATGACATTCCGGGAATATTGACAAAAAATGCTCCTTCAGACACTGGGCTTTAGGAATACCAACATCTGCTCTTGTTGCAGCAGCATGTCGATTTAGAGAAGAGAGTGAAACCTGTAATAAAACCGATAAATAAGAACATAATCTTAAACAAACAACTACAGAAACCACTAAAGCGGAAAGCAAAAGAAGTAACGCAACACGACAGCTAATTAGTCATATACATAGGGATTCAGATCCTATAAGGATTAGTTAACTAGTTAAAAAGATTTGTATAAAGAAATATTAAAATGAAGAGAGAATGCACCCATGAAGGTTCTCCCAAAAGAAGACCTGGTCAAAGTCCACAAGTAGAAGCCTGCCAACTCCCGATCGTAGTAGCATGGTTGCAGCATGACTCCCTACACCGCCAAGACCAATAATGACAACATAGGATGTAGTCACTTTTTGTTGAGATTCGAGACCAAAGAACTGAATATTCCTGATTATATAAAAACTGAGATCAGTTCACTCAGATCAACTTACGAACCATAGAAGGCCTCAGATTAACAAGGAAAAATGGAACTTTATTTCAATCGGAAATAATTTATACTTGTTGCATCTGAGATGGATAAAATATGGTTTGAAGAGTTTCTCAATTTTAAATTCCTGGAAACAAATGATTAAGTACAAGGTACTACAAAACCACATGCTTTCTGTCAGCCTTTATTTCGCAAAGGAAAAACTAAAAACCGCCTTTTCTATTTTGCACAAAAACGCTTTGCTTCTCATGATGTTTACCCAAGGACTAAGGGAGGTGAACTTAAGGCATCTGTTTCCTAACCCATTGTCTCAACACCTGTTTAACCAACACAATTCTGATAGAAGCTTCATTATTGTTATTATTTTTTCCTTCCTGTTTCAGATAAAATGGGAACTGGAAAAAAAAAAAATTATGCATAAAAGGGATAATTTTAAGGAAAATAATAATTCCAAGCAAATTCATTGGAAAAAACAACATAAATGAGACTACCTTGTAAGTTGTTCAGAAACTATATCATCACTTAGAAGGTCCGCACCAATCATCTCCTGATTTGTATCGCCAGCAACTGGATTCCCCCCTGCAGATCGTGAGGAAGTAATAATATTATTATGTGAAATCCTTATCAGGTAGTTATCTTATAGGTAATTATTAGGTAATTCTTTTAGGAGTTTTCAGGTAGTTATTTGGATTATATTTACAAAGATATGAATGTAATGAAGGAAGGGGGACTTGATTAATGAAGAAATAATATTTCTGTTGTTCTCTGATTCGTCTTCTGCCACGAGAGAAGCAATCATTTTTCTAGTTCATAGTTCCATCACAGGGTCTCTCAAATACATGTCCGTCACCTATGATAAAATTTATGTGAAGCATGCAACAAACTTCTTTAAGCTTTTCATTAAGCCAGTGACCAAAATCCAGAATTACTGTGGCAATAAAACAAATGCTTCTTATGAATAGCAACTACATTTAAGCCACTACATGATTCTGTCTGCATATTTAAGTAATGGGACTATCCAAGATCATAACCACAGATGACAGTGAAGGAAGTTGGTAATAACTGAATTTCTCGATCCAGAACACACTCTTCTCCATCAAAGCACATAGATGATTTTGTGGTACATTAGCTAGATATAGGATAGAAAAAAAGCCTACTCAATGGATTAACTTACTGATCATCAACTCAGTCTCCTTTCTTTCATTTGGTTTACTGATCCTTCTGCGAAACAGATAACTAGTAGTCAGTACAGTTGAAATACGATTTATCATTAACGCTTTGAAAATGAGACTATTCAATCAAAACCATAATAAAGTTCAATTCATTGCTTCCAAATGATTTCCTCATCAAAAAACATGAATACACGCAGCAAGCAAAGTAACTTCTCTATGATTTTTCTCTGTTACCAAACAGATAAACGAGAGTACAATCAAAACTAGCGAAAACAAAAGCATTAGCGATCAGACGATAACATAAAGACTCGCCTGGGAAGAAGCTTGAGAAGAAAGAGGGTAGAAAAAGAGCCTAACAGAGCTCCAGCTCCCACCATTGCAATACACTTCATTTTTCCCTCCATTTTTCTCTCGCTTCCCTTTGCTTTGCGTTTTCTCCTTCTCCCTCCTCTGGAAAAGACCTTCGCGTTGATATATATATATTTTTTTCTGAATCGTCGAGTCCAAACGGAGTACCGCCGACGCCGAAGGCTCCTCCGTCTGGCTTTTGCCGCTTTTAATTTTCAAGGAACAAGGAAAATGAAGGCCGGGTCAACGAGCGGGTTCATGGACTTTAGGTTGACCACACAAATTCAAAGCCCATATAGCTTCACAATTCGGGCCGGCCCGCACAAAATGGCCCAAACCAGGGTCATAAAAGAGTAAACAACAGCAAATCATATCATATACATACAGCACAACCTTCCCGAATCCCGCGTACATATTTCCGCTGCTGGAGGTGCTACGGGAAGAGTGGCCGGAGCTACAACCGGTGGGTTGGCTGGAGCTGGTATGAGGTTGTTAAGTGGTGTTTCCGGAGCAGGCCTTCTAAGGGGTGCGAAAGTTGGAAGTGATTTGGAAAAATGCGTAGAGGTTTGAACTTATTAATGTTAAAGTTGTGATCTGACAAAAGTTCTCAACTTGAACTTCAGCCTACCCTCTACTCTACACTTCATTTCCTTATATCATTTCAATCTCTTTTCCCACCTTATCTTTGGGAAAGAAGTGCAGCTTATCTCTCTTTTTTTTTTTTTAAGTACAACAGATAGAGAGAGAATTCAGAACTAAGAAGTCAACGATCAGATGTTCAAAAGTCAAAACCCAACCAAATTCAGAATTGATCCACCCCTCATTTTGCAGAAGAAAGAGAGGGAAAGAGAAATCCATTTGTAAAATCAAACTATTTGTATAACGCGTGAAGAGCAACGTCAACGCGCCATGTTGGTATATAATTATCTCTCTCTCTCTCCCGATAGTTTCATTTTGATCAAGTTGATTCCTTAGACCTTCTTATTTCTTTAGTCTTATATAATTTGTGGGCATCTCAAAGCTGTGATTTTTCTTAATGGATGAATGATTATCATTCCTTAAGAGCAATTAATTTGTATGTGAAAATTACAATTGGATCAGACTTTTGTTCTGCAATCTGAAAGGTATAATGAATACAAAGAATCTTTGTAGTTGTAGTGTCTCAGTGGGGTGTTCAGACTCTAGTTTTGAGCCCTGAAAATCCAGTTTTACATCACAATCTAACTGAAATAAGATCCATTTCTGTAGCATTTTTAATCAGAGTATTTTCGAACTGAGGATGGGTGGTGGCCCGGAAAATGATGATAAAGGGTTGTTTTCGAACATGGCCGGATTTGCTACGGGGCATTATCCTCCAACTGGATCATACCCTCCACAACCATATCCTCCTCAAACCAGTACTTATCCCCATCCCCCATCTGGATATTCATATCCTCCTCCGACCATCCATTCCCATGCTTCATATCTGCCCGAAGGTGGGTACCCACCTGCACCTTATCCTACTCTGGGTGGCACATGCCCTCCAGCTGATCATCATAATTCATCAGCAGCTTATCACGTTGGTACGTATATAGGTTATAGACACTACTAATTTGATTGTGAAGAATATAAGATCATGTGTTTTGCTTAAGTGCTTATGAATTATGTTTACTTGTTCCATGATTACTAGAAAGCACATATCCGCCAACTGGATATTCTCCCCAACCGGGTGCATACCAGCCCACGGCTGATTCTTCCCCTTGTAGTTATCCTCCAACTACTCATCAAGCAGGTAACTCTGATAACCTTTCAGTTTTCGTGTTGTTAGTGAAAACTCATGGAATGAATTAACTAATTTCGTTCATCTTTTATGGAATGGCAATTTTTCTTGTACTTGGAATGAGAAGAACTAGGAAGCGGATATGCTCCAGCTGGATATCCTCCCTCGAGTGGGTACCCAGCACAACCCATCCCGGCGCTGCTGGATGCCCTTCGGCTCCTCCTCACAGCTCATCAGCTCATCACACAGGTACAACTTGTTTTCCATAGACTTGACTAGAAAAGACTCACTTTAAGGTTGAAATCAGCAGATTCCTGTTTATTTTGAATTTAGAATTGTAATCATGACATGGATTGGCCACAGGGCACGGATCAGGTATGGGAATGATGTTAGCTAGCGGTGCTGTTGTTGCTGCTGCAGCTGCTGCGTATGGTGGGCACAATGGCCATGGAAATCATGGTGATCCCTACAGTCATGGCAGGCCACAATGCTCATGGAAATCGTCACGACAACAGTCACGGGCCAGGTCATGATGCTCACGGTTCAGGCCATAATGCTCATGGAAGTCACTATGGTGGCGAGAGTCATGGGTCGCACAACCATGGCAAGCACTGAAAGTCGGGAACTGGCCCCCATGGAAGCAACTCTTTGTACTTGGAAGTGATACATGTGGTCATAGCCATGCCTTATGTGCTATGACGTGTGAATCTGAGATTTAAACCATATAATTGAGTTGTATTGATGAATAATGCTCTGTTTTTTCCTTGTTCGTTTGTAAAGGGCATGACTAGAACGATCCGTGTCGCTTCACTTGAGGTGTTAAACAAACACAAATCAATTGGCCAAAAAAAATTCAAAGGAGAAAGTTTCAAATTCATCAAATTCTTTAATGGCAGGGAATCCGAGATAAGAATTCAGACTTGTCTACATATCATGACCACTGGTTTAACTTTAAAGGCAAACACAAAAAATCCAGAGGCATTGATTCTATGGGTCCTTTGCCTGGAAGAATTGTTCAACCTCTGCGATTATGCTCCGAGCTTCTTCAACCTCCTGGCCTTCTGCCTGGTTTGATTCTTCCAACTCATCCTGAAAGTAAAGCATCGTGTCATAAAAATGTCAAAATTGCTGAAAAGTTATGAATGAGAGGACACAGAAACAGAACCCAGTACCAAGGTTGCCTTCAAATCAGCTAATGCAGCCTCTAAGCGTTTTCGGCAGTCAGGAATCATCATCCTTGATTCAGCCAACACATTTTCCTGTTCAAAGAGATAAGAACCAAATAGTTATAACATAGAGACGAATTTGCATCTGCAGATGAGTTTCCATCTCTCCACTCTTTCTCAAGTGCGCATGGGCTCATCAATAAAAATTCAGAGGGAAGGTAAAGACCGGTTATGTCGTGAACCAATGAAAAACGAAAGTGCAATAAGGACTTTCAGTTTCCAGAACAATCTAATAAAACATAACAATTAAGAAATCACCGGAAATGGTAGAAGATTAATTGCAAGACGGAAGTATTGGCTACAAAACCTGTTGCTTAAGGTCATAAGGGTCAGCCCCCTTCCCTCTCATATCGTCAGTTTTGAAAGCTTCTCTTTCAACCTCTTTCTCATATGAATGCAGCTCCTTAATAACTCGTTTGCAGGTTCCCGTCTTGATCTTCAGATTTCTTATGGTAGCCATAGTAATCTATCACAACACGTTTCAATATAGCTGTAAGAGTAAGACTTCATCTCTCACCATAGATATAAAATCATCACATTGTCAATTTCCAGAGGTGAGGAAAAGCCGAAAAGGGTATGTCCCAAATAAGATTTTTGACTCCAAGAAAAGGGGGGAAGGAGAGGAAGACAAACATATTACGATAACATTAGATCTCTTCAACTAGAAACTCATTTACTATTACTCAGCTAATGAATTTATGCAAGAAAATTATGATAGAAACATAATATATCGTTATTGGAAAATAGCGAGACAGAATTAGTAGAAAATGAACCTAATTTAAACGGGTAGATCAATTCTTTCCCCGTTTCCAAACAAGGGTTTAGGGTTTCATAGAAAGAGATGAAGATTGAAGATTTCCTGAAACGGGTCCAGAAATTACCCGAGAACGCTATACGCCTGTTCAATGAAATGAAGAATATACAGTAGAAAGTACAGAACGTTGCTTGTTCACGAAGATTCCTGTGAGCAATTGACGGTAAGTATTCATGGATGAAGAGAAGAAAGAGGAGAGAAGTGACCTGTTTAAGAGTTCAAATCTAGATTTCAGTTGAGAATGTCTTCTCTACTTCTTTGCAAGAGCGAGTGCGAGGACAGACTGAAGATCTTTCTTTCCCCCCTCTTCCTCTCACATTTTCTTCCCTTTCGTCTTTCGGTTACAGATGGGTTAAATTACCGGGCGGGTTATTAACGGGTCGATCTATATGACATTGATTCAGATACTTACAAACCCATGCAATAATTAATTTTGACATTGATTTTATTCTTTAAAATTTTAAAATATAAAATAAATTATTTATTTTAAAATATAAAATAAATTATTTATTTTAAAATATAAAATAAATTATTTATTTTAAAATAATATTCTTTCTATTGCTTATAATATAAATTTCATAGCGGATCAGTTCTAACGAGTCTTTTCAATAAATACAGATTTTTCGATCAAGTTTTGGATCCCCTGCACTCCCTTCTAGATGATACATGCCTTTGGGAAGAAGACCCAAATCCAGTACCTGACTGTCCGTCAAAAGCTGATACTAAGTCTTGGATCCCCTGCACTCCCTGTATCGCCCGAATCCCGGCTTCCATCTATGTTTTCTTCATAACCGCTTCCACCTTCATCTGGACGGTCACGGGATTGTAAAATAGTAGGTTGCTGTCCTGAATATTGCCCGGAGCCACCGGACAGAATGACGGCTGGCATGGAGCTGTTGTTCGTAGAAGAAGTCTCTGGTTGTAATCCGCTATCACCGGTTCTTGTGTTCCCTTCGTTGGATCGGCCATTTTCCCTCAGTATATCTATCCCGGGGTCTACTACAAGAAATACCATAACTGATTACTGTGAATTAATCGCTAGCAAAATAATGTTGTTTGCCTCTCTTTCTCTATGTCAAGATTGTGACGTAGTTCCCTAGTTTTAACTCATTCAACCTCCAGTAACCTCTGTCTCTCAATCTCCTTGTCAACTTCAGTTGTTCTTGCCCTAAAGCAGCCGGTTATCAAGGAAAGAAAGGAAGGTAAGTTATTAATTCAACACGTTTTCATAAAGTCGGGTGATAAAAAAAAATTTATTTATTTAAAATTATTAATTTATAAAAAATTTATTATAAAATAAAATAAATTTTCTTTTTCATTTTATTAATTAAGATAATGATAGGAAGAATAAATAATTATTAAGCTATACTATATTTTCGAGTCAACCTTCAAACTCCTAAGAATGGAAATAGAAACGTAGAGAAATTTAGGGAAAGAAAAAGACTTTTCATTTTTTATTCACTCCATCACTGGTTACAATCTAGCATATATCCAGTTACAAGTCAATTTATTAACAACCTTCTAATTGAATTATAAACTACTACAGGTATTATATTATTATCCTGAGCTAGAAGACGACCATTGTTTAATTGGGCTTCTTGACTTTTTGGGCTTGAGGAAGTTATGGGCTAATAGAGTACATAGTCTTTTGGGTTGGCCCATGTGAAGTCCTTGACATGTCTTCTCCATTGTTTAGTAACTTGTCTCGATATTTTCTGTTTCGTCAGGCCACTTTATTTTAAGTTTAATCTCACTGCAATTTTTCATTAATTCCATCGAACGTTTATTAGAAGAAAATTAGACCTTAAAAACAAGCAGATCATATTGCCTTGTATTATTATTATTATCATCATCATCTTATTACAACATTTGACAAACTACATAAAGAGCACTCTACTCCATGCATGCAAGACTAAAATTTCTCGACCCAACACATTCTACGTAAAGGGAGGACCCACATGACTCTTTCATGCTTTTACAAGGGTGTACGCTTTCAATCTGGCAACGAGTTCCTCACGTGAAGGCCAGTTCTCCTTGATAATGGGAGCATTCGCGAATTCATTCATACATGACAACCAACAGCGATGGAAACTTGTCCCCATCTGTTATAGTTGGTCCGGCTAGCTCTTCTACCACACTCACCATGTTTGCGATCCAGCCCAATGCCAGATCCAGAAACCCAATTTCATCTCCGGCAAAGAATTTCTTCGCCTTCAGTTGTTCTTCTAAGTGCTTCAAATTCTCTTGGGCAACTTCAACTGCTTCCTCTTGCTTCTTCCCTTCATTCAAGAACACATCCCATATCGATGGTAAAAGCTACAATTTACAGTAAAACTATTTAATAATTAAGATTTGCGCATTAAACTTTTGAATAATAAGATTTGCACCCATAGCTTTATTAAATTAAGAATTAAGAAATCATGTTGGAACTACCTTATCGTCACCGAATTTGGCCCAAAACCGATCGAGGGCTCTCTGATAAGGATCTTGCGGCAACAGAGGATTCTGCTTCCACATATCATCAATATACTGGATAATAACGAGAGATTCCGAGAGTGGTTTTCAGTTGTGCACGAGAACCGGAACCTTCTTGTGAATTGGATTGAGCTGGAGAAGTAAGGGGCTCTTGTTTGCTAGATCTTCATAAACTGTATCGTATTCTATGCCTTTGAGTTTTAGTGCCCAAACTACTCTAAGAGCATAAGGACTCGACCATGTCCTTAGTAGCTTCACTTCATCTGTCATCTTCAAATGGAGTTTTTCTTCTAAGCCTTGCGTTTGTTCATAGCTAAATTTCTTGTTTAATTTACTTTATATTTTTTTTATCAGTAATTTATTTTATATTCTATTGGTGATTATGAACTGCCGACGACATGTAAGAGAAAATTAACAACAAATTTTGTTTTCTTCTTTCCAAATTAATTTCTCTAGCCGGCGGGAATTTTTATTCCCTCAATTTTGGACTGGATTCGTCTGACGTAAATGGGCCAAGAGTTATCGTTGATTTTGGGCTCGGCCTGGTTCTTGATTCGTAGCCCAACAAGTCAATGATTGATTAATTAATTAATCCAATAAGCGTCGTATATGTGGCGCTTTTTCATTAGTTAAAGAGACGACACGTAGTCTCTGGTTCTCACCCGTGACTGTAGTCTCTCTTTCCTTGCCAAAAGAACATATATATATATATATATATATGAAAGATGCATAGCAAGCGATCTCTCAAAGCAAAGCGCGCCATTTCCTTCGTCGATCTACAGGAAACGACGCAGTTACTCCGGCCATGGGACAGGTTCTAGAAAAAGTTCAAGGTAAACACGATCTAGATATCTGTGTAATTGAGTTTGATGATGATGATGATGAATTTAGCTTCTGAATCGTATTTCGTTTGTGAGCTCTGCATCGTTGTTTCATGCCTTGAGCAGGTAAGCAGTGGAGGAGGAAGAAAATTGGAAAGATCAGCGATAAGATTTTCGATCATTTCAAGAACGATGCAGGAAGCGCTAATTTGACATTTGAAGATCTGTATATCGCAGTTCTACTTATTTACAAGTGAGAAACTATTGGAAATTTGAAAATTTCAGTTCTACTTCTTCAATTTTCCCGAGCTTGATCGGAAATTTTTTTAATCTTCTTTCTCTCTTCGAAATTTCTTCAATCGTTTCGTCTTCTTCTTCGATCATTCATTTGCAAGTAGTAATACTCAATGTTACTATTACAAACTAAGATTTGAAGCTCTATTTTGAAACCTTATTTTAAAATCTCATTTCAGACACTCAATATCAATGAAACAGATCACAGACGCACAAATCTAAATCTCAAACAGAATAAAAAGAAGATGAGCCATAATTTTCAAAACAAGTGATTCAGTACTTAAATTAGAATAAACATTCTTGAAGTATTCGTTAAGGATGTGATAGTATAAGTTGATAGAAAAAAAAAAGTGAGAAAAAATGCTAATGTGAAAAATTGCCCCAAAAAAAAAAAAAACCACTCTTATTTATTTCCTTATAAAAAATATTTTTCATACTTACAAAGACAAAAATCGCTTTCGAGATCTAATGTCAACCACACCCATCTTTACTCTTGGGAAAGTTTTGCAATTTAGAGACTTTTTGACATTTTGTTAATTTTGTAATAAATATTTATTAAAATAAAACAATAAAATAGAATTAAGGCTTCAGCTAGAGCCCTCTTTGCTATTTCCCGGGACGCAGATCCTGGACTTGCTGGATCTACCTCTGCTTCTGGCTTTCTCTATACTTCTTCTTCTCCGACCCCCTGAACCAGTTCCTTTTTCCGTTTATCTATCTGTACCAACCTATTGCATCGAATCTGATCGACTTGTCCCAAATGAATCCGGCTGTGTGATCTCACTGATTTGCTGCGGGGTGATCTGAATTGTAGCCGGAGAGAGAGTATTTACGATTGAAGACAGTCAGCGAGCAGCTAGACCTAGAAGAAATGGCTGCCGGAGGTTTTTTGACTCGCGCGTTCGAGTCGATGTTCAAAGAGTGTTCTGGAGGCAAAAAGTATCCCGACCTCCAGAAGGCCATTCAGGCGTATCTAGGTTTGATCACATCCTTTTTCTTTGTTTATTTCCGAGAAATTTCCTTCTGGATCTCTCAGATTCGTTTTCAATCGCTGCATAGTACCCCCCCTACGAGTAATTTGGATCTCTGAATTTGCATCCTGTGCCTATTGCTGAACCAAATTTTTAGTTTTTGTGAAGAGCAAACGACAATTTTGTTTCTCGTTTCTCATTTTTAAAGGAATTAATCAATTACATAGCTCAATGCGGTCACCCATCCGAAGTTTGGTTTCGAATAATGAAAATGCAAAGTGCATTCTGTCAGTTATGTGTATTCTGCAAATGGGTTTTGTTATTACGAGGTTTGATCTCTTAGGCATATAGAACTATATAGTAGAAGTGTTTTGTATGGTTGTATTATTTTTGTCCAAATGATCTCATAGCAGTCATTTATAAGTGCATTGGTTTCATTCATCCTGCAGAGAGCGCCAAACAATCCAATCAGACTCAGGTTTCAGCATCTGGCGAGAAAAATCAAGTAACTTTAGCTGGAGAAGCGAGGTCTATATTTGTATTTTTTTTTTCTGGTGTCTGCTATTTGTTTGTACTCCTACTATTTTCACATTGAACATACAAAGAAGCATCATATTTTATTTACTTTTCCTTAGTATAAAGTCAATAATTATTTGAACACTACTAGACTGCTATATCTATGGGAAATGGTGGGTTTTTGTTTCTCAAAATTTATACTTATTCCCCAATCCTTCCTTGCTTCGAGAGTCTTACCTTACATTTCTGGTGAACCGAATAGATTGTTAATGGATTAGTGTTATTAGATGAACTGGGCAAACTCCCTAAACCTGTTACTTAGTGCTACATACAGTTTGATAGTAATTCTCTGGTTATTTTTGGTTTACAGTCTACCTGAAACTGAAGGAGGAGATGAAAATACACAAGCTGCGGAGGAGGTTGAGAATGTTGGCACGACTGGCAACCAAACTGAATCTATTACAAGTGTTTTAGCTAATGCTGGTCGTACCTTAGAAGGAGCTGCAGCAGATCTTGTTTTGAATCCTCTTCGCCTTGCATTTGAGACCAAGAACTTGAAAGTCCTAGAACTTGCTTTGGACTGTCTTCATGTATGTCCTTTTTCTTGATATATAATCTCCGGATTCTAAAAAAGTAATTTTTTATAATCCTTACAAATATGAACACAACAACCAAAGTATTTTATTCGCTCATTTGCTTACATGCTTAATTTGTTCACCATGTACATTTCAACCGAAGTTAATCTGAATCTCTAATGCCTGTGTACTTTTAGGTGATTGCTAACTTATCTTTTCAAATTCTGTAAGCCCAGAAGCTGATTGCTTATGATCATTTAGAGGGAGATCCTGGCCTAGATGGTGGTAAAAATGTGCTGCTCTTCACAGACATTTTGAACACAGTTTGCAGTTCTGTTGATAATTCATCACCTGATAGGTATGTGTCATGGGCTGTGACATTACCGTATTAATGTTCATTGTTGTTTATTACTGACTATTTTAAGTTCCAATTCTGCAGTACCATTTTGCAAGTACTGAAGGTACTTCTTAGCGCCGTTGCATCCACAAAGTTTAGAGGTTTGTTGTTAGGAATAAAGGCATTATTGTGTTTCTCAATCGTGTTACTAAACTCCACAGTTTGGGTTTCGTCTAATCAAGGGAGGCTTAATATTATCTTGCAATGTGTAGAAAAAAAAAGGAAAAAAAAAGGAAAAAAAAAAGATCTTTGTCAGTTGTTAGAGCAAAATACTTTAAATCTCCACTAATGGTCTATTGGATTATGGTGTTTATGTTGATCCAACTACATATTTTTTCATTATATGTCAGCCTATATTTCTCTTAGAATAGTTTTGGCTGTTCCGTGTCTGCAGTTGCAAAAAGTTAATTACTCCTATGGTTTATGCAGTACATGGCGAATCTTTGCTGGGAGTCATTAGAGTTTGCTACAACATTGCTCTTAACAGGTACTTTCGAGGTGTCATTGGTCCCATGCACCAATCTGATGTGGTATTCATATTATATTTTTTTGGATATGTAGCAAAAGTCCCATTAATCAAGCAACAGCAAAGGCAATGTTGACTCAGATGATTGGCATCATCTTTAGGAGAATGGAGACGGATGGGGTATGTGATCTTTGTCCTCCTTAAGGATGGTTTTTCCTAGTTATCATCAATATGAGAGGGAAAGGATTAAGTTGCTTCCACTTGGTGACTAAAAAATTAGTAGCACAGATCTTGCAGGACGTTCAGGTCAGTTCATCTGGTTCTGTTGGCGAGAAAGAATCCAATTCAGCAGATAAGTCAATCGGAAAAGACGAAGAAACTCCCCCAGCCGATCAAAATGACAAAGATACAACTTTAGGAGATGCACTTAACCAGGTCAAGGATGCATCTATTGCATCATTTGAAGTACTTCAGAATCTTGCTGGTGGTGCTGACATCAAGGTGTGTCTGCCTTATTTATTTATTTATTTTTAATTTTTTAATTTTTAAAACTTTATTCTTATTTTTAATAACCTTTGGTCAGTCAGTCAAGCGATTTATTTCTGCAAGTACATTTTATGAGATCCAATCCTATTGATACAAGTTTGACGTGTCATTTGACCTAAATTGCATGTTGTATAGGGTTTAGAGGCTGTCCTTGATAAAGCCGTGCAGCTCGAAGATGATAAAAAGATAATAAGGTGACTATCTAGGACAGTACACTTGAATATTTTTGCTGAATGACTAAGATGCATTGACTACGGATTCTTATAACTATAATATTTAATGCTCTAAGGGGGGTTGATCTTGAGAGTTCAGGCATAGTTCAACACGACGCTTTAATGGTATTACGCACCCTTTGCAAGGTTGGTTGTTTCAGAGTCTTCTTCATGCTGTTTGTGGCATTATTTAAGACTCTGGTAAGACTTATTGTCATTGTTATTCTATTTTTACCAGATGGGTATGAAGGAAGATAATGACGAAGTCACTACCAAGACTCGTATATTGTCCCTTGAGCTCCTGCAGGTTACTTCTATAGCTACACTCGTGTTTACTTATGCTTGCCTTTGTTGGTAGTACACTTGGCATGGAAAACTCCCAAACCCTTCTTAGAGAAATATTTGTTTGATATTCACCTATTTATGCTAGTTTCAATGCTTTCGGAACTGGCACTAGATAGCGAGAGAGGGGATACTCAGAAATTTGAATTTCTCAGCATTTTGAAATTTCCTTCATTTATATTGTCCTTAACTATTAATGCAAAATTGTGGTTGGGTGGATAGGTGGAATTCAGTAGTAATATTTGACTTGCTACATATCCAACCTTGAGCGAATGCCTTTTTATTTTTATTGACATTCTTCGTATCCTTTGACTAATGTCATCCATTAAAATTGTATTTAGGGTTTACTGGAAGGGGTTAGCCATTCATTTACAAAGGACTTTCACTTTATTGATTCTGTGAAAGCATATCTTTCATATGCTTTGTTGCGAGCGGCAGTTTCACAATCTCAAACTATATTTCAGGTATGCATATCTTGTAAGTTCAGTTTTTTATTTCATTTTGTGAGAATAAGCTGCACAATTCGTTTATGATGGCACTTATTTCCTGACATGTCAGTATGCAACTGGAATTTTCTTTGTACTCTTGTTGCGGTTTAGGGAAAGTCTTAAGGTACAATTTGATCTGTAATTGAAGCTTAACTTAGGAGTTTTCTATTACTTTGATGCATTCCCTCATATTTTATGTTTTCCTTTTTAGGGTGAAATTGGCGTGTTCTTTCCTTTGATTGTTTTAAGATCATTGGACGGCATGGACTGCCCTGTTAACCAAAAAATAAGTGTTCTACGGTATAGTTTCTTCTCGTTAGTAGAATATTGCATCAGTAATGCACAAACTTGATCTAGTTAAAGGTTTTGGAATTGAGGGTTGTGATTTCTGATGGTGTGGTTTGCAGGATGCTTGAGAAAGTCTGCAGGGATTCTCAGATGCTTGTTGACATTTTCGTAAACTATGACTGTGATCTTGAGGCTCCAAATTTGTTTGAACGCATGGTAGAGACACACTCTGAGTCCTATATATATTTCAGGTTAAATAAAACTTTTCTAACAGTTTTTTACTGCTTATGTGTAGGTAACCACTTTATCAAAAATTCAAGGAGCCCACCATAATGCAGATCCAAATTCTGTTGCTTTGTCCCAAGGAAACTCAATTAAAGGTTCATCCCTTCAAGTATGTTGTCTGCTCTTTATCACTTTTTGTGCTTGCTACCTGTTCTGATTGATCGTTCTATACTGCAACGTCATCAGAAGTTCTTTATTGACCTCTATATTCCCTCTAGTGTCTTGTGAACGTGCTTAAATCACTGGTCGATTGGGAGAAGTCTTATCATGAAGAGCAGCAGAACAAAATTACTCATGTTTCAGAAGAACTTTCTTCTAAAGAATCTCTTGAGATAAAAAGCAGGGAAGATGTGCCCAATGACTTTGAGAAGGCAAAAGCTCATAAATCTACTGTGGAAGCTGCGATCTCTGAGGTAGTGTTGTCTTCTAGTTTACTAGTGATATCTTACAGTTTTTTTCTTCTGGGTCTGCACATTATTCCACCGGCTTTAGTTCAGTGGTTGACCTGTGTTGTTAATCGTGCTGCAGTTCAACAGGAAACCTACTAAGGGTGTAGAGTATCTGATAGTAAATAAGCTGGTGGAGAATAAGGCTTCTTCAGTCGCGCAGTTTCTGAGAAATACTCCTAGTTTGGACAAGGTGAAATCTATTCTTCACATGATGCTGGTTTCAATTTGAGCAGGAGTTTTCTGACCATTTTGATTTTTTAGGCTATGATTGGCGATTATTTGGGTCAGCACGAAGAGTTTCCCCTTGCCGTGATGCATGCTTATGTAGATTCCATGCAGTTCTCAGAAATGAAGTTCAGCACTGCTATCCGTGAATTTCTTAAAGGATTTCGACTTCCAGGGGAAGCTCAAAAGATAGATCGCATCATGGAAAAATTTGCAGAACGGTATGGAGGTTTCCTTTGGTGTTTGTGCGTGAGAACATCCTGTACTTTTGTGTGCATTTATATTTGGAGAATCTTCTTTCACACCATTGTATCTCTTTCTTGAACCATTTTTGTCATTATTCATATGCTTACTTGTAGCTCTGATAAATCCCCTACATTTCCACGTATAGCTTGGAAATATGTGCATTACTTTTTACTGAGAAAACATGACTTTTGTACTTCTAGCTAGTAATAATATATTTTATGTTGTGTTGTGGTTATCCCCTGACAGATATTGCACAGATAACCCAGGTCTTTTCAAAAATGCAGACACTGCGTATGTGCTTGCTTATGCAGTTATAATGTTAAATACTGATGCACATAACCCAATGGTGTGGCCTAAAATGTCCAAGTCAGACTTTGTAAACATGAATGCCACGAATGATCCAGAAGAATGTGCTCTGACCGAACTCTTGGAAGAGATCTATGATTCGATTGTTAAAGAAGAGATTAAAATGAAAGATGATTCATATGGTAAAGAAAAAAGCAGACAAGGGCCCAAAGGTGAAGAAAGAGGGGGAGTTGTCAGTATTTTAAATTTGGCCCTCCCTAGAAGAAAGTCATCTACTGATACCAAATCTGAGAGTGAAGCTATTGTTAAACAAACACAGGCTATATTCCGGAAACAAGGAGCAAAAAGAGGAGTATTTTACACCTCACATCAGATTGAACTTGTAAGGCCTATGGTTGAGGCTGTCGGATGGCCTCTACTTGCCACTTTCTCTGTTACTATGGAGGAGGGTGACAACAAGCCGAGGGTTGTTCTATGTATGGAGGGGTTTAGAGCTGGAATACACATTACCCATGTTCTTCGAATGGATACTATGCGCTATGCTTTCCTAACATCTCTTGTCAGGTAACATAGACAATGATAAACTTGACTTGTTAATTCATGAGGTTGCCTTTTCATTCCGACACAGTTATTATTTATTTTTTTTTTTCAGCCTTTTTTCCCCCCTTGCAATGTGAGGCTTGTATTTAACTCAGTTTGTTGAAAATTGAAACACAATGACTGTTTCAATACACACACACATACAAGCATATTGACTGTTTTTAATGTGAGGCTTGTGATAAACTCACGACAGCTGTTATCACTCTTTGTATGTATGCAGATTTACTTTCTTGCATGCGCCAAAGGAAATGCATAGTAAAAATGTGGAAGCACTGCGGACTCTGCTGGCTCTTTGTGATTCAGAGACTGATTCGCTTCAAGACACGTGGAATGCAGTTTTAGAATGTGTTTCTCGGCTTGAATACATTACGACAACTCCTTTCATTGCTCTAACTGTCATGCAGGGATCTAATCAGATATCTAGGGATGCTGTTCTTCAATCCCTAAGAGAGTTGGCTGGGAAACCTTCTGAAGGAGTATTTGTCAATAGTGTAAAACTTCCCAGTGATTCTGTGGTAGAGTTCTTTACTGCTCTCTGTGGTGTATCTGCAGAAGAGCTAAAACAGCATCCAGCTCGTGTTTTCAGCTTGCAAAAACTTGTTGAGATCAGCTATTACAATATGGATCGTATACGAATGGTATTTTTCTTAGTTACTTCTATAAAATCAATTTATTTGTTTTGTATTTCTACCAGTTCTCCTCTGAGGAAGAGTATTATGGGTGATTATGTATGGCATTTTAATGTCCTTAGACAGTTAGGCATTTTAATGTCCTTAGATGGTCATGTTTATAACTTGAAGATATTTGCCAAAATTTTTATCTTTAAGAACGTTAAAAAATTGTTTAATTTAGTTTTAAATTTTATTTTTAGATTTGTAATTTCTCCAAATTTTTCTTCCAGGTCTGGGCTCGAATATGGTCTGTCTTAGCGAATCACTTTATTTCAGCTGGTAGTCATCATGATGAAAAAGTTGCAATGTATGCCATTGATTCTTTAAGGCAGCTTGGTATGAAGTACTTGGAGCGAGCTGAACTGGCCAATTTCACATTCCAAAATGATATTCTTAAACCATTTGTAGTTCTGATGCGAAATAGCCGAAGCGAATCCATAAGGAGCCTTATCGTAGACTGTATTGTTCAAGTATGTTGACTTAATCAACCTTTTTTTTTTTTAAGAATCAGAAGTATGAAAAGTTCATACTGCTTTCATTTATCATTGTATGAAATGTTCAATTTGAGGTTTCTAGCAAATTTTCACATGCTACTTTCTGTGCAGATGATAAAATCTAAAGTCGGAAATATTAAATCTGGCTGGCGCTGTGTTTTTATGATTTTTACGGCTGCTGCTGATGATGATTCCGAATCAATTGTTGAAAGTGCATTTGAGAATGTTGAGCAAGGTAGGAAGTATCTATTTTTCAAACTTACTGATGCATTACTTTTTATTGCACATTGTCTTCATTATGTTAAACAAGTTTGGTGGCTTATCTTTTCGCAATAACTTCTGCAGTTATATTGGAACACTTTGATCAAGTTGTTGGAGATTGTTTCATGGACTGTGTCAACTGTCTCATAAGATTTGCGAACAACAAAAATTTTCCCCGTATCAGCTTGAAAGCTATTGCACTCCTGCGTATATGCGAGGATCGTCTGGCAGAGGTTTGTTGTTCGCTTATGATTTCATTTATCCAAGGCTTCTGTACACAATTGGCTTTTCAAATCTTTCCATCAACTTTTAATGGATGTTTGGTGTGTGGTATTTGGAAATACATATGGAGATTAAGAATGAACTATATTCCACCTATGGGTGGTAAAACCATCAGGAGAGCATATTACTAGTCACTTTTTTGTTTGCTTATTGGTTGTTTGATTTTCCGAATAATTAATGCCATTTCAAAGTAGGTCAAATACTGGGAACATATCATGTGATCGATATGTCCACCAAAAGATGAGAAGTTTTTGCATGTTATGAATGTCAAAACGAATCATTCATCATCTTAGAAGCTTCCTTTAAATGCAACTTTTATTATTTTCATTAACTATAAAACCATGCTGACATAAGTTTTTAGGTATGAATGTCCTCTGTTATCATTATTCAATGCACCTGATTGCTCTGGAGCAGTGTATGAAAGTGTGATAACCAGTATTGCGTTACTGTGTCCTTCTATATGTGGTTATATTTTAGGGTTTTGTACCTGGAGGTGCTTTGAAGCCCATTGATGTTAATGAGGATAAAACATTGGATATGACGGAACATTATTGGTATCCAATGCTCGCTGGTTTGTCTGATTTGACGTCAGATCTAAGACCCGAGGTCAGCAGCTGTGCTCTTGAAGTTTTGTTTGATTTACTGAATGAGAGAGGTAGCAAGTTCTCACGATCATTCTGGGAGAGTATTTTCCATCGTGTCTTATTTCCCATTTTCGATCATTTGAGACTTGCTGGAAGAGAAACCTTAATTTCTACCCGTGATGAGTCCCTTCGCGACACCAGTGTCCATTCACTTCAGCTGCTCTGCAATCTCTTCAACACCTTTTACAGGGTATTACTGCCCAACTTTTTTGTCCATGTTATGTTGTCTTTGGAGAAGGCTTATATTATTATACTTCAAATATTATTCAAGTGTTCTTAGAAATTTCTTTGTTGTGACTAATATCATACCTTTCTCCCTCCCTCTCCCACTCCTTTCGTGCACGTGTGTGTTTTCCCCTTCAGGAGGTATGTTTCATGTTATCACCACTCTTGAGCTTGCTACTAGACTGTGCAAAACAGATAGAACAGTCAGTAGTTTCATTGTCTCTGGGTGCATTAGTGCACCTCATTGAAGTTGGAGGACATCAATTTAGTGAGAGTGATTGGGATGCATTGTTGGAAAGTATAAGGTGCTTATTCCTATACTCCACACACTTTGCTACTTATTACATTTCCTGTTTTAATATTTTGATTACCAGGGATGCTGCATACACAACGCAACCACTTGAGCTACTCAATACCTTGAGTTTTGAGAACACAATCAATGGAAGAGTGCTAAATAAAGATTTGGAGGTGCATACAGGTGATGGTACTGATGGTGGTTACAATCTATCTCCTCTAGCAACCCCAAGATCCGGTGCTGATGGAAAAACACAGAATCCAAAGATAAATGCAATTCTAGATGAGAATCAAGAGTCAGGGCAACAACTTCCTTCAAATGGGTCTGAAGGTTTGGTCTTTGGCCTTTTAACTAAATAATGAGCCTCTTATACTGTCAATCTCTCTCATATACTAGTGGAAGCACTATACATATATATATACATACAGATATATATATATATATATATATTTTTTTTTTTTTTCTCTTTATTGATGTGGCTTCGTGTTTTATCCTATTGAAGGGCATAGTCTTGACAGCACAAAGTACCTATTTGTTGGGAACTTAATAAATCAAAATCTTATCTTATAGGCCTTCCATCACCATCAATGAGATCCGAAGCATCTGCTGAAGCTGGTGGGCTACAGCGGAATCAAACATTTGGTCAAAGAATTATGGGAAATATGATGGACAATATATTTGGTCGAAGTCTCACTTCAAAGTCTAAGAATCGTGCTTCAGATGCAATGACACCAACTTCTCCATCTAAGGTAACCTCTCCATCATTCCGAGTATTCTCGGTGGGTGCTTATTATCTTATCTACCTCTATGCTCAAATCGACAACATTATTGGTTGCAATTGGCCCTACGAAATCCAAATAGGAAATATGCTATATCTTCTTTCAATTTGTAATTTATTTGTTGGTTCCTTTTTCCTCTCTAGTTTGTCTTCCATGAATTCTGTAAAAAGTTAATTCATTTTAGGTTCCTGATGCTCCTGATGTCAAAGATGAGGAGGGAAGTCCATTGCTGGTGGCTATTAGGGGCAAGTGCATCACTCAATTATTGCTTCTTGGTGCTATTGACAATATTCAGGTATGAAGCAGAATGCTGTAGGTTGTTAGCCTGTAGATTGCATTCAATAACTTGATAAGTTTTATTTCATCATGTACTGTATGTTTTATTTTTCGTGTCTGGGTTTCTTATTCCATTGTGGGGGAAGAGATTCAATGTATATTGCTAGATGTTGCACCCTTTGTGTTGAAAGGAGACATCCTGGGGTTGATGGAGAGAGAGAGTGTAGGAGATCATTAGATTTGAGTAGAATGTCAAAAGTCTTCTCCTATGACAATGTTTCTATATTTTGCAGAAGAAATTCTGGAGCAAGTTGACAGCATCTCAAAAGATTGCTATTATGGATATTTTGTTAGCGCTCTTGGAATTTGCTTCTACTTATAATTCATCTTCCAAACTCAGATTGCGCATGCACCACATTCCTGATGAAAGGTGTGCCATCAATCCAATTTTTTTCCCTCTTCCTTTTCTTCCCAATCATTATTCGTTTCATAAACGCAAGATTTTTGCATCTTAATTTGATGCCTCTTTGTTTCAGGCCGCCTTCGAATCTTATCCGCCAAGAAGTAGCTGGAACTTCCATATATCTGGACATTTTAGAAAAAACAACTTCTCAATATAATTCCACAGAGCATTCAGATTCAGAAAAGAAACTTCAAGGAATAGCAGAAGTCAGGCTGGTTTCTTTCTGTGAACAAGCTCTATGGGAGGCATCTGAGCTGCAAAGCTCTGCAGGGGAGACTACTAATATGGACATTCATCGAGTTCTGGACCTACGTTCTCCAGTCATTGTCAAGGTATTGTCTGTTGACTGATTAATAATTTAAGCATAAGCCTCTATTGATTAGTATTTAATGGTTAATCGTTGCTATAATGTTTTTTTTATTTTAGGTGCTTAAGGGCATGTGCTTTATGAACGATCAGATTTTCAGAAGACATCTCAGGGAGTTTTATCCTTTGCTTACGAAACTTGTATGCTGCGACCAGGTATCCTCTGTCTTTCCGATTAAATCTTTTTGATAGTTATTCTTCCACATAATCTTTACTATTCTTCTACTTTCAAAGTTTTATCCTTTCCGGTAATCTTTCTTTTCTCGATGATTACTGCTGAAATGTATTTAGATGGATGTTCGTGGAGCTCTTGGCGATCTATTCAGGATGCAATTGAAAGCTCTGTTGCCATAGATACCTATTATTTGCTGACGTTATCAAGTTTCTCAAGGAAGGAAGGCCATTTGGCATTGAACCCAGAGTCGTTTTGCCATCATCCCTTCCTCGAAGAACATTCTGACATTAATGGCTAGTTTTCAAGGGGAAGAAGCACTGTACCTGATAATTTTCTAGTCCAATCCATTTTTGTTGTATATCGTGTTTCTCAGAGAATTAATTCCAACCCAATTTTCACCGAGTGCTGTTGGTTGTTTAGGCGCAAAATTTGACATGCACTGTGTGAAATTTACAGGAGTTGTATCATTAGGGTATTGCTTAATTTTCACTTAATTTTAGCTGCCGTTTTCATTTTAGCACTTAATTTTACTCCCATAATTGTTCTGTGTAATGGGTGGGTGTCAAAATTTTTATAAATATTTAGTATAATTTGAATCTGTGTAATGTAATATAATTTATAGTAAGATTTTGTCATAAGAAAAATTAATAGATGTAGATCCTGAAATGTACTCTAAAAAAATACTATTATATAATTAAGGAAACTCAACATTACTATTTTTGGCACATATTTAATGAATTTTGAATTAAGTTTGGATATCAATTTTAATTCATTCTATTAAAAGTATTTAAAATGTTAAGATCTAAATAATGTCTAATTTTAAATATATAAAATATTATATTGTTATATTGTATATTTGATTTCTTGATTCTAACTTATATATATATATATATAATCAAATTGAACCCGTTATAATAATTTTAAAACCTATATATTTTATTTACTTATTATAAATTTTTTTGATTATTTATGTTGATTGTATCATCGATTTGATTGATTTTTCTCATAGAAATTGAATTATTTCAATTATTTTTTTACTCAATAAATCAGGTTTTTTTTCTCTCCTAATTTTTTTTTATATTTTTCTAAAACCTTAGATTATAAAAAAATAATAAATTAATACGAAAAAAACAAAAAAAAATAAATATTAAGTATTAAAGAATAATAATTATTATTATTTTAATAATATAATATATTAAATCAATATTATTTTTAAAAATTTAATTATTAGAATTAAAAAATTACATATAAATTAAAAAGTCCGAAAGCAATTTATATACATGTAACTAAAAAGTGAGATTAAAAAAAAAAAAAAAAAAAAGTGAGAAAGAATATATAAATAAAGAAGAACAGGTTAGAAATTGAACCTCGTGGGTCTCTCCACTCCAGTTCTTCACCCTCATTCCTTTTGATAAAAAGCCCTCTAGAGTCTTCTACTACCATCCCACTCTACTCTACTTCATTTTCACTCAGCTTCAACATCAGTATGATCTTCTTCGATTCGAGTTAATCACACAGAAAAATGTACAGAAGCCATAACGTGGTTTCCAGGATTTTCGAGCGCCAAATCTCCACTCCTGCTCCTGGAACCAGTGTATGTGCATAGACCTTCTCCCCTCTTTGCTTCAATTCTTCTCATAGGCTCATTTTCTTTTTGGTTCTGGTTTGGTTTTAGGTTCATTGTGCGAGACGATTTTACGAGAACATTGTACCGAATTACACCATCTATGAGCTTGATTGCCCGGATAATTGGTTACGGAAGTTCACCGACGACGGCCAGTACCTTGTCAGCTTCAGCAGGAACCACCGCGATCTGGTTGTTTACCGGCCGACGTGGCTCACATTTTCGTACAGAGGAGATGAGTTTGATGCCGCCATGGAACTTCCCTCTAAAGCTAAGAAGTTCGAGAGCTTCTTCATGCATTTGTATAGTGTTTCGCTCGCTTCTTGTAACGAGCTCATATGCAAGGATTTCTTCCTTTACTTGGAGAGTAGTCAATTAGGTCTTTTTGCTACCTCGACTGCTCAAATTCAGGATGCTCCTGCATTTGGTGGTGCTGTTCAAGGAGTTCCTTCTATAGAGAAGATAACCTTTCACCTCGTCAGGTATTTTGGTTTACTCTCTTCTATATATATATATATATTATTTATTTATTTATTTATTTATTTATTCATATTCTCTAATGTACGATTAGGCTGGAAGATGGAGTAGTTCTTGATGAGAAGGTGTTCCTCAATGATTATGTTAATCTGGCACACAATATGGGTGTCTATCTCTACGATGATTTATTGGCAATTGTGTCGCTTCGCTATCAGACTATACATGTTCTTCAAATTAGGGAGTCTGGTCACCTTGTTGATGTGCGACCTATTGGGGAATTCTGCCGTGAAGATGATGCACTTTTCATCAATTCTAGCACTCAGGCAAGTGGAGTTCATGGTTTGAAAACAATGCTTGCTGTCTTATCTGATTTTTGTTTTCAACGATTTTCTCATGTAGTATATTCCTGCAGAGCACTGTTTCGTGTTTCTTTGCTAATATTTCTTAGCAAATATGCATTTTTCTTCGGTTAAGTGAGTAAACAGAAACGAAACCTGGGGAACTTATAAATTTGTTAGATGATTCACAGACAGTCTGTAGACTGTCTCATTCGTTTCTTGGCAATAATCACTTGATGTTCTAGGTACCTGCATTTAATTGTGTTGTGCATATTTCATTGGTGACTTTCTATTTCTTTGCAATTGCATTCTTTTTATTTTTAATCTTTCTGGTTGAGCGTTTTCTATTATGCAGTAAATTATAATCATTACTTTTTATGAATGCACCAGATTTCTGTAATGCTACCTACATATAGTTATCATCTGATCACTATGGCAGATATGCTCTTTTTCTCGTATGCCATATATGAAGCATTCAGCTGGCAATTTGACTTTGATGACAGAGCATGGTGGTTCCTGAGAGAAGTGTACAGCATCAGTGGTCTGGGAATCATGCTGAGAATGGTTTACAACACATCCATCAAAATCCAGACAACCTTTTTCTGAGCGGAATCAAACAAAAACTGCTCTCTTTCATATTCCGAGGAATATGGAATGAAGAAACAGATCATAGCTTGGTTGGTTTACATGATTTCTTACCTCCTGTTTACCATTTTTTATCTGTTATCTTATTTTTAGTTTCTGGCATCTCATCTCACAGCTACATTGGATGGTCACTAACTGTACCTCTATGAATCATTTTGTGTATATTTTGGATCTTTCAGAGGGTCCAGTGTCTGAAGAAGAAGTTCTATTTCCACTTTCAAGATTATGTCAACTTGATCATCTTGAAGGTAGGTCTTGAGTTTTAGTAACATATTTTTTTTCCTATTTGTGTTCACTTGCAAGGACCTGAACCAGTTTGATCATCTTATTTCTACTTCGGTCATCATAGTCTATCTATTGTGCTCGCCAAACATGATACCTAGCAAGTAGTTTATAGACCTTCTGACCAGGTACAATTCTTGGACCGGCAGCACCTGCTGATCAAGTGTGGTAGCGTAGATGGAGGGGTGAGTTTTCAATCATGTCATGTACCTATCGTTATCAATTATTTGAGTTAATGGTGAATCTCAGCTTGATACTTCCTAAGCATATCTGCTGTCTGTTATTTAACTTTGTTGATTCTGCAATTTCCTCTCTACCCTTGATTGAAATAATAATTTCTGTAGAAGAGAAATGATAACATGATGATTATACCCACTTCAATGTTAGGTAACGCGAAATACCGATAACCACAGGGCTTTTTTTGCTGTATATAACATGGAGACTGCTGAAATCGTTGCTTTTTATCAGGTATTTATTGTTGCCTCAGTTTTCAGTCTTCCTGTCAACAACTAGCTATGTTTCTTAAGTTTTCCTTTTAGTACTTCTGCAGAATTCAGCAGATGAGCTTAGCCTATTATTCGAGCAGTTTTGTGACCATTTTCTTTCAACATCAAAATATTCATTGAGCATGAATTTCATATCGTCGCACTCAAATAACATTCATGCTCTGGAGCAACTAAAATCCTTTAAAATTAAAACAAGCAGTTCACAGGTGAAGCTTCAGTCATATTTTCTATGGAATTACCTTAACTAATCCTTAGCTCTGTGTAACATGTTTTACCTTTGTTGCAATAAAACCTCTTATCTAACCACTCATGGCTTCCACACAGTTTGTGAAGAAGATGCTGGCTCCTTTACCTTTCAGTTGTCAGTCACAGAGTCCTTCACCCTACTTTGACCAATCTCTATTTCGGTTTGATGAAAAGGTTTGATTCAGAGACCATTCCTAGACATTAAAATCTTGATAAATTAATCCTGTTGGGATTAAGAAAATTTATTAATTTATCGAAATATTAAATTACCGAGAAAATTAATATATTTTTCTCGAGGGACTAAAAAAATTATTATTTAATCGGTTCCATTGCAGTTACCTTTTTGCTTTTACATTTTCTACATCGTTAGTAATTAGGGGGTGCTAAAACAAAATTAAAAAAATAATAATTTACACCCAAATTTTTGGAAAGTATAATTTACATCCATGAACTTTTGTCAAATATAAATGACATCCAAATTTGACTTTTCTGTTTTATAATAATGAAATCAGTTAATTATTTTAAAAATTGACTTTAATTTAAATACCTTTTTTTTATATTTTAATTATAAAATTTTAATTATATATTTTAAGTCTACTTCATTATTTTAAATTAATTTATAATTTCTATATTCATTTATCATTACCACCACCAATTCCTCTGTTGCCGGAAAATTCAAAAATTTTAAATTTGACCAGTTAAAAGATTAGTATTTATTTTTAAACTATTAATTTTTACAGTTTTATCATATTTTAATAATTTTTCATTTCTCTTTACCTTCAATACAATCTCCCCCATCGCCACTCTCTATCGTTAATGGAGAAAGGTTGCGGTGGTGAAAGGGTGGGAAAATAATTTATTTTATTCTAGTGGTGGAAGGTGGCGATGGTAATGGCGGATGAAGGTAGAGGAGGTGTGTTAGGTGAAGAAATGAAAAAGAATTAAAATGTGGTGGAAAATGTTAAAAATAAAAGTTATTTTATCTATAAATTGAATATAAAATTTTTAGCTGGTCAAATTTAGAATTTAGAATTATCTTTTGTGGCGGTAGAGATGGTGGTAAGGAGTTGGCGCAGATGGTGGTAAAGGTTGTAGAAAAAAAAATTCAAAGTAATAAAGTGGATTAAGAAAATATTTTTTTTTAAAAAAGGGGTGAAAATAGAAGAAAAAAAAACTTAATTTGAGGTTAATTTTTGAAAGAGTTAACCGCTCTTTATCGTGCACATTCCGTTTTTATTGTAATCAGCTCTTCATTAGGTGTCAGATAGTTAGTGGCACTCTTTATTGTAATCAGGAATCCTTGCGAGGTTCCATCAGTAAACATCTGAAAAGTTATTGTTCCCACAATATGATCTTAATTTTTAATACCACCCCCAACTTTAAAACCAAAATACACTTCAAATTTTCATACATGCAGTTGATTTCTGCGATTGAACGGCACAGACAATCAACAGATAATCCGATAAAGTTCATTTTGAGGAGGCCACCATATACCCTGAAGTTCAAGATCAAACCAGGTAAAGATAAGCCGGTGAGCTATTACACTTGCAACACACAGTTTTACATGGTGTATCAATTACCAATTGATTCTTTGTTTTTTACTTTTTGGTGGCTGTCTTTTGCTTTGTCAACTTTTTCAGGTCCAGAAGCTGGTAGCACAGATGGTCGGACTAAAAGGATATCATCATTTCTCTTCCATCCATTTCTGCCCCTCGCTCTCTCCATTCAACAGACTTCTTTCTTGCACCCATCAGTTGTGAACATTCACATAAGGGGATAAGGTCTTTCTTTCTTTTTCTCTCCTAAGATTTACATTAAAACAGAACATTTCCTATGTATTTAGTTTGTACCACATAATCTTACTTACAACATTGGCAACTCTCTAGTTTCTAATTTCAAGTATTGTTAAAGCGGCATTCTTGTAATATTGCAAACGAGCAGAACAAGTGTTCTGCTTGATCATTCCTCCCCTTGGTAGCAGAACAAGTGTTCTGCATTCTTATAACTTATTTCAGCAAGTTCTTCTTTAGACATCTCCAACAAAGATGCCACATAATCAAGTACCTGTACCAATAAAAGATCAAACAGATATTATTATTATTATCAGCCGTTACATGTAAAAGCAAGAACTCTTATCACCAGAAAACATACGCTAAGGATATTTGCTGGATGATTTAGGGTTTCTTTTGGCAGATTCGATGCATATAATTCAGTACGAGGACAGCAACTACTATTACCACTACTATTATTACTAGGCTCTGAGTTGAAATCTGATATGGAAATGTTTCCGTGGGTAGGAAACTCTTCACTGTTAAGGGAAGGATCTCCCTCCACGAAAAAGAGAGAATCTGACTTTGACTTGGGTAGTGCATCGGGCGCATCCGTCTCCAGTAGAATTCTGTCCAATGGCACCTGGAAAAGAAAGACAAAATAAAAGAAAAATAGAAAAGACTGGAAGAATGTGAATACATGTGATGAGGACTTTACGATCAATGCAGTTGATGAACTCTGACCTTTTTGACCATTTTCTTTGCCTTTTTTGCTTCCATGGACATGAGAAATCCAGAAAAGGAAAAATAAGCACCTAACTTGGAAAATTCAGGAACCATCTCGGCAGAGCCTAAATAAGAATGAAGAATGAAACCGGAAGGAAAAGGCCCAAGGGATCTGACAAATCAATCATGATCCACGGTAAGGTGCAATGACTTTCAAATAAACAAATAAGAGACGTTTTAAGCAATCATGACATGAGTGAAGAAAGAAGAGTAGCGAAAAAGGGGAGTTCTAAGTTCTATCATGTCTTACTTCATTAACGGAAGAAGATCGCCAAAAGCACGGACACAATGGATGGATGCTGGCCTTTGTACATATTTTGCCAGTTCAAGTTGTTGCCTAAATACTTCAACCTGCAAGTGCAAAAGAACATTCATACCTCTTTGGAAAACAAAACCATCTCCCTCTCAGCAAGTTTCGTTTTATTCACCTCCTACGGTTATCATCATCTAACAGTGCTCCCGGAACTCATTGTCATCGGTGTAGTTACACGCATGAAAACCCTTTCTAGAATTCCCCAATCTTACAAAAGAAAATTGTAACAAATAGCAACTATATAAGGATGGATTCTTAAACCTGATCACTGAAACTAATCTGTTTCCCTCGTGAACCTTTGTCCAAACCAATCTGAAAAATGAACAACATATCATGGTTAAGGAAAAAGGAAGAATCTTAGTAGCTTCTATCCTAAAGGCACACTCATAAACTCATCACTGACTAGAAATTAGAGAGATAACATCATATGGAAAGGAAAAAAACAAACCTCTCCTACAGCAGCAGAAGGCACAACCTCAAAAAATCCTTTCAACTTTTCAAACCATTGGGGTGTCCTCTCTTCAACATACCTTCAATCACACACAATTCCAATCTGTAATGACTGATTAAGAAAATTGACAAAGAGACAGTACTACGCGGGACGCACCATGGATGAACGCCAAAGCAAGGTACTATGCAAGGATACGTTTCGCTCATCTGCTTCACCAAATTCCAATCGTTCTATGATCAAGAAAAATAAGAAACACCATTACTTCAATTATACAAGTTCATCAATTCTTAAAAGATCAGTTCAGTAGTAATTAAGTACCTCAGAGACGCCATTAACAGCAAATCGAGCTACACCAGAATTTAGGGCAGCTCCAATCAATTGAGGCGCCTTGTCTATGATTCGTGCATCTTGAAGATGACAGTGTGCATCAAATAATTTCATCGAAGCTCTGAAATTGCTCGCCATTTTCTCTTCTTCGTGAAGAAAGGAAGAAAAATTGTCGGACCATATTAATTGTGTAGTGGCCCAATAGAAAAGGCCCAAATATCAGGGTCCAGTGTATAGCCAGCCCATGTTTCTTCTTTCCTCCTTCGTTTCTTCTGTGATTGGGCTGGTGGGGAACAATAATGGCTCTCGATTCTTCAAAATTGCTCAAAAGCTATGGGTATGACTTGTTGTTGGGATTCGTAGTAGCTTTTATCAAATCTGTAGAGAGAATGCATGAATACAGAGAAGAGGGAAAAGTTTCTAAGAGAGTGAAAATCCAACTGTATTAATCATAGTGCATTACCTTTATACACGCAGTCATAAAACACATTGATACATATTCAGCAATGAGTGAGTTATAGTTGCTCATGAATTTCTTCTTCTACACCCCACTTTTGTTGATGTGATCTCATTCTTGTTCTATATCATTGACAGCGAGTATCCGACCGTCGAGGGGTGCACTGTATATCTCTAATGCTACAGATGAAAGAGCCCAAAAGTTTATGTTGATGGAAATGCAGGAAAGAAGGGTGTTCTGTATAGAAATTGCCCAGGTTGCTCATCATACTAATAATTTATGTGGTCTAAAGAACTATAGTGTCTATTTTTGTTAAGATTTCACTTCTCTTCATTTTCCCTGCTACCGTAAATTGGGCTAGTTGACCCTGGGCCCAGTCCAAAATAAAGTCCAAGTTTCAGTCCAGAAGGACCTCTCTCCTTAATTAAAGACTCGGCAAGTTGGACCGCTTAGACCCATCACGGTAGTACTTGGACTACAAAAACATAACTACATGTCGACATGTAGAGAGTGATTGTCTGAAATGTTCGACACGTCGTAAAAAACAAGGAAGTAATTTCATCTACTTATCTCCTTACAGCACAAAGTTAGCTCTTTTCTTCTTCTTCTTTACATTTCTGCATAATCCCGAAATCGTCTTCTCCTCCATAAAAGGAAAATGCTTCTTCAAATATCTCTCCACCATCACGACGTTTCTCTCTCCTCATCCATCTCCTACTCTCATAAACTTTCGTACATAACTCCTACCTCACTAAACCGCACGAAGCTTCCATTAAAGGTGAGCTGTTCTATCTCGCAAATCCACAACTATGGAACCATGGACTACGAGCGAAGACCCATAGTGAAATGGAACGGTATATACAAGAAGATATCGCTTATGGAGAAACCCGAATTGGGTTCGGCGAGTGTGTTGAATCAGTGGGAGAATGAGGGCAGGAATCTTACCAAATGGGAGCTTTGTCGCGTCGTCAAGGAGTTGCGCAAGTACAAGAGATATGAACGAGCTCTTGAGGTGAATTCTAAGTCCCTTCCTTTCTTTTTTACTTGATAGTTATGGTATATATTTGGTTCAAATTGAATGAATTTATTGGATTGGTTTAATGGGGTTGTGTTTTGAGGACTTTCCCCACTCCCCCCCCCCCCCCCGGCCTTTTGGTATCTGAGAAAGTAGTGTTTCTTGTGGAAGCTGGTTTTGTTGTGTTTGAAGAATGAGAAATGTCTAGTTCTGGTTTATAATAAGAATGATTTTTAGCATGAATTATGGGCATCTAGAATGCTTTCAAGACTTTATCAACATGTTCAAATAGGAGTGAATGAATTTCCCATCCATTTTCTGTAGTAGAATTGGAGTCTTAATAGTAGAATAATTTGATTCATTGAACTAAAATTGATCTCTTTCCAATCCATTTGGTACTTGAGTATCTTTGTCCTCCCTGTGCTTTTCTGATATCCTGTATACAGGCTATGCTCTAAGGTCTTTCGATCATATACATAGTATTTGCTTTGGATCAAGTATTCTTACCCATGACATTTATATGCATTTTTAAAGAAACCTGTGTCAGTGCTCAGGGTCATCCTTTTTTTTTTCTTTTGTATACAGGTATATGATTGGATGAACAACCGAGAAGAGAGATTCAGACTATCATCAAGCGATGCAGCGATTCAGCTAGATCTAGTCGCCAAAGTACATGGTGTTCCAAGAGCAGAAGATTACTTCCTTAAACTTCCAGATAATCTAAAAGACAGGAGAATATATGGAGCTCTTCTAAATGCCTACGTGCACGGTAGAATGAAAGAGAAGGCCGAATCTTTACTCGAAAAAATGAGAATCAAAGGCTATGCAGTCCACGCCCTTCCATTCAACGTCATGATGACTCTTTACATGAACCTTAAAGAGTATGAAAAAGTCGAGTCAATGGTGTTTGAAATGATAAAGAGAAACATCCAGCTCGACATATATTCATACAATATCTGGTTATCTTCATGGGGATCTAGAGGTTCTTCTGAAAAAATGGAAGAAGTGTATGAGAAACTGAAACAGGACAAGACCATCAATGCAAATTGGACCACTTTTAGTACAATGGCAACAATGTATATCAAGATGGGACAATTGGAAAAAGCCGAAGAGTGCTTGAGGAAGGTGGAAAGTAGAATAACGGGTCGGGATAAGATTCCTTACCACTATCTTATAAGCTTATATGGTAGTGTGGGTAATAAGGAAGAGACTTATCGGGTTTGGAATATTTATAAAACAGTTTTTCCAAGCATTCCAAATTTGGGCTACCATGCTATAATGTCGTCTTTGATGAGATTAGGTGATGTAGAAGGAGCGGAGAAGATCTATGAAGAATGGTTATTAGTCAAAACGTCATATGATCCACGAATAGGGAATCTTCTGCTAGGATGGTATGTAAAACATGGAGATTTGGAGAAAGTGGAGAGCTTTTTTGATCATATGGTTGAAATTGGAAAGACGAATTCGAGTACTTGGGAGACTCTAGCTGAGGGGTATATTGGAGTGATGAAGATTAAGGAGGCGGTTTCGGCTTGGAAAGAGGCTTTTGGGTCTGATGGATCAAAAAGCTGGAGGCCCAGGCCCGTTAATGTGTTGGGCTTCTTTAAGCTCTGTGAGGAAGAAGGGGATGGGGAGAGCGAGGAGGTGTTTTTGGAGTTGCTGAGGCAATCTGGATGTCTAAAGGATGAAGTGTATGCTTCACTCATCGGTTTATCCGTGAAAAGGGTGAAAGATGGAGTAGAAGGTGAAAGAAGTGATTCGAATCAGGCTGATGGGTCTGAAATAACTTTTGATGAATTGCAGGGTACCTTCTGATATTTGTCTGTATTGGAATGCTTTTACCAGTCAGAATGAGCTCTAGCAGGATGGCAGGGCAGAAGATGGGAATTTTCTTACTGTTTATGTTACAAATCATATAATCTTGGTTCAGTATGTAGTTAAAAAATCTTGGTTCCTTAGATTTTGATGTGGGTTTTGCTTAGGAGTAGGACTGGTATTGCAGATTGTATCTTGCTTTTGAATTATTTTCCAGGGACACAAAAGGAAGACACAACTTGTCATATTGAAACCAAATGAATACAAGTAATAGGTAAGGGGCGTTTTTTGCCTTTTTCTGCTTTTCAAGTTCCCTTTGATTGGGATGGGCTATGGACAAAAAGCCTGGAAAGTGCAGACATCCGTGAACCGGACTTGTTTGGGTCTAGGCTTGGATCCCAATTCTATTCAAGTTAGGCAAACAAGAGTAAATTTTCGGAAAACATGAAGGGATGTTCTTTCTCTGTTTTAGTTAATTCTAGATAATTAGTTCAACACTAGCAACACAATTGCAGTAAAGGAAAATTTAAGTTGATGCTAAAAACAAGATCGAATCTTTCGTTCAAAATCTCTAGAAATGAAAGGTACATGAATGTTCTTCAAAATAGATAACCATAACGAAAACAAAACAGAGATGATTCCATTTCACTCGAAAATGTCTTCACCTAGCTCTCGGTCTGCTCCCTTAGCCTTCGGATTGTACTCCTGACCGTCACAGAACTAGCCGTGCTGTAAAATTAAATCCCAAACACAAAATCAGAACCTTACAATGACAAGAAAACAATGCAAATGACTGAAAATAAGGGCCGATTAATTAAGAATGCAAATTTTACTTCAAAGTGTAGGCCCCTCCTGCTTTCACTTTGCCACAATCTTTGCAGCCCCATATTCCAACAGCCTTCCTCTTCACGGCATACTGAAAGAACAGAACAGCCATCGCCATCATTACCCAAATCAGTATAGTAAAAACAAAAGCTTCACTCAATCAACAACTAGAAGAGATAGGAAATAGAAGAGAAGGGGGAGGAAGGGAACTGTAGAATACCTTTCCGCAAAATTCACAGAAGTACTTGGAGTGTTGACTGACTTCCATCTTCTTAATCTGTTTCCTCAAACTAGCACCATACCGGGTGCCTAAAGACAGAACACATTCAGAACCACATGCTTAATGTCTACGCATCATTCTAATCAATGTTTGATTAGAACTATCACTTACCATATTTTCCCACGATACCAGCCTTCTTCGTTCTCTTAGTCTGCATAAGATTGCAAAGCGATATACAGAATTAAACACCAACACAAACTGAAGAAATAGAAAAATGAAACAAGCAAATGAGAAAGAGAGCCAATTGCTAATTAAACTGAGTGTAAACTACATACAAATAAAATCTAAATAAAACCCCAAAATTTTCATCCATTTGGGTATAAAATCACATCTGATGCAAAAATTTTAAGGATGTCAAATCTCCTTGTATGAATTGTACTAGGTTTTCATGAACTCCTAGATTCTCATTTTTCGTTCAGATTCTCAGAATATAAACAATATAAGAAGAAATTACAGCTCAAATCTTATGAGTTTCTTAATCCAACTCTTAAAATGTACATAAATCCATCATATGTTCAATTTTACAAGCCCAATTCAACAGACAAAATATCAAATTTGTGATATAAAATACGTATCGAAGAAATAACTTATCATATGAAACACAGAAAGAGGAATGAATGCACATATCAAACCTAGAATTTTCAACATAACAAAGGCTCAAATACAGAATATTACAACAGATAAAAGCATTACTATTACAGAATACAACATATAGTCAGTTTTATATCTTCTAATCTGGTTAAATTTACAAACTTCTTTACAATTAATTTCAATCACACCCGGTAAGTGAAATCAAGAAATTTCTTCTAACAAGATAACGACCATCCCACCCCACCCCACCCCACCCCAGTATGAGAACAAGATCAGGAGAGAGACGCGTCATTGAACTAAACCGGTTGAGAGAAAGAGATTACCATTTTGAAGACCGGTGCACAAGAGCGGAACCCTAACCAAGTCGGCAACGAAGAGAAACCCTATTTGAAGTACCAAAGAGAAGAAGAACAAAGAGGGAAAGCTCTGAGAGAAAGAGAAACCCTTTGTGGTATTGGATGGGCTGAGGACAAAAAGCCCAAAAAGGGTAAAGAACTGTGAACTATAATTTTTAGGCCTAGGCCCATTCCAAATACTATTCTCTCTTTAGATACACATACACCACATAGTAGCTTTGAACTAACATTTGTTTTTCTATATTATCATTGACTCCGGATTTGATACGATTATATTATATTAAAGAACATGTCCACATGGAAGAAGAAGGACCGTCTATATCATATGATATGATGTGAATATATTCTCAATTCTACGATTTTGCATATACAATTTGTATTAATGAAAAAATTGATCATATGAATCTTTCTTCTACCCCTATACTCTATATAAGAGAATGATAATGAATCATATAACCTTTTAATGTAAAATAGGTGGTGGAAAATGATTTTGTAGCAAGTATGGTAAGGTGGGGGATGTCACAACTCACATGGACAGAGTAACAGCACGTGCTGTCCAGACATGCTCTCTTCCTCTTTTTCCTCTCTCTCAACTTAAAACAGGTGAATTTACTAACTTACCCTTTTGAAGATACAGTTGAAGATTTGGGACAACAAACACGTCAAATAAAAAACAAAGCAAGCTTTTGTCTTCTTTCAGATCTTGTTCGCTGGTGTTGGATATTGTCGGACAATTCTACGCGTTCTTGTGAAGTGAAATCAAGAGAGGAGCAATGTATGGATTGTCTGTCTCTCAGTTTTCTTAACAGTGATGTGCAAAAACTTTTCATTAATGGGTCGAAGTAAGAACCGGAAAATCTTTAATGCTTTTAGGACCATTATGTCATAAGCGGATCCATGGTTGTGTTCAAGAACTGGTTACAACAATCACAAATCACAACACATGACATGTAAGATCGTCTCAGAAAATGGGACCCTCGGATTTGTGATCCTAAAATCTCCACACGAAATCACATGATTATGAATTGTCCTATCCGAAAATGGCAATATTGAAAAAGAAGAAAAAAAAAATGTAAAAATTTTTCATTCAAGATAGAAGAAAATCCCAGCTCAAATATGCTAAATAATCTGTATAAAAAATTAGCTATTAGATTTTTTTCAATAATGATAATATTTGATATTTATTATTTATAATTATTTAGTTGAATTGGATTCTCTAGTGTAAGTAAATTTTTTTTAAAAGGACACATTAGTTATAAATCCAAACATTCAAGGTCATTTTAGGCACTAAAATTACCTACCTATTAACGACCCACAGACACAGGCAGCTTGTTAATTATATATAGTCTTCTGGTTCTAGTTGTAGTTAAAATTCATAAAATAGAGCTTAATTATATACTTGGTCATGTTATCAATGGTAGAACTAAAGAAGCCAGAAGTGATGCAAAAGGTGATCACATTTCTATCTTCTGTTCTTCAAAGGGTATCCGATTCGAATGATCTCAACCCTTCGATCCGATCCCTACAGAAAATCTCAGCCTTCCATGGCTTAACTCGCCCCACCATCTCAATCCAAAGCTACTTAGAAAGAATTCTCAAGTACTCAAGCTGCAGCCCATCTTGCTTCATCGTTGCATTCGTTTATCTCGATCGGTTTGCCCAGAAGCAACCCTCTTTGCCCCTCAATTCCTATAATGTTCACCGATTGCTCATTACAAGTGTTCTTGTTGCTGCCAAATTCATGGATGACATGTAAGTTAGATCCGTTTTCTTAATTTCTTACATTTTCCCGGGAAAATTTAAATTGCCCACCAGAAAATTTTGAGGATTCATCAAAACGCAGATGATGGAATCTCTATTTATTAATATATCGTTTTTTTTTTTTTTTTTTTGGATTAGTACTTGAGTAATGCATATAGTAAAGAAAGAATTAGCTTCTCTTTCAATCCAAGTAAGTCCAGCTGCTATCTGAAATGTTAGTGCTCAACAGCAGCTAGGATACATACAAGGGAATTCCAGCTATTTTTTAACAGTTTGGTGGGTGACTCAACTTTATGTTGTCTTTTAGGTCCTGTCTTTTTTGTGTATACATTTTGTTCGGTGACTTAAGATGATAGAGAAATATTTTGGTCAGTATAATACATATAAATTTAGTTAAGAGTTAATATATTAACGTTCTCTAATCACTTAATTAGAGTTTTAATAAAGTATATATAATGTGTTACTTTAAGATTTGTGTGGTTTATAATATAATCTTGGTTATCTAATAATTACTCAAAATGATAAATATATGTGTCTTTAATCCCTATTTCTTAATAGGGTTGATCATTGAAATTAATGCCTTCAATTTTGAGATATCAACATTGAAGATTATTAGGTTAGGTAGCGTTTGCTTCCAAATTTATAAAATAAATAAAAGTATAGTCGTGTTATTTAGTAGTTTTCCTTATACACTGATGAGTATATACACAAAGGGTTTACGATTGTAAGAAAAAGTACACACAGAGAGAATAAATTAGGGATTGATATTAGGCAATTTGATTTCGGTAATAAATAGGTAGAATCAAGCCGTTGAATTGAGTGCTTGATTGTGGGATTTGTTTAGCTGTGTATTTGACCTTCTTTTCTATGGCTAGAGCGTGAGATTTGGTTTGCAGAGTAATGGATTTTCCTTCTATATTCAACATACTCAAATATCATTAAGAAAAATGATGTTTGATCAGAATTCCAACCTTAACTGAAATTGGTTTTCAGATGAAGGTTGGATTCGATCATAATATTGTATATTCTAAATTATCCGAATTTGCAATCTAGATCAATTTTGAAAATCGATCAAACTATCAATAATATAATATATCATTTATTGAAAAATATTTATATCATTATTATAACTTTTATTAATTTACATAAATTTTTTTATATCAGTTTTAATCTAGTATTTTTTATTAGACCATGTTTCATAAGTTTATGCTTAATGACAAATCGGTTTAGATTAGCAAAAGTACTTATCTAAATTCAAACGACTTTATTGGTTCCCTTATTTTTCATTTCTATATTACTTTTAGATCTATCATCTAACAACTTGATTTTTTTTTTAATTATTAGTAATTTAACCCTGATAAGTATCCATCGCATCTCTAGAGTAATTGAGTGGTAGAATAAACTTTTAAGATATTTGATAATTCATATCAAAAGATTTTAGATGAGGTTTTAAATCTCTATTATCAAATAAGTATGTAATTAACCGTGTAATATGTGATATAGTATATAAACCCTATTTACGCATATAATTAACAACAAAGTTTCTCTAATTAACGTACGTGCAGGACCTATAACAACGCATACTATGCAAAAGTGGGAGGAATAAGCACAAGAGAGATGAACATTCTAGAAGTGGATTTTCTATTTGGTTTAGGGTTCCAATTGAATGTGAGCCCCACCACCTTCAACATCTACTGCTCTTATCTCCAGAAGGAAATGCTGCTTGAGCTTCTAGAACCTCAGCTCCCTCTAACGAACCAGCACTTGTTAATCTTCAATCATGAGGACGAACCCTCCCATCAAAAGCAACAACTAGCTGTGTCTGAACTTTTAATTACTTATTAATCACATGATTAATTACTACGTACATTGCTAATTAAGCTAGCAACGGGTCATATTTTGTCGTCTATTAATTCTTAGTCTCTCTAGCCTTCTCTCTTCTTATTCCGTTTGTATTTAGATTAAGAATGTGCAAACGAAATTAAGCTACTGATCGTTGTCTTATAAGTGTGATGTTATATTTATATAACATCATCGACTTGTCTACTATCGGTCTCTTATTATGACAACTATATTGAGTACTACAGCCGTACAAATTTTGATCACCGACTAAAACTACATTACAAAGAGTGTAAAATCAAGATTTATTTGAGAACGAAAACTTTTTTGGTAGATCATATTTATAATAAATTAATTTATCTTAATTATATATTATCATATTAATTATGTTTATGGTTAATAGAGATCAATCCAATATAAATACAATCTACTCAAAATATTATCTGAAGAAGAATAGTATTATACTAAAAGTCTATTAAGAAAGTCAAGTAAGGCTTAGGAGCGATACTTTTTTTTTTATAAGGAAAATAAGATTATATTATCAAAAAACTGGGACAAAACCAATTCCAAGATATTCTTAGGACATACCCTACCCTAAGAATATAAAAAAGGAGACCACAACTCATCATCAAAGTAAGGAGGCAAACTCCAACAAGTACGAAAACAAGCGGACAAGAAAACAAAACAAACAAAACAAAGCCCAAAAATAAAAAATAAACAAACAACAAAATCGGATCTATAACAACCTATCCCAAAGTTTCTTGTCCCAATGTCATCCCTGTTAGAAGGAGGAGGAATAGAAAGCACTCTATGTTCAATGTTAGAGGAGATAAGCCTGAAAGTAGAGGAGAGAACTAGAACATGTTGTTGTGGACATGATCATTCCTTTCTTTCCAAATGTGGTAAATGAAACTAGTTAAGGATATGAACACAATTTTATCAGAAAGACTCCTTCATACTTTAGACAAAAGCCAATTAATCTTAGCATCCCATAAATGCAAAGGGGGAGGAGGAGGTGAAAAGGGTTTTGAATCTTGCTCCAAATCGCATTGGAATAGGGGTAATTACCAAAAATATGGTCTCTAGTTTCTTCATTACGGGAAAAGGTGGCAAACATTACAAAAAAGAATGCCTTAGTGCATACTTCAATCCTGAGTGGAAAGTCGATTAAGGATGATTAACCAAGAGATAACGGAATAACAAGGAATACAATCTTTATCTCAAATAATTTTGTACCAATGAACATGAGAAGCTTTAAAATGGAAGTGCTCAGCTTTTGAAATAGTGAAACTGGCTGGAGAATATACCCAAGTGAAGAGATTCGGCTTATCGGGGGAAGGAAGTAAAGAATAGGGAATTAGATCACGAACACTCCTTCAAGTTGATGACCTATTAGAGGGAAAAGACCAATCAATGCTATTGATAATATCATCATTAACGAGAGTTATAATAATCTCATGATTAGACATAATGGTTGCCTTAGCAGGGCCGCCCGAGTACTCACCTAAGTATTTTTCTTTATAAATTATTACACTCCTACGATTATATGTTTTTATCATACTCATCTAAATATTTCTGTCTATAAATTATTACACCTTGTACGATATTCGATTCAACAAGTAATAATCCTGGGCAGGATGAAGGGCTCTTACGTACAATTTGAGTGCCTAAAACTCCAGTTTGACCTGAAAATTGAAGACAAGAACAGAATTAATATAGGAATCAAACATGGATCTTTTCAATCTCTGAGAAACAAAAACAAGCTAGCGAAACGAGTAGAGAAATTAGGAAAGAAAACTCAGTAATTTACTTCGCTTATTTTTTAAATAAAATAAATGTATTCATTCATATACAGCATTTTTTTAAACATATGAATACATAAATTAAAACTCTAGAAAATTAAAACATGTCAAATATTTGAATATATTATAGGTTATGTGACATGTTTGGAGTGAGATATGTCTCTGAATAAGATAGTGGCAGCTTGTTCATTTTCTATGCTTGTTCGTTCATTTGATCATATATGCTTTAAAAGTAAGAAATTATTAATTACTTGTTAGTTAGACTACTGCAGTAATTGTGACAGGTCGGTTCTATGATTAGATTAATTACAACCTTAATTACAACCTAAAACTATTTAATAACCAAAAGTTTCAACTCCATGATCATAATGGACGTGTGTAATAATGTGCATTACTCTTCGACCAAGTCCAGCCGGCTCACTAGAAGTAATATCCTAAGTATCTTTCATTCCATCAAATTAACCAATAAAGAGAGGAACAATAATAAACATGTTAACTCCATCATTCAACCACTTGGTCCATTTATTTTGTATAGAGCTCACTTTATCATCGCAAGAGGGGCGTCGAAAATAACTCCGGCCAATTTTCTTTTATAGATTTCCTTAACAAATGAAACCAGCTCCTAACATATTGTGATAGACCAAATCTAACACCAACACTATCACCCTTTTTCTAAAGCAATACAATACTAAACCAATTGCAAAAATAAAAAACTTTACCAATAACTCTAACTAGCTATATAATTGGGTCGATACTACTCTACTATGATTGGGTCGATAGCACCGTTCTATTATTTAGAATTGCTCAGAAAAGTACATGAACAATAGGGAATTATTTTAGATTTTGCTAACTAGCCCATATTTTTCCCTATAAATTTATCTAAATTGCTTCATTACTAACACAAAGAAAACAAAAAACATACAACATTTCGTTTTACGAAAAGGAAAAGGAAAGGAAAAAAATGATGAGTAAGGCTACACAAATTCCAACATTAGTATTGGTATGCTGCATCACGTTCTTCATTTCAGTTCTTGCTGAACCTGGTACTGTCAGCTTCTACAACCCTCCCTATGTTCGTAAGTACTGTCTTATTTTCTTTAAAACTTTGAATCAATCTTGACATTATATTAGTTAGTGATTAATGATTATATTGTTATCCATTATCAATGATTATGTTGTTATTTTTTTTTTTTTTTTCTGTTGGCAGCTTCTGCATGCTATGGGAAAGCAAATCATGGAGTTTACGTAGCAGCAGCAAGCGAAAGTATTTGGTCAAATGGGACAGTGTGTGGGAAAAAATACCATGTACATTGCATGGTTGGTGCTTATAATAACAAGACAGGAGGCCCTTGCAAGAAAGGTGGTGTTACCGTTACAATTGTGGATCACTGTCCTAAATGTAAAGCAACGATCAATCTATCCAGACATGCTTTCTCCTTGATTGCTAATCCCAGAACTGGAGTCGTCAACGTCAACTACACTCTGTAAGATTTGTCAATATGCTTACTTTATCATATACACATATATCTATATATGTATAGTTAGGTTTTGAAATTAGCTTTTATATATGAATGTGAAGGTTGTCAAGTACGCCAAATCCTCCTCGTCGTGGTGGTGGGCAGGCTAAACCTCCGGCTCCTAGTAGTCATCGTAATAGATCAAAATCTGATGGCATTCGACGTGTAAATGGGGTTTTGAATGATCATATCAAAACACATATGTCCGCTACATTCACTGCCACTCCTTCACCAACTAAGCCAGTACCCTCTCCTGCCATGTCACCATGAAAAAAAAAAAGCTAAATATTAGCTTTATCAAATTCTGTCATTTAAGGTAACTTAATTTCCCAATTTGTTGTTTTAAATGCTTTATTATATATTTTTGAGAATTTATAAAATGCTCGACGGTCAGATTACACCACATCATTCCAAATAATAATGCGGCTCAATCCTAACTATCCGGAGTATATATATTCACAAACATCTTAAAAGATCTCTGAATTTCTTTGTGTTAATTGTTTCTAATTCTTGTTTTTTTTTTCCTTGTAGGTATAGGAGGTGCTTGAGTCCATATAATATAATCTTTTCTTTTCTTTATTATTATTTTTAAATTAATTAATTAATTTCTTATTTTGGTGAGGACACATATGTACGTGATCATTTTGTGTACTATTATTTCATGTTTGAACTATGGCGTCTTGTATTGGGAATTCAACACTTGATATTCTTAACTATGAAATTTTACTACTTTGTTAGTTTGTTTTATCATCTTGTTTGCAGCTACTAAATCACAATCCAATTTAAGATATAACAAAATTCCTATTTCAAACGTCACTTTGATAATTAAAATATAAAAATTCGGAACATGCACCAATTCTTTCGCTTTAGTGTCGGATAATAGTAAAACTCGTACATTAGATCTACCTTGTTGAGGCTTTGGTCATTAAAAAAAAAAAAAAAAAGAAATTAAAAGAAATTAAAAAAAAAAATCTATATCACAGCTAATTTTATAATTTGATTATTATCATTAAAAAAATAATAAAAATATTAATAATAACAAGAAAAAAATATATAAATAAAAACAAAAATTTTGATTTATTTTTTCTATATATTTAGGTATTATTAAAATAAATTATTTCTCTTTAGATTAAAATATATATATATATATACTGAGAATAAATGATTTTAAAAGCCATATATATAAATACGCAGAAAACTACAATTTAACCCATATACCCCACCCCTTATTTAAAATACCAAGCTTACCTTTTTCGGCATTTCGACTTAAAATCAACTGATCAAGTGTATAATCAGTTTTATATTTGTTATGGCCCACACGATATTAAGCCATTCACACCCTTTCTCACTAAAAAGCACTAAGTGAAATGAAAAAAAAAAAAAAGTGGAAGGATAAATTTTGAAACTGCATTCGATCTTAAGCGAAGACAATTCGATTTTTTTTTTTTTTTTTTCGTTTTCATTTTCTCTCATTCATGTTCAAACTCAAATTTTTACCATTTTCCTCTTCTTCTCTTTCTCTCTAGATCTCTCAGACCGTCCTCTCCCTCTTGATAGCCTTTTGTTTTCTTCTAACTCTTAAATATACTCAAATCCAATACTTTTAAATATGCTCTCACATATATAAATCTTAAAAGTAAAAATTAGCCCCCAAATGTACCTTTTCAAATGTATGCCTTTTTTTTTTTCTTTTCAACATTACTTGCCAAAGAATCATGGGTCGTACCTTTTGGTGCCAAAGATGAAGCATATGAATTGTATATAAATTATAAGGAGTTTTATAGGAGAATTTGAAAAGATATTTTTGTAAAAGACCGTATTTATAATAGATTAATAAATTTTAATCGTATACGATATCTCATCTTATTTTATATTAAAATTGATCGTAAATACAATCGGTCTAAAAGAATTTCTTCTCTAAAATCAATATCCTAATCTTTCGGTCCATCAATTTGACCAATACGAACAAAAAAACAAAAAAAAACCCCCTCAAGTTGACGAATACTAAAGTTGTAGCTACCAATTGCTTCGTATATTCCTCTACAAAAAGTACTAACTCCAAACATACCAGTCGACCTACCCAATTTTAAACCAACACAATCAATCCTTCATAGAAAACTTAACCAATTGCATAAAATTTAAAACTATACCAATAGCACTATAAAAGATGACTTTTTTTTTTTTTTTTTGAAAAAATGTATTTCCCTTTTTCATTTGTTTAATCCACCGTACTACTCTAATTAATATGATTGGCTCGATCGCACCGTTCTACACTTTTTCCAACTGTTGAGAAAACTACATGAACAATAGGGGAATTATTGAGATTTTGCTAACTAGCCCATATTTTACCATATATATTTTCCTAAATTGCACCATTACTGACACAAAGAAAAAAAAAAAAGGCAAAAAAAGATGAGTAAGGCTACACTAATTCCAACATTGGTATTGATATGCTGCTTCACGTTCTTCATTTTAGTTATTGCTGAACCTGGTACCGCCAGCTTCTACAACCCCCCTTATGTTCGTAAGTACTGTACTATTTTCTTTAAGACTTCTAGTTAATCTTGACGTAGTAGGGTTAATGTTTGATTAAGTTGGTTTTTATTTGGCATGCAGCTTCTGCATGCTATGGAAAAGCAAATCACGGAATTCACGTAGCAGCAGCAAGTGAAAGTATGTGGTCAAATGGGACAGTGTGTGGGAAAAAATACTACGTAAGTTGCATGGTGGAGGCTTATAATAACAAGACAAGAAACCCTTGCAAGAAAGATGGTGTTACCGTTACAATTGTGGATCACTGTCCTAAATGCAATGCAACTATCAATCTCTCTAGACATGCTTTCACCTTGATTGCCAATCCCAGAGCTGGAGTTGTCAACGTCAAGTACACTGGGTAAGATTTGTCAAGCTTGCTAAAGATGACTAAATGTAAGAATTATATAGTAAGGTTTTGAAATCAGTTTTTATGTACGTACATATATGAATGTGAAGGTTATCAATGGATTATCCTTCTCCTCGTGGCGGTGGGCAGGCTAAACCTCCGCCTGCTCCTAGTAGTCATAGTAATCGATCGAAATCTGATGGCATTCGACGCGTAAATGGGGTTTTAAATGATCATATCAAGCTACATATGTCCGCTATATTCGCTGCCACTCCTTCACCAGCTAAGCCACCCCCTCCCGCCATGTGATCGCCATGAAAAGGAGAAAGCTTATTATCAGTTTTATCAATTTACCTCGGTCATTTAAGGTAACTTTCCCAATTTGTCGGTTTTAATTTTGTATGTTTTATATGTATTTCTTTGTGGTAATTGTTTCTAATTCTTTTTCTTTTACTTATTTTCCTCGTAGGTATCGGACTATCGGAGGTGCTGAGTCCATATAATATTTGATTTTTCGGGTTTCTAGTTTATTACTTTTTTTTTTAGGACGCATATGTTCGTCATGAGCATTTGCTGTGCTATGATTTCATGTTGGTCGCCTTGTATTGCGAATTCAACACTTGATTTTCTTAATTATGAAATTCTGCTACTTTGCTTTATAATCTTGTAGCTGCGCTAATCACAACCCCATCGCAATTAAGATATAATTACAATTTACTTTGATAATTAGGAAAGAAAAGTCTGTAATTTTATTTCTTTTATTGCTACAAATGATAACTCAAATACAACTCATGTATTTATAGCATATTTCTAAAGTATGAATATATAAATGAATGAATCGACAAAAAAACAACTTGGTAAGTTAAAAAAGTATTGCGATAGTTCTCTTAGGTCCATCTTCTTAGAGTTGAAAAATATTTATCGTAAAATTTCGATCAATTAATAATATTATAATTAAATAAATTTATTAATTTAATTATCGATTAATTAATAATTTATTAATTTATCAAAATATTTATGTAATTTTTTGTTTGGACAATAGATTATGAAAATGCAATTACAAATTGTTTCAATATTGTAAAATTCGAATAATATGAGTTGAAATAATTTAGATGAATTATTAGGTGATGAAAACATTCAAAAGATGTAAATTATAATCAAAGATTTGAATTTTTGTAATCGAATGAATATTGAAAACCTCTTGAACTACTATAGAGAAAATAACACAACTTTAGAGATATTGACCGACAAGCATATAACTTAGAGTATCATGAAAAATAATCAAGATACTAAAGTCAAAGATAATAGTTTTACTCTGGATCTTGTTTCGGAAAAATATGCTCTCAAAGTTATGATGAAATTGAATAAACTTTTATTGGAGTATGAGAAAACTACATCAAAACTTCTTACCATGTTACGAAAGTTAGAGATGAAATTCAAGTTGTTGTCAATTTTAAGAAAAAACAATCAGTGATTGAATCATATTTTAAAAATGTCTCATAATTAAATCATAAGTACTATGTATTATGAAATTATTAATTTATATATTTCTTAAAACCTATATGAATTTTCCAAAATATATTATCTTATCAGTTTAACGAATTATTAATTTAGTACGTTATCCCCAAATTGGGACCAATGAAAATTATTGTTTAAGCGAGGTTATTAATTTATCCAGGCTTTAGTTTAGAATTCTCACATCTTTTGTTTAAATTATAAACTATATTCTATTTCACGCCTGAATGGAGACGCCTTTTTAGTAAGATAATTAATGGCTTGTCCATCTTTAATGGTTGTTCGTAAATTTGGTCATGCTTAAAGTAAGAAACCATTAATTGGTAAGTGATTTGATTTTACTTATATTCCATCTTACACTACATGAGATTGTGGTCTCAACAAATTATGTACCTATAGTATTTGCTACAAATGGAATGCTACAAATGATAACTCAAATACAACTCATGTACCTATAGTATTTGCATGGATATGAATTTGTCTTATGAGAAGCCATGTCTCTTTCCAAAGAAACACGGGTCCTACTACCTCTTGGTAGCAATGATGAAACCAGATAAGATGTCCATAAGGGGCAAATGGGAATTTTAAAATTGGATCATCGCCATTGGGAATTTATAGGGTTATTTTTCGGTGGCTAATTAACTAGCTTGATAGTTGAGTTTTGTCTTATAAATATAGATCCAAAATGTATCCTTCTTCTACAAATACAAATCAAACAAGTAAACAAAAATGAGAAAGACCACAAGTATCTTAACCTCAATATCAATATGCTACGTCACATTTCATTTGTTCTTCCTTACAGTAATCGCCGAAGACGGAACTGCCAGCTTCTACACACCTCCATATGTTCGTAAGTATGAAAGATTCTTATATGCATATATTGTATAATGGATAATGTGATGAATAAAAGTGATATTTATATTTATAATGAGATTTAATATGATATTAGAATATGTCTCTTCATATATTCAAAAAGATTTTGACTTTTGTCTAGCTCTTAATGTTTTATTTATATTATTACTTACAGCCTCTGCATGCTACGGGAATGAAAACCATGGAGAACTGGTTGCAGCGGGAAGCGATAAAATATGGAGGAATGGGTCAATCTGTGGTTTCAAATACAGAGTGTATTGCACTGGGTCCACCAACGGGGCATCGAATCCATGTAAAGGGGATGTTCATAATCACGTTTGGATTACAGTTGTGGATTATTGCCCTAAATGCACTGCAACTATCAATCTTTCCAAACACTCTTTCAACTTGATTGCTCATCTTAACGCTGGACTTATCCACGTTAACTACACTTGGTAAGATAACAGTAAACGATTTTACTAGCATTTTTATTTATTTATATGAGTTAATTAATTAATTAATTAATTAATTATATATATATATATATATAATTTTAATAATAGGAAATCGCCTACTCTTGCTCCTGAAGGATCCCCTCCGGCCTACGAACGTTTAGAGGGGAAATACTCTCCGTAAAAATTTAAATACCGTTTCAAATAAATAATTATTTAGATTGATTGTTTTTTTTTATCGACATTTATTTCACAATATATAATATTAATATTAATATAATATATAATAAGATAATATAATAATATATATATTTATTAAAAATACTGTCTATATCTAAAAATTTATATTCTATACATACAATATAAAGCTTATATTCATTCACATGTAATAAAAGTTTTCTTAATATTTCATTTCGTTAGTTTTTAATTTCGAATTTCTATATCTAAAGTATGACGTAATACATATGCGTTTTCATCATTTTTTGGTGTCTTGTACTCCTTGAGTTTCACTACCCGTGTGGGGCATGAAAGCTGGACTTTAGATCTATCTCTTCGTTATGTTTAATGTCTTGTACTAACTCTATAAGTTTTTAAAATAATGGGGCCAAAACTAGATTAATATTATTGGAGGGTGTTTGTTGACTGTTGATGAAGCTTCAAATATCCCACATCGGATAGAAGAGGAAAACGTAGGCGAGCAACATTGTTTAAAAGCAGCGAGTATTTCTATTTCAAATCATACCTTTCTCGGCCTTTTGGCTAAGATCAAGTGTAGTATCTGTTCTTATCAGTTTAATATCTGATATGTGGGCCATCGGCTCACACGATATTAAATTAGTTTTTTAAGAGGGAGGGCCCATTACAGTGGCTTGCTACTGGGGTCCTCAAGCGTCGCCCATGCATTACACTACAGCTTGGGCCTGGCGAACCTCTCTAATCCGAAGTCTAAACTCAATTCATTTTAACATATGTAACAGTTAGGCTCTTTATTCAACTTTCGACATCAAATATATACTGTAAATATTGGGCTGGGCCCTGAATTTTCAATTTTGTTTTCATTTATATCATGGTGGCCTTTAAATCGACTTTGTTTGATAAATATCCCAATTAATTATAGACGTTCAAAGGGTTTCCTATCAAATAAAGAAAAACATTAAAAAAAACAATCAAAAAGGCCCAAAAAACATTAAAAGGAGCTCACAATTGGCTAGGGTTGATCAGTCTTCTTCCCATATCTTCTATTGTTCTTCCTCCTGCTATTTTCCATGGCTACCAGCCTATTTACGTTTTCTTCTTTGAACCAGCCGGTGCGATTGTCCCGGCTCAAACAGGTTTGGTTCCGTTACTGTGTAAATGGTCTCGGGCTAAGCCTCGAAAACCAATGTCCGGCTCGAGCCCAACTTGTAATGCAACCAGTGGTTGATTTAGAAACTTATTGTTTTTAGGGTAAATTATATAAAAAATTAGAAAAATAATTAAAGATACAGGAGCTTTATCTTTATAGTACCGTAAATATATATTATTAATAATTTTTATAATAACTAAATAAAATATGAAAATAATATAGAATTAGAGATGTCAATTTTTATATTTAATTATAAATAAAAAAAGAAAAAAAATTAAAATTTAAAAAATTAAATATACCGCATAACCTAATTATATTATATATATATATATAGAAATATACCTTTTCTATTTTAAAAAAAATATAATTTAGATCCTAATATTTTGAAAAATATTAACTCAATTTATTTAAATTTCAAATTTTAAATCTATAAAATTTTATGAGGACAAAATTATATAAATTTTTTACTAAATTTAATTTAATAAAGGTAAAAGCTTATATATTGGAAAGCTTGTGGGGCAGTTACCTCGTTGCCCCAACCTGCATTCACCCCGGATTGCAACATATATTTAGGATGGTCTTATATAATCCTGATTATCCAGAGTACATATACCATGGTGTTTGGAGAATGTATCCAAAATACAATCCAGAGTACATATACCATGGTGTTTGGAGAATGTATCCGAAATACAATCCAGAGTACATATACCTTGGTATCCCAAGAATCTATCTATAATACATAGCATAATCCTGACTGCTCGAACTACATAAATCATGGTGTTTGGAGAATGTGTCAAGAGTACATTCACTAGAAGATCATTAATATATTCTTTATTTTGAGGTCATTCTCATTAATATATCAACATTTAAATATATAATGACTCTGAAAACAGGTAAAAGCCAGTGTTTTTAGTACACTCGTAATTCATGAGTACTACATATATATAAGCAAAATGTCTGTTGCGTTGCCCTCTATTCTATGTATTATTATTCTTATTTGTTTCGCCTTTATAGCAGCTCATGAACTTCGCTATGAACTCTGCAACAAACATTAGATTGATTTTTAACATAAACAAAGCAAAAAAACCATGTTCACTAAAAGTAATTAAAGATATTATATAACAAGAGTACGTTCTTAAAAATAAAAAAAAAATAAAAAAAAATTAATTAGTTACCTTCGATCCTCAAGAAAAGCTGGAGATTCGTCATCATCATCGTATCGTTTAGCTTTTTACCCGTTTCATCACGGATTCGATCATGCTCGTTTTCGACTGGAGACATGCTTTCTTCAATCTTCTTCTGTAATGAGAGAAGTCACAGATTAACTTTCGAGAAGTTTAACTATAACAACTTATATATATATATATATATATTTAGTCATACATTACAGTACTCGGTGTAAAGAGCATGGAGTCGCTGCTGTAATTCTTTCTCAACATGTTTCTTCAGTTCTTCAACCAGAATCTGAATCCAATCATTAGAATATGCTACCATTACTTATGATCAAACGTACATATGCTGCTTTGATATACAGATTTAAGGATAATCAGTAAGAACCTAAATAATTACCTTGAATATGAATTGAGGAGACACGTTGTGCTCTATAAGATTTTTGAGCATCTTACGCACGACATAAAGCCTGCGAATTAAAAAATAATAAAAATTAACTAATACGAAGTCATAAACCAATCAAATTTACGCATTAAGATTTCCTTTTCTTACTGTTTTGGGCTTTGCTCTTCGACTATCTTCTTAGCAATACTTGCGATATCCTCTTCCCACCCACTCATTATTTCTTCATCTTCTTTAAAGGGATAACTGCATTCATTTATTTATGTAATGCAAATGAAAATTTAATTAAACACCCAGATCATAATTTGAAAAAATAAATTAATGAAAGGTTACTATTGTAATCTCATGTTTGTAACCCTAATGCTAGTATATATGTACAACTCTCTGTACCTTTACACATTGACATAATACAAAACCCTACTTTACAAATTCTCTCTATACTCTTTTATGGTATCAAAGTGCATTAAAGGCTAACACTATCAAGCTATGTCCGACATTGAATCCGAAACATCAATCAAATCGTGCAGAAATACTATGGTTCCACTTTCACCAGCCATGAACAACGCTAGCGGCCCCTCTACCAACCTTCTACCGATTCATCATATCATGTTTTATCTTAACTCATTTTGATGGAACCAACTACCTCGCTAAAAGTTTTAAATGTAGTCCATTCTTATCTCTACCGACCTCATCCAATACATTGATGGGTCCCTATCATCACTACAACTTATTGACCCGACTCAACCTGGAATTTTTGGTATGGAGAAAACTAGATTGCTTTGTGTGCTCAATTTCAACGCCACTCTTTCTCCCGACATTGCTCACCTTGCCCTGAGATGTACTACAGCATGTGCCCTTTGGCTTACTTTAGCCGAGGAATATATGAACCAATATATGGCCAAGAAGTCACTTCTCAAATTCCAACTCCAAATGGCAAAATAAGGTAATCTCTTAATCTAGGATTATCTCACTATTGTTAAAAAGATTACCGATTCTCTTGCTGCAATCGGTGATTCTGTTTATGACTCCGATCTTATGTCCCATGTATTGAATGGGTTGCACCCAAATTACCATCAATTCCTTACAACAAAAGAAAATCAATCTCATTCCCCAACATTCTATGAGTTACGATCAAAACATCTTGTCCATGAACAATGAGTCCGACAACATACTCTCCGCACTCAATCCACTCTCACATCCAACATGGCCATGGTTTCACTCTACATGCAGAACTCCCCTCAATCCAAATACAGAGATGGAGGCAGCAGTCGTGGTCGCTCAACTCCGTCCTCCAACTTGTGTCAAATCTGCAAGCAAAATGTCCACTTAGCGTGACATTGTCGTTATCGTTACTTTGAGCCCTGAAACAATAGTGGTCTCTCCAATCTATCTCCAGCACCAAGGACATTCAGATCTGCCCCTACAACTTACTTCACACAACATATATCGCCAAACCTGGTTTTCTTGCTATATATCTCGGGCCAAATCTCAAATGAATTTGGTCATAGTGTTCCCCACTTCCAACATGGTCGAATGGGTTTTTGACATTCACTAAGTCTACCTTCCGTGAGCCATACCGATGTTATCTCCTCACTGGGCCCTATTGTGAATTTTAATTCACAATCCACGTCGCCCTTGCACTTCATAGAGCAGCCCATGTCTTTCACACAACCATGCCCATGTTCATTTTCACACTTTTCTCCTTCATGTGTCTCTGACTGGCTACCTATCGGTGGCGCCACCTCCCACATGACCCCAGATCCAAATGTTCTCTGGCAATCACAACCCTACGCCGGGTTGGATAACGTCATCGTTATCAACGATAATTCTCTCCTTATTACACATATTAGTACCTCTATCTTACCTACCTCTTCCCGCCTTCTCTACTTTAATAATGTTCTTATTGTTCTTGGTCTAACTCACAATTTACTCTCTATCGGTCAACTTAGTCATGATAATTCATGTCTCGTTGAAGTCTCACCTTGTCATTTTGTTGTGAAGGATCTCAACTCTAAGACTCCACTTCTCAGTGTCCATGCTCTAGGCAATCCTTTATGCTTCCCAAAAATCCGGCTGCTCATCTATCTTCCCATGTTTCAGCATCCCTTTGGTATCGTCGTCTCGATCACGCGTCCTCCTCTGTCTTCCACTCTACATTTATTTTCCGATTTTCTTCATGTAAACAAACTTTGTGACTCTTGTCATCAAGCAAAGAACATTTATTTACCATTTTCTCTTAGTCTTAGTCATACCATTTTTCCATTATTTCTCGTTGATCGTGACATTTGGGATCCTTCCCCAATTATATCATATTCTGATTTTCATTATTTTATATCATTTATTGATAATTATAGTCATTTCACATAGCTATATCCAATTCAACAAAAATCAGATCTTTTTTATTATTTTATGCACTTCAAGACGTATGTCGAGAATTATTTTTCTACCTCTATCAATGTTTTTCACTATGATGACACTCTTGAACTCACAAAAGGCCAATTTCAATCCTTTCTCATTTCCTTCTGCATCTCATATTGAATCTCTTACCCCCGTACATCTTAATAAAATGGTATTGCTGAAAAGAAAATTTGGTATCTTTCTAAAATGGCCATCTCTCTCCTTCTATCTTCCCACGCGCTAGAATCCTTATGGTTTGATGCCTTCTCTACCGCTTCCTACTTAATAAATTGTCTTCCCTCTCTACTTCTCTCCAACGAATCCCCTTTTGAAATACTCTTTTGTCAACCTCCTGACTACTCTTTTTTTTGGGTCTTTGGTTGTAAATGCTTCCCGTTTCTTGGTTCTACTTGTCCCAAACCCATCAATTGTCTGTTCATTGGTTACTCACCTCATCATAAAGGTTTTAAATGTCTCGAACCTCTCACCTTTAAGGTCTTTATCTCTCACCATGTTAGGTTTAATGAAATAAGTTTTCCGTTTTCTCCTGCACATTACCCGACACCTCCATCACAGCCCATTATCTCTCCACCATCCCTTTCCTCACTACCCATTCCTTTCATCCCAATACTCACAGACCAAAATAATTTTACCCCATCATCCCATTCCTCTCCTACTTTCTCGGCACCATCCATAAGCCCTATTCCTTTGAACCATCCTTTGGCCCAAAGCCTAACTTCTCTTACCTATCCACCCACATCTCTAAACCCATCCACTTCTCTCCCTCTATCCCCCGTGGCCCATTCCCTCATTGACTTCTCCCCGTCCCTCCTTTCCCTAATCTCACTCTCTCTACCCAACCAGCGCCGCACAACTGTCCAACCTCACCCTCTCACCATGCGACCTCCACCCCTGTTCTTTCCTCTCCTTATAAAAGTCGTCATCCTATGGTCACACGACGCCAAACCAACTCTCTACGCCCTACACACTGCCCCGACCACCTTGCTCTCTCCACTGCTGCCACCCCACTGACCTATGAACCCACCACCTTTGTCGTTGCTAACCGCTAAGAAGGCCATGGTTGATGAACTCCGCTCTCCACACTAACAGTACATGGGCTATCACTGATCTACCGAATCACACAAACCTCATCGGGTGTAAATGGGTGTATCGCATTAAAAGAAACCCGGATGGATATGTGCTTTGCTATAAAGCTCGGTTAGTAGCTAAGGGTTGTCGTCAATCCGAGGGCATCGACTATTTCGACACCTTCAGCCCGGTTGTGAAACCGACCATTATTCGTACAGTTCTCTCTATTGTTGTTTCCTCTGGCTGGCTGGTTTGTCAGGTTGATATCGACAATGCTTTCCTTCACGGAACTTTCGAAGAAGTATACATGGCACAACCTCCGGTTTTGTTGATTCCTGATTTTCAGATCATGTTTGTCGTTTTCGCATAGCCTCTACAGACTTAAACAGGCGCCTCTTGCGTGGTTTCACAAACTCACTCATTACCTACTTGGTCTCGGTTTCATCGGGTCTCTCTCCTCGTCACTGTTTATTCAAAAGCATGGTCACGCCCATTTGTTATATACTAGTTTATGTCGACGACATAATAATCATCGGCAGCGACAGCTCTTCCATTACAAACTTATTACCGATCTTAACAACTCCTTCCGCCTCAAAGACCTGGGGTCCTTACTGTACTTCCTCGGTATTGAAGCTCTTCCCACAGCATCGGGTATGCTTCTTACTCAATCCGGGTACATCTCGGATCACCTTAACCAAACCGGTCTCTCCGACGCAAAGCTGATCCCGTCTCCGATCCTTCTCTTACCACAGTGTTGTTGGTGCCCTTCAGTACGCTACAATCACCCGTCCTTATATTCAAGTTTCTGTCAATAAATTAGCACAATTCCTACACTCTCCTACCAAAGAACATTGGATTGCCGTAAAACGCATACTCCGCTATCTTAAAGGGACAACTTCTCACGGTGTTCACATCACAAAATTTGCCTCTACCATGTTGGAATCCTTCTTGGATGTTGATTGGCTGAGCTGCCCCGATGACCGTCACTCTACCGCCTGATTCTGCATATTTCTCGGCACCAATCTTCTCACCTGGGTTTCTTAAAAGTAGCCTACCATAGCTCATTCTAGCACAGAGTCCATGTCGTTGCTCTAGTCGCTTCCGAACTCCGATGGGTCACTTTCCTTCTTGCCGAACTTCATATTTCTCTTGCCACCACTCCTACTGTGTGGTGTGACAATGTGGGTGCTACATATCTTGCTGCTAATCCGGTGTTTCATGCCCATATCAAACATATATAAATCGACGTTCATTTTGTTTGAGATCTTGTTTCGAAACGATTCCTTATTGTACGTCATTTATCCACTATCGAACATATTGCTGATACCTTTACCAAGAGTTTGTCACGTACGAGATTTCAACTTCTTCATTCCAAGCTTACCGTTAACTCTCCGATTTCGCTTGAGGGAGGCTGAAAGAGTACTATTGTAATCTCATGTTTGTAACCCTAATGCTAATGTATATACAGCACACCCTGTACGTTTACACATTAACATAATACAAAACCCTACTTTACAAACTCTCTCTATAGTCTTTCGATTAGAGTATTTATGAAAATTATGAAAATTATGTCAAACCTTTTTTGCCAGGTTGCCTCCAAAGAACGAATGGCTTGGCGGAGATTATTTCTTGAGCTGTCTGCTATTTTCTCAGCCAACTGACGTGGCAGGACAGCATCTTCTTGTTTCGCTATGAATTCCAACACCTCAACAATCTGGAAACAATCGCGTATTGCAAGACCATTTCACATATTATATGTATATTTATATGTGTATATATATATATACCTCGTTTTTGGAAGGGGGCAGAAGGCGAACAACAGTGCACATCGGGCTAATAGGCTGAAGCTTGGACACATCAGAACAGCAGAAGAAGATCTTATTGCAACCGTTATATTTTTCTATGAACCATTTTATGTATAGGAGAGCCTCTGTTGATAGCTTGTCTGCCACGCATAATATGATCCCTACGTACAAGGCATGCGTAAATCTAAGATATGCATGCATGCATGTAATAACAATATGTATGTGAATATATATATACCTCGACAATTTTCAGTGGTACAACGGATAGGGGAGGCGCTCTTGTCATGATGAGTTTCCAGGATAAGTTCGGAGATGACTTGCTTTTCATAACCTTTCATTTCGGAGAGATTGAGCTCCACATGGCGTGGAGATTCCGTCACGTTTACCTGAACACTACCTACCATTTCACTCTGCAATTATTTTGATGAATGGAGAGATTAGTACTGAGAAAACTAGCCTTAATCAATTATATAAAAAAATCAATATATATATATATATATATATTATCATATCTAGATGTATATTGTATAGGAGCCAGAGGTTACTTTGTCACTAATTACCTTCAACTTGAATATCTTGCGCTCCTCCCGGATCTGTGAATCAACCACAAATTAGAAATCTATAATATGATCAATACGTACCATAGGCCTGAATCCATATATAATTAATTGATCTGCATACTTATTACATACAAGAAGTCAAAATTTCCCAATTCTTAATAGTTCAAATACGGTTAATGCTTCCCTATTTGTTACTGTTGCATATAATATATTAGTAGCGGTGGAACCATGATTAAAAATGAGCATACGTAACATTGTATATCATTTTCGTCCATGAACTTTAATAGTTTGATATTTTTCGAGAATTTTATATCGACTTCTTCGAGATAGATAGTCATTTTATGCATTTTGGGAAGTGAGTCTTTATATCTTATTAGTCAAACTGGTTTTTGTTCTTAAAAATTTCAAAATATTTCATTTTTGTTCTTAGAGTCAAATTTATAAATATATTAAATATAAAATATTTTGTAGTTTTACTAATATTAGAATCAAAATATGGCAATATATATCATTTATATCCTTAAATCAGTCGTTAAAGTAATTGTTATTGAGATTTAATTGTGTAAGCTACACCATCTGATTGTATATGTAAGGTCTATATTATTATAAGTTTGTATAAGCTTACACATGAGAATGTATTAAAATTATTAATAATAAATAAAATAACTAAATTCATTTTCTAATTATTTAAAAAGATATTTAAGATAATAGGTAACTTAATTAATTCAAGTAATTATAAATATTATTATGATATATAAAATCACATGACTTTACCACCCAAAAAAAAAAAAAAAAATTAATAATAATAAAATAATCTTGCTATATCAAGATCATTCCCAACATATGTATACCTGGCTAGATTCATGGATCAATCGTAAAACCAATTGCTAGTGTCTAAATATTCATGTCTTATTAATATTTAATTTCCCAAACTAACTTTGACATGAACTAACATATAGTTTCTGCATCTATGCATATATACCTGTATTTTGTCATCTCCAAAAGCTTCTCGGAGCATGGCCCGGATCATAGTCTTCTTCCCAACGCCCGGAGGTCCTTCAAATATAAAATGACCGCATCTTTCCTCTCTCGATTGACACACCTTCAATTATCAGTTCCAATATATATATATATATATATTATTAAGAGGGGCAAAAGAAAAATTGGGGTAAATTACATGTGAATATATCGATTGAGATTTATTTATTGATATTATAAATGAATCCGTTAAATGTTTTAAAAATTATAGGTAAATTTCTTCAGATTTGTCATACCTTATAAATGGTAAAGTGAATTCCTAAAGGTTTAAAAATTATAAGGAGATCTCCTTATATGTGTCTTACAATAAAAGTGGATCTCTTCGGATTTGAACTAAATTACAAGTTTAATTTTTATCGATCAATATTAAATTTGACTGTCAACCAATTTTTATAATTTACTAAATATTACATTAGTGATATCATTAATATCCTCTTTATAGCTATCTTTAAATATATATACATAGTCACTTAAAATAAACTCATTTTATTTTATTAAGAAATTTAAAATTATATTAGTTGTAAAATTTAAATTATAATAAAAATAAAAAATTTAGCTGACAAAAATCGGATGACTATAAGAAAACATAAACTTAATATTGATTATTAATAGTTAGACTTGTAATTATGAAAAGTTTGAAGGGATTAAATTTTAATTTAAGGTAAATATCAGGGGATCTTTTTAGAATTTTATAATCTCAAAGGGATCCATTAAGAATATAAGACAAAATTTGAAGACATCTACCAGTAATGTAAGACAAAGTTAAAAGATCAATTTATAAATCTTAAAATGTCAAGATATATATATATATAATATCAATAAAATTCAAAATCTATGGATGAATTGCCCAAAAAATGTAATCAATCAATTGTAATAATAAATTTGTACCATACGAGCTACCCATGTTTTTTTGGCCTGAAAAAAAAAAAAAAAAAATACTAACCATGTCCTTGAGTTGAATTGCTTTGTCCCGATTACAAATAAAATCATCCAACACCTTAGGTTGATATTTATTTGCCCAAACAAACTTTTTCTGATCATCACCAGTACTGATCATCATCAACTCTCCATGATCAACATCAATTTCTTTTGATTCTAGCAGTATTTTCTTCGCAGCTTCTTGTTTCTTGTCAGCTGCATCAACATTCTTACTCTCCCTCAACGGCTTCTCCTCCTTGTTCATTCCACTCTCCATACTTAATCCTGACCACGATCCAGAACTGAGCCTCTTTACTGGGCCTGATCTACCTGCAGTAGGTTTCATCTTATAGCCTTTTGTGGGCTGCTTCAAGCTATTGTTGTTACTAACACAAGCCCCAAAATCTTTCAACTTAGATGAAAAAAATGATATAACAGAGCTTGAAGTAGTTTGACTTCCACGTCCTGCACTTGAGGGTTTGTGGACCACGAGAGAAAGATCAGTCACACCGGCCTTGTAATAAGGGCTTCTAGGTGTAGCGAGGATTTCCTCTTCTAAATTTCTTCTACGATGAGCTTCAAGTCTTTCTTGATCTGTGAGCTTTGATGGGTATTTTTTGGGCAGTTGGGTCTTCTTCTTATCAAAGATTTGCCCTACTTTTTTGCTCCAAAAGGACTTGTTTGAAAAATTTTTGGAATGAGGGGAAGGAAGAAAAGGGTTGGAATTTAGGGTTTTAGAGAGATCTGGATCAGATAATGAGCGTTGCATTGCAAAAAGTGGAGACTTTTATTTTCTGTACGAGGAATTTTGTGGATTGATGTGGCGGGGAAATTTCGTTTGCAGTCTTAAATGATTTGAGAAGCTTATAATATAGTTCCAGATAGGCGATAGAAGCCATGCATGCAAAATATAATACAGATTTATCTTTGACGTGAAAAACTAAGATGAACTATTTACCTCTTTTAAGTCTTAAAGTATATGTTATTACAGCTAACAGATTGGGCTTTCCCCGTTGTGGGATAAGAAGCAATTAATGTACAATGAGATAATGTTAATTAGATGTTACTAATTAGTTTATTATATGTTAGAAGTATCGTCCATCAAAAAACAGAATAGTACTCATAAGAACTAGCTTTGACTTTTATTAATTATATTTGTTATTACATCTTCTTCTCGTCAACTCATTGGTGGATCTGACATTGTTTGCCACCTCATCAAATGCCGGCTGCCACTCACTCTTTATTAGGATGTTAGTTAATTTCAGATGAATTTTAGTAATCGAGTCTATAATTGGAGATTATTGAATAATAAACAAGTTTGTTCTGAATTTTTCTCTCAATATTCTCTCTATTTTTAATACTAAACTCAATTCCTGTAAATAAAATAAATTAAGAAATAAAAATAATCCATGATTTTATACGTATATATTTAATTATATAAGGAATTGATTTTCATTTCTTATTTTATTGATTCATGCATCATCTTGTTACTTCAATGAATTTCAACTCACTCATACGTATATTAGAACCAATTGCCCCTTTCTTCTGGATCGATGATGCGTCGTCAGACTCAAACATCCCCGTTTCTTTTGCAGACAAGAACATAGTAATTTTCATCAAATGTCCTAAAAACTCCCTCGATCCTTCTCAACGATCTTCCTTTGTTCTTATTTCATTTATTTATTTTCTTTTGTCTGATTTATTCAATTAATTAATTGATTTATTCGATCCTCCTTAAATACACAGATTTAAATTATATTTTGAGTATACAACAAATGTATACTTGCGTACGTAGAGGAATAGAATAACAGCCGTAGTCCGTAGAAGTGGACAAGAAACTAGAGACACCGAAAGAAAGTTATGATAATTTAATATATTTTCAATACGCTTTGTGGAATTAGCTTATTAATTATGATACCAAGTATAATAAAATATTTATAAATTAATAATATTATTTAAATAATATATTTTTAAATGATCCTTAAAATAATATATATTTATAAAATAATATATCTCAATTAATTTATATAAATTTTATGTAATTTCTAAATTAATATTATAAAATATTTATGACTCAATTATGATATTTTTTTAAATAAATATTACTTAATTATTTATTATTTATTTTTAATATTAATATTAACTTGAATCTTATTTTTTATATTTACGTTGTGAAAATAATTCGAACTATTTCAATATTAGTAGGTGCCGTAGAAACTTATTTTCTATTACATGAGCATGTATACAAGACATGCAATTACATGCTTATAAATAATTAAAGAAGGAGGAAAAATCAATTTGATTATTTATTAGATCGAATCTTTCTATTACAAACAGAAAAAACTTTCTTCTTTATATTAATGATCACAACTGCTTATCAGTATATAGAATATATGATCATTCTAACTGCAAACTAACTTCTCGAACTAATTTCCTAACAACCAATTAAGCATGGTGGAGGTTGCATGTATGTGAGAGCTCGACGGCTCGACGTACTTGATGACTCGACAACTCGATGTATTCGACAACTCGATGACTCGATGTTCTCGATGCCTTGAAGCCTCGATGGCTCAATGTATTCGATGGCTCAATGGCTCCATGCCTTCATGCCTCGATGCCTTGATGGCTCAATGTACTCGACGCCATGACACATCAACGTATTTGATGTATTCGACTCCACTAACATGAATGACTTGACGTCTCGACGTCCGCTACATCAACAATATCCCCCCTCATGCTTGTGGTCGCATAAAGGTCAGGAGCACCAAGCTTGGAGAATAGCTTAACATGTTGAGCAATCCCAAGTGCTTTGGTGAAATGGTCTGCCGGTTGATCATTTGTGCCAAGATGAGAGAGAATGATCACACCAGCAACCACTCTTTCACATACAACATGGTAGTCTAACTCAATGTATTTTGTCTTCTCGTGGAAAACAAGGTTTGAAGCTATATGGATGGCAGACTTGCTATCACAATGCAAGGTAACATGAAGTTGCAGGGGAGAGCCCAATTCTTTGAATAATTGAAGAAACCAGACTATCTCATAAGAGACAACACCGAGAGCTCTGTATTCTACCTTTGCAGAAGATCGAGATACAACATGTTATTTTTTGGACTTCCATGAATAAGAGAAGGGCCAAGTTTGATGTAAAAACTTATAGTGGATATGCTAGACATTAGATAAGCAACCAAAGCACTATTAGAATAGGCATCCAGTTTCAATGGGGAGTCCTTAGAAAGGAATATATCGACGCCTAAACATGATTTGAGGTATCTTAGGACACGTAAAGCTGCATTGTAGTGAGAGTGCTTAGGGTCATGCATGAATTGGCTGAGAATCTGAACTATGTAGGAGATCTAAGGGCGAGTCATAGTGAGGTAAATTAGCCTTCCTACTAGACTTTGATAAGAATGAGGATCTTCAAGTAAATGATCATCAAGTGATGATGGGGCAGTGGAATCATAGGAGAGTGTAGTGAGCTTTAGATTTGGTTTCATTGGAATAGAAATAGGTATCGAGGTAGTATTATCAGTATCATGGAGAAGGTCCTGAACATATTTCCTCTGTAAAAGGTAAATCTTAGTAGCAGACCGAGCAACTTCAATGCCTTGAAAGAACTTTAAAGGGCTAAGATCTTTCATAAGAAATTTAGAGTGAAGAAATTTCTTGAGCTTGTCGATGTCTGCCAAATTGCTACATGTGATCACAATATCATCTATATATACTAGCAAAATGGTTATATAGTGTAAAGTATGTCTGACAAAAAGACTGTAATCTAATTTCGATTGTTGAAATCCAGTTTCTAGGACAGCAGCTGGGAACATAGTATTCCACTGTCTGGAGGCATGCTTTAATCCAGAAAGCGATTTTTGAAATTTACAAACTTTAATTTTAGAAAGACTAGAGAGACCTAAAGGCAATCTCATGTATACTTTCTTATATAAGTCACCTATAGGAAATCATTAAAGATATCCATTTGGAATAAGGGCCAATTATTGATGGAAACAAGGGTAAGGATCTTACAGTGATCATCTTGGCAACCAGGAGAAGGTTTCATGGTAATCAATCCCTTCTTGTTGAGTGTAGCCATTTGCAATAAGGTGAGCCTTGTATCGTTTTATTGTGCCATTAACTTTCCTTTTGATCTTGAATACCCATTTGCACCCTATAGTTTTCTTATTATAGGGCATATCAACTATGGTCCAAGTGTTGTTTATGTTAAGAGCTTGAAGTTCAAGTTTCATAGCATGTTGCCAGCGACTGTGCTAGGTTGCTTCATAAAAATCGGTAGATTCAATTTTTGAGGGAGATGAGAGAAAGGAGAAAAATTTGGGGGAAATGTTATCATAAGACAAGGAGGAAGAGAGAGGATACTTGACCTTATGCAACTCTGACTCATGGTAAGTTGCAACATTAGTACATATATAGTCTTCAAGTTTAAGAGGTGGTTTGGATATATTAGTTGATTTTCTGAGAGGAAGAATGAGATTTGAATGAGAGCTAGTAGTAGGGAAAAGAGTAGGAGATGAGATAGAATCATGCGTGTGTGATGGAGGTGAAAGTGATAAATTGAAAGATATGTAATCAATGGAAATAAGGTCAAGAGGAATGACAGGGGAAAATTTATCATCATAAACCAAGGGGTAAAAGGAATGGGAATGGATGGAGAAGTATGTAGAAGGAATGGGAATGGATGAAGAAGTATGTTGATGACAGTGTAAAGGGAATATATATTCATAAAATGAACATCTTTGTTGAGTAGAAGTTGTTTACTATCTATGGTGAGAAGTCTGTATACTTTTTGTGATTGAGCATATCCTAAAAGAATGCAAGGAATTGATCTAGTGGATAATTTATCATGGTTACTAAGCGAAGTGGCATAAGCGAGACAACCAAATTAACAAAGATGAACAAGAGAGGGGGTTTTCCAAATAATAGCTCATAAAGGGCCTTGTTGTGTAAAAGATGAGTTGGAATTCTGTTGATTAGGTAGGTGACAGTTAAAACACAGTCTCCCTAGTGTTGATCAAGGAGAATGGCTTGGAATTTCATAGCACGAGCAACGTTTAAGATGTGTATATGTTTCCTTTCAACTCTACCATTTTGTTATGGTGTATGAAGGTAGGATTTCTCATATATTATTCCTAAGGATGAGAAGAGTGAGGCACATTTGGTGTTGACAAATTCTAGGCCATTATTTGTGCAGATCTTTTGAGGTTTATATAGGAATTGAGTTTGTATCATATGTAGGAAGGCTTTGATGAAATCATATGCTTCATATATGTGACACATAAGAAAGATCCATATACCTCTGCTAAAATCATATGTTATGGTTAAGAAATACTTTGCATTAGTGTGATTAGGTGTCTTGTATGGACTCCATATGTCCATGTGCATGAGTTGAAAAGGTGTAGACATAGTAGATAAGCTATGTTGGGAATGAACTTCTAGTTTGTTTTGCCAATGCACATATATAACGGTGAGTATAAGGAGAAACTTTGAGATGTGTAAAGTTTGGTAAGGAACACAATCTATAAAAGAAAAGATGCCCCAATCTTTCATGTCATAGCATGAGATCTTTAGCTAAGATTTTATTTACATATATGAGCATATATTTGGTTACAAGAGTAAGATGGACGAAATTGAGGAATGCAAGAGAAAGTAGATGTGGTATTGGAAGGTTGCCTCTCAACTTAAAGATAGTATAATCCATGTAGTAGTTTACCAATCACCATCGTGGCTCCAGTTAAATTCCTGCAAAAAACATGACTTGTCATTAAAAGTGATGGAGAATTTGGTGTCATTGGTAAGGTTAGAGATAGAAAGTTGGTTGTATTTAAAGTTAGGACCATATAAAACATTCCTAAGGGTAAGTGAATCAATAATTTTGATTTGAGTAGAGTATGAACCATGACTAATACTTCAATTGGGTAAAACCAATAGTAGTAGATGAACTAATAGTATTTGGAATGAGATCAATTAACAAGTTGAAGTCGTATGTCATGAGATTGCTAGCATCACTGTCAATTATCCAATCCTTTGATGTACTGATCATTTAGTAAAAATACATGTGATAGCACCAGTTGTAACAACATTGGCAGAGACAGGAGATCTGCTATCTTTGGTGAACATTCACATTAATTGATTGTACTACTCACGAGTGAAATGTTGAGATGGAGAACTTGGATTAGCATGAGTTTCAGTTAGAACAACCTATATGAAATTGGCAAATGCAGATTTTTAGCAAATAGGTTTCTTGCCTTTGACTTTTCTCTCCTATTTGGTTGCTTGCAGACTGCTTATAAGAATTGGAAAATAAAGCAATTATTTCAGTAGAATTAGAATTATTAAGTTCAATCTGAGAATCATCTTGAGTCAAGATGCCATAGGCTGTGTCTAGAGAAGGCAGAGGATTCATGAGGAAATACATAAGTTTATGTTCTTGTGCATTTTGATAATAGATGGTAGTTGTAGGACATCACATGTAGATCAACAAGCTCTTCCCATAATTCTTGAAATTTTCTATAATATACTACTATTTCATCGGTGCATTGGTAAGTTGAAGTAATCAGTTTCCTTATCATAAAGATCCTCGTCTCATTAACTTTCTGGAAACAATGTTTCAAGTCTTTCCACACCAGAAAGACAAATTTTAAATACACAATTTCATAATAAAGTTCTTTGGAAACATAATTGAAGATCTAACCAAGAACAATTGCTTTGCATCAATCCCAGCCCTGCGTAAAAAGAGGATTAAGAGGCATTGTCTATTCACCTGTAATGAAGCATATCTTGTTATTTGAAGTCAAGGCATTCAACATTGCTCGTGACTAGATTCCATACTTTCTGAATCCAACTAGAGTTTGATGAACGATCACTAGTCATGATGTATCTGATGGATGAATAAAGTAAGGGTGATTGAAATCCATGTGAAGGAATGGATGTATTTTGCAAAGGAATCGTAGCTAGTGAATCTTAAGCTAGAGAATTATCCTATGTATTTGTAGACATTTTTGAATGATTTGATTAATGGCAGAAGAAGTTTAATCGTAAATCACAGAGCTCTAATACCATGTTAACTAAGAAAAGAGGAGAAATCAGTTTGATTCTATATTAGATCAAATCGTTCAATTACAAAGAGAAATAACTTCTTTCTTTATACTAATGATCACGTGCTTATCAACATACACAGTGCATGATCATTCTGACTGCAAACTAACTTCTCTAACTAATTTCCTAACAACCAGCTAAGCATAGTGGAGGCCGCATGTATGTGAGAGCTTGACGTACTTGACGGCTCGACGTACTCGATTCCTCGATGTCTCGATGCCTTGACGTACTCGTTGCACTTTTAGATATTTCTTAATTAATATATATATATATATGGATAAGTTTTATGGACACATTTTTTATACAATATTTTATATATTTTTTATCAATATTTCAGTATAATTATTGAATGTTGAAATTACTCAATATTAATTTATTATTATTGAATGTTAAAATATTATCCATTTAATTAATTAAATAATGTGTAAAATAATATATATATAAATGTATGTATAAAATATATCACACACACATATATATATATATATATATATATATATATTTATTTATTTATTTACACTAAACTATTAATAGTAATTAGATGGTACACCATAAAATCCCTAATTATTATTATTTTTAATTATCTGAGTTAATTGGCCTTTTTACTGACAAAGACACAAAATAATATATCATTTCCAATAAGAGAACCGAATTCTCTCATATATGAAATAGTAATTGAATTATTAAATTCAATAATTTATACATTATATTATTATTAGATTATTCTCATACTCATAATTAGTAAATGATTGATCAAACAGATGTAACGAATTAATTTATTTATTACAACCTTATCATTAGCTAAATGCTTCAATTGAGACTTCCTAAAGTTGAGGAATTTCATTTTATTATTTATTTATTTTTAGCAATTTTAATTGTTTATATTGTTCGCATCGTAAGAACAATAGTATTCCATAGCTGCTTTTGGAATTGGATGGTTGAGATATGTACAGGTATCAACAACTCTCTACTTCTTTTCAATCTGGAAAAAAGAAGCTTGTTACATATTAATTAATTAAGACAAACTTCTTCCTAGGAGGTTTTAAAATTATAAGATTAGCCCACTAAACTGATTGCTAAACATGTCAATATACATATTGTTTAGGGTACCCATATCTAAGTCTAGATCTGTTAAATCGTATCCAGTAATCTTTCTTTTTTTTGGCATGAAAAAACAATAATACCTATTTTTATTCAATTTTTTAAATAATATATCTATATCATTTTATGAAATTCGAATATTTAATATAATATAATAAAGTGAAATAATAAAATATTATAATAAATTCATGATTAATTATTAAAAAAATGAGTTTCTCTATTTATTTTATTAGATAAAAATAATTAATTTAATATTATAATAAGACAAGTTGAAAGTCATTTATAATGTGTTATTTAAATATTAGATTTTTATGGTATTTCGTATATTAAATTTATTTTTAATAACCAAATGTGAAATTTAAGTATTATTGATTCGAAAGTATTCATAAGAAAAAATATATAATATATATATTAAAATTTATTTTAATAATAAAATGTAAAACCTAGGGGAGGCAAGTTGAAAACTATTGCCCTTTTAAATGAGCACAGAAAGCTAGCTAGCAGGTAGCTAGACAGAAGAAAACATTAACTAATCGCCAACCTTATGACATCTTAATCAATTGATTAGTAGTTGATCTATTGATTAATAGCTAATTAATTGATTAATTAATCGATTATCTTGTATATATAAATGAAAAACAGTGGTCAGCAGCAGAGCTTAAACGTGGTGGGGGACCTCGGATTTAAGCATCAAGATTAGACAGAGTTAATTACTTTTCTTGTGTCCGGTAATAAAGGTTTTGGATTGGTCGATGGTGTTATCGTTGTAGTTATAACCGATGAAAGTTGACATTATTTTAATTACAGAAAACAACAAAAATTTGCACCAAGTCATTTTAGGCCCAATTTTAGTACTTGAAATTTTATATTAATATAGAGATTAGAGAATCAATCAATTATGTTTTTTAATGCGTCCAATATACATGCCATGAATGCTTCCCACATTTTTTTTTGTTAGACCTAATTATTATTAATTCATATATTAAGACTTTCTTTTTTTCTTTCTTTTTTTCAATAGAAATAATGCATTAAACATAGATAAGAGTACAAAACAAAGGCATGTTAAAAGAACCCTCTGGTTTAGGGTGAAGGAAAAAACAAACATACACCAAGTTACATGATATATTTCACTCTTGAATGCGACTATTCTTTTTTCAAAAAGCGACTAATCAAACACAAAATTTATACAAAGAAAAGAATAGCAATTACAATTACAATCTTAAGTAGAAATAAAAAGTTACAAAGTCATGATTGTCATCTTGGTCTAAAATAAATATAAATGAGTCTTAAGGTATTTTTACTCAATCAACTAGATATATCTCATCTCCAAATTGGAAAGCGACCTAATCTTAGGCACAATTCTTGATCCTCATGACCTAAAAGAAGCGTATATCATCAAAGAACCTCGTGTACAAATAAATTTCTTCCACCACTAAAGTAAACCTAGAACTCTTTACTGTCTTTAAACCAATCAATCAATTAGCTCCTTACTCCCCTTCTACTTTTAATTTTAAAATTGCTTTAGTAACGCTTCGAATTGAATCATTGTAATAAAGTTAATTTATTATTTTAACATCTTATTACTTTTTCTTATCCTTTTCCATTTGAAAATTGATATAAGATTATAAAAATATTTAATTTCTACAAAAATACCGAATAAAGAATTAGATATAGAATTTATGAAGTTATTAGCTAAAATCTTAAAATATAAAATATTAATTAAAATTCATTAATAATCGTTGGTCAATCTAATGCATCGTAGAATCTACTTTCTAATAAAACCAAGCTAGAAGAGAACCAAAAAGTAAAGAGGGATTTCTATACCATACATATTATTATTATTATTATTATTGCTTTGTTCAATAAATGGTTATTTATAGCAAGTTGAGGCACTATATATTATAAATTAATTAACTACATACTAATGCTAGTGTTGATCTTTCTAATTGGTAGCAATGACAGTTGGAATTTTTCGTAACATGTCGTCTGATTAGTCGATCTTTAAATTAAATATAAAGTATAATTAATGAATTACTTATTTGATTGATTTGAAAGTATCGGTCACTTCTCTCTTATTCTTTTACTTCTCCAAACCCTCGAGATTAAGGTTGAAGAAGTTTTACTAATGGAACTTGTTTGCTTGTGGCATTCCTATGTTTTAATTTACATTATCCCCCTAATTCACCATTGAAATTTGGAAGTTGTAAAAAACTAGTAAAGGGTGTGTGAAGCATGATTGATGGCTGTAGTTATGTTCACTTGACAGTAACTTTTACTTTAGTCTACATAATTTTGTAAAATAGTGCGAGGTGTAGCTATGACGGAAACTGGCCTCATCATTAGTGACTGATTTTAATTAGTTATTAATCTTAACCTTGGGTAGTATAATACTAAGATCTAGTTAGGGTAAATGGGTAGTTAATTAAGATTAAATTAAGGTTGAAATAGTGTCATTTATTAGATGACTTAACCAAGTAGTACTTAATTAACCTTCTTCCACGTGAGTTGAAATTTTGGTTTCAAACTTTTGTTTATTGAGTTGAGTCAATTGTGTGCATTAATGGAAAACAAAAATCTACGTACTAAAATTCTTAAAGCTCCTTTAGACTTTAACACTCATGACTTGGGGTAGGGCAACTATCGATTATTAATCTCAATTACATATAATATAAGATAGATCATTTAATTTCATATAATAATATTATGATTTATAACATAATATATAGATTATATAAAGTTAAAATGTATGTTTAATATAGATTATTTATAATCTATTCAAAAATTTCTCCTCACTACACAAACTTTTTTAATTTTTTGGGTGACCAAATAGCTACTAGCTAGCAACCCTTTTTAATTAGTTGATTATAGTATATATAAAGGCCTCCCCCTCGTGTCATCATGGGTTAAAAAACAAATTAATTAATCAATTAAATTGAACCTCTAATTAAGATATCATATTCTTTGATCATCAGCTTTGAGCTAACTGGTTAAGATATTGGTAAGTATAATTTAGTTTAAATTTCTCACGAATAAATCTCTACTGATGTGGTAATGTTAGCTTCTCTTATTTCAAGTTCAAGGGTCGTGGCTCTTAACTACGGCCTAGAACTTCATCAAAAAGTTACGTATTATTAAAAAAAATATATTTAAATATATTATCTAATATTGAGGATCCTTAACAACTATGATCATTAAATAGTGCATATGCTTTTGGTATTGAGCATGACTTAGGACTCCGTAAACAATGATTCCTAAGGGCACTTAACCTAATCTTCTTGATTAATTATATTCATCAACTAAGTAATTAATGTTTTCCTTCTCCCTCTCATCTCTCCTTTCGGTCCATCTTTTCCAAAAGCTAATGTTCTAACCGTGAGCATATCCTTAAACGGGTCTTAAATCATTAACTATTCAATACATAAATGGTCTAAGAATTTAAAACATAATTAGCAAACCTTCTTCTTCACCAAACATTGTTAATTAAGTTAATGGTTGATTTGTCAGCTTTTGAAGTACCATATCTCTGTCGCCATTACATTGAGTTCTCAAGTTCATGAGCTTGAACTCAAATGGAATAGATAAGATTGGAAGGGAAGTTACATATTATGTATACTATCTATCTATATACATATATATACAAATTCGAAAAGAGCACATGTTCTATTAAACGTTTCATGTTCGAACATTTTATTATTAATATTATTAGTATAACCGTTATTGTCATGTTCGGTCTTTATTAACTTATGTATTTTTATTTTCATTTTTTTTTTAAATTTAAATGAATATGTTATGCATAAGCTAGAAATTTTTGTTATATAATAAGTAAGTGAATGTTACTTGGAATTAATTACCTATAAAATTATCCCTTTTAGCTATAAAAATATCATATTTTAATAATATATTAATAAAATATTTTGTGAATTTCATTATTTAATTTCTGCACTATAGGATCTTTTCATTCACTAATTAAAATTTTCAGTACTTTATAAGATCAATCTGTATATATTAAAATAATTTAAAGATCTATATATTTCTATTTTTATTATGATCAATATCATTATCCATAAGGAATGATATAAATTTATGGCAGATATTTCATATTTTATATGAACTATCAAGTTTTATAGATTGGATAAAGGGACAAATATTATTACTCTAATTTCTTAGACGCTAAAAAATAAAATAAAATAAAATAAAATAAATCTTATTTTAATATTGTGGTAATTTATTTTCAGAAAATATATGATAATTAATTTTTTAAGATTAAAGTAAAATTGCGAGTAATAATAAATTTTATATATTTTGATCATATTAAAATTTGTCTATAATTTCAATAAATTTTAAAACCTAATAAATATATATATATATATATAAATAAGAGAAAGATTGATAATTTTTCTCGTTACCATCAAATTTCTACGTCAATTGTATCAAATCGGATGTTTGAATGGAACCATTGAAGACGCTTTGTGAATACATTTTTATCATCATCTAATTGTCTTCATGAAACACTGCACTAACCTTGCAGCTTGCCATAAGAGAGGTTGGATAACAGCTTCAACTCTTCAGACAAGGTGAAGAATAAAATATTGCTAACTAAACCTTCAAACACAATTAAAAAAAAAAAAAAAGGTAAAATTGAATATTTCTTAAAGTCTTCGCAAAAAAAAAAAAAAAAAAAAACCCTCGCTCCTATTCTGGAGTTTGTATGAGTTCGCATCTTGAGCTGTTCAATCCCATTTCTCTTCGAGATCAGTGTTATTTAAATACTATATCTTAACACATACACCAAATTTTATTTATATCATATTATTATATATAATTTTTTCCTTGTTTAGGGAGTGAACACCTGCACTTTGCAACTTTATTTCTCTTCCTCCCTACCCTCTTCTCCACCCTTTCATTCCTCTTCGATCCTTCCTTTCAATTCTAAATGATATTTTTCCTAAATTTTCTTACAAAATAATTCATCTATATTTTTAATTTGGTTAATTTTTCTGTACTCGCTCTTTTCTAGCTTTGTTTAATTTCTCTTTTGTGTGTGTATATATGGCTGGCTTAGACTTGGGCTCAGCTTCTCGCTTTGTTCATCAACTCCAAACCCGCCCTGATCTCCACCTCCAACGTCCACCCGATCACTCCGATGATGGCACCGATCACAATCATTACTCGGAAGCGGACGGTAATGAAACCGCCGCTGGTCACCACAACTCTGGCTCGGGCGACCTTGTGGTCCGCCGACCCAGAGGCCGGCCCCCGGGTTCCAAAAACAAACCGAAACCTCCGGTCATCATAACGCGTGAAAGCGCAAACACCTTACGAGCTCATATCCTCGAGATCAGCAGCGGATGCGATGTGTTTGAATCGGTGGCTACTTACGCCAGAAAGCGTCAACGTGGGATCTGTATCCTGAGCGGGAGTGGGACCGTCACGAATGTTAGTTTAAGACAACCGGCCGCAGCAGGTGCGGTGGTGACACTTCATGGGCGGTTCGAGATATTGTCTTTGTCAGGATCATTTTTGCCGCCGCCAGCTCCTCCCGGTGCTACTAGTTTGACCATTTTTTTGGCAGGGGGACAAGGTCAAGTTGTCGGGGGAAATGTCGTGGGTGCTTTAATTGCTTCTGGGCCGGTAATTGTTATGGCATCATCGTTTACTAACGTAGCGTACGAGAGGTTACCGCTTGACGAAGAGGAGCCTGCTATGCAGCAGTCCGGCGGTGGTGGCGGCGGAGATGGCAGTGGTGGTAATAATCCGTTCTCGGACCCGTCGAATTCGGGGTTGCCGTTCTTCAATCTGCCATTGAATATGCCGAATCAGAATCAATTACCCATAGATGGGTGGGCTGGAAATTCAACGGGGCGGTCTTCTTATTGACCTAATTGGGTTCGTTACTTTCGTTGATTGGTACTGGTCATAAAAATTAAGGTTAGGGTTCATCCTTTTCTTTTCGGATTAATTAACGCTGTCTTCTTCTTCCTTTATCTGTACAATCAAACATTAAAAAAAAAAAAAAAACTTTTATTTATTCCGTGTATTTGTAAAAAATTTGGAAAGCTAATCTTTATTTTTATTAGATGAACTAATTTATTTTATTTAAAATCTTTAAATCTTAAATAAAAAGATCTAATGATTTTGATTGAATTGAAGTAAATAAAAAAAATTTAAATAAATAATTTAAAAATAATTTTTTACTACTTCAATTAAAATATTTGGATCTATTTTATTTAAATTGAATGATTTTAAATAAGATAAATTAACTCATTTAAAAAAAAAATTAAGAAAAATGATTAGCTCCCCAAACTCCAGTTTGTATAACTTTGTTTCCTGATTTGCAAGAGTGATGATTACCTTGACGTTGAGTTTGCTCGAATTCCAATTCCATCTCCATTTCAATTACTCATCATCAATCGGTCTTAGTAATTTGCTTAATTTGATCGAGCTATATACGATCACAGTAAGCAATTTGCTTAATTTTTATTTATTTATAGTTTTCCAACAACTACTTTGGATAATTATGTATGTACACATGAAGATCGACTACATATAGATATAATGAAATTGGTAAATATATTAATTAGGATCTCTTATGACAGATTAATAATCCCAAGAACAAGACATGTCTAGGCAGTCAACTAGTATTTTAGACACAAACTTTCATTTACGTAGATTTATTTGTTAGAACCGTAGTATAAAAACCCAACTGGTATAATTATTACATATATATGCATATGTATATGTTTTATAAGAACAAATATTCACTTCCAGAAACTAGACTACTAAATAGAAATGATAATTGAAAAACAAGTATGTATGTATTGGCTTTGATTTTTGTCTTCTTTCATCGATTGGGGGGTGTGAAAGGGCCAGGAATCATAGTATATCATTGTATGTACTTTTGCTGTCAGCCCCTTACTTCATTCGAAATAGGGGTGGCAAAAATACCGGCAGTACCGAAACCCTTATGTATAGCCGGTATCCGTATTGATATCGGAACTGTAAATTTATATTCTGGTTCAGTATCGGCACTTTTGTTATCGATATCGGTACTGATTTTTTTTAATAAAAAAATATTACTTATTTTTAAAAATATATATTATTTATTATATCAATTATATATCAATTGAATCAGACGAAAAAAAAAAAAAATCATAACTTCAAATTCAATTTATATATTAATTTTTTATTTTTTAAAGTTTGTTTTTCGTTTATATATCTAATGGTACCGGTATTAGTAGCGGAATCAAAATTGATCTCAATATCAAATTCTAATACCGGTTTCAATACTGGAACCGATATTATTTTTGAAATTTCCAGCTTCCGTCGGGAAAAAATGCCACCCTATTTGAAAGGTCTTTGCTTTTTTTGTTTTTTTATAACGAAAATAATTATTTAATTGTTTAGCTTATTTTGTTCCAAATGGTTTCTGGAACATGCATGAAATTAATTTCACAAAAGCTCGAGTGCTCGACCACATCCCACACCCCAACCACCCCCCGCCCTTTTTTTTTCTTAGATCAAACTCATATACGTACCTCGTAATCACATGATTCGAGTGGTGGAAATTAGACCTAGCCTCATATCCCATCTTCTATCTAGAATAGCTAGCTATGCTTTTGTGCAAGAGATTGTCGCCGGAAAATGGTATATTTTGTAGCGACTTTTTCGCTTTCGCGGTAAAATTTTGTTGCCGGAAAATACTTGATTTCTAGTAGTGTCTCCGTGTGTTAATTATGTTAATTAGTTTGGATTGCTTGTTTGAGCGATTTTCTGTACATATAGATGAACTTTCATACAAATGTATGCATACATAAATATCATCATCATTATCATACATATGTTGAACAAGTTTATGAAATATAGGTTCTATATGTATATTAGATCTTACTTTCTTGCCATTTCTCTAACATGTTGAGCAAGTTTCTTATAAAATATACAAGTGATACACCATTGCATATAAGTAGTTGTTGACATGATGTTAGATTTGTAGGGTTACATGATATAACAAGCATTTGGGTTTTCATCACTAAAGAGTTGGGGAGCATAGACATAATGTATAAAATATGGAGCATTGCTGTCTTTACTTTTAACCTCGACTATCTTTATCTCTTCTTTTACTTCTACGATCTTTGTCGTTGGTGATTCAGATATTACTATTCCTTTCTCCTTCTCTTTCTTCTCTTCTCCCTTTGTTTCACCTTTCTCCTTCTCTTTCTTCTCTTCTCCCTTTGTTTCACCTTTCTCCTTCTCTTTCTTCTCTTCTCCCTTTGTTTCACCTTTCTCCTTCTCTTTCTTATCTTCTCCCTTTGTTTCACCTTTCTCCTTCTCTTTTTTTTCTTCCTTCTTCTCTTCCTTTTCTTCCTTCTTCTCTTCTTTTTTCTTCTCCGATATTATCTCTGCTTGCTTGTGCACTTTCTTCCTCAAGTATGACACTAGTTTATCTGGTTCAATAGTTCCTTCTACAGTTAAACTTTGTGCTTTCACGTCAGTTTTCACAGTGTATATACCTGCATCATGTACACGTGTTATGAAGTTAAGGTTGTTCTAGAAATGTTAAGACGCATGCATGCTTATAGAAGAGGTTAACTGTAACTTCATTAATCTTAGAATCTTATATATATATATATATATTATGTATGTATGTGTACCTCTGTGCATGAGCAGCCTCTTTTTTAGGTCCTGCTCACATTTGCTGCAATGCATGTAAACCTTCACTGTAATTGTTCGGGGAACCACCTTCATTCGATATCATGTGAACATATTAGATCCAATACACGCCTTCGCTTAATCAACTTTTCTGAGGTACTATGAAATTATGAACATAAATACGATCATATGATATGAATTAACATAAACTTACTTCTTTGGTCACTTTTTTCTCTATGGTAGTAGTCTCCTTCTCTTTGGGCTTGACTTTTGGCGAGATCAACTCCACATTTTTCTTGCTCAGCTTCTCAATGCGCTTGTGAATCTTCATAACATCAAAAGTCCCCTTTGCCTTGATTTCACTTTTCTCCAAATCAACTTCAACACTATGAACCCCTGATCATTATATGATCATTTCATTACCATACATATATACTTTTCTCTTTTCTAATCTTAACTTGTTCAATTAGAAATAGACAGGGAAATTATTAACAAAAAAGAAAGAAAGAAAGAAAATGCTTATGTACCCTCGATTCTCATCAGAGGTTTCTTGATCTCGCGCGCACATTCCTTACAATGAAGGTTTACTTTGTAAACAGCTGTGATTACTTCAACTTTCTCAGCTTTTTCTTTCTTCTCATCTTTCTCTTTCTCTTTCTCAGCCATTATAGATAATGATCAAGACTGATTTTTGAACCCTGACAATAGGTTTTCACAGGCTTTTTATAAGTAGCTTGATTGCTAATTTTGTGACGAAACACTCATCATAAGTTCACAATTAAAGCTTTAGAGAAGAAAGTAAAGAAACGTGTAAATGGAAAGTCATGACCATATTGGTAAGTATTGGATGAGTTAGTTGAACAGCTTGCTTGAAATAAGACTTGCATTAATTTAATCTGTAGATGCATGTGTTACATAATTTCTTTATATAACTATGATCTTATTCCTTAATATTTTACTTTACATAAGTTAAAAATTAACATTAGTTGAAGTTTAATACCTTTCACGTAACTTTAACCTCTAGTTGGGCACCAAATCTATATAGCTACCATGCATATTGAATCTATGAAATGCATATATATATTGTTAAAATATAGAGATAGATAACAAAGTTAAAACTCGTTTATTAACAAATCAAATTTTTAAGATAATTAATAATTTATCATGATACGAGAATATAAGTCTTTAGTTAAAATAATATTAATTTTCTTCTTGTTACTGCCATTAACACACAATCGGTAACCTAACATATACTACACTGCATTAAAAAACTACATGTCCTACAACTTGTAATAAAATTAAAAGCAGGGCACAACATGTCGCATAGTTACAATACATTGAATTATTGCCCAGACAAAAATATATATATATTAAACACTTAAATGCTTGTACCGGATATCAATTTGTATAATGAATTTTGGTTAAGCAATTATTAATAATGATGATATTCATATGAATTCAAACGTTGTGATTTTTTTTTTTTACTTCATATTGTGAAAACTCGGAAGGGGGGCTCCGGCTGTGTTAGTGGAGAGAAACGATGCCGTTCCGTCATCAAAAGTAGTAGTAGTTGTACTAGTTGAGCCATTTGGTGAATTGGAAGCCGAGTCCCTATGGGCGTGCTTTGCAATCTCCTGGTCGGCCATATCCCCAGCTTTCGCCACGTGGAGGTCCATCTTCGCTTCTGCCTCTTTCGCCATTCTTACCTCTTTTGCTATTCCCATCCTGGCTTTCGCTATTTCTTTCTCCTCCTGTAATTTATAATCATTCTCCACAACAATTAATCAACATAATCTCATCCCAAATCAAAAAAGGTTTTTATCCAAATCTAACCTTCTCTTCGGCCTTGGCCTCTGCCTTGGCCTTGCGCATGGCACTCATGTCTTGTATCTTCTCCTTCACTGCCTGCATTTCGTCCTTTCTGTTCCTCTGATGCAATGTTTTTCAAAAGGTCAATTTAGTTTTGGCACTCTTTTAAGAAAGTATGGTGCTCTTGTCTAGTGTATATATAGATATCAAGACATCCATATTTTCAGACACATAGGGCAGATGTATGGGAAGTCTTCCTTTTCTTTTTTTAGTTGGAGCAAACTTGTGGCTGAGCCAAGTCAGTTACGCCTCAAGTTACGGTCTGAAATTTTATGTGCTACAGAAAAGTTTTTTTTATTTCTTTACATTGAAGAATTGGAAATAGACTCGAGATTTATTCTTGTGTTGCAGATGAGTCCCTCCCAGAACACGGTCCTTTACGACAAATTTTAGCTTCCACGATAAGTAGAAAATGAGAAGGGAGAAAGCAGAAGAGGTACATGGAAGTGTTCCTTTGTCTGTGATTCTCTGATTTCAAACACAATGGAGACGTAAGGGAAGAATCCAGACGGGGAATATTTTCCTGTGTTGAAACTGATCTTATATATACCAGGAGTTGCAGAATCCACCAGCCTCGTTAATTGACCACTCCTTCCATCTTTATCTGTTGTTGAAGACCCTTCATGTACCCACCCACCTGATTCAGGCTCAGCAAATGAGGGATGAGGTTGAGTTCCCACCCACCTTTCCAAACGGACCTCAATGCCGGTGGCCGGAGAGCCTCGAGCAACATCCAAAACGTGGGTTGTTATAGGTGGTCGAGTCCGAGTTGGGATCTGAGAAGTGGGCCCAGATGAAGATATAGGGGGCGGAGTTATATGGCCCCCCACAATGCATACACGATCTTCTAGATTTCCAGACCAAAAGAAAAGAAAAAACAACCAACCAACAAAAATCATTAGTCCCAGTGGTATAGGTTCACAATTAGTAAACAGTAAAAGCAATAGTAATTCATAAACTAATGAGAGTGATCTTGTTTCTCCAATATGGAAGAAATGGAATAAGGCGTTGGTAATTGATGGAGAGAGTAAAATTCAAGTTATCTATAAAGAAGTCTAATTCAAATTGATGCAATCGAAAGACAAAATAAGAATTGAATGAAAGAAAATAACATAAAAGTTAAAGATTGATGCAAGTAACTTCCATAGAAGCGAGTTGGAAACCAGATAAGAGTATAAAATAAGTGAGAGAAGGAGAATGACTATAAAGAAGCCAAGGAAAAGAGCACCTCCAGCCTTCTTTTCAATGGCTTCACTTGTCGAGGAGACATTGGTTTTTGATGAAAACAACTTGTCAAGACGTAGTTCTGTGATTTTCATTTGCTCCTGAGCAGCAACCTCGATCTCCACTATGGGCCTGTTTGGATACCGTTTCTGCAAAGAGAAAAATAAACAACTTTATACATGAAACCAGTCATCTCCAACACAACGAAGGTTCTTAGAAAAAGAAGATTAAACAAAAGGCATCATCACATCCAATATTGCACAGCAAGACACAGAACTTAAAATAGATTCCGGATGAAATGCTGATAATTTCACACTAATATTATTCAGTAAAAATACGATAGACAGTTGATATAATTAACTTCGTACCTTCACTTCGGCAAGTATTTCACCAGTGCTCCTCCCAGAGGCGCAAATAAGGAAAACAAATCCGAATTTCTGCCTATACAGAGCATTCCAGTCGGATAGTTCCTGCAAAGGCCAAGGGAATTCTATCATACAGAACCAGCAGATAAGGACAAGCTATTTTACCATAACGTAATTTTCTTTTCCCTTGCGTCATTTGGAGGATGAGAAGTCAAAATGAGAGAGACCGAATCTAAAGAGATAATACACTATGTTTAAATGATTCAAATTACTTCAGTCCTTGTAAATCTCAATCCAATCACATTTGATTTTACACTTGTTCAATAGGTTAAGCACATCTACCTGTAAGCTAGACCTTGTTGCAGTTGCGAATGCAGTAGACTGTTCTCCCTTACTCCATCTACAACAGAAAATCATTACAACTCACTTCTTCATCATTCATAAGGTATAAAAGCAGAGAACAAAATTTGGTGAAGATAATCAAATCTAGTAGATCCCTAGCAGTACCTAGAATCGTCTAAGAATTCAACGAAACATACCATGCACTAAGGAAGCTAGAAATACGAGGAAATATCAGATTACTAAAGAGGAAAAAACAGTAAGAGGAAAAACGGAGAGCTAACTGAGCACTGGTCTGGCCAGTGGTGGTATGGTGAGAAGATTGGGAAAGTTGACCAATCTGAGGATGAGCAGCGAACGCTTCGAGCCAGCCATACACATCAACCTTTCAGAAATCAATCGTCGAGATTTCAACAATCGATTATCCATTAAAGTGTAATTGATAAAACTAGATGAAGAAAAGGAAAAGAGAAGAGAAGAATGATGAAGACCTTGTTGAACCAGATGATTCTAGCAGCTTCTACGGCTTCATTGAAAGAGGAAAAAGGAGACGCTGAAGCCATTTCCGCTGCGAATTTTGAGCTTCCACAGCATGCCAGAAACTCCTCCTCTCCAAAATTGAAAATCGATCCCATCGTTTCTCTCTCTCTTTGAAGCTCTTTAGTCTAGGAGGTGATTTTAAAGGGAGTATTATTGCCTATATATGTGAAAGACTTACAGAGTATAACTATAGACTATACACACTTTTACTGCCGTGAATTAAATAAAACTACGAGAATGCCACTGAATGTGTACGGGACTTTTCGTGTGGATTTATGTAACTTTTTTCTTATATTTAATTACGTATAATTTGATTCATAGTTCTTAAGATCCATACTTTCTAAAATTTGCTCTTATTCTTCCGAAAGCTTGTAGCTTGCTCTAAATGGTTTCATCCCACTGATTCTACACTGCAGTTTGAACTCGAACAATATTAAATCAAATCCCATTTACAAGATCAAATCTCGAACAAAATCGCATTTATTTTTGTGTTGAGAATATATCTAGTTTAGATCGAGTGGGTCTTCAGAATTGCTTAGCTTGGGATTATCATCTATAAAGAGCCCAAATTATCTAGTTTAGATCGAGGCCCACTGTACATATTTCGCATGTGTCGTTCTTCGGCCGAGGCATATTCTGCATATGTGGGCAATGTAATGGAGCCTCACTTGAATGTTACTACCCCCAACCTGTGAAACTGATAATGGATGTACAAGGCTAGCTGTTCTCTTGCAAAGATACATACGTATGAGGAAAAGGACTTTCACCTCCTCAAAAGTATAGCATTGACCGGTATTACTTTCTTCCTATACTCCATTCTTCTATTACTTTCGAATTCGCCCTAGGTCCGTTGCAAGTGGTATCAGAGCCTACACTACAATGTTAGAAGTGACTAGAGTTGTCCTAGTGATGTGTGATGAGGTTGCTTCTACAACTGCAGCGATGGAGAAATGTTTGATCACACGTTTCAAGTCTCATTTCAGCAGCAAGTTCTCTGAAATAGAAAACAACTGAACTTGATAATGGAGTTAATGGCGGTACGACGTGATGAAGAAAGAAACAGCGGAAACCAAATAATCTGAGAGGTGATAGCTCTGATTCAGGTAGAGCAATTCGAAATGAAACTCGAACAGATTTTCGCGATGCACATTGGAAGAACATAAAGGTTGATTTTCCAAGGGTGATCCTGAACTTTGAACCAGAAAAGCGATATAATACTTTGAATTGTATAAGATACCTGAAGATTCAAAGGTGAGATTAGCACAGTTTTATTTAGAAAGAGAAGCGACCGAGTTGTACGAAAGACATAAGAGAAACTGACTTGTGTTCTTCTTGGAACACATTTTATCAAGCTCTGCAGTCTATATTCAAACCAGCTATGGTTCATTCATATTTTGGACAGCTCACCAAATTGAAACAAACTGGCACAGTGGAGGAATTACGCAGTCAGTTTGAACATCTACCCAACAAGGTAGCCTTGAGCTTGCCAGACAACAAGAGTCTTACTTAGCTATTTTATGTTCAAAATCTAACAACACTTTAGCTAAGTCCTATAACAACATTAATACTGGAGGTGGAACTAGTTTAAACTCAAATACAAGGGAAAAAACTATTGGGAATGCAAATTCAGTTGCTAACACAGCCAACATTACTAATTCTAGTAGTGCTTCAAATCATTCAGTGAACTCTCTTGCAATGGATGCACCAACTAACTCAGCAGAAGGGAAAATATCACGGAAGGAGTAAGAAGACAGAAATAAGACAGGTCTATGTTTTTTCTTGTGATGAGAAGTGGCATCCGCTATCCTGGACATAGTTGCAAACCCCAAACTTATTCTTGATTTGACGCTAATGACCCTGAGGACAAGGTGCTCTGGTGGGGATGTATTGAAAAATAATAATCGGGATTGACCTGGTTAAATCCGTATTATTAAAATATCTCTAATTAAACGAAAATCATAATAGTCGTCGGTCAAAGTCTCTTTCCTTTTTTTTTTTTTTTTTTTTTTGTAGGGGCAGTTGGCAACTTGTCAAAGACAGTAATCAGCAAGGGCAGAAAATTAGTAATGAAATTGTTGTTTGGGAAAAGCATTGAAGCCCAAAGCTTCCCCCTTACTGGGTGATCATCTTTCTTGAAGATATTAGGTCTATATCATCTTTCTTGTTTCTGTGATTTCTGATTGTATAAAAGGGTGTGATTTGTATGAGGGTTGTAAAGATTATGATATAGTGCAAAGTGATCCGGTGGTTTGCTGGAGCTCAAATGGATGTAGCCTATGGTTGAGAACCATTATAACTCTTGATGTTATCATTTTTTTTTTCTCGTTTTAATCTTAATTATGCAATTTTAATTTGTAATTGAATCTTAGATCGAATATGGAATTGGGAATAAAGAACTAAGTATATAGGTTAAAGTTGTAATAGAAATGTCGATTCATTTTCTTCCACTATCGCAGCATCTTGTTAGCTGGATGTAGCTACGGGTGAACCACTATAACTCTCGGTGTTATCATTTTTTATTTCTCGTTTTAATCTTGATTATTCAATCTCAATTTGTGATTGAATCTCACATTGAATATGGAATTGGGAAAAAAGAACTGAGTATATAGGTTAAAGTTGTAACATATTATAACTTTTTATCTATTCTAAACTTTGAACCATAATTTCTAATCGGTTTCAAATTCAATTATCAACAAATAATAAAATGTACAATCACAAATAATATCAGAAATTTACCGTGGTTCCCCAAAAGGGTATATCCATGTTAAGCTCTGGCTAAAACCAAATCTCACACCATTATGAATAATATCCATCTGTATAATCTCAAATCACAGTATTATAACAATCTCAAATCTCAAAGATTAATTTCCCTATCAGACTTCAAATCAAGAATTATACATCATAAATAAACTCAACTTATGCATACACAATAATTACCAAGAAATCAGAAGAAGATTATAGAGAGATTGTACGCCGAAAACCAAATCCTAAAAATCACCTTCAAGAGAGAGAACTAAGAACTCTTGATATCTCGAAACATATGAAGAAGTATGATTTAAGTATCATGGGTTAAGAGAAGTAACCGGGTCATGGAGCGAGTCAGGCTTTCAGTGGACCGGTAGAAAAATAGAGCCCAATTCTATTATGTACGTTTGGGCCTCAGTTTCGGGGTTCACACTTCCGCCCAACATAACAAAAACGTCGATTCATTTTCTTCATTATCGCAGCATCTTGTTTAGCAAACAAAAATGGCTTCTTCTTCGCTCGAGTCTACTAGAGAAGACGAAGACCAGGTCTCTCTCTCTCTCGATTTCATGCTTCTCAATGTATACGAAGATTTATGCGTACGTAACAACTTCTCGTTTGGCCAGGTCCAGGTAGACGATCAGAAGTTATTCGTAAAGATACTGACATTAAACAGGCCTAAGCAATTGAACGCCCTATCATTCAACATGGTGAGATGATGATGCATATACCAATTTGCATGTTCGACACATATGAAATTACTCATTCGTCCAAGTGCGATTTTTAAGGTTTCCCGGCTGTTGGAACTCTTCCTTGCCTATGAGACGGATCCTAAGGTCAATTTGGTCATTCTCAAGGTATAAATTTTCATTCTATTCAATTATAGAGTCCAATTATTTTTTCTCAACTCTTTACTTATGCATTAACCTGCCGTATTCTCTCCCGGCGATCCGGGCGATGTAGGATAATTCCAACATTGATAGATGAGTAATGAATTTGATTTTCATGTCTGTTAATTCTTCTTCTCATCTGTCAATAGGGTAAAGGCAGAGCATTTTCTTCTGGGGCTGATATTTCAGCTTTAGCTCATGATGTTATTCGTGGTATGTAATTATTATAGTAATTACATTATTATTTATTTATGTTTTTTTTTGGTCAACATTATTTATTTATATTCATGTTTACTTGTTCTGTTATCTTGTGAGCAAAGGGTGTTGGAAGATAAGTGCACTTTTTTTCTGGAATGAGTTCATTCTTAATTATGTGATGGCTACTTACAGTAAAACACAGGTGACGGCCTAACTTGCATTTTTAATTTTATTTTTCTGTTAATCATGTGGATTAATAATGAAAATGATTGAAAGGTTTCGATTCTTAACGGCATTGTCATGGGAGGAGGGGCCGGCGCATCAATACATGGTAGATTCCGCGTCGCAACAGAGAATTCGGTAATTTATAATAATTCATCTCCAACAACATCATAGTTGATGTTAAAAGTTAAAACTAAGTTTTGTATTAAAAGTAAAACCAAAATTTGCAGGTTTTTGCTATGCCAGAAACAGGGTTGGGACTTTTTCCAGATGTTGGTGCTTCTTACTTCTTGTCAAGCCTGCCCGGATTCTTTGGTAATTAATCATAAAATCCGGTATTTTTTTCTTTAAAAAATGTCAGCTCAGTTAAACTACAGTTTCGAGTTTTGGCAGGGGAATATGTTGGCCTTACAGGTGCAAGGTTGGATGCTGCAGAAATGCTTTCATGCGGCCTTGCAACACATTTTGTCCCTTCTCAAGTAATGCTTGATTACATATTTTCTTTCTTAATTAGAGATTAATTCTCAACTAATTTTTCATGTTTGTTTTTCTCTTTGTAATAAATGGACAGAGATTGTGTTCTCTAGAGGAAGCACTTATTGAGAAAGTAGACGATTCGAGCGATCCGGCATTCATTTCATCAATCATCGATAAGTTCTCCGACCGACCCAGTCTGAAAGAGCAAAGTTCTTATCACCGGTCGGATGTTATTGATAAGTGCTTCTCTCTAAGAACCGTTGAGGAGATTATAGCTGCCCTTGTAAATCTGTCTTAAAACGAGGTCATTTGTTTTCTTCATCCTTTTCGCTCGGATCATGCTTGTTAAAAATTCGTTTTGTGACAGGAGAATGAAGCAAGTAAGAGGTTGGATAGTTGGATCTCAAGAACCATTCTATTGTTGAAGAAAGCTTCCCCATTGAGTCTTAAGATTACACTAAGATCAGTATGCGCATTTAATTAAATTAAATTAAATAAATTAATTAACTTATTAATTCTGTCGTGTTTATTTGATCATGGAAAAAATTAAAATCTCAGATTAGAGAAGGAAGGGTCCAGAGTCTATGCCAATGCCTTGTCCGCGAGTATAGAATGCTCTCTCATGTTTTGAAAGCAGAAGTTTGCAAAGATGGCATTGAGGTTTTTTTTTTTCCCCGTAATCAATTTTTTTTGTTGGAAAATGTTGTTAAAAAAAATTTGACGATTAAAAATGAACAGGGATGCAGAGCCATGCTATGGGATAAAGATAAGAACCCGAAGGTACATATATATATATATATATATATATCTCTATATATGTATGTATATATAACTCGGGTGTGGCCTGTAAAATGAATAATTCAGTGGGAGCCTAGTGAACTGGGGCTTGTTAGTGAAGAAATGGTGGAGAGGCACTTTTGTAAGGTGAATGATGAAGAATGGGAAGATTTAAGGCTACCTAAACGATCAAACTTACATCCATTCGCCATGGCAAAGCTTGATTAATAATAATAACCATCTCAGCTTGTGCAAGAAAGAAATAGCATTTTGTAATTTGTATTGAAATAATTAATAATAATAAATTATATTACTCTGTTTTCTTTTTTTGTATATTTCTTATTGAAAATTGATTTATTTTAATTATATATGTCAATTTTATATTATTAAATTATATATTATATCAATTTTTGTGTATATATTCCTTATTTGATGTTCTTCTGCTCACTGTTTCTTTGGTTTTTTTCACGGTGGTTCTTTTCGGTGGGCCTCTTTTAAATCGGAGATTCTTATATATATATATATATATAGTATAGTATATCATAATCATATATGATATATAATAGTGATTTTTAAGATTATGATAATATTTAGTATATCTCGTGCTAATACATATATACAATAACATAGGACTAGGAGCCTGCGTCACCAATAGTTGTGTTGTCGTAACACGAGGAAGAGTTACATGTTCAATAGAATCTCCAATTACCCAGTATGAAGAGTCCTTCAGTTTCTACTTTGTATGAGGAGTGTATTAATGTAGGTGGTTTGGACAAATTTTCTAACTAATTTAAATATGATTGGTTTTTAAAATCTTCGCTCATGCTTAGTCCAATCTTTTGGTTGCATTGGATATAAAATCACGGGTTACTGGTTTTTTCATAAATAAATAAAAAAATATTATACTTAATATATAAAATGAAAATTCAATTCATTAATCAATAAATTTAATAAAATAAGAAATGATTAAATTTGATATTACTTATTATTATTCATTTCTTTTTCTTTTTTTTTTATATGGGCAAAATAAAACAAAATATTAAATGAGTTTTAAAAATAAATTATAAACAATAGGTAATATATGTAAAAGAATAAACTCTAAGTATCATAAGCAAAATACATCCGCATATTCCTTATTTCATTCAAAAAAAAAAAAAAAAAAAAAACAGAAACAAAAATAACGATACTAAATAAATATAAGAATGAATATTAAAAATATAAGATATAAGAACATAAAGTTAGTGCTTTCATTATCTATAATCATATATAATATGCTTTCTACTTTATATATATATATATATATTTTACATATATTACATATATTTTATAATTATCTTATCTGGCCGGTTTTTTATATATTTATCGAATTAGGTTTAAACTAAACTCGTATTCGATCCAATACATATTAAACTCACTATTTCGGTTGAACGTTTCGGATTTCGGCAGGTTTTGTGTAAACCACTGCTTTCTATTACACGCTCGGAAACGGTGCCACCCGCGAGAGAGAGAGAGAGGGAGGAGAAGCGCTTGAATTTTCGCAACAGTTTTTAGCAGAGCCAAAGGACCATGGCTTCCTACAATTCCAACGGAGCTGATGAAGACCAGGTCTCTCTCTCTCTATATATATATATTTGAGCAAAAAGAGTTATTGTAACTATCATCCAGTTGATGATTAGCTATCACCAGTTTTCCATATTTTTTGTAACAATTTCTAATTGTCCGAAAGAGAATTGGATTTTTCTAGCCAAGTTACCTCACTGATTCGTCAGGAATTCATATCAATGTTTGAATCGAACGAAATCTATTGAATTGAGATTTCTCTTTTCCTTCTGTGGCACTGTATGCAGAAAATTAGCCTAATCAGTGATATAATTTGTTATCGTTTCTTTCCCTGATTTGGTGTTAATTCAGGCTCAGCTGAGAGAATGGAAGCTTGCATTAAGATCAATTCTTTAACATATAAATGCCACAAACTAAAATCATGCATCAAACACATATTTTAACCTAAAATTCAGAATTATGTAGTAGTACACATCAGAACTGTAGCCTGTCTTTGTCTTGTGACAGGTTCTGGTGGAAGAGAAGCAGTTTGCGAAGATATTGACCTTAAACAGACCCAAGCAATTGAATGCACTTTCATTCCATATGGTTAGATATGCGAAACATTACCTACTTTGCAAAGTTTCACTTTTTGTTTCATCAAGTATCTCTTACATATCACAATTAACTCTTAAAAAAAAAACAAATTTGTCTCTTCAACCATAGATTTCCCGGCTATTGGAACTTTTCCTTTCTTATGAAACAGATCCTAAGGTCAAGCTGGTGATTGTCAAGGTATTTCCCCTTCCAAGCAATCCCAAACATCTTATCTTGTTCTCAATCGAATATGTTATTAAATTGGCTGATGTCTATTTTTCTTCCAATACACCATTTAAAAAAGAGTATCCTTGGAATCTGTAGTTTTTCTCTGTTTGGGGACTCATGGCCTATAAAGTCTTAATGAGTTAATTTTCACCTCTATATATCTGTAAGTAGGGAAAAGGAAGAGCATTTTGTGCTGGTGGTGATGTTTCAGCTGTCGCTCGTGATGTTACTCGTAGTAAGCTCCGCTCTCTCTCTTAAGTTAGTGACAATGTGGAACTTCTAAGTTGTAAGACGTGAGTTTTTTTTTTTTTTTTGGTTAATAATACTGTCACCTTATTCTTGTGAGAAAGATGCTTGGAAGACAGCTGCATTTTTATTTTGGAAGGAGTTCATCTTGAATTATGTGATAGCTACTTACAGTATACCACAGGTGGCCTAATTTCCACTTTCGACTGTAAATATATATATTAAATATATATATATACACTAAATGTCTGACTGTCATATTGTAGACATTCTGGTCTTATTACTTGTTACATTCATCTTGATATACTAATTTTTTCTTTTCTCTCACTGGTATGCGTGAAAATTATCGAAGGTTTCGATTCTTAATGGTATCGTCATGGGAGGAGGGGCAGGTATTTCAGTTCATGGTAGATTTCGCATTGCAATGGAGAATTCGGTATTTATTCATCTTCAACTTCATAGATAAAAGCTACCTATTATTTTATTAGTTTTGCATAATCTAAAAGAACAATAAAGTTGACCTACCATTAATTTTCAGGTTTTTGCAATGCCGGAAACAGCTTTGGGACTCTTCCCAGATATAGGTGCCTCTTACTTCTTGTCAAGGCTCCCTGGATTCTTTGGTGAGCCTGACGTTTTGTCTTTGATTTGGAACCACTTAATAAATATCACTGAATTGAATATTGCACCTGACATTTGAGCTTGTTGTCAAACCTTTTTGCAGGAGAATACCTTGGTCTTACAGGTGCTCGCTTGGATGGTGCTGAAATGCTTGCATGTGGCCTTGCAACTCACTTTGTTCCTTCTGAGGTCTCATATTAACCTATGATACCTCTTTTTTGGAGCCCCCTTTTTTTTTTTTTCCTTTCTTTTTTTCTCTATTTTTTTCACACCACCAATGCTCACATTTAATATGGATAAAAAGGAAGAGACTTTTATCTCTTTTGGTGAGAAACAATATAAATCTTCAAGATTATAATGTATGGAAGATGGTCTGACTGCTGTTAGAAGCTTGCATTCTGCTGCCCTGTTTTTTTTAAAGACTCTTTAGGAATATGCAAAGATTGTGATGCTGATAGCCAAATGAATATGTAGCTTCTATGATTCAAACTCAATTAAATGTTTTTTTGTGTTAATAATTCTTGAAGGTTTTAATCCATCCTTGTTTCTTTTTGTGTCTTTAATTAATGGACAGAAAGTCTCTTTTCTAGAGGAAGCACTTCACAAGGTGGATTCGAGTGATCCAGCCATCATTTCATCCATAATTGATAAATTCTCCCAAAAACCCCCTCTGAAAGAGCGAAGTGCTTATTTTCGGTTTGTCCTTCACTGATTTTTTTTTTCCAATAAATAGTCTTCTGTTAAGTCGTCTTGTATAAAGTTAAATTGGCTATGCTCGTATATGATTATTATCTGTTTGTTGAAGAGGTGATTGTTCTTTAGGTAAAAGATCGTTAAAACTTTTTGGTTTTCGTTCATGCAGGATGGATGTCATTGATAAGTGCTTCTCTCGAAGAACAGTGGAAGAAATTTTAGCTGCCCTAGTAAGTTTATCAAATCCCCCCCTCCTCATCTTTGTAGGTGCATCATGTCTTCTATTTCATAAAATGATTATTTCCATTTATCTAAGTACAGGAGAATGAGGCAGAGAAAAAGGTGGATGAGTGGATCTCTGCAACAATTCTATCTTTGAAGAAGGCATCCCCGATGAGTCTTAAAATCTCACTGAGATCGGTGCGTGAACTTGTCTTAGATTATCTAATGTGGAAAAGGTTTCTTTCTTTTTTTCTTTTTGCATTTTACCAAAAAAGAAAGAAAAAACAAGAAAATGTGATCTCTGTCTCTCTTCATATTGAAAGCCCCATCTTTGGATGTTATTACTATGCTTAATGTAATATATCTCCTGGAGCTTAGATTCGAGAAGGAAGGCTTCAAGGTGTCGGCCAATGCCTTGCTTGTGATTATAGAATGGTTTGTCACGTCCTTCGAGGAGAAGTCAGCAAGGATTTTGTAGAGGTTTTCATCTAACTCGCATGGTTTCTTTCTTCTTCCCAAGTTGATATTTACTTTCTTTAGATGTTCTAAAACCTCACCCTTCAAATGGCACAGGGTTGCAGAGCTATACTATGGGACAAGGATAGGAACCCAAAGGTATGAGTACATTATGACAACGGGTAACTGTTACATTAATTCCCCTGTATTTATCCAATTATAGTTTGTCACTCATTGTATCTCTGGCTTTCTGGTGGTTATTTTCAGTGGTCCCCTTCAAAATTGGAGCTTGTCACGGATGACATGGTTGACCGGTACTTCTCTAAAGTCAACGATGAAGGATGGGAAGATCTAAAGTTCCCAGCAAGATCCAACTTGCCTCCATATGCCATCGCCAAGCTCTGAATACCCTCAACTCTTCAATCCAGAGTATAGGTTAATTTATGGTTTTACATAAAGGTGAAATAAATGCTTCTCAGAATTCCAAAAATAAAAACTGCATTATTTACCCAAATTTATTCTTTTTATCTCCTGTGCCGCTTAAAATAATGTTTGATTTATTACAGTACAGACATAACATGTGAAAAAATTTGTTTCACCAATAGTCCCTGCAGGAACAGAAACCGTCTTGGAAATGGTGGAAACAGCTTCTATCCCGGACTGTTATATCCCGTTGGTAAATCTTCGAAACTAGCTTCAAGGCTGAATGACAATCCGAGCAGAAAGATTCTTCATAATAAGAATCTTTGACCCTTCCTTTTAACTTCAGTAAACCATAACATAATGCCAGCTTTTCGCTATGTTGAGAAACCGACTCTTACTTATTCTCCTCATTTATATTCAACACTTCTGACGTTTCTGGAACATAATCTGCCATTTTTAACTTTCCAGAAACTTCTCTTAGCATCGTAAAAACTTCCTCTCTTTCTGGGTGAGTACAATCTCCGGCCAGAAACGAATGAGAAACCCCATTAACAACAATTGAACTGAAACCAGGCCTTTTCAAAATCCCTATTGCATTCATCAGTTCTCTCACCTTTCTCACTAGCACACATTTTCCTTTTCGCATAAATGTTGGAAAGCAAAACATAAACCCCATCATTTTCAGGTTCAAGTTTTACCAATTTTCTAGCTGCTGCCTCTCCTAATTCTATATCATTATATACTCTTGCTCCATTAAGCATAGACCCCCATATTGCACCATTTGGTTTCATGTGCATTTCTCCGATAATCCGGCTTGAAACCGGCCTTCCGCATTAGTCCGGCATGGCTACAAGCAGATATTACTCCAATGAAAGTAATATCATCTGGCTTGAAATCAGCCTTCCACATTTGATCGAACAAAGCCAAAGCCTCGAACTCCAGACCTTGCAGAGCAAGACCGTTTATCAAAGAATTCCAAGTTATTAAGTCCCTTTTCGACATTTGATTGAACATTTCGCTAGCAATATTGATTTCTCCACAGTTTGAATACATATCGAGCAGTGAATTCTGCAAATTCACAGAACAATTATTTTGATTCATCTTTATGTATCCATGGACCCATCTCCCCGATGCTAAATCCCCTAATTCAGCACAAGCCGAAATCACCGCAAGGATCGTGACTTCATTTGGCGAATAATTAGAAGAAACAACGACCATTTCTGTAAACAATTTTAACCCCTCTACACTTCTATTGTCTTTCACGTACCCAAAAATCATAGCTGACCCTTATACAGTTTTCTTGCAATCTCCTCTCCACAATTTGCATGCATATCTGTCAGAGCGCTCCCTAAAACAGCACAAATTCTCATACCCATTTCCCCAATAAGAAAACGAAGCCTCTTACCACTTTTCAAATTGCGTAATTCCGAGCAAGCCGATATAAGACTTGCCATGGTTGCTCCATCCGGAATCAACCGGAATCAACTCCGTCTCTCTCTCCATTCTATCATATAAAATCAGTGCTTCTTTGGGATAATGGTTTTTAGCATAACCACTAATCATACAAGTTCAAACCACACTGTTTTTCTTACGATACATTTTGTCAAATATCAGCCTAGAGGAGCAAACACCACCTTTAGATGCATACAAGTTAACTTATGAAGTTTGTATGTACAGATCAGAATAAAGTACAAGCTTGATAACTCGACCATGTAAAGCTGCCCCAACCTTAAATTCCAATAACTAGGCACAAGCCTTAAGCAATGAAGGAAATGGGAATCTATCTGGGACATTACTTGAGCTTAGTAGCATCTCAATGTAATCTGAGAGTGCCCTTTTGGGCATTTTGTGATTAACAAAGCCTCTGAAAATAGTGTTCCAGATTACGATATTTGCACGTTCGGTTCGAGCAAAGAGTGAAACTGCATATTCAAGACCTGATGGATTTATTAAGAGGGCATGAGAAAGTAGCTTGTTTAGTGATAGTTGGCGCTGAATATGGCCTGTAATGATCATTTGAGCGTGTAGTTGCTCAATTTCTCTCAATTTCGACCATTTTTTTTCGGGTTTCCAACAGAGGAAAGTAGTATTCAGTGAAGTTGGAGTTGGGTCTTGTCGGACTAGCTGGTTTGCTTGGATGGTGAAAAAAATCTAGGAGAATACAAGCCTAGAGACATTTTTTTGCAATTATTGATTTTATTTCATTTTCTTTTTGCTTTATTTGCTTTCATTTCTATCTGCCTATCTGGGTTTTGGTTTATATCATCTGTTTACATAGATAAGGTTGTTTTTTTTTTATCTGTGTCCAACCAAAACACCCAAAAACAAAAAAAACAAAAAGCACGTGGCCATGAACCTTGGATTCAGTCCGAATATGAATCCAAACTCATACGAACATACATATGGTAGAATAATCTAACACTTGATATAATTATACATCACTTACTACGTCATTTAATGAAGTGATTAAAATAGCTGTAGCTCTTATTAAATATCAATCATTTAGCAACTATGTTCAGAGGAGTTCTCGTACACCAAATTGAAAATCTTACGTACACGAAAAAAAAAAACAGATATTGAATTGGCTGGCTAGCCGTCAGAGGGAAAAACATTAGAAAAGTCAAGTCCAATAATATCCATGTGCATGGTGTTTGACATGAGTAGCCACTAGCCATCTACCTTTATGATTATAGGACACTTCTCTTTCTACATACCAATTAACTAAAGTTACTTGATATGCTCAAAATTAGGGTTGACATTTGACTATATATTGCAAGAGTTGAGAACAATTGGAAGCACGCAAAATACACAAAACATATACGTAGAGAAGTGACCAACCAAAACCCTTTTCTATACCTATAAATTATTAATAAATTAATTTCAATTCAACTCTTTTCCTTGGTAAATTAAATAAACTATTTAAAGTTTAATTTAAAAAAATAAAATAAAATATCTATTGTGAAGTCTTTTACATGATAACATTTTGAGTTTTGACCAATGAAAAATAAGCAGATTGGTGACAGCTTGGATTAGAGGAAGAGGAACCAACCAATTACACCAATTAAAAGCCGTTGTGTTAGACTACAGTCTAACCTACATTTTCTTACTTCGAATACAAGTAAATGAACGTCAGGTCTCCGCCCCTCTTGACTTGTGAAAATTAGTGCCGACAAAAATTTGAACAGGAAATGGAGTGGAACAGGGTTCCGAATTGATTGGAAAAAGAGGTTCTCTTATGAATATCTCGGGATTGCAGGATGCAGCAGGACAAGCTTGTTAGAAAACAGAATCAAAACAGACTTGAATCCAAGCAAGAACAAAGAAGTATATAAGCAGAGAAAAACTTATATTAAACTTCGAATATTTTATAACATAGCAAAAAAAAGAGGCTGATTATAAGATTATCAACTATACTTCTTAAATTAAGTAAAATAAGATTAAAGACTAATAATTAGCATAACTAATTAAACATCTACATGATTAATTATATCAAAAATTAAAAAAATATTACTTTTGTAACAATGCATGCTGTAAAAATACATTCACCGTGCTGCCAAAAAGTCCAATGGACAATTTCGATTCAAACCTATAACTTGACTTCAAAAAATGATTAGCATATCCAAAACAAATGATAAAAAGTTATGGAAGCACATATCATGTTAAAAAAAAAAACTGATTTATACTGCAAGTAATCCAACCTTATGAATACATCATCAGCAAGAAATCTAAATAGATCATGATCTACAAAACCAAATGGAGTGAGACCAATGTCAACAGATCAGATTGAGCTCAGACTAACTCCCTTCATTTGAGTCAACATCATTTTGACTTTGAATCAAAAAGTCAATTCTTGAGAATTCTAGTGTAAATTTCGTTTAAAATAGATGATTGAATGACAGTCATTGCTCTGAAATTTTTCTATTTTTTCTCTTTGTTTGCTTTTAACTGATTGATAGTGAGGTTGGCATCCTTAGCTAGTGGATCATACCCTTCTTCAATAATATCTCATAGATCAAATGCAATCAGACAGTTGTGCATATTTTCACTCCAAATGTGATACTTCTTCCCATTAAACAATGGTGGTGAAAGTAAACTGACTTGATTTGGATTAGACATTGTTTGCATATGGTATAACTAAACTTAAGAGAGTTTAACACAAGGATTCCAAGCTTACATTGGTCATCTTTAAGATTAAAAAAACATGACCAACACATCCAAAACAAAGGATAAAGAGTGATAGAAGTAAAGATTCAGCCATCACATTCAAAAACAGTCTCTAACTTGTACCACAAGGAATCCAGCCTTATAAACACACTAGCAGCAATAAATCTAAATAGATCATGATCCACAAAAATAAATGAAGTGAGATCAATGCCAATAGGTCAAATTGAGCTTGGACTAATTACTGTCATTTGAGTCAATATCATTTTAACTTTGAATCAAAAAGTCAATTATTGATGGAATTAGGTTATTCTCAAACCAATTAGATTCTAACAAAGCTCTATATCTAAATGCAGAAAAGATAGTATAGTATAAGACCAAGAGGAAAAAAAAAGTAAATCACGATACCACAAAATCAAATAATACCAACCGGATCATTCAAATGAAACCACAAGTAGCGATTGATCGCTAGTTCAAATGCTCTTCAACGAATTCCTCACCTTAATTTTTCTTATAACTTCGTCAAGAACTAATGAAATGGCTTAAGTCACTAATTAGTATTCAAATAATCATTAAAATCAGGAGGAAAACAAGGGTGACGCTTCCATGATGTCCCATGCAACTTTAAGATCTTTATAACCTTCTCCTTTGTAGAAGACCTTCCTTCCATGTGTAACAATGATAACATCTTCTTCACCGATCCACAAACCATCATTTCGTCCAAAACCGTTTCCCTCGGCTCGAATTTAGTACACAACAACCACAGGATCTTCACTCCAATCTTTGTTGCAATGTTCGAAACATTCAGCATCGTTTTAGTCACGGCTGCGATTCCCATTCCATGCTCCACTAGGGCTAATCTTCCTTCCGCACATTCACTTAATAGTTTTATTATTTGAATAATTTTCTCAAGTTTTGATCGGCTGGATGAATATTCCGGTAATAGCTCGATTAGAACACAAATGGCGCCAGCCTCAATAGCCCTTATCCGGCTTTTCTTAGACGAACCCAATATTTCTATCAAAACCACTAGGGCTTTTGAAGTTGCTTTGGTATTGTCCGAGACAAGCTCTAGTAAGGATTTTAAAAAATCCGTGCCTTGATCTTCTATCACCAAGTTCCAATCACAACCAGTTTTGGCCATATTTCGGAGAATCTTAACAGCGTAAAACCGAGCTTCTATACTCCCTTTTTCGAGTACAAAAGCCGTGGATTTCAACGTTTCCGGTTTTGACAACAATTCAAATATTTTATTTTCATTGGATAGTTGAAGTTGGCATAATATCCCTAAAGCCTCCTCACATGCTTCAAAGGTAGCAAAACCCGAATTATCAATCACGAGAATTTGAACAACGATTTTCACAACAATTTCAACACCGCTTGATTTAATGAAATCCAATTTTATTATCTCACTGCCATTTTCAATAAAAGATCTTAATTTCTTTAACGAACTTACCTTAAAAGGCGATGATTCAATAGTGTTGACTAGCGCCTCCATTTCTTCCGGTTTGACCATAGGTAATAATGGCGAGGAGGAAGAGGAAGAGGAGGGAGAACAAGATTCATCCATTCTCCATGAAAGAATGAGCCTCTTGAGTGTGTGATTTGGGGTGATGATGAAATCATCTAAGATTTGCATTGTAGCGGGGCAAGTCTTCTTCTTGAAAGTGAAGAACCATTTCTCTATATTTTTCCTTTCATATGTGATCCCTGTGGAGATTGTGACAGGATCTTCCATCATCTCCATCGAAATTGGACATCGAAAATATATCGGAAAATCCATGGTTGAACGTTCAAGCTTTTTCGCTATATGATCATCATGATCTATGTATTATCTCCTTCACTTGATCAAATGCAAGATGGGTGTTTACGCAAGGTTTTAGGTAGAATCTAGCTTATGATATATAAGGAAAGAAGTTATATATTACTGTGCAAGCTGTCTGTGGAAGGTATTTATATTATACCTATAAAGGAAGAATATTATTAAAAGTGTTATTTATTATTATTATTAATTGTTTTTTTTTTTTTTTTGTTAATTTGAATGGAATTCAACGAATTGTAAATTTGGAATTGCAGAGTGAGCATTTAGGGAAGGTCTTTACTTCACTTTATTTATTTATATATATCAATGTATTTCATCAAATTTCTTAGAAGAATTTTACTTTTTTTTTTTTTTTTTTTTTCTTTTAAAGAGAAAAAAAATATTTGACTACCCAGTTATATAAAATATTGGTTGCAGGTTTAACTAGGCTTAATTTTTGCTCTTTTTAAATATTATTTTTATTTATTTATTTAAATTTTTGGGGATTTGCAGTTGAACTAGATCAACCTGAATCAATGAAGTTACGTCACAAGCAATGAATTTGACCGATCAATCTGGTTTTTCATCGCATCATGATTGTAATTTTGTGATGAACACAGACTAGATTTAGATGCATATAAAAGTAATGCGCAATTCATTCAATTACAAACCCAGGAGTGTGGGCATTTATGCATAGACATGGCATACAGCCTGAACACTATTGTTGAATTATTAGAAACCCTTAAGATTTTATTTTAAACTTCAAACTTCAAAATAGCAGATTTGCAGGCAATTGAGCTGACTTTGAAACACAGTTTTGACAAATTATATATTTTTAATGTATTTATTTTATAAATAGATCTCCGCAAAACAAGCTCCGGCTTAATTTACGTACTCATTCAAATTAGTCTTATTGTTATGATATTATTATTATTTATTTATTTATTTATTTATTTATTTATTTATTTTTCTTGTTGCAGGCTACAAATTATTTTATTTAAACTCGTTTTTCAGGAGTTATTAACAAGATGAAATATCATTAATAACATCAAGTGATGCTACAAATTATAATACTTCACTCATGCAATTTGTAGCCTCATGTTTATTATATAATTAGGGATTAATCTTCTTAATCCTTGCCACACAATTATCTTTCGGCCTCGGATGGGGTAAGTAACCGATTCGAGCTCCCGGATTTAGCCTTTCCAACCTGTTAATTAATCACCGATTAGACCCAAAAAACAGAAAGAGATAATTAGGACTCAGCTCGAGTTGATCGTGATAATTGATTAATTAAGAAAAAAATTAAGTAATTTAGTTAACTAAGTAGACCATGCATGTGAGCTCACTGATAGTTAAGAAGAAAATGGTGGAGAAAAATAGAGATTTCCAACTTGGCCAGATCATTTCCTGGACACAACCTGCTTCCTGCTCCAAAGGGTAGAAATGAGCCTGCTTTTGCTGTATAATCCTAACCTCCACATCACCATTATTTCACATATTAGTATTTATATTATTACAATATTATTTCACATGCTGTATATATATATATGTATGTAAAATTAACTTACATCCCATCTGGAAGGATCAAACACCTTAGGGTTTGGAAAAATTTCAGGATCCAAGTGCACACTTCTAAACCAAACCAGAGCTTTCCAGCCTTTGGGTATTGTGTAGCCTGAACCAAATATAAACCACATGTGAATTCATTTGTGTATGAATATATGTGTGTTAATGAAATGGTAAGAAATTAGAACTTGCCATTTATTTTGACGTCGGTTCTCGCCTCCCGGAAATTGACAAGTGAGAATGTTACAATTCGAAGAGTTTCATCGATCACCTTATGGTATTTTAATTTGAAGAAGAAAAAACAAAGTAGATTGATTAAAATAATTTATAAACATATGATAAGATGTTTTGAGAATATCATTCTATATCGAGATCACATATATGTTAAAAAACGAATTACTCTACTCAAAACAATAAAAATACCTTTGAAAGATATTCCATTTGTCGAAATTCCTGGAATGTCAAACCCTTCTGATTTGCAGACCTCTCCTTAATGATAGCCTCTTGCTCTTCCTGTTCATTGCGTACGTATATCCAGATTATGTTTCAATTTGGTACATATATATCGATCGTACGTGCCTTATTAAATATCGTATGTACCTTAGCTTTTTGGAGAAATTGTGGATTTTGCTGTAAGAAAACGAGTGCCCACATCATAGTATGACCAGAAGATTCATGGCCTGCATTTAAGTACATCAACAGAACATCAATAATTTCCTCATCGCTCAATTTTCTGCCATTTTCATCTTCTACTTCCAGCAAAGCATCCATCATGTCCTTCTTTGTCCGCGTCAACTTCTCCTCCCTTTCTCTTCTTCTCCGATCCACTATTATCTGAAATGCAGCCACCAAATTTCTCCTTGCCTGAAATATTTTTGTCAAAACACAGTTACTTAGCTCTGTCTCTTTTTAGAGTCCAGAAACTATGTTCTTCCCTCTTAGGATTAGAATTCGTTAATCTAACCCGTATGTGTGATATTTAATCTCATATTTTGGTCAGAAAGAAAACTATATTTGACTAAAATGGGCACCTTGAGTGCTTTATGATAAGCAAATCCAGGAATGTTGATAGCCATAGCTCTTACACCATAATTAAGGGCAGTGTACTCCTTCTCCAAAGCCGCCATGACAATCTCACTCTCTGAGGTAAGAAAAATGTACATAATTATCCTGAAAGTGACCTTCCTCAATTGAGTAAGCAACTCAATATCTCCCATCTTGGACCATTTCTCAACTGAAGATATCACAATTTCTTCAATGTACTTAATGTAAGTGGTCAGGGCTTCATGACCGTTGATCGGAGCGGCCGTTAATCGCCTAAGACGCCTATGTTCGTCTTGAGAAATAGCTATGAACGATTTTTCCCCGATTAGTTTGATTGTGGATTGAGGCCAACCCGGTTTGAATGATTCATCGTCAGTTAAGATTTTCTTGCATCCTTCTGGTGTTGTCACGATCACACTTGGGTTTCCAAACATGAATGCTTTGTAGATACCAGTACGTCCATATCTGTATTATATTTGGAGATAAATTATATGTTAATTAGACTAATGTATTTATTTTTTTCAATTTTGATATATAGTTAATAAGATTGAATTAAAATTATGGAGTGGTCTAAATTAAGAGCAAGTGCTTTAAAAATAAACTTATAAATAAAATGAGAATTAACTTATAAATAAAAATATAAAATAAATAAAATATTAATTAAAATATTAAAAATATACTTATTTTAATAAATATCAATTTAATACTAATAAGGCTGATAAAACTCTAAAATGCTGTTAATAAGAAAAAAACAAAAAACGACAAGCAAATAAATTGAAGGCTATTAGGAGAGAGAGAGAGAGAGAGAGAGAGAGAGAGAGAGGACCTGGTGACGTAGTTGGAGATGAAGGAATCGGGGTCGTGGGTCTTGAAGGCTCGGAGGAAGGCCCACATGTTGCCGATGAAGGGCCAGCCCAAATCACCAGGAGGAAGAGACCACTTCACATCATGATCCAAAGGGGTTTCATAAATCCATCGATTGGTATTCTTAAGGGCCCAACTCATTATTAGGGCCAAGATACCACCACCCAATAAGCATACAGAAACAGACCAACTCGACCACACGAGCTCTACAAATGACTCCATCTTAGATTTTGACAGTGCTTTTGAGAGCTGAGACAGATTGAGAGAGGATCGAGTGCCTTACTTATGCACTCGCACTGTCCTCTTTATATATGAGAAAGCAGACGTTTTCATAGGATGCTTTAGACAACAGTTTTTGCAAATTTTAAAGGGGCACTTTTTTGAATTATATATAATTATTGAAGGGGCTCAAGGGTAATTGCATCGTCAATATTTCCTTTATTGTTTCTTTTTCCAGATTTTTTTTTTCCTTGTATGTAAATATTTTCTTTATTATTTTCCTTTTTTATAGTAAAATAAAAACGTCTGAAAGTTTAATTTTAAAATAAGTTATAAAATTATAATCATGCAATTTTTTTTACATATAAATAAATTAAGAAATTTATATTATATTTAAATTAAAATATAAAATATTATTCAATAAATTATTAATCCGTCGATACCGATCAGATAATCGACCGAATGAGAATCGATTAACTAATTATACTTAAGATATATTCTACTCTTAATATATTTCTATAGTATTATTTTAAATTTATGGACCGTTTTATTTTAATTATATATATATATATATATTATATAATATAAAATTAATATACTATTAAAATATATGTGTAAATTTCACACAGCCAAAAATTTATCTCGTGGGTATTTTGTTTTATTAAACTCTCGTAGTAGGAATTCGTCCATTGAGATAAAAGATTCGATTATTTGACGTAGATACCTCTTTTTTCTTTTTTCTCTTATTCCGGCTGAAATTTAGTCTCGAACGGGATCTTGACAAGCAACTTCCATCTGTCGCAACGGCAGTACCGCCGTTATTTACTCTACTATAACTTCCACTTACCGATTTTACAGAGTATGAACCATAGGACCAATAGGTTGGCCGGACAACTATAAAGGGCTCGAAAGTCATAGCCTTCTCATAGTAAACGACACTTGACACACGTCGGGGAATGAGAACCGAGAACTCAAACAACAGACAGCGACTGGGAAGTCCTTTTATGGGACCAGAATATGATTTCCTGTAACTGGTGCCGTCCATACGACATCACGATTCCAGCTTAGCTTAGCACAATCGAACAGGCCAGGCCAGCCCTACCCATCATGTCTAAACAACGCTTCAGGTTCGACACAGTTGGCAGAAATCTTCGTTTGAAACATAACAAGTTGGCAGAAACATTGTGGAAAATGAAGAAACTGTAATCAGAATTTAGAACGTCCAACTATGTAATCTTCTTAAAGAGTAAAACAGATTGACCATAACATATATCCATTCAAGAACACTTTCTTCAACACAAGAACAGAATATCAGACCCCGTTTCATTTGACAGACGCAAAGGTAAAATCATACAGACAGCCTCAGGGCATTAACAGCAGCGACACAATTCATAAAAGCCACAAGTATTTTAATTTTAGTGCTAGTGTTCTACATCACATCACATAACAGTTTAGGATTTAACTTCAGGCGAATGTAGGATTTCAGGTGACTACTGGAAGGAGATCGAGATCAGTTCGATACTTATCTTGTCCATCATCATAACTGACACTGTTAATGAGCGATTTCTGTGAGGAAAGAACCTTTTCTCGGTCGAAATAAAGAAAAATTCTGCCATGTATCTGGTCTAGAGGATATCCCTAAACCTCCAATCAAAAGTCTCTCGTGTATCTACGGGAGGCATTTTTGCCAAAACTCGCCCCTCCCATGATGACTTGTCCTTTTTCTATTCTACTAGTCTAGGAAAGATTCATAAACCAAGTCCATGGAAAAATCACTCCTAAATAAGATATTTCAATAAGCGACTCTTGAGTTAGATCCTCGGAAACCGGATGTATGAACCAATTATAACGATTGAATTATGGTTTTGGATTATTGGCATTCTCTTGATGATTGAAGTTATGATTTTGGATTCATTTGTGTATGATTCTTATTATTAAGTAATACGGAGTAAACCAAACCAAACATGCCAGAAATTCATCATTTTATTCCCGCCAAAAATATAATTATTACTTTTGCCTACTATCTTGCTTTAAAGATGTGCATGATTTATAGCCCTAATTATGATCACTATCGATCAAAGAGCTTAATACCCCAACTCAAATCCTCACAATGATTCACATAAGGTACCACTTTTCCAGCATCAATCCTTGTCACTGCACTACAATCACAAAGTGGTGGTGCATGAAAACAAGGCTCCATTGACCTAGCTCTCTCACAAGGCAAACTATGGGCAGTAAGATTTTCATTCTTGTATGGAAGCCATTCTTCCAAACCCTTATAAGCAGTATCTTCAAGCTTGTACAGAATCCATGGCTCCACCCCGGCAAGCCCTTGCGCCACATAGCCAAACGTAGACCAGGCACTGGTGACCAAAACATCACTAAAACTTAATAGAAATATTTCGGCCAATGCTTTTCTCTTGTGCATCTCTTCGCCATATTTTTCAACCTCTTCATGGCTTGGTTGATATACACTAATTATGTCTCCATTTGCATTTGGATGTTCCCAATAAATGTTCTTTAAACTCTCTTGGTAACGAGAATATAAAGAGGTTATTAACACGGTTTTCACTTCCCCGATTTTCGATGAAGATGTGTTTGTGATGTTGTCAGTTGCAGGATCTTCTGTTTGTGGAAGCAATTTCTCCTTTTGGAGACAAGCAAGGATTTTGTCCATATGATGCTCGAAGTGAGGTGATTCCGAATCGTGAATCCGAATTTGAATTCCGATCTTCTCCTTTGCTTTACTTAAATAAGCATCATAGGACCTTGTAATTAGTCCCCATACTTCATTTGTGGGGTGAAAGAGATACCTACTTATATGATGAAAGACGGTGTCTTTTCTTGGGAATAGTTTGTTTAACTCTTTTTCGAAGGAAGGCACAAAAAAGAAAGCTGGGATGATGTAGTTATTTGTTTGGGCAATTAACAAAGGGACATTTTTCAGAAGGGCTTGGTCTTCATCACAAAAGAATAGTTTATCATAATTACTAGCCTCATGGGCAAGATGGAGAAATAAGTATGAAGGTGGTGATTCTAACTCCGGTGGGATTATCGACATGTTGTTTTTTCGTAGGTTACCAAAAGATCGCAGAAACCACGGGGTAAATTGATGGAATTGCCCCCTGAGAGGAAAATCCCTTGGAAGAAACCATGACTTCTCTGGGAATGGTTCGCAGAATAGATCGTCCAGGCCAGTTCCTTTGACAAGTAAGACACGGTTAGTGAGAAGTGCATAGAGGAAAGCCGAAGCCATGGCAAGTATTCGGTTTCCTAGGCCGTTTCTTGTTAAAATCACAAGATACTTGCATTCTGTGGAAGTTGTGTTTTTTCCGGACTTGAGGCTGTCCGATAGTTCCTTGTAGTATGCCGAACCGGGTCCACATCGTGCATGAAGATCTTCGTAAGCTCTTAGTTTTGATAGGAGATATGGAGAAGGTATGTGGAGTGAAGTTTTTCGGTATAAGCTAGATTGGTACCTACTCAAGCAAGTTTCTTCATTCAGGCCAGGAGTAAGAAGTCCCCCAAGGTGTTTGTCTCTAGGGATTTCCTCGTCTCTTGAACCTAATAATGTAGAACACAGATCAGTGGGTTAAAAAAAAAAAAAAACAGTAAGTTTGAAAATTTAAGTTTTGGAGACAGTATGAGGCTTCATTCGAGCAATAAGAGCTTCATTTACTGTCAGTGAAAACCGACTTTCTCGCGACATTTCTCGGGAACCAAACATAAAATCAACGCCCTAATGCAAGAAAAAAGAAAACATATATATATATATATACCATGCTGACATTGCGAGGCTGTTATCCTGATCAAACCCTTGATTCGCTCAAATGAAGGGTTTATGAAACCTGGAGATAGAAGTGTGAGCAGAAGTACAAGTGCAATCAAACTAGCAAAGAATTGCTTTGCAAACTTCATTTAGCCAGAAACTTGACAATACAATGCAACAACCCAATACTTAAATGAAACCTCGAATTCTTAATTCCGCATGGATAATTTTGCATGTCAATACTTCCTTAATTGCTTCTTTGTCCAGCTTTCTTTCCTTGTATTTATTTCATCATTAATTAGACAGATTAATTTTTGGCAATTCTTTTTTTTTTTTAAAGACAGATTATTTTCCTTTTATGCAATAAAAATAGTGTAGACAGATTATTTTTCATAGGGATGAGTAAAAGTGACGTGATCTAACCGATCTAGATCGTTCAGACTATAATCTGATCCGATACATTGGTATTTCTATTTGATCAGATCGGATTTATTCGATCATGATTTTATTGGATATCCAATTCGACCGAATTCGGCTACTTTTTATTTTTTTTAAAATTAATTATTTCAAATTTTAATTTCATTAATTCAGACAATTTTTTTTCCTTTCTCATATTTCTTTAATGAATAAACCTTTTTTCCTTTCAAGTATTTTTATCAATAAATTTGATTAAATAACTTTTGACTTTTAATTTTAAAATTTTAACTTTTACATTAAATTTTCCTTAAAATATACATTTTAATTTATTTATTTTTTTATATAATTTTTTATCATTATTTTTCCTTAAATACATGAAGTAATTACTCAATTAAATAAATAAAAAAAAGATATTTTTCATTTTTCATTTGTTTTTTCAATTATATTTTTATTTTTAATAGATTTCTATTATTATTTTGTTACATAAAATTTTCAATAATTATTTATTAAATTATAATTAACTTCTCGACAAATATATATATATATATATATATATATTTTATTTTAAAAATATACAACCTTCAATTAAATATATTAATATATCCTATAATATTTAATACTACCTTTAAAATACAAATTAAGTTATCTTTAAAAAATTTCTCAAAAAAAATTCTATTGAAATAAAAAGTGGGCAACGACCAAGTTAAGTTAGAGATGTTAAAACAGGCCACTCGGCCCGACCCCTTCGAGGCTTTTCACTATTCAGGGTCGGGCCGAGCTGAGCCCATAAACAATGGGTCGGACTGGACTTGATCCGTTTTTAAAATATATGTCCGAATTTAGCTTGGAAAGCTTTTTGGATTTATCCCAGACCTAAAATGGGTCAAGTTCTACCGAGTCTAAAATAGGCTCAACCATTTTTAAATAAAATATTCATAACAAATTATTATTAAAGTAAGTGAAATTATTTAAGATTTTGAGTGCATCAGAACAATCCAATTAACTAGAGATTCAAAGAACAATTCAAACAAAAGTATCAAATTATATCATCAAATAACTAATAGCATTTCAAATTATCAAATAATTAAGAATCTAAGAATAACTTTAATAAAGAATAAACTTTTGGCCAAATAAAAACTTCATTGCATATTATTAAATAATAAGTTCGTCAAAAAAATCTCCTGACTTTAAGAAGAAAAAAACAAATCTTACAATAAAGATATAAAAAAAAAATAATGATAATAAAAATTTACCAAACTAAACCCAACCAAGCTTATATATGGGGCCGGGCTAGGCCGGCCCGATGGGCTTGAAAATTTTTCGAAGTCCGAACCTATATTTGGGCCAGGCTTGGAACCGGGGTTTTCCCCTGAAGTACGAACCGGGTCGAAAAACCCGACCCATTTCTACACCTCTAAGTAAAGTGGGAAGTCTTTTCATGCGATCAAGTGTGCCTACGACATCCCGATGATCACGTGGACATTTCATTACTTTTTAGCTTGGTAAGACAGCAATGAAATCTACGTTTGAAAAATAACAAGTGGGGAGAAATATTGAGGAAAAATGAAGTAATGGCAATCAGATGTTAGAATATCCAACCATGTACCATCTTAAAGAGTAAAACACAGTGACCATAATATATATCCATTCATTGTTCTGATCAAGAACACTTTCTTCGATAGAAGAACAGAGTATCAGACCCAGCTTCATTTTACAGACGCAAAGGTAAACAAACAGAGCCTCAGGGCATTAACAGCAGCGACACAATTCATAAAAGCTACAGTATTTTAATTTTAGTGCTAGGGTTCTACATCATATCACATACAAGTTTAGGATTTAACTTCAGGCGAAGGTAGGATTTCAGGCGACTGCTGGAAAGAGATCGAGATTAGTTCAGATCGATACTTATCATTTTCTTCATCATGACTTACACCGTTAACGAGCTTGTCGTAGATCAAGATATCAAGAGATTTCTGTGAGGAAAGAACCTTCTCTGGGTCAAAATAAGATATTTCAATAAGCGACTCTCGAGTCAGGTCCTCAGAAACCTCCCTTTCAGATGCTGTCTTATCCATATAATGGCAAACCGTTCTTTATTTGGTTCTGAAAGTAAATGTATAACATGTCATTTCATTAATTTGTTAAAGACACTACTACACATAACCGTATAGAAGAGAGAGAGAGAAAAAAATTCACGAGTGAAAATTAAAGTGGAGGTGCCCATGCTACAAAAATGTTAAACTACCTAACAAGATCCTCTAAGATGGAGGACATAAGCAAAGAAGATGAAAGGAAAACAAAGCTAGGTAAGGATTCCTATGACATAGCGACTTCAACATCAGCCTACTGCCTAATCAGAGTATCAGACAACTCAGTTACCAGCAAGTACTAACAACTCTTCAAAATGCCATGCCTTTACTCTTCCTAAATATATTCCTGTTTGGTCAGGTAGAATCCAATTTTTTATAATGTATTCAACCTAGCCATTTTCCGGTATGTATGTATCATCATTCATAATCACTCTCATATTATACAATCGAATTGTCAGAATCTTAATACAGAACATGTTAAATTCCTGCCCATATGCATCTACAGGGAGGTTACAAGGACTTTCAGCTACCTTCTAGTTGATTAAAAACTCTCACCTCTCAATAAACCTGATACAGCTCCAACTACACATATAACCATACGAACAAGAACAGAGCAGAAGCTGATCTCCAGCCACTAATAGAATTCAATTTTTCTCAAAACTTAATATCAAATATCCTAGATCCAGCTGAAAATTCATAAACTCTGAGAAATTTATTGTAGACCTGTAGTCAAACCTTTCTCAAAACACAAATGATCAAGCGAATTCAGGATAGTTCTATGATATAGAATTCCGATTAAAAATAAAATAAAATGAACCAAATAAAGTCATGTAAACCTCTCATCCATCAATCAAGAGAAACAGAAAGCATGAATTTCAATTTCTCATACAAATCAAACAATATGACAACTCGAAACTCTTAAGAGAGAAACGAACAAAATCGAACGGATCAGAAGATTGAAGGAAACCCTAGCCAGAAGATGGAGAAGACTCCACAGAGAGAGAGAGAGAGAGAGAGCGTACCGAGTAGAAAATTGTTGGGCAAGTTGTTGATGTCTCGTCAATTTCTCCTTAAACTATATTTATAGAAATTCGAAATTGAATAAAAGAAAACCGAATCGGACCGAATTTTCCCGAACTTTTCTAAGTTTGGTCGAAACGGGCTGGCTCACACGCGTTTTGGCACGTGATTCCAGCTTATCCTTCGAAAATTTTTAGAACTTAGACCTAAGTAATTAATTAATCAATTTGCACGTGATTCCCGCCTCTTTTTGTTTTTTTCTTAATTTTCTTTTTGGGCCAAATACATATATATATGTTTTAACTTTCGAGTTTAGCACAGGCCCAATATTAGCCCAATAGAGATTTGCAAGTTTCTGCTTATTTGCCACAAGCAAGGTAGAAGGCACAATAAGCCTCTAATTCTCTAACAATAACACGATACGAAAAGAAAAGAAAAGAAAAGAAAAGAAAGATGCCTGCCGTGATATTCTCGAACCCAAAAGAGAGATTTTAAGACATCTCTCTTCCACCATGAATGCTTTATACATCTCTCTTCCACCAATAGGCCTGTTTGGTTTTTGAAAATTAGTTTTCTGCATTTATGAAACTGTTTTCTTATTTATAAATGAAAAAAAAAAAAAACTGTTTTTTAATCACTGTTTTCGGCATTTACAAATGAGAAAACAGTTTCATAAATACGAAAAGTAATTTTAGCCAAACTTCAACTATTTTTCTCCTTTCAACCAAAACCTAAAACAGCCCCAAGGGCGGTTGGTTGTTTACACAGCGGGTGCCGTGTATGTTAACCACGCCAGCTGTTCTGCTTCTTCACTTCAAAGGAGACTCCATCATTGAGCATATCTTGAGCATCTGATTCCATTCCGAGCTTTGAGAGGGCCAGAGCTTGCATGTAGAAGGCAGTGGGCCACTCCGGCAAGCACACTTGGGCTTGCATTGCATCCCGCAAAGCCAGTTCTGGTTGACCTATCATTAAGTAGGACAAGGCCCGCCTCACAAGCACCGTCCCCGAAGCAACAGGCATCATCGACACTAACTGAATATTAACCAATTTTGCTTTTCGGTTATATTTGGAATTGTAATATTGAAAGTTAAATAAGAAAGAAAGTACCTTTGAGTATAACTCAATAGCGTTTTTAAAATCCTTGTCTCTAAAAGCAATGTCACCAAATTTCTTTGTGTTCAACATGTCTTGCACTTGTTGCGTCCATTCTTGGAATGAAAGCTGCATAAAGAATTTTACAAATTCAATATAAACATAGATATAATTACATTTACGTATTACAAACACATTGAAAAAGGAAGAACACACTTCATTTTCTGCACCCTCTTCGTCTTTATAACCGATTTTGAGTAAAATATCGTGCACAGCAGTTAAATCCATTCGTGCAAAGGCTTTCCCGAGTGGAGAGAGCATTGTGGGGACCACCACGGGAGTTTTTGTTAAGCCCATAAGGACATGTGATGCAACCTAGGATACGGATTATAGAGATGAAAAGCTGCAAGACTAAAACATGAATTGTTTCTGTTTAAAAATTTTAGCGACAACTTGAGAAAAATACCTCGGTCTGCTTTTGGAGAGGACTCACTGATGAAAGAAGAAACTCGATGTTGGGTCGATCCCTGGCCTCATATTGAAGACATTTCGAGGCAAGGTCGATTAATTCAGTCGCATCTTTTTCTGTGTATTTTCCCTCCAAAGATGAGTCCATCAATAAGAGCAAGTTCTTCCCCTTAACTAAATCCAGTGCCTGTAGAAATAACAAGAGCATAAGTGAAAATGACAGGGATTAATGATCTGAAGCATTTAAACAGAAGATGGAAAATTACATGGCTTGGAGGTATATGTTTTCCACTTAAAAGGTCCAAAAGAACAGTTCCATAGCTGTAGATCACACTCTCAGGTATGACTCGGCCTGGAGAAAACCGAGCATCCAAATAAACAAGGAAATTCAATCATGACTTTCAAATTTTTAATACACAAGAATGGGGATATTTAAAGCTAAGTGCAGGTTTTTGTTTTGGGGAAGTTAAGGAGAAGTTTGTGTGACAATTGTACCTGTTCGGAGAAACTCGGGTGGAGTATAAGCTAAGTTTGTGCTATAGCTTTTCCCATCTCGGCTATTCTTCATAAGACCAAAACTTGATAATCTAGGGTCTCCATCCTGATGGTTAGAAAAACTCAAATCAAACCATTATTCATCAGAAAAGCTACTCTTAAGGGTAGAAACAAATTACTATCTTTCAAGCACCATACAATTCGAAATCCCGAGCAAGGAATACAATGATAAATATAAAAATGGGATTTTATCTTGTTCCGCATTCCATCATTAAGCCTTATATTTCAACCCAGATGTAAGATATGATCGCGACCTTCATAGCTAAATTCATCTTCTTACCTCATCAAAGAGAACTCTATATGCATTTAAATCATGATATATCTTTCTGCCTTCCGCACTGCAATGATCAAGTGCTTGAGCAATGTAGAACGCAACTCTGACCCGCATTTCCCATGGCAATGGCTGCTTTTCCCCTGAAGAATAAAAGGTCATACTACATGCACATATGTGTCATCATAATTGAATGAAGGGAAAATGTTAGTACAAGATAAAAGAAGAAAAAGCATACAGTGAAAGAGATGCTTAGAGAGAGTATCATTAGGCATGTACTCTGCCACTAAGAGCCGTTCATCCCCCTCCGCACAACATCCGATCAGATTCACCAGCCTCTTATAACGAACCTTCCCCACTCCAGAAGCTTCTGTCTGTCAAAACCAATTTCACGAACAAGAGAAGAAGCAAATCACATCATCTTCTTTACATAAAAAACAATCTACATGTATAGTCAATAATCTATATCACTATTCCAGTAGCATGCAAAGGTGGCCACTTACTTCTCTTTCTTTCTTTTCTAGCTAAGAAGTCAAAATCTCAAATATATATGGATTTGGAAAATCATAGTATTACCACAAACTGGTGAGGGTCTGGCCAGGAAAGCTTGGAGAAACGCTTAATGGCGACCAAGCGATTGTTACGAAGCTTGCCTCTGTAAACAACGTTAGGAGCTTTCTCGCCGCTTTCAGAAACGATCAAGTCGCTGCCGAATCCATTAGTGGCTGCTCTGAGCTCGGCTAGACCGAACTCCTTGAATGCCGCCACTCCTCCTTCTTCCACTTGTTGCTGCTGCTCCCCATTTACTTCTGGCATCAACATCATTACCCATTTTCCCAATCCAAAGAAACTAGTTAGCAAAATCACATAGAATGAAGAGGGAGAGAGACAGAGAGAGACAGAGAGAGACAGAGACAGAGACAGAGGGAAAAAAACCTGGATCTGGCTTGGGCTGAGGAGAAGAAGGGTCTTGCTCTGGGGATGGGAGGTTAGTGGTTTTGGACTGGAAGCAGCCCATGATTGAGAACGTACATAGAACGGAATGGTAGAGAGAGAGAGAGAGAAGATGGAGATAGAAGTCAAGTGTAAAACGGAGGGAGAGAAGGTTCTGAATGATCCAAAAAGTTGAAGTAAATGAGTGGAGGTGTGAAAGTGAGAGAGAGAAAGTCTTCTGATAAAGTTGGGAGGGTAGTGATGGTGGGGTTAGAGAAAGAGAAGCTGAGTACAGACTGTTCACTGTAGAGAAGATGAGTGTGACTGTTCACTGTAGAATTGAGTGAAGAAGGCGAGGACGAGGATGTGAGAGAAGTGGAGAGGGGATGGAGAGAGAAGAGGAGTCACGTGATGGTGCAGAGTAGGAGCACGTGCTAGAAGACAGAGAGATGGTCAGGGCGGCTTGGCAACAATTTTGAAATTTTATATTTTAAAATAGTAATTTTTATAATGATTATGAAAATTAGTATTAAATAATTAATTTTGAAATTATAAAATTTTATTTTTTTTATTTAATCGAAAATTAATTTTTAAAATATATTATATTTAATTATATATATAAGTTTCGATCCTGATTAATGAAACAGTATATTTTTAAAATAAGATTCTTAAGATTCTTTTTTATTAAGATCCTTCTTTAAACTATTTCATTTTGTTAATAATAATTACTGATATAAAAAAATTTATTTATAAAATAACGATTTATGAAATACCAACCGACTTCTAATCTCCCGATAGATGGCCATATTTCCAACCAAAAAAATTACCTTCCTCCTACCCCTGCTTTCTTCCTGACCAAAAAAAAAAAAGTACTAGAATAAAGCATGAATGACTATGCAAAGAATTTTTCATAAATTACCTCCCTCCTTGAAACGATTGTCGGAAACAACATACAAGTTTCCTTATTCGTCGTTTCTGTTCTTTTTTTTATTTATTTATAATTATTATTATTCATTTATTTTTTCAATTAAGATCTAGCATAAGCAAACCGTCTGAAAGAAAGAGGCAGGATTTGGGAAAGAGCGAGCGAGAGGAGAGAAATGGCAGGTAGACAGAGAGCCGTGGCGACGCTGCCGAATCAAAATAATAATCAAATCAAAATAAGTAATTAATTTAGTAAAATTATTAAATTAAAATTTTAATTAAATTTAAAATTTATTTATATTATTTATAAAATTAGATATATATTTATTTTTATAATATTTTAAGTAAATAGTTCTGTTATTTTCAAAAATAATTAGAATTTTTTTGTTTATTTTATATATAATATATTTTTTAATTTTACCGTATTTATTTATTTGTATAACTCGTCAAAACTAAACTAAATTTCTAATATTGTTTTCTTACAGTTTGTAGAAGCAAATGTACTTGATAAAGTTGTTTTTTCATCGTCGATTCACCCCATTCTCATCTATATTCGAAAAATGATTATCATTTCCATATCTCATGTATTATAAAATGACAATTCTAACTGGCCTTCGAAATCATGAGTGTTATCTAAGTTATCAATTTTCAATGTTATTTAAAAAAATATAAATATTAGAATTAGTCAGAAAATGAAATTTATAAAAATAATAATAATAATAAATAGAAAAACATATTATAATTAAATAGAAGAATTTAACCAACCTTAAATTTGATTTTGGAACTTGAGATTTAAGAGTCAATACTATAATTTTGGAACTTGAAATTTTAGATTTCAAACTATAATCATAAATTGTAAAATTGAGAATTGAGACTTTAAAATAGTATTAAACAAAAGAAATAAAGAATAATAATAGAGAGAATTGAGACTTATGAAAATAATTTGGAGTATTTATATGAAAAATAATAGAGGAAAAATTTAAATTTTTTTAAATAAAAAAATTTTTAAACGAGTTTTTTGACGTTGTCGTCTTGCATTTGGTAGAAATAGCTGTATTTGATGTAATTGTTTTTTCGTTATCGAGATCGACCTCATTTTAGTATATATCCAGAAAATGACTATCGTCCAATTCCATTTATCATGTATTATAAAATGGTAATTCTAGTTGGCCTTCAAAATTATGAGTGTTATCCAAGTTATTAATTTTCAATATTATTTAAATATATATATAATTAAAATTAGTTAGAAAATAAAATTTATAATAATAATAATAATAATTAAAATATATTATAATAAAATAGAAAATTTTGATTTTAAAACTTGAGATTCCATAATTAAAATTATAAATTTTAGATTTTAAACTATAATCAGAAATTATAAAATTTATAATTAAAATTTTAAAATAACATAAATAAAAGAAATAGAGAATAATAATAAAGAGAACGGAGACTTATAATTTACAAAGATGATTCGAGTGTGCGCCATCCCGCGGGTAAAATCATGAGCCCGGACTGTGTACACTTACGGGCCGGGCCCATACTTACATATAACGGGTGTGGATGCACACGGACTTTTCGGACCGGCCCGGCCCATATTACGTCGAGAGTGGATTAGCGTGCCCAATCATCCGGTTCGAGCCGGTACATTTTGCCAATCTAGAAAGTTATGGAAGCAGACGTTATCGAACTGTATTTCGGAATTTCAGTTCACCTTCAGAATCCAAAACACTCGGTTAGGGTTTGGAGCTCCCAATTTCATATTTCCCTCCCTCATCTTGGCGGGAAAACAATCAACCCTAAAAGAGAGAAATTGCAAGAAGTGAGAGGAGGAAATATTAACCAGGAGGGAAATGGGGAAAGACGATGAGGAGATGAGGGGAGAAATAGAGGAGAGGTTGATAAACGAGGAGTACAAGATATGGAAGAAGAACACGCCGTTCCTGTACGATCTAGTCATCACTCATGCCCTAGAATGGCCTTCCCTCACCGTCGAGTGGTTGCCGGACCGGGAGGAGCCTGCCGGAAAGGACTATTCCGTACAGAAGATGATTTTGGGGACTCATACTTCCGAAAACGAGCCTAATTATCTTATGCTTGCTCAAGTTCAGCTTCCTCTCGAGGATGCTGAGAACGATGCGAGGCAGTATGATGATGATCGACCTGATGCTGGCGGTTTTGGCTCCGCTAACGGAAAGGTATGTTTTCTGTACGTGGATTTTTGCCCTACTTTTTTGTGTGCAAAGGCATAGGGAAACTGGAATTTCAGAGCGAAAATGCACGGTTGGATTGATTAGTACTACTGTTTTATTGCTTTGATAACATGCAAAAGAAGAGAAGCTAGATCCTTTGGGATTTGATCAGCGGAAATGCTAAGAGTATACTACAAGTAGTTTTTTTCACATTGCAGGTACAAATAATCCAGCAGATAAATCATGACGGAGAGGTGAATCGAGCCCGATATATGCCTCAAAATCCTTTTATTATTGCTACTAAGACTGTTAGTGCAGAAGTATATCTGTTTGACTATAGTAAGCACCCATCTAAGCCTCCTCTAGATGGTGCATGCAGTCCTGATTTGAGGTTGAGGGGTCACAATACTGAAGGTTATGGTTTATCATGGAGTAAATTTAAGCAGGGTCATTTACTGAGTGGCTCTGATGATGCTCAAATTTGTTTATGGGATGTTAATGCAACTCCTAAGAACAAAACCCTTGACACCATGCAAATATTTAAGGTATTTTCCCTCACTAATTTCAAACAATTTTTATCTTCTACCCCACATAATGTATAAGTGGTTCTAAGGTTGATTTTTTGAAGATTTTATCTTTTTACTCCTTTCAAGTTCACAAGACGCTGCTATGTTTTCTTAACAGAGTAACAAACCGAAAGCCTGAATCTTGTGTATTTGCTATGATAGGTTCATGAAGGTGTTGTGGAAGATGTTGCTTGGCATCTAAGGCATGAATACTTGTTTGGTTCAGTTGGTGATGATCAGTATCTGCTTATATGGGATCTACGGACTCCATCAGTTACCAAGCCTATACAATCTGTAGTTGCTCATCAAAGTGAGGTATGTATGTGTTTTAGAAATTCCTTCTCTCACTTTCCAAGGCTTGTTGCTCTAAAATAATCAATATCTGTAGTAAGTTTTTATCAATACAACTATACTTTGGCATCCATTTAGTCATTGGAAACTATATTCCTTGATGACATTCATTAAACAGGTTCTATCTTCTTTACATTTTGTCAGGTTAATTGCTTGGCTTTCAACCCCTTTAATGAGTGGGTAGTTGCAACTGGGTCCACCGATAAAACTGTAAAGTTATTTGATCTACGCAAGATTAGCACTGCTCTCCACACATTTGACTCTCACAAGTAAGAGACCCGTTTCTTTTGCTATGAACGTTGACGGACATATTCTTCGTACTTTTACTAGGACGTATCTAGAGACACAGAGATAAGCCATTAAAACATGCATATTCTAAGTTATTAATTCAAACAGGGAGGAAGTCTTCCAAGTTGGCTGGAATCCCAAGAATGAGACCATATTAGCTTCTTGCTGCCTCGGTCGGAGACTAATGGTGTGGGATCTTAGCAGGTAAAATTCCTCAAACAAACGCACCGCTGTATAATTTATTTTCAATATTTGCTGGACGGTTTGATATGACTTCTTTTTTCTGCAGGATTGATGAAGAGCAAACACCCGAGGATGCGGAAGATGGCCCACCAGAATTGCTGTTTATACATGGTGGTCATACCAGTAAAATATCGGACTTTTCTTGGAACCCATGTGAGGATTGGGTCGTTGCCAGCGTAGCTGAAGATAACATCCTACAAATATGGCAGATGGCAGAGAACATCTACCATGATGAAGATGATCTACCAGAAGAATCCCCTGCCCCTAAAGCTTCTTAGTCTAAATCTAATCAAAGGCATGGTTCTCTGGGTCCTTTCCCTTGTTTCGGATGTTATTTTCTGTTTCTATGTACTTTGCTAGACTGAATGAATGTATCGATTGATCCCGTGCATAGAAAGTAATTGCATAAGTTGATTGATATAATAGTTCGGTTGATCAATCTAATCCGAATAGCCGATAACTAATTACCTTCTGGATACTATAATTGCTATGATACTTCTTCCTGAATGGAAAATTGGAAGTTCAATTGATGGTAATTATTGAATCTTAAGAATGGGATTCATTAGTTTCCTACTTGCAAGAGGCAAGAGTAATTAACCACAGTGAATTAATTAAGCTAATGATACATGATCTGAACGAAAAAAAAATCATGATCAATTTCTGAGACTTGCTAACTTGTTGAAGCTCTGTGATCTCATGAAGTACCCCTTTATTAGTCTTGAGAAAAATGAATCATCTTTTTCTAATAGTCTTCCTGGCGTGTCATACTCTGCAATTCTCCCTGTTCAATCCATAATTCAACTTTGTAAGAATCTTCCCTAACAAAAAGGAAAAAGGAACTTGTTTAACATACGAACCATCACTGAGGACCAGGACAAGATCGCTGTCTATGACAGTGTGGATTCTATGAGCCATTGTGACAACCGTTCGATCTTCAAATTCTCGGCTGATGATCTTCTGAATGATCCTGTCAGTTGCTGAGTCAACGGATGCCGTCGTTTCATCGAGAACAAGAATGCTGCTCTTCTTCAACAGGGCTCTTCCTAGACAAAATAACTGCCTTTGCCCCACACTCCAATTCTCTCCAATCTCAACCACTGCCAAACAAAACAAGGCATGATTTAAATCTTAAAACATCCCTTAACTAAAACAAAAACAATATGAAGAATCAATTGAGTGTTACTCTACCTGTTGTATCTAACTTCACCTCTTTGGCACGGATCAGATCACCTAACTGACACTTTTCTAGAGCCTGAAAAACAGACATCAAATAGTTCATAATGACCGTTTCAAATTTTGACTGGTGTTTTGTGTTTTTTAGACTGCTGTTTGGTTGTTACCCGCCAAATTTCAGCATCAGAATATTGTTCGAGTGGGTCAAGGTTTCCTCTAACTGTTCCTTCAAACATGGAAGGATCTTGTGGGATGATACTAAGCCTTGACCTCAAATCATGTAGACCAATCTTGCAAATATCTACACAATCTAGTATAATGCTTCCTTCTTTTGGCTCAACAATCCTAAACAGCGCCTGAATAAGGGTCGATTTTCCGCTTCCTGTTCTTCCTACAACTCCTCCTTTCTTCCGTCCCGGAAATGTGCAGCTAATGTTCTTTAGCACAGAAGGCAGATGTTCTGCATAGCGGATCCGCAAAATTTTGGAAGCAAATTGTTCCATCTTGCGGCCAATTATGAGGTGGTCTAGAATCTTCAATAACAAGAGGAGCTTCACTTGTTATATTCGAGTACTGAAGTATTCTTTCGACTGAAATCATTTTATTCTCAGCATTGCATATGTTCCATATAACTGAAGCTTGCAATGCATTCAAGTTTATCCCATACGTAACCGCCAATCCCACAATACCTGTAACATTAGGAGAAGAAAAAAAAGGAAAAACAATCGGAATAAGTATCCGCTCCATAATCTACCATTTTATTTTTTGGTATTTTCTGTACTTGGGTTTATAACTCCTTCCGGAAGGGTAACAAGCAAAACCAAGAAGAAGGCAAAGACAAAATTTGATAACAAATTCAGTCTGAAAGAGAGCCACTCCATTGCCGATACATTATGAAACCACGGCCTTGAATGCTCATCAATATGATTCAAATTTGCGTTGAAAAAACAGGCTTCTTGGTCAAAAGCTCGTATTGTAGCTGATCGGGCTAGTGATTCCGCAAAGTGGTGATGGATGGGAGCTCTTTGTATCCCGGCTAATCTTTGTATCCCGGCTAAACGGGCTAGTTCTCGTGCAGTTGGTGTGTAATATTGCTGTTACATAAGATCACATAAAAAATTTCACTTCATTGTTATTATAAATACTTTATGATATTATGGCAAAGTGGGAAAATTTTTATTTCTAATCACCTAGTACCAAATACAAGCGGCAGTTACGGGAATGAAGATCACAAACAGTTCCCACACTAATTGTGACATAACTGCAATCGTCCTGACCATCTGTTTTATCGAAAATGCACACCACCCTAGTCTGTTCGCCATTTCCAAATCGAGCACACTTTGATCCGTAGACGCCTGAAAAAAAAATTATATATATTCAGTTCTAGTTACAATTGATAATTAGTTTGTTTGTTAGTTTGTTGGTTGGTTAGTTAGTTATTTAGTTACCCGGTTTAAGATCCATCCGGTTGGGGTGGAATCGAAGAAGTGCATTGGCGCACAGAGAACGCTATGGAGCATCTTAGTGAAGAGCTTTTGACTCGTTTGAAGTCCGGCTATAGCGACTAAAGTGGCTCGTAACAGAATGCAGAGCGAACTTGCAATGGCTAGTAAGGAGTTAATGAGTAAAACAAAATTCATTCCAATGTTGGATTTAGTCTCACTTGTGGGAGGAGAAGCCCATGCCATCCAATAGTTACTAGATATTTGCAATGCTTGGAATGATGTTTGTGCTAAGAGTATGATCGGAACTAGAGCTTCACCTTTTATGGTGATCAAGTAAGTCCAATGAACTTCTTTTCCGATGCTTCCTGTCTCCCTCTCTTCATCTTGAACTAGTTTTCCGCCTCCTTTTTCAGTTATTTCTACCGAGGTGGTTGGTACGAATTGTCAGCGGAATCTTTGTGGGATTCTTGTCTTGTTTCCGTGGCGGGAATTTGTTGCAGTGTTTTACTTGAATTTTCAACAGTCTGGACAGATTCTAGTGCTTGACTGTGTGCTCGGACTAAAACCTGGAATCCAATCTTTTGCTTCAAAAGCTCTTCAAACCTTCCTGCTTGTGCAATTCTCCCATTTTGCATTACCTGTAAAAATCACCATATTTTTTAGCAAACTCATGCTGAAAAATTTTATCCCCTTTTGACTGTGAAATTTTCCTTACCAGAATGAGATCAGCTGCCGGTAAGAACTCGACCTGGTGAGTAACATAGATTATGGTCTTGTCTTTGAGAACACCCATAATACAATCATGCAAGAATTCAAGTATTTTTTAATAAACAATAACCAACAAAACAAAAAAGTTATATCTCTTTGTTACTTTAAGCTAGTTAAGTTGCCTCAAAGAGTTGTGTCCTAGTGTGAGCATCAACAGCACTGAAAGGATCATCAAGAAGGTAAATATCAGCACCTTGATAAACTGCCCGAGCAATCTGAATCCTCTGTTTCTGCCCTCCACTCATATTGATCCCACGTTCTCCGATTTCCGTCATGTCCCCATAAGAAAACAGCTCCAAATCTTTACTCAAAGCCCATGACTTAATAGTTCTGTTATACTTCCCTTCCTCATACTCTCTTCCAAACAGAATATTCTCCCGAATATTCTCCGTAAATATCCACGGAGACTGCAGAACATAAGCCTTATTCCCGCTAATCTTAACAGAACCGGACACTTTCTCTATCTCTCCAAGAACACATGAAAGGAGACTAGACTTTCCGGAACCTACGATTCCACAAACTGCCACCTTCAAATTTATATCATCTAGAGTTGGCCTAATTGACTCAAGATCCCACTTGAACTTCCCGTTTTCGATCTCGATCCCAAACTGGGTCCCAACTATTGGAATATAAATGGAATTTGTTTGAATCTCGTCTTCTTGAAGATATGAAGCAACTCTATCGGTTGAGACTCGAGCCTGAGCAATCACAGAAAGCAAATCCGGAAGATTGAAAATGGGATCTTGTAACATCCGGAAAGTGGCCAAGGCGGCTAGGACCCGTCCGGCAGTTAGTTCAATCCCCATGACCATACAAAACACAAAAGTGACCACGGTGATAAACGTAGGTGCACCCCAGAAGATGAAAGCTGACAAAGCAGATAATCTAAAGGACTTCCATATCCAATCACGCTCGATATTTCTCAACCCTTCTAGCCGGTGAAGAAACTGGCTGTCCCATCCTTGTAGCTTGAGCGTCTTCATGTGTTTTAGAACCTCAGAAGTGGCTTTCATCCTCTCATCCTTAGATTCCATGATCTTAGTTTGATAAGATTTTTGGATTCTAGTGAGTGGAATGCTACATGTCATTACTGCTAAAGTTGCCATTAGTCCAGCAATTGATCCGAGGCCTAGATTAGCATATAAGATGTAGATTGCTAAGGAGATTTGTATAGGCAGCATCCATACTATGTTCAAGTACCAAATGAAATCTGTTATTCTCTGGATATCTACACTCATGTAGTTAATGATCTCTCCACTTGTATGGCTTTGGCGGGAAAGGCTCGATAGATTTAAATGTAGATGAGAGATATCAAAGCGGCTCTAAGACGGAGGCCCAGCTGGCAAATCCATTGCCTTTGTGCTATTGTCTCTACCACTTTGGCAAAAAGGTTGTTTGGTCTCTCGGCTGTCAAACCTCCATTACAACTTAGTGAAAAAGCCTACATGTCTTTTTACTTCATACGACATGCCGTCCTGATCAACTTGTTAGATTAATAAAGAGGAGAGACGTGAGAAAAAGCGGATGATTGCAGGCAGAGGAGGATGGGAAGCACGATGGCGTTCACACAGATATCGTTCCCTCTTGTTCTCTTCTTCCTCCTACATCTGACCTAAAACTTGCAGGTCGCCCTGTCAAATCCACCTCTCTGTCATGGTCATCTTCCTTTACAACCTCGCTACCTCCTTCAATTCTTCCATCACGCAGCAGCTTCCTTCTAGCAGTCGAACGCTTCAAATTGTAAGACTTCCATTTCTCCTCATCGCCCTGCCTTTTTCCTTCCATTTCTTTTGCTTTATCCTGTACGTGAAGTGCCATTAACTTATTGTTGAATATAAAGTGGATCAAGACTTGAAACACGTAACAGATACGTTTTTCAAAAAATGATATTTTCACCCTCCCAGATTGCTTTAGGTTACTGTGAAAATAGTTTTCGGGATATGACAAGCCTTTACAAAAAATCACAAGCAACAGTGAAATTTTGTTATGGAATATACTCGGTTTCTGACAGTACGAAAACTGAGAAGAAGATTGATTAAAAGTTCTCTCTAGGTTTCTCTTATTTATAGGCAAATTTTGGCACATGTTCGTGAAACAGTATACTGTTTTACAAACAGTCTAACTACTTTAACGGTCAGATCAACCGTTTTAAAACAGTAACTAACCGTTTAAGTAGTCGATCAACCACTGCACGTGACGGCTGGCTGCCACGTCGCAAACGTGCCAAGTGCGCTTAATAAACGCCTCCCCGCGTGCGAGTGCGAGTCTCAGCCAAACTCCAATACTTATTTATTATTATAAATATTTACTATTTACAATTACTTATAAATGCTTGAAAATGTTTCTCCCTTTCCAATATGAAATGCATTTAATTGCATTTATTAAACATTTTTTGAGTTTTGAGCATTTAATCCATTTCACTTTAACTAAAGGAAAAAGTACAACACTTATAAGCATTTTTTGCTTGATTTCTCGATATCCGTGAACCGGAAAGTTCATGTAGTCTTACTATTCGACGAATGTCCAAGAGAAGTTAGAGTTAAGAAAAAAAGTGCAGGAGAAAGATTATCTCCTATGAGGATGAGGCCCCACTTTTTCAAAACTTCTATTATTACTCGATTAATCTTTGCTTTTATTATTTTGATAGGGCACTTTAATTAAAGCTGCTGCATATACCAGAAGGTCAAGAGGAGAGCCTGCAAAAAGACCCTCCAGGAAATCATTGAAGTAGAGGACAGATATGTATCTGAGGCCATTTCTGCTCAACGTTTTCTTCTCGAAGCCATTCATTCATGCTAAAGTGATGCATAGAGGCACAAGCAAAGTGATATCTGCTTCAACGACGAATGCTAAGGATTTAAGGCATTCGTCAACTTCGCTAACAGATTACGCGGCCTGTCGGGTTATAGGCAACCTCATTGCAGAAAGGTCTATTGAAGCAGATGTTTATGCAATAACTTATGAACCCAGAAGGAATGAAAGGGTTGAAGGTAAGATCGGGCTCGTGATTGATACGATTAAAGAGAATGGGATCATATTTGTTTAGGAACTCCATTCGGGTTTTAAAGCTTTTTTTTCTTTGCAATGCTATGTAATGAAATCTACTAATGTACAACATATTTTGATGTTAGAATAGAATGAAGAAAAATGGAGCAAGATTTTGCTACAATACTTTTTGTACCTCTGTATTATTGTATAGATAAGGACAGTAGTATATAACAGTATAATCCTTGTGCGGGACTTAACAAAGCTTTCTATACCACGTAACAAATATAAATCATTGAAACAGCTTTCTCAAATTTCACAATAATAGGCTAATAGCAGAAAATTAGCAGCCAGAAAAAGGGCACACTACCTGCTAACAATAAGATCAAAAAGTTGAGAGTCAGCAGCATATCACCAGCATCTTCAATTCTAAGGTTATAATCAAGTTTAATCTCATTCAAAGATCTAGAAATAGTTAAGGGTCTTGAGGCAATGCCGCCACAAAGAGTTTGATCTTACTGTAGTTAAAAGTTCGTATGAAATCACAGCACAAGGAAAGAAAAAAATGCTCAGTCTGCCTGCAAACATCAAGAGTTTGAATCAATCAGTAGGAAACATGTGTTCATACACAAGCCTGTTCTCATAAGCATATAAGATTTCCATTTCTAAGGTAGTTGATGCAGTGAAGTGATTGATAATAATATGCATGAGGCCTAAAATAAGAAAAGAAAAACTAATAGAGAAAATCAGCCAAAATAAAAGCTCAAGGGGAAATGTGATGATAATTTTCAGCTTAGACTTTGGAAAACTCAATATTTTGATTAGATGTTGCAACTCATATTTTGTTTATTGGTAATATAAATAATCTCTTGTCAATACACCAGCAGCCATCATCAAACTTGAGATATTAAAAAGGCAATTCCAAAGACTTAAGTTCTGTGCCTCCGGAAGAATCTTAACATTTGCAACATGCAAGGAATGGATGTAGAGAAAGTAGGATGATCTTTTACTGAATTTTCATTTCTCAAAGTACAACAACTAAAGTACACTTCTGAAAGCATCTAGAGATATATAGACGCATTAAGAGCACTTAAATCTATTTCCTAAACACATTTTCCATTTCAAATGTAGTCTATAAAAATCAAGGCCCCAGAAAGCACGTTGACAGCAATTTACCTTCTCATCTTCGGAGGTAAAAAAAGCTTTAACAGACTCGAAAACCTCTCCAACAGGCCTTGCAGCATCAATCTTGAATTGAATAACAACATCAGCAGATATCAGAAAGAGTTTAAGGCGTTTTCTTTAAAAAAATAATTACAAAGGAAAATAAAAAGATAACTCATATCAAATTTACCTTCTTCACTTTCCCTTTCAATTCATAATACTGGATCACAGGGAGACTAGACTCCAAGAAAACTTTAAACCGCTTCCTAATTGTTTCAACATTGTCATCTGCTCTTCCCTGCATTACGGGAAAGGAAAACAAAAATTGGAAAATTTTATCAAGAGAAAACATAACGGCAGTGAGAAGATATAATCTCTTAAGAACAAGCTAAGAGAAATAGTCATATTTAAGTAACCTGGTTCCTAGACAAAAGGCGACGCTCCAACTCTTCTTCAGGACAGTCAAAATAAAGAACAAATGATGGCTCAATCTTTGTCTGCAGAGAATAAATAAACGTTGCTGGTCACAAAAACCAACCAAGACCCCATGCTTGAATAACAACAAAATCTAATCAGAGTTAGGATACTTGAATTAAGAATTCAAGCTTGTACAACAATTTAAATTGTTCTAAGGAGGGCTTACAACTTCCTCAAACGCCGCACGATTTTCTTCATTACGAGGAAAGCCATCGATGAGAAATTTGTCATTGCCACTTTCTGCCATTGCTCGTTGGAGAAGCTTAATAGTCACCTCTGAAGGAACAATCTTTCCTTCATTTATCATATCTTGAATCATTGTTCTATGGAAGGAGAAAATGAAGAAGCAGGAGTAAGAATTACCATACTCAATTCTGAAAATACATAGGAATAGTACATCACTCCGTCTGTCAGTCATCAATAACTAGTTTGTCCATTCAGTCTGAACAGAGGGAGGACAACTAAACTTATGATTATAACTTTTAAACATATGATCCTATCTGGATTTGAATCCCACTCCCATTTGCTACTCCAAAATTATTGTTATATTATTTTTGTGAAAAAAAACCAAATTGGCAGTGATATATATGGGTACATATGTTTATGAATGGATGCATAGTTAAACTATGCCATACCCATTTTCGGAGCCAGATTTAATTTCTGCCCGAAGAAGATCCCCAGCACTAAGATGGGTGAACCCAAAGTGTTCAACAATGTTAGTAGATTGAGTGCCCTTTCCACTGCCCGGACCACCTAATTGTGACAAAATAAACTATAGTAAAATTACCTAGAGTGGACAAAAGGGTAACGAGAGTAACTTAGCAAAAACTATAGACTTGATTAACATTTTCTAAGGAATGATAATCTCATAAACAAAAACCTAACTAAATGCATTTGCGCTTAAGACAAAAATTGAACATTCAAAATAATATTCTCACCCAGAACAAAGACAACTGTAGGCTTCTTCTCAGCCAAGGCTCCATAAGCTTCCTGTGATCCATAATTTCCCCCAATGTATCAAAAGCTATACATACCGGAATAAGGTACATCACAATCTAAAAACCAACCTTTACATAATATGATGAACTCATATAACAGGCTATTAAGTTAGTTGGTCCCTCATCAAGAGAACAACAAATTTTTTTATTACCAAAAAAGTTTAAGCACGTGAAAAAAAAAAAGTCTTTTACAAGCAGGTATACAACTTCGTGAAGTTACCTAAGATAAACACAGAATATACCTTGTTTGGAGCATCAATTACCGTTCCCATGAGTACTAAGTTGTATTTAAATTACTGATCTGTGTATAAGGCAGAGAAGGGGGAAAAAGAACAGTCCAGCTTCGTTAGTAATAGAGGAGCATAAAATATGTCCAAAATTCAAGTTAATTCAGCACATCATGGCAGACATGGAGAATCCAATTATAAATCAAGTATCAGAGTATTGAGTCCTCTGAGCTTGTAGGTTTCTCAATTACTTTGATCCGTTTCTCTCCAATTAAATACCAAAATTCAATAATTTTCACTATATCAAGATCTTAAGTTAAATTGAAAAAAATTACAAAGGTTTCTATAACTTCCATTGAATTTTACAGATCCAGCATAAGAATCTATGGCTTTCCACAAAAGACTAGAGCTTGGATCTAATCGACCGCTCAAGCTATTTGAAATGAGCTGAAACACGATCTCAAAATCAATAATAATCAGCTTTTATTAGTAAGCAGTCTCTACCGACTACTCTAATCTACGTACCAAAGCAAAAAACCAAGAAAAAAAAAAGTTTTAAAATTTCACTTTCCCTAAACTTTCCCTCCTTTTCCCAAGAACCAAACAGAGCGCGCCAAAGAAACTACAAAGCTAGAGATATATAAAAAAGGAAAAACCAGGAAATAAGATAAAATAGAAAATAGAAAGGAACTATGCGATACGCGACAAAGCATAGAGAGATCAAGACAAAAGAAGCGTAATTTTGGCCAATCATAGAAAGAAATACTCAGATCATACAGAGATCGAAAAAGCTTACCGTTTCGAAAGTAATGGAGAGAAGAAAGAGAGAGAGACACACCGTGGAGGGAAAAGAAATTTAGATCTGAAAGAGAGGAAGACAACGCACGTATGCATATTGAACGAGTGGCTTCTCTTCATTAAATAGACTGCTGATTCGAGTCTCTCTATAGGTCCAGTTGGTAAGGGTAGTTAAGGTAATTTTATATATATTTATGGTGTACTAATTCAATTTAATAAATAAATAAAATATATAATATAATAATATAAAATTTATATAAATCTAACTTCTTCTTCTAAATTAAATAATAATTAAATTTATTAAATATAATAAAAATTATTATTATTAATATAAAAAGATAAATGATTTTATCTTTTTTATTATTTTATTTTATTAATTTATATAAATCTAACTCATTTATAATTTTTTAAAAAATTTATCTCAAATTTATATGTAAAATTAATATAAATATAATTTATTCAAAATTTTCTAACTCGAATTTGATGGGAATAGAATCGTGGTACCTTCTTCCTACAACTGGTAGGAGGGAATAGGAATTATATTCCTAACTTAAATAGGAAGCCTGTTTTACTGTCAGCCCAACCCATTATTGTTTCTTAATGGACTATATAATACGCAATTTAAGTTGGGCTTGGTGATTACTGGACCAAGCCTAGCCCAGACCAACGTATCATCTTCAACAATGAACAGATTTCAGGCTGCTGCATGGAAGGGAAAGCTCTCGTTGATGGGCGAAGGAGCGAGCAAGCAAGGAAGCCATGGAAAATCGCCGATCAGTGAGCAGTCCGAGAAGAATTCTCAGCATATCGAAGCGAAGGAGTGCCGTTTTCTTTTTAGTTCCAGATGATAAGGCTTCCGGATCCGGAATGTCCGGCGAACGTAGTCCAAAACCTTCGGAAGCTTATTGATTCGTTGGTTCCATCATCACCGTTGTTGCTATAGGTCCTATTTTATCTTCAATGCTTATTGTTAATCCACTCTCTAACTTCTCCGCTTCTATTTTCTGTAATTTCCCAAACATTTCTCCCTTCAATCGGTCTCGTCCGTGGACATAGGGATTCCGAATTTCTCATAGATCAATTTTAAATCTCCCAACGAGCAGTTCTCTTCTTGATTTGGGCCTATGTTCCAGAATCCTGGCTGCATTCAATTGGAGTCTCTTACTATCCAAGAAGGTCAGGATCATTTTACAAGTGTTGAATATTCAAATATGACAAATCTCTGTTTATCTTCTTCTATAGAACAATTATGGTTTCCCTAGAAAGATATGTAACAAAAGAATTGATTTTTATTTTTGTTCATTTTTCAGATACTGGGCATTGGCAGTGGCAACTTATGCCATGGTAACAGTAGTGTTAGCATGGGGATTCTACCTTGGCCTTAATTTCTTGTCCACTCCACCCCCAACTTCCTTTAACACTATTTTTGGTAAGCCCTAAGGTCTTTTCTCCTCCTGGAAATATAAGGCTAATTGTTGCCTAATATTCTTGACCATGTTCTTGTCATGAAGATTAAGATAATGAGCTTATGGTATCATGTTGTCTTTTTCTACAGATGAATTTAGTAGAGAGCCTTCAAGCTTTGTTCCATGTTCTGATATCGGGGTCGATCGCATCAATGCTCTTATGTTTGATCATTGATGCTGAAAACAAACCATTGGCCTGTAAAATAATATGCTTCTTTCTTGTAGGTTTAGTTTTGAATCTTTTGTGAATACTCTCCCCAGATTGTGTTTGGCAGCTAGAGAAAATTCGAACAAAAGCAATTCTTTGTACTATAGCAACAAAATTTTGTAATATGTAGGAATCAAACATTTGTTTTAATACAAACTGGAATGTACATTATCTAACTCTTCTGTTCAACTCAATTAAGACTATATGTTTACAATTACAACAATTTCTTGTTAGTACAGGCAGATAGATCTGGGTTATGGATCTTAAGTTAGTCGACCATATGAATATAAAGTTGGATGTATAAATGGTGAAGAACAATGACCCCTTGAGGATTAGATTCCGGGGCTCACCTTTTTATCATCTTCGATCCTTGCCATTTGAGAAACTAACATTTCATGTACTCTATCTTTCAACTGCAGAAACGAAGGAAAATACAGTAAGCTTCAATCAAATTGAAACTTGAGAATTCATGTTAAGAGTTTTTCAATCTATTTAAATTAGGTCAACATTACCTCAATAAGCCCTTCATCACTTTTAACGGAGACGTGCAGAGCTCCATCAGGCCCCCTTTTCTGGTAATTTTGTAGTTCAAGACCATCAGGATCGTACTCATCCGTGACAAAAATCACAGAAGAAGACTTTTGAAGCAGATCACTTTTAGAGAACGTCGAGCCAAAGACGCCCATCAAATCTCTCCTTTATTTCTTTATATATCATATTAGACTAACTAGATAAAATAGAAAAGCACCTGATCAGATGGTGACATTCCACATTCCCCAGTGAGATCATGTACGTATAATATTGCCGTCAGGAGATGTGATAAGACAGCAAGTGTTAACTTTTCCAGATCCTGTCCTCTGCAAGAAGACAACCCCGAAAATTAAATATCTACATTTGAGAACAGGCAAATAACCAACATCAAATGCTAAAAACCCCAGGCTTTCCAGTAGAGAGGACTCGGACCAAAGATGACTTTCCGACATTAGGAGCTCCAACAAGACACAGAGTCAGAGTTTCAAGATCCACTACTGGCATTGCTCGTAATGTCTGAAATATTTTTTCTGAGTAATCAAATGTATCACAAAAGGCTCTAGGTATTTTGATAATGAAATTTTATATGCTAAACACACCTTGGCAATGTTTAACAAGTCATCAACAGCTTTTGCTTCATAACTATAAACCTGTTCAACTTTTGTCATACCCTGCGAAAAAAAAAAAAAAGGTATAGCATAAGAACTAAGTGCAAGTGGGATGGTTTAGTGAAAATAAGGAAGGATAGAAAAGAAAGAAATCAACCTCATCAAGTCTTTCCCCTGCTTCTCGCTTGGATAAGGACTTGAAATTTGAACTCATGCTCAACCTTAGCATAGAGAGAAGCATGATCTTTCCCAACAGACACCACCATCTTCCTCAATGTATTAACCTTTCCTAACACCTATCAAATGAGAAGACTGTGTATCAATCTAAGACTGTATCGGCAACGAAAACTAGTTCCTACCACGTTTAAATCGAATTGAAAGATTCAAGAAACAAGACTTGTGACTGTAAATATGATGATTCGCTTTCACGATATATTACCGCTTCATAATTTCCATCCCCTAGAGTCAATTGAATGAGAACCCGCTCATAAGGGTGAAGATATTTTTTCTTCGGAAATTGCTCTAAGTACATCCTCAAGGGAAACTGCCAATTCCTGAAAGAACAAAAGAAGCACGAATGTTAACTTATACCATTTTCTCATAATAAAAAGCAAAAAATGTGGAAGAATATTGAAGTTAAGAATAACCAACTTTCATCAATGCATCAAGTTGCTTTGCAGCTCGATTTCTCTCTCTTTGTGATATTCGCAATAACTAGAAGCATGAAAAGGTAAAATTTCAAGGTTTTGATCAACATTGAAACAAAATCAGAACTCTCTTCCCCCCCAAAAAAAAGTACCCTTTGTAGGGGTAACCCTCTTGGCCTTTTTGAGGGCTGACTGAAGAATATCAAGAGATGGCATCACCATGGGAAGCTTTTGAAATGCACCAATGCTTTCAAGTTCTATTGATGGTTTATCCTACATTTATAAGAACCATTTGAAACAATGACACCCTTGTCAATTGACTGCGTTTTCTCATCTAAATCCTTCATTTTAAATAAGAACCCTTACATTCTCCATCCCACATGCATATAAAAAAAATAAAAAATAAAATAAAATGGTAAGAATGAAGTACCTTTGATTTGTTTTCTTGTTTAGGTTGAGTTGAAGTAGAAAGCACATAGCTTCCATTAACAGCTTCATATGCAGTGGTCTGAACACTCCGGAAAATGTAAGGTTTAGGACCAGTTTTCACATAGAAACCTGTATATGAAGAAAACAAAACGCAAAACATTGCTCATCAAATTTCAATGGCGTATACCGCGAATATAAACCGAGTGAGTGAATTCAGTAGAGCTTAACGTTCATGAAAAGACAGATAAAAGTTGCGGAAAAAAAAAACACCCAGAAGAAGAAGATTAAAGAACCTCTGGGAAGTTTAGAGCTTCTGAGTTGCAGCAGCATATTCGGAGGAATCCGCCATAACAGGAAGAGATTGGATGCTCCACTCATCTCTCTCTCTCTCGGGTTGTGGCCTATGGGAAGGGTTAAGGGTTTTTTTATTTTTTTTTCCGATTGCTCCTCTCGAACGAGTTTAGAGCTTCTGATTTGCAGCAGCATATTCGGAGGAATCCGCCATAATTGGAAGAGATTGGATGCTCCACTCATCTCTCTCTCTCTCCCGGGTTGTGGCCTATGGGGGTTTAAGGATTCTTTTTTTTTTTTTTTTCCGATTGTTCCTCTCGAACGAGTTTGATATGGGTTTCCGCTCTTGTCCCGATCCTTAAATAGTGGGACCAAAATATGATCGGAATAGCGACTGTCGTTGAAATCGAAAATTTTTTCCATCCCTACATCAGTTTTTAGCTAAAAGACATCTACTTAAATACTCAAATGATATATATTATATATAAACAGACAAATGTCTACGTTGAAGTTTGAACAAACAACAAAAATACATCAAAGAAACAAAGATCATAAATAAATGGTTTAATAAAGAGAAGAAATAAAGAAATAAAGAATTTTCAACAAGCCAGCTGCCCTCATGTTGTATCAATAGCAATGATACTTAACTACAAGGCATATATCCATGTCATCTCTCAACGAACCCATGAAACAGAATCAATCTCATCTCTGGCTGACTTATAAAGTTGAAGTCTTTTAGCACATTGCTGCCTCCTCTCCATCAATGCGGGATCTTCATCCAATAATTGCGCAAGCTGCTTACCCTGAAAAGAAAGAGGAGCGAAATGAAATTCTTCAGAGAGAACAATACTACGCTAGTATGCTACAATTATACCTCTTTCTTTCCTACTTGCATGTAGAATCGGTTTAGCAAAGAATGTTTGGCTTCTCTAACTTGGCAATAGACCACGGCCTTGGGAACGGTATTCTTTAGAGTCTCAGAAACCATGCCGACATAAGACGAGACATTTGATGCTATTCTACGGAAATGCCCCTCTGAGTACCGGTCTGCATTTGGCATGGGTGGGTTTCCAGTTTTGTCCACTACTTCTTGAGGGAGTCTCCTAAAGAAATCCACCGTCAAATAGGAAGACTCCATGTCAACAAGTCGGACCACAGTCTTCTTGCTCTCTTCACGGAACTTCTCCAATGACTCGCCTGCAGCTGATGCTATTTCTACTTGAAGAGTTGGAAATCGCTTCAATTCCTACACCCCCAAAAAGGCAGATGAATATTTTAAAGCTTAAGGGGACCCAAATCCAATTGGATCTTTTTATGTTCCTTACCTGTGTTTCTGCTATGGACTTCCTCACAAGTTCTTTCAGTACAAAATGAACCTACAAATAAAATTTAACATGGTTGAGTCAAAGATGCAAAATAATGATTTGGAACCATACGGAGAAGAAGAGAAAATGGATGACTTACAGCATCCACAGAAGCTTCAGCTGGGCCTCTAAAATAGTTTAGGGCCCCTTCAATAAGACGTCTGTAACCTTGCTCGGGTGCAATCAAGTGGGGCTGATAACCATCTGCTTCAGAAACTACTTTCCTTACGTTCTGCTGAGAAAGATGACGGTCAAATGGAAGCTTTCTCAAAGCAGCTGGAAGCTGGTTGTCAAAGACTCCATAAATCCGATCACCTCCTGTTCGCCTGAAAGACATAAAGCAATAAATTTCCTGAGAATTCAACTGTATCAATATTCTAAACACAGACAAAAATTGTGTTCTGAAAAAATTAGTTCGGAAAATGGGTGACTAGTAAGTAGAATAGAGAATATTGGCTTCACCCTCCATCCAAGTGCTCCTTGAAGATCCGGTCAAATGCCCGACAGAGTTCCAAGATAGTGTATAGTTGGGCCTATTAGAAAAACCTTTTTGTTAACAGAAAAGCTAACAGAGTCCGTGCATATAAATTACTGCAACGGCAAGAATATATTACTCACCCCAGCATCAACAGCAATAGGCCTACCAAGATGGTCCATCTCTGATTCAAGTTCGTCAATGGTTTTATTAATCATTGATGTGATACTTGGGATTCTAGCCCTAATTACAGACTCCAAATGCTTAAAAAAAAAAAAAAAAAGTAAAGTCAGCAAAATGAAATGTCATTTCACTGAACACAGCACACATTTAAATTGCCTAAAAATATGATCAAAATCAAACCTTGGATAGAAGCTTTGCAAGATACTCAGAACCCATTTTATTAGATAAATGCCCATAGTCAGGACTAGTTGCAAAGTACTCACGCTCCTTACGCCTAGCAATAATCATGTCCACATTTTTGTTGATCTCTGCTTGGGAGCGATTCACAATTCCAACCCAGGGATGTTGCAGCCGATAAGATCTACCTTCAAGAACCTTCATGGTAAACAAATTTTTTTAAAAGAAAAGGAAATAAAAATCTTCCAGATTCTCATAAAATAAATTTTACAATGGGATCTTAAATTAACTAACAGTATTACACAGGATGTGAGGAGCTTACGTCCAATGCATTAGTTCCTTTGTCCATTAAATCAAGCTTTGTCAACACCCCAAAGGTTCGATCTCCTGTATTCAAGTTACAAGAATGGCATCATGAGCAAAATTATGAAACTACAAGAGAAAGGTTATCTTCATTTTATTTTTTTTCCCTTTTAAGAATTAAGAACCTTAAGTAGGACATACCTGAGGGATCCACCTCCCTAGCGAGTTTAATGGCATCAGAAGTTGCAATATCTTGATTGGCCGGAGATATTGCTAGTATGATGCAATTGGGCTACCCAAAAATAAAAATTCAATGAGAGGATGTCAATGTGTTATACCTAGAATGATTCAATCAAGGTTACACTTGAGTTCACAGAAACAAGCAACTTATATATATAATGGACTGATGCATAAAGAGAGTCCAGCATCTGTAATGAAAATCATAATGCTCGATTACCTTCTCAACATAAGACCGAACCATGGTTTCGATGTCCTGAACAATACTTTCCGGCTGGCCCTCTGAGAAAATAGACGAACCATGTCAAAAACTAGGATAACACATTGCATGTTAAATTATATTATTGATCAGCCGTAAATACATATCTTACCAACAGCTACTTTTGTTAATCCAGGCAAATCAATTAGAGTCAGGTTGACAACTGCAAAATATAAGGAGACTAATGTCAGAAGAGCAAGAATAATGTCAAAAGAATGACAATAAAAACAATAAAAACAACTGCCTGGATGAAAAGTTGCCTGAAGATCATTAGCATAAACAAATCACATACCATTTGGGGAGTAAATACTTAGATGGATAGGAACAGGAGATATCTGTTTTGACCTTCCAGTTACTCTATCAGTCTCATCCTGAATTTCCTTGCGAACAACAGCTGCACAGAAAATCAGATTATTTTTTTTTTCTCATTTAAGCAGGAGAAAAATATGAGCTAAAGACTCAAAACAAGACAGTAAATAAAGTAGATATTGATAAGCCATGGTGATCAGTGAGTCTAAATAGATGAGAATTAAGCAGTTTTGGGCACTCTTTTACAGCAATGATGATAATAAAAAAGAAAAAAGATGCCAAGTACCAAAATCGGCGAATCTCCTCTTGGGCATGTGAAGAAACTCGGCATACTCTTGTGCACCTTCCTCTGTCTTGTGAAGCTGCAATACCAGAGGCCTCCTTGTTACAATCCCTGCAATATTTAGAAAAATAACTTCAGGATCAAGACTTATAAGGAAATCACGAACTCTCTTACAATACCCACAAAAATTATTAACAACAAGAGAGTTTAACCTGATCCCCTAGGGAGGAAATCACGCCCTACAATGCTCTCCAAAACAGAAGATTTTCCCGAACTCTGTTTTATTCCAGGAAAACCAAAAAATTAGTCAGATGAAAACAGAATCCGCATTCCTCTCCCTCTATGAACAAAATTCACTCTTCTTCTCCTACACGGTCATTTTCTCTTTCAAATTATCACTTCCTCCCCTCCTTCTAAACAATGCAATTCCTAGGTGAAAAATTCTCCTGCTGCTCGCTCTTCTTTCCCAAAACTCAACCCAACAGGCTACATCCCATGAATTCCACAAGAACTCCCCAACTCCCGAAATTTCCTAAACGAGATAAAACTCATAAAGGAGGTAACAATTAGAGAGAAGGAAACCTGTCCACCAACAACAGCAACCGTGGGAAGAGCTTCCCAGAGGGAAGAGAAAGCGTTATATCCACCGCCATAGTCACCTAGCATAGTACAAGCCCTCTGTATCCTATTCACCAGGCCAATCAAGCTCTCCATGGTCGTCATCCTTTCTCTCACACCTTCACAGCGGATCAAAATCAACCCAGTAGTAGTTAGTAGTAGGAGGTGAAGCAAGAGAATCGATAACCCTAGAAGTAGAGAAAATTTCAGAAACTCAACGCGAAGAAAGTGAAGAAAGAAAGAAAGAAAGGAGAAAACAGCCTTGACTTTAAAATGGACGCACTTACTTCAGCAGCAGCTTAAAGGGATTATTAGAAGGGGGTTCACTTGTTGCTCTTTGGATCAGCGTCAAATGACCGTTGGGGTTTTGCTAATAGGCGCGTACGTGAACTAAAATTGTGTCCTTTTTTTCTTTCTTTTTGCTAATGTTTAAAAAATATTCGTTATTCATTAGGTTTTTTTTTTTTTTTTCTAACATCTACAGATTTTGGAGCTAATATTTTATTCGGTTAAAATAAGTTAATTTATTTTATTAAAATTAGTATATTTTAAATTTAAAAAAAATTAAGAATTTTAATCGAAATATTATAAATAAATAAATTTTAATTAATATTTAATAATTTTAAATAAAAAGGATTATCTTATTTGATGAGATTAAAAATTAATACTCCTCCAATTATTTCGAGCAAGTGTCTAGTTATAGTCTGATTAGTCCTTATATAGTATTCGGCCACCGCAAACATTGGATATTGAAATCTGTGTGCGTCCCCATGAGACTCAAGTGATAGAGCTGCCTCAAGATGTGATTTCGGTGGATTCGTGAACAAGATTTCGATTTTGGATACAACGACAACTAGCGTACCTGAGCCCACATAGCCCTTTTTTTAGCATCATCTCTCCTTGTGACAGCATGGGTGACCGTTTCGCCGCCAATGGGCTTTGGATAATCTGGTTGATGTTGTGGATCGGGTCTATAAGGATCCAAACTCGTCTGCATTCTTTATTTAATAAATAATTGGATCAAGTCTAAACTCAATCTTATATATTCTACATAGCACAAAAATAGAAACATCAGAGAGAACTTAGAAAAAATAAAATTACTAGGAGGAAAGATAACGCTTTATAACTACTTACTAGCAATTTAGGACAAAAAGAAAACTATAAAAGAAGGTAAAGTTTTATATCAACTAAATTAGCATACGTTTCAGAGATAAATAAAGTAATCAGGACATGGAATAGGTGTCGGAAATACGATCGACCGACGGCAGGTTATAAAATTTAGCAAACTGAATCATGTAGAGTTGGTCAGAGTATCTAATTGTAACACCAACTTAAATATATTTATATATATTATGGTTATATTGAGGGAAGAAAATGAACCAAATATACGTGAAAATTTATATCCTACACCCTGGTCTAGCCCAATCACAAACACTCCTTTGTATTCTGGGGTGGGTCTTTTTGTTTTAAAAAAATTCCACTCATTCTAATTGCCCTTATCTTAGTGGGCTGGTCTACAAAGTACTGTAGGCTACAGTTCGTGTAAGAACCTCTTCAAATGCATACAGCAACAGATCTGTTAATATATTCATGAGGGTGCAAGATCATTCCTTCTTATAAACCAGAGTAGGGTATTCTGGGATCCACATATTGTACTGTACAAATTTGACAATTTCTTCCTGCACAACCAGAAGATTCACAAGATCAGCAAAACTATTGAATCTCAAATCGATCAGTAGGATATTAGTCCTGCAATTTCTGAAAGTATTAGATTCACCTTGCTGAATTTGCGGAGCTCCCGAGCATCTATGTTACGATACCCTTCTGCGAGATTCTCATCTATGGCTTCTTTTATGACAGCAGCTGCTACTTCCTTCGTTATGTCACGTATGCTGCAAACATCAATTTTGTCAAGTAACTTATTTAAGTTCAAAACTTTTTATTTAGTTGTCTTTAGATAAGTTGACCAGGAAAAACAATGAAACAGAAAAGTTGTACCTAGATATTGAGGGGTATATAACCCCTTTGAGGACTTCCTCTTCTGTCATATATGCTGCTAAGCTGTAGTATTCACCGAGTCAGTAGACTTTTAAAGCACATCATCTCTCAAATTATGTATTCCAAGAGATTGTACAACATTTACCGCATAAACATATCATCCAATGCAGCCATGCATAAAAATCATCTAACCCCAGTTTACCATATTGAAAAATCCATAAAATATATTTATTGATAATATTCTCTGATGAATTTCTCTTTAGGAAGTCTCATTTTCAAAATCTCATCTCATGGAAGTTGAGGCTAAAAGGATTCATGAGAGATACCATTCTGCTGCAGCTTGTAGCATGCCATCAGAGACAATCCGGGAGCCAGAGAGAAGAGTGCCAAGCCCGAGACTGCATGAAAATATGTATCAACAAAGTGTATACAACTATATAGTGAAATTCTGACTTTCTACCCCTATAAAGAACAACTAACCCTGGAAAAAGGTACATGTTGTTTCCTTGGTTGCAGTGGCCGATTTGGCCATTACCTGCCAAAGTTCAAATTTTTAATTTGAGGAAGCTTTTCTATAAGAGAGTAAATGGAATCCGAAGCAAGGTTTTGATTGCATCAGCTATCAAATGAATTGAAGTTTGATCTAGTATGGAAGAGGGCAGCATTTATTTTGGTCAACTATAGGGGAACATCAGAGGTAAAAGCAGAGGTTATATATTCTTTTTCTCCATACCAAGGTCGACGTGGTCGAATGGACTTCCACTTGCAAATATAACATTTTCACCCACAATTTTGAATGCTTCTTCGGGTGTACACTCAGCTTCATAAAGCATGATAAAAAGGTTAGGAGGATAACTTGTCATAAGGTAGAACTCCTGCCTACCAAAACCAGAGAGAAAGAGAGAGACGGTCTACCATTTGTGGTCGGATTTGACATGGCAAAAATGGCTGGCCTAGTGGAAGTAGAATCTTTCATTGCCTCCAAAACCTAGCAGAAACATTCATGATATCAGTTTTGCAAACACAATAAGCTTGCAAAGAATTCAAATGTAAGAAAAGTATATTAAAGGCGGTATAGCTTAAGAAAGGTCCTCATATCATCAGTATTCTTAAGCCACTAGAACCCGAGCACACTGAAATATTTATAATCATTTTTCCATATGAATGAGAAACCATAAAGGGATTGATAATGATAACACCCTAATGGGGATGGCATTTTTTACAGTGATGAATTATTAAATCTACAAATAAGCCAATGTTGGCCAGTAACACTATTGATGAACCGGATACCTTATTCTTATAATTGCTACTTCTTTACTCTTTGCTTACCAAAAAATGCAAAACAAATATTAAGTTTGTAAAGGCAAGTTAAAAGCAACCTATGTACAACTGCAATCTTAGACAGATAATATACCTCATTCGAGAACAGTCCACCAACTGCAGATAATCCAAGAAGCACATCAGGTTTGACTTGCCGAACCTGATTGGTTAAGAATAGTCAAGATGTGATCACATATTGGTTAGTATCTCCTACATTGCATGGTCTATGATCCACAGTAAGATAGAACAATGAAGATGACAATATAATTGTTCTTTTCATTCTTCCAATTATGAATCTATAATTAAATGACATCTACATAAATACTATTTTGTGTGCCTTTTGTTCAATATAAAAATCGACTGAAATTAATAATGCAGCTAGAAAAAAGTGACATCTTCTTTTTCGGTAATGAGTTCTTTCCTTTATCTGGGAACCAAAAAAGTTATTAACTGTCCTAAAAGTACACATATCATTATCTATAAATTAAGTTATTTACTGATAACAAGAATGAAAATTACGAACCACTTCAACAAGACTTGCACCTTCTCTCAGTCTTTGACGATTAAGTTCCTTGACCTTTCTTGCAAAAGGAAGGGCATCTGGATCAACATTTTCACGTTCCTCAGTTATCAGACCCTGTCAAGGCCTAGTTGTATGAGACTTGAAGTGGAAAGATATATAGCAAATTCTCTAACAGATTAATCAACAATTGCTTACCTTAGCATCAACTACCCAGAATTGGCTTCTAGCACTATCAAAAGCAGATTCAGTATTTCCTAGCATTCTTGCCATTGTTTTCCTCGCAGCATTTACAACCCCAATTCCTGCACTGTATCACTACTACAAAGATTAAGTGAAACTTTGATATTTGATACTGAACAGAAAATGCAGGATATAATATGATAACTAAAAAAATATGAGGTATAAAAAGAAAATATTTCTGCACTGTATCCCTACTTGATAGTAAAAAAAAAAAAAAAAAAGCCAAAAACAAAAAAGCCAAAACACAAAGAGTTCTTTGTTGGCAGAACAATTACATCATCAGACCACCAAATTCTCATTAATATATTAAATAATCTACTTGTCAAGAACTCTTAGATAATAAACAGCCAGACATGTCTCCCAGCGGATAGAAATTCATGGGACCGTAATAAGTTTTCCATGTCTCTTCTAGGAGTCAAAATGTCTATTCATTAGGCAGGGAAAGTAAATAACCTTCCAGCACCAGCAACAACAATTTTTTGCTTCGGAAAGTCAATCATTGGCTTCCCTTGTGCTCTTACAGCCCCTAAAAGTCCAGCAATTGCCACTCCTGCTGTTCCCTGCGATAAAAATTGATATTGAATTTTAGAGGTGCAGAAGGACAGTCATTATATCAAGCTATGTCAAATTTCTAAGAACTTTATGCCTTGTCGATTGGGTAAATAACATAAATTCCTTGATAAATGAAAGGATAGAAAACACCAAGCTATGTCATACTACACAGTCTCATTCTTAGCAGTCAGCAGAATCGATTTAGGATTCAGTCACAAGGATACCTTGAGAGTATTAAGACAATTTGTTTTAGTTGATAATTACTATGTAAATACTGAAAGAAAAAGACTCATAAGTCTGTAGTATCTTACTAACACAGTTTTACCAAATAACATGATCAAGCAATATATGCTATTAATATGATACAAACATAGGTGTAAACATTGACACACAAAAAGAAAGACAACCACAATAATTCATGAATAAAGGAAAGTCAAAAGTTTATCACATCTATGAAATATACTAAACTCCAATTGAGGAAAATCAATAATTCTTTTTCTATTACGATGATAAGTTGGTCACAAGTAAATTGAGTGATATGATCACCTGGACATCATCATTGAACATTCTGTACTTATTTCTGTACCGTTGCAATAACTTAAAAGCCCACTTGCTTTGAAAATCTTCAAACTGTTGAAACATGTGTCAACAATTCATAAGAGTTTATATAACCTGATCATTATGTGAACATGTTTGACACACTAAATTACCTGTACAATCACATTTGGCCAACGAGTAAATACTGCTTCCATGAACTCATCAACGACAGCAACATACTCGTCTCCATCAAGACGATTTTCCTGCAATCCTAAATCTAAAAAAGAATCACACTATCACTCCTTTATCAATCCGAATAAATCAAAAGCTATGTTACGGTGCTGATAAGAAGTGATTTCTACTAAGTTTAAGCATCAAAATAAGGATATAACTATGATAATAAGATGAATACTTACAAAGGGGGTCATGGAGCAGCTTCTCATTATTGGTTCCAACATCAATCATGACAGGTAGAACCTATTGTGTTTCAATAGGCATGTTAAGAGTTGATGATCGCGAAATGTGTCCATCAAGTGAAATCAAGAACATATACTATTGAATGACAAAAGTCAACTTCAGTTTAATGCACTCTCCAATGATTCAAAATATGTTTAATTATTGGATTAGAAGTTTTTCCCCTGGTACAATGTCACAATACCCTCACTCAAACTTGAATATATTACCTTATAAATGAAGGTCTGAGTTAATTACCAATTAATGCGGAAACTTTTGTACTCCTCATTTTCTGAATATTCTATCAAATTTCAAGCTCATCGTATTTCAATCAGTTAAATCAATATGACGAAATTTTTCTAAATCATAGTAAAAGGCATTGAAATCTCTTGTGTGTTTGAATGTAAGTATGTTATATCAGCACATTAAAAATTTGTAAGTAAGACAGTACCCTTTGAGGGTTTATCTCTTGTGTGTTTGAATGTAAGTATGTTATATCAGCACATTAAAAATTTGTAAGTAAGACAGTACCCTTTGAGGGTTTATCCCAGCCGCAGCAACATATAAATCTAGCTTTCCAATTGCAATTCCAATTCCCTGAATTCCAAGATCTCCAAGACCCAATATTCTACTACCATCCGTGACAACAATCATATCAACCTGAAAATATGAACACCCCATTGGCCTCCAAGGATTTCAAGTAAGGACATATTTGTATTGTGTCCTACAACTCCTACCAATATCCCACATTTTATGTCACTCTTTTCAAGAAAGAAAAAGAAACTGAAACCTGGTCGGCAGGCCAGTTATAAACCATGGACATCATTTCTCCACGATCACCCGCACTGAAGTACATTCCCCTTGGCCTTCTAAACAAGCCACTGTAATTCTGACAAACAAGACCGACAGTTGGAGTATACACTATGGGTGCATATTGCTCAATGTTTGCAATCAAGACCTGTCAATTCAAGGATAATAAGATAAGCAGAAAACTCCTAAGAAGGTTAACGCACAGTAACTTTGGAGAAAGTTTCCTACTATAAGGACCATCATGGATTACATTATAATTGAACAACATCTTTGCATAGAAGTTTTACGACCATAATGCATATATGAATAATGAATATAGAAGAGATCTCATAGCACAGGCACTCCTTTGCATAAATAACCTAGAGGAATAAAAGAGCAAGACTAATGAAGAAAATTGTCACCAAAAGGAAGTGCCAGAAGTAAAATGATGGTTTATAATACTGGTGAAGGGCAGCCATCACTTTGAGGGGATAACATGGAATACCTTCAGCTTCATCAATCGACAATAAATGTCTCATTTATCTAGTTCAGTTCCATAAAACAATGTTTGAATGGTTTAATCAATAAATTATTAAACTGTAAGAACGAATTGCCCTAGAAAACATTTCCCAAGAGTTACATACATGTTATTCCATGAAGAATATAACTCTCTTAACTCACTTTATAGTACATAGTCTCATTTCTATCATGCAATCTGTTTAGAATTCGCCATTTGGCAAGAGCATTAGGATCAGATGGTCCATCTCTTGCTTGCACTTGGAGCCTCTTCAGGTCGGTCACTGTCAATTAACAAATTCAAGCAATGATGGTGCTGGTATGTTGAGATTACACTACACATGTTTAAGAAAAATAAACAATAATGAATCTAATGTGTACTTGGAGCATCATATGGCTCACTCACAACTAAATCAAACCAAGTACTACGATAATATATAGAGCTTAGATATAATAACAATTTTGCACATTCAAAGTGAAGGCAATTTTTTTTAGAACTTACTGAATCTGTGAATCTGCTGCTCAGTGGACATGACGTTCGGAGGAAGAAGTCCTCGAAGATCAAGCCGATCACGTTCAGTCATCGTAAAAGCCGTTCCCTAGATCAATGACGAACGCATCAAATTTTAGAGCTGAAATACACAGCGAGATAGAATGGAAAAAAGAATATATACATAATTAAACAACCTACACTAAAAGAAATCGACTCTATAACGTTATAACCCCAAGCTCATAACTTTCTCTCTTAGAATTCAGATTAGACGAGGTTCAGGGAGTACTTTAGCAAAAGTTTGATCTACTTCGACCGATAAGTAAACAAAGGTCGGACGGGAGACAGAACTAAACCAGAGCGTACAAGTGAAAGTTCAGATTTAATTGGCAAAGAACGATGGAAAATGAGAAGAGTGAAGTGAAACTGAGAAGCTTACTTTATTGAACCATGGATCATGAAGAATATCAAGACTACGCTTATGCACAATGATAGGACGATGACAATCGTCTGTGTAGTATCGTGAGCGCGGAAGCAACGGATTGCTGCTCCCACTGCTCTGCTGCTGCCGGAACTGCTTCATCAGAGAAGCAGAGAGCCTGATCTGAGAGTTGAACCTCGTCATTATCTCTCTTCAAAATGCAGGTAATACTCTGAGCTCTAGTCTGAAAACCAAAACAGTAATCTCTGCAGTTGCCAGTGCAGATGAGAGAAGGAAGACGAATGAAAAGAGTGAAATCTGGAGAAGAAAAGGGAGCCAATGGCGATTAACTGAAAAGGAAAAAGTCTATTTTTTCCGATTCAGCGTGAGATACATAATAATTCAACAATTAATGGCCGAAAAGAAATTTCAACGAGAGCTTCATGCCGACACCTTTGAATTGGGCTTTGGGCTTTATGGTCGTGGGCCTAATATTGACTAATATGTTTAACATTTGGGCCATTAGACGAAAAGAGCCACAATGTTATGTAGATAGAAGACTCAAATACAATTTTTGCCAGGTCATATAATCGAATATTTTTAATCTGAAAAATTCACGATTATACCTTATATTATATATTATATTAAAATTATATATAATTAAAATAAATCATATACTTAAACATTTCTCTTTTTATTTAATATGATGTTATACATACATATTTTAATAACTAAGGGAAAGGTGACACCTGATTAACACGCTAAATAGACAACTATAAAGTCTACAAACGTAGATTATGATTGAATGTCATATTTTATTATCAAGTTATTTACTCATTCCATATATATATATTATATAGTATGCTTTGTTTACTCGATAAATAACAAGTCAAATAAAGCTTTTAATTAGCTGAATTTTCTATTATATCCTTTAATCAGCTCATCCCATTGATTTTGTCTTTTTCAGCCCTGGAGTTTCTTTTTTTTTTCCTTTCCTACCCCAAAAAGTACATGTTTAGAAAACTTATCTATCTTTGATTCAAAGATATTTTAAGGAGAAAAAAGTAAACTCTCGTGATTCCTTAAATTACTAAAATGATGTCTTGGCCTTATCCTCTGTAAATAATCAATAATACCCGAGTTATATATATATATATATGCCTAAACATTGTTGTAATCATACAATACTTATTACTTATAAATAATATTGTTTATTCATATTTATTTTTAAAATAATTATTTTTTATTATTATTTCATATCATTTTTAATCTACCGATAAAAATTACCGATTTTTTCTTTTTCACTATGTAATCTTATATAAGATATGTGTATCAAAATCTTTCAAATAAGCCAAAAAATGAACCATAAATTTCTAATAATCTCACTCCTTCTGGGCCCAAGCCTAACTGTGTTCAGACAAAACCAATCCATGAACCATCGGACAATGAAATAAAATATGAGGTTCAAACAAGTAGAGAGGCTAATTATCACACAAAAAAACGTTCTTGGTACTTGGTTTGATCATACGTACACGGTACACGGCACGCGACCAAATTAATACACAATCTAGGACTATAAATTATAAATAGGAAAATGCATATATAAATTAATGAATTGATATTATAAATAGTTGCTACAATAATTATGAACATACTAATTTAGTTTTCTTCACCTGATCTCGTATTAATAATCTGGATTAGCCATAAGCTTCCATTAATCAAGATTTAAGATTAAAAAAATGATATACACGTGGCCGAAGTTAGATTCTATCATATTCTTCATTTGGTTGACTCTCTTCCTAGTTCCTAGGCCCTTCCTCCTATTAAACTTTGACCTTTTAGCAAGTGGATAAAAGGGAAGCAAATTTTTTAAAATGTGATTTTTAAAGAAAGACTTAAAACTGTATTACATCCATGTGCTCTTGTTGAAATTTTCAAAAGGGGACTCAAAGTAACATCAAATTTTATTTATTTTTTTAATGACAATCTCAAATGCATGTATCTTTAACTAGTTTTTCACATCCCTAAGAGGTTGTCCTAGATTATCATTGTCTAACAATATGTTCGGCTCTGATTGATCGACTATAGTTTTTCATTATCATCCCCGATCGGAAAGTCTTTTTCGAGTGACTCTATATCATATATTTATTGTAATGTATATGTATCAAATACATTAAATATGTCAATATGATATGATCTATACTATAAATTTAGTTATTTGGGGTCAAATTTGGTAAATTGAGAGAAAAAAAATATATTGGAGAGGGTTAAATGTCTCACGATGAGCGAGTTAATGTTAGGTTGTATAGTGAATTAGTGGGGGTGGTTGTTTCATTATGATGACATTATCTAGTGGGTTTACTCCAACATAACCACTAATGTTCGGGGAAAGGAAGGAAAAAATGGCAAGATTTTTGTTTGAAGAAATAAATAATGTGAATCCACAAATGTACATATGATGGGTGGGTTGGCCTTGATGGGTAGAAGAGAGAGTGAGTTGGGGCCTTGTGGGTCTCCTTTTTGTGATGATTCCTTTTTAAGTCAACCTCCAATCAATCATTATTTTTAACTTGTCTTTTTCCAATATATATATATTTATTTTATTTTTATTTTTATTTTTTTCATTCAACCAAATTATAATTATAAATAAGAATTGTCACAAATTTTGATATACGATTAAAGATATAAGATTTCATATAAGATTCATTTTAAAATTTAAAATTTATAAAAATTATTATTTAAGATTTGTTATCATTTTAAATGAATATTTAATATTTAATATTAGAAAATTTATTGAATAAAATATTAATAGAATATCAATAATAATGAATGTTTTAAATTAATCTATAAAAAAAAAAAGAGTATTTGTGATTTTATGTCACGTTGATTGGATAATTATGACACGTTTTATAAACATATCAAATTTAACCATAGTGGAATTGTGTTGCAAATTTCTTAACCAAAGGAGAGGGTTAATTATGATGATTCCTAACGATCGTTTTGACTTTTGACCAATATTTGTTGTCTCATGATTATCCAATTAAGACGTACTTACAAGATTCAAAGTACATGAATACTTTCCTATTCATATTAAGTGTCCGGAAGTGTTTAAAAAAACAGGTTTATAAATAAAAAAAATATATAAAATTGTATTGTAAATATATCTAAAAAATACTTAGCACTCCTAAAGGGGCTCTAAATTGAATAAGAAAATATCAAACATATATAGAATAATAACATCCATAAAACTTGGAAGTGAAATCTGTAATTATTTATTTAATTAAATAATTGAAATTATATTAATTTAATACTATTAAATGCCTTTACATAGATGTATAAAATCTACTTCCTCCTTATTTTTATTTTTCGTATTATATGAAGCATTAAATAAAATAAAATATAAAAAGACAGCAGTTACTTTATATATATATAATTTATTTTTATTTTTTTAAATGGCAATTATCCAACAGGTAAGATTGGTCATAAAATTTAACACGAAACTTTCCTCTTATACAAATTAAAATAGACAATATATATATATATATATATATATATACATTGCCCCTAACGCCTCCCCCAAATATTAGAAACTCTCCCCCCTACGAGATAAACTGTCCGTGACTCTGTCTATGATCTAAAAGAACGCGGAGCTTCCCCCCTTTCTGCAATTCCTGGTCCCATTTTCTAGAAGTAGAAGAAGAAGAAGAAGAAGAAACAGAGCTGATAACGTATTCCATAGATTATTTGATCGATTGGCTGTAGTGTGTTTTACAAAATGAGGTGCAAATCGCACCCATCCGATCTCAGTAGTAGCGTCGGCGTCTGCGCCTCTTGTCTCCGGCAACTCCTATTCGCTTATGTCGACGCCCAGTCGCAGTCGCTGTCAAAGTCGCAGTCTCAGTCTCAGTCTCAGCAACAGGTAGATCATCAGAGGAAATCCGATCCTCAACTTCATCAGCCGCCGCCTATCGTCTTCCCTCGCTCTGTCTCTCCCTACGTTTCTCGGCGGAAATTGGATAACAGTGACCAGAACAACCGTCCTCGCCATCAGAGGTTCTACAGTACTCCGCAAGTCAGACCTACGTACGCGACCACTGGAGATTTTGATAATACGCCTGGCTCTTTTGGCCAGAAGCCGAAGAGGAGATTCTCGCTCTGGTCTAGTCTATTTAGGTCTAGATCCGATAAATTTGACACGGATCCTACTAGGAATCCTGCTCGAGCTATATCCCAGCCGGCATCGTACTCTACTCCGTCACCATCTCCGGCTTGGTTCTCATCTATCTTATCCGGCCGTCGGAAAACGCAATCGAGGTTATACGCCGTGGATTGCTCTGTCGCAACGGTAAGTGAAAGACCTCGCCGGGGGATGGATCGAGGAATGTCGCCGGTGAGGACAGCTGAATCCGAAGAGGATCAAGATGTGTTCGAGATATCTCCTACAGTAGCGGGAAACTCGTCGGAGACTACCGAGAAGTTGCGGCGATCTCCTGCGGTGGCTCTAGGATCGGCCTGGCGAGCGAAGCCTGGACATAGCCGAAGCATCTCAGGAATCACGTTTTGCTTGAGTCCCCTCGTGAGAGCGAGCCCTAACCGACAGTGGAACCAGAAGAGCTTCCCGCCAGAAGCGAAATTTCCCGGGGAGGTAACCGTATCCAGAAAGTCCCCCTGCCCGCACCTCTCCAAGGCGTCGTTATACTGCGCGAACCGGTCCAGGAAGATCGCGGACTTTGGAAGAGTCAATCCCAACCGTTGATTTCGAAAACCGTTGACATTTGACCCCCGTGCTTGACGGTGATATTATTACTTCCCGTCAATTCCCCCCCCCCCCCCCCCTTTTTTTTTTCCGTGTTCATCCCCACACAAATAATTTTCGAATTTATTAAAATTGGGGAATAATCAAATTAAAAAAAAAAAGATAAAAAAAAATGAATATCTTGTTAAATTAATATTACTGAGATAAAAAAAGTTTATTAATTTAAAAAAAATATATTAAATTATCAAAAAATTAAAGATTTTTTGTGCTTGTTAACATATGCTTAGTTTGAATGAAAATGAAAGATTTCACTGTTTGTATAATTCAAGAAATTCAGCATTCTCTTTATTTTTAGTTTGAATGAAATTCTAGGACTGTAAAATTAAATTGATGCCGGACAAATTTGATAATTATTGTCATTTGGACTATATTTTAAATTATTCATTTTAGTCTTAGAGTATGTGGTTGGTCCACGTGTACAGTGTGATCTTGAGGACCCAAGGTGGCATCTTGGAAGAATCGGTATTGCTTTTTGCCAAGTGGAACTTTGTCGTCTCTATGATCTATACATATATATCTTAGTCATATGGCGTGTTTGATTGATGGGGGGGGCGGAGCCCATGTGAATCGAGAAAGTTGTATTACACGATTTTTTTAATATAGCTTATGGTGTGGGCCCTTCTGATGAAGATGACTTGACACGAATCTTCTTTATCAACGGTCATAACCAAAAGCTTGGTTATGAAATTCCATTATTCCAGCTAAAATGAGTCCAATGATAAGGACTTTAAAAAAGGAGTTATTTTTATATTTAGTTTTATAATATATTTTATTATTTTAATAAATTAAAATAAAAACGAAAATATGATATTTACGAACTGAAATTACGCTTTTAGTGCTGTTCAACAGTTGAAATCACTAGCTTTTATTACTATTCTAGTGGTCCATTTCCCTTTTCCCTTTCCTCTTTCGTTATATTTTCCCCCTTTTAAACCTTTAAATTGAAATTTCAAATATTCTTTGTAGAGGGGCCAAATTTTAATTTTCAAAATTATTAATATAAACTCAAAAAATTCCAAAACATAATAAAAATAAATAGAAAGAACCTTTTTTTGTGATTTTTAAATTTTAAGGACCTTATTCTAGTTATTACAAATAATAAATTTATATTTAAAAAAAAAAAAAAAAAGTCATGTATGTGACACTTAATATCTTCTTAAGTGGTATCATGATGACGACACTTACTGTCTTAAACAAGAGTAAGAAAATTCGAGTTATAATAATAAGTAGAGATTAGATTTTTGTTTATTCTATAAACCATGTGACATTATTCCATCTTCATAATTTATATATATATATATGTATAAGTTTATAACGTGTCAATGGTGGGTGTGAGGACAAGTTGAGGGGCCTTTTAGACTTTTTCTTTTACTTTGTGGGCAGTGCATGCAAAATCTGTCCACCTCGATATCATTTTTATCATTACCCAGAAAGAAAAAAAAAAAAACACAAAAAGGGTGATTAGAACTGTTACAAAGAACAAGTATGTGTAATAATGACCTTCTTTTCACAACCTTAATCATGTTGCAACTTTATTAAGCACGTGTTTGTTTAGAAAAGCTTCATTTAGGCTTCGATTAATGGATCCCATCTATTATACTCATTTGTGTAGTGGATGATGAAATGGTCTTTGATCTCCTTCTTTTTCTCTCTTAACAAAAACCTTAGCCCGTCGTTCGTTTGTTTGAGAATTTTTTTAGTAAGAATTTAGATCATTTTTCATCTTTTTTGGGATTTCTTTTTCTTTTTCTTTTTTTTCAATTGATTTTTTTTTGTCGATTTTTTTATTTTTCAATAATAACTATTTATTTTCCTCTAACAAATTTAGTAATATTAAATTTTTATTGATATCTTAAATTTTATTAATTTTAAAATATTATAATAATTTATTTCAGAATAAGATGAAGAATAATTATGTATTTATGATATTTAATATTGTAATATTATTATATATATTTTTTCAATTGATAATATAGTATTGGATTTTGAGAGTTTTGTTCTTAAGGGTATATAATTATTGGATTATATAATTTTTTTTTTATTTTTCAAGCTTAAAAAGTATTTTATATTATTCATTTAAGAAAATCTCAAAATTTAAAAAATACGATCTTAATAGATGAGTGTATATAATTCTTATTCTCTTTAAATTTATTTACAAAAAAAATCTATTTATAATCATTCGTTTAATTTATAATTTTATTTTTATAAAATAAATTATTTCGTTTAATATTATATATATATATATATATAATATTAGATCTATCTCAAATACACTTATATCATCCGTACATTCGATCCAAAATGAATCCTGACCATATTAGCAGATTATAAAATTTGACAGATCTGTAATTTATTTTATTTGTCCCCATAGGACGAAGGTGGAGATCTAGCTGGCTTATTACGATGGCAAAGTTGTATATATTTTTTCATTGTTTGTTTTGCATGTTCTGTTTCTTCTATTATTTTTGTCTTTTTTTTTTTTTTTTTTTTCTTCCCCACGCTCCCAGAAAACGAAACACACACCCACACATATGAAAAAAGAAGAAAAAAAAAAAAACATGTTATGTTTTTTCTTGGGTAATGTACTGTTTAAAGTTTAAACACCTTATTTGAGGGAACTAAGATCTGTAATTTGAGCCCATATTCAGTTGGATCGCGCTAGACAATTTTCTTCAGGCCGTTTTTTGTTGGGCCTTGATATTTTTGTTTGGTTTAATGTTGGGCCTCAGGTGAGTAGCAGCTGCCCATAACAATTGATAGTAAAGCGGGTTTAATGTTGTTAATGATACGACAAAATACCACCATTTCAAATTTGTAATCATGTGAGTCCCAAAAACAATAACTTACGGCTTAAGCAACTGAATATTTTCATGTAATCTTGAAATCCATAAACAATGTACCAGATATCATCAATAAACCCTACACAATTTTCCAGACATTATTTTCTTCCGAATCCAATCAACACAAACTTTCATTCCGAGATTCCGTGACATTAGTCTTCACCCCCCTCGCCTTGGAATCATCGATATAATTCTGATAAATGTATGAAGCAAAACCCAAAATGGCAAGAAGCATAGCAATAATCTTCACCCCATTCACCGGATCATGAAAAATAATCACAGAAACGATCGGAGTAACAGCTAAGGAGAGGGTACTGATAACATTTGAGAAAAGGGAGGACACCACAAAAATCAACCCGACAACGCCGACCGAACATACCTGCCAAGCCACGGCCGTAAAAGTCAAAATCAACACATAACTAACTCTCCCTTTACCAAAACCATCCATTTCACTTCCCAAACTCTTCCATTCTCCGCTTACAAACAAACCAATGATTGAAACACAAGTAGCTATCAAAGATGTATAAATCTGCATTTCCAATACCACGGTGAAAGTTTCCCGTTTAATAACCTTCTGAAAGGAAAGCTGCATGAGAGAGAGCAATAGAGAGTACAAGGCAGAAGCTCCAAGGGTACAAAGGAATCCAAGAATATACTTCTCATTAGAGATTTCGGAAGGCCCTTTAGAATCATCATTGATTGCAATAAGGGCAGCTGATAATGATAAGACGGCCACAGAATTGAAAATGGGGGCTGTTATTTTCTGAGAATTGAGGAAGTAAGAGAAAACGGCATTGAAGGCCAATTGGGTTGCACAAATGAGGGAATAAGTAGAGGCCGAAAGGTACAACAGGCCTACAGAATATAACATGTTATCTCCTGCTATGACTATTCCGAGGAAGAGGTAGATCAAGGAGATGATGAAGATGGAAGGGCGCTGGGAAGATTCCGGATGGGCTTCAGAAGTGGAAGGGAGGAAGAAGAGCGGGATGATGAGGATAGGGAAGGCAGCAGTTTGAACTAGAGTAGCCATCCAAGTACTGTTTCCCCCTTGGTCGTAGTAGAATCTGCCGAGTAAAACAGCGGCAGATTGACCCACAAGGAGGAAGATAATGTTGATTGAGACGAGGAGCCACCATTGCCAGCTTTTGAGTTTACGGAGGGGTAAAGGGTTGGTGGGACTTTCTTCTTTGTGTAAAATTGGTTCTTCATTCTCTGTAATTTAGAAGTTGTAAAGCGAGTTCAGGATTATAGGAATAATCATCAAACAGGTATAAACAGAACAACTTCCATATGGAGAATAATGAAGGGAAAACTCAAATGACTGATGAAATTACTTGTTTCTAGTTATAGATGGGGAAAAAATAAGCCCTTTTTCTTAGTGAAAGTTTCAAACAAGAAATAATATGTATGATTCATACAGAATTTAGCAGCTTTCATAGACTAACACAGAGATGACTGATGAGTAATGTTTGTCCTCTGAAATGAATTGAAGATTGTACTCCCAACATGTATTAAGAAAAACTGTAGACCAAAACATGTCTAGAAACAGCAACAAGAAGAAATTCACATACGTCTGACAAAAACTTAAATTTTTTTGTTTTCCTTCTTGCTAGGAATGCACATTTCAGCGTGATTATCATCAGCTACTACCTATAATTCAGCGGGGGAGGGGGGGGGGGGGGATTTACGTTCTAGTTCAACCCAAAAAAGACCTAGTAGCCAATTGACTCGAAGAAGAATACCCATTTCCGAAAAATTCTGAAACAATAGTAACAGGAGAGAAAAACGAAAAAGAAATGAAAGAATCCGATGATATATATAAAAGCAATGAAAAAAGGGGAAATAAAACCTGGCATGTTGTTGTTCATGGTTCGGCGATTGCACGAAATTTACATAGTACTCAGGAACTGTTAAAACTTTTTAGGGCGTATTGAATTCTAACTCAAATCACTATTTGGGTACTGCGGTTTAGGGTTTTTTTTTTGGGTTAAATAGTCTTATCATAAATAATAATTTGTAAAATAATTAATCTTTTATTATTTATTTAAAAGAAAATAATTATTTTATTCAAATACTTATTATACATTTATCTCTATCATTATTTTTAGCTAAAAAAATAACAAAACTCTATTAACGTCAATAAAAACTTTATGTTGTACATTATCAACTCATATGATTTTAATACATTGAACTAGATTGAGATATATGTTCAAAATTCGCTGGACTTATATAGGCCATTATTTATGGACCGAGAGCTTGGTCCAATAAATTATGGATTGAAAACTCGATCTAATATTCTCGGTTCATTGAATTCTGGACCGAGAACTCGATCAATTGAATTCTAAACCGAATTCTCGGCCCACTAATTTTAGTGTAGTCATTTTTGGACCGAGATCTCGATCCAATTACTTAAACGTTATTGTTATATTTTGTTTTCTTTTTATGTTCAATAGATATTTATTTTAAATTATTTATTTTTTAGAAATGAAATCTTTTGTATATATAATTATATGTTTTGACAAGGAACACCTCAAAACTGTCAAAATACTGATTTCCGAAATACTCACAACTCTAAATGTGACTCTCAAGCAGAAGTATAATATTCTCAAGGATCAGGAGCTAATATCCTACCAGAGTTGCAAACGGTTAGTTCGATCTTCAAGGTACATTGTCTTCGATAGAAAATCGATACCAATGGTTGCCTGATACAAAGAAAAAATGAAAACATATAGTTAAGAGATAGAGTAATCAGATGCCGTGAAAAGGAGAAAATATTAGTGCAATTAACGAGATTTATACGAGGAAACTGGAGTTACGAGCACCAAAATTGCATATAACAAGCAGAAAAATTCACATTACCTGAACTATCAGAAGATTAGAGTAAATGGTTTGGCATTAAAAAACTCATCAAACAGTTGAAAACTATAGGGCGTAGAAATGCTTATAGGAAATGTTACATCTTTATATGAAACTAATACTAATTTTCAGCAAAAAAAACCAAATCAAATTCAGACTCGAAAGCAGAATTCGAGTCCGATCTCAACCGATCACGCATCCAAAATAATAGAGTTACTGTAGAAGAAGACGATGCAGATTTGCAATCCGAGTACCTGATGTGTGTTATCAAACTTATCGTACATGAAGCAAGTGATGATACTGGTTTTCCCGACGGACTGATCCCCTAAGAATACCAGCTTGTATTTTGCAAGAGCAGAAACCGGCGCCGTAGTTTTCGTTCTAGATCTCTTCCGGTTAGAGATCTGAGTTTTTCGCTGATCAGATCGATTACTTCTTCTTTTAAATATTTGATTTTCTGTCCATTGCGGGAGGGAGAGACTCGACAGTTTGTGAGATTTTGCGCGTGAAAGGTGTTTGAGGAAGTTGAAATAAAACGACCTCTTTACCCCTCGTTTAAGCACGTCGACACTGTTTCTGCTCTTTGTTATGCTAAAAAACGACACGTCGACACTATTTCTTCGGGTTTAAAGCACATGCCGGCCACGAGAAAATTCACTCCCTCTTTCAAGGCCCAGTTGAATCGACTGAGAGAGAGATAGAGAGCAAAGCGGAGGTTGAGAGAGAAGAAATGGCGTTAAGAGCGGCCCTACTTCACCATTTTCGAGTACCAGTCCAAGCTCTAACCCTTACCGGATCTAAGCGGAGCCAGCAAGTAGGTTGGGAAGGCTCCCTACGGTTTCTTTCATCGCACGACGATCACTTGACCAAAGAAGAGATTATCGAGAGAGTGCTTTCCGTAGTCAAGAGCTTCCCTAAAGTCGATCCTTCAACGGTCACTCGATCTCATCACTTTATCTCATTTTTCTGATTCTAATTGTTGTTTTCAGCTTGTTAATCTTTCATTTTTAGTTAAAACTGAATTTTATTTGGTCAATTATAGAATAAGGGGAAGTCTGGTAGGATTTTGGCAGAATCACTAACCCTAGCTTATCATTTTAATACGTGATCGATGAATGTGAAGCTCAGTCAACGGAAATTGTATTCCCTCATTGGGTGAATTTGATTTGCTGTTGTGTAGAGGAAATGATGGGAAAATAAAGAACAAAATAATTAGGACCTCATAATTTTCACTTAGAGCTACTTGATACTTTTCATTTAGAAACTTGAAGCCCTACTATGTATTCTTGTTAGTTTAAAGCACTTTGGTAATGAATGCTTTTATCTTCATACTTATGAAGTACTCTGGAAACACAGAAAACAATCTTTGAAATCATCGATTGGCTAGATTATTAGGGTAATCTGATGTTCTGTTGGCGACGCTAATCATAATTAAGATTATGGGAATGATTCAAGTCATTTTTGAACTATTCTATGATTGATTTGGTTACACCAAGTTTTGTTGTGTTTAGGAGAAACTAATTGAACACCTTCAAGACAGAAGTGCTTCATTGTTTAACTTTTGCTCATTTCCATTTTATACAACACTCTGCACCTGTTGGCTTTGTGTATCGTTCAAAATGAGGCGACACGATTTTGGATTTTCACACGGTTGAAGTTTGACTCTGATACCTTCACAATAAATTGATATTATGAATAGTTAACCATAGAGTTTTAGTTTGCTGTTTGTTAATATATCAAACCATCTTTCTAACTTATCTACTTAAACTCTTTTCCTTAATGCTGTATTATTTAATTCCAGATTATTGAACGTAGTCCCTCATTTTTCTATTCAGCCATGGATGATATCTAAGCTTAGATGAGGAAAGCATCTGTTCATTATCTCTCAACTAAAATGTGATCCTTTTCCTTTTCTAGAAACTTGCGGAGATTATAATATTGTGTGTTATGACCTACAGGTGACTCCTGAAGTACATTTCCAGAAGGATTTGGGTTTGGATAGCTTGGACAATGTGGAGATTGTAATGGCCTTGGAAGAAGAATTCAAGCTTGAGATTCCAGACAAGGAGGCCGACAAGATTGATTCTACAAACCTTGCCATTCAGTACATCTACAACCATCCAATGGCTGGTTGAGAACAACTTAGCACTGGTTTTTTCTTTCAGTTAGTTCTTTTAAAAGAGGAACGACCAATCTCAATGTTTGACTCGTGTTTGTAAAAGGCTTCGATCCACTTATTCGGGTCGAAAAATAAATTTGTTTATCTGTTAAAGCACAATACTAGCATATGCTAAAACTACAAATTTGTCTGTCTTCTTTGCAACATATTTTTGCAGACAATTTTTCTGGATTTGGCTGTGTCCAAATTACTTCCCACTCTTGTTTCTACTACTCTGGTTAATCTAATACATGACTCCATAGCTAACCCAGTTTGGGATGGGGACATTTCTAAATTCCAAACTTATTTATTAGCTTTTTCAACTTTCTCACAAATATTTTGCCTCACTTAAATACAACAGAGGAATAGACCCAGAAAACAATGAACTTGATAACAATACATCAAGCTGGATGCATATTGATAATAGATAGCAGAATAGCTGTCAGACCAAAAACATTATTATTCCTCCCTGTTAATGGCGAAACAACACCTGTTTCATTAAACCCATCTTCACAGGTTGAAGATGCATCCATGACTGCACTTATCTTAATGTTAGCATCTTCATAGTGCCTGCTCTTGTAATTTTCCTTAGCTTCTGCCACCAAAGTCAGAGCATCTGAATAGAGTTCCAAACAGTCGTTCAAGCATGACTTCATACCAGACTCCGACCCTTTATTTTTGATCAACTTTTTTGCGTACTTACGCGTGCTTGTTACGTTCTTTCTCACGAGCTTGAACGAGATTTTCCCGAGGTGGTATAAACCGGTCAAGTCTTTTCTAACACCCGATTCAAGAGACGATGAGCAGAAGTTGTAGTCTATGTTTGGATCTTGCTCTGAAAACTCTCTACAAATTTGTGGGATATTGATGTTGTTGTTATCGGCTTTGATATTGAAATTGGTGAGGAATATTGTGAAGAAGTAGAAGAAGAAGATCATGATGATCATTTGGTTTAGGGAAAAGAGCAAATTCATACGTTGATCATGCAGAAGCTTCATTTTTCTTGTTGTGGGTGTTGGTTTGATTAGGATGTATGCATGTACTTATCTTTCAATTTGTTCAACTACAATTGTGAGTTAGATAGGCATGAAAGTATATATATATATATATATAGATGGGCGGAGAGAGCCAATACCGGTAGTATTACATACCCTCAACTTTATTAAAATTAGGATTTTAGCTTAAAAATTTTAAAATAAATCCTTAAAAGTTTAGCCTAAAAATATGTGATTTAAATTTTAGTTTTAATTGTAATACAAGATGCGTTTGATTTGGAGAAATTAATGGTAAAGAAAATGTGCCCATCTTCATTTGAGTTTGGTACGTATTTACATTATCCAGAAAGGAATATTTGCATAGATCAGCAGGCTAATCATGAAATGGACTTTTTAGCCATATTTCATAATGTTAATAATGTCATACTCTTCTTGTCATGCATTACTAGATTTGGCAAGACTTGTGTACATGGCCATTAGAAGGCGTTGCTGCATTCCCTATTATATAGTTGTTATCAACATCACATCCATGTTTAATTACTAATGTGTTACATTTCATATGTGTATAGACATATCGTAATGTAACGTTCATATAAAATGATCATGATTGTTGATATTATATGATTATCTGTTAGAGGAGAATCAACTAAAAATGTAAGCAATCTATATATTCAAGCAAAGCATAGGACCATAGTAATTTTGGCGGTAGTTACTATTAAGGCCGGCCATAATCTTAAACTTTAAGCTATTTTGAAGTTTTTAATTTTGTATTTTATCTTAAAACCCTAAGACATTGTTAAACCTCAATCACACCTCCGCCATCACTCCATCAAACCTCAATCACATAATTCGCTTTCATCACAGTAGACAAAGACATTGTTAAATGTTGTTGTCATGTTTTAAAGATGCAACCATATCTGAATTGGACATATACATTAAATATCTTCACTTGTACCAAAATTTAACTGTTACAAGCTTTTGTGAATACTAAACTTCCTCAATGAGGGTGGTAACATCCACCACTTTTTGCGCAAGTCTAGTCGATTCATGCGCCGTCGAGTTTGCATCTCAAGAAATGAACCGAAACTCAAGAATATCAACAAAACTTATGATCTTGAAAATGCTTTCGATGATAAGCTCAAGCCACAATCGGGGAACCTTGTTACCTAAAAGTAAATCCATCACCCAGATGCATCCAACTCAACAACAACCTTAGAAAAATCCCTATGTCGAGGGCGAGTTACAAACCTCGTAGACACGCCTCAACTTCAAGCTCCTCAACAGACATACCCTAATTAATCGGCCCGTATAATGTAGCCATAACCTCCCTCAACATGGTTTACGAATCATGACCTCAATGCTTGCCTTATGTGACTTAACGACGAGCGAAGCATCACAATTAATTTTGTAACACCCTGTCGGAGGAAAGGACCAACTACTAAACTCGGGGGCCTTGCTACCACCAAGGGTCCCAACCACCTGAACGCTAGAACCAACGATCTCCTCCAAAAAGGAGGTAATATCGAAGGCCAACTCTTCCACACCTTTGGAGCTGCCACCATGAAGAATAGAGTTGCGCAAAGACCACAACGTCCAGTAAACACACACAAACAATTCCACCAATTTCTTGTCAAGACTAGCAAATTCCAACATCACATAATGAAAGTTAATTTTTTATTTTGATACAACATCAGCAGTTAACGATTTAATCCAAAGCTGGTCGGCAAAGTTACAGCTCCAAAATAGGTGATTAATCGACTCACCTCGCTGATTGCAAAGAAAACACCTATTACAAATAGGCAGCCTACGATTCTCAAGCAGATCTCCAGTTGGAATCCATCCCTTACAGGCCCTCCAACAAAATATTTGTATTTTACTCGAAACCTTACATTTCCATAACACTCTCCACCTACCCCTAGAAACACTCGGGTTTGACCCCGAAGCGATATCACTGATCTCAATGGCACTCGATACCCACTTCGTATCGAATAATTACCATGCTTCTCAAAATTCCAATGAAAAACGTCTCTTCTACCCGGACACGGACAAGGCATGTTAAGGATGTCCTCCGCGTCTTCTAAAAGAAAACAGTCACGGATTAACTGGTCGTGAACCATCCTCCCAACGGAAGGCAAAGATCTGCCACCCTAACATTAATTGGAATAACCCGGGGAGAGAAGGGCATAAACGTAGTTGGCCTATCGAGCCACTTGTCTCCATACACCCGAATAGATTCACCTGAACCCAAGCACCACCTAGCCCCTCTAGCCCACAGTGAGCTTCTCCACATATGGGTGAATAATATATTGGTGATAAGATTTTCGTGTAATAAGTCTTTTGCGTTTTGTGATATAATAGGTCAAAGTTGGGTGAATATCTTTTTGTTATATTATATTTTATTAGTTCGGATATTTTTAAATTATTAATAATTTAATATAATATAAAAATTTAAGTTTTAAATTCAGATTATATTACTTCTTAAATTATTATATTTATATATATAAATTATTTAATTTTCATTTTCTATATATATTAAGAACTTATTCACTAAAGAAATTATTAAATTTCAATAAATATAAATTATTATTCTATTTCATATCGACTCAGATTTTGAGTTTAATCTAATCAAATATTTTTCAAAGTCAAAATTAGGTTTAATAATTTGATTTTTGATACATTTGGAACGCCCAACATAAAGAATTCGAATGTTTTGAATGGTGGAGTCTTTAAGGGTCAAATTTTCCGGGTCATGTTCATGCTTTTACCTAATATTTCCATACGAAAAGGGAAAGAAAAAAAAAAGAGTTTGAATTGCAGGTTTGACTGCTACTAAGCTTGAAGAAGAAGAAGAAGAAGAATTTTTATTTTTTTATTTTTTATTTTTGGGTCAAGCTTATATATATCATAAGAACAAGCTCAATTCCAAATCAAAATCAGATTATAGAAACACAGCAAAGAAGAATGATTTTTGCTCATCAAATTATAATAGTTTATGATAGTAATTGGAAGGCTAAATTAATATTTTTATTTTCTAAAAATTTTATTATTTGGTCATTCTCATCCTTAAACTTTTAAATTATTCAATTTTATACTTTTAAGATTTTCAAAAATATTAAAATTGACATATAACATATCAAAAATATTATTAAAATGATTATTGAAGTGATTATTATTGATATTTAATATTATAAAAATAAATTTTAATTAAAATTATGAATTAATTTATATTTAAAAAAAATATTAATTTTAAAATATGATATATTATTTTTGAAAACTAAAATAAAATATTTTAAAAATATTAAAAACGGAATTTTAAAAAAAAAACAGCACTTATTTCCAGCACTTTGCATCCCACCGACGTTCTGACTTTCAAACCTGTTTTTTACGTCCATTCAATCAAATGTTCGAGATTGGTTTTGACTGTAATAGAACAAATTCAATTGGATCTAGACTCACACGACCTGTCGGATCCATTATTGCCGACTAAAATGTACGAACGACATGTCATTCTGTAACCCATACACGAATATCTAAGGAGTACATTTGTCCTTACCCAAAAAAATATGAGAATGAAAAAAAAACGTGTCATAATCAATGAACCAAAATAAAACGAAGCACAATTTCGTGATGATCTGCATACACAGTAAGAAACCATTTGCCAGATCATATCACTAAGCTTAAAGAAGCATGTTTATAATAGAAAGAGCAATAGCCGACAGCTGAAATATATCATCATTCATCTTCGTTAAGGGAGAAACGACACCTTCTCCCTCATCAAACCCATCTTCACATGTCGTTGGAGCATCCATCACAGAACTTATTTCAATATTAGCATCTTCATAACGCTTAGCCCTGAAAGCTCTTCCAGCATCTTTAATCGTCGGAAGGGCGTCGGAATAAAGCTCAAGACAATCCTCCAAGCACGATTTCACGTACGGGCTGGCGACATCGTTTTGCTTGGTTTGGTTGTTCGAGATCAGAAGCTTCTTAATGTGGTGTCGTGTTGCTGTGACGTTGTGTCGGATCAGTCTCAGGGAGACGAGGCCCAATTTGCCGAGAGTGATGGGTTCGTGTTTGCGTTTGTGGGTGACGTGGTGGTGATGATGATGGTGGTGGCCGTGATGATGGTGGTAGTCATGATGGCGGCGGCGGCTGTGGTTGTGACTCCGTGTCGTTGCTTGGGTAAGTGATGAGATGCAGAAGATGAGGTTTATGTTTGGGTCTTTCTCAGAAGATTTCTCGCATGTTTGTTGGATGAGGGGATTGGGATTATTTGCAGAGGTGGAGATGATGAAGGTGGAGAAGAAGAAGAAGAAGAGGAAGAGGAAGAGGAAGAGAGTGAAATTGGAAGAATAGAAAGAGAAATTAGGCTTCATGCTTTTTTCCTTGTTAATACTTTGCCTCAAGAGGATTAGCTTTACTTTATTTATATATAGATATTACTGTCACAATTTTTTATTTTTTATTTTTTTATTTTTAACGATGAAAATCTAAAATGTGAAATAAATTAGTAACAGTCTAATTAAGAATCAATTTATCATAACAGCTTTTTACAATTATAATTATAAAATGGTAATAAGAGTTAATACTGAAAATGGTAGAAAGAGAATGAAAGAAAATTTAAAATTACTTTTTAAAATTAAAAATTCTAATTTATTTCTATTAAAAAATCTTTATTATTTATTTATTTATTTATTTATTTATTTATAAAATAAAATAAAATAAAATATAATATAATAAAATATAAATAATTTACAGTTACATGTCATGTCAAGTAGCTTTCTTCAAAATGGAGACACTCGAGTTACAGGACAACCAGATTGTCTCTAAACACAAAAGAAGACGAGGCAAACTTTTTGTATGCATTTTGCTTTGCGTGCTTCTATTTATATTTCTTCTTCTTAAAACAATCATCTTTTTCTTTTTCTTTTTTAGGGTAAAGAAAGAAATCGTATGATTCTCCCACATCACTGTAATTTTTGCCTTCTACCGAGTTCATTTGGATTTGGGCTTTGCCTTCATAGAGTTTGCAATCATGGCCCTTTTTAAAGTTTTTAAACCCTAAGGTCTAAAACCTCCTCATTTTTTTATTTGCTCACATTTCAAAATTGTAATGGACAGCAGATAAGAAAAGGCGGCCAGAAGAACACAAAAAGAAACGAGAAACGCCATAACCAAAAACTCACCAACCTAGCTGTATATCAGTCAATCAAATTGAGGCCAAAGAGATAAACAAACCCCGTTTCTCTGACTCTGAAGTGCGGACAAAAATGGCGTACCTAAGGACGGCAATGGATTCTGGTTTCTGGGACCTGAACGTTTCATCTCCTCAGACATTTGGTGGCTCCGCCAAGGCTGTGCCGGGCGACCCATTTCCTCTGGACGGGACTCGAGCCAGTCGAGCCCTTCGGATTCAGCAGGTTTCGATTCTTGGAAGTGGATTTCCGTTAGGTATTATTCCTTCTTTCTCTCCCACTTCGAGCAAGGAGCATGGCTCATTTGCCCTTCAGTCTCTCTTCTTTCAACCCGCCACCTCGAATTGGTACGTCCCTTTTCTCCTTGTATGTTGTACTGAAAATTATTAGAAGGGCTTGTATTCTTATTTATCTGAATCAACAGGTGGCTTGGTTTGATTGGACAGTTCCGTCCGAAGAAACTTATTTCCGATATCAAAGGGGAACTTTTGTCCGGAGAAGGATTGGAGGTGGCATCATTCAAAGAAGCAGCAAGACGTATTCTAGACAAATCACTTTACTCACTTGGATTGTTCACTCAGTTTTCTCCTACTCCTTCATCCTCTGTAATGTTCAGTTCTGAACAACATGGCGAGAAAAAAGGCCGAAGAAACAAAGTCATGCTCTTTCACGAGGCAAGCATTTGTTTTTCTATAGTCTCTGTATTACCTTTTGTATCTGTTTGCATGACCTAAGTAGGAATGATATTATGTTTCCTTCTGCTTCCTGTCTTTAGCTTCCTGAACATGATATTAGTTTGGAGGCAGCCTGGCCCGAGCTGTTCGTTGATCATAAAGGCCAGTATTGGGATGTTCCAGAATCCATATCCTTAGATCTCTTATCCCATATTTCTGATTCCGGATTTAGATACCGCTTAGGTTTACATAGAAATACTGGGAATCCTAAGCGGGTTAATTCCACAAATGGCGAAGGTGAACCTCCTCTTGCTCTTCAGCCTGGAATATCTGCAAAGGCTGCATTTTCTTATGAGAATAGCAGAGACTTTTGGAGAGTAAAGGAAAGGAAGGAGGATATCAAGGAGAAAACGGACAAGGGCGGTTGGTATTGGAGGCCCTCTTATGATGTTCGTCTTAAAGAGCCTCATTCCGCTATATCTGGAATTATCGGTTAGTCAAATTCCATTTTAAACCTTTTTTCTTAAAAGGACTTGTATTTACCTCTTGGTTGCTATATTATATGCCCAGGTGGCTCTTTGGGGGCTTGGTTTGGAGGTAAAGATGGGTCGGGGACAGTAGGCGGCATATCTATGACTAGTAAGAAGAAAGGTCCATTGAATGCTGATATTTTTGGCTCCATTTGCTATACTTACCAACATGGTAGATTCCGTAAGCTATATCGTGATTTGACCCGGATAGATGCTCGTCTGGATATTTGTTCTGCTACGGCTTTTGCCAAACGGATTTTCAATGGTTTCAAGAGTTCTGTTCAGGACAGAGACAGTTCAGTTTCTTTGCCCAGGCTTAATCTAATCTTTCAACAGCAGGTAATTTCAGATTTACGACCCATCCATATTCTATTTTATTGGTTCATGCAATAAATCTTAAGCGGTTGATTGCATTGTTCATTTGTTTGTAGGTTGTAGGGCCGATCGTGTTTCGGGTAGATTCTAGATTCTCGCTTGATTCTTTTCCGGGTAAAAGTGGACCAGAGGATATGATATACAGCTTGAACTACTCTTTGAGGCTTCTTAGATCGGGTAAAGTTGTGGCCTGGTATTCTCCAAAGAGGAAGGAGGGAATGATCGAGTTGCGGCTCTTTGAGTTTTAAGTTACATCTCTTTTTTCTTTTCTAATGACGTTTGATATTGTTTGAAGCACTAATCTATTTATGATAGAATTATCAGTTTAAGTGTTTCACTTGTTTAGTTTTTCAAATGCATTGCAGCAAGAAGTTTGATTGTAGCCTAAACCACAGCTTATATCTTATCCTAGCTTTCGTAGAGAAAAGAAGTAAAAACCCAACCCGACTTGGGAGAAAGAAGAGGAAATCAGATCGCACCATTGACATACACGACATGTCGTATTTCACCAATTAAGGCACTCGCAAACAAACAACAGGAATGATGCTGGTTTAGTACAAGACCAAGAGCAAGACCCAACCGAAATATTTGACGATTCCTTGTCATCTTCTTCCTTCATTATCCCATTACCAAAGACACTTGCTAATATGGGTTAGATGTATCAAATTCTGTTCACCAACACAGTTTACAGTTGCCGATCACACCTATAAAATCCCAAGCTTCATATCCGAATGTGCTACGAGGCCGGCCTGCCTATACATGCATTGGTGACCAACTCCACCCATTGCAAACCCCACTTTTTTTTATTATCTTTTATTACATCTGACATGGGAATCGGGAAATGTCTCAAATGGCTTCCTGACGAAGAAGAACAGTAACTTCAGCTTAACTAGAAAGAAGTGAGCACAAACAAAGGCACAAACCAGATGTAGTTTGTAATTTGTAACAGTTACTGAGTTAAAGTAGTTTGAAAACTACTCCTGCAATCACATTTTTTACATTGACCAACCTTGGCTTCTACATTTAGAATACTGCTTTTGTTTGGTGGATACATATTAGGCAAACAAGATTAGAAGAGCCTGGAAAACTGGAAATGAGGAAGAAAAAAAAAAAAAAAGACATCAGAATTGTGTGTTTGCTTGATTACCAGTGATTAAGAATCTTAGAAAGGTGTAGGCTACCAAATGAACCATGGCTTTCTTTAATCTTTAGTTCATCAACTTCATTTTCAGCTTTAATCCCTCTTTCTTTTTTCCCTCTACCAATTTCAACAAGCAAGGCATTGGATTCCCAAATCACTAAACCCAGTACAATATATTCGACCATTTTTTATTTTTATTTTTAGATCCAATGATATGAAGCCATAGTAATATCTTTCAACTTGGATCTTGGAACCTTAACTGTTGACAACAACAACAAAAATTGAAACAGAACAAAACAAAAAATCTTCACATTGTCCGTAAATCATGCCATTCTAGAAGGAAAAGCTAATAAACTATGGAAATATAACGAATAAGAAATGATCTCACTCCGACCGATCGACATTTTTTCCCCCCTGTGAATTGCAGTGTAGCACTTTGTTCTATGAATTTTCTTGAATTTGTTTGCCGATAACTGCGGATTTTAGTAATGAAGGAAAGAAGGTCTATCTTCTGTCGTTTATTTACGAATTATACCCCTGAAAACCACCTGAACATCTCGCTGATTTCCTCTCCGACGCGGTTGCCTTCTACGTCGTAGTCTACACCGGTTATTTCCATCTCCATCCGGCGGCTACTTCCGGTGAAGAATATGCCGGAGCTACGAAATGAGAGCGCGCGAGAAGAGAGAGAATTCGAGACTCTGTCCACGTAATCCATCAGCCAACCTCTGCCGCTGCCGGCAGTGGAGTCTGCGGCAGTGCTCCGATCAGGTGGATCCGTTTGGATTTCCTCCTTGTTCGAGAAGTTTCTGCTGTTTGCATTGGTTAGAATAACTTCAGTTTCTTCTTCCACGAGATATTCGAAAGAGCCTATGGAGTACGATCTCCTCGCTTCGGTTGATGAATCTGTAACCGCTCGCCGTTGACTCACGCTTCCGATCTCGAGCCGGAAACTGTCACCAGAGAAGCTAGTTGAGTCTGTATAAGAAGACTTTAGAGCTTTGAGGATATCAGATTCGGAGTTCGAAACAGGGGAACGACAGAGAGGACACGTGTCATTCGACTGGAGCCAAATATCGACGCAGTAAGCATGAAATGCATGGCAGCAGAGAGGAAGCAGCCGGAGCTGGTGATGAGGCTGGAATTTGGATAGGCATATTGCACAATCAGCAGCTGCATCAGAAGCTCTCTGGCGAGTAACAGAGGCGAAGGTGAAAATCGGAAGCGAGTCCTTGAGAGGAGTAGGATGTTTCTTCTGTACAGGAGAAACTCGACGATTGGAGGAGGCGGCCGAAGTGAATTCAGAGGAAGCGGCGTTGGAGAGGTGAACGAGGCAGTGGCGGTTGAGGTAGCGGAGAAGAAGGCAGAATGATACGGAGGCGAAAATGGTGATGGCGAGGATTATTAAGATTATTAGTACGCTTGGACTAAAGGAGCTCTTCATGGATGATGATGATGGTAAAGGATTGTGCGGTGGAGGAGAGGTGGAGATGGCTGAGTCATAGTAGAGCTGTGCTGTTGTGATTCCTCGTGGAGTTCGCGACGATGGCGGCTCCGCTCCTAAAGACATTGCGTTTCGTGTTTCTTTTATTTCTTTTTTTTTTTTTGCAGAGCGAGAGAGAGAGAGAGAATGGCGCGGAGGGAAGTAAGTGGAGTTTATATATGTCAGTTTTATATAAGTCGTACGATTGGAAACTAAAAAAGAAGTGTGTCTGGACTTGGGACACGTGAGGAGCACGGGATAAGAGGGATTAGATAAGCTTTTCCACGTAAGATGTAATTTACATGTATACAAAAATTCGGAGAATAGATACAGTGATGCTGATTGGGAGGCCTATGGTCAATCAAACTAGGCAGAGTTGTTTATGAGTCAACGACTTCATCATTAATCTGCTTAATTTCATCTACAAATCCTCCATTAGTAGTCGTTAAATTTAGTTTCCTAATCTAAATAAAGTAAATAATATTATTAAATATTAGCATACAATATCATCACATTTGCTTAGAAAAGTATACATTATATTACTTATTCACTAACATCCATGTGCCGGGGCCTAGTCCAAGGCAAAAAAATATGCAGCTGATCACCATGAGACAATGTAACAACTTGTACGATATAGTATGATCGGTTAGTTATTAACTTATTCAAAACTAGGTCGGTTTATAAAATGTTTCATGTTTTTTTTAATATAGAATATTTTTTGGAAATTATAAAATAGATATTCAATAATTTTTTTTTAAAGGTTTTGTAGAAATAGGTAAAATTCTTAATTTATAAATTAATTAATTTTTTATAAAAAAATAATGTGAAATAAATTTTAATATTTTTATTTATTTATGGACTAATTATTTTAAAATTTTAATAAGTGATATAATAAGTGAAAAATATTTATTAATAGAATATATATATATATATATATATTCATCTAAAATTTAATTATAATAAATTAATAAATTTAATAAAAACTTTATAAAAATTAAAAAATAAAACTCTTAATAACTTAATCGTGTCAAATTTATATCTAATCATTAAAAATCTGCTAAGGATTTATATAATAATAATAAAAAAAAATAAAAAAAAAAGGGAAAATGATTGCGAGAGTGACTCATCATGTAAGATGTAAGATGATGTCCCATGTGACATATGTGTAGAGGAGTTATAACATCTTTCATAAATTTTTTTATTTATTCTACCTCAATTAAAATTTTAAAATTTATTTATTTTAAAATATAATGAGATAAATTAACCCCCAAATTCGAGAGGGGTGATTATACTTTGTGTTGATGGGCTACGTGTAAGGCCCAAGTCCGACCCAACATTCCGACCCAACATTTGGCCCAATAAATACTCACACTGTAAGCCCACCTTCTAAACAGCCCATAAAAGCTCAACCCAATCAATTGATTAAGCCTACCGAGTCTCCGATTCGCGACCCACACGAATCACGATCCTCCATTTCTCCTCCCAGTGATAGATAGCAGCCAAACCCTCTTCTCTCTCTCTCTCTCTCTCTCTCTCTCTCTCTTTTCCTCAAACCGACCTTGCGAGAGCCGAGCGACCCCGTCACCGCTTCATCATGTTCCGGCGAGCCACTAACCTCCTTTCCCGACCGATTCTCACGGACAGGGCTCGATCTTTCGCCGATGTTCCTGCTGCTTCGACTCCTGATTCCGCTTTTGTAGAGGCATGGAAGAAAGTGATCCCGAACATTGATCCTCCCCGTACCCCTCTCTCTTACATGCAGCCTCGCCCTGAAACTCCTTCTTCGATCCCTACTAAGCTCACTGTTAATTTCGTCCTCCCTTATGCTTCCGAGCTCTCCGGTAAAGAGGTTGAGATTAATCTTAGAGATTCCCTTGCTTGTCTGTGCCGATTCTATTTATGTGTTTTTTTTTTCAGCTTCTGATTTAGCATAGTGTGGATTTTTTTTTTTTGGTCGGGGAACGATGCTAATTTTATGATTTCATTTCCTGATTTGTTCTCATTTTTCGTTTCTGAATTAGGTCAATTCTTTCACTTTTCCGATTTATTACTATATTTTAGTATCTCACAGACTGAAAATTTGAAGTTCGATTTTAGGGCCTTGTGAGAATTTAATTGAATATTTCCATTATAACCTGTGGGTTTATGCAATCTCATATATGCCACGAGCTACTGTTTTGTATTCTGTACGTGAATTTTTTCATAGGGGTACTTGAAATTTGGGACTAAGATTATTCTAATGTTGATAGTGTTACATTTGATTCTATCTCTAGCTTACTTGGAGAAATTTTATAGTTGTATCAGTACTGAGTTTTTGTTGTTTGGACATGGAATTTTGTATTATTTCAGTTCGGACATTGACTGTGTGTTTTGTTGGAAGCTTGCTCCAACATTTGTGAAACCCATGTGAAATGAAACCACTCTCATTCTGTTTGTAAGATGGTGTCTCGCAACTTTATACTAGAAATAGGCATTGTGTTAATCACTTTGACATTCGATGTAGATGTAAGTGGTTAATGCATTCCATTGATAATTTAGTTCCATTGCTAATTTAGAAGTTACCATCAAATGGCCAAATGCATGTATTTGGGTTGTGGTTATGTTCAATCTAGATTGAACAACTGCCCAACCTTCAAGGACTGGTTGCCCACATAAGCTGTGGTTGAAGCTGTTGATCTCATGCAAAATGGTGCCTCTAACTATGTTATTGTTTTTCATTGTGGCGTTGAGATGCTTCTGTTTTTGTTTAAAATTTATTCCAATTTACTTTTGGACGCTTTCCCTTCACACCACCATGTTTGTGCTTCCCCTCGGTTGCTTATTCCAAATAATCCCGACTACTAAGGGTTTCTTCTTCTCCTTTTTTCCCCCGTCCATTCTGCTCTGTTGAGTTAGTTGCTTGTTTACTTTACCTTAACCCTTTATGAGGCAACCTGATCCCAGTATAGACATTTTACATAGATTGACGACCAGAAAAAATTTCCCAAATATGAAGCTTCACAAGTTTTCTCAGGGTTTTATAATTGGGCAGGACAGAATGAATTAGTGCATTAACCTTCGGACTCGCAAGGGGCTTTGAGTTTAGTTATAAATAGACATCACAAAATTGATTTCCTATGCTACTTGAGATATTGCACCATTGTAGAGTTTTGTTGGTATCCTTTCTTTGGACATAGAAGAGAATGCCATAAAAATTTAAAGATAGAAGAACAAATGGCTGAAAGAGAAGAACAACTAAATCACCAAAAATGATGACATGTGGTCGGAACACTTTCCCTTCACCAGTGAGAACTCATTATCCTTGAATTTGATTTAGCTCCCTTGAGATTTGAGGTGCAACAAGTAAAGGCTGCATTTTGACCTATATCATATGAATTTTTCCCCCATTCTCAATATGTAGGAACATTGGTGTGAAGTAGGTATATCCAAATATTGTGATCAATGTACTATCTAATCTTACTTTTCTGTTATATAAACAGGTTGATCAGGTTATAATACCAGCAACAACAGGGCAGATGGGAGTTCTTCCAGGACACGTAGCAACAATTGCAGAGCTGAAACCCGGTCTTCTATCAGTGCTTGACGGGAATGACGTGAAAAAGTACTTTGTAAGCAGTGGTTTTGCATTTATCCATGGTAACTCCGTTGCCGACATTATCGCTGTAGAAGCCGTGCCCCTTGACCAAATTGACCCTGCACAAGTCCAGAAGGGTCTTGCCGAGTTCACCCAGAAGTTGAGCTCAGCCTCAACTGATTTGGAGAAAGCAGAGGCCCAAATCGGAGTTGATGTCCATAGTGCTCTCAACTCGGCTCTTTCAGGCTAGTTTCGCTAGTCTTGATTGCCCCCCCCCTTCATTTCTCACTTTATTTTATGCCTTATGATTCTTGAATATTTGCCTTGATTTGACGGTTCTATTTATCTCCTTCCTCTACTAGTATACTACTTGAACCTTTTGTTATTGGGAACACCTCTGATGAATGCAAATTTGATAAAATAGCCTCCTCTTGTTGATGTTGGATGGCTTTCAAATAGTTTCGACTTTCGAGTTAAAACTGGAAGAAAAATTCTTGTCTCTGTTGTTCGGTTCATTCGATTTTGTTGTTCTCTCTTTTTTACCCTCATCTGTATAATTTTTTTTTTTCCCCCAATGTTATTGTGGATCTGGGATGTACCTAGGACAAAATTCTATCCATCCAAGTGGGCCTTTGAGCTTGTTATAGGGAAAATACTGTATAACGGGCAACACGTAGTCTTTTGGTTTTGTAAATTCCGATATGTCGGAGTTTCGTACGGAGTCAACTCTGGTTTGACATATTTTTTTCTTCCTTTTTGGGAATTATTGTTAATAATGTTTTATCTTTGGAGAGTTTTGGCATTCCAAAAAACCGTAGATTTACGAAGAAACTGTAATTCCAAACCCAAATCCCTCTTTAAAAGCTTACTGGTATCTGATTTTAAGAAACACTTTCCATATATTTCGAATTCAGGATCCCCACTACTTTGTAACTGTAATCACTGAAACAACTATAATTACCTAGTTTGAGTTGTACAAGAATATAAAGTACGTAAGATTTATTCAGACAAGACATGATTAAAATGTGCGTAACTCGTGTTTTTAACTTCTTTTTCGGAAAATAATATTTATAGATTTTTTGATATAATGAAAATAAATAATAAACAATTATTTCAATTGTTGCACATCTTCCAAGCTCACATGGATTGGAATCCACTCCAACTCACCAATCATTCTCATACACCTCATCTCCACACTCCAATATTTTTTATATATTAAGATCTCCATAGTGGCACAATCTGTACCGTTGATTTAACAGACTTTCTGAATTAGCTACGACCACTCTCCCACAACATGGAAGCATGGAACAACTAACAAGGCTTGCGTTGTGTCTCTTTATGATTTAATCAGCTGCCACGTAGTAGGAAGCACAATAATTGACATAGATGATGCGCTGGTGCATTACTAGGACGCACGTGTAACGGGCAAATGGGAAAAAAAGATGCTGCCCTTTGCCCGGGTAACACGGGCAGAATCTGTGGGTCCGAGAGACAAGGACCTAGGATGTAGAGCTAGCATGGACGTGCATCAGGTGGGTCCCTTGCATCAATGTTCTTGTCGCTTTTTGGTTCCCCAACGGGCCCCACTCCTAGTCACCTCCAAAACCGCTTTTCAACTTTATTTTAAGGTAATTTTATTTTATATATATTTTTAAATTTTATTTACAGATTTTATATTTAAATTAAAAATATTCATATCAATCTCTTTAATAATTTTTTTTATTTTACTCTTTAAATTAATTAAATATTATTATCTATTAATTTTTCAATAAAAGTTTAATGAGAAAGTATTATATATTACATTTTTAATAAAATAATTAATTAGAAAGAATAAATTATTATTAAATTTATTGAATTCATTTTTTAAATTTAAAAAAATAAGTAATATAAATATTTAAGTAGAGTGGTATGAGTGCTCTAACTTCTTAAAGATTAATAATAATAACCAGGGATTTTCAATTTTACGTGAAATAAAAATTAAATGGACCAAAAATATAAGGTGAAGAGAATCTAATTGAAAACACCCAATAAAAAAACATGAAACCAAAAATTGTGGACCTAATATACAAATATCGAATAAAGTAAGGACCAAACCGTAAAAAAAAATAAAAAAGGGTCCCTTCCCTTTCCTTTTCATTTGGCCCTCTTAGCCTTTTCGTTAAAGAAAAAACCAGTCAGTGACTGCATGCACTGTAGCCAATTGTTTTATAGATGGAACAAAACCACTCACTGGATCATTTATTATAGCTGCAATTATAGCTCTCAACCAATCAAATCCTTCCCTTTTCCTTCCAACGCCACCTGGTTGACCAAAAACCATCTCCATTTGGCTATTACTGTACGTCTTGCCGTACTGGATACCCCCAAGTCCACCCCCAGCTGGCGAGCTGGTCAATTATATATATCACCATCTAACATTCGTTTCATTTCCTCACTCTCTCGTTCACAAGCCTTCTTCTTCCCAATTTCGTCGCTTCATTTTCATCGCTTCGAATTTGTAGATTCCTTCATCTTTGATTCGATATGAGGACAGGAAGCTTATTTTTCGCCGGCGATGGAGATCATCAGTCGGAGCAGCCTCATTTTTTAGAAGCTTGTTTTCTCTGCCGGAAATCGCTTGGCTTCAACTCCGATATCTTCATGTACAGGTCTGTTCAAACTGATTGAAAGTAATTGAAGTGATTTTTGTTTGTTTCAACTTTTAAACTATTAGCATCTGTTTGGTTTCTGAGAAAGTTAAGATTTGAGGATCTGATGAGAACTGGAAAATTTTCTTGCAGGGGGAATACGCCGTTCTGCAGCAAAGAGTGCAGGGAAGAACAGATTGAGATCGACGAGGCGAAAGAGAAAAGATGGAGACATCATTCATCGTCGTCGTCATCATCATCTTCTTCTTCTTCTTCTTCTAGAAGCCATGGAAAATCGGGATCTGAGAAGAACACTGTACGGGCCGGGCCGGTTGCTGTGGCCTGATTTCTATTAAATCTGTAGTTGAAGCCCGACCCAGAGACTCGATGACGTGAGGGATTGATTTTCCACGTCATAAATAAATGAAGGAAAAAAAATTAATAAAAAAAAAAAAAAAAAATTTCCCTTCCTCTTTTTCTGAGAAAGAGAGAAAGGAGGAGATGATTCAGAATTGAAGAAGCGGAAAAGTAAAGATCCCAATCCAATGGAAATAAGATTTGATCTTTGCCTTCTTTTTTTGTCTTTTCTGTTAATATTTTTAATTTGTAGGGGAGAGAGTAAAATAGTTCATGTAATTTCTGTAAGGAGTTTCACTAAAACTAAAAATTTTGAGGTAATGAATTTTCGAAGAGTAATTATAATAATACTTGTGATAATAATTATTTATTTTCTTTATTTTTGTTTCTGAATAATTTATATATAAATATATATATATATTAATGATTATAAAACAGGATCAAGTTGTTAATTATAAATTTAGTTTAATTGTTAAATCATAAATGAATTTAAAATACTAAAAATCATAAATGAATTTAATTATTATTATTATTCTTATTCATTTCATATGTAATTAAATAAATATAAAAAATTAACATTCTCATTTTTATTCTCACCAAATTAATCATTTTAAGGACATTTTTTAAAAAATGTTTGATTCATGATACTCTCATTTATACTCTAGTGGTGGGGGGAGGGTATAACATGGTAGGAGCCTTCTTCATGGCTAAAAGGTCGGTTAGCAGGTGCGACCCGGACCGCTAACCCGGATATCACAACCTACATAGAATCCATGGTTTCAATTTTGAGCCGGGCTGTGAAGATTTTGGATGATCTTATTGAGACATGCATTGTCCCTAACACTGTAACACAATGCCGGTGACTGGTGTCGCTAACACAGTCTTAGACCGAGCTACGATTTCAACAGTGAAACTTCTAAACATGGCCTTCATTCCGAACAACATGGTAACAACTAATGTGATATATTGTCTCAATTCTGCAAGGAAAATGATCTTCAGACGGCCATATTGGAAACTACAGACAAAATAACAGACGGAGCTTGTCGTCCTATTTTAGAAGACGAGGAGCTTCCCAGAAAGACTGATTATTTTGTGGTAAGGTTCTAAGCATTTAACCATACACACAAAAACTATACAAATACTCAGCTTTATTTTAAAGTCAGTACACTTTTTGTACTTCTGCTAATCCATTTACTTCTTGAAAAGTGTAATAACTAAGAAGTACCAAAAAAGGCTTGCAAGTTGACAAAAACAACAAAATAACTTGCCTTGGATCTGTTCTCTCACTACATCATCCTAACATAAAAACATTTTATATACCCGTTGTATATACCGGGTGTGAGGAGCCAGGTTCTCATAGGGGATGAGCTCTCTCCTCCATCTGTACATTGCAAAAGACTAGAGTGTTCAGTTAACTCTGCTCGCCACGTTAATAACAGTTCATTGAAGATTAAAAAAGCCATCTTGATTCTTCAAATCTTAACCCACTTTAGCCCTTTGCATGATCATAAATCTTCGCTTGCTAGCACCATTCACATGCTCACCCAGTTTGGCCAAGTGGGTCATCCTTCTTTGCCATGATTCTGAGGGCCCCAAATCGCTCTGCTCCTTAACATTATCTTCTGATGAACTGTCATTCTCGAACGAATCCGAACTCCTCCTATCCCTCTGTTTCTCTTCCTCTGAATTCTGTACTATCCACTTCAACCTATCAACCACTTCACTCATCTTAGGCCTATCTTTTGCACTCTTACCCAAACAATAATCCGCCAGCTTTGCAATTTCCCTAGCCGCATTGATACAATATTGGTTTTCTAGCCTTGGATCCATTATCAATGCAAACTTTTTACTATCTGGATTATACTGCCTTACCCATTCAATCAGCTTCTGCTCCGATCTCGGGAGGTTTCTTTCTAATGACCGCCTGCCCGTAAGAATCTCGTACAGCACAACCCCAAAACTCCACACGTCGCTTTTTGCTGTTAGATGGCCAGTCTCGATGTAATCCGGAGCAGCGTATCCATAAGTCCCTACTACCTAAATAACATTTTCCAAGTTCCAGACACTATTATCAATGAATGGTACAGTTCCACTCCTGATGTAAAAACTAAACTACTTACATCAGTAGAAACATGGGTTTGCCCTATTTCGGGTCCTTCTCGAGCAAGGCCAAAGTCTGAAAGCTTAGGGTTGAAATTCTCATCAAGCAACACATTTGAGCATTTAAAATCTCTGTATATTACCTACAAAGTTATAAATAAATATTAAAAAAAAAAAGGTCATAAGCATTATAAGATCAGAATATCATATCTAAATATGAAATAAACTTTTTTTTTTTGGCACCTGAACTTCTAATCCTTCATGAAGATAAGCCAAGCCTTGAGCTGCTCCAAGTACAACCTGCAATCTTGTTTTGAAAGGAAGATATGGATATGCTCTGTTGAAAAGATGATCCTCTAAGCTCTTGTTTGGCATAAATTCATACACAAGTAGCCTTTGAATCCCTCTTTCTCCATCTATACCACAATATCCTATCAATTTCACCAAATTTGGGTGCTCCACTACTCCCAGAAATTGCACTTCTGCCATCCATTGTTTGTGACCCTAAATTCCAAATTTGCCCCCATAAAAAAAACGTCTTTTCCAAAAACATGAACAAAATTTGCAGAACAGAGAGCTTTTTTGTTTGGTTACCTGTAAGCCGTCTCTGTTTAGTTTCTTGATGGCAACATCAAAGGGCTCACCCTTTTGATCAAGAGCAGGCTTGATTGAGCCTTTGTAAACGATTCCGAATCCTCCTTCTCCAATCTCAAGCAACCTATTGAAACCGTGTGTTGCTTGTCTGAGCTCTGCAAATGTGAACACCCGTAGATTATGAGCTCTTTCTGCATACAGTTCCGGTATGCCTCTAGGAGAATTTTCCGAGCATAATGACTTGGTTGCTCTGCTTTTATCCTGATTGGAACTTGAAAACCCGGATTTTCTTTGCTCCAATTCTGGTGCGGATCTCTGATCCCTTGTCCTTGATTTGGGTTTAAAATAGTAGAAACACTTCATCGTAAATTAAACTTCAAAAAAGCAACCTGTAAGAAAATGAAAGAATTCCGGAGAAAATGAAATGAAAAGAAAGTAGTTCGGATAGGGAGAAAAACAACAAGGGAAAAATAACAGCGTATATACTCATTGAAAACAGTCAATAAAGAAAAGGATGATGATAAGTAACATGAACACGATGGGTCTGATTGCTCTACCTTCTACCTTAGCTGGTTAAGTTTTGTCAACAACTTCTAATTGGGAGACTTTCTTTTTATTTTTTAAATATGAGGTTTTCTTGGCTTGGTTTGCTTCTCTTTCTCGAGAAAATCTGAACAAAGAAAAGAGAAACAGAGAGGGAAGAAGCATGGCATGAGTCTCCCTGTTTGGGGCGATATGGACGTTACTCGTTGAACTGGGATCTTATTTATGGCGGTTGGTTCAGAAAATAAATTCATCAATCCAATGCATCTGTAAATAAATAATTAATCAATTAATTAGTTAATTAGATAACGTAAACGAGTGTTAATATTAACTTGACGGAAGTGTCCCGTCCGAGCTGGCAAAGTGGAAAAATGGGGTCCCACTCGTACTGTGCTCTGGAATCTAGAACACCACCCGGAACAGCCACTTTGGCGGATTGTGGGCCGAAATTCAACTCGGCCCGTAATTTTGTTTTACTTTATGAGTTTACTTTGAATCTAATTTAAATAATTTGGTTAGAAAATAAATATATAAAAAAATTGATAATATTTATTTATTTATATTTATAAAAAAGTTAAACATAAAGTAAATTATATATAATTTTAGGTAATAAGTTAAGTAATTTATTATATATATGTACATATTTTCAATATTATTTAAATATTTTCGAAATAGTATTAACTTAAAAGTATGTTTTTATATTATATATTTTTAATATAAATTATTATATTTATTTAGTATCATTATTTTGTTATATATATATATATATATATACTTTTTTTTTTTGAAATATCTGATCGCATCTATTTATTTCGTCTAATTTAGATAGGATCGGCGGATGCGGGTAAAAATGCACATTTCTACTGACTTATTACAATTTTCTAACTTGAAAATAGAGTTGTTGGAACCAACCTACTTCCCTTACTATTACGTTCATATATTTACCTCAATTAGTATTCTTCAACAACTTGGTAGTCAACTAACCTTGTTTTCCTACTTTTTGGACGAGACAAACAAAAGAACAAGAAAGTGAGCAAAAAAATTGGTTTGAAAATGAAACAATAATGAGTCAACGACGCATAAAAATTGACTTTGACTTATTCGGTCATTGATTAAGGTAGATAAGTAACAATAATTACGTTTTGATTGAATTTCTATTTGCTAATCACGTTAAGTAAATAAGATTTTTATTGGCTATCTATTTTGTCATGTTGCTTTATATTTCAAGGTGATAACTATGAACTCACATGAAAATTGGAGTCTTGTAATAAGTTATGTCACCTTTAGAGAGATTTATTAGCGCTTACCTACCTACCTCAGGAGAGATGAAAAATACCCACTTGTTACTTACTATATATAACGTATGAAGCAAGAAAGAAAGAATTAACGAGCTTTTTGTATGGTGGTCATTTTCATGATAATATTTTTTATTAATTATATTTATAATTAATTGATTAATTTAAATAATATATAATATATATATAATTAAGATTAATTAATTAAAAATTTATCATTTTGTTATCTTTATCCGATAATAATTAGATATATATTAAAAAATAATTAGAAAAAAAAAAATTAATAATTTTAAATAAAATATATTAATTAATTTAATAAAATAAAAGATTAACTCAAAAACCAGGAGCACCTATTATTAGATAGGACAATCGAAGAAATCTTCGCCGTTTCCTTACTTTGTGATTATGACACTCGATTATGTCTTATATATATATATATGGATTACATTAAAAGTGGCCCCATAAAAAAGGGCCGGCCCAATGGCCCAGGACGTTTCAATCCAAGCCTGAGGAGGGGCCTCACACGATCAGCATTAGAATCTTAAAAGGAGCTGAACTGAATCTTATTGTAACGAATACCGTTAGGAAAACTAAATTAGAATCTAACTAATTAATATTATATACTAAATCCTCGGCCCATCAGCGTGCTGCGTGCGTGTGTGTATTAAATCGGTTTCCTAAAAAAACTATACTCCGTTACATCCTTTTCCCATAACCTCAACCTCTTCCACCCTCCACCTCACTCTTTCTCTCTCTCTCTCTCTCTCTTCACCTTGCTCTGTCTTTCATGGTGGTTGTTTCTCCGTAGAATCCAGACTCCTCTCGGTTCACTCTCATTACACAGGTCATTGATCATATAGCTCATGTTTTACGTGTGCATCAATTTTTTGACAGGTATGTGATTGTTTTGCGTTTTTTTTTTTTGGATCTGTTTGAATGCAGAGAGACATTTCGGGGAGGGAAGATTGTTTGGTTTTGGAGAAGTGACGGTTGGAAATTGGAATATATGTCCGCTAATCAATCAAGGTTCGATAAGAGCGAGAGCACTGTGAATCGGAAAACAGGGAGATCCGGCAACTTCAATCACCAGCGTCGTTCATCAGGATCTTACTCTAAGACCGGCGGTGCCGCCGGCTCCGCCCCTTCCCCTTCAGCCACTTCCAATTGCAGGTGATCAACTAGGGTTTGCTTCAGATGTTTTCATGATTCATCTACTCGCTTAATTCTGTTTTGTTTGTTTGTTTGTTTGTTTTTTTTCCTTCACTATTTTATTGTGTGGTAGTCGCGGGAAATTTTTCACTCCATTTGTTTCCGGGAAATTGTTGTGAACCTTTTGAGATTTCTGGATCGAGCTTCTCTAATCAATGGTTGGTTTGTTTTTGCTTAGTTATAAGAAGTCTAATAATCATAATAGCAATGCACAAGGAGGACAATATAGGGCAACTGTAGAGTATCTACATCCCACTGATTCAACTAATGCTTCTGGATCACGAGGTGAACAAAATGGTGTCCATCTACAGCCCCCATTACGAGGTTCGTTACTTTGCAATTGTCTTAGATGCACGATTCATTGTTTACCTTATAGGTCTGACTATTATTTGTTTTTGTTGATGTTGGTATAGGCGGAGCTGATGCACCTGTTACAAACACGGCTCCAAAGACTATTGAAATGCCAGCTAACCGGGGAAGCAGTCAAACTGTACATAAGGCTCCAACATCTCAACCTGCCTCCATGAGTTCTGATACTACAATATCCAAAACCCCCGTTAAGGGTAAGTGAGATACAAATTTACATTTTCTGTTAAGAAGATGCAGGTCGTTGAATATATCAAGTTATTTTGTGTGGGTCTATAGGGCTAGTTTTTCATGAAAGTAAATCCCTATAATACTAATCATATAATGTTTCTCTTGGATTAGTGGGAGGAGATCCATCCAAGGCATTGACCTTTCAATTTGGGTCAATAAGTCCGGGCATTGTGAACCAGATGCAGGTACCATTCTATCCTCTCATACACTTTATGATGATCTTAAAAAATAAGTCATTTCTTTTCTGTTTCTGAGAGTTGAGACATTTTGTCTGTAGGTTCCTGCTAGAACCACCTCAGCTCCTCCAAATTTGGATGAGCGGAAGCGTGAACAGGTTAGGAAGTGTTCTGTCCTCTGTTATCATGCTGTTCTATGATTGCAGACTCAAGGTCTGGGATTTTTTTTTTTTTTTTTTCAGTTCGGATCAGGATTGTCTCCAATTCAAATTGACGTATTTTGAATATTCAATTTTATTCTCTCTTCTTTTCAAAGATTTAGGCTAAAAACCAGTGAGTTTCAGGTTTGGGATCAAGAAATTTTGCCCGGTATTATCCAAATCCTTAGATGGTTTAGAACCTAAAAAATGCAATACTTTTAGTTGTTTAAAGAATTGGAGACAGTCCCTTAAAAAAAAAAATTGACTGCGATCAAAGGAGTTATGTATTTTTTCAGGCACTACATGATTCACATAGAACTGCGCCTCCATTGCCAACAACATCGGCCCTTATGCAGCAGTTGCAAAGGATGGATGCTGTTTCTGTTGATCAACCTAAAACCGAGGAGGCACATCCAGTTTCCAGGGCCAAAAAGGACACACATGTCTCACGAACTCCCCCAAAAAACCAAAATCAGAAGCTCTCCGTTCTTTCCATGGGTGGGATATCTGCTCCGATTCCATTTCATCAGCCACACGTTTCTGTTCCATTTGGTGGCAACCCACATATGCAATTGCGGGGCATGACAGCCAGTCCACTACACATGCCCGGCGTTCCCTTGCCATTTCAAATGGCAACAAACCCTCAACTGCAGCAACAAATATTTGTTCCAGGTCTCCAACCCCATCCAATGCAGTCTCCAGCAATAGTGCATCAGGACCCTCAACAGCCCGGGGCGGCCAAAAATAATGCTCAGCGTAAACCTGCTGTGAGAATTACTGATCCAAAGACAAATGAAGAGTTGAGATTTGATTATAAGCGACCTGAAATGTACAGTGATAGTGGGTCATCAGTCCCTACGCCTCATCCTAATGTCGCACCTCAATCACAGGCTATGCCACCATTTGGACATTTTCATCAAGTCAACTACTTTGCCAGTCCTTACAATAGTAATTCCATATTTTTCCCACCTCCACCTCCAACTTCTCTTCCTTTAACAAGTGGCCAGATAGCATCGAATTCTCAGGGACAGGGATTTAACTATCCAGTAAGCCAGGGTGCCCAAAACATATGCTTTATGAATTCAGCGGTTCTTAATCCCCCGCCTGCTAATAAGACTGGAAGTGTACAAGGTGTAACAGGTCCAGCTAAGGCAGAGCATGCTCGAGATGTACATGATGTGATATCTGCTGCCCCCTCGGAAAAAATGAACGTGACAATTAGACCACCTGCTGATGTTGTTGGAGAAAGAGAAACCGACTTTTCCGCACATAAACCTAGAATTTCAAGGTCACACTCGGTTATGGATGATCAAAAGAAACCTGAAATAGAGTAAGCATCCAACCTTTCTTAAATTTCCCTTGATAACAATCACCCATGATATTGCTCGCATTTGCTATTTTTTCATGCTAAACGAAAGTAGTTTTTTTTTTTTAAATTTCCCTCTGCAGGATGAGCTATTAAAACACAGGTCTTTGGTAACTGAAGAACAAGGAGGGAAGAGATCATCTGAAGGTTCTAAAGTTCTTGACAGTTTCGAGATTGCTACAGAAGTATGCTCTTCAAAATTTGTGGATCTTGCTGAGAAATCCAAACAGAAATCTTCAATGAACTCAACAACTGAATCCAATGAGGTTCCAACCACCGAAACTGCACAGATCACTATGGATGAACGTATGACCCCTGCAAAATTCGACAAGATGGGTGATAACTTAGACATTTCTAGCTCACCATCTTTGGATTCCATGGATGTTGGGAATTCACATGGTGAAGTGACATCTGTGGATGCCTCTGCTAGCAGAGATCAGAATGTTGGTAGTAATGAACATGCTTTTACAAAGACTGGCAGTACCAATCAAGAATCTGAACTTTCTGAAGGGAATCATGAAGGGGAAAGAGAAGAGAGTTTTGGTGGCAATGGTGGCGAATCCCTTTCAATACCAGGTTCCAAGGATGCATCTCTTATGGATGTAAGCAGGGCTAAGACTACTGTTTCTAACGGGAAGAAGAAAAGAAAGGAAATTCTTCAGAAGGCGGATGCTGACGGAAAAACTTCTGACCTTTATATGGCATATAAGGGACCTGAAGAGAAGAAAAAAACTGTCATATCTTCTGAAAGCAGAGAGAGTACATGTTCTGTTGTAGATTCAAAGCAGGTATCTTCTGATGCCCATAAGGAAGGCATTGTAGTGAGCAAGAAGGATGACCAGATTAAAACTGAGCTGGATGATTGGGAAGATGCAGCTGACATTTCAAAGCCAAAACTGGAAACTTCAGACTGTGGGGACGGTTCCACTGTAGGAGACACAAAGGAAAATATGTCCAAAAAGTATTCCAGAGATTTCCTTCTCAATTTTGCAGAGCATTTTATAGACATTCCTTGCGGTTTTGAAATTACACCTGATATCGAGGCATTACTGAGTACTAATATGTCTCATCTTGTCGATCATGATTTACACCCAAGCTCAGGTAGAATGGATAGGAGAGCTGGCGGATCTCGAATAGATCGTCTTGGTAGTGGTATAGTTGATGATGATAGATGGAGCAAACAGCCTGGGGGATTTGCTGTGGGACGTGACCCTTGTGCTGATATTGCTTACGGAGGTCCTGGGCATGGCCAAGGACCCAGTTATTTTGGTTTAAGGAACCCAAAGGCACAGGTAGTTTTTCAGTATGCTGGAGGAATGCTTTATGGACCAATGCTGTCCATGGGATCTGATGGAGGGATACAAAGAAATACCCCTAATGCGGAAAGGTGGCAGAGAGCAACTAATTTTAGGGAGTTATTTCCTTCTCCCCATGCTCCCTTACAGGCGATGCACAAAGCTGAGAGGAAGTATGAAGTGGGTAAAGTGACTGATGAGGAACAAGCCAAGCAAAGGCAGTTGAAGGGAATCTTAAACAAGCTTACCCCACAAAATTTCGACACTCTTTGAACAAGTAAAAGAAGTTGGGATTGATAATGCTAAGACGCTAACTGGTGTGATCTCACAGATTTTTGACAAAGCTTTGATGGAGCCTACTTTCTGTGAAATGTATGCCAACTTCTGTTACCATCTTGCTGGAGAGTTGCCTGATTTTAGTGATAATAATGAGAAAATTACTTTCAAGAGATTACTTCTGAACAAGTGCCAGGAAGAATTTGAGAGAGGTGAGAGAGAGCAGGAAGAAGCAAACAAAGTTGATGAAGAGAGTGAGACAAAACAAACTGAAGGGGAGCGAGAGGAGAAGAGAATTAAGGCACGGAGACGGATGTTGGGCAACATAAGATTGATTGGGGAGTTGTTCAAGAAAAAAATGTTGACAGAGAGAATAATGCATGAATGCATCAAGAAATTGTTGGGTCAATATCAAAATCCTGACGAGGAAGATATTGAAGCACTGTGCAAATTAATGAGCGCAATAGGGGAGATGATTGAGCACCCCAAAGCAAAGGAATTTATGGATGCATATTTCGAGATGATGGCAAAGTTATCAAACAACATGAAACTATCATCAAGGGTAAGGTTCATGCTGAAGGATTCGATCGAACTGCGAAAGAATAAATGGAAGCAGAGGAGAAAAGTTGAAGGACCGAAAAAGATCGAGGAAGTCCATAGAGATGCTGCTCAAGAACGACAAGCACAATATAGCAGGTTAGGCCGCGGTCCCGGAATGAATTCTTCTTCAAGAAGGGGCGGCCCACTAATGGAATTCGTTCCTAGGGGATCATCTATGTTATCTTCCCCCAATTCCCATATGGGAAGTGGTTTCCGTGGGTTTTCCAGCCAGGTACGTGGTTATGGAGGTCAAGATGCTCATCATGAAGAGAGACATTCTTACGAGGCTAGAACATTATCAGTTCCCCTGCCTAAAAAATCTACAGGTGATGACTCTAGTACTTTGGGCCCACAGGGTGGTCTAGGCAGAGGAATGTCCATTAGGGGACCCCTATCAGTTTCAGCTTCTTCTACATCACCTGATAATACCTCCTCTGGCCCTAATGATTCTCGAAGAATGGTGGGAGGTCTGAATGGTCATAGTTCTGTACCAGAGAGGGCTAGTTACAGCTCCAGGGGGGACCTTCGAAGAAACACGCCAGATAGATTTGCGGGCCCGGCATCAATTGACCAACCTAGTGCGCAAGTGAGAAATTCAGACTGCAATTCTGATCGACCTCTTTCAACCTCACCATCAACTCGAGGGCAGGGATCTCCTCTCACGGCAAATGTTTCCTCAGGAAAGCCATTGTCTGAAGATCGCCTCCAAGATATGTCCATGGCAGCAATCAAAGAATTTTACAGGTATAGATTGTCTTGTCTCTTGCTGCTTAAAGCTTTTATGCGTATTTACTGTGATCTGAATTTCGATTTCAGTGCTAGAGATGTGAAGGAAGTTGCTATGTGCATCAAAGACTTGAATTCCCCATTGTTCCATTCATCGATGATACATCTTTGGGTCACTGATTCCTTTGAAAGGAAAGATGTTGAGAGGGATCTTTTGGCGAAACTTCTGATCGACCTTACAAAGTCTAATGACGGCATATTGAGTGAAGCTCAACTCATCAAAGGGTAAGAAAAGTTTTCTATCTCCCTTTTTTTTTCATTTGTAAAAATTCTTTCTACTTCTCTTCTCTTTTTAACTTGGGACTCTTTCACTTCATTCGAGTACAGGTTCGAATCCGCTCTTGCCGTGTTTGAAGATACCGTGAACGATGCCCCAAAAGCACCAGAATTCGTGGGCCGTTTGCTCGCTAAATTTGTGTTAGAAAATCTGGTTTCATTGAGAGAGATCGGGCAGTTAATTTATGAAGGCGGGGAGAAGCCGGGAGGTCTGCGCCAAGTGGGACTTGCAGCTGATGTTCTTGGTAACATATTGGAGGTAATAAGAACAGAGAAAGGTGATAGTATTTTAAATGAGCTTCGTACAAGTTCGACTTTGCGTTTGGAGACGTTTAGGCCTCCTGATCCTATCAAATCCAGGATTTTGGAGAAATTCCTTTAATTAGTTTATTAGGAAGTACTCATCGTTAACCCAGCAAGAAATAAAATGTTTAATTCTTTTAGGGGATTTTATTCATATAAGTTGCAACTCATAATTCAGGTTTGTTTGAGCACAAAAAATTCGGTATTAGATTGTTGCCCTCTGGTCTGTTATGTTCAACGTTGTAATCTGTATGATTTTTGTAAAGCACATTGGATGCAAAAGATGTAATCTTTGACAGAGAACCCAACTTGATAGCAGAAGTAAATTTTGAACAATGGTATGTATAAACACGGGAAGAGGAGATAACTTTTGGTTGTTCGACGTTACAATCCATTAGAGACCTCAGATAAACTTGGAGAAGAGTATCGATACGGATAGACATAACCGGCACACATCATCTTCTCCCTCAATTCAAGTTGTTGAAAACCAATCGGTAAAAATGAATAATCATAGGGAGAAAGGTTTTGCATACACCTCAAATGGCTGAGATGCAGTTAACTGCGGCTCCTGTAAGAAGCAAAGCAGCAAAAAAGAGATGTTAGAGAGAAGAAAACTTGATACAAAATTTAAGATTATAAAAAAGGAAAACAAGAGAAGAAAATACCTGTCTTAGGCCTCCAAGGGCACTGCCTCCAGTCAAAAGCATAGTGAGAAGAGAAGTGACAACACCGCCACCAAGATCACTACTACCCATATTTTTTATCGTATTGCGCATAGAATTCAATATGCTCCCATATGTCGACCCTTGTCCCCGCTCCACTGCTTGTATGAAGCAGTACGTCATTGCCCCTGTTGATGTGATCTTTGACAGTGCCTAATTATATCCATCAAGCATCAGATTAGTTAGTAAGAATCCTCTAAAAGAATACGGTTTTATATTTCTTAATTCTTAACTCACAGAAGTATCAGCAGAGGTCTGATCATCATCACAACCACTGAATGAAATAACTTCTCCTCCACTTGTTCCTTTCCACACACCAGATCTCGGGCGATGATCTTCCCATACATATCTTCCAGCCCTATTAGCAAGAAACGGAAAAACAAAATGTAAACACATTGAAGTCTCTGAAATTTTTTGAATCAGGTAACAAAGCAATGAATATATTTGATGGAAACAAACCTGTCCATTCTGCAAAGAAAGGGCAAATCTAGTACTGTGCCACTATGGCAAGAATCAATTATGGCATGAAGCTTAACACCTTGAGGAATAGGCCTGACGATTGTTGCATTGATCTCATCATCAACGATCATTCCTTGAGTTTCAAAGTCCAGGGGACAAAGGGTTTCATCATATCCATCGACTTCATCACCAGTATAGTTTCTCTGTTGCGAACCATGACCCGAGTAATGAAACACGAGAGAGTCACCTGGCCGACATCCTTGGACTAGCCAATATAATGCCATCCTTATATTGCTTATAGTTGGAATTCGGTACCCATCAGTTTGTTCCTCTGCACTTTTCAAATCAATTATTAAGGAACTGGTAGAATTTCCGATTACAGGAAACAACGGTGATCTTTTTATGTTTTTCAACAGAAAAAGGTTTTGAACCATGAAACAAGCATATTCCTATTTGAATTTACGGTTAATTGGAAAAAGATCACAATTCTCTATCAGCCAAAGTAATTTTAGAATCCGTTTAGGCTTTTAGAATTCAAGATTAATTCAAATCCTCCAAAATCATGCCAACTCAAGTTCACCTAAGAAATTTATTGTGAATTTAACTTCAAACACCATGAGAATTCATCTAAAACTCTAGAGCTTTCCTCGCAGACAGATCAAAACGATTACTGCATCACCATACGCAGATAGGAAACAGAGAGAGAGAGAGAGCGAGGGAGAGACGATCACAATACCAGTGAGCATGAGGATAGAATCTTCTGGAAAGTGAAATTTGTTAATTAGAAAGAACCGCATGCACTTGGCGTCGTTGATGCAGCCTTTAAGCTCATGCCTCGAGTACTTATACGAGATTCCGCAGATCACGGCCCTCTTACGACCGTGCGGATGCAGAGGAAGTGGACCGGGAGGCGCGTGGTTGTACGGTGACGGTTGACCCCGCGGCGTCGCATGAGACTGAGCATAAGAAGAGGGAGGAAAAAGAGCTTGCGGCTGGGCAACGAGGGTGACGGCCTTGCAGATCGCGCAGCGGATCGATTGAGCTCCATGTGGAAGCTGAAGAGGCGTCTGGCAGCTTGAGCAGTTCACCAGCATGGGGGTCGTCGGTTGGTACATTATCGCCGTAAATTAATAAAAACGATAGGGGTATTTCTGGAATTTAAATTAACTTAATACTTCTCCTTAATGGCGGGGTTGTTTGTGATGAAGCCAATATAAAAAAGTCAGGTATTTATAAATCTTCTTAATTATTATTATTATTATTTAATTATAAATAAAATTTATTATATACAATTAAAATAAATCGATAAATCAAAATTTTTCTTTTAGAAATTTTTTAGAGGAAGTGAAAGGGTCAAAAGACGTCGATTTTGTCATATAACCTAACTCTCAAATGGTGGATTATAATACTAATAAATATATCTAATGAGAAAGACAACCAAAAACTTAATCGATAATCAATGCCTTATCATTCACTTGGCGTAAGAGCCTTCCTTTTGACATTTTCTCTTTAAACTAGAAGACTTCTAGGCGAGACTTGAAACTGCCCTCTTCCTCTGTGAATGTATTCCCCGCCGGTTGTTCGAGTCCATATCCGTAGAAAATTCTTTTTTCTGAGTACAAATACTAATCGGCAATGAGAGAAATAGTAGAATAGTGATCGATGGTGTTATGTAACTACCAATTCTTGCAAAAAGATAAGCAGAGGTAGCAGCATTCCCCAAAACTGGATACGTTAATAGTTGAACGAGCCCTTAATCCCCTCCAGACTCTCTTCTAGTGATGACCTGCAAGCAAACAATGCTACATTGGTTAGAATTCAGACTACTTGAAAACACACAGGATGATCAACCCACTATTGGTACTATTGTTACTATTGATTATGAGGTTGGATTATGTACTCTACTAAGCTGCAATGCACTGATACACTTTTCTATCATGCTCATTCCTCCTGGAAATTCAACATCACTCTACTATATAAAACCGAACACGGAACGAAATCTACTCGACACCACAACTCTCTATTGCATTGTTATAAGCTGTTGCACAAATTCTATCTTTCCAGCTCCATCAAACAAACTAATACCAACACCATATTACCAATCACTGAGATGAATTTGAGGGAAAGCTGGACCTACTTGTCCAAACAATACTTGAACTCTTGCCCTCTAATCATATCCTTTTCCCCTTCCTCAAGCTACATTTTTGCAAACACAATTCAATATTAACACCAAAACAAACAAATATAAGATTATAATCGCGAACCGGAAAGGAGGAGGAAGAAGAAGAAGAAGTCGTAGTTAGTCTAACCGGATCGCTCTCATAGACAATCTCATAGCAAGCACGAGAAAGACAACGCAGAGCACAGTTTTCTTTAGCTATCATTGATGATTTGCATCGCCAACCCCACAATCCGCTATCAATTACATTCAAAATTCAAAATCAACACCAAAATTCGAACAAGATTGCTCGAAATTGTCTATTACATTCATTTTCAATAGTACGAGAACGAATTCGGTAAAAAAAGACATACCTTTCGATATCTGCATAACAATCCTGTTTCTTGTCCCTGATTTCATTGTCCTGCGTTCAAAACCAAAAACCCTAATTCATTGAGCGAACATTATAACAGAGAGACAGAAGATGACGGAGGGGGTAAGATTTGAACGGCGATTAGAGACTAACAGAGATCGGACGGCGAGATTTGGCGAGGATCTTATTGCTCAAAACTAATAAGAAAAAGAATACGAGCAAACTGGATTTCTTCTTCAACATACTTGTTGGATCTCTCTGTCTAATTCCTGCACCTGTATTATCAAAGCTCTTCTTCTACCTCTTTTCAGATCGTTCCAGAATTTCCTTTTCCACTCCGGCTTGGTGTGTTGGTCTATAGTGAGCGACATGTCGTTCACTTGTTCGACTGTCGGTCTACTCCTCACGATATGTCGTTCACGCTAAGAACTAATTTTAGCAAACATTGTTGTTAAGCTTTTGTTTTAGGGTCAAATTATAATAAGATTGCTTATGAAAATATAACGAGATTATGAGAATGAACCAAAGGATTTAAAAACATGACCTTGAGCAATGTAATAATCTTTCTAGCTAGAACAACTATGAAGATCAAATTACAAGCTAGCTAGCCTACCCATTTAAAAGGAAAAAAAAAAAAAAAACCATTAGTCTAGATTCTAGAAACACAGTGATCAACGAACTCTAGGAACTCCAAAAGACTATTAATAGTTCCGGTCGCTCCTATGCGGTGGTGGCGGCAACGACGGCTGTTCAATTATCTAGAAGTTGTTTAGGATCAGTAACCGGACCATCTTCAACGCTTCCATGCATATTTGGTGCTAATATGATCTCATGAAATATGCCACCATCTTCTCTAACAAATAATACGTTGTGCCTGCATGTATGCATGGAAGTATATATAAGGACCAGTTAGTTAATTAGTTATAAGGAGCGGTTATGAATGCTTGAAATTAAATAAGAAACTCAAAGCAGCTAATGAAGTTTAATTTTCCAATACTTTTCTTCTTCAATCGATTTTCATTTTTCATTTTTTGTCTCGTTTTCATTTATTAGTTACTATTTCAATTTCGTGCACTCTAATCAGTAATTAACCTGTGTTTATGTCCTTAATTTGTTGTTTCTTACTAAGAGTACATAATGCATGGAGCATGAGACTAATGCCATTTCATACATGCGTAAATCGATCAACTTTCAGAAAAAGAAATGAGAAATTTATTGAATTCGAATACATGATGAGGAACAAAAGAGGATAAAAGTCGTTTGAAGCATCATAGTAAGCTCCTCACCAGTTGCAGTACTACTGTGAAACAAACACCCTGCAGAATTGAATCAACTGTAATTCTACAATTCATCCAATCAGGGTACATTATTAACAGTAGCTTGCTATGCAGAGCTGGCAGCTTGATCGGCTGGACCATCACTCGGAGGGGACTGCAGGCTACTTAGTGCCGGACCATGAGTATAACTACCCTCCAACGGCGCACGTGTCTCCCCATTCTGCATCTCTTCCCCATCCCAAAACACCATAGCGTCACTGCATGCACGAAGACGTAAGTTTAGAATGGGAAGAACATGTTGATCAAGATTCAATTAACTGACCGTAAGTTGATCGAGATTCACTAAAGAAATTACAGAATCGATCATAATGAAGTAGGAGCTAAGAGTACTTACAAGTGGAGTTGGGAGGAATTCAGCCCATAGAGCGAGAGGATTACTGCAGGAGATGCACATGAAAACTGGTACGTCGGATTCTTGAACCCTGACAATGGGGATCCTCAAAAAACGTGCATAATTCTAAGAGATCGAGATTTTTTTAAAAAGACACTGCTTAGCTGGAATTGATGATACCATTATATGGGTGTAAAAGTATAGATCTATACCTCTGAGTAAGAACATTTTGAACAAGGGTGAGATGATGAGAAACGAATGAGTTTTGAGTAGCATGATCTGGTAAAGAACCTAAGCAAACAATATGGATATCATCGTCACTGTTGTTAGCACCACGGGATACAAAAACAGTGACAAGTAGTAGTAGGATGATATTATAGAACCATGAAATCCCATGCTTTGTCCTACCCATTTCTACAACTAATACATGTATAAATTTTATTTTGCTTCAACCTCAGATATACTGCACTTGGTCACTACAAACACATTGTTTTCTTTCAACTTGATGCTCAAATATGGAAAATTTATGTAAAGCAATGTATTTTTATAAAACCACAAATTCGTTTAATAACTTACCAATTTTGCATTTTCATTTCCTTATGGAATACAAACACATTATATTCTTCTTCTCATGATACACATCGATTCAATGGCCAATGCATTATACATACATCACCTCTAACGTTAATAAATTTCAAATGATTTATATATAATTTACCCTAATTTAGATTCCATTTTTATTCATATTCTATTGGAATCGAATAAAAACGTGCCCTCGGTAAATAATTAAAATCCAGCAGTTTTAGCTTGGCTTGTGTAGAATTATTTCTTGCTATTACATGTCGTTCAAGAATAACAATGGTACGAAAATCAATCAAAGATCAGTGTAAACGACAATAGGACTCCTAACAGAAAGCAAGCCATCGGACCAAACCAAAGAAGCAGAAAATTTAGTGCCCGCTCTTAAACCTTTTCCAGACACACCAACAACAAAAGATCGATCCTCATCCAACGCCTTAAATTGTGGGGCACGTGGCTTCAAATACACATGAACGTCCTTCCACTCTGGACTAATCTCCACTCTTACATCCCACATTCTTAACCGTCCTAGGGAAAAGCACTTCAAACGGTTTGTTTGCATCAACAACCGACTGCATTGAAGGGTAATTCAGACTTGTAGGAGAATATCCTTTTAACGCCGTCTGATTCGGACAAGGTCCGAATAAATTCTTGATTCCCAAGAAGCAAACCAACTTCTTGTAGTCTTCTTCAGATGTTTCGTAAACTAGCCCTGGGTTTAGACTTTAGAGCTTTTACCGGGTTGATATTTCCTGCGCCGTAAGCAAACTCGTCTTCCTCGTATAGACCGGTTCGCTCTTTCGTGATGTTGACTTTGTTAGTTGTGGTCATGAGGGCGGATTTGATGGCGGAAGTTGACCAATCTGGATGAAAGGATTTGACAAAAGCAGCAGCTCCAGTCACGTGGGGACAAGACATGGACGTTCCGGACAGGCTACTGTACTTAACTGACCGTTTGTCGTTAGGGTTATCTGTGACTGGGACCTTAGGCGGATATGCGGCTAAAATGTCTATTCCAGGTGCACTTACATCAGGCTGCAATACACAATTTGTTAGTACGTTTGATAAGTTATATAGCTAGCAGACGCTAAAAATTAAGAGGGACCTAGAATTCAATTATAACGTTACCTAATAATTGGTAGAATTCAATTAAGAGGGAGCTAGAATTCAATTGAGTACGAATGAATTCTCTTTTTGGAATAAGACTTAAAAATATAATTTTTTAATTAATAATAGACTGATAATCGATTCAAAAAAAAAAAAAAAATGAAGAACGATACAAAATTGAATTTCTAAATCTTTTAAAATTATTGTGAATTATATATTTATATAAAAAGTTATATAGTATCAACATTGTATAAAATTTATTTGAATTTCAATTTAATTAAGATAAAAACATAAAAATTTAAAAAATTTGTAGGGTAGTTGCCCCACTGCCTCCAAAGTGGATCTGCCATTGGAAACGACATTCCAGATTTGATCCATAAAGGAAACAACATGTTGTTGTGAATAGTGTGTTTCTTGAACATATTCAGGCTGCAAAATGTGTCGCGTGATCTACCTTTTTGACTCGCATAATGGTAAAAAGCTCGAAGTAGCTGTTAAAAATCACCTTAACCCTAGGCTTTAGAATCATATTCTACTAGTAAGGGAGAAAAACTTTTACTCAAAGTTAGCTGTAAACCAAAAATAAGCCCATGAGTTCTGCTTGGAAACTATTCGAGCAGTGTAAAGATCTACAGAAAGTAGTCAAAGTTTGACCTGAAGAGCCCGAATGATACCCTCCAACTAGAATTACCGGAGGCAATAATGAAGGATTCATCTAACATTAAGCTTAAATCAACCCAAAGGAGGGGGATCCCAAGTGTACATAATGGGAGACGTTTAAACCGTACATAATCAAATAAGAGTTTAGCTCCTGCACCCATCTAAGCTTATTGATGACACCGACATTCATTTTCACCCCATCTTGTTTCTAGCAAACCAAATCTCCCAACAAATCAAAGCAGTCATAGTAAATAACTGATCAGAGACATGAAAAATTGACCACCAATTCATGAATTTATCAACAGTAGGCTGCTTCAAGTTTTGAATCCTATAAATGACTGCAAAAAAAAGACTTAGACTTTTGTAGCTACTTCACTTCCAATAAAAAGATGAAAAATTGATTCCTCAGATCTATGAAGACAACAATGGCAAGCTGAAGGGAAGGGAGTTCCAAAATCCTTTTAATGTTACTATCCACTGTAATTGCATTTTTGAACAGTTTCTAGCAAAAAAAAAAATTTTGATTTTTAGAGGACAATTAATGCTCCACAGGTGGGTAAAACCAGCAAAGCATGACAATATTATTGGAGAAATTTATGGGTAAACCGTGTTTGAGTTTGACCGATCGGATATGAAACACAAAAGCAGTGACAACTAGTACTTGGATGTTATAGAACCTTGAATTCCCATGCTTTGTCTTTTCCCCATTTCAGGAATGAATATTTAAGCTCAGAAGTTATGTGTATATATACTACTGCTGCACTTGGTCAATACATACACATTATGTTCTTCTTATGCTACTTATTGATTCATCAAAGTAAAAAGGCAGTTTCATTTTTAATGGCCAGATATGGAAATTTTGTTACAGAGGCTGAGATTTTCAAAGAATCTCATAACGTCAGATTAGTTAGTATCAAATAGTGTAGTTAATCTATCTACACGATCCCCAGATGTGGAAACGACATGCCAGATTTTCTCCATAAAAAGAAAAAAAAAACATCATGTCGTCAACAGTGCGTTTCTAGGACAGATTCACGCTGGCAGCTGCAGAAGGTGTCGCACGATCATGAGCCTTTTTGACTCGCATAATGGGAAAATAACATAACGACAGGTCGGCTTTTTAGCTATTGAAAATTAAACGTGAACGTAACGTCAGTTTTTGACAAGCCGATGAATACCGTCTATAATTAATAAATTTTGGCCGTATGAATAATAATTAACTATATATTATATTAATTATATTAATTTATCTAATATTATATTCTTCATTATCTATAAGATTAAATACAAATCAAAATCATAAGTAATGATATTAATTAATCGAAATTATAACTAGTAAAGTCAACTGCTTAACATACATTTTTTTCGTTTCAACTGTTTCAAACGTGAATGTGACGTAATAATATATTATAAATATTTTTTTAAAAGAAAATAATAATAATAAGTTCATTCTAATTTTGTCTTATACTATCTATTCACTACAAACTTGTTTTTCCAGTTTCCACACCCAAATTCCTCTGTCACACTTTCTTTCTAGCAAATAAGCTCGATAATTATTTTTATTTTATATTTTCTTAAATAAATTAAAAGAATACGTGGAAATTCTGTAGCTACAAATTTTCCTAACGACCTAACACTCATTGACTTTCCACAGTTCTCCTCTCCTCCATTCTGCTCTCTCTTTAATATCAATTTTTCCCGTAAAATTTTCCCTTTTTATTCTATGTTCGCCAGATATTCCCTGCTAATCCTGCTTTCCAGAACATTGCGCAGCTGCTTTACTATAAACTGCTTCTTCCCCATTCAGTTCTTACTAAGAATGAGCGATTTACGGGTATGTATTGAATCCTATCTTGTTCTTGATCGTATTTCTGAATATGGGTTGTTCTAATCTTTCATTTTTTATTCTCTGTATTTCATTCATTGTTCTTGGTTCCGTCAATTATTTATGGGTTTGTGGGTTTTTGGAGAAATTGGTTTTGTTTTTTTCTTTTCTTTTCTTTTTTTTTTTTGGGTGAGAATTTGATTGAGCAAGCTCTGATTGAACATATGACAATTCATCATCAGGTGATTCATGTGTTGCCTGGACTGATAAAAATTGTAGCTGCCATTTCTAAATCAGAAAAAAGAAAATAGCTTTTGTTATAATTACTGCTACTGATTGAGGTGGAGCTCTTCGGCTGGCAGAAAATTAACCTGAGGTCTTTTTCTTTGCCTTGTAGCTCAGTTTTTCTGGTATCATTACTCCATGGTGAGATAAATTGTTAGATGAATAGCAATGCTATCCTTACCTGTCAGGGCAAAGAGTTCAAGCTACTTTCGATCTGATGTCTTCTACTAAGAGCGCTTTGCATGGGCTTAACGACAACGGGGTTCAGACCTCAAACTCCACTTTATTAAAGGGGTAAAATAATTAACTTAACTTATCATTATACTTCTGTGCTTGTTTTAAATGAGACAAGTAATTGAAAACCAATTGTTTATTCAGGCAGCCTAATCTTAAAAGCCCTCTTGCTCCAAATAATCCGAAAGGAGACAATAATATCGATAATCTTCTAGACAAAGAGGCTATGGTATGGTACTTATTGACATGCTGTATTATCTTTTAAGTAAAAAAAAAAAAAAACACTTTTACAAGTGAAGCTTAGAACAATTTTTCTCACACTTGATAAGTTTGTAAAATAGGAGTTGTATACACGGGCAAGCGCTCAGGAAAAGGAGATAAGCTTTCTTCGTGAACAAATTGCAGTTGCCTGTATGAAGGTATATATATGGATGAGCTCTGATGCAGTGCACATGATCCACTATTATAACTGGAGATTATATCAGTAATGATTTTGAGATTTCTATGGTGATAGGAACTGAAACTGATGAATGAGAAGTATGCATTGGAAAGGAAATTTTCTGAAATACGAATGGTTTGTACTTTGTCATTACCTTAAACTGTTTCTGACTCTGGAAAGTGCTACACACACACACACAACCCCCCCCCCCCCCCCTCTTCTGTTGTTTATCTAGAGATAGGTTAAAGTAACAAATGATGTTGATTAATAGGCAGTTGATGAGAAGCAAAATGAATCCATTACTTCCGCCTTGAATGAGGTGGTTCGTAGAAAGGGTGATCTTGAAGAAAATTTGAAATTGGCTCATGAATTGAAGGTGTTTTACTTTTTCTTATAATTTTTTCCCCCAAGTTTCTTTTGCTGTCATGTTTCTAGAATATTTAGTTATGTATCTGATTATTCTAGGCGGCAGAGGATGAGAGATATGTATTCATGTCATCCATGCTTGGCTTATTGGCTGAATATGGTGTTTGGCCTCGCGTCATAAATGCCTCTGTTATATCCAACAGCATTAAGGTACCAACATTGCGTACAGATCTTTTCTTATAATGATGATTTGTTTTAAAAAACTGTTGTTTCCTTATTTCCTTTTTTCCCCATGAATCTTTGCAGCATCTACATGATCAATTGCAGTGGAAGATTAGAACTTCTCATGTGAGATAATCTCCATCATTTTTATTTCACACTTGCATAACTTGAAGTTTATCCATAGAAAATTACAAAAAAGATAAATACTTTCTTCTCTTGACAGGATAGAATTGGAGAGCTAACCTCTCCAGTTCAAAATCATGCTGAGGGTTCAAAAAATGATAAACAAAGCTCTGGCTCTCTCTCCTTAAATCAACAACTTCCGCCTCAACCCATGGTACTCTTTATTGTTTTCTTGCCCAATCACTATGTCCATAAGTTTTCTCTTATCATATAAACTTCTTTTTTCTTTATTGATGTAGGGTCAAGGTGAAAGAACGTCCCATGACGGCTATAATCATCCTCCAGACATGAGAAACCTAAATGTTAATGGAAACAATGAAAATCTACAGGACTTCTGGTTCAATCCTACCAGGTCTATTCATTTTTTTTCCTTATAAAGTCCTTGTCAATCATATTTTTTCATCTTTCCTTTAACTGACTAATATGACATGATCTTTAGGGACGTCGCGGGTGATATTTCCCGTAATAAGGACGATGATGCGGTCGAAGAGAGACCAGAGAACATCAACAATGGAAGCTTTCTTTCTCCCTCTACACCTGGATTTCCTGCTTCTATTTCAAAAGGTGATTATAGTTAAACGGGATTTCTTAATAGATCAAGGTTATTTCCTATTCATAAACTAATATGATTTGCCTAGATTCAGAGCGACCCGGCATAGAGGGTTTTCAAATAGTCGGTGAGGCTATACCTGGAGGCAAACTTCTTGGGTGTGGATTTCCTGTTCGTGGAACTTCCTTATGTATTTTTCAGGTGATATTTAATATAAAGATTTCCAAGTTATTTAGCAACTTAATTTCATTGACAAGATATCTATAAGTTAGAACAATGTCTTCCTTCATGTCAGTGGGTCCGTCATCTTCAAGACGGTACTAGGCAGTACATTGAAGGTAAGCGCTGTAATAAGTTTTCGGTTTACGTATAAGAAAATTTCTCTTCTTATTTTCTTGTCTTAAAAAAAAATAAAAATAAAAACTGATTAATGTTTATTTTTCTTTCAATAAATTTTAGGAGCTACGAATCCAGAGTATGTTGTGACGGCTGATGATGTGGACAAACTGATTGCTGTGGAGTGTATACCAATGGATGATCAAGGCCAGCAGGTACTGTGAAAACTGATAATATAAGTTTGTTATCTTCATTTGTAGGTTAAAACTGATTTGGAATTCTCTCTGTTTATCAGGGAGACATAGTGAGGCTGTTTGCAAATGATCAGAACAAAATAAGATGTGGTAAGTCTTTTGATAAAACATGCATCTTTACAACCCTTCTGTATCTTCTTATTTTCTCAAAACTAATTTGTTACAATATGCTCCCTGATTTTGTAGACCCAGAGATGCAACTTGAGATTGACGCGTATATTTCGAACGGTCAAGCCACATTCAATGTTCTTTTGCTGGTGCGTCTAATTCTCTAGTTTAATTCATTTTTCCTTCACATCATTACTCAAAAAAAAAATCCTGATCAAGAGTTTAATAATTTTTTGTTTTGTATCAATTTATAGATTGATTCTTCCGACAATTGGGAGCCAGCATCTCTCATTTTGAGGCGGTCCAGCTTCCAAATCAAGATTAATAGCACAGAAACTATGGTTATTTCCGAGAAATTTTCAAGGGAGTTATCGGTATGATCTCTTTCATAAGACCATAAATGGCTTTTCCTCTGGACCAATTGCCCTGTCGATTTTAATTTTATTCTAATCACTTTCTTCTTTTGCAGATGAAAGTTCCTTCAGGGCTCACAACACAGTTTGTTTTGACATGTTCTGATAGGTCTTCTCTTCCATTCAACACTTACAGTGTTCGGTAAATACAACATTTTTTACCCGCCAAAGTTTCTGTACTTCAAATGGTATACAAATCTAAGATGATATCATATGTCCTCGTGCAGAATGCGGGATACGCTCGTAATAACCATGAGAATGTTCCAATCCAAGGTAAACAAATTTCGGATAAGATATATATATATATATGTGTTGTTCTTAATTTGTTTCTCAGTTTAAGGTGACATATTTACATGCTTTTTGTATCTGGGCAGGCATTGGATGATAGAAGGAAAGGAAGAGCATAATGAATAAGTGTTCAAAAATTCCAAGTACAGTAATGTTCATAGTCATTATTCATATATTCATTCATTGTAGTAGACGATAATTAATAATGTAATTTTTTTTTTCTTATATTTTTAGAATTTTCAAGACTTGTTATGAATTACAGACACACAAGCTGACAAGCAGATATAGAGTTTTTTTTTTTGGATTTCTGTATACCAAACTTTGCTTATGAATAAACATTCTGCTTCTTCTAAGCAAAGTATAAATCAACATAGACTATAGAGGTGATAGATACGTCAATATTTGCACATCATTTTCTATATTTTTTCATATTGTATATATATAAAAATAAGTAATAAATCATATTATATAATAAATAATATTTATAATTATGATTAGACCGTAAATCATATTCATATAAATACTAATATAACTTTAGATTACAACCACCTTGCACATATATTCCGACAATAAGCTAAAATTTATCTTGTGCAAGAATAAGGCAATACATATACAAACAAAATAGTGATTTGGTTTGAAATCCTTGTCTTACACTCAACTCATTCCAAATCTTTACTCTCCTTTTCAAATCTCATCGGAAGTATCGAGATTAGTTAGACATAATTATACACAGTATCAACATCTTACTTTTATGTAATATCGAATTCAAAACCTCAAAATAGGTCCGAGATAGGTCCGAGATAGATCTTATAGATACTCGAAAATTGTATGTATCACGACCTTGTATTAATGTTAGACCGACCCTCCGCAAGCTTCTGCTATCATTATTTCCATATTAAAATAGGCCCTTGAGGAAGACTTCTCATCATATAACAAGCAACCCAATAAATGTAATTGCCATGTGAGATCAACTCATTTTTCTGACACGTGTCTCCAAGGAAAGATATAAGTCAACAGATTTTCTTTAGTGTGTGGGTGGCAAAGCATGATTGGTTGAGTCGGTTGATATTGACTAAAATAGGAAACGTTCAAACCAACACTCACCAACTGAGCTTTCTTAATCAAAGCACATACCAACATTTTACCCGCCTTTTGGTCAATACAAACCATCATCATTTCTCTTGTTTGGGAAAAATTCTTTGCATAAATAATTTATACCGCACTAATTCAAAGATGATAAGTAAAAAGATAGTCAGGAGGAAATCAAGTAACGTTTTTTTCTTTAATAATTTATGATTTGATTTATCACATAATGTTCAAAATTTTATCTAAATTCTATTTTCACATACTATGTAGAATCGAACTCATCCTCCAAAAGAACTAAAGTTTCTGCTTTTAAATTTTCATTTAGCAGTAAAGAAAAGAAAGAAAAGAAAGAAAGAAAGAAAACCCCACTTCCTATTTTGGTCTACTTTGGTATGTGCAAGTCTCAAAGACAAGAACTAAACAAAACTCACATAAAAGTGCAATCCAACAAGAGCAAGTTTCACTCTTCATAAAGAAGAAAAAGAAGAATATGACCCAAAACACTTTGGCTTTATTAAGAAGAAAAAGAAGAATATGACCCAAAAAAAATAAAAATAAAAATAAAAGATAAGGAGACACAGCAAAATCCCACCTCCCCTCACTTTAGTTTCCTATGCATCTAAGCCCCCCATTTCACTCTTCCTTTTCTGTCAAGCTCCTCTTCCATCAACCCAAAGAGAAAAAGAAAGAAATAAACATCTGATCTCCAAGTCCAAGATCCAACCATGAACACCCTGGCCAACAACCCAAATCAATGGGCGCCCTATGAAACCTATAAAGATTGCTCTCAAGGAATTTGCAGCGTATACTGCCCACAGTGGTGCTACATAATTTTCCCACCTCCACCACCCTTCAACCTTGGAGACAACTCCAGCTCCACAACCGACTTCTCCCCACTCATAATCGCAGTTATCGGAATCTTAGCCAGCGCTCTTGTCTTGGTAAGTTACTACACCATAATCTCAAAGTACTGCAAACGCAGAAACAATGACAACAACAACAGTAACAATACTAATGATAGGGGAGGGGGTGAGTTTGAGGACAACTTTAGGGAAGGTAATTTGCAAACTCATCCCAACGGTTTGGATGAGTTGTTGATTAAGTCGATCACGGTTTGTAAGTACAAGAAGAGTGAAGGGTTGATTGAAGGCACTGATTGTTCTGTTTGTTTAAGTGAGTTTGAGGAGAATGAGAGTTTAAGGTTGTTGCCTAAATGCAACCATGCCTTTCACCTCCCTTGTATTGACACTTGGTTGAAATCTCAGTCGAGTTGTCCTCTTTGCCGGTCTAATATCACGGTCTTGAGTTTTGCAGGGCCGCCTCATCAAGTCTGTGACGACGATCGGAATGGTGGGTCTATTAACGATCCTAATAATTATGTGGTTGAGTATAATCAGCATAGGAGGGAAGAGAGTGTTGTAGTGGTTGAAGAATTGGAAAATGTTTATGTTGTGGAAAGTGTTTGTGAAAATGGGTCGAAGAATCATAGCTCCGAGCAAGGTAGCGCAAGGGGAGGAGAGTGGAGGGTTGAGATTGGAGAGGGCGGTTGTGGTGGTGGTTTTGATGGGAGCCCACTTCGGAGGTCGTTTTCAATGAATGCTTGTGTGCAGTGTGAAGGCAATGTTATTTCTGTGGCTGATATATTGAGAGGCGGCCACGAAGAAGGCGAGGAGCTGGAAGAAAGAGAGGAGGAGGAGGAGGAGGAGGAAGAAGAAGAGGTGATGCAGAGGGGAAATGGTCATGGGAAATTCAAGAGTAAGAAGAGAAATGGGTAGGTTTTGGATGTGGGAATGAAGAGATATTTCTCAAGTGGGAGATTTGTGTTCACAAGGTATGCATCTAAAGGAAACACTTTTTGATCATGTTCTTCCCATTTGAAAATCATATTCTTTCTAGCAAGTGAATAAAAATAAAAAAAATGTCATGTTTTCAAAGTAGATTTGTAACATATTAGAGAGAGAGAGAGAAAGAGATATAACATAAGAAAAGTGATAGAATTTGAATCTAGAATCTAAGATATTTTAGATGCATGTAGTCACTAAGCGTGTAAAATCTACATCCAAAGAAGTAAAATCTAAATTTTACTGTTAAAATTTTATTATAAAATAAATAATTAATTCGTCACTATAGAGTCAAGTGGGTTTAATAATATATATATTAAATAATAATAATAATAATAATAATAATGACGTGAGGAGAGTAGGCGGAATTATTAAGAGATGGGTGGCAAGTGGCATATGCTTTCGTGAAGACTATGAAGTGTCTCAATGATTAGTACCTTCTCTTTTCCACTCACCATTTTGTGCAGAGTAGCAAGATTCTGAGTCTCTGACCAATGCCACCCTTTTTTTATTATCTAATAAATAATGGGTTAAGGCAGAAGGAGCTTGGGGTAGACGTTTCTTGCCCATATGGGGATTTGCCAAATTCATTTGAAAGACATGTCAAGCTTCCATCTACAAGTATTAAAAATCCAAGTTCCTTCACTTTCAAGTCAACCAGTTTGAGACACGTCAGAGGTTTTTTGTCGAGGTCAAGTAGTTGAAAGGATGCCGTAGTGTGTTTGGGATTTGGGATCTCGATAAACGACGTGTAGTTTTTATATTTTCGGGAGTAGAAGCATCGGGGGCGCAATGTGAGTAGTAAGATTAGAAGAGAGGAGGACATGATAAAACTTGAGCCTTGTGGCCCAAATTTGTTTTTTTTTTTTTCTGAAAACTCAAACGACAAGTTGTTTGATCACGTATAGTTTTGTATAGTTAAGAACTAATAATTTTGTATAGGTAAGGGAGTAACAAATTATAACTCTATATGAAATATATATCTTTGTAAGTTTCTTCTCCAATCAAAACTCTCCTTCCTTCCCTCCTTTTACATATATACTCATCCACGATGGCTTCTGAACCCGCCAGCTCAAGTCATGAAACCAAAACTATCGTCGTTTTAGTCCAAGAAAACCGTTCATTCGACCACATGCTGGGCTGGATGATAAAACCATCTACCCGAAAATCGACGGAATCGGAGAGGACAGAACAGGGGTTGTCGGAAACAGTGATGAACGGGTTCAAACCAGAGCTGGTTCCGGTTTAAAAGGAGCTGCTGACTGAGTTTGCGGTTTGTGACAGGTGGTTCGAGTCGATGCTGGCTTCTACTCAGTCGAATCGATTGTTTGTGCATTCCGCGACGTCGCATGAGCTGACGAAGATTATAGTGGAAAGGTTTGCCGCAGAAGACGATTTTTGAATCAGTGGATGAAGCTGGGTTGAGCTTTGGCATATACTATCAGTATCCTCCTGCTACTCTTTTTTACAGATATGTTTTCATAACTTAATTTGTGTTTACTGGTCCATATTTGTTGTCTTACTTTCAAGTTTCACCATGGTCAGTACGGGGTCCATTAATGTCTTAGAAACGTGATAAGACAATGTTAAGACACGTGGAAGCACGAAGTTCATCAATTTCATATTTGATGACTGTATATTCTCTTTCAAGTAAGCTGTTAAGGGATCGCTTTAAGGCAAGGGTTCAAGTGTGGTTCAATTAGGAAGCTCTTGTTAGTTAATTTTAGTTTTGTGGGTCTCATATTTTAAATTTAAACAAATACTCTTACGCTTGTTCGTTTAAAACCCATATATGAGTTTTACAACGCATAAACTTTAAACTATCTGGGAGCTTAAATCCAATTAAGGGAGGCTTTGTCTTATTGCTTCAATGATGAGACGTCGCCATGTCGGTGATTGCCTTAGCTTCTATCGCTCGCATCTGTCTTATTCAGTCAGTCAATCCGGTTCATCGCTTTTAGTCTCTCTTTCGTTGTAACCCACGTTGGATATGGCCCTTAATCCTTATTATTCATGCAGCAACCATCGTGCATGTCGTTGGGTAGGAAATAGGAGCAGATTAATTAAAGCCTCATCAAGGTCAACTCCATCACGTTATCTTAATCATTAGAAAATATCTGATAAACATTTAAGATTAGTGCCTAATTCAAAGTTAAAACAGCGTAAAGATTCAAACACTTGAAGACATGACAAGAGACAATGTGACTTAAGTAGATGTACTATGTCATTAAGGAGTTAGTTCATTGGTCGCTTTCTTACTGACCTTCATTTCACTGGATGCAGGAACTAAAGAAAATTGAAATACTTAAACAAAATTTAATGACTTCGAGCTACATTTTAAGAACCATTGCCGGGAGGGGAAGCTACCCAACTACACAGTCGTCGAACAAAGGTATTTCGACCTATCATCGATTCCCGGAAAGGACGATCATCCATTTCAAGATGTATCACAAGGCCAGAAATTCATCAAAGAAGTGTATGAAGCCCTAAGATCAGGCCCACAATGGAATGAAATTCTATTCATCATCACATATGATGAGCATGGTGGGTTTTACGATCACGTCCCTACTCCGGTCGATGGGGTCCCTAGTCCCGATGGCCTTATCGGTGCGCCCCCCTATACATTCAAGTTCAATCGGTTAGGGGTTAGAATTCCTGCCATCTTCATTTCTCCATGGATCGAGGTTGGAACAGGTACAATCAAGGCTCAGTTTACCAGATTTAAAACTGATCAATTGAAATTATATGATGAAAAGTGACGACGCTTAATTTGTATGATCAAATGCAGTGCTGCACGAGCCGTCATGCCCACAAGCGACGTTACAATTCGAGCATTCCTCCATTGCAGCTACTGTCAAGAGGATCTTCAATCTTAAAGATTTCTTAACCCAGCGTGAAGCATGGGCAGGCACTTTTGAGAGTCTTGTGAGAAGAGACACCCCAAGAACTGATTGTCCAGGTCATTAACCTTAATTAAATAAAAATGCATAAACCTTCTTGGATTTTTATATTAATCTGTGATGTTAATTAATACAATAATGTTGTATTAATCCAGTTACGTTATCCGAGCCTGTAAAATTGCGAGAAGCCGACGCAAAAGAACACAAACAGATCAGCGATTTCCAACAAGAACTCGTCCAATTAGTGGCGGTTCTAAACGGAGACCACTAAAAGGACACGTATCCAGACAAGCAGGTGGAGAACATGAGCATTTCAGATGCAGCAAAATACGTCGGAGAATCATTCAAGACATTCTTGGATGAATGCGAAAAGGCCAGACAGAGTGGAGTCGATGAATCCGAGATTGTTGTTTGTAGCGGTGGTGCTAAGCGTGATGTTAAAGAACGTCGATGATCGTCAAGATCGTTTGTTTATAAGCTCTTTTCGTGTTCAATCTTTGACAATTAAGTTGATTGATTCAATTTTAATTGCTAACACTTTTTATTTAAATTCGATTAATTGTTAATTTACGTCTAATATATAGTTGTTATGATTTTCACATTTAATCATGTGCTACGTGACAAGCATATTGTGTGATTATATACTATTTATGAAGGTAAATAATATTTATTTACGTGATTAGATTATTTAAAATTATCCGAGCATATGATTGTGTGTAATTTGCAAACTCATCCCAAAAGGCCGGCCTAGATGAACATTGTCCGAGCCCAATAACACTCTTAAGGCCTTAACGATTCTGGACTGGGGCGACGTTCTGAAGCCCAACAAGAAATGGCGACAAATTAGTAAAGAGGCCCAAACGGAAAATTTGTCTCGATGAAGAAGGTGAAGAGGCCCAGATGGGAAGAAAGAAAAATAGTAAGGAAGTGTAAAATTATAAAGCTGGACATTGGACAAGTCGCCACGTTAAGAAAATACAAACTCACAACGGCAGTGATTAGAAATCACCAGTTGGCGCCACAGTCTACATTTTCTACCTCTTTTTTTTTTTTTCTTTTTTTTACAAAAACAACCCCACCCCAAAAAGAAAGAGGATTTTTTTTTTCTTCTTCTTCTTCACAGGCTTATTACACATGTTATATGCATATTAACAATAATTATTTTACTCTTCATCTGCTAACTTATTCTCTAACTTCTCGGAGGTTCTTAAAAACACCACCATTGAATCCCTTATGGCTAGGGATAAAGAGAAGATGGAACTAGATGAGAGCTCGAAGCCATCCGACATCCGACAAATGCGACAATTCGTTTTGAGTAAATCAGAATCAGAATGCTGTCAATTGGTGTAGTTATGATGCTTCTGAACAGCTGCCTTAACTGCTGCTACCCTAGCTGCGTTAGCTGCTCTATTTGCTGCGTTCACTGCTCTGTTGACCCTTTCATCTACCTTGCTCACATCATAAGCTTTATCAGCTGCTCTTCTGGCTTCCTGATTGTGTGAAACATGACAACAAAAGGAATCAGAAAACCGTTCTTCCAAACTTAGAATGAAAACAAGCTACTCATAATACCCACAAGTTTTGACCGTGTGATGAATAGAACCATTAATGAGTAAAAAGTAAAAGTCTTGGATGTTTAGGGGAAATCATTTTTCAGAATTAAGATCCATAAATTAACAACACAAGAGCAAAATATCATCCAGCATAGCCATAAAAATTATCAACAAATAGAATTTCGAACAACAATGTAAATTCAAGTAGATGAAGAATTAGACAATTGACCTGCACGGCGTTGAGCACTTTAGAATGATTAACGCCAACGGGAGAGATAGTATAGGTGGTATATTGTGTGCTTGGAATGTCAAGAACTCCGTTTTGCCAATGACCAGATTGGGTTTCCCCATTTCTGAATGTGTACATTCCAAGTCCCTGCCTTCTACCCTCATGCCAAGCACCTTCATATTTATGCCCGTTAGCAAACCGGTAGACCCCGAATCCATGCGTTCTGTCGGCAAAATACTCCCCAGCATATGTGTCTCCATTTCTAGATTAGAAGGAACCAAAATGATAAGCATAAGTTGTTACACATGTAGGCACAAAAAGCTCTTCCCCTGGGTGAAAATTCATTATAGCATAAGCAAACTAATTCTTATTGAAAGGCCGTCAACACATGTATTCTTTTCTATTGCAGACATTAACTTCAAAATATTCTAGGTCCTAAGGCATTATATCCCGATTGAAAATCTGTCAAGAGACTTATAAACATGTTAATATGACGGGGTAAACAATCACACAAATCCAACAAATTTTCATTGAAAAAGTAGTGATTCAACGAATTAAAATAAAAAGTTACCTGAAATGATAGTGGCCAAGGCCATGCTTAACACCCCACTTGAATTCCCCGACATATCGACTCCCATCCTCACAGGTATGAACTCCACAGTCGTGAGCCTGACCGTTTGACCACTCTCCGGCATAAACATCGCCTGTATAAAACCTATACACTCCAAAACCATTCCTAAGGCCCTGCCTATACTGCCCCCTATACCGGCTTCCTCTTGCCCATGTCTCAACCCCATAGCCATCATACTTCCCATCTACCCAATCACCTTCATATCTCCCACTCATGTAATAGTAATAAACTCCACTACCCGAACACTCCCCTTTATGAAATTCACCCTCATAAACGTCACGGTTGCCGTAAACCTGCACCCAACAACCTGAATTCGCTCTTTTCTCTGATTTCGGCCTCGAACCACCTGTCCAGAAAACAGGTAGAGGTCGCCTGGAGAGCGTTGATGAGGAGTTGAGCTTGACAGGGAAGGACCGGGAGAGAAATAATCGTATTGAGGGAAGACGAGGAACGGTGAGATTGAGCGAGAACAGGAGCGCAGCGGAGAAGGCAAATGCAGAGAGAAAATCGAGGAGAAAGGAATGGCTAGGGTGAGAAACTAAGAAGTAGAAAAATGGAAGCGAAAGCAGGAGAATCAAGCGGAAGTGGACACGACGCCGGCGAATTTGCTTAACACGACGGATAAATCGATACGCAGCAGCTTTAACGGAGATAGGGATGGCAAAGAAGGACGGATTTTGAGAATTGAAAGGTGGAGTGGACGAAAATTTGTACAGAGTATTGGATTTAGAGAGAGAAGATGGTGTTTGAGTCAGAAGAGATCTCTTATACGGCGCCGGAGGAGACGAAGGAGAAGAAGGGCTACACGACAACGATGGAGAAGGAGCAGCAATCAAATCGTTAGGGTTCTGTGTGATAATTTGGGGAATTTGATGAGATTGTGGATGCTTCTGGTGAATCGAAACCGAAGAGGAATGAAAAAACAGAGGTGGAGTCGGATTGAAACCGGAAGATACGCCGCTGCTTGCTTTCCCGATCTGAACTTCCGATTTCTTCTGATGCATTAAAATTTGGAAACGAACACTTGAAACAGATCAAATTTCTTTCGTCACCAGAAAATTTTTCCTCCCCACTCTTCCTTCCTCGATTTCTTCGCGCAATGCTGCTTTCTAATTTGAAGCTCTTCGCTGTTCTAGAGAGAGAAAGAGAGGAGATATGAGAGAGTGTGTGTGTGAGAGAGAGAGAGAGCGGTACGCGCGTGGAATTTATGGTTATTGAATAATAATTTCAAACCGCCGGTAAAAGCTGCAAAACTCAGCAGAAGAAAAATGATACGTGTTTCCGAAAATACCCTCAATATTTTTTACTGAAATAATTTATGTTGTCGTCACAAATGTTCTTTTTTGACAGCTCTTATAAAATAAAATTACTAAAATTATTTCTCTTGTCACAAAATTCAGTAAATTAATCAAAATATTTTTAATATAGCAAATAATACATATAAAAATATTTTTAAGATTTAAAGATTAATTTTTTAATTAAATAAATAAATTATTTTATTTTATTTAAAATTATTTTTAAAATTATTAATTAATTTTATTTAAATTGGGACTTTTCTTCGGAGTCAACTAATCAAATCTAATTAGCCCCCCCATCCGTATACTTGTTCACCAAGAAATTGAAAGCTAATTTGCTGATCCAAAACACATTTCATAAGTTATAACCAGAAATTCATAGTTATTTAAATATGGTGAGGTCATGAATCAAAATTTAATGAATACAATGATATGTATTATACCAAATTTAATTTTATAATCATAAGTTATATTATCTATTATATAATAAAAATAATATTTATTTTATTATTTAATTTATACTCTCGTGCATCAATTTTTCTTTATTTAATATAAATGGATTTGAATCTAAGATTTGAAGTTCACTATTTAACCACGAACTGATGATACTAATGATCCCCTTATATGTATATGAAAACATGCTTGAAAACTAACTCATTAATCATCAAATTAACCTCTTGCTAACTAATAATAACCATGATTAATGTTTCCATGAATTAATACATCCCAAATGCTCCGACCATTTGAAAACCTGTGTCATATTACGAGAGTGCTTAAACCTCTTCCAATCATTCAAAACGACTTGTAGATCATTGATCTTGGCAACGATCGTCCGACAGCAATTGGCATGAACAGTCGTTACCTGTCTGAAGTCATTACTACCTTGACAAAATCCGCTGAACAAAAGGGTGTCTAGGAATCTTACTTTTAGACCAACTTCCCTAATAATCCCTCTCCGAATTAGTCTGAGTAAAACATCTTGCTCTTTCATGCCTTTGGAGTGGTCTTTCAGGGAATACCATCTATCGAATAAGGCGATCGTCTTGTTGTTTGATCGGACAAAGTAGAAGCCGGTGTTTATTGGGTTCCGGTCCGACCATGGATTCTGATTGAAATTGTCTGTGCTGATTTGCATGTCTTCGCTTTCTTCTTTGCTTAGCTTTGAAAATGGATTCCTTAACCACATTACATCTGTATCCTAGCATAATATATAGGATGTCGCACAATAATTAATCACTAAACCACTTTTTCCTTGTATTACATGTAACATAAGTACTAACCCTTAATTTTCATGTGAACACATTCCAAAGTGGAAGAATAAAACAAGTAGCTCATAGTATATAACGTACCGTGAAAATGAAGTTATAGCCACGTTTAAGAACCTCTAAGAGAAACGAGGTTCTTGCCCACATCATCTTTATGAAATCATGCGACATGTAGACCTTCTCCCCGCCATAATCTACACCGTCTGTTGCTAACTTAAAGCAGTTGAGCCGTAGGAACCGGCAGCGATTGTAGGCCGTCTGATCGACCGCCACAAGAAGAAGGTGATCAAGCAATTGCCTCGTGTCTTCCCCTAACCAAAAACTGTTGAGGAAAATATCTAGCATGGTTGTATAAGCCCTCTCATCTTGGTCCGCATAGGCGCTGTTTGTTATCGCTATAATCAAAGTCTTGTTCGCCATCGAAGCCTTTGCTAGGGCTACTTCTAGTTCATCCTGTGGTTCCCTTATATCCTGCGAACAAAATATAGAGAAATGAAAAATGAACATATACATTACTTATTTCATTACACGAGTTTTTATCTAAGTAATCGAGAAAGAGAAACGGGAAGGAGCTCGATCTGAACCAATTTGAATTACCGAGTCTGATAATTGGCAATGGAGACGTTTAGGGAAGAGAGAGAGAGTTCGATTTGAGGTTAAGGAATTAGGCCAAATGGAGATGAGGAAAACAGCAGTGACGAAGAGGAAGAGAATTCCATAGCTTCCAATCGAGTTGTTTGGATAATCCATAATTGCACCAGTAAATTGATATCAGGGTTTTGATTTTTCAGGCTATTTAGCTGAATAATGTTAGAGAAAGAGGAAGACTGGTCTACTTCTTCTTGATCTTCTTCATGAACATGATATAATCATGACAACAGGTCTAGGAGACTAGGACTTTACTTTCTTTTTTATGTATAATATGGTTCAAAAGTAATGGATGCATGAACGTTCATTGTGGTTAACTGGTAGATAGAGGTGTTTAGGGCATGAAGAGAGAGACTGAGAAAGAGAGAGAGAGAGAGATAGAGAAATGGAAGGGAGGTTCCAGGCAGCATGTTAATGCATGCATTTATGTTCCCATTTTTGTTACTTTAATCATAAATTCTGGAATTTTATTATGGAAAAGGTGAAAAACTGTAAGAAATAAAAATATAAGGTCTAATCGTGATATATCTCACTTTTTTGGGGACCGTACTGCAAAATGTAAAAAAGTTATTGTCATATATATTTTACAAAAGTCTGTTCGTTGAGAGCACAATCATAGCCTAATTCAAAGCCTTCAATCCAGCCTTTAATTAGTCACAGGGAGGATCAACACAGTACAACCAGGAAATCAATAATTCAAAATGTCAACAAAGAAATTAGGGAAAATATATATATATATTATATATATATATATGAGATTAATTTTTTAAATATAAATATTAAACGTAATATATCAAAACTCATCGCAATTATAAATATATTTTCAAGTGAGATGTGATATATGTGAATATAATATTTATTATTATAATATAATTTAATATATCACGTGTATGTATAAAAATATTCGTTCATGTATATATATTGATTACAGAAAATTGCAAATTGGGCGTTTTTTCTTCGAACTCTTAAGCTTTGGAGGATGAAGAACCAACTTGATAGCAGCGTCAAAGACAGCCTTCACATTCTGATCAAATTTCCAACTTAGATAATATAAACAAATACAATATATATATATATATATATATTTATACACAAACATAATTACAAACCTGTTGAGTCTTGGAGCTACACTCTATATAAGCCACTGCTCCAATTTGCTTCCTCAAATCTTCACCCTTATAATCATAAGAGAGAGTAAAATTTCCATGAAAACAAAGAAAAGAAGTTTATAAACCAGAAAACATTTGGATTGATCTTACCTGCTTACTAGAAATGATATGAGCGCCTGGATAATCCAACACGAACCGGTCGTCTTCTCGAAGATCTTCCACCCCAAAATTTGACAACATAAGGTTAAAGATTTGTTATTATTTGTATGAATTTACGAAGGATAAGAATTGTTTAGAGGAGGGATGAAGAGGGGCATGATCATGATCATGATCATCATCACCTAATTTGGTGCCCACAAGAATGATTGGGACTGATGGAGCATAATGCCTTAGCTCTGGAATCCACTAATGAAGAAAGAAAAAAGTGATTAAAGAAAATAAATATAAAAATAATTAAAAGAAAGAGAAAAGGTTTCTTACTTTATTTGAAATATTTTCAAAGCTGGGCTTGCTGATGAGGGAGAAGGCAAGGATAAAAACATGAGCCCCTCTGTAACTTAGAGGCCTCAGCCTGTTATAATCTTCTTGGCCTAGATTGATGATAGAGGAGCAATTAGCCAAAATATAGTATCAAATTTTGAACAAAGAGAGGAGCAAAGCTGGGATTTTAAACTAAACTATTTACCAGCAGTATCCCATAGACCTAAACTTATAGTTTGGCCATCAACTAACACATTGGCACCGAAGTTATCAAACACAGTTGGAACATAATCCTGTCCTCATCTCAAACAAAACATAACAAAAATATGAAATCAAAATTAGAAAAATTAGTAAGAGAGAGAGAGAGAGAGAGAGAGAGGAGATTATAATACAGTGGGGAAAGTGTTGCTAGTGTAGGAGATAAGAAGGCAAGTTTTGCCAACTGCACCATCTCCAACTGTAACACATTTTATGAACTTAGTAGCTGTTGTGCTTGTACTGCAACTACTAGTAGTTGAAGAGCTGAAACTACAAGTAGCCATTTTTCTTGTCCTCTTTGAGTTGCCCTTTGATGCTTTATTTCTGTGTGTATAAGAGAATGTTGATGAGAGAAAGAAAAGTGCTTTTTGAACTGATTAGTGATTACTCAGCTAGTGTGATCCTTTTCATTTGAGCTGTCATGCATCCCTAATTAAAAATATAATCAAATTTGAAACAAAAAAAAAATGAAGACAGACAGGTTGTTTGTTCCTTGATTCATGGAGGACCAACAATGATGAGTATACCTGTCGCTGTCGGGTTATGTTTGGAATTTAACGATGTCTTGCACATTTTTATGCAAACAAAGAGAGGAAAAAAAAAAGGCCTGCCTACATGTACACAGTCTTAAAGCCTTAATTATTCTGGGCTTGGGCTACCTTCTGCAGCCCAACAACAAATGGCGGCAAATTAATAAAGCGGCCCAAAAGATCCAATTCGCCTCTTTGATCTGAGAGAGAGTAGTAGCTTGAAGTTATCCATGGCGTCTAAAGCTTCCACACCGTCATATCCAAGTGCTGCAAGAATTTCCGATTCTCAATGTTATCCTCAATACACTGCTTCTCTCAAATGTAAGCTCTATCACCTATCACTTCAATTTCTCCACTCTCTCTCTTGCCCTCTTTTTTATTCTCTTAATCGTTGTATATTTTGGTTATACGAATTTTATCCGGAATGATCATTGTTCTTGTATATATGAGATGCATTTTAGCTCTATCATTGTATTGAAATATCGATTCAGTATATATGCTATTTGCATAAGATTGATTGATTATCTGTTACATAACGACGGACTGATCGATACTGTATGATTAGTTTGATTTTTTTTTCTTCGTAGGAAGAAAAAAAAAAGGCATGAATTAGCTTTTACTTGCTCTTTGTTAAATAAGTTTTAATGGTGAATTGAAAACTCTTCTTTCCTGGAAAACATTTGTAGGTCTTGAAGAATACAACTCAAACAAGAGTAAATGTCAAGAACATTTTGATGTTTATAAGGAATGCAAGAAAAAGGAGGTATTAGTTGTTTCATTTTTTTTTATATATGTTTTTAATAGTTATTTTGTTTCTTTGAAATTCTCTGTGGCATTTAAAGTGATGAGAAAACTAGGATTTAGAACCGGATGTTGAGTACTAGTTCTGGTTCTCGTTTTTGGGTTTAGGATTAACCACTACTAATACACACTATCAAGTACGGATTAGAATTCAATTTTGTTTTACATTATTTATCGCGTCTTGTTCTTTGCATGTTAAGATGAGCTTATTGGCCTTGTGAGTATCCATATGGACAAACCTTGGGATTGTTCAGGTTGCTAAACGTGTAAGCTTAGTTAATAAACATCTCTTTTACTAGTAACATTGAGGTTTTTTGTTGAATTTGGATATAGAACGTTGGCTTTGGAAACCGCACCTTCTTTCTTTGATTTTGTTAGTTCGTGGACTTTACATGCATTTGGTGTTCTTCAATCTCTAGTGAAAATGCCATGCCATCTCTGGTTAGAATTCCTCACATGCAATCTCTTTATTTTGAAAACCTTAACCACTAGTGAAAATCTATGCATGAACACACAGAGATCTTAACATCTTTACCAATGTAACAAACAAAAAAAATGAATTAGTTACTGTCTTTGTAATATTATGAACATATTGTCCCTTTTTGTAGTGCCATTAAAAGTTCAAAACCACTTATTTTGTTATGTAAATCTTCCGGTGTTGATACAATGAGCATATATGAAGCTTCATGTAATTATATACCCCATTACTCGACATTTCCCTTCATTTCGAGCCCTCTGAAAGCAAGATGCCTATTTTAGAACCTATTTCTTATGATATCAGCTGCGGTGCTTGATTCGATGAGTTTGGTTGATTAATGATACAGTTCTCATCTCGATAGAATAACAATCTTTCCATTTCATTTCTTTTTTCTTCTTTTCTTAACTCAAATATAATGGTCGAAGGCTTCAATTGTTGCGAACATTTTCTTCAATGGTAATACATCTCTCTACATGATTATTGAGTCTGTGTTTTTGTTCTTGTTTCTTTTTCTGTTCCAGAGAGAAGCTCGGCTGGAACGCAACAAAAGTAGATCCTTATTCTCATGAAAAGAAATGAGACTCCTCTCTGTTTCACTTCGTCGAGGCGAGATAAAAGACAGGCGATTACGTTCTTGTAGCTATTGATTTTTATCAGGTAATGTAGTCGATCAAAGTCTCGTGTTAGGGACGTATGATCAAATGTTGATCTGGATGATAACTACCGTGTTCTGGTATTAGAACACAACATTTAAGAAAGTTCTCATGTGATTTATGCTCAGTGTTTTTCTTCCTTCTAATATAAGTAGATTGGAAATCGTTGCAACGAACGTTGAAATGGAAATCTTGCTGAACTACCTGTCGATGGTAAAGTTCACACAATCACACCTGCTCAATCAAAAGTGATAACCAGGATGATGCCACATCATCAAAAGGGAGTAGCTGCTCCAGGATCATTTTAAAATTTCTCTTCGACAGTCATGGACTTTATCTGAACTACACGTCGGCGGGACATTTACGTTTGAATTATGAGCATCAATCACAAAACACAATCGTACAAGCAACTAACCCGTCAATTGCGCCACTTATTTTACTCTTTTTAGCAAATGGTTGTATGCCACGTATTTGACTTTTCTTAGCAAATGGTTGTAATCTTGGAATTCTGTGTCAGATGGGACTGATTCGCCGGAAAATTGTATTGTATGCCACGGTGCTCTCTCTAAGAAAAACTTCAGCCACTTCCTCGTTACAAAGTCAACCCAGTTTGGTGCCAGTTGTTGATTGGTAATTTTCATCCTTTTGGTCTCATCTTATAAGTTTCAAAGCACAAATCCAATATAAGATTCCCATGCATTAGTTGATGAGGTTACAATATCTTAATTCCGAGATGTCATATTAAATAAATAAATTTAAATAAATAAATAAATGGAAAATAAAATGATGTAAGATGTAGTAAGAGCTACGAAATAAAAAAGGGGGGAAACTGAAGGAGTGATGGAAAATGCGATTGGCGGTGAAATAATTTGATGAGAATTAAGAGGTGAGAAAATCATGCACATGCCGACATGCATGTCACAACGTTTCTCGTACGACATTAAGATATGTCCCTCTCATTTAGGGTTTAGAGAGATGCGTAAAGCTATCATTTTTTACCCACTTTCGTTTTTAACGTGTTTTAGATCAATATATGTTTCTTGTTAGCATCGTATATACACTGCATATAGATAAAAAAATAAATTAATTATTTAATTTTAAAAAAAAGTCCTTGACTAACCAACTTTCTCTCTCTCTCTCTCTCTCTCTCTCTCTCTACTACTCTTCAACCACCAAGGCCAGCTTCATAAATCTTCCAAAGACCTGCTTCTGTCAAGAAATTAAATAGTAGTAGCCTCCTCTAGAATCATGAGTTCTGATACTGATCATGAACAAGGCAAAAAACAAGACATGGTGATCAGTAGCAGTACTACAAGACATGATGATCATCAACATGATTACATGGATAGCTTCCTTAAACTAAAATCTCAGATCAATCCTGCAGTCCTCTTTCTCTTCTTCCTTGGAGCCTTAATCTCTCTTTGCTTCTGGTCTCTAAACAACACCAACTCCTTCACTTCCTTCCTCTCTAAATCACACCCTCTTTTCCCACTTCCAAACATCACCGTTTCTGTAAGTATCAATGATTATTAACTCAATCTCCTCTATTTTCATAAATTTGTTTACTTTTGTTGATTAATTAGTACAAATTGAAAGCAGGCAGAAGTTGTGGACGATCTAGAAGCAGCTCTAATCAAGGCCTCCATGCCAAACAAGACAGTGATCATAACAATAATCAACAAAGCATATGCAATTGAAGATGTGAAAACAGACACTACTATGCTCGATGTTTTTCTAGATAGTTTTTGGCTAGGTGAGGAGACTCGGCCTCTGCGTGATCATCTTCTAATCGTGGCTGTCGATCCGGCTGCTTACGAACGGTGCCTGTATCTTCGGCTCAACTGTTACGAACTGAAGACGGACGATCAGGATTTCGCAGGGGAGGAGCTGTACATGTCTCCGGGTTTTGTTAAGATGATGTGGAGAAGAACAAAGTTCGTCTTGGACGTTCTCAAACGGGGCTACAGTTTCATCTTCACGGTACGTGCGTACTTATTTTGACATATAATATATCAATTTACACATAACATATGATATCATTGTGTATTATATTATACAATAATATGCTACATGTTATGAATTGATGATGTTTTGATAGGGAAAGAGTTAGATTAGTATTCTTAGTTAGAGGGGTTAGTACCGACACTATAGTTAATTAAGGCCTTGATTAAATCACAAATCAACCAACTTAAACAAGGTGCTTATGAAACCAATGAAGAGTGGTCTATCTGGTAATTAAAAAACATCTACATAATTGATCATACGTGTGATCTATACATCTAGAAACTGATGAAACAATATATAACATATGATATCCACTAAGACGTGCTTGGATCGATGTAAAATAACATGATCTGAGATGGTATGAAAATTTGACTTAGCTGAAGCTGCATTTCCTCAATGTTCGGAACTAGTCTTATATATGGAGACATAATCATTGGAGAGAGTGATTGCCATTATGTTTTGACACACAGAAACACACACACACACATATATATCTATAATAAACCTGTTTCTCTTGATCATTTGCAAAAATTATGGTTGCAATACTGATTTTTTTTTTTCTTTTTTTCCATTTAAATTATTAAGAAAGTTCATGTAACATCAAGAAAGTTAGATCGACGTTTAGGAAAAAAAAAAGGGGGGGAAGTGGGGTTGTTTTTTATGCTGACCATATAATTAATTTTCTTAGGCATCAAGGAAAACAAATATATTGTCTGATTAATGGCTTGTTCGATTATTTTACTTGCCGACACTTAGTTTTTTGTTTTTTTCGTTGATAACATTTTGGTTACTGAATTGGAAATGACCCGTGAACTACAACTCGTATTAATAATTGACTTAACATATTTTTTTTTTTTTAAGTTATAGATAATTAATTTGTAATCATATTATAATGTAAATATAATATAGTGATATACATTAATTCCTTCATATGTTTTGAAAGATCAATTTATTTGGATTAGTTAATTATGATCGGGAATGAATTTTGATGATAATGATAAGTTAATTATGATTAGGATACAGATATAATGTGGTTAAGAGATCCACTCAAAAGATTAAGTAACGATACAACCGAAGATATGCAGATAAGCACAGACTTGTTCAACAAGGATCCGTGGTCGGAAGGTAACCTCATAAACACCGGCTTCTACTTTGTCCGGTCGAACAACAAGACGATAGCGTTGTACGAGAAATGGTACAACATGAAGGACAATTCAACAGGGTTGAAAGAGCAAGATGTACTAATAATCTTACTTCGTGGGGGTATTATCCCACAGCTTGGTCTCAAAATTAGGTTCTTGGACACCATCTATTTTAGTGGCTTTTGCACGGATAGTACGGATTTTAGGGTTGTCACAACCGTGCATTCTAACTGTTGCCGGAGTATTACTGCAAAGGTTAAAGATCTACGGGTCGTTTTACGGGATTGGAAGAAGTATAACAAGTTTGCAGCTTATAAGAGGTTTGAGAATGTTACTGCTAATTTTAAATGGACTGGCCATTTTGGATGCTGGAATTCATGGAAAACTACTAGAGGATAGGTAAGTTTTTATTTTTTTTTTTAAATTTTTTTAATTTGGAATGAATACAAATTGGGATTTTGGATAGGTTTCAATCTATCGTGTAAATTGAGTAATTACTGCAACATTACAGTAATTTACTTATCACATCAACTATTATAAGATTTTTGTAAGCGATTATAATTTATCGATCTCCGACAGATTAAACCGAACCAAAATTTTCAATTTCCGTCAGATATATATTTGAAGTGTTAAGAAGTATCACCGGCGCAAATAACATAAACATGATGCTATTATAATTCTTGTTGAAATAACATAAACAAATTTTAATTCATTTGTAATAAAAAAAAAAATATATATATATATATATATATTATATCTTATATTATACACTGATTAAACATAACCGTAAGTATAAATATTATGCATCAAATTAATAACTATATCAAACTTTGTACATAGTTATAGTTGATTAGTGTGTAAATAGACCATTAGATCGAATTTATTTAAAAATTAACTAATTTTTTAATTAATTAATTAATTCATTTTGAAAGATTATTTTATTTATTTATATCCTCTAAAATGTAGTGAATAGTAAGATTATTTTGCCAGTTATTATTTACTTTATTTGGTCAACGCTTTTATTACTTTCCTTATTACTCAAATCCTAATTTTTATTATATACATATCATTACAAAAATATTTTACCCAAAAAAAAAAAAAAATTTTTTTTTTGATAAAAAGATATTAATAATCATCTTTTGTTCTTTCTTCCTCCCTTGAAATCTAGCATGGAAGTTACTAATCATATAATTTCCATTCTCATAGTCGCAATGGAATAATTTCTTATTACAATTTCTGAACAGGTTCAACCCTAATGTATATTTAGTGATATACATTAGTTGCTTCATATGTTTTGAAAGATTGATTTGTTTGATTTAGTTAGTTAATGATTATATGCAGGATACCGATGTAACGTGGTTGAGAAATCCATTCAGCAGATTAAGTAACGACACAACCAAGACATGCAAATAAGCACGGACTTGTTCACTGGAGATCCATGGTCGGAAAAGAACGGGGTAAATACCGGCTTCTACTTTGTCCGATAAAACAACACGACGATAGTATTATACGAGAAATGGTACAACATGAACGATAATTTAACAGGGTTGAAAGAGCAAGATGTACTAGTGCTCTTACTCCGTGGGGGTATAATTCCACAACTTGGTCACAAAATTAGGTTTCTGGACACCCTCTATTTTGGTGGCTTTTGCACGGATAGTAAGGATTTTAGGGTGGCGACAACCGTGCATTCTAACTGTTGCCGGAGTATAGCTGCCAAGGTTAGAGATCTATGCATCGTTTTACGGGGTTGGAAGAAGTATAATAAGTTGAAGTAGTTGTAGCCTTCTCTAGAATCATGAGTGATGCTACTGCTCATGGACAAGGCAAAAATCAAGACATAATCAGTAGCAGTACAAGACACGACGATGACCGACATGATTACATGGATCGCTACCATAAACTAAAAGCTCAGATCAATCCTGCAATCCTCTTTCTCTTCTTCCTTGGATCCTTAATCTCTCTTTGCTTCTGGTCTCTAAAAACAACCAACAACCCCTTCACTTCCCCCCCTCTTCAAATCACACCCCATTTGCCCACTTCCAAACAACACCATTTCTGTAAGTGATCTCAAGGATATAATCAATTTCCTCTATTTAATACAAAATTTAGTTAATATTTGATTAGTTAGTACTATCTAATTGCAGGCGGTAGTTGTGGATGATCTAGAAGCAGCTCTAATCAAGGTCTGAATGCCAAACAAGACATTGATCATAACAGTAATCAACAAAGCATATGCAACTGAAGATGTGAAAGCAGATACTACCATGCTTGATGTTTTTCTAGATAGTTTCTGGCTAGGAGAGGAGACTAGGCATCTTCGCAATAATCTTTTAATCGTGGCAGTTTATCGGGCAGCTTACGAGCGGTGCCAATTTCTCCAGCTCAACTGTTACGAACTGAAGACGGACGGTCAGGAATTTTCAAGGGAGGAGCTATACATGTCTCCAGGTTTTGTTAAGATGATGTGGAGAAGAACAAAGTTCCTCTCGGAGGTTCTCAGACGGGGCTATAGTTTCATCTTCACGGTACGTACGCACGTTACTTTTTCCATTAATTAATTAATTAATTTCCTTATTTATAATCCACATAACATATGGTATGTTGATGTATACAATATAGTGACATACAGATATAATATGGTTAAGAAATCCACTGAAAATACTAAGTACCGACACAACCGAAGATATGCAAATAAGCACAGATGAGTTCAACGGGGATCAATGGTCGCACAAAAACCCAGTAAACACCGGCTTCTACTTCATCCGGTCGAACAATAAGACGATAGCATTGTATGAGAAATGGTACAACATGAAAGACAATTCAACAGGGTTGAAAGAGCAAGATGTACTAGTGCTCTTTCTTCGTTGGGGTGTTATCCCACAACTTGGTCTGAAATTCAGGTTCTTGAACCACCTCTATTTTAGTGGCTTTTGCACTGATAGTACCGACTTTAGGGCACTCACGACCTTGCATGCTAACTGTTGCTAGAGTATAACCGCAAAGGTTAGAGACCTACGTGTGGCTTTGCGGGATTGGAAGAAGTACAACAAGCTTGCGGCTTCTAAGAGGTTTGAGAATGTTACTGCTAATTTTAAATGGACTGCTCATTTGGGATGCTTGAATTCATGGAAAACTACTGTTTAGGTCAGGTTTTTTTTTGTTGTTTTCCTTTTCTGAGAATGCTTTAAATGATGAGGCACGCTCTCACTGATAAATTAAATTTAGTTCGTAATCATCTAAATTTGGAATAGTGAATACAAATTGGGTAGGTTTAGTTCGATTTTTTTAATAAAAAAAAATTATATATATATATATATATATAAATACGGGTTTGGTACTCTACTAATTACCAAGTACAAGATCACTTGAAGTATGGAGTTTGAGTAAAGTACATGAAGATGGAGTTTGAGTTCAGTAAAAGGTAGCTTAAGTGGCAATAGTAGCAGCAGTTCGCTTACATCTTTATATAAGAGGATAGTTCAAATCCCGAGTATCGATCCCATTATAATCTTCCAATTATTAGAAATAAGTATATGTTTGGACTGTCAGTATCAGCAGCTCAAAAAGGTAATGCTACTATGCTAGTATAATTCTCGTTGACATTCTGGTTTCGTTTAATCCTACTATTTGTAGGTAAGACTCGGATTTTTGTTCTTAATCTTTCTTTTCTTTTTTTTTTCTTTTTTTTTTTTGTTCATTTATCATTTATTATGGCTGGTAAGCTTCATTTATAAAGAAGCATGCTGACAGTAATGGCCAAGTAGGTGGGAGTGCGACTTCTGCTTTCTTTATTCCAGGGCACTACTTCATTACCCATCATACTGTTTCTTCATACTTCTACAGCAAAAACCCAAGTCACGAAGATGCCTTAATTCACTTTCTGTCTTAATTCACTTTTTCTTCTTTTTGTGTGTTTGTTTGTGTGTGTGTATGTGTGAACAAGAGCAACCTCATGTGACAACTCACTTTCACAGTTCTATAAATCCAGAGAGGAGGAAACAGAGACGAGAAAGACAGAGAGAAATGTTCAAAACAAAACTCCATAATTGGACCATCATCTTCCTCCTAGCCCTCTTCTTCCTCCACACCCATTTCTTCACCACCTCCACTGCAACCGACTATTTCGACCTGAGCACTCACAACACCAGCGAAATCGCCAAAATGGTGAAAAGGGTCTGTACCCAAAAGAGCGAAGAATGCATAACCGAGCCAGAAATGGTTGAATCAGCGACTAACAGAAGATTAATGGCGATGCAGAAGAAGTACATAAGCTATGAAACACTAAGGAGGGACATGGTTCCTTGTTCAAAAAGGGGAGTTTCTTACTACGAATGTCATTCTGGAGCTGCTAATTCTTACGGTAGAGGCTGTGAGGTCATTACTCGATGTGCTAGAAATGTTAATGACATCAACTCTTGATTTGCAGCAAAAGATGCTTATCTCAACAAGTATGAAAAAAATGCAAATTTTTCCCCCATTTTTGTTTTTGCTAGATCTACGTCTTTCCCCCCCAAAAAAAGGAGCGTATGGAAAACTCTTGCATTTTCTTTTTCTGGGTAGCTAAAGTTGCAGAAAGACAATCATCTGTTCTTAGTGATTTTGATATGGAAGTTTTATCCGTTTTTTTTACTTGCATTTGCAGTGAGTGCCTAGTGATCTTCAAGTTGAGTGTTGAAAAGCAAAAAGGCTGCAAGGGAGGAAGGGGGTTCATCTGTTCTTCTTAGATATATCTGTTGATGCAGAGGAAGAAGACGGAGATATTATTCAATTTTCAGATATTATATATATTCAAAAATATTTGTTGGAAGTTGAGAGATCAGAATGAGTTTAGATTCCGATATCAATATTTCTTTTATTTTGTATAATGTAATGAGACGATGAATGATTTTTCAAGATGCCCATTGCCCAGCTATGCTTCTGAGACGGGAACTGAGATATTCAGCAAATTAGACAAATTCTGAACCAGAAACAGGACAAACTGAACAATCCAACGAACAAGGCAACAAATCAAATTCGTAAGAGGCAATGAATTCATGTTGCAATAACAGCTTGCAATGTATTTTAAGTACATGAATGGCCTTAAAACTCTCCGATCAACACGATTGTGATCGAAAGCTTGCTAAAACATTTGATCTCAAAAAAGTAAAAACAGCAGATTAACTAGAATACAAGCGCACAGCCAAATCCAACCTTATTCATCCCACTCCATCATCAACAACAAAAAATTGATCTTTTTCCCACCCACTTAATCCTTCCACAGAATTCAACAAATAATCATATCATCATTTCTTCCCTATCATTCCTCTCAATACCTGTAATGTGCAGGCTTGTAAGGACCTTCAATGGGCACACTGATATAATCAGCCTGGTCCTTACTGAGCTTAGTAAGCTTAGCTCCTAGCTTGCCAAGGTGAAGTGCAGCAACCTTCTCATCAAGATGCTTGGGCAAAACATAGACCCTCTTCTCATACTTCCCACTCCCCTTCTCCTTCCAGAGCTCGAGCTGAGCAATCACCTGGTTCGTGAAAGAGCAAGACATGACAAAGCTAGGGTGCCCTGTAGCACAACCCAAGTTCATCAGCCTTCCCTCAGCCAACACAATGATACCGGACTTGGTATCGGGGAAGACCCACCTGTCCGTCTGAGGCTTAATGGTGATCCATTTGATACCTGGATAGGTCTCGAGCCCAAGCATGTCGATCTCATTGTCAAAGTGACCTATGTTGCATACTATGGCATTGTTCTTCATCTTCTTCATGCGGTCCACCATGATGATGTCTTTGTGTTCCGGTTGTGGTGACAAAGATATCTGCCTCTGAGACCACGTCTTCTAGGGTGAGAACTTGGAGGCCTTCCATTAGAGCCTGGAGGGCACAAATTGGGTCGATTTCTGTTACGATTACACGGGCCCCGGCTTGCTTGAGAGCTGCAGCACAGCCCTTTCCGACATCTCCATAACCGGCAACGACAGCAACTTTTCCGGCGTCTCATCAGACCGTCAGGGAGGGAGTGGCGGCATCCACACAAGTTATCAAACTGTTCTTCCATAGTTATGCAAATCAAGTGTCAGATCAAGCATATAATTGCCAGGTTTAAACCTTGATAGCAAAGAAAAGTATTAGATAGATTCTTACGCATAACATATGGTAGTATCAGTTAACAATTACAGCTTTTGACGTTCTTGACAGCATTCCTAAATGATTTTAAAATGACTAATGAAGAAAACATGGATCAGTCTTAATTCAATGCAATCAATTATTTAACTCTGTTTCTAGGTGATCGAGCTCAAGCCAAATAAACATGAATTCTCCAGAATTTAAGAATCAAAACAAGTTCAAAGATGCTAGAGAATCTAGATCTGAATAAAAACTACGCAGATATCAATTAACAAGGAAAGGAAATTTACCTTGCTTTTGGTGACAGCGTCATTGACATTGATAGCAGGGAACAAGAGTGTACTATTGGCCTGCATCTGGTACAATCTCTTCACTCCAGTGGTAGTCTCTTCCGATACACCAACCAATCTCTCCTTCATGTTACGGTTCCTCTTAGGATTGGTCTTCAAACAGTCCTTAATTATCGTCAGCACGATTTGAAACTCAGGATTATCGGTAGAAGAAGGATCAGGGAGCTTTCCGCTCTTCTCGTACTCTTCCTCAGCCTTAACTCCTTCGTGAATCAAAAGCGTCGCATCACCGCCATCATCGACGATCAGATCAGGTCCGCCACCAGGTCTCCAATCCAAAGCGCGCTCCGTACACCACCGATACTCCAGCAATGTCTCGCCCTTCCAGCGAACACGGCGGCGCTATCACGTGCGATAGCGGCGGCGGCGTGGTCCTGCGTGGATAAAATGTTGCAGGAGCACCAACGGACCTCTGAGCCGAGAGCTGTGAGAGTCTCGATGAGGACGGCGGTTTGGATTGTCATGTGAAGAGAGCCAGTGATTCTAGCTCCCTTGAACGGCTGGGATGGGCCGAACTCAGTCCGAGACACCATAAGACCTGGCATTTCGACCTCGGCGAGTTCAATCTCGAGACGGCCGAAGTCCGCTTGAGACATGTCCTTGACCTTGTACTCCCGGCCAGTCGTCGTCTTCTCCACTTGCAATGCCATCTCTCTTCTCTCTCTCTCTCTGGTTTCTTTCGCTGCAAGTGAAAATGGCGATGGGAATTGGTGGGAAAGTGATGAACGAGAGCTAATACAAAGTGAAATGGAGATGTATAGTGTATAAATAGATTTGAAGGAGGGAGAAATGGACGGTCAAGATTCGGTTTTGAAAGGGATGCGGTGAAATGGAGTTAATAAGGTTGGTGGATTTCTGTGAAATGATATGGAGTGTCAGCAGTGGGACCCATCCAGCCCTTTTAACGTTACGTGGGATAAGGAGAACAACTTGCGGCCTCAGTTAGTCATTTTATGTGGGACCCACCGTGCACGGTGGCGCGAAGGTAGCTTACAGATAGAGAATGGTTCTTACGATCTATAAGGTTAGGAGTTTTTCAGTTTAACTTATTGTAAGTAATTATGTTGGTGAAACTATATAATAAGAATAATAATAACAACAATATTTTGTGAGAAGAAGCGTCGGTGGATCTGAGATTCATTCATGTAGTAGCAGCGAAGTATGAAGTTATAGTGAAGTATAGTAAAATCAGAGAAACAGGTAACATATGTTGACGTGTTCAATCAGTTTGAAAGTACGAAACATTGGGTTGGGGATTGGTTGGTTGGTTGGTTGGTTGGTTGGTTGGTTGGTTGGCGAGGGGGAATCCCACTATTTATAAGGGGGGAGAAGGGGGTTTAGACTTTGGTGGAGACGTGCCTACCGTTTGAAAATTGAGCCCCCACTTCGGCTTTTGGAGTGGTGAAGTAGTTGGTGTCGTTGAAATTACTCTCTAATCCCTGAACAACCCCCCAAGTGGACCCAACAAGAATTTCTCTCTATAAACAAGAATCCTTTTCTATTACACAAGACTTCCCAACTCTCTTACCAACCTCTCTCTCCACACGATTTCCATTGCCCTCCGTTTTTTTTTTTTTTTCCTTTTAATATTTAATATAATTTATTATTATTATTTAATTTAAATAAATAAAAATAAAAATAAATTTATTTAATTAAAAATAAAAATAAATTTATTTAATTAAATTTTAACAATAAATTATATCTATTTAAATTATATTAAATATTTACTCTTTCTTATCTTATATTTTTATAATCATTTTTTTCCACATTTCCCAAAAAATCAAAACTTACAACCTCGCTTGATCAAATTTAGTGCTGTATATGGTTTTACGATTTATTTATTAAAAATATTTATTGAGACAGAAAATTAGAAGGCTATATCCGTAATTTCGAGGCAGATTCTTCTCCTTAAAATTCTTCGTAGTCCTCCATTTCCTGCACACTCACCGAACTCCTCTCTCTCTTTCTCTCTCTTTCTCTCTCTCTCCCCCTCCCCCTTTTGTCCACCTCCACCTCTCATCCCGCCATCAATGGATCCCGTGAACGTGTGGGGAAACACTCCTCTCAACACCGTCGATCCAGAGATCTTCGATCTCATCGAGAAGGAGAAACGCAGACAATGCAGAGGAATCGAGCTCATCGCCTCCGAGAACTTCACCTCCTTTGCCGTCATCGAAGCCCTAGGCAGCGCCCTAACCAACAAATACTCCGAGGGCATGCCGGGGAACCGATACTACGGCGGCAACGAGTTCATTGACGAGATCGAGAATCTCTGCCGGTCTCGAGCTATCCAAGCTTTCCACCTCGACGCCACTAAATGGGGTGTCAATGTGCAGCCCTATTCCGGATCTCCGGCCAACTTCGCCGCCTACACGGCGGTGCTTCAACCACATGATCGGATCATGGGGCTGGATCTTCCTTCCGGTGGCCATCTTACTCATGGATACTATACCTCTGGCGGGAAGAAGATCTCCGCGACCTCGATTTACTTCGAGAGTTTGCCTTACAAGGTGAACTTCAGCACGGGGTATATCGATTACGATAAATTGGAAGAGAAGGCTCTGGATTTCAGGCCTAAGTTGATTATTTGTGGTGGCAGTGCTTATCCTAGAGACTGGGATTATGGTAGATTTAGGGCAGTTGCTGATAAGTGTGGTGCTCTCTTGCTCTGTGATATGGCGCATATCAGTGGCCTTGTTGCTGCTCAGGTATACATTTTCAGTTCCTTCTTCTCTTATTTGTTGTTTGGCCAATGCTTATGCAGATCTGCTTCTGGATGTTTGAATTATCTGTTTACTCTGTTTTTGAAGTAGAATTATATTCTTCAAATCTTGTGTTAAGTAGCTCTGTATTGGATCTGATGACAGTTCTATGTAAGCATCAAAATGTCAAAACTTAAGTTACAGATGCTGGAAGCTGGTTTTATTCATTACATTAAATTGATTTTACAACTGGCTATAGGAAGCTGCCAATCCATTTGAGTTCTGTGACATAGTCACAACCACAACTCACAAGAGCTTAAGAGGTCCTAGAGCTGGGATGATCTTCTACCGTAAGGGACCAAAACCGGCCAAGAAGGGTCAGCCTGAGGATGCGGTTTACAATTTTGAAGACAAGATCAACTTTGCTGTTTTCCCGTCCCTTCAGGGTGGTCCCCACAATCACCAAATTGGTGCCTTGGCCGTCGCTCTTAAGCAGTCATTGTCACCTGGGTTCAAGGCTTATGCTAAGCAAGTGAAAGCCAATGCAGTTGCCCTTGGAAACTTTCTGATGAGCAAGGGATATAAACTTGTCACTGGAGGGACCGAGAACCACCTTGTTCTTTGGGATCTTCGCCCCTTGGGCTTGACTGGTAAAAAAGACAAGTTTTATCGCATATTTTGGACCTAGTTTAAAATGATTTATTGACTTTTAATGACAATTTAACATTGCAGGCAATAAGGTTGAGAAGCTCTGTGATCTCTGCAACATTACAGTTAACAAGAATGCCGTGTTTGGCGACAGCAGTGCCTTGGCTCCTGGAGGCGTTCGAATTGGTTAGAGTAGACAAAATATTTGGTTTTATCATAACTACTATTTTAAACTCTGTGAAGTTCCCTTCTTCTTTTTTTCCCTGGGAATTTCTACATACTGGTCTTATTGGTATGATTGAATTCAGGAACCCCTGCCATGACATCTAGAGGCTTGCTGGAGAAGGACTTCGAGCAGATCGGGGAGTTCCTTCACCGAGCTGTTAGCATTACCCTGAATGTGCAGAAGGAACATGGGAAGCTACTGAAGGACTTCAACAAAGGGCTGGTGAATAACAAGGATATTGAGGAGCTTAAGGTTGATGTTGAGAAGTTTTCATCTTCCTTTGATATGCCCGGTTTCCAGGTTTCTGAGATGAAGTACAAGGACTAAGCTGAAAGAAATCGCATTAGTCGGTAAAATCTCTGGCCAAAAAAGGTGAAAATATTAGAAATATCTTTATCATGAATTTTAGGTGAATCCAAAAAGGAAAAGAAAAATGGCTTCAGGTTGTCTTCTTTCTTGTATTAGATCATTCTGGTATTCTTCTTAAGAATTTGTTTTATGTCGTGAGAAAGTTCAAATTTGACAAATGTGGGATTTTACTTTGTATGTGCCTATGACGAAAGAAAACTCAAATCTTTGTTCTTGTTTCAACGGACGAATAAATGATTGGTTCTCATGAAGAGTTATAGTGTTTATTGGGTTTGGAGCCCTAATCTACACTTTGTCATAGATTTTGATTCTGAATAAATTTTTGCCCAAATGCATGGAAATAGATGTATCTGCTAATACATCTCAACTGGATATATATCCACCATCAAAACGTTTAGTTCGATTCTCAACATCATCAAGAAGTCAATTTTTCCTCGTAGAAAAATGAAATGAAGTACAATAAAAATAAGTTCTACACAACATATTGCACAAGAAGGCAACTATAAACAAATCACTCTAGGCCCCTCGTCCTGTGCCTGTTTCTTTCGCTTCCTTTTCATATCAAGCAATCCAATTTTTATTTTAAAGGAGCTCAATCAATCAAAGATCTCCTGGGCTTCAATTATGCTATGCTGACTGGTGAAAAGCAGCAGTAGAATAAAAGGTTAGAAAAAAAATATATAAACAGGAGAAAAACAAAAAACAAAAAAAGAGCCTTAACTGATCATCCTTTGCGACCCGATAGTATCTCTCGGCATGCTGGCATTGACCGATGAGTTGAGCAAAGCGTTCGTCATGGGTAATCAGTATCAGCTGAAAACTCTCCTGCCCTTTTCTGTCCTCCATAATTCTACATTAAAAGGTAGGTTAGCACTAAACAAATCCCAAGTTAGTCTCGACTCTTAAGACAAATATATTATAATCTACTCTACTCTTAAGTCGTACCTCAAAAGAGCAGCAGCAAGACTCAGCATTTGGCCCAACCAGGTTCGTGGTAGGCTCATCAAGAGCTAGTATTCCACAGTTGAGGCAAAAAGTTTCTGCTAAAGCCAGCCGTATTATAAGGGAAGCAAGGACCTAAAACAAGACATTCTTTGAGAAAAAAAGAAAAGAAAAAAGGATACCATAAGGAGTTGAATGATTGTGTACCTTTTGCCCAGCACTACACCTTCCTCTCATTTCTAGCTCGCCGTCTCCAGTTTGCATGAGTACCTGAACACAGCAAACCACAATGGAAAATAAGTTAGGAAAATAGTGTGGAATTAAAAGCTATGATATGAGAGAATGATATCTTTCAAGGAAAAATAAGGATACCTTGTAACTGTAAGACCGAGTGCCAGCAGCTTCGGAATCGGAATGGATGCTGATGTAATTTCTGTCTTGTCCTCTATAAGTCTCTTGCCATAACTCCCTTATGATTTTAATTATTTCCACCATTTTCATGGAGTTGAAGCACTAAGTGCTCTAAAACAAGAATCAACCACGAAGGAAACAAGCAGGATTATGAGCTTTAAATCAAATGTATTGAATCAATCAGGGTTACAAGTCATTTGGAAAGCTTACTTGTCAAGTGCGTTGTAGTATCTGTCCAGGTCCTTGTTTGCCATTTTCATTGTCTATCATAAAATTTCAAGATTGTTGCTATAAAAATTTGAAGGAAAATAAAAAAAAGCCAAAAACAAAAGGGATAGATAACTTGTATGCAATAACACATCAAAACCTACCTTGAGCTGTATTAGCTGATCAAAGTAGCGCTTGTCAATGTCCTTGTACTGTGACTGTTTTAGATTAACTTTATTTTTTGAAATGTTAGCTCTGATAAACGGACATTGTTCCGTGGTACCTGTTTAGCTGTTTGAGAAAGAGTGGATAGAAGTAAGAAAGACCAAGGTGTTAACTAATTTCCTAGTAAAAGTGGGTAGCAAACTTGCAATTATTTGCGCATCAATGAAGAAATATCAACTGTAGATTAATATGAAAAACTAATTCGATCAAAAGGGAATGGGATCTCCTGATATATTTTGTATCAAGGGAGAAATACCTCAGATAGAAGTCTCTCTTTCCTGCGAGAGCTTTACAAGGTCAGCCTCTATTGCTGAAATCCCGCCCATCTTCAGTATTCGATCTTCCAATGATTCAATCTCACAGGTAAGCTCATCTACGTCAGCCTTTGTTTTCCGGTAATTTAAGTTGTCCTAAATATTTCTCCTTAGCTGGTCTTGATTCCGCATCAAGTCTTTACTTTTGTCTACTTCAGAAAATATTTCCTGCTTTCTGATGACCAGAATCTGCATAAGATTTCCTTTCTTGCAGTTCCTTCAACTTCTCGTCTTTCTTTGAATCATAATACCTAACAGGAAAAAAAAAATTATCAGCATTGAGGCAGAGAGGGCGTTTCTTTCATCCATTAGAAGCATCAAACATACTCTTTAATTTTGGATGCAGTTTTAAGTAATGTTTCAACTTCTTGCTGGAAAGTTCTCTTTTTTTCTGCGAGCTCCTCATATCCATTATTAAGTTTACTCTTTAGTTTGTTGTATTCACTCAGTAATTTATCTTTCTCCTTTGATAAAGGGCCAAGAGCCTCTGTCAAATGCTGAAATTACCAAAAGATCATTCACCATCTTAATATCTTACATAAAAAAGCTGAAAATGAACATTGGAGACAAAGTGGAGGTAAAAGTTTTTGGCTAATGAACCTAAAAGTCCTAACCAAAACCCAAATAATGCAATAAGGATCTTGAATGAATAGTATACCCTCTCGTCAAGATCAATTTGACTCTTCTCCTCAGACAGTCGTTCCAACTCTTCATTTGCCTTTTGAAAATCATGCAATGTATCGGCTGCTTTCGCTTTCTCCTCTCTTAGAGTGTGCCACCGTATCTGAATGTTGGACAAATCAATTTCCATGTACCTTTGTTCTTCTCTTAACTTCTCTAGTTCAGTGTGTAAATTATCCCTGATGCCAAGAAAAATATGTAACTAAGTTTGGACAAAAAGTAAAATAACCACTCAGAGCTACTAGCCATCTACAGGGTTTCACCATAAATAACAAATTAAGGATGAACTAGATTCTACATAAATATGTGGATGATCCATGTTTATTACTTGTTTCTCTGCAAAGTATTCAGTTCCGATTGAATTTCTTCCATAGACTCACCCTTTGCCCTTGATAAATATGTGGATAGTGTTAACGGCTTGAAGAAGGTGATAACGTTCTTGTTTTCCGGGTCGAAGCTCCGGATACCTTCGATTAACATCTTGTCCACAGTACTCATCTTTCCTCTCCCTTTTTTTTGGCTGCTATTATTCCTTCTCCTACTATTCGATTACTCTGACACCTTCCAATGAACTAGAAAAGGTCGAAGCAGCTAGTAATGGCGCATTCTCCATTTCTGCATTTCCAGAGAGGGAAAAGAGAAACGAGGGGGTTTTAAAAATGGATGGAAAATCCCGAAGAAGAGGGATTTTATTACATTCTCTGCACTAACCGAGGGAAAACTACTACGTGACTCACAGTCTCTCGCTTTGTGATCTTCTTGGGCTGGGCCTAACCTGGCCTCCCACAAGTAGTCTTGCGTTTTTTAAAAGTTGTACTGGTTTTAACGGGCCAGAGCAAGGCCCAGTCCATCACAAACCCGTTTAATTTTGAGGATACAACTCCCGGCCGAAAAACGTACTAATGATTCGGAAATGGATGGCGCCACTGACGGGAGCGGCATCACGCGGAGAGTGAGACTCTCCGTTGACAGAGCAAGAACTTCAAGCCATTGAATTGTCCGAAGCCACATTCCGAACCGGAGGTAGCTCTTCCTCCACGGCCGGAAAACGACGTTCCATCTATACGCCGAACCGGAACGTCGTCACTGAAACTCGCCGGTGTTTGCCAAAGTCCATCCTCTCCCTCCGCCTTCCACACCCTTGTTCGTCACCTTCTCAAGGTTTTTCATTTTCCGATTTTCTTAATTTTCGTACTGTTCTGCGGTTAAGAAAATGGAGAGCGGTTTGACAATTGCAAGCTTATTCTTTTTTAAATTCACTGTTTCAGCAAAGATAGAGCGACTTTCAATCTTTCATATACTTCAGTTTCTTGATAAAACATTAGAAACTTCATTTTCTCATTATCTGAGGAATTGAATTTTTGTAATACAGTATTAATCTTACTCACTATAACAGGAAATTCAAATATGAAACTCCCTGCAATGAAATTTGGGGGCCGCATTATATATAGCCGAACTAAATCCGAAGTGGAAAGATCTGCCAGCAAACTGTTAGAATCCATTGAAGCGCTCAAGAAATAAATTGCAGGTCGAGTTACTCTGGGATTTGACATTGAGTGGAAGCCCTCATTTAGAAGAGGTTTAGTTCATTCCAATATAAAAATTCTCTTCTTCGATCCATATCGTTTTAGGTTCTAAACTCGACTATTTTGCAGGTGTTCCTCCTGGAAAGGTTGCAGTAATGCAGCTTTGTCTAGCCACAAATCAATGTCATGTTATGCATATTTTTCACTCGGGAATTCCGCAAGTTCTGCAGTTTCTTCTGGAAGATTCTACGGTTCATAAGGTTGGAGCTGGCATTGCCAATGACTGTGTGAAGGTTTTCAAGGATTATAATGTGTCGATAAATCAAGTAGAATATCTCACCTCTCTAGCTAATCAAAAGCTTGTTGGAGATCCTCAAAAGTGGGGTCTTGGATCCTTAACGAAGTTGCTCATCTCGAAAGAGGTATTAGTTCGATTATTTCTTTCGAAAATTTGATCAAGTACAGTAACATATCCGTTCTTACACCTTTAGCTTTAGAATTATCTTTCAAAATAAAAAACTATGGAAGTCTTTTTATTTCCAAAGCTAAAGCCTAAAACTTTTAAACACTGGCAGCTTCTAAAGCCGAAAAAATTTAGAATTGGAAACTGAGAGGTTGATGTTTTATCAAAGGAGCAGTTACAATACGCTGCAACGGATGCGTTTGCTTCTTGGTACCTCTACGAGGTAAAATGACCGTTTGATCCTTGTATTAAGCGTAATGAATTCTCTTAATCATCAGTCTTTTTAATGTTATACATGTTCTGAAAGAACTCCTTGATGCACAAAAAGTAGAAGAGGCAGAAGAAGAGAATGAGGAAGTGAAAGTTGAGTCGTGACATAAAAACTTGCTGGTCTGATTTTCAGAGGACTACCGTTTAGTGTAATATTAGTTATCATTATTGGAAACAGAAACATTGCTGGAATCATCTCTCTGAATAGCTATTAAATACTAGCACCGTTTAACGCTTTGTGCTAGCATCGTGTATTGGAGTAGATGAAACGTTCTCATATAAATCAATCCCAACAGTGGGTTTGGATGGATAGATACGAGAATCCAAACTCTAAATTGTGTGACATAAAAGTGATTATTGAGTGCCGTTTCATCACTAGTTTCTAGTCATATTTTCAATTGAATGAGGTAAAAAGGGGTCTGTAGAAGATACACCCTTCCCCTTTTATAAGCAGCATATGATGGTTGCTATTCCCACAAATGTCATCATTCATGCTGTTCGACATGGTAGATATATGTATAGTTGTTAAACATAGCATATGAACATGTAGAGTGCCAATATACCACATATAATTACTAATCTACCTAATCGGTTTTTTATTTTCTTGTGAGAATATGCAAGATCAACGGCGCTACGTGGGGTGAGTTGGCACACATCAAACCTGTACATGCCATTTCAAGCTTTCGCCTTCCTGATTTTACTTTTTCGTATTTTAGTTATTCTTGCGAGTCTGCACGAACATTTGCAAACTCAAACCGGAGTTTCAAACGTTTAGGCAAATGCCTTGAAGAGTGTACGTATATTAAAAGTATTTCAAGTAATGTTTCGAACTCTCAAACTTTCCGGCAGGGGGTTTGCCCCGGGGGAGAAGCCCAGAAAATAGCTCCAGCAAGAAGTTAAAAAGTAAGGAATCCAGGGCAAGAAGCAAAGATCTTCATACACTTTCCAAAACGCCGCCCTTAATAACCACCATCACCACCTCCAAAACCTCCTCTAGGGCTAGAGGGTCCACTAGTTGCAAAACTAACCCGAATATTCCGACCATCTAGCTCCTGAAAAACAATATCATCCATTAGAATTTTAAAAAAAAAAATGTATATAAATATATATAACCCATAAAAAAATTTTCCAAAAACACACTAAGAAAATAAAACTACGATTACAAATCACAAGGTTTCTTCTTACCTGACCATCCATGGCAGAAAGTGCTGAGCTGGCAGACTCTCCCTCTGAGTAGTTGACAAACCCAAATCCCCTTGACCTCCCAGATTCTCTATCAGTAATAACCTTTGCTGTGCATTAAAATATAATAATAAAAAAATATGACAAGAAATGGCAAAGGTTTTGCATATTTTCCTAATTAATGAAAACAAATAAATAAAACTCACCATCAATTACTTCTCCATAACTTGCAAATGCATCTCTAAGTGATCGATCATCAGTTCCATATGAAAGGCCTAAATTTATTATTAAAAAACATAAAAAGGGATCAGGAATTTTGCATAGAAGATAATGAAAAACACGAAGATCAGTTTCCAAAAGAATCCGAAACGAGAACCTCCAACGAAAAGTTTACTAGATGACATGGCACGGATAGATGTAAGCATAGATGACGCCATTAGTGATTGAGAGACTCCCTGCCTCAAAAGCCCTCCCAGCTTATTACAAAACGCCATTTTTGATCTCTTCTTAGTTTTCCTGGAATCCACAGATTACATCAAAAAACGGAAGAAAGAAGGAAACCCTCTTTGACTCAGATATTATCAGAGATGTAAGTTCTTAAACCATTTCCTCAAGATTCAAACTTCATCAACTAATCGTGAAGCTTAACTGTAACTTCTCTCTTCACTTTCCTCACTTCTTTATCAATTACCGACCGAACGAGAAAAAAGAAGCCCGACGATTGTAATAATACATATAATCAAATGAAAAGAAAAGGGGAAACGTAGCAGAGGTTCAAGCAGATCGTAGAAGTAATTAAGTTCAATGTGAGATATTAAAGCTTACATTAAACTTAAGATTGAAAACTGAAGGAAGGGAGGGGAGAATAGGGTTTAGGGTTTATACCTGCGGCTGAGAGTGAATCAATCAATTAAGGGGCTAGGTTTTATGAAATATCTTCTGTCTTTATAGTGTGAAAATATAGATATTTTCTCGCGGCTATGTTCCCCTGTGCAAATCCACTTGAAACCGGTGAATCTGGGCTGTCCACCAGGCAGCTTTTTTATTTTATTTTAATTTTATAACACTTGCTAGCCAGTTTGTACCTGAACATCAAATTTTTTATGAAGAAGTATCTATATTTGTAATTAGAACATATTTGCTTAATAATTTTAGTGGGAGTATAGAAACTTCTAACCCAAAAATAATTAAAGATTTAGCCTATAATATCTCAAGATAAATATACTTAGTGGAAGATATGAAAATAAAAGTCTATTGCACTTGATCTGCTTTGTGATACGAAAAAAATTTGTAAAGTTGTTATGTTATTATGCCGTAATGAAAATAGTAAATTTGGATATTTTAACTGCACTTTGATGGATAGAGAAGAAAATTTTCTTTATTATTTCATAATTTTTATGGCATCCATTATGAGGTTTAAGTTAATGCGAAAAGTTATTAGTATGGATGATATATTTTTGAAGTATAAATATAAGGGCAAGCTTATAATGTGTTGAGAATCGACTCGAAAGATTATGGTGTGTGTCTTGATAATCGATTCGCGTAGGCTAAAGTATATAAAAAAGATCGTTAAAAGTTTTTGAAAATTTTGTGTTATATATTACGACTAATAATCGCTTCCAATGTGAAATTTAAACGTGTTTTCCAATATATACAAGATTTTAGTCTAATGATACATTCAGATTGAAATCAAACTCAAATTTCAATTTTCAGACAGAAAATAAGATTTCACAAAAATTAAATTTAGAACGAAATTTTTCAAACTCAAATTTCAGCAAAATCAAACTCAAACTCATATTTCTTATAATTAAATTCTTAACTTGGACTATAAATATAAATTATGTGATTGTTTATGTTCTTCGGACCATGAAGAGGGATTTAAGTTTTATTTTCTACCATTTTAATGTTTGGGTATATTAGTCTTTAAAAAAAAATTATTGTTTTTTTCATTTTATTTTATTTTATTTATATATATTTAAAATCATGCATCAAAAAATTAGAAAAGAGTTATTCGACAAAATGACTATTAAAATAAGATATATTATCAAATTATTTATTCTTTTGAGTCGTAACCATCTTTTTGGTGGGACCGGAGACTGGGTTGTGATTTAGAGGTGTTGTCACGGTTGTATACACTACCATGTCCCATCTATTTTTAATTGAAATTATGCATGTTGTTAGCTTCTCAAGTCTCAACTTCAACCTGTCATGCTAAAGTGATCACAAATGTATTGGTGAGACATTAAAGTGACATGCACCGACCTATTTCCATACATTGAATACACCTGACACTAGAAGGAGCGTGAATGTTTTTCATTTCTAGACCAGCTTATGTTCTATAATAAACCTTAAAACCCTTAATTATGGACTTAATATTCCTACAATGAACTTAACTCCCTAGATTAGCAACCTTAATGATCAAACTATTAAAATAATAAATTAGAAGAGTATAGATTATCCCCCTAATTCTAATTAGTTATACATGTTGATCTCCTTGCAGCCATGCATGCCCTCGTTCTGAATGTAGATACCTCCTCACTTTCTTATTGGCTCTCTCTTCCCTCCTAATAATATCTATATTAAATGCAAAGCCTACGTGTCCAACTGTCTCTTTTCCTATCCAATCAAAATCTTACATGTTGGTCCTAGTCAATAAACTTTAAACCATTTGCCATTAACTCTCCTACCGGCACTGGAAATCAAACTCCCCCTATCAATCCACCTTTATGACATACCCTCTTCAGCATCACAACAGAACAATATTTCTCTGCTCGACTTAAAAATATGGCTTTGCACAAGGAAGAAGAGAACAGCTTGGTCTATGGAGTTCTACTTTCATCTGTCGGGCCGGGTAAAATGACGGGACCGGACGTCGTTTACGACCCGAGTAACATGGACTTGGCCATGAAGCTTCACTACATTAAGGCTGTGTACTTCTTCAACAGTCATGCAGTAGAAGGGCTGACCACTATGAAGATCAAGGAGTCTATGTTCACTTGGTTGAATGATTACTATATGATCTGTGGGAGGTTTAGGAGAAGTGAATCCAACGGTCGACCTTTCATCAAGTGTAATGATTGTGGGGTCAGGTTCATCGAGGCACAATGTGATAAGACGATTGACGAGTGGGTTGTGATGGGTGATTGGGCTGCTCAGAAATTGTTTGCTCCCCAACAAGTTCTTGGGCCTGAGTTGACTTTCTCTCCTCCTCTTCTTTGTCAGGTAAAGTTTTATCTGAGCATTCCTACTAATTAATCTAATGAAGTTATGAACTATATACAAAGAACTATGAGTTAGACTTTAGATATGAAGTTACAAATATCATGTCTCGTGACCTAAGCCGTGATAAATGAAAGATATTTGGATGGGGGAGACCTTAATCTTAATCCGGAACAAATAAATGTGGTCACGTCATTTACAATCTCTCTTTCAGATATGCAATTCAAGCACTTAATTTAATCTAGAATTACTAAAGTGCATCTTGTGATAAAAAGATGTTGCTAAGTTTGCTGTGTGTTGTTAGATAGGGGTAGTAGATAAAAGGATCGGTTCCAACGGAAGTTCCGACTTTGGATACCGGTAATGATTCCGATGATAGTAATTGTGACCAATTTTAATACAAATCCTAGTTTTGGTATCAGCTAATATTATAAAAAAAAAATGTTTATTAATATATATTTTATAAATATGATCGATCATAATTATTAATTTAATGAAATATTAAATAATTAAAATTTTTTAAAATATTATTTTTAAGTTGTGAAAAATAAATTTATTAATTAAATGATAGTTATTATTTCATCATTCGATTATAAATATATATATTTATATTATTATTTTTTTTAAACATTTTTTATGAACTTAATATTAAAAAATAAATAATAATTTTTTTTTTACCTATGACCAAATCTGGGGTACCCATCACAGTACTGAGACAACAAACATCAAATAGTTTCAATCCCAATACCAGTAATAATATTGAAAAAAATTAAGATCTAATTTGATACCATCATATCATATGATTGTGATAAAAAATATATGAAAAATTTCGATGTAAATCATATCTATAAAATCTACCTTAATTATATACTTCACTTTGGTCGCATTAAATTTATATATATTTAAAATAAATAAATACCGTAAACATGAACCATACTATGAATTTTCAGGAACATACACGTGTAGGTGGGCAGTCCTTTTCGGTCGTACTATGTTTGTTAATAGTACTACTAAGTACTTTCCCACCACTTGGATCACGGCAGCTGTATTCTCGTGATATATATATATATATATATATATATATTTTTTTTTTTTTTCCTTTACTTTAAGTTATATGCATGAACCACTTGCCTACTGGCTCCTAACTATATATTTGTTTATTCATTTGCCAACAACAATTTTTTCTTTTGGCGAAAAGGAACCATCTTATTCGTTGACTTCTGTAGGATTTGTTCATTTGTTTATGGTGTGTGGGGGTGGGTGCCAGGTAACTAGGTTTAGGTGTGGAGGATTTTCACTGGGTATAAGCTGGGCTCATGTCTTAGGAGATGCATTCTCAGCCTCACAGTCGATTAACAGGTGGGCCCAAGTCATTTCTGGGCTTCGCCTCGAGAACTTACCACCACCCAATTCGTCCAACTCACAGAAAACCGTCATAACATCTGAAGATCCACCAACCAACAAGGATCCGCTTTCCCTAAAACGGATCGACCCAGTTGGGGACCATTGGATAACTACCAATAACTGCCAAATGGAAACATTTTCCCTCCGTTTGACTTCCACCCAGTTGACCAACATACAATCCCACATTTCAGGTAAACTCAAAACTGATCGGATCCCACTTTTTGAATCGATCTGTGCTGTCTTCTGGCACCTTATAGCCAAAATCCGGATCGGGTCAGAACCAAGAATCGTAACCATCTGCAAAAAGGGATCCAATCAACTAATGAACGAAGTTATAAACAACAGTCAGAGGATAAGCACCGTCAAATCTGACTTCTCTATTTCCAGTTCGGATCTTAAAGATTTGGCAAAGCTGATGGTTGACAAAGCAGTGGATGAAACAAGTCAAGTCGAAGAAGCCGTGGGCAGAGCACCCCATGGAGCGGATGATTTTATTTTATATGGAGGTAATCTGACGTTCGTGGATTGGGAGGAGGCTGATTTATATGGGCTGGAATTAAAGAAAATAAAACCGGAATTTGTGTATTATAGTATTAAAGGAGTTGGAGAAGAAGGAGCTGTTCTGGTTCTTCCAGGTGGGCCCAAGAGTGGCGGAGGGAGGCTGGTGACTGTTATTTTACCGGCAGATCAAGTGGTGGAGATGCAATCCGAGTTGGCAGCTAGATGGTTTGGTGCCGGAATAGAGTATTGAATATTGCAATAAAAGTTTATAATAAGTGACTATAAAATGTCGGATGCAAGTTTGGTAGTTTGTTGACTATTTCTATTATAACTGATATTTTGGATAAATCGATGAATGCAATATCTTCTTTTAAAATATTTTGTAAAGTAAAATACAAACTTCTAAATTAATTAGAAATTTTTTCTCTAAGTGATGTGAGACGAACTTCAGTATTTCCTCCTCCCGTGTGGGATGGTCATTTCGAAGGCTTAAAAAATGACATGATAGATGAGAGACATTTATCAATAGAATGTGACCACATCTAATATCACGATAAATTATTGAGTCTAATAGTTTCTTTTTCTAAAAAATTTTGTTTATGAAAACATAACTCTTCACTTATAAATCAATTAAAAATATTTTTCCTTCGAGACAAATTCCCATATTGGGGAGTATGGGAGGAAAAATGGGAAGGATCATACTGGCCGATTCAGGTTTAGAGATGCGGCGAAAAAGCAGAACCTTTTTGACATTGACTAGGACAAACAAAAGATACCCTCCTATGGTCGTATGGGACAGACAATGGTGGAACTATGAGAGAAAAGACAGACTTCACTTTTTGGGTTCCTGGGTTCAACAAGTTTGGTCGAATTTCAGACGCGGGTCCACGTAAATCCGAATCATGAGTAAAACGTAGAAGGGAGATAATTTAAATAAATCTCTCTCTGTATCCCATGGGACCCACTAACATGAAAGCGTACACTGGATATCGATTCGATTACATCTCTTATCTATCCTCATCATACTGGCAATCACGGGAAATCAGGATTTTCCTTTCAAATTGCTCTATCCGGTAAGTAGGGCTACTCTACCATGATACCATTGCCATTCCTACAAGACTAATCAGCCTATGATTTTGGTGACCTGAGAGAACTAAGCGCTCTTCAAAGATTCATTACATTCATGTGAAAATCATTCAGTTTTTTCAACAGCAGAGTTGCTACATCTAAGAGAAAAGGAAAAAACAAAAAACAAAAAACACTAATTTACAAACATATCGATCCCAGGGTTAGCAGTTCAACTTTATAAATATCTATCATCAAATTATCATATCAGAATAAGAGTTTCTTAAGAAGCATCATCTTGAGGATATGGAAAAAGGTAATATGGTTTAAGAGATGGATTAGATATTCATAGGCCCTGAGATGGAAGAAGCGCACCGAGGTTTTATTTATTTATTTAATGATTCTGTTGATTACTTTAGCCCAGATATTTACTTTTTCAGATTATGTCTACAAATAAGTTAGATTTTGTTTTGAAAGATGAAAAATCAGAAGATTAACAATTTGATCATGAAGAGTACTCCGTTCAAAAGTATCCAAATTTAGATGCAACCCACATATTCAGAATCCGAAGGAATTCATACAAACAAAATTAAGACAAATTGGCAAGAAATAGAGAAACAAAAGCTTAAAGAGACAAGTCAATACCTCAACGTTTCGAAATGAGAAAGCGAGGTGAAGACCTTTGGCCAAATCTCTATCGTACAGAGCCTTCCGCCGAGGATCAGATAATGTCTCGTAAGCTTGCTGTATCCGAACAAACCTCTTCGTATTCTCCTCCACCAGATCCGGCGGCGAAACGTCCAGGTGATACTATCGAGCCATCTGCTTATACGCCTGCTTGATTTCCAGCACCGACCCGAACTCAGAAATATCTAGCAACTCGTAGAAACTCATCACTTCCACTGAATCCTTAGCTACAAGTAGACTGTCATTCAATGTTTTATGCTTTAGTTTCTAGAAGTGTTCTTCTTTACTGTTTATTCTCTTAGCTGTCAAACGCTAAGCCTTGTAAGTTGTTTTTCTTATATAATTTATAGAACTAAAATGTAATAGTTATTAATTATTGAAGTGATCAATTCAAAGAATACAATTTGTTGGTTTTTCTTCAATAGATAATCTTTCCTCAAAGTTTCTTTCAATCCTTCTCGCGAGTTCTAACACATTGTTCGAAGTCTTAGCTCTAATGGACCGGAAAGAATCTCCGGTTGCGAATTTGGCCATGTTCGCCCGGAAAATTAAGGTGCCGGTGGGTTCGCGATGAAGTGAATCCAGAGCAACTCATCTCTATGTTTTTATATGGAAAAACAGTGATTCGTTCTCTCTCTCACGCTTACATATGTGATGAATTAGGGCTTCTTTCTTCTGCAAATAGAGAATTAGTGCACTCTCTCTCTCCAGCTTTCTCCCTCTAACGTTCTGGTATTGGGAGGGCAAAAGTAAAACGCCTGCTCTTTTGGTCGGAGAACATGGGCACCTCACCGGAACGCCAGAACGTATAAAACCGTACGTGATGGTAACTTATTTAATAGTATTTATGTATATAATGAATCGATCATTTCAGATGAATTGACGTCAAAATAAATAAATTTTTTATTTATTTAATTTTTTATTTTGTAATATATTGGACTGCTCTCAGATGTTTAAATTTGTAATCAGAAGCTAAACTATGGACACGTGGCGGTATCGTGTATTACTGTATTAGCGACAACCCCAACCTTTTGTATGCTTTTCATTAGAAGCAATAGTTTAATCAACAATAGTGCCTACTGCCTAGAGTCTACGTGGAGGACGACATGCAGTGCCTTTGCCAAACGATTAAGCCAATCAGCCCATTAAGACGCTAATTAACAGGCCTAGCTCAAAATAAACCCAATCATTTTGCGCTGTACATTATTAACTCATGCCGACATGTCACTTGTCAGCTCGTGACTAGAAATCGACATGTCATCCACTGAGGAGCCTAAACAGTGACATGCAGCGACTCTGCAGTACCTGTTCTGTACGTAAATATTTCCAAGCCATCTGAATAAATACTTAAAACACTTTTTAGGAATGTGCAGAGATCTGCCGTTGTTGGGTGTCTGCGAATGAAAAATATAATATAAAAATCAAGTTTGAAATATGAAAATAGAAAACTCTTTGATCGATCAGCTGACAAGTCAGGAGAACTCCCATTACCGCTGGCAGGCCAGCCGGTCATGAGCGCAGTGGGACAGGGCTTCCAAAACGGCCAGCACCAGGCGCCTTTCTTAGTAAAGCTATGTCGGCCCTATGGAGTAAAGGGAGGAGCCAGATCCAGAGTGTTTGGATGAGAAAGAAAGGTCCATACAGAGTTGAGCTATATACCGAAACAGAATTTACTCAAGAAAAGAGTCCAGCCGAGCATATTGGTTAAACAATTCCGAGTATTTTAACTCCTATTACTTCAACATGATAAATCAAAATAATGGAAGGCAGCACACAGAAAACTTATAGAAGAGGTAGATCTTTATATTGACCTTCCAAGAATATGATTCTAATCAAATGCTCGTGCACTGACTTTAGTCAGTGCCATGATTCTTCATTGAAGCAAAGGGGAGAAAACTTTTGCACTTAAAAATTTTGGGAGGGGGAGGAAATGGTAAAAAGAAAGGGAGGAAAGAGAAGGGGGAAGAGGGGGTATAACTTATAAGATTGGGCAGGTTAAAAACATTTTAAACCCCACTTCATGCAACTCTTGCTCAGAGTGAGACTCCAAGGCTGCAGGGAGAGCTTTCACACCATCACATTCCAGTTTATCCTAATAAGAAAAGAAACGAGGGGGGGAAGAAAAAAAAAAGAAAAGAAAAGAGGAAAGAAAATAGAGATGAACACGAGAAAAAGATCCGAGTTGCAAATCCAACCTATGTCAAGTATTCAGAGCAGAGATATACTAGCAACGCTATACGACATAAGACCTCTATCATCCCCAGAGACAACCTAAAAGACATGGGCACAACTAGCAATACATGCATTGGCATAGACAACCTAAGGGAATATCTACTTATATGGAGATGAAGAAAACAGTTCCCTCTTAGAAAATAAATAAATCTGGACTGGCAACTAGAACAACACAATACTATACCCATGACCTAAGGATATAGGCAGTCTTAACAGAGTTTTATTTTCCGAAAAGAAAGCAACTTAGCATTACAGCCTTATGAAATATTACCTGCTTGATAGAAATACTTGCATTTTTTCACTATGAATGCAAGGACCTTAAATTGAGTCGACCAATCTGCTCATACTCAACACGGTGTAATTCATCCTGGCAACTTCTGGTTTCAATCAACATTACAAGTAGGCTTTACCTAACCAAAACAAGCCTTTGAAGATTGAAAAGAAAAACACAGAAAATGGGGGAAGAACAGAAAAAAGGAAAAAGGAAAAGGAAAAAAAAAAAAAAAAAAAAAAAAAAGGGAAGAGAGACAAGGGAAGGAGTGAGGCCACATATTTGAAACATAGTCTCTAGCAGAACGCAGGTAAAACATATGCGAAAAATGTGTCACTCTCAATTGTTTCTATATTTCAAAAAGATTTTATTAGAATAAAAACCCCATTGTAGAACTTTGTGATTCTAGGACTTGCATACCTTTATTAGCACAAGGCAAAGTAAACTTCAACAAACTTCATAGCAAATCCTGGAATTTATAAGTTCTGCAGTGGGATGAGTTTACCCCAATAAGCTATTGTTGAAGTCTAAAAACATTCTGCGGAGCAACTATTGCAACTAAAACACCAGCTGCAACTTGCAAGTCAAACTAACTCAACAAAATAAAATTAAGATCAGAATTCTTAGCCCCAATTTTTTATATTCTCAGGCAAACACATGGACACCAACATAGTTATGTTTAGGGGAACTAGCAAATTTTTAAACAAGACACCTCATCACGCGGTCAGAGAACGAATAATCTAACATACATCAAGTAGATAATCTACAAACAGTGCCTGTTCATTCGCAGACAAAAAGGAGAGCAGTACTCGAAACGCTTAAACCAATACCAACCAAAAGAGACAACTCTCTGCTTGTTCCTTACGACCTGCAAAAGATAAACAAGACAAGAACAAGATTTATGAAAAGCTAAAGTCCACAAGGATATTCTGAGCAGCAAAAGAAACACTAAGCAATCTCCTGACGAAACCACCCTTGTAGCAATAGGTTATCCTTGAGAGGTAAAATTAATTATCAGTAATCCAAATTGGACGAAACTGATCTAGAGGCCATATCCTTTGGCATCCCCTATTATGGAGAATCCTCTGTTACAGTAGCACCATGGCCCATGATATGATCAATGCTAATGTCAGTTGACTTGTTACAGGCATTCTGATCTGTAAGTCCACAATGTAAGGCAACGGGTCCCATTAGCAATCTAACACTTAAAAAAGATACGACAATTTTACGACAAAAATCAGGGATAGAAATTACCAAATGCACTGAAATCAGGAACTTTTTCCTGTTCATCTTCCAGTGCTCTGTCTTCCATTAATTCTTTTGAGTTATTATCCTCACGTTCTGAAGAATTGATTCCATCATCATTAATACGAGTCAGATACTCTGCAGAAAATTCCAATTCCTCATTGACATATCCACCATGCTTTGATTTTTCAATAGTTATTTCATCCCTTCCATTATTTAAATGATACTTATCTCCAGCAGAATCTGATCTGTGGTACTTTCTCTGATTTAATTCTTGTTCCTCCGAGCTTGGTGACAGCTTCCTTCCAGAACGTGCATGCTCTGAAGACATTGACCTAGAAAGCCTTCTCTCCTGCCTTGATTTATCACCTTTACGTTTGACTCTATCATCAATATAATGCTTGTCTTCACTGGACCTCGACCGCCTTCTTTGTTTTGAATGATTTCCATCTAAGTTTCTTGGTGACAATTTGCTTTCTTTATCGTGCTTGGCCATGGGAGATATTGATCTGGATCTTCTTCTATCACGATGCTTTGATTTTCTGTCTTTTCCACGGTCCAATTTGTCCTTAGAGGAACCCTTACCTTCCACAGAGTTTGACCTAGAGCGTCTTCTACTGTGACGTCTTGTTTTTTCATCTCTAGTGTGATCCCCTTTATCCCCTGAGTGATGCTTACTATCCAAGGAATTTGACCTCGACCGCCTTCTATCACGGCGTTTTGCTGTTCTGCCTCTAGCTTCATCCTCTTTGTCATTGAACTGATGCTTGACTTCAGCAGACTTTGACCTGGATCTCCTTCTATGCTTAGATTTATTTTCACCTTCAGGTCTCGAGAGTGACCTACCTCTTTTTTCATGCTTGTCTTCCAACGATGCTGACCTTGAGTGCCTCCGTTTGCAATTCTTAGATCTTACATCTCGGGTTTCATCTGCCTTTTCACTGTTTTCATGCCTACCCTCCACAGATCTAGATTTCGAGCGTCTTCTATGTTTCTCTTTTCTTTCATCATCGATTCTCGGAGAAGACTTACTTCGTCTAAGATTATGGCTCGGTGATCTAGAACCAGCACGATCTGACTTCCTAACCTTTTCTGGTGATCTTTCTTGACGACGTTTGGGGGAGTCCGACTCGTCTCGATATGATTTTCTCCTACGAGGGCTCACACTTCGACTCCTATTTCTCCTTGAAATGGATGAATGATAATCATGTGATCTATCTGAATCACGCCTTCTAGATCTGTCATGACCATCCCTAAAATCTCTATAGGACCGCCTTTCTTCATCACGATATGTATAATGGCGAGATCTCAATGGTGATCTGGATCTGCGACCTCTGAATTGACGAGGTGGAGGGGAGTAAGATCGTGACCTCAGCCTTCGCCGATAACTGATCGGAGATCTTGACTTGGACTTTGACCTTTCTGGGGAGACAGATGGTGACCTGTTTAAGAGAGATACAGTCAGCCCATAAGTATGAGAGAGAGGAGTAGTTACACAACAGTATAATATCAATTCTTCTCATACATCTTTCCCGTTTCATTCTGCAAATAAACATTATTCACGAAGCAACTAGTGAAGTTGGATGAGCATCCGATGGACTTTGATTGAAAATTTAGCTTGGATGCCTTAACTAGGTAGTTTACACAGTAGAAACTGAATAAACAAATAGAAGGCGGAGACTTTGATAGAAAAAGAAAAGTTTATATCAATAATCTAAAGCCTATGCAAGAATGCGAAAGCTCAAGGGAATCCCACATTCATCAGGGATATTTTTAGTGAATGATCGAGCAGCATACCTAGATTTTACTTTTGTTTCCTTCTCTTCATCTCCAGGAATCCCAGGTACATCAACTTTAAGTTTTTTACTTATTTCAGCAGCCCTAGCTGCGGCTAGCTCTGTCGCAGACTTCATGGTTGCAGCTCGATTTGCAGCCTGCTGAGCAGCCATCGTCTGTTGCATTAGCAAAGCCTGCTGGAATTGCATCTGTTGCATGGCAACAGCTTGCTGCATCATCATGGGCAAAGAAGATGAAGCCAGTGTAGAGTTCAAAAGAGGGGGTTTCTGTGGAAGTGATTTAGCCATCTCTACATTCATAGGACGGCCTCCAACATCCATGTTGTTCAGTGCCAAAGCTGCAGTTGCTTCCTCAGGTTTTGAGTATTCTATGTAAGCAAAATGCTTAGAGTCAGTGATGGTGCATTCAACAACTGTGCCACAAAAACTAAAAAGCTGTTTCAGCTGATCCACCGTGAGAAGTGGGCTAAGATTGCTAACTTGAAGCGTTCTTTTAAGTGCATCGGCCCTTCCAGCTTTGTCAAGTGAACCTTAAAGATAGAGTATCATTAAATAGCAATGAGTTCACAAAATGTATTAACTAATACCAGTCTACAAAATAAGTTCAACATATATAACACAGTAAATGAAAGAAACAAAGAGAACAATTAGAAGAAAGGAATCAAATAGAGAAGCATATTCCCATAGAAGGGGTACACAAACCAAGAAATGATAGACACTGAGAATACCAGATGAGTCTTTGACTGACTGGGCTTGTGCTTGCACCTGAGCAGCATGGGCTTGAAGAGCTTGGGCAGCAACAATTGCCTGAGCAGCGGCCATAGCAGCAGCCGAAGGTGCCATAGGCACTTGACTGACAGTCCCCATGGAAGTTGTTGCAGCTAATGCAGTCATAAGCAAATTGTGAGGCGGATGATTCAACTTACAGTCAGTTTTGGCACATCGACCATTAAGGTATTCCCGACATACTTCCCCAAGAGTTGCTCCTATACCAGGCAGAATAGCCCCACCAGAAGCCCCAGAAACTATGCCTGAAACCATTCCCATTAACCCAGGGAAGGCCCCTGAAACAGATCCTGAGTAATTAGGCATATTGGGCATGTTTTGGTTAACCATATTCGGAAATGTAGAGGTAGGGGCCAATCCCAGGACTCCACCTGCAGTGGTCCCTGAATGATGACAAAACCAACTATTAAACTTGGAACACATAGATATATCATAACACAATAATTCCAACCAAATACATGCTGCACAGGACACTATCTGTATAACAATACATTAAGGGAAAGTGTCACAAGGATTGCTACTGACAAAAATAACCAATAAATTTTCTAGTTCAAGACTTCAATAACTAGGTCTCATAGTGTTTTATTTTCCACCTTCAAAGCTTCCCTATCTATTGTTGCAGTGAATAGCTTGTTTTAATTTTCTACTTTCCTCTATGTTGTTTTAATTTTCTACTTCATAAATTCAAACTACTATTATAACTATACCATATATGCAAACTGCAAATAAAAACAAGAAATCTAGATTGACGATAGTGTACTTAAAAAGCATCCTGAATAATTAATTAATAAAAAAGAACAAAGGACTTAATATGTGAAGCTTATATGATGAAACCCACGAGTACCTGCACTAAAGAACACTGGAAATGGACTACCCATGATGGGTTTTCCATTACAGTCGATGTGCACCATATAATTCCCTCTCTTTGGCACCACGTAAGTGATTGTATATGTGCCATCCCCCATATCTTTCACGATACCGTCTTGGTCTGTACCCCCAACACCTACTCCTGGTGACACCTTCACCTTTATCTCTGCACCTCCACTGGGTACCTTCCTTCCATCAGTATCCTTCGTTACAACCATAAATGAAGAAGGAGCACATGCTGTACCTCCAGCTATACCCGTACCAGCTGCCGTGCACTTGGCAGGGTCTACAGGTCCAATCGGCTTGCTGGACAAATCCTCAATATCTTCAAAATCACTATCTGAGGAAGCCATCTCTTTCTCGCGATTCTTGTCTACACCTTTAAAGGTCGCCTCAAAAGCAGCTTTTGCTGCCGCATCCTTCTCTGCCTCGCTCTTGAGCTTTGCCTCTTCAGCTTGCTTCATCCATATAGGTTTTGCGACCACCGCCAAGTTCCGATCAGCCATCAGAGAATAGCTCTAGTTTCAACGAAATAAACAAAGTTTTATAAACTCGAGAAGTTTAAACCCATAAAAACCCTAGCGAATTCAATCTAGAAGAGCCTCCATTGATTCAACCAGCTGCCTCCAAAACCCTAAGGAGCTGGAAACTTCAATAACGACGCTAGATTAAAACTGCCAGATGAAATTTGTGTTAGAGAAGAGCAAGATCAGTAAGAACGCTTCACTATGACAATCCACATGCGTAAATAACAAAAAGAAGAAGAAAAAGGAGGAGATTCCTTATTTCTCTTAAAATTCTCAAATACTTTCCCAGGAACCAAACATACTGTTACTTAGCGGCCAGGAAACGTATGTATATGGCGGGATCCGGTAGAGGAGAGAGAGAGAGAGTAGAAGGCGGCAGATTGGAAAAGGGAAGGGCAGAGAAGCATACCTGCGAGCTGCGTGCGTTACGTCTCTTCAGCGAGGGAACAAACTCTGGCCTCTTGGCTTGGTTGAATATTTTGATAGAAGGAAGGCTCCAATTGATAATTTACATAAATGTGTGGGAACAGATATATCAAAATTCTTATCTTCTATATATATATACTAGCTTTTCGACCGACGAAAGGTTGAAAAATATTTAACATGATAATAAATGTAATAAAATATATAATAATAAAAAAGCATATATATTAATACAATAAGTCGCCACGTAGATGTGTATTTTTATATCGGATAATTTTAAATAGTGATGAGAAAATATAATTTATATATAATATATTTTTATATGTTTTTAAAATTTTATTTAAGATTATTTAATTAATATTGGATAATCCTAATTAATGCAGATACACTTCGGGATGTATAGGTATTCTAGTTTATTTCATTAATATTATATTATTTATTATATAAAATATTAGAGAAAATCTTGTAAATCACAATTAAAATATGAAATTATTTTAGTATTTATTATTTTTTTAATATTTATTTTGTTATTTTTTATTTTTTTTATTTTTTACTTTATGCCTTCATAAAATAAAAAAGAAGTATTAAAAATAAATAAATAATAAAAAAAGACTTGTTAACCTTTCCTTCATCAAACCTTCCAAGTTAAATTTATATATTTTCTTTTTCTTTTTCACTCTTTCTTTAAACTAATTTGTTCTTCAAACCCTAAAATCATAAATCCTCATCTTCTCTCTCTTTTCCTTAATCTCTTCTCTCTAGTTCTCTCTCTCGGCAATTATTGATGGAGGATAACCAAGATTGTTCCAAAAAATATAAAAATCACACGATATATTTTGATTTTGATGAAATTGTTAAATAATGTTGAGTTTGAGTTTGATATGAGTTTCGGTTCGTAGCTCACAGATTTCGGTCTGAGATATTTTTCATACCGAGATTTGTGATCTATAGAATTTCAATCTGAAATACAAAGATTTCAGTCTGAGCGCGTCTCATACCAAAATATGTCTCACTATTTGTATAAATAAATTGAACTTATTTTTTGATTTATTTATTTTCAGTAGAATTTATCACTCAGACTTACTCGGGTGCTAAAATCTGATAATTATTTTTCTTCTTCGATTACCGTTCGAAGCTGCATGATGTGTTTGTTATGATTAAGAGAAAGCTTAATTATAGAGAGTTGAAAATATTTAATAAATCATATTTTGGCCATTTCTTAAAGGTTTATGAGAGGCTTTCATTCTCTGTTCAAACAGTTAATTTATTGATCGTCCGTCAAACTCAATCAAAAAATAAGTATGAGGCATGATATATCGTAAATAGTCATAATCTATGTTATTCGATGAAAGAATTCGCTCTTATTACTAGACTGAGATGTCACAAGGCACTGGCCTCCTTACTGGTCGAAGTCAAGAAAAATATTGAATTCTTGAATTATCGATTCAAAGGTAATGATGATATTACATGTGGCCAGCTTATATTGATTTTTGAAGGTATAGAGTGTAGAATTAAAAAGCGGCATGACCGAGATGCTGATGAAATTACAAAGATTAATGATCTACATGTGAAGTTAAGGTTTCTTTATTTCTTGGTGGTTGCCCTTTAGGTATAAGGGAGTCGCACAAAGTACCACGTCAGCATCTATATATGGTGTTAAATATTAAGTTCTTCAATAATTATCTTTAGGGTAAAGTAGTTCATGAAAGAACTATTCAAAATATCAAGAGGGACGACCTTCTGAAGAAATCTATAAGAGTCTGCAACTAGAGAAAAATTGGCTATTAAGTGGGGTTTACTCAGTTTTTCGTTCACCTTCTAGGTAATTAATAGTCTTAGTTTTGATTTATAGTTAGTTTTTATTTTTTAATAGTTTTTTATTATTATTGTAGGTATGAACGTTTGAAGCGATTTCAAGCATTAGATAGACTTTTGGGGAGGGTTTAGAGAAAACATGTAAGTCATGAATCCTGAATTGGGCCATGCATTTTACTAAATAAAAGCTCAAGAACATCATCAAAAGTCTGAGTAGCCGAAAGGTTTGTTTTTATTGTGATCAATAATTGTTTATATTGTAATTATTTAATTAACCGACGTATATAAACTTTTTTTAATGATGTATGCCAGATTGCATGAAATCTTACGCTCATCAAGAAGAGAAAAATGTGCTCTTTATATGGCCAATATTATCTCATTCGACAACGAGGTTAAATGTGTGACGGCTTTACTGGATTTGACTACCAAAGAGGATGCAAGAAAACATTGAGGATGTTCATTAAAAGACGGAGCAGAGATTCGGTGGCTTGAGGATAAATTTGGTACATGCTGCAGGGGCTTATCTGAACCTATACTTTTGTGAAGCGTACGGTAGGTTTGATCTATGAGAAAATAGGATGTGCAATAGCCTATTCATCCGCTAGTGTAGATGTCTTAGGTGATCATGATATATATGTCACATGACATTCATCATTAGCCCATGATGAATCAGGTCCATACCACTTTTCAGGAGGTCTGAGAGAGATCAAGTACGAATATTGTTTTATTAAAAAATTTAGTTAAAAATTAACTTTTAAACTTTCCTAAGTCTTATATGTTTTATTTTTTGTAAATGGGTAGCTAGAGATGATGCAGATGGTAACGCCTCCTAAGAGATGTTCGTTGGTCAATGAATGGTGAGACCATATGTGACGTCAGTTGGTCAACGATTTGCGAGGATAAGGAAGTCTAGCCTTATTCTCAAGTCTACATTATTTGATCCAAAACTATTCAAGTCTCTATTAATAGATCTAAAACTATTTCAGAAATACAATATAATAAAACTTAATCTATATCATAAACTAGACAAGGTTGCAAAAGGGGCTGCAATGATGAGAGAGACAAGTAAAAACGAGACTAATGATTAACTCGACTAAAAGAAGTCAAATCCTTAATTTATATTTTAATGGTTGCTTGAAAATATTTATTATCATTAAAAATAAAATAAGAAATTAAAAATAAAATAAATTAACTAATATTAAAAAAAGGGTGGACAGGTGGATAACTGCCGTAACCGTCCTCTACAGCGATGGCGAATATCCGCATGCTTCATAGTGGGGCGGAGCAACATATACTAATGAAATAATTTTTAAATAGGTAGATAATCGCTCATTAATGCAAATGGTGGATATGACGAATATCAGATAGTGGATATATGTATCCTCTATTTGCACAACTCTAATGTATAAAGTTCAGGTGTGGAAGTCCATGAATAATGCCACCTAAAACATATTTTTTAAGTTGAGCGACATGTACACACTACACACATTCTCTCAACAAGGGCTTGCATGACATTATGTTGTTCTCACTACGTAACTATTACTCAAAAGTCAACTGTGTTAGGGCATAGTAATAAAAATCTAAGGTACACAATTTTTACATAAGTATGATTTCATGCATACCTAATTAACAATAGGTCATCTACTTGTCGGTGGCCCTTTGTCACCCCAACCAAAGTCGAATTGAAGATGTTGTCCATTATTGCTACGGGCTTACTTCCAATCCAATAAAATAAATAAAGATACGTATGTAGCCGCATCTATATCAACAACAAATATTCGTTGATATGCTGTAATGAGTTCATTAAAATAAGGTTCCAAGTAAAATTATGCATAAATATAAATGAAATGTTTAGTTAAAATTGGGCAATACTTACTGAACTTTGCAACCACTTCCTCCAGAATTTTAATATCTTAAAAAATTTACTGTCAGCTTGAATGCCCATCACGAGTTTTAATTATATATATACAATGTTGATTTATTAAATTACTTTGGGCAATAGTAACAGTTTGCACTTGTCATACCTAATGAGCAATTAGCAAGCCCGTAAGAGTTTTAAGTATGATTTCCATGCATACTTAATTAGCAATAGGTCATTTACTTGTCGGTGGCCCTTTGTCACCCCAACCAAAGTTGAATTGAAGAGGTCATCCATTATTGCTTTGAGCTTGCTTCCAATCCAAGGGAATAAATCAAGGTATGTATGTAGCTGCATCTAGATCAACAACAACAAATATTCGTTGATATGCTGCTAATGAGCTTATTAAAATAAGGTTCCAAGTAAAAATCCATAAATATAAATGAAATGTTTAGTTAAAATTGGGCAATACTTACTGAACTTCGCAACCACTTCCTCCAGAGTCTTAATGTCTTAAAAAATTTCTTGTAGGCTTGAATGCCCATCATGAGTTTTAATTATATATATACAGTGGTGACTTATTAAATTTATTTAGGCAATAGTAATAGTTTGTAGCTTTTGAATATTATAGTAAATATTATATTAAAATTTATGTTATTAATAATTATAAATAAATGAGTAAATATGTTAGAGTTTTATTAAGAGCAAACCGAAAATAAAAGGAGGAATTCGTGAAGTTAGGCGATGAGTTGAATTTATAAATTCTCAACTGAGTTAGTTAATGGAAAAATATGAATACATTAAATAATTATTATGCATTAAATAAGTTAAGACTAACAGTTCTGACTCATGAGTATACTATCAGTTATGACTTATGAGTATAAAAGCTTTTGACTCTATCGACCTGTCGAGTAAACTACCAGTTATACAAATTATAACTGTGGTGGTCCGTCTGACAGCTGTGGTTGTAGCTGGCCGCAAATGATGGATGACGAGGAGGAGATTGCGATGCTGCGATCTGAAGGCGAAGAAAGATCAGATCTGCTTCTGAGTCACGACTATTCAAGTCTGAAGGCGAAAAAGATAAAGATTTTTCAATTTTTTTTTAAAAAATAAAGCAGAAGAATATCTGACAGATATTTATGACGGGACAATATTCGAAGGCTAGTTAAGTGTTCCTCCCTTATAATATTAAATGCATTTAAGTGTTTATTCATTATTTTAGATATCATAAATCATAAAAGATATATTAGCATAGTAGTTTTGTGTAAAAAGAATATGTAAAGTATTTTATCTTATACTTAATAGTGAAAAAGAATTAGTAAAATGTTTGTAATGATATTTAATATGTTGCTTAATAAAACCTTATAAATAAGTATAAAATTTAGTAAATTTTAGATGCAATTTCATACGTCATCTTATGTCAATCTCTTTAGTAAAATCTTATGCCATGTTATATAATATAATATATTTTTGTATATTTTATATGGAATTCTAATAAATAATATTACATTTAAAAATATATAATAACTGAATTTAAAAATAAAATATTACAGTTATAAAAATAAATATAAAGTTTGATATTATTTTAAAAATAATCAAATATTATTTTAAAATTTAAATAGAATTTAGATCCATAACCAATCTATTATATATTAAACTCATAAATTTTGAATAATCAATTTAATTCGATCGGATATCTGCGCTTCCTAATTTTAATACGAGCCTCACAAAATGGAAAACGGAAATAATGAGAAATTTAAAAATTAAATGAAAAAAAAAATATATATATATTAAAGAACAAAAAGGTTTGCCATGTTGCCATGTTGCCATGCTGCCATGCATATAGCAATGGAGCTTGAGAAATATAGAAGGGGCTGAGCATCTAACAGCAAAAGAGTGAAGAAGAAGAAGAAGGAAAAGAACAAAAGAAAAATACAATCTGATTTGATTAATCGAAGAAGAAGAAGAATCACAAAATATTTGGATCTCCATTTTCAGATCGTCGTTGTATTTTCTAAATTTTCTTTCTCAGACGCAACGGACTAAATTGTTGCCGTTGTTCATCTGTCTTTCTCTCTCTCTCTAGAGATCTTAAAATTTCTTCTCTATTCATTCATCGTCGGCAGCAAGCAATTGATTTCTTGATGATGGTGATAGAGACGATAAGTTTTTAGCCTTCGCCCCAAGCCAATTTTTCGCAGCTTGCCAAGAAGGTAGGAAAAAAAAAATAAATTTAACATTTATGTCGTTACCAGATTTGATCTGTAAATTATAGCGTTCATTAATGGTTTTTTAGGGTTTTTTCTTTTTCTTTTGTCTTGTTTTTTTCCCGCAGGAAATCTGAAGGTGTAATTTCTTGGCGCTGCAAGATCTGTGAAGAAGAAAATTCTTCTCCCTTTTCTGATCCTTAGAAGCGGCACCGCCACCACCAGCAATGGGGATGTCACGTGACAATATCCATGGGCTTCTCCTGGCTCTGTCTTCCAGCATTTTTATTGGAAGTAGTTTCATCATCAAGAAGAAAGGCCTCATGAAAGCCGGTACCACCGGAACTAGGGCAGGTTTGATTGTTTAATCAATTTTCAGCTTACTGCCTATTTTGAGATTGAGAAATTCATTGTATTTGCAGATTAGATGTTTCTAATGATAAAATGTGCACTCCATAAATTTGCCCGGTTATGATTGGTGTACATGTGGGTTAAAAATTTGATCTTTTTGTCTCTACAGGGGCAGGAGGTTTTTCTTACTTGTTGGAGATTTGGTGGTGGGCTGGAATGTTAACTAGTAAGTCTTTACTTGTTCACACATTGCTTGAAACAGAGCTATGATACTATAGTAAAAGTAATTAAGAAAAAGAACTGATTTGGAAATTGGGAACTACAAATTTTTACATTGTTTGAAAGTAAGACAGAAAGAGGTGTTGCAAATTGCGTCCTTTGAGGTTACAGTATCATATTAACAGCGATCTCGATTGTTTTATCTTTTTTTCTCTTGGTAGTGATTGTAGGGGAGGTTGCTAATTTCATTGCTTATGCATATGCCCCTGCCATTCTAGTCACACCTTTGGGAGCTTTAAGTATCATTTACAGGTATAGTATTGAAGTGAATCTCTCTGAAGATTCTCATCCTTCTTTTTTGCCTTTATTGAGTGCCTATGGATTTGAATTTTAATGAAGAAAGTGCTGATATGCAGTGCAGTACTGGCACATTTTGTTCTCAATGAGAAGCTACACATATTCGGCGTGCTCGGTTGTGTTCTCTGTGTGGTGGGGTCGGTTAGTATAGTTCTGCATGCTCCTCAGGAGAAAAAAATTGAATCCGTTAAGGAAGTCTGGCATCTTGCAACAGAGCCTGGTAGATAAAATGGATTAGTTTAATTCCATCTAATATGATTATATAAGTTATCTTTTGAGCCTCATGAAGAAGGATTTTTTATTTTTGTTTCCTTACCAGCTTTTCTAGTCTACTCCGCAATAGTAATTGTTGTAGCATTGGTTCTCATTATCCGATTTGCACCTCGTTATGGACAGACCCACCTGATAATATATGTTGGAATTTGTTCTCTCACCGGTTCTCTAACGGTCTGGTCCCAGTCTCTGTTCTTCTTCACATTATTTACTTTGAGATGTCTAAATACATTCAATAGAGCAAATATCATTTTGATTCCTTTATTATTATTATTATTTTTTATACTTAAATTGTAGGTGATGGGTGTCAAAGCAGTTGGAATCGCTTTTAGGCTGACATTTAATGGGATGAACCAGTTTACATACTTTGAAACTTGGTTTTTCGTAATCTTTGTAACAGTGTGTTGTGTTATGCAGGTGATCTTCTTAAACAAGGTAAAGGAAAATTTTCTAGCCTTAAGCCTTCTGTAATTTTTTAGAATCAACCTGTGTATATAATATCATTTGTGTTCTACTTCGTTACCACAACATCTTAACCTGGCTTTCAATACTTAATAGAATGGGCCTTGTGGATTAACTGGAGTTTGCATTTGGTTCAGCTTTTGAAACTGATTTTTGACTAGATTGTAAATTAACATAAATATTGCTCTTGGATTAACCCACAGAACTAAGTGAAGTTTTCTGAGTCGGAACTCAGTTTTAGACTCAGACTGAAGTTTCAAAGTTCGAACTGAATGAAACCTACTTAGGACTTTTTTCTTCTTGTGTCAAGGCCAAATGCAATTCCCTATAGTGGTAGAATAGAAAATTTATAGCGATTCAAAATATAACTTTCTTGAGTCTATAGCATTGATTCAATTCAATACATACTTTATCATCATTATCAGAAGAAGCTTAATTTGTAAACTGAAATTGCATACTTTCTTAGGCTCTGGACAACTTCAACGCGGCCGTTATATCTCCTGTTTACTACGTGGCCTTCACATCTCTCACCATTGTGGCCAGTACAATCATGTTTAAGGTGAGATTGTTAGATTCCATTCAAACTGCTACTATTATATTATAAAACATAAGTTTTTGTTAATTGAGTGCAAATAATTTGACATTTCCCCTCCATTTTTTTTCCAACTACAGGAGTGGTCCTCACAGGATGCAGAACAAATCGTAGCGGAATTATCAGGTTTTATTACTATACTCTCCGGAACCTTCCTCCTTCACCGGACAAGAGATATGGGCAACTCCTCCTCCTGGCCCCCACCCGACTACCAATCCCCTAATAACCTCCTATTCTCAAAATCTCAAACTCCTGAATCAACTGTTGAAGTAAGATGATTTATTTATTATTATTATTTTTGAAGGAAGAAGTACTGGTTTCATTTCAATATAAAAGGCACAATCCATGTGGAAAAAAGTTTCTACTCTTTTCATCAGAAATCATGCAATACTATCCAAGGGGGAGGGGTCAGTTTTTACTCACTTAGTTGGAGAGTAATCTAGTTGCTTAGGAAAGAAAAGGTGAAAAAAGAAGTTTCTCATTAATGTGAATTCGAGATTAATGGATCTGGTATGATAGTGTGATTATTCTGGTTGAATTATGTGGTCGAATAAAGGATTAATGGATGTATACTGCGTAGTACACAGTTTAACACTGCAGTCTGAAAAATGGGCCATTTTTCCTTTTCCTTTTTCTATGCAACTATCTTTCTTCTGAGAAAAGAGGATCCCCACCTCAGGATGTCTTACATATTTCGACCTAACATATTCTTCAAACGAATAGATATCTATGTCCAATAATTGTTTGCATTATGCTAACTTCATACAATTATACAACTAAAGATTGACCCATTTGCTCCACTAGTATCTGTTCAATAGCATCCATAAAGCTCGATAAATGTCGGCAAATTTGCGTGTCCAAGGAATTTGCCATTTCCTAATTAATCATTAAACAAATAATCTAAATCAGTTCAAGCTAAATCCCAAACACTTAAGCAGACAGCCAGAAAGGGAAGAAAGGATCGCTCACCTCAACTTTGCAGATAAAGCCTGAGGAAATTCCCTTTGACTTGTGAGCAGAGCTCTTGAGAGATATCAGCTTCAATGGAGACTTTGATAGTGGCCATCCTTGAGAGACCTTAATATATGCATCAAAACCTTCGACCATATGACATACGACTGTATCCTCCCTATCCAAGTACTCAACAGTGTGCCTGTATTAAGAAATATGATTGAAGAAAAAGGTCATAATGGTAATATGATATGTTATATGTATGGGCGATAGAATTTTCATACCCTGAGTTATTCATACTCTTCACAATAAATCGCCTAAGAGCGCACAAGACAATTCTATCTTGCACCTTTTTTATGAACCACTGCAATGAGGTATTGCTGCACAGGTAATCAATCACCCAGAATGAGATCATTGTTGATTTTTATTATTTATTATTTTTATTTTGTTTCCCATTCTAGATGTAGTATATAAGTAAAATGGATAAAACAAGAATCGAACCTCAACGACTTTGAAGCTTCAAGCAAATCACTAATGTACACATCACTTGGAAATATCTGAATAAGATTATCAGGGTCATTAGAAATTCTTATACCAAAACATAGGAAGATAAACTTGATACCCAAGTCACTGTACAATTATTAATCACTTGGGGAAAAAAAAAAGATGTGCAAGCATTTCATGATTTCATTCATGACAATACCTCCACATTCTTTAACTCCATAATCCCTTCCGAAACTTCTAACAGCAATTCATGATTTAATTCAGATGATTCAGTAATCTCTTCTTTTTCCTGTAGCAAACCTAACTCTTCCATCGGTGGAATGTATGTTCTCAATGACAATCTAATGAAGTTATTGTCAACATCAATAACATTTAGACCTGCAAAGGCATCCTCTATCTGTTCTACGACACCAAAACTAGAGAGAGAGAGAAAGATACATGAGCTTTGGTACTAGATGAAAAATATTTTTTGAAATTCAAAGACGTATGAATTACCTTCCCAACTGATAATCAAGGTCCTGCAAAGATTTTAAATCTTTTTCGGTTTTCTCAATCTGAGATTCAAGTTCCAACATCTGGGAAGCACATAACAATCATATAAAGGGGTATAGAAATCAAAAGACCAAAGGAAGTGGTAGTGGTTAATCCAGTGCACAAAATGAAACGTCAAAGTGAAAACAATCAGATATGACATAGAAATGTTAAAATTGAGGATAGAGTAAATAACTTTGTGTTCTCGACTAAGTAGCTAGAAACGATGCCTCTAAGAGCTAAATGATGCCCAAGAAGAAGTATTCTATCCACAGTTCCAAACGGTTTAACAAACAAACCTCAAACTCACTGTCTTGATGCAGAAGTGTCATATTGGATTGATCGATTCCATTGATAGAGGGATCATGAGCACCAGAATCAGTGTCTTTTGGATCCTATAGTGCATAAAGCCAGTCATCAAGGACCAAATTTCTATTTAGTCACCACTTCTGTTATTACACAGGAAGTACTAGTTGAAATTTCAAAACTTTACAGACTAACCTCTGATACAATATGATCCAATGAACACTTCAATGCTTCAAGATCAGTCATCAGTTGATTAGAATCTGTCAATGTAAGAAAACAAGAATCAACAAGTGTAGAGATATAGGAATGCTTTCATGCATTAAGTACAAAGACACAGAATCTAACCTTCCACATAGGTTCGCTTTAGGGTTTCAATCTCATTGGAGATGTTGATACTTTCAGCCTCAATAATTTCCTCTTTCAAACGTTCAATATAAGCATCTGGAGAAAGGTTGACCCAGTTACCACCGAAGAAATGCAAGGTGGGAGGAAGACATAAATTAATAAAATAAATTAATGAGAAACAAAGTCAAAATTTACAAAACATTAAAAAAAAAACCCCCAAAAAGAAATACCCAAATCTTCAATCCTTAAGAAACTCCCAGCATCAGACCACTCTGACAAAACTTTCTGTATGTTGCTCTGTATAATATCCAGAAAAATATATGCAAAATAACCAGAAACAAATAATCAAGCCAAGAAACAAAAATGGATCTCATGTGCGTGCAGGCTGGAATAATCTTAATGGAGTCACTACGATGTATGAAAATGTACGCGTAACGATAAAACCTCGAGATCGAGAACACAATCATTCACTACTTTCTCCGAATCAGCGGAAGAAGACGGTCCTCCAGAAGCGTCCAAGCTTGCGTTCTTGTCTTCCAACTCTCTTACTCGACTACTCAAAACAAAGAAAAAGTCGCGTGATTTATTTATAAACATACACGCAAAGAAGCACACACAGCGAGACAGAGAGAAAGAGAGGGAGAGACCTGTAAATCGTGTGGGAATCGAGGGTTTCTGATAAAGAGGGGGTGACTTCCATTGATTCTGCCATTGTTGTTGCTTCTACTTTCCTAAATTTCTCCCGCCCTAATCCACGACGCTGAGAGAGAGAGAGGGGAATTTCTTTTCTTTTTCGTGGGAAATCAATTTTTGAAAAAGGGGCAAATTTAAATAAAATGAAATATTGAAATTATAGAATCATGCGCTAAAAATAAAAAATAAAACCGATAAAACGGGACCCAAAAAATGAATAAAATGGGTCTTTTACTGCTTCAGTGTCTAACTCTGACGCTGACGGTTTACCTCGAGCTCATCTCCGGCGAGTTCTTCAGGCCGTGCAACGTCAGTTACGATCACATGGCTCTGATCCTCGATGGCAAACGTCGCATGCTTATCTCCTCCGGTATTCGCTATCCTCGCGCCACTCCTCAGGTATGATCTAGGAGTGAATTTGATAGTCTTTCTCTTCGCCATGGAATTAATTGGGAAGATTGATTGCGTATATGTATTATCGGTTTCAGAAACGGGAGTTTTTTAGCTATGTTAAGAGTATTTCGCTTTGTGAAAATTTGTGGTGTCTAGATCAGTCTGGCTGAGCTGACTTGTTTGATGGTCTAGCATACCTTTCTCACAGCCATTTTCTGTGGTGTCATTCCAGACTTATCTTTTATCCTTGAAGTTTTCTTTTCCATAATTTGCTGCATTCATGATAGTTTTGAGCATGTGTTTTTCTATTTTCTTATATATATGTAGATTTTTTTATTTGTTATTTTTTAAAATTTTCCAATGATGCTAATAAACTAGAATGTATTATAGTTATTGTGTCTTTGAAATTGCCTATCATCTTTTACATGATGACAGATGCGGCCTGATCTCGTTGCAAAGAGCAAGGAAGGTGGGGCAGACGTGATTCAAACTTATGTGTTTTGGGATAAGCACGAACCTGTTAGGGGACAGGTGCTAGTATACCATCTGCTAAGCTCGGCTGATGGTCTTGAGGGGTGTCCGTGGTTTTATAAGTTATAACTAACCCTTTCATTTTCCTTTTTTCTTTCTCAACTGCTTGTTCAGTATAACTTTGAACGTAGATATGACATTGTCAAGTTTGTGAAGCTAGTGGGTTCCACTGGACTCTATCTCCACCTACGTATAGGTCCTTATGTGTGTGTAGAGTGGATTTTTGGGTCTCGTCTTATTTCCCATTATGGTTTTTTACTAGCTTTCTTTCATACACAGAACCCACTTCATGGAAGGTGGTGCCCTCATGAGCTATAAACTATAAAGTTATATGACAACTTTCAGGGGCTTCCCTCTGTGGCTGTGAGATATCCCTGGAATTGAGTTCCGAGCAGACAATACCCCTTTCGAGGTACAATTAGTGCCATCTAATTCCTTGGTTGAAAACCACCAAAATTTTATTGATTCAGCTTCTGATAAGACCTTTTTTCTTATTTCTTTGTCAATTTACTCCTCTTTCCACCATTTACTTTTGATATCATGTGAGGTTCCCAACATTGAGTCCTGATTAAGTTGATGGATTGTTATAAGAAAGAAAAATTTATCCTCCGGTTATTGTTCTATATTTTCGTTGCTTCATTTTTTCAGGCGGAGATGCAGCGATTTGTTAAGAAGATGGTGGATCTAATGCGGGAGGAAATGTTATTTTCTTGGCAAGGCAGCCCGATCATTAAGGTTGAGAGAGACTTCTTAAGTTGATTTTGAGTCTTCATATTTTGGCCATAAAGAATATGTCATATCTCCTTTGCATATTTGAAAAATGAGAATGAATTTGGAATCCACATTTATCATACTTTTTCTTACTTTTATGCCATCACTTGAACTCTTCTTTTTCAGATTGAGAATGAATATGGAAATATTGAAAGCTCATATGGACAGAAAGGAAAGGAGTATGTGAAATGGGCTGCGAAGATGGCTCTAGACCTTGCTGCAGGGGTCCCATGGGTTATGTGCCAGCAGCAAGATGCTCCAGAGTATATTGTAATGTCTTGACCTTATGCATTTAAGTCCAAAATTTTCTGTATGTAACTATATATATGGATTAAGATCAAAAGTTAATTGTCTGTCTTATATTTCTCACTTGTTATTGTGCACAGATAAATACATGTAATGAGTATTATTGTGACGGTTTCAAACCAAATTCCAATGATAAGCCAATATTTTGAACTGAAGATTGGGATGGATGGTGTGATGATCACCTTGCACTTGCATGTATTTATATTCTGAATTATTAATTGCTCTACTGTCTTTCATTTGCTAACATGCTCTGAAAATGTGTCTTTCTATGTCAGCTCTACTTGCTAAGCTTTCTTTACCCGTGCATGTCGAATACACTGTAAAGTTTATGGGCATGGATTCATCTCTTTAGATAAACTTTTCAAGGTATACGTCTTGGGGTGCGAGACTGCCTCTTAGGCCTGCGGAAGATCTTGCATTTGCAGTTGTACGTTTTTTTCAACGTGGGGGAGGCTTTCAGAATTATTATATGGTATGTTAAATAGGTAAATTATGGTGCTCAATTAAGATACAAAAGCAAGATAGTTAATTATCAGTCATCAAGATGCTATTTAATAACTGAAATTATCCGTAGTTTTGCACGCCTTGTTTGATGGGTTCATTACACATCTTAGACATTTTCTAGCTTTCATTATTTCAATCCCATCTCCATGGTTTGCAGTTCTTTGGTGGAACAAACTTTGGCCAAACTGCTGGGGGACCACGCTACATTACTAGCTATGACTATGACTAATTGACGAATATGGTTAGTGCATTGGGTCCATATAGAAAATCTAACAGAAAATATATGCTAATTGCATGAGTGAATTGCTTGTAGGATTAAGTTAAGGCTTTTCTCCATGTAGGTCTGCTAAGGGAACCTAAGTGGGGGCATTTAAAGGATCTGCATGCTGCCCTAAACCTCTGTGAACCTGCTCTAGTTGCTTCTGATTCAGCTCAGTTCATAAAATTGGGACCTAAGCAGGAGGTTTGTCCTGAAACTTACTTTACTTTTGGTTCTTATGTACCATTGATAGATTGTTTTCTCACCATGATCAATACATTAAAATTTATAGAGCATGCAATCTGTGAGACTTGAAAACTGCTCATATGACGATATTCAGGCACATGTTTATGGCATACAAGCTCTAGGCAGTTCTGCAAGTCAAATTGTGTGCTCTGCATTTCTCGCAAACATTGATGAACATAACGAGGCTTCTGTAAAATTCCACGGTCAAACATACAAACTACCTCCACGGTCAGTCTGCAGGAACAGTGTTCAACACTGCCAAGGTATTGTCCTATTATAGTGACATCACCATAACATACTATTTGGGCTGTTTTGTACCTATACAGCTTTACTGCTTCATCTTGAGCTCTTACAATTGTAGTTTCTAAATATCCATAGTTACATATGAAAGGATGATAGTAAAATGACCTGTATTACTGGGCTTGAGATGATTTATAGTAGTTTTACTGCAAATTCCTGCATTCATGGAACTTAATATATTTATAGTTTCCCGGTATGATTTTGAGTCTTAATTCATTTCAAATGCATGTGCAGATCGCAGTACAAACATCCATCAAAACACTGGACTTTAATTTACTCGCTGCTTCAAATATTTCGGGAAAAGAACAAGTCATTAGTCAGAAAGCAACACCCTACATTGGACTGTACAGTGAAAGAGTCGGTTGTTATTTGGAGTGTTAACAAGTTCACTGTACAAGACATATTGGAGCATTTAAATGTGACCAAGGACCGTTCGGACTACCTTTGGTCAACACCCAAATCCGATCAATGGGAAAATCTCGATGAAAGATACACCCCCACAATTGCGGTTACAGTGCAACAAAGGACAGACAATGACCTCCATTGAATTTGCTAGCGATGGGACCCTTCAAGGAACCTGCCAGGGTCTCTAAAGGAGACTGTTGTGCACTCGATTCATTGCCCATTGTTTCAAAGATACATTTGAACTAGCTTTCTCGTTATGCTTTTCAAAATTTTAATTATTATTATTTTTTTCCAGGCTTGTCCGGGGAAAAATAGCTGTTCGATAGGAGTTTCCAAACTTGTGTTTGGGCGGGACCCATGCCGGGGAATTGATAAGACGTTGGCTGTTGAAGCAAGATGTAGGTCATCATCAACTGATGTTGATTCCTTAGCTTCCTTGTGAGAATATACTTTGTTAGTAGGCTTCTTTACGTATACATCATTTCCAAGAATGTAAAATTATGCTGTTTGTATACAAACAACATAAGACCCGAAAACTTGTTTTCTGAGAAATCAATTAGTTAATCCTCATTCATCATCTATACCGCGAAAAAAAAGTAAAATACACATTTCACCAAAGTATTCGAGCAAAAAAGATTGCATAAAAATTTTCAGGTACAAGAAATGTCACAATATCTGTATAACATGTCATAAGAAATCTCGTATAGGAGAGACAGTAAAAGGACCTCCTGACAATCTGGTCATATTTTGCCCCATGGGAAGCAGCAGCAACTCTTCTGTGTAAGAGGAAGAGGATGTCAATTTCATACGACAGCTCAAACAAATATAAACCAGGATGTAATAATAATGACAGAAGATGAGCTCCACCAACCTTGGAACTCTGATGACTATCATTTACTACATGTCCGTTGGAGTAAGACTGATCTCTAGACCCAGCCGGTAAGCTTCCATCATCGTTTTGCTTCTCGTCTCGAACCAACTTGAAAAGCTGAGTAAAATTCTCAGCTGATGCCGGGTTGCTCTCGTCCCACTCACCAAATGCCGGTACACTCGCACTGTGATCAGTCTATATTAATCACATAAAAAGTCATCATAAATTCATAATAAACTTCAAAGTGAAAAAGCCATAGAATGGTAGTAATAGTGCTTATGCAAAATCATAAGAATTATACACTTTCACTGCCTCGAGTAACTGATCGTAGCCGTGATCTTCCAGGAGTCAATGGTGCTAGGCCATGCCCATGGCCTTGACTTTGAGGTGACCCCTTTATTTCCCATGAGGGGGAGGATACCCTGGCCTTTTTTGGGTGAAGAGGAGATTGCTTATTCCTTCTGGGCTGAACCGGTGGTTCGGGCCCTGTGATGTTTTCATGACCTAATGGAGGATCAGTCTCTTGATTGAGCCCATAACCATCATGCTGGTCATGACGGTGAGAATGCTGATGACGATGATGATGAAGTGGAGAATTAACAGCAGCCGTTCGATTGGTAGAATCGTGATTTGTTGATGGCCCGATTTGTTCTTGCTCGTATTGATGATCATTAGAAGTTGATTTTCTAGTACCTTTGGGCTTCCTTTCATTGTCAAAGTAGGTAGTGTACTGGGCGTTTTCTTCCCACTCCCCAAACTTTGGAGCTTGTGTTCTTTGCTACAAGAACATAAGAAGAATTAAAAAAAAAAAAAAAAACTCCACAAAACCCATGAAAGTATTCTTGACCCCTGGTGTTCTTTCATTACATTTTCTCCACCATAACCCTATTAAGAAAAACAGTTCAATCCCATTGAGAGAGATAGAAGCAAATACAGTCTAGCAGTAGATTCACCACCCTAAACAAGCAGAGATGAGAGAACCCAGAAGGCAGAAAGCTAAATGAAGTAAGAAATTAAACTAAAAGTCTAAAATCCACAACAACTTAATAACGAATCAAGGAAAAACAAGAAGAAAGAATCAACAACACTAGTACAAGTTAAAAAAACACACACCGCCATTAGTATTAGTCAGTCTTCTTCCACCAGCAAGGGTCATAAAATGATTTCTTCAAGAGAAGAAGGAACTGACTGAATCAGCACGCCGCTTCCCTCCTCTCTCTCTCTCTATCCTATTTCAGACTCAATAATTCAACGAAATTCCACGTTTTTTCCCTGCAAACTGACAGAAAAGCAGTGCCAACATATTATCAATGAATCCAAAAACGAGGTTCATGTTAGGTAATTACCATTGACTACCTTCTTGACTTGCTTCCTTACATATTTTAAGACTCGCAATCTCTCTCTCTGTCGGAAAACTAATACAGAAATAGAAATCGTCAAGATTTAAGACGACAACTCCAAGATTTTATCAATTCATCGTTAACAACCAAAAAAAAAAAAAAAGATGCCTACCTAGTACCGTACTTAAATTAGCTGTATTTAGTTGTTGAAGAAATTAAACCGCGCTTTCAATTCTGAAAACGACTTGTCCTTCTGTAATAATTTTTTCTTTTATCCCTCCAGTTCGTTGTGTGCTCTGTTCTCTCGGAACAAGTATCATATGAATTCGTCTCCCACCTTTTTCAATGAGAGGGGTAGTGGACCCCTCTCACTTAAGATTATGAGACGGTTCTTAGGATCCACTTTCGTTCTGTCGGCCCCTTCTTCACTCAACCACCTTTCATGACGAAGAAACGGTCCATGTTTAAACTTCAGTTTACTCGATCCATTTTAAATGTCAAAGATGATGACAAAGTTGGAAAAGTTGGGTTTGTCATTTGAGTGCTGGTTACTAGGTCCAAACTGCATTTTCAGCCCTTACATACATGCATTGATATTTAATAAGGGGTTTCTGTATTCAGTCCCGGCGGGTCGGACCAATCCACACCCACTTATCTAAATACCTTATTTACCTCTTTTTTTTTTTTTTTTTAATACAAAATAATCTAAAATTCCAATTGTAAGCCTAGATCGGTCCTAATCTATCCAACTCTCCCCCCTGCCGGCCTTTTCATAATTCTCGTTTTCTGCAGTTTTCTATTTTAACTTGTAGCTGACTACAGAACAAGTAGCCTGATTTCAGTTGTCTTACACATAGGGAAGAAAATAAAATAAAATAAAAACACAGCTAGGTTTAAGGTTACCTTCCTTCTCCTACCAAGAGATGGTAACATCCGGCAAACCGAACAAAAACCGAAAATAGAATCAGCAGAAAAGATTAGACATGAAAGAAACATTGGAAAACAAACATAATCTGAGCTAATATTTCCTTCAGTGTCTCAAACAAATGATTTATGGAAAGTCCGGGGCGATCATGTATCTTGATTATTTCTCGCTCTCTATGTTTTCAAACTGAGGAAAGATGAAAGAAGAAATCCATACTAATACAGCATTGGAATCAGAGGGGTGTGGTATCAATAATTGATTCCAAAATTATCTTTTCGAGTACGCCTTCTTCAATCCACACGGAGCTTTGTCGACGCAATAGCTCCTTGTTCTCTTTTTTCTTTTCTTCCCTCAGCTTTTCCTTCATCCTCCAATTCTCAAGTTTCTCTTCTCTTTCTTTCAACTGCAATGTCACATGGAAGCAAACATCATTTTATGAAAAACGCAATTGTTGAGGCCAGAAAACAAGTTGAGAGATTATGTCACGATGAAATCTTGATTGAATCCCCATCCATGTAGGGAACATAAGCTTATCTATAAATTTCAACATTGTGGGTATTTATAATATATTGGGCTAAAATTAAACTATGTATATGGCCAAAAAGTGAATTTTTCAAGGAGTGAAAGAAATCGTTGCTAATTCCAATCCTAAGCATGAAAGTCAATCAAATTGCAGTATTGAATCTGACAAAATGTGATCATGATTTGATTATTCATCTTCCAAACTAAGAATCAAAGAAGCACAGATGGATTCTGCCTATTTCAAGAATTTTCAAATGAGTTCATAATCCGAGCATTTTTTTTAACCCGATCAAATTTTAACACCAGATTGGACACTTCAAAATGACTTATTTTGCCTCACTTTCTTCCAATTCGAAGATCAATAGAAACTACACAATCGATTATGAGAAAAATGAGAAAGAAAACATACAAGAGTTTGTCGAAACTCCTCCTCGGCAACTTTACGCTCTTCAGCACGAGCTTTAGCGACCTCCGCCTTGAGCTTCTTACGTTCCTCATTGGCAACCCTAAGTGCCTCTTTCTTGGCTTCGTCCTTCCGCTGCTTCTCGAGCCTCATGAGCTCGACCTCTTGAATGTACAGCTTACGGATGCTCTTCACCTGCTTGGCATAGTCCCGCCGGAGCTGAGCAAGCTTTTCCTCGGCCTCCTTGGGGTTTTTCGGCGCCTTCCAGCTTCCGATATAGGCACTTGGTTCCTGATACTTGTGGTTCTCCTGGTGGTTGTTGTGGTGAGAATTTTTCACGGTTGTGGAGAAGGAACGAACGACGCTCATGGAGAAATCGGAGGTTTTCTGGATCAAATGGCGAGACGGCGACGCCATGGTTGTCTTCCCTCTGAGAGAGAGAGAGAGAGAGAGAGAGAGCCTTAGCAAAGAGTACCAAGTAGAAGGAATGACGCCGTTTAAGCATCGACTTTGTGGGCCTGTGGTACGGCCCATCCCATCAAAACGACTCGTTTTTAGTGCCTTCATTATAATTTTATATCCGCTGAGCGGGAAGGACATATTAGGTTGAGATACTCTCGAAATAAAGGTATTTTCAAGTGACATTTTTATATGCAGATATTGTATTGTAACTCTCTCATTCCTGTAAATTTACTATTTTGATATTTACATAACATATCAATAATAAACCCTCTAGTGCATTACCAACGAAACTAACGAAGTTATATTATGGACTACTTTGGGGAAAATGTCCTGCAGTTTGAAAGACAAAATTAACAGTTCGAACATATACAGTGATGAACAGAATACAAATTTATTACAGAACAAAATACAGACAGGGAGCGAGGCATTGATTCTTCAAGTATTAGATGAATTGCTTCAAAAACTCGGTAGCCGCTAGCCTTCCGCGGGTATTAACCGACATTTTAAGCTCATTTATCTCTTTATCTATATCCTGTGATTTGAGGGGAAATTTTGTTTAGAAAAGGGAAGAAGAAGAAGAACAGACAAAGCAATCGTGCTAGTTCTTGCCTCCATGAATTGCACAATGAAATCAATGAGCTTATGCTTCTGCATTTCCTCACAGTGGGTATTGGTTATGAGAAAGCTAATATCGTACCCCTGTCACATATTCGGTATTGGACCTAGTATTTGAGCAATACAGAAGAAAGATAATTTCACACAATTGCATAATTAAAAACTTAAAGAACGCAATAATGATGACCGGGTTTTCAGGGGAAAAAAAAAACTTTTCTTACCTTCACAGAATATCAGTTTCAAATAGTAAATGAAAAACACATACCTGTACTGGTTTTCATCTCAAAACCTGAAATGCTTCTGCCCTCGTTGACAAAAATCTAAGGAATTTTTTAGTTAGTATGTTCTCTAGTTCATCTGTCCGCTTAACCGACAAAGCAGAATAATAACATGATATTAAGAATACCGAAGAAGATGGCATTTATGAATAGAAGGTGCTTTCTCTTTTATGGGAGCCGCGCAACTGGTCATTCCTTTTATTGATGCTTGCAACCTCCAACAACAAGTCGAATTAAGTGTGAGAATGCATTTCAGGTTTTATATAGGAAGCATTCAATCATCATCAGCTAGGTACATTTGGTTCCAACAACAAATCATACAAGGAAATGGTGGTAATATTCACCTTGAGGCTTACTCTAAGTGAATTTATCGATGTCTCTATTAAGAATTTTTCTGCCTCATTTCTACTTATCAAAACCTGCAAAGGAAACTTCCACTTGTCAAAATCAAGAGACTCAAACTAATCTATTCTGACTAGTTTTAATGTCACCCCAACAAAACTCGATGCCCTTGTAATGAACAAAATGAATGCACATAAGGTGAATCTTCCAAAAAGTCGACAGCAATAAGAACTATCTACTGATCCTACAAACTGACTGACGTTTTTAGGGTTCTTAAAGGATTAAGCAGAAGTTCTGAACTGGTCCTGCAAATCAACCAGAAATCATAAATGACTCAAGAACAAATACAAATATAGAGGGATTTCCGAGAAATAAAACGTAAAAAATCATAAATGAAAGTTATTGTCCAGCAGCTTATCAAAAAAGATCACCGGGCCAGTTCAAGTCTCATCCAAGAAGGCTAAAGGATACTCTAGCTGGATGTAGAGATCTACCTCGGTTCACACTTCGCACTCGATATTATATTCCAGCTACTTCTTCATATTAGCAATTTCATCATCATAGAAAGCAATAAGATTATCAATAAGAGCAAGAATACAAGGGCATTACTTTAGTTCAACCTCCGGCTTGTTATGCCTCTCTACTTCCTGACAAGGAAAGTTCTGCAAAGATAAAAGGATCACCAAGGCATTACGCACATGTGAAAGTGAATTGGGTGAAGCGCAGAAGATTAAGTTAAGGAAAATGAATATTTCAGGTGCAAAGCACTACTTCATATACAGTCTTCAAGTCTATAAATCAAGGAAACTATGATTTCTCCATATCTATAACCAGTCAAAAACCTCGAAGAAAGAGCGTAAAGCAAGTCAAATCACCTGCTTTCGCGGTATCAACACCTTTTAAGCCAGTAATACTCAGGCTAATAAGAGAATTCAATCTTGACAAAGATAAGTTACTTATACATACCTGCAGGCACATTGCAGCCTCTAGAGTGTTCCGAATCCATGCAAAGTATAACCTCAATGTGCTCCCCTGAAACTTTTATGGAACCCAAAAGGAAAATTAATGGATTCCGATCAACATCCAGTGCAGGGAAAAAATCAAATCGGAGACTAAAAATTATGTACAAGAGCTTGAATCTCCACCCGTACTGTTTCTTATCTAGTTCTTGTTGAAATCGCTGATTCTGAAGAGAATTGAAATATTGAATCATAGCTATTCTAAGCTGAGAAAGAACAAAAAGCGAAACTTTCTGTTGTAGTTTTCTTGAGCAACCAAACAGGACGAAGCTTAAGACATCTAAGAAAAAGGAGAGGTAGATCCTGAGGAATTATTGAGTATGCTTACCATATTCGGAAGAGAGAACTCTCACAAACTCCAAAGATCTTGTTACGAAACTTCGTGCACTGGAACTGGAAGTGATCTGATCTTCTTAAAGAAGAGGGAGGAAAACTTTGACCAAAAAACAATTATACCACAATAAATTAATAATCGACGTACTTAAATAATAATTTTTTATAATTTATTAAATTGATAATTCGTTAAATTTATAAAAAAATATATTTTAAAAATTATTAATAATTTTGAAATTTAATATTTTAAAATTTAAATTTAAATAAAAAAATTTAAAATATAAAAAAAATTAGTATGTTATTTTTAAATATGATAAAAAAATTTATTACATTTATTAATTTATTAAAATATTTATAATTTAATTATGAGATATTCTTATAATATAATTCAATCACTTATTATTATTATTTTTTAAATATCTACTTAAATTTTATTTCTAATTTTTTGTAATATAGTAAAAAGTTTTTATATAGTTTTCTCATATTATAATTTAAAAAATTATTCAATTTCATTACAATTTTAAGAGTATATTTTTGTATAACAGAATCTATAATAGTCATATTTAATTTTAGTATTTTGATCATTTTTTAAGATACTCTCAATTATTTACTTATCGGTCAGTATTTCTAAAATTATATTATTTTCTTTAAGATAATTAAAAAAATTCTCAATATTCATTATATTACGATAATTTAATTATTTAATTATATTTTAAAGTTCTTAAATATATTATTCATCTATCAATTTATTAAAATTATTTGAATTTATATTATCTATAAATCAAATTTTATAATATTAAAAATAATTTATCATTGTAATTTTATGAATATCTATTATCCAAATATAAATTATAAAATTTATTACTTTTAAAATATTTATATTTTTCAAATCCGACTCCTCTATTTTATAATTGTCCAAAAATTTATAATAAAATCAACGGTTATAATATATCTTAAAAATTCAAATAATTCTTTTATACGACTCTTTGATAATATTTTTTAATAAATTAATATTTTATTTAATTAATTAATTTTAATTTATTAATTTATCGAAATTTTATTATATATAATCTACATCTTATACTTATACGACCCGACCCCTTTAGAAGTGAGAACCCGCGGTGCGCTACCCGCCGCCGACATCCCCAAAAATATAAGGAAAAAAAAAAACTGCAAAATTCAATAAATTAAAAATGGAAGGAAGGCGATCTAAGTAATTGTATCATCGATGATGATTCTATATGACTCCATCGCTCCCTCCAACCGAATAGCGTAAGCAGAGTTCGATAAATCTATGGTGGCATAGCTCTTAAAGAAGAGAACTGAAATTTTTGCAGCGTCAACACTTCCAGTTGAAGAACTATGAGAAGGTACTTTCATCTCGTCGGTTTTGTAGTTATCAACTCCATTTTTGTTTTCCGGAAAGAAAGTTCCCTCGGAAACAATCGGAGGTTGAGTTGCTTGTTTGTTGTTGATAGAGACAAAATCAATTTTGATCTGTTACAGACCAAGCAATCCTTATCGCCGGCCTAATGCGAAACCAGGAACGGGAGGAGTGAAGGGAGCGGTGGGAAGATTAGTGATCGCAGTTGTTGTGGTATTGATTTGTACTATTTTGCTGGTGTATTCCACGACGAGCAGTGGAAGTATTAGATCCAGCTCTCGTTCCAAGGTTAGTCGATGTCGAGCTTTGATGTGATTAGCGATAGTGGTTTTTCTTTGGTTGCATAGGAAATGTAGGGATTTTAACTATAGATCTTGGATTTTTGCTTTGTTCTAAAGTTGTAAAAGGATGATCGGAGCTATTAGAAACAATAGTTTTGTTGAAGCAGGAGCATGATCAATACGGTCTGTCTACTTCTTTCAGTTGGATTGTATGGCTGTGATAAATTAGTTCTACACAGCCCGAAATGAAGTCGTCCGAGTGTTGAGTGAGCTGGAAAGTTACAGTAAGAGGGTTGAGTCAGCTCTTTAATTCTGCAATTCACTTGCTATCTGCCAATTCTAGGGAAAAATCAATTCCTACCATGATGATCGACTGGAAAAGTCAAATTGATTGAAAATTTCTACCTGAGATCAGTTACTTTGCATTTGCCTCTGGAGTGAATTGTGTCTAGAGCTTTGGATTCCTCTCTAGATAGTGGAGTTAGGAAATGGAGACGTTTAGTTTATTCTACACAGATTGGAATTGACAAAATACCTTTCAGAGTGATCTAAATGGGATATTGGAAAATGTGTCAGCAATTTTCATGTGTCATAGCCTATGACTCATAGGGTTGATATACTTGTAGAAAATGAATGGAGAGTGGCCAAAAAATATAAGAGTTGCAGTTGCATTTTCTTCTTACTTGTTCGACATTGAGTGTCATACTGTTTTCCATGTTGAAGCAGATAGACATGGAAGAACTATGGAGAAGTGCTGATTCTGGAGGTTGGAGACCCTCTTCAGCACCAAGATCTGATTGGCCATGTAAGCTAGTTTCTGGAAAAAAAAATTATTTCTCAGCAGAGAGGATTCCAAAATGATAAACTTGAAGAGATTTAGTAGATTGTATTCTAAAGTCTTTGTGCGATGTGACAGCTCCACCAAGTGAAAGCAATGGGTACCTGCGTGTTCGCTGTAATGGTGGTTTGAACCAACAACGTAGTGCGGTAAGTATTTCTTGCTAATGCACCCCTATTTTCGAACAGTTTGAGTTCTCACTTATTGCAAGCTAGATGAATTCTCCCCATTTATAGTTGCTCATACTTTTTGTGAGGTCAAAACTGTAAGTTAGGAGTTTGGTTTTTTTTTTTTTTTGGTTCTTTTCCTTCTTTTTGAGAAGTGAAGCTTCTCATTTTTATTGGGGCAAAAGACAATTTACACCCAAATTCAAACATAAAGGACAATTTACATCCGAAAACTTCACAAAGTATAATTTACCCAAAACTTTTGAAAAGTATAACACCCATTCCGTTTACAATTGACAGAATTAGTCATGTGCCTTGCACATAACTGTTAATTATTTTCAAAATTGACCCTAATTAAATACTTATTTATATTTTTAACCCCATAATTTTAATTTCATATTTTTTAATCCATTTCATTATTGTAAATCAATTTTTATCTTTTCATTCCTTTCTTACCACCACCTCCACCACTCCGCCTGTGCCGCCAACGACCCCACCGTTGTCGGATCCCTTTAACCATATCATCATATTTTTATATTTCTTTCATTTATGTCCTTGGAATTTATTTTTATTCTATTTTTATCCACTCAAACTAAATTTTATTTTTTTTATTTATTCAACTTTCATCCCTAATATTTTAATTCAACTAAATTTTCCGGTTCTGGCCACTGTTGCCGTCACAGCGGCCACCGCCACCGCTGTTGCACCCATCCCTCTGGGACCTCTCTCCCTCTCTCTCTGATCTGGGCTTGAACCCAGATCTCGATCAATCCAAGATGGAACCCAGATCTCGATCGATTCGGGATGGAACCCAGATCTCAATCGAGATTTGGGTTAAAACCCATATCAGAGAGAGAGGGGGAGAGAGGTCCGGTGATGGCAGCGGCTATTGCAACGACAACGGTGGCCGAAATCGGAAAATTTAGTTGATATTAAAATATTGGGCTTGAAAGTTGAATAAATTAGAAATAAAATTTTGTTTGGAGTGGATAAAAATAAAACGAAAATTCTTAGGTCATAAATTAAAAAACATGATTATTGGGTTGAAGGGATCCAGCGGTGGTGGTTGTTGGTGGGGCAGCCGGAGTGGTTGGTGGTGGTAAAGGAATGAAAAGATAAAAAGTCATTTACAATAATGAAATGGATTAAAAAATATAAAATTAAAGTTTTGGGGTTAAAAATATATATTAGTATTTATGGTCAATTTTGAAAAGAATTAACACAAGCTTCATGTGCAAGGCGCATGACTAATTCCGTCGATTATAAATAGAATGAGTGTTATTTATACTTTTTAAAAGTATTCGGGTGTAAATTATACTTTGCAAAGTTTTTGGATGTAAATTATCCTTTATATTTGGGTGTAAATTGTCTTTTACCCTTTTTATTGCCTAGCTAGATATTAAGTGCTTAGAATGTAATGTGGTAAAATTGGTGTAGATTAAAGGTCGGGCGGGCTGATTACAGGTAGACTATCTGAAATTAGTTCATTGTTCTTTTTTTGGTGTTCTAGATCTGTAATGCAGTGCTTGCTGCACGAATTATGAATGCCACTCTTGTTCTACCTGAGTTAGATGCCAATTCCTTTTGGCATGAAAAAAGGTATTTTTGTACCCTTAAATTACACCTGATATTTTGTCTGCTTTTTTTGTTTGGGTTTCTATTTTATCCGGTTTACTATCTTTTTCAATTTGACATATGAGATCTATACACATTTTCAACATGTTGAGATCTAGCTTTTCAGTTCTTCAAAAAGCTGAAACTTATTCAAGTCACAATGCTCATAATATTTGCCCTTTATAAGCTGTAGGGCTGTCACATTTGAATTGTATGGTGTGGAGCTTTTATGTACTTATGATATCTGATTGATTGATTGAAATTTACTATATACAGTGGTTTCCATGGTATCTATGATGTTGAGCATTTCATTAGCTCACTGAGGTTTGATGTACGGATTGTGGAGAGCATACCCGACATACAAAAAATTGGCAAAACAAAGAAGATAAAAGCTGTACAGGTTACAAGTTACTGTTATTTGTCTTTCAAAAATGACCACAATCAATTTCATCATCGATTCAACGGAGATTAACTCCTTTCCCAAGTTTTCTGTTTTGATTGACTCAGCTTCGCCCCCCTAGAGATGCTCCTGCCAGTTGGTATACTACAGAGGCTCTACAGATGATGAAAAAGCATGGTGCTATCTATCTGTCTCCATTTTCACATCGTCTAGAAGAAGAAATCCACAACCCTGAGTATCAAAGATTGAGATGCAGAGTTAACTATCATGCTTTAAGATTTAAACCACATATTATGAAGTTAAGTCAAGCAATAGTTGATAAGCTTCGCAATGAAGGTCATTTCATGTCTATCCACCTTCGTTTCGAGATGGATATGCTGGCATTTGCAGGGTATGTCCTTATTTATTGTTTTTTAAGGAATAACTTTTGTTACATTCTATGAAACTCCCTTAGTATTTTGCATATCTTGAATGGTTTATCTTCTCTGGGATATAATCAGAAAATGCCCATACTGTGCATTCGGTGAGCTATATTAGGTTTAACTATAGCTAATTATGAAACAAAGCTCATTTATTCATTTCTTTTTATGATCATTATGTGATGAGAAAATTTATCCGTCTCGTAACCATCTAAACTGAGTATTACCTATTTGCAAGGTGCTTTGATATTTTCACTCCGGAAGAGCAGAAGATATTAATGAAATATCGACAGGAGAATTTTGCCAAAAAAAAACTTGTGTATAGCGAAAGAAGGGCCATTGGAAAATGTCCATTAACTCCTGAAGAGGTGATTTATTCTCACTTGGTATTGCAAGCCAGAAAAAGGAATTATTTCCGTCGCCACATTATGAAGTGTTCACTCATTCTCATAAATGCATTTTCTAACTACAGGTTGGTCTTATTTTACGAGCAATGGGGTTCGACAACTCTACCAGGATATACCTAGCGGCTGGAGAACTCTTTGGTGGAGAGCGGTTTATGAACCCATTTCGAGCTTTGTTTCCTCGCCTTGAGAACCACAGCTCTGTGGGACCCACTGATGAGCTGGCTGAGAATTCCCGGGGATTAACAGGATCCGCTGTGGATTACATGGTTTGTCTTCTCTCTGACATCTTCATGCCGACCTATGATGGGCCGAGCAACTTTGCTAACAATCTTCTCGGGCATCGTTTATATTACGGATTTCGGACTACAGTTAGACCAGACAGAAAAGCTCTTGCTCCTATCTTCATAGATAGAGAGAATGGGAAGAAAGCAGGGTTTGAAGAAGCTGTTAGGCGAATTATGCTCAAAACAAATTTTGGTGGGCCACACAAGCGGGTCTCACCCGAGTCATTCTATACAAATTCTTGGCCCGAATGTTTTTGTCAAATGTCGCCGAAGAATGCAGAGGATAAGTGCCCACCCGATAATGTCTTGCAGATTCTTTACAACAGGTTGGAGAGTGAAGGAAACGACTTGGATGCTTTGAATCGGTCAAATTCATCCATATCTATGGAAGGAAGATAAGAATTTTTGCATAGTTGGCCAATCAAACTTTCCAGAGTTATACCCAAAATATGATGAATTAAAATGGAAGTGAAAGCTTCCTCGACTGTGATTTAGGTATAAGCTTTAGAGCTCCGAAATTTCAGAGAGATTGAGCTAATTTTCTTGAGTTCGATAGTATGATGGTTTGTATTGGTCTTGACATGATCCGGACATAAAAGTTGTGGAGAATGGGATAGAGAGGAAACCATCCATGGTTGTTGCCAAATTTCTTTCTTAGAAAAGTCTGTATCCCTGAACCTGAACGTTGGTTGATTATAGAGATGGCCATTTAGAGATGTATTATTTTCTTCTTTGGCGAGGTATTGTATGTAGGTAGCTCATTTTGTTTGTCCATTTGGTGAAAATCAACAATACCAAAACGGAATTTGGAACAGTTTCTTCATTGTAAAAGGTTTATGAAAAAATGAGTATGATTTATAGACAAAATAAAATCTTGTAATGTATGTATACTTTTCTCTGCAATATTATAAGCAAAGAAATTCTCAAAAAATTTTACTACCTTTTTCCCGTTATAATGCTATGGTAGTACACATAAAAAGACTAGATTAAGGAAAAGGAAAAATGGAACCATCTTCTAGCACCGCTACACTGTTAATTTCAACCAAGCAGTTGCACCCACCAACATACATTAAAAAACAAAATACAAAACAAATATGAAGGAAATAAATAATAATTCAGATAAAAGGTTGCTTACGCAACTTGTTGGCAACGTATAACAAATGGCTGATATTGGTTGGGGGATAGTTTTGTAGCAATTTGAGATTGGCAGTAAAATCACCAGCAAGCAGTCGCCTTCTGGTGAGAATCAGCATAGCACAGCATATCCGGAGAAGGGTTTCCTGCAAACCGGTGAAACAATCGATAAGCAAAGATGATTAAGAAGATGAAACTTGGGATTAACTAGTTTCCTCCCCCCCCCCCCCCCCCCCAAAAAAAAAAAAAAACATAATCATACCAGGTGACCTTCAGGATCACTTAAGATTGTGTCCCAAATATGAAGGCTGTCTGCAAAATTAAACTCTTGTGTCAACAGGAGAGTAATCCACCTAAATGCATAAAACTGGGGGTTGACCTGCCAATACAGAAGAGAGAAAAGAGTAGTCAGATGTCTAAGAATAATTATTTCACCAATCATAACAAAGATAAATACACTATGGATTCGAGTAAGTTAGCCAAATAGTCTTCTGGAAAGATTAGAAGCCATTACAAATTGTCAAAGAAAGGGAAGAGGGGGGACGGTCTAAATGAGGTCTTACTTTGGTTGTGATCTCAAGGTGTCGCCACAGCTCCTCATCATGTTCCTTAAGAAGCTGAGATAACTTTGTTATTGTGGAGCGAATTCCTACAACACTATTATCTAGTTGCTGACAGAAATTATCCCGGAAGCCACTCAATACGTCAACAAAACAAAAGAATGTATCTGCTTCAGCTGAGGCCTGCACGTTAATAAAGTATAGCTACAAATAAAAACTTATAACATGAGAGCTGCGAGCTATAATAGTTACTTTAAGAATCAGATAATTATATATTTTTCTACATTACTCAGATGTTAACTTTTATTTGCAATAGAAATACTGTGCAACAATCAACATGTACTTAGGTGGTAGGCAATCCTTAATTAAGTTGGAGAAAAACAAAAGAGTATTTGCATTCAGAACAGACTAAACATCAGAAGGACAAGGGATCTAGGTTTTGGAGAGAGAGAGAGAGAGATGGCATAAATTACCGCATTTTCCTCATCAGGGTCATTTTTGAATATGTAGAAGATAGGAGCCAAAATTTCATTCATCCCCTGAACATATTTTATACCTGGGTTCAACTTTGCAAATATGATTAAGATGTTCTTTAGAGCTTCCTGAAATTGTATAAAGGAGGTAAGCAGAACAACAAAGTCAGAGAAAGCCTAAATGAGTGCGATTCACATCATGGCCAATTTGATCTATGCAAAAACCAGAGGCACCTGATTAGATTTTGCAAATTCTGAGTCTGCACAGAAAAAGTGCATGTCCGGATGAGTGCGCTTCACATCTCGGTCAATTTGCTCAATGATTTCTGAATCCTACATAATCAAGTCTAATAGTTATTTATCATTCTAGAAAATATATTACAAGGATGACTTACCTAATTTTCATTTAAGCAAGCTTGATAAATACCTGGAAGAACTTATTCCAAATGCTGGTCTTCCCAAGACTCAAAGGATGTTCCTCTTGAGTTATTTTCGATCTTGAAAGCAACCCTTCACTTTCACCTTCCCCCGCTTCACTCTCACCACTCAAAGATTTTTCAGCCCTCGACGTGATCTCCGACTGACTAGCCACATAAACATTTAGAAATCCCAAATTTTGAACATGCAAGTGATCAAATGAGTTATATAAAGTACACTACTTTCTTCTCTGTAGATTCCTCCTTTGATAAAACACAGAATAGTATGAGATGCAATTTAACACGTGGTAAGCAAGAAGAATGCTCCGGAGAAGAGTGAATAGTAATGCCAGAATGCTAGAGTGGACCCTAAACATCCAATTGAGCTCGAAAGAAGAGGAAAAACAAGTTCTCGATTATACTTACAGGATTCATCAAGAGCTCCTCTTTGAAATTCTTGTACTGATACCTCTTTTTAGCTAACTCAGATGACCATAGCCTGCGATCTGGTGGTAGATAACCCAGTAATAGCTGTGAAAGTTCAAGTGCAAGTAAATCGATTAAAATCCAACATCCATGCACAAACTCATTTTACTGAAGATATTCTAGTAAAGTCACACTATTTCCTTTCTCCTCCAAAAGGGCACACCTTCCAGACAGTAGAACGAATTCCGGCACCATCAGGAATTCCCTGAGACGCAATTTTTCTAATTTCGCGCATATTTACGACCTTCTTCGATAACTAAATTGAAGGGGAAGAAAAGAAAAAGAAAAAAATCAGAGAAAAAAAAAAGGGAGACGGAGTAACTGTGAAAAATTAAATTAGATGGAATTGAAATCCAATGCTAACCTCAGTCAAGAGCTGAGCCTGGCGAGAGATTTCCTCCGGCGAAGAACTCGCCGAGGTAGTACCATTTTCTTCTTCGTCAATTTCGACACCGATCCGCGAGTGTTTGATTTCAAGCTTAGGGGACTCAGCTCCGGTGCTGATACTGGCGGTGGTCAGGGAAGGAGGTGGCACCGGAACAGGTGCCTCAGTAACGACTTCGGAAGGTTCGAACGCTGCGTCGGCGGTGGTGTTGATGGTGGAGGAGGGCTCGGAAGCGTCGTGAAGAACTCGTTCGTCCTTGGATGAGTACCAGAGAGAACTGTTGAGCCAATCAGGCACTCGATTCTTCGCCATTTGCTAGTTTCAGAAGGAAATCTGAGATTATACGATTGATTGTTATTTTAGGGTTTCCGAGCTCAAGAGCTCAATATTCAATATTTCAGTTTCTCTCACACTCGCACTGGACTCTGTTGAACGACGACAGTTGGAGACGAGCGTCGACGAGGTTGGGCAGCGATTGCGTTAACTAACTCTTTGGCAAAGTTTATAACAGACCAATTACAACATGCCACGTCGGTCGCCTTCATTGATTTTCCCGCTAAAGTATACTTCCCGTGGTACTAGATTAAGAGAGAAACATGTCGGAGAAAGAAGAATCTTGCGACCAGGTACAGCTCTTTAAAGGCTGCGTTTCAGTGTGTTTTGGGCAAAGCTTTTGAAATTCAAACATGGTTTTATATCGGTTCATGTACACTCTTATAATGTTTTTTTGGGCCAAAAAACTCTTATAGCAGAGTCAATTTTAAACAAAAAATTCACATAAAATAAGAACCATATTGCAGAGTCAACCACCAAATTAGTGTTCAATAAACCAAATCCAAACTGCTGGTTGCCTACTAGCCGGGTGTTCATAATCATGGTATTCTGAGATTAGTATGGATACCTTTGGAAATTGGCAAAAAAAAAGCCGTTGACCAAAATGTCAGTTTACAGTTGATTAATCCTTCCAAGTTTATAAGACTCCAAAGAAAGGATTCTTTATTGCAGAGTCCAGCTCAACACCCGCCGAGTTGAGTACGGCCTTGTCAACCTTGTCCCTTTGAAGAAACAAGAATTCGCCTCCTTCTATTTTCTCAAAACCACACAACACAAGAAACTCAATGCCCCCTTTCAATACACCAACCCTATCCTGTTACATGAACTGAACAGTAATTATCCTGCCGTATGAAAGATTTAAGGCTTCGTTTGGTTTAAACCGAGAGGGGAGAGGAAAGAAAGGAAGATGAAACGAATATCAGAAAAGAGAAAGAAATGACAACTATCAGAACATGTACAAGTAGCTTCTTACCTGGAAAGATAGGTTTGTGAGTCGAATTTTTCTGAACTTCTCCTCATCCGGATTTTTGACAACATTCCCTATATATGTTAGAAGAGTTTGGAATGCTCTCTTCACTTTCGCATCATCATCCTAATTCCACAATGAGGTTCACTCTCTAAGAATAATGAAGATTAAAAAATAGAATGATGCCTTAAATAGTCTATAGTTCATACAAGTCTTTCTTGAAAAAAATGGGGAAGCAACTAGGTAGGGAGTTGGAGTGAAGTGAGATCATAATTCTTGAGGCAAAAGATGGATAAACATAGAAATCAATTTTAGAATTTAACTAGCACTCACGGGAAGGCTGGTAACAATGGAATTCAAAGCTTCAAGATCATTGAATGAGAAATGTATCTTACCTTGTGGGTCTGCTTTAAAGATCGCAAACACTCTCTCATCTGCTCTGCCTTTGTGGCTGGCCTTATTGGCAATGTACTCTGTGATTTAAGAAACAATTATGTTTATCAATACATGCTCACAGTTTGAGCAACTTCAATGCCCTGTATGAGTCCAAATTTGAGAGAATTCACACCTTTTTCTCCTCTACAACTGGTGTAGAAGGTTTTGCAGTTGAAGGATCTTCTGGTGGTAGTCCAAGCTTTCTCCTCCTTTCTGCCTGCAAATAAGATATACAAACGGATGAAAATGGTTAGTTTTCTTCCCCACAGAAATACAGATCAGCTTAAATAGAGTATTTATCAGGTAAAAATGATAAAAAGCAATTTGTTCGAAAGAACTCTGGGACCAAATCAGAAGTAAACTACAGTAGTGAATTAAAATATTGAACAAAGCTTCATGGCAACTATACTCTGTCCTCTTCCAATTTTTGGCGAATTTTTTCCCTAGCTCTTTGCTCCTCCGCTTTTTCAGCTTTTCTCAAAGCAATTATTCTATAAGACAAACACGTCAAGTCAACTGAAAAACAATCAAGCTACAGTAATACCAAAAAAATAAATTGTATTAATACCCAATGAAGAAATATTATCAATCACAAACCTCTTCCTTTCATTTTCTTCTTCCATTCTCTTGGCTTCTAAGAGCTCCTTCCCCACACGAATTCTCTCCTAAATAAACAAAATAATAATATTAATAGCAATGAAAATACTCTGATAAAACCCCACACAAAGCAAATGAGATCACTGCTGATATAATATAGCTTGACACTGCCAGAAGATCCAAGATAACCTTTACATCAATCCAATTACTTGTTGAAAGGTTTCTTTACAAAGAATAAACAGCACAATGCAAGCCATAAAATAGAAATTAAAAGAGAGTAACAAAGTAAATTACCTTCTCCCTTTCTCTTTCCATTCTCCTTTCCTCCTCTTCTTTTTTCTTGCGAGCACGTTCCCTTGAAATTAGGTGAAAAACAGCAATTACAGGGTAAAAGAAGAATGATTAGTAACAACCCTAAAAGGTGCCATGAAAATTGGCAAGCCAAGTTACAACAACGGAATAAAAGTGGAAATTAAAAGCACAAGTAGTCAGAAGAAACGAAAGTAGGAAACAAAGGACCACAAGATATGTCAAGGTATCCATTTTCATTAGTTATACTCCTAAAGGCATTAAATATGCATTACCTTAGTTCTTGTTGCTTGACTTTCAATTCTTCTGGTGTAAGAGAAGCTTTTGGAGCCTCAACCTTAGTGCTGGAAGACACCTGGGCAAATAGAGATGAAGAAAGGTTGTGCTTATTATAAGCAATAAGACACAATGACAGGGATTATTATAAGCAAGCATCATACCAAAGGCATTTGATCCATGTCGGGATCACTTTCATGTTCAACTACCCAATTTACAGCAGCCTCAAGGCTTGCATTACCTGAAGATGAGAAAACCGAATACTCAAAATAATCAGAGGTTTATATATTTATTGAAAAAATATATAAGTAACCTGATGGAGGATGCCCTTCTACCATTAGATGGAACATATAAACCCATTAAGAATCTATTGCTAGTAAATTTTCAGAAACAGGATCAAAGAAATAAAACAAACTCATAAATTAAAAAAAAAATGGAAACATATTAAACCATTGACACTAAGATATGAAATGGGGATGAGAAAGAAATTGTGCTGTGCAATCCATAACTTACCAGAATAATGAAGGGCACGAGTTGCTTGTGCTGTTGAGAAACCCATTGCCTCGAGTTCTTCAAGAAGCTTTTTGTCAACCTCCGGGACAACCATTTCTAGATAAAGAGCAACAGCCAATGGATTATATAAAAGTAAAAGGTAACATGGGTTAGTAAATATGCACATAAGTGACTCAATAGGCATTCCATAGAGCACCTAAACAGCAGAACTAGTCCTTTTCGCTGATAATAACAACATAAGCATGAACATCAGTTAGCAAATTACAAGCAAAAAAACGAAATAACACCTTCAGGCTGAGTAAGATCAACATCAGCAGGGTCTTCTGAGTCTACAGCAACCTTTGGAACCTCCAGGCTTATCGGCTTTGCTGCCTCTGATGTCTTATCGGTAAAATCAGTGTGGCCGGTTCTTTTGGTATGTAAATCACTCTCCTTCCCAAATAAAGAGAAAACACGGCTTCAAAAACGGCTAGTAATGGGTTCGTAGCCGATTAGTGAGGAGATGCATATACATAATAATAAAAATCTCATCAGCTAATTTCATGCACGACTGAATTTGAACATCGATCTTACAGCTACATACACGCTAAAGAAAAATAATATCTTACTGTAATCCGATAACGTTGTAGAAATAAACAATTAACCGAAAACGTATGCAATTCTTACCGTTTTGGATCGGCATGGCTTTCCACACGTAGTGCAGACCAGATTGAGAACTGCCTCGGTTGACTCGGAGAAGTTGGAGTGAGAAGTGAGCTCAGCGTGTTCTTGAGCTTCCTCCACAGACCTAAGCAGAGATCCACAGTCCCCACACTTCAGCGACACGCCAGCCATTGATGCAAACCTCTTCTTCCAAGTTTCCAAGCTCTTGAGCTTTAAAGCCCTTTTTAGCTGGTTAGGTAGAAAGAAGCGTCATTTCTGTTTCTGAGCCTGATCTGTTTTTTCACAGATGAATTGCGGGATACGATAGACCAGCGGCCCAATAAATAATGGCCCAAGGCCCGTCTCGAGGCTACACAAAGGCTGAAAGCCCATGAATAAACCTAGGTCCTCGGCTGGTCTGTTGGGCCCAACAGTTTCTGCTAATCTCAAGATTTCCAAACAGATTTGAATTTTAACTTCTACCTTGGAGCCCAAGTAAATAAATTTTTACCACTTTTACAGCTGGTTTGGCAGTTTTAGTGGTAAAAATGTAAATCAGCCATCAGAGGCTCAGACCGCCCAGTGCCATTTCGCGGCTCAAAGAAACCCTAGACCCTCTTTCGTTCGCACACTCGGCTATAAATACGTCACTACACTACGTTACCCTTCCCCGTATTGCTACTCTGGCCATTCCCTGATAGCAAGAGAGTTCCTTAGGGTTTCGTGTGACCGCCGCCGCAAGCTCTTCGAGGTAGCTTTTTCTCAGTTCTTAGATTTAGGAATCTGTTCAGATTTACTTGCTTAGCTATGTGATTACTCTTAGCTATCTGCTTCTTGATTACATTTTCGTTGTTTTCATTTGTTTTTTTTTTGGTTGTTTTGGTGGCTGTCTTGTTTTCTTCTCGATTGTACCTGTCGATTTACTTTATGGATCTTAATTGAAATCGATTTGGTGTTTTTCCATGAGCTTCTTTAGTTTTTTGCGATTATCGTGGGATATCAATTGGATGGTATCTGTCTGAAATCCGGTTTTCTTGATTTTCTCTAATTGGAGATGGTCGAAACTTGCTTAGCTTCTTAAGATCCTGATTGGCAGCATGCTCGTTCGTTTCTTCCAGTTCTTGATTTGTCCGTACTTTTTAAAACACAATCACATTACCCTTTGTTTTTCTTTTCTGTTTAGCATGTTTAAATTATGTTTAATTTATTTCATAGCTTGTCTCTATTATAGAATTTGTTTGTAATTTGGTTTTGCTGGGCTTAGTTTCTGCTATCGCTACTCGGGTCCATATATTTTTGCATGAGGCATATTGTTTTACTGATTGCGCTAGAATTAGCTTTCACTATTTTGATTTTCGACTACCATTTTTCACATTGCAGAATAATCATTTGATTTAACATGGGTAAAGAGAAGGTTCACATCAACATTGTGGTCATTGGACATGTTGACTCTGGCAAGTCCACCACAACTGGCCACCTTATCTACAAGCTTGGAGGTATTGACAAGCGTGTGATTGAGAGGTTTGAGAAGGAAGCTGCTGAGATGAACAAGAGGTCATTCAAGTATGCTTGGGTTCTTGACAAATTGAAGGCTGAGCGGGAGCGTGGTATCACCATTGATATTGCCTTGTGGAAGTTTGAGACCACAAGGTACTACTGCACAGTTATTGATGCTCCAGGACATCGTGACTTTATCAAGAATATGATTACTGGAACTTCACAGGCTGATTGTGCTGTGCTTATTATTGATTCCACCACTGGTGGTTTTGAGGCTGGTATTTCCAAGGATGGTCAGACTCGTGAACATGCTCTCCTTGCTTTTACTCTTGGTGTGAAGCAGATGATTTGCTGTTGCAACAAGGTTTGTTCCCAACTGTTTCTGTCTTGTATTTTTTTTAGCCTGATTAATATTTATAGTGCAAATTATGAGTCAACTTTCTGAGTATGCCCCTTCCCAAGTGCACTCTAAAATTCTGATAAAGGGACACAGTCACTGTGATAAATGCATTGTTGACTTGTAATTTGCATTGGTGGATATCACTGTCTGGGTATCCTACTGTGATCGGTGTCCACTTTATCAGATTTCACTGCTCAGTTTACTTAGGAGAGATGGCCATAGGGTGGTGGCTCCAGTTGTGAAACTGTTGTGGTTCTTATAGCATCACTGGGGGTTCGACTCCCCCTCTCTCCTACCTTTTTTGTTGGATTTATTATCTTGTCACAATAATGACTTGTGAATTATCTAATGTTAATTTCAATTTTTTTATTCTGAACTACATCTTATCTTTCCTTTTTTTTTTGGTGTTATAATTTTGCTGTAGGATGTTAGTATATTCTTGTTTTACCTCTGGTTTATTCTTTTTGTAGATGGATGCTACAACTCCCAAGTACTCGAAGGCTAGGTATGATGAAATCATCAAGGAAGTTTCATCCTACCTGAAGAAGGTTGGTTACAACCCAGACAAAATTCCATTTGTCCCCATCTCTGGTTTTGAGGGAGACAACATGATTGAAAGGTCTACCAATCTAGACTGGTACAAGGGCCCCACTCTCCTTGATGCCCTGGACCAAATCAATGAGCCCAAGAGGCCATCGGATAAGCCACTCCGTCTACCACTTCAGGATGTCTACAAGATTGGTGGTATTGGAACTGTCCCAGTGGGCCGAGTTGAGACTGGTATTGTCAAGCCTGGTATGGTCGTCACATTTGGACCGACTGGACTCACCACTGAAGTTAAGTCTGTAGAAATGCATCATGAGGCTCTCCTAGAGGCCCTTCCTGGTGACAATGTTGGATTCAACGTGAAGAACGTTGCAGTGAAGGATCTTAAGAGAGGTTTTGTTGCATCCAACTCTAAGGATGATCCAGCCAAGGAGGCAGCCAATTTCACATCACAGGTCATTATCATGAACCACCCTGGCCAGATTGGAAATGGATATGCCCCTGTCCTTGATTGTCACACTTCTCACATTGCTGTCAAGTTTGCCGAAATTCTTACCAAGATTGACAGACGATCTGGTAAGGAGATTGAAAAAGAGCCCAAGTTCTTGAAGAATGGTGATGCTGGTATGGTGAAGATGATTCCGACCAAGCCTATGGTGGTTGAGACCTTCTCTGAGTACCCTCCTTTGGGTCGTTTTGCTGTTAGGGACATGAGGCAGACTGTTGCTGTCGGAGTTATCAAGAGCGTGGAGAAGAAGGATCCTTCTGGTGCCAAAGTCACCAAATCAGCTGCAAAGAAGAAGTGAAGCAGCCTAGGGTGTGCGATTGATGAGAACAATCTGTGTTTACATTACAGAATCTTGTTATGTTGCTTTAAACTTTCCGTTTTGGTTTTTAGTTTTGGTCTTTCTTGTTTGGTTATCATCCGGTGTATCTTTACCCAGAACTGGGTTCTGGATCGACGGTGGCAACCCCTTTTTTAAAGTTTTGTGACGATGAGCTTTTGCGACTTTATGAACAATTTTAGTATTTTTGGTTGCTTGCCTACGGAGAAATCGTGACTGTTCGTTTTCCATTAAACGACCATAGGCATGGAGTCCAATCTCGTAATTCACCTCAAACCTAAGCTACTCCGCTCCTTGTTACCCCAAGAACACCATTATACAAATCCTGCCGCAAAAATGTTGAAATTACCAACCAATGAATAGAAAATCATCTTACGGGTAAATTACCCCAAACATTCTTCCAAAGATCACCTTAGAGATCCCCCATGTGTTATAAAATTAAATAAAGATCTGCTAATGGAGGCTCGCTCACCTTGTATGCTTCAAAGTTTTTACCTCTCACTCTTTCTCCTCCTTTCGGGGCAGCTTGATTTAACCCACAAACCCCGGAAAAACAGAAAACCTGTATAAATAAAATCTTACCATTTTGCGGTGATGGGATGTTCATCATAACATCTCATAAAATAAGATGTATGCCTCCTGTCTAAGTACTTCGTCCAAGGAAACCTCTTTGACTCTGCGATCGTCTGCATGATACCACACAGAGCCATCACTTTCTTTCTCGGCCTTTCCATTGCTCCTCTCACTATTACCTCCTCTCACGTAAGCAACATAATGACCCCCTGTCATTGATCCAGAATGTTCCACAATGCCAATTAACCGATAATTGTACTTCTCTCGGTCCACACACCTATGGAAAAAAATACACACTTTCTAGTTACATTACTTTGGTAAAGGGTCGAAACGTGTATCATCACATAACATAAGCAATATGTGTGTAACAGCATCAAGAAAAATTTCTCTCAAATATACATTTTTTCATGGCCCTAAATTGGATTTCGTGGGCCCAGGCAAGATAGTAATCTCAAACAAGCATTAAACATGGAGCATTATAAAAGTAAACTATCCGTGTAAGAGCAATGGAGTTTTACTATGATATATGCCAATAATTCACAACATAATTAGAGGGATTATATACGAGAAATTATGAATATGGTAAATGATAATAAAACAAGAGTAGAAGCCAGAAATTACCTTAGATCCATATATGGTCTGAGATCGATTATTTCTCTGAAACAAATATGACCTTTCAATTTACTATAGCGGCCACGAGCATCAGGTCGGAATCGCTTAATATGAATAGTTAAAATAGTTGGGGCTTTATGAATGAGGAACCTTTTAGTTGCATTCCTTCTCACATTTGTAATATTTGTAGCCAGGAGATCTTTACTTTTCGCAGATTCCGATTTACGAGATGAGTGACGCTTGATTCTAGTTGCATCATGTTCTGTTCCTCTACGCTTATCAACATTACTATCGCCAGGACTCTTTCCAATCACAACCTCTTCCTCTGTTTTCTGTGCTTTCCCATTAATTTTCTCTTCATGTGAAACAGATCCATCATCAATATTGTTGATAATAGAGTTGCTTTCAGTACTCCCATTACTATGATCACCATCTACAGTAGGGCAAGATTCCTTGTCTAAACAAGATGGGTCGCTCTGTAATCCAGTCTGGTACCCATTCATCAAAATTCTAGATTCGGCTTTTGTCTGCTTCTCTTTCATTTCCATTCTTTGTTGTTCCAAAATTTCCAAGCACCTCTCACAGTTATAGCCGTTTTCATCTGAGAGATGCTCGGGCTTCGTGAAGTAAGCCAGACAACTCTCTACGGAAACTGGAGAATCAGAATTATCAACTTCATCTGCATCAGATTCAATGATGTTTCCTGCCATAAAACCACCTAATGCATGTTCATTACTTAATATTGGGCCTATGATGGGATCTGCTGTAGTCTCAGGCTCATTGAATAAGTCACCAAAGCCCTCAAAATCATTTTCACCACCAGCCAAAGTTGATGAGGCCTGATCATCCAATCTCACTTCTTCAGTAGTATAATTTTCTTCCTTGTAAGGCAGTAGCAAGACCTCAGATTCTTGAAGCTGTAATGGCTGCTCATCTTCCCAAGAATTAACCAGAGAAAAATATGGCCTCATTTCAGTTTCCCTATAAACTGAAGAAATCTGAGTACTTGACTCAGAAGAATTAACTGGAGAAAAATCTGGCCTCATTTCAGTTTCCCTATAAACTGAAGAAACCTGAGTACTTGACTCAGATATATCCTGTATGGAGACGTCATTTAAAGACTTATCTTTGTTATCAGAATTATTATTGTATTCTGATGTTAAACCAAGTTCATCTGATAATGATTCTGGTCCGAAGTAATCCAGCCATGCCACAGTATCTGAGGTTTGCTCTGATGAAGGTTCTGGTTCAAGGTAATCCAACCACGCAAAACTATCAGAAGTTTGTTGTGCCACATCCTCAAGAACTTGTTTCTTTTCTGATTCTCTATCATCCAACAAATTCTGTGGGGTAGAGGCACTTTCTACAACTTCAGAGGTTGGGCCTGCAGAACTGGACTGTGGGCCAGAAAGGACTGAAACACTTTGGGTCGGTACAAGAGCTGCATCTTTCTTAACTTTGGTCCAATCCCTTCCACGTCTCTTGGGGGGCTGTTTTGCCTTCTTTTTTGCTCGAGAAACTGGCTGGGGCTTCTTCGCCGGAGGTTTTGTAGTTGGTACTGAAAGAGAGAGATCCAGAAATGATTCATAAACCGTAGATGAATGCCCGCATTCAATACAACAGACAGTACTTGATATTTGTCCCCCAAATATCTCATCAACAAAAGTGGGACCTGGATTTTCACAACTTTCCTCTCCCTCCATGCTAAATCTTCTCTTCTTCACGCCAAACACTTCATTATGCAATCCATCAAGCAAGAAACGGAGCAGTTCTTGACTGTCATGTTGCTGATATCCCTTAAACTGCGGAGCTATGGAAGAAATGCACCCAAAAAGTGGCATTGGATTAATCACATTTTTCATTCGACCCACTGTTCTTGATTCATCAAAGATATTCTTCAATGCATTAGTAAGAGGTCCAGCAGATGCTTCTGGCTTCAACAAGTACTCTCTCAATCTATCCACTGCTAGAATATTTTGCAAGACTGAATTAAAGAAGCAAGTATTACCTAAATTCATCAAGCCTCTCACTACATATCCATCTCTTTCATCTAAATCGCTTAATATACTACTCTCCGATTTGCTTTCATCAGGTTTTACAGAGCTGCTTACAAACCAAACATCCTCAACATCACCCACTTCTGGTTTTTTGACCAAACGCTCCTTAATCAATTTCACCACATCAGAAAGGACATCTTTATTCTCACCATTCTCTTCTACTTTTTCAACAGGAATTAGTGAGTTGCAAGGGAAACACCATCTACGCTGAGGTCTTTCAAACTGGATCACCAATAAATGGCGAGTTTGTTTTAAATGGCGGAGGGCATGTGATTGAGGGTTTGTTGGGAGTCCAATCCCTCCACAAGAATAATGCCCACATTGCAAACAAATCCAAACGGATTTTAAATCCGATTTTGGATCAACTGAACCCCCTCCTTTATTCTTCGAATTCTTAGCCCTTCTCTTGCTATTTCTCTGATCAGAAACACACTCATGACAATCTTCACACCTAATAGGCTCCGAAGATCTAATTTTTTCAGCCAATACAGTCAAGTCGATACACTTATCGAGATGAACACATGGTTTTCTCTCTTTTACAACTGAAACAGTAACGGGGTTGTCCTGATTCAGAATGGTTTTAGGTGAATTAGCTGAGGCCTTCTTCTCTTTTGGAAGAGCTTGGGCCTTCCTCTTCACCTTTTTCCCCATTGCTCCCTATAAAAGACCAATGCAAAAATGCCAAGGGAACACTAAAACATAAATCACTGATAGATTAAAAAACCGAACCCTAAACCCACCAGTACACACAACTTATGCATGATCAAATAGAATCTACACTTCGATTTTAAATAATAATAATAATAATGAAAAAAAAAAAAAGTCCGTAAATTTATTAGGCATCCGTAAAACATGAATCCAAACAACCACAACAAAGTAACAGAGAATCCAAATCGCTATAGGATGCGATGAACTGCAAAAACAGATGAGGATCCTAATAGCTCACCTAATAGCCATGAATTTCAGAGGAATCGTCATTTCGTAGAGTGAAGCAAAGTAACAACCCATTCAAGCTTATCAAATCATACAGCATATCTAAAACAAACAAAAAAACAATAAACAAAATAAATAATAAATAATAAATAAATAAAACGGAAAATTACCTGAAAGTTGGGAGGATGAGGAGGATAGAAGGTGGGCAGAATAGCGTTTACATAAAAGGGTAAAGGGGAAAGTCGAAGCTCATAGAAGGTTAGGATCAAGAGAAGGTTAAGGTTTAGTGAGAGATACAGAGAAAGAGAGTTTTATTTTTTAAGGGGTTTCGGCGCAAGTAGATAGGAAAAGAGAATTGGGGAGGCGGTGAAAAAGAAGGGAATGGGTGAGTGAGTTGAAGAAATTACAAATTCTCGGAGAAGTCGAAAGGGTCCAAACAAAAGGGTTTCCTTTTTCTTTTTCTTTTTCTTTAATCTTTTTGGAGGGTTTCTGGATTTGAGGCCAAAATCTGTGATAATTCAATTCATCTATTTTTTTTTTTTCTTCTTTTTTTCTAATAAATAAATAAATTCAGTTCGATACTTGATAGGACTGTAGAGGAACGATCAACTGGAAATAATTTGGTTCAGTTTTAAATTTGTCGTCGATTATGAAGTATATATTGATTTCCTTTCATTTTTTCTTTTGTAATAATATAACCACAAAAGCTATATATATATATATCACCCTAAAAACAAAATATATTTGGTTGAGACATTTTTACCTTTTTACCCTCAAACTTCTTCTTCTTCTCTTTTACGATCGTCTCTCATTTTTATTATATCAAACTTTATTTTTACTCTCTCAAGCTCCTATTGCTCTAAAAGAAAACTTTGCCTTTCATCCGTAAATCAACGACTTGTTTGAGGTTCTATTTGTTCATCCATATTCCAGGTCGGACTTAAGAGTTGTGGTCTCTAATTTTAAGACTTTGTAGTCTGAATTGAGTTATCAGACTCGATAATGGTCTCAAACCGGACTTATGAGTTGTAGCCCCTAATCTTAAGACTTTATGGTCTGAACAAAGTCATCAATTTTGGTGATGATCATAGGTTGGACATAACGGTTGTGGCCCTTAGTCTTAAGACTTTGTGGTCTGAACTGAGTCATTAAGCACGGTGATGGCCTCGATCAGACTTAGGAGTTGTGGTCCCTAGTCTTAAGACTTTGTGGTCCAAATAGAGTCATTATTCTCGGTGATGGCCTCAACTTAAATATGGGATTGTGGCTCTTAGTCTTAAGACTTTGTGGCCCGAACTGAGTCATCAAACTCGGTGATGGCCTCAAGTAAGACTTAGGGTTTGTGGCCCCTTATTTCAGAGTTAAACCCCTTAAGGGTGTGTTGAGATATATAAATTAGGCCAAAAATATATCTTGTATTAATCAAAAGGTTTGTAGGATATTAAATCTGATGTCCTAATGAAAAAAACCCTCCTAACCATAATGAGGAAAAACTAGTCCCAACTCATGATACAATATCTGTAATTCTCAGCATTAAAGCTTCAAATGGTCCGCATTTTATGGATGGGGGAAGTTTTTTCGTACTTGTCTTTCAGCTAATACGTTATTGGTCGGACTTCTACGACAACTTTGTAGGGTCCTTCACAATTTTCATCAAAGGCTCATTTGTTCGTCTTTCGAATCTTCCTCAGGACCATATCTCCCACTTTCACTCGTCTCGCCTTCACTTATGAGTTGTAGTATTTCTTCATCTTTTGTTTAAGTTCCACTTTGTGAATATGGGCAACATCACTGGTTTCTTTAATCAGATCTAACGCTTCAAACATAGCTTGATCAGTGTTGGATTCTCCAAATGTCATTATTTTATAAGAAGGTAATTCAATTTCAATCAAGATCATAGCCTCAGCCTCATAGACCATGCTGAAGGGTGTCTCTCTAGTAGTAGATTGAGAGGAAGTTCTGATGGCCTAGAGGACCTCTGGAAACTCTTCTATCCAATTCCATTTATGCTCATCCAACTTCTTCTTTACGATCATTTTGATGATCATGTTGGTCGCTTTGACTTGTCCATTTTCTTGTGGATGCACTAAGGGTGAGGTGAAAAACTTAATACCGAGCTATGTGCAGAATTCTCTGAAACCCTTTTTATCAAACAAATTTTATGATGTTTGCCTCTGTAATGTATACCAGGGTCTCAGTTTAGATCTATTTTCTGAAGTAATATATGGCTAGAACTACATATATTCTCTGAGCAGAAGCCTATGGCAGCTCTCCAATGATATTGATTCTCCATTTAGTGAATGGCCACAAGCTAGTGATCAGAGTCAAAGGAAATGATGGCTTCTGTGGAATATTAGTGTGAAACTAACACTTATGGCATTTTCGGCTGAAGACATCATCATCCCTTCTCATGGTCGACCACTAATACCCCTACAGTCTACCTCGCCAAACTAAAGCTCTCCCTCCTTCGTGATTGCCACAGATTCCCTGATGTCATTCTCACATCATATCGACTGCTTCAGCTTTGCTTACACATCGAAGTAGATGTTTTCAGTACCCCCTTCTGTACATTATAGATCCGACCATAACACATCTCACTACACGACCGATCACTTTCCTAACTTCATCTCGATCCTCTGGTAACTTTCCACTTTCTAGGTATTCGTCGATTAGAGTTATCCAACTCGATTGAGCTTTTTCCACACTCATGATCGCATGCCCCCTAATACTTGGTTCTTCCAAGAAACTCATGCTAGAGTAGACTATTGATGCCAAATTTTATGTCCGAGTCTCAACAACATGTCGATCCAGTCAAGACCTACAAAACAAAAAATATCGTCGAGAGTTATTTCTAGTGATATCATTCTGAAGGATCAAGTTAGAAAGGGAAAAAGTATAGTTTTGTGAAAATTTTTAGAATATATGTTAGAATGTACCTTTCCTATGTCCCTTTTGGACATATTTACATTGATCATATTTATCACATACAGTAATATTTATTAATAACTATTAATTTCCTTTAAGCAACGCCAATCTTCAATTACTTCATAATTAATATCATTTATTTTGATCATTAATCACATAATATTTAAACGGTTAGTAATCTGTCTGATTCTCAATAGTAATCTTCATAGCATCTCAATATCTAACCTTATAGGATCGACATGCTCCACCAAAATCTAACTTCAAACCTTGGTAATCACTTCTCACATTTCGAGACAAAGATCTCTGACCTATTCAGTTCGAACCGCATCTGATATTCAAAAGTCAGTGCGGTAACTATGATCTAACATTGTGTAACATCATATTCCAAGTATATTTGATATCTATATAATAATAGTGTTCTACAAGCACATAGTTTATAGTTTAATAAGAGACAAAATATTGGAATAATGTAGATTAATGCATTATATTTTGTAATCTAATTTAAAAGATGTAACCAATACATTCAAATTTTTTCAAAGCAAATATTATTTCGGATTGAATTTCATGGAATACGGCTTTGTTACATACTACACCTCCGGATATGCCAGAGATTGGTCAGATGTTGACGCGATGTTTAGTACAGAGAGTTTAGATACCTCTTGGATCTGGTAATTTAAAAAAAAAAAACCAAAAAACTATTTTTTTCCTTTTTTTTTAATTTTTTAATTTTTTAATTTTAATTTTTTAATTTAATTTAATTTTTTTTATTTTTTTTATTCGTATATTTTAGGGTGGAAGATAAAAGAGAGATTAATGAGGGGGTTTTATATATTCCAACAGCAGTGGTCGTAGGCTATACATTATCGGCTGTGGGGACAATTCCTGTGTTTTTATCCCATCGACACCGTTTTTGCGCGCCCTCTCTCTCTCTCTCTCTCTCTCTCTCTTCAGCTTCTCCGATTTCCAGAAATTTTCTCGGCTACTTTCTCGTTCAGACACCATGACTCATATCCTTTTCATACGCAATTCAGCTCTTCATCTTTTCAATCTTAGATTTGGATCTCTTTCGTGTCCGATTCACGGAGAATCGTGTAATTGTTGGTTTTGCAGAAGTACGAATCACACACACACATACTGAATTTTTTTTTTTTATTTGATTTGAAATTTGAATATGATTTCCTTGATTCGGATCTGAACGCGGAAACCAGAGGGAGAAAGACCGCGAGAGGGCGCAGGCGCGGACCGGTGGCAAGGGCAAGGGAAAGGACGATGGCTTGACTCCTGAGCAGCGCCGCGAAAGGTACTTTTGATTTGGCGATAGCTTCTGTTGAAAAAAATAAATAAAAAATTCTGATATCTTTTGTTTATTGGATCTTTTATTTGCTTAGGGATGCGAAAGCTCTTCAAGAGAAGACGGCGAAGAAGGCACAGGGTGCTTCTGGAGGTGATACCTCTGGAGGTAAAAGCAGTACCAAGAAATGATGATAACTAATCTAATGGCCATGACTCTTGATCGAACAAATGTGTGATTTCGCGGTTTTATATTCTGGAGCTCTTAAGAAAAACTATTTCTGAGTACGTTTGATCAGTCACTTTAGATTGTATTTTGTTAACTGGTATATGACATTGATGACTGTTGATCTGTTAATTATGATGTGTTGGGGTCTGATATTCGATCTCTTCTTGGGTAGATATGACTCGTACATGGATCCTCTAAAACTTTTAGGTAGATGAAATAGCTTTTGATCAGTTCATTTGGAAGCAAACTGAAAATTGTTGCAGTTAACCATGGTCTCTAACTTTCTGATACTTCATTACTAGGAAGGTGGACCATTTCACATTTGCAATCTGTGAATTTTCTGGATTGCTTATGCTGTGTCATCCTTGGGAATGGCATTAAACCGGTAACTATTTATAGTACACCTTTACTATCCTAGTTATTTTTAGATGCAGGTGCTGATAGGTGCGAGTAAGTAAGCTATTACGAAAGATAGTAGAACCATGGCAATGTAATAAGGGTGTGACGTGTGAGTGATTTGATTGCGTGAATCTAATGATCTAAGTCTTTACCTTTTGAGGACAGCATGTCCTCTATGGATAAACAAGACTCACCATGTTCTCACTGAAACTGAGCCAAGCCTATGGTGGAACTAGTTTGTGGAACTACCATGGAATTTATGGTGCGCCGAATGGGTGATTGTAGATGAATTAGTTATAGCAGATCCACAGGCCTAGCAAGTATATATAGTTAGGGGATATCAACTGTTGATCTGCAGTTTCTGGATTTGGAGACATTTCTTTCATCTGCTACGAAGGACATAATTGAGGCTCTATATATCTCCAATCACAGGTTTATTTTAGATTATTTGTCCCGTTTTTGTGCCATATCAGATGCTTATAGTTGGCAAAACATTTTGACAAACCCTAAAGGCTACTGTTCTGTAAGCTTTCCTTCTTTCTTGTGGTGTCATGGTTTATATTGATCATCTGCCGTACTGTTTTGTAGCTGCTTAAGCATCCCTTTTTATAGTTTCGTGATGACTTACATTCTATTGATAATTGAGCATTCTGCCATGCCTCACTTGTCATTAGAAAAGCTTAGCATCATATTCTTCAGCTATGCTGCCAATTATTTTTCAAAAAAGTCGGATAGTTAGCAATTCTTCTCTTGCCTGAAGGTGAATGTTTAGCAAATTTTCGTCAAGATGATGTAATTTAGCCCTCTTGACAAGGCCGAACTTCCCTTTAATGTCGCTTGAAGGTTTGATTTATTCCTGTTCTGCTAACTTGTTACTACTTTCAGTGGTAACGAGCATTTGTATGGTTTGCATAAGTAGGAATTGTGAGTTACTACTACTCTTTTCGTACCCACATTAAATTATGGATGTAAGAAAATGATGAATATGAACAATCTTTTTGCCCTGTAATTAGTTTAGTTAGCAATAGGGTCTCTGTTTTAGCTTATTTTTTTAAATGAGATTAGCTTTAAGATTCAGGAGATAGGAGGGTTCTTTCTTTCCAAAATTTGTTTGATTGTTTGTTTGTTTTTTAGTTTTGTTTATCAGAGAACACGCTTTTTGAAGCTTATCTATACATTGCAGTTGAACCGTGTTTTTTTATTATTCATTCGATACATTTTCAATTAAAAATTTCTTCCACTTATGGCTTATATATTATTATTGTAATTTAATTAATAAAATCATATTATTTAATAATAATTTTATTTATTAAATTATAAAAATAATACATAAATCATATTTATAGATGTTTAATTGTTAGAATTTTTCTAAAATTAAAATTATTTAGTGTTGACTTTACTCCCATTACACGACACACCATTAGTTGACCATTTATGCTTGGACTTTACATGTCAAAGGAGGAGTGAACGTGCTAGCCACTTCAAAACCCGAGTGGTTAAATCTACACTTTTCTTTAATTTATATCGTCTTTAAATTCCTTAAATTTGAGTATATTATTACTTAATAATAATATATAATTTATTTTAACATTCATAAATATATAAAAACAAGAATATATATATATATATATATATATAATTTTAAAAAAATTTATTGATAAAAAATATGAATATAGAAGAAAAAAAAATTAGTTAAAATTTATATATAGACAGACTGGTTGATCTGTTCTGTTTCTTCTTACCAAACTGGTTGTGTGTGTGTGTGTGTTTTTTTTTTTTGTAATAATTTCCAAACCACTAATCTTGTCTAATGTCTGCTCTAATCAACATTAAACTAATTTTCACAAAAAAAATTCAGCATTAAACTAATAACAAGCCAACAGAGTTAATCATGCTTTGTCGAGTCAATGCATATATATATATAAAGAAAACTACAAATCAGCCTCAATCTTTAACTTTGTTTACTCAAAATATGAGTAGCAGTTGCACCAGAAATGAACCTGTTTGCCGTTGCTGTTATTCTAATGCTCCCTTTAACCTCTTAATTACTACTAATGCATATTCTAATGCTCCCTTTAACCTAAAGCTTTTTTGCGTTAAAATAAAGAAGATGAAGTCGGATTATAGTAAAAACCAAAAATAAATAAGAAAAAGAAGAAGAAAGATAGTTCTCTCTCTCTCTCTCTCTCTCTCTCTCTCTCTCTCTCATTAAATAAATAAGAGTAGATCTAGAGAATGTATGTAGACAGTAGACCAGTTGTACAAAAAGCAGTATAGACCTGTCTCTGATGTCAACAAACCATTTACACAGTACAGAATTGCAGAAATAACACATGGAGAGAGGAGACAATAGAAAACATCAAAGCAAGACATAAAGAAAAAAGTTCAATATACTGTTTCCTAACTAGACCATATACTTTGCATCTTTGTATCCTTCTACAAGCTCCTCTGCGGTCTTTCTTTCGGAGAAGACAGGATCAAGATATTTAACAGCAGTACATAACTACTTATTTGACTCGTACTAAAATATCTTCTTAGTTATAAATTGTGATTTAACAGTTTTGATGATAGATAATATTCGGTAATTATTCGTAATATTAAAGATAAGTTTTTGAATTTAAATTACGGATTTTCAACTTTTATTATTTCTGCATATAATATATTTCTACGTTGCGATTGTATTTCGTGTTCGGTAACTTAATGATAATCAATATTGAATGATAATCAATATTGAAACAACTAGACTAATTAAACAATTAATAAGTAATTGTCTAACGATGGTTATTATTAGCTTCTGATTTGTTAATGATTATCAACTGGACAGGCAAAGAGAATATATATGACTAGTTTGAGCATGTGCTGGCTCAAATAAAAACACTAGGGTTCTAGAACTGACCAAAAGTGCAATAAAATAATAAAAATAAAAGGAATCTTTGTTCTCTCTTTGAAAAACAGGTGTAATTTCCAGAAAAAAAAATTAGCTTAAAATGGGTGCAAAGTGCAAACTAAACCACTGAAAAGAGAGTTGTAATAATTTTTTAGGGCTCAAAAAAAAAAAAAAAAAAATACACACATGAGGTGGAGATCACAAGTAAGCTACCTGACCTCTTCTAATTGGGTGTCTCTAAGAGTCTAAGCTCATCTGAAAGGGCACTACTTTGTGTTCTAAGAAATCCCAAAGAACACATACCTTCTTGTTGCCATTTGGCCTTCAAATTTATTTTTTTTTATTTTTTTTCCTTTTTTTTTAAATATTTTTTTTATAATAAATGATAGATCAAGAAAAATGAAAGGTGTTCTACTTCTACATATGTGTTTTTTCTATTCCATAGGTTGTGGTAAGATAATCCACACACATTCATTCATTTTTATAAACCTAGAGCTTAACTAATTATTAGTTTAGTTGATGATGATAACACTGATAATGAAACAACCCCTCTCTATAATTGGAAATAACTCCTCTCTAATCCACTTGGGCTGCAAGTGCACTCGAGAGAAGTAATCTCATCCCTTCATTTTTTTTTTGTCTCCGGAAATGGAGTTATCATTAGACCGACCAATAGGACAAATAAGGCTTAGGACAAAAGTTTTCACATGTATAGTAGTACTTTAGGATAAAATATATATATATATATATATAGGCCTTCAATTGGTTTTTTTTGGTGAGTTCATTTAGCTTTAATCTTTGTTCTCTTCCTTTGCAATTCTGTTTTCAAACATGGAAGACCACTTTCTCAACAGGGAAACCTTCATAGGAAACGAATTTCCATGTTTTTTTCAAGAAACCATTACGCAACAGAATCCTTTCGGAAGTGCTAACAGATCAAAGCTACCATCGTCTTTGATCAAGGATGTCATGGAAGAACATGATGCAAGTTCCAATCTTCCACTAAACTGTTTGGAATCATTTCCAACACTAAGCCAAGATCAATTCCCCAAACCTCATTCAAATCCAAACCCTCCAAACCTGACCCGACTTTTACAACAACCCCCAATCCCGATATCTCAACCGATGACATCACCGCACCTCGTCCCGCATTTGAAATCAAAGCTGTCGAGAAATGTGGGCCGGAGAATGCAAGATAAGAATCGCGCGGCTCATACATCATTAACATCATCTGCATCAATGTTGAATCCCGGAAAGCTATTCCGAGGAGTGAGGCAAAGGCAATGGGGCAAATGGGTAGCAGAAATAAGGTTGCCTAGAAACCGAACAAGGGTGTGGTTAGGTACTTTTGATACAGGCGAAGAGGCTGCCATTGCATATGACACGGCTGCGTACATCTTACGTGGGGAATATGCACATTTGAATTTTCCAGATCAAAAGCATCGGATTAAAGATAATGATTCTTTGATTAAGAACACAGCTGATCTTCTGGAGGCTAAGTTGAAATCAATCTCACAAGGTACTACTAGTACTCGTACTAGTGGTAGTACTACTACATGTGCTTATAAGAAGAAGGCTACTGACAACTCGAGTTCGAGAGGAGACGGGACCGGATTTGAGAGTATGGAGAAGAAGAAGAAGATGAGTCAAGAGGTATTGTTAGATGTTGTTGATGGTGTTCAGTTAAGTAGAATGCCTTCTATGGATATGGATATGATTTGGGATGCTCTTTTAGTCCCCGATTCATGAAAGTTAATCTCCTTGTTTCTTCTTCTTTTCTTTTTTTTTTCTTTGATATTGATTGAGTTTTTCTTCTAGTTAACGTTGCCTGATCTTCATCTTCATGAGCTTATTCATTGACATATATATATATATATATATATATACATTTTGATTGCTGATATATAGTTAGCTTTGAAGACTGTCATTACCGAAGAATTTTTTAATACAATCGATATCGATTAGTGTAAACTGATCCATTACAATCGTAGATATAACATGATATAAAAAATAATATAAAATATAAGATTGATATTTACTATTATAATTAATCCATCCCCTCAAAAATTTATTGTTATTTACTCAGTTTTGTGACTTTACTTCTTATCGGCCCGTAGGCTTGATTAGCCTTCTCTCATTTATAAGCTAAAAGTCCACTGAAAGAGATTTGGGCTTTGAGTTTGTCGGAACAGTGCAGCCAGCCGGGTCATCCTGGTTGAATTGACCCATTCTTGTTGATTGAAAACATTCCTTAAACAGCAAGGCAAGTATACTATAAACTTTCTTTCTTAATATGACCAATAGTCAATACATATATACTAATTACATAACCTCATAGGGATTCTCTGACTATTAAAAAAAAAACAAAACAAGAGGAATGGAATAAAGTCCGGCCGCGGATCACGAAATCTTAGCAATTAGAAAATGAGAGCTACATTGCATATTTCCGGGTCCACTCTCTGGCAATTCGATAGAATGTTGGATTGAGAGAGTCGACCAGATTCGGGTCGGCAAGAAGAGAGGTAACAGACAGAAGTAGTGTTTCCAGGCACAAAGCTGGTGTCCACTCTTCTTCTAGAATGTCCATATGAACTGTCCCGTCTTCATCAATGTTTGGATGATAAACCTAACAGTCATTGTTAAGTTGTAACAATTAGTATTGTCTTTAAATTACCGAGTTAATCAACTAATAACAAATATGATTGTCTACAGAATCGCGAGTCTTATACGTATAAACAAATGTAAGCTTAAAATAATGAAAAGACAAGCCTTATGTAATTAGGACATGGTTTAAACGGCGAGACGGGGGAGCTACCGTGAATGTTTTGACTGAGAAACTTGATTTGCTATCCTACCCAACAATGTTGCCATAGAAGAAGAAGCTGGTCATTTGTATGAATCAATAGTACCTTGGTTACGAACTTGATGGTGGGAGGAGAAATTGGGTAATTTTCAGACAATTTAAGAGACAAAAAGAAGACCCCATCTTCGTAAGGAGAGCCAGGGGGGCCCATAATAGCAGCTTCCCAGAGAAATGGATCTTCATCATCAACAGGTCCATAACTGCAATGTGTTGGGTAATCTGATCCCTTCACACTTTCCCTCTTTTCAATGTAAAATCTTGCCCTTTCTGCATCATAAAAACAGAATCAATCACCCATATTAAGACATGTAAATGAAAACATAAGAAGATGGACAGAAAGATGTACCTGTTTCCATGGTGGTCGATTTCTATGTTAGATTCTTTAGTTGCAAAAGACGAGAAGTGTAATGTTTTTGGATATTGACTTGAAAAGTCAGTCAATTTTTGAATCTTTTTGTACGTACTTTTTGATTTTTTTGTGTCGCAATGCCGTGTTTGACGATGTCTAAAGACAAGGAAGCTGTTTGGAAATTTCTTCTCAAAGATGGACACAACAACTATAAGGTTTCTTTTTCTAGAACTAATTCTATAACATCTTTTTTTTTCAAAGAAAAGTGAACCTGAGAATTCTCCCATTACAAAATTGGTATCAAAATCACCAAAATGTCTGCCTTTGATCGTTCCGAAAACAGTTTTAATCTAATACGAGACTAGGAAAAATAACAAGCAAAGTTAAACATCAAAAAAGATGATTAATGAAATACCTAAAGACAAATGGACCAAAAAGATTCCTCCAAGTGTTCTTCAACACTGCCGATTCTTCTTCATTTCTCAGCTCCCGATGCATTATTACCGCCAAGCCATTGTTGTAATCTCTCCTCACCAATCTTCTCATTATTCTCCTCTCGGACATTGCCTCCTGCATCCTTAACCGGCACAAAGACATCCACATTGTTCGGTTCAGGCCCCACTCCTAAGCCTAATGTCAATCCATCCAATACATCAGCATTGACCATATCCTTCTCAACCGTCAGACCATCATCATCGTAAACACTCTTACTAGTACTGCTCTCATTCTCTGGCATTTGCATAGATGAATCCAAGCTCTTAGCCTCATCTTCCATCCTAACATCAGCTTCAACCAAGTTCAAATCTGTGTATGGCATCATTTGTTGTATAGGCACGGCATCACTCACAACTTGTCCTGTCCTCAACCTCTCCTTATAATATTCCATCTCGGTCCTATATCTCTCTTTATCCTTAGCCGCTTTCTCTTGATAAACCTAATAAACATCAGCAAAAAAAGAAAAGAAAAAAATTGAGTCAAATGCTCGGAAACTAGTAAGAACCAATGTAACCTTGGGATGTATGTACAGTGGAGAAAGTATCCAATGCAACAGGTGTATACAGCCAATATCAGAGGGGATATTCAGAGGGATGGTGGTCCCATTTGCATACACCTAACGCATTAGAAAATCTCATGTACTTGTGAGATTTACCGTTTTCTGTAAGTCGATTAGATTGTTCCATAGCTCGCCAATCATTCTACTAATCTCTCTATCTTTACCAGGGTGTAGTGGTTTCAGTCTGGCATGTTGCTCGGCAAAGAAGAAATTATAACCGCTTCTGTTCGGTTTTGGATGAGCTGGGTCCCGCCGTTTTATCTCATACTTTTTCCGGCGGCGCCGGCGAGGAGGACGAGTGGTAGTTTGAGGAGTTGTTGAGACAGTTTCTTTGTTGTTGGATAAGAGACCATAGGGTTGTTGTGTTGTAGTTACTTGTTGAGTTGGGTTAAAAGGCATTTCATAAAGAACACCCTTTAGTTCCTCCGAGCCTAAGATGACTGTTACGAGATAACCGCTGTCGAATTTACCGTCAATTACCCCCGTTAACGGACATCCTGCCAATGATGCCGGCCTTTCTGCAGATAGGAGATAGAGAGGGAGAGTTCTTCATTAAGAACCACAATTTAGACCCACACAACTCTAGGTAAAATTAAATTCTGCACAAACTCAAAATCACTCAAATTCCAGTTTCAAATGCGGAAGAAATGCAAAAGCAATTGAAAATGCCCAAAAGAAAGTGGAAAAAAAATGAAGGTTTTAATAGAGAGAGTGTGAGATAGAAAGATACCTGCTGGATATTCTGTGGGTTGCTGCTGCATATCAGTAGCTTGAACAAAGGGCAAGGGCCAAGATGGTTGGTTCCACTGAGACAGATTCATTTCCGAGTTTGGAATTGGCAAAGAATCTTGCAAAAAAAGATTCTGATGTCAAAAAATAAGGAAAAGCAAGAAGAGCATTCAAATGAGAGTCAGTATAAAGCATGTTTTTACAGGCCGAGGTTGGGGTCCATCCTTGAACTTTGAAGTAGTACATTTGTTCATAGTGGTGAAGTAATGAAGAATAGTATTTTCGGAGCACGAAAGATGCATTAGTAGCCGTTGAGGGGAAGTTAAAAATGGCCGTGACTTCTTTCCATCTTCTCTCTCTGATAATCTGGTGTTGTTTTTAGCGGACCGGATAATTAGCGATTGGACGAGAAAGTAATGAAAAAAAAATGTGTGACTGTTTATCAAATGGTATACATTTATATACCTTTCCGATTCCGCCACGCAAAGTAACTTCCACGAAAAGCTTATGCAAGTCTAGCTCTTTGCCCCCTATAATCGGTATCCTGCAATTTCATTTCGAAAATAAAAATTTCATGAAAGGAATACGGGTAAATATAGATCAATCAACACATATATAGCATACTCGATCAAAAAGCAGAACTTTGATTGATGACAGAACAAACTAGTCAATACCAGAATTCAAAGAAACAAAATGTTGAAAATTGTCAACATGAAGAGTGGATAAGCTAGCAATAAAAATCAACCAATTTCAGACCAATTTTTGGATACACATGCTTTTTGTCATCTTCATCCAAACCTTTATGAAGATACCATACAGGAGAGTAAAAATGTAACCGATGTCGTGGGACCTGCCGCGCTGCTTACTGATACAATGTAGATTAAAATGTTTTGGATGAATAATTCTTAACCGAAAAGAAAAGGTTAATACAAGTTTCTCAATCTGCTACATTTTGTTTCCTTCTTCCTCAAGATAAGAAAGTTAATGAAATCTTCCTCATAGTCCATATTTGTACAAACAAAAAAGGCATTATGAATTAAGACACTGAGCTTTCTTGAAACAGAGAGATGAAAGTCCATTGCTATTAAAATGAATTCAGAGTACGAAAAAATAAAAAACTTACATGAACTTGGTTCCCATTGAAGCATGAAGCTTCTCAAGAGAAGCCATGAAAAGCTCAGGATTTGACACAATGTCTTCATATTTTGCAAGTGGTTGTGGGTATACATAATAGTTTGATGAAGATGTAGCTTCTCTCATCGCCATTTTATCTCCTCCTCTGTTCAACGTTCATCTTCTTCACTACATTATCACCCAACAAAAAAAAAAAAAAACACAAAAACAGGGTCGGAGAGAGAGAGGGAGATAAAGAAAAATAGTTTTAAAAAATCCACAAGAAAACGAACAGTAAAACAATACCCACCAAAAACAAAATACCCAAGAACACCCAAAGAAACAAGAATAAGAGGATGTAGCCTAGTGGGAAAAGACTAAAGAATCACCTGAGATTGAAGTAATGCATAAACATAAAGGAAAAGAAGACCCTAAAAACTCGTAAACTCCAATGAGGAGTGAAAAGGGGAAGAAGATAAAGAAAGTTTGTTTGAACAGAGTCCAAGTAAATCAAATGGTACAACAGAAAAGCTGATTCCGCCATGAATTCTCTCAGATTACCAAGAAAACAAATACCCTTTTCATAGATAGGCTAAAAAGCAAAAACCTCAACTACACTAATAAATAGTAGACTCAAAATCTGTATCATCAATGCCATAGACTCTCTGTCTCAGGCCTATTAGAAACCAAAAACAAATTAAAAAAAAAAAAAAGAAAAGAAAGGTCATAAACCTCTCCTGACAATCCAAAAAACCTTCAGATGTTTAATGCGAATAAAAAAATATATGTTTTTCAAAGTTCAAACATTCTTCTTCTTGTGATATGTAATATAATATACATGCCTGTTTAAATCTGACACTGTTTCAAATAAAATAAGAGATCAGAAATAAAATAATAAAATCAATCTTCAAAGAGAGACCTTGAAATTTCACATCAGAGCCGTCTTTCTCCGTCGCAAAGAAGAATACACAATGTCATGCATTCATTTGATTACTCTCCCTCTTCCATAATATTTTATACATATATAGGCATAACGAATAGATAATATAAAAGAGAACAAAGCAACCCAGATGGGAAAAAAACACTAACGAATAGATAATATAAAAGAGAAAAATGCAAACTTACAGCGAGAGATTTAAAGAATGCAAATACAAAAAAAAAAAAAAAAAAAAAAGTGAAACTTTTAAGGAAGAGAGCCTTCATAAAGCCAACCCCCTCCTCGCATTATAACAAAAATGGAGGTTATAAAAATGTCTATATATATATATATATCATCTAAATATATAATTTTTTTTTTTTGAAAAATAGAAAAAATTAAATTTAACCCTAATGTAAATCAATACCCATATGGCGTAAAGACGAAATTGCCCCGAATTAAATGGTCGCATGTGGATGAAAGGGTAGTCTTGGTTAAAAAGGTAAAAGATTAAATTAAGTTAACACACGAATGAATTGAACTAAATTTGATTAATGACGACATAATTATAATTTATGGAAGTGGGATTTACGAAACGTGTCCTTTTGACTCCCCCCCTTTAAATATTGGTAACGTAACAGAAGCTTTTTATTTTTATTTGTATATATTTTTAAAATATTTTTCTATATAATAAATATTATTTTTATATTAATTTTTTTTTTCTTTTTAAGTATTTTTTTTAAAAAAAAAATATTAACATTAATTCTTATAAATGAGGGCTCACCATATAAATATGTGGGTGAATCAATAATTGATATATTTTTTTTTTTAATTCATTTAAAAGAATAAATAAATTAAAATAAATTAAAATAAATTATATAATATTACTTATTTCTATTACAATATATAAACGAGATGTTAATAAGTGTGATTGCATTTGATATACATATAATGATATAATTAACTTTATTTTATTTTATTAATCTTATTAATTATATTTTCTATAATTAATAAATTTAATATCATGATTCATTTATATTTTTCTTTTCTATGGTACCATGAATTTCAAAAAATAGGGGGCCTTTTTTTTTTTTTTTTTGGCCAATCAAAAAATGGGTTTGGGATAATGTTTTTTTGGCATGTATAAATTTGGGAGGCGACCGAAATAGTTGGATGGATCATACTATTATTTATTTATTTATTTATTTATTTATTTGTGGTTTATAATATCTATGTAGACTTAGTCAAGGAATGAAATGAAATTTATATTTCATTCGTACTAAAAAATTGAATCGAATCAAATAAATCTTACATCTAGATTTTTAAATAAATTTGTAGTATTTCTTATACATCTAGACTATCCAAAAATTGGTTCGTGAATCATGTTTGTATATATATAGTTTTAAGAATCTTAGGAGGGAGAAGGTACTAGAAGAAGAACTCATTCGTGAAAGGCTAGTTGGAAGGAAGTGAGAACAACATATATATTCTATTAGCTAATCATGATCTTAATCAATTCTTATTATCTATAAGAACTTTACGACTGATCGACTTTAACAAAATCTAAATGCAATATTTGATATATAAAATTTCCTTCGAATCATGAAAGATAGAAAAGAAAAAGAAAAAGAAAAAGGATAATTATTGTATAAATTCCACATTAAGCCTTGAAGGGGAAGATACAAGAAGATGCACCACCGTCTTGAAGGTGAAGCTACTTAAAAGTAACAGTCATTGAGTAAGATTATATAAGCTACCCCTTTGTCATTTAGTTTTTGCATCAGAGATTCATATTTTCATAGCACGTAATACACTAGTTATTAGTTAATTATGATTGAGCGATCTGTCGGAACAGTTGGGTCGAGACTGGATGAAGCCGACAGAGTGTCGTTATTCCAGTTGGCCTGTGACGACCAATGGCAAATAATCGTGGACAAATGTGCTGAAAATCAGGCCGTCGAAACAACCAAGATCACCCGGTCTGGAGAAACCGTCTTACATCTCGCTCTCATGAGCAGAAAAACTGCAACTTACGCCACACAGCTGCTCAACATAATCATTGATCGTCATCATCAGCCTGGGCAGAGTCGATCCATGCAGCCGGCGGTGCTAGAGATGCAGAACGAGAGAGGCAACACGCCTCTGCATCTAGCCGCCGAGATCGGAGAAAAGGATCTCTGCCTGAAAATGGCGGAGCAGGATCCAGAAGGTCTGATGGATATTATGAACAAATCCGGCGAAACGCCAATTTTCGTGGCGGCACTTCACGGATAAACGGAGGTCTTCCTACCACTATACAATCAATACTATAAAGCAGGTAAGGTGACTAATCTTCACACTCTGTTTAGAAGAAAAGACGATGGGAACACTGTTCTTCACTCCGCCATCTCTGCCGAACATTTTGGTAATTTCACATCTTTCATTATTATAATTTCTATATATGAAATATATAAATATATGTTATATGTATATGTATAGATTTGGCGCTTAAGATAATTGAACTGGAGCGTAAGCTATTACTGCAAAAAAATATGCATGGGTTGACACCGCTTCATGTTCTAGCCAGTAATCCAGATGCATTCAGAAGCCATAGTCAGCTTCGATTTATAGACTATATAATATACGAATGTAAGTACATAATATCATATAATATCTAACAATTATTCATTTAGTTGAATTTAATTATTTTTTAAATCAAATTTCTATTTCTATTATAAAAAAATTTTGATGCTGAAAATAAGTAAATTTAAAAATTTTATATTATATTATACAAAAGATTCATTATAATTAAAATTTTAAAATAAGAAATTTATTATAAATATAGAAATTTAATGTGCTTAAATATTGAAGCAAATGTTAAGTTTGTATGTAGGTTCGACTGTCGATTTGCCAAGTGGAGATGATCATGGTGGAAGAGGATCCAGTTACGACGGTGAAGATCCCAACAATCCAGAAAACTTTGCCAAACCAAAAAACATGTATCCCGAAAACTACGAAGCATGCGTGCGATTCGGCGACCGTTTCTGGAAGTTTCTAAGAATTATATTAGGTGCAGTATTATTTTATATATTTTATTTTTATCAGTTTTATATTATTTTCTTCTCCTCTTCGAAATTTTCCCGCTCTCCAAACAGTACCAGAGGGAAAATATACGGATCTCATTTCAATCAGCTCACTTTCAGGTACTAATAAGCGATTGGATGAAGGGGGTAAACATGACGAAGAAGCTCCATTGAACAACAGTAAATCAGTAGGCATGCGATACCGCGATTGTTTCTGGAAGTTTCTAAATTTCATATTAGGTGAGGTATTATTTTATATATTTTCTTTTTATCAGTTTTAAATTCTTTTCTTTTTCTCCTCTTTGAATTTTCCCGCTCTTCAAACAGTTCTAGAGAAAATATATAGGAATATCATTTCAATCAACTGATTTTCAGGGGCTAAGCCTAAGAGATCGGATAAAAATGTTAAAAATGACGAAGATGATCCATCTCAAGGTAATAATTAGCATATCAACGGATTCAAACTTTTTCTTATTTTTGTTAATTAACTTAATCAGATTCATCGATTAGATACTTATTTTATGAATATCGATTCGCTGGTAAATCTAGAATCGTCGAAGAAACGGAGTGTATTCCCGCAAAATTATGTCACCTCTGTCCTATTCTTCAAGACAGTGATGAACTTACTACTAGTAATCCTGGGTTTTGGTTAGTATTTAGTCTAGTTATCAACCGTATTTTTTTATTTATTTATTGTTATTCATCTAAATACACAACATGATTCATTGATTGTATAAACATAGGCCTATGGAAGATAAAGAAGGTAGAGAAGAAAAAACTGAGACACAAATGGAGTAAAAAGGTAATGAAACAGCTGGTCGATTGTGATCCATACTACCAAACATACAATAATGGCGATGGTCAGGATCCGCAGCTCGGTGAGGAACAATCAGAGGATTTAAGATCCCTGGGATTTCACCATGAATTTCCCACGTCTTCAGATGAGCAAAATAAGACTGAAGCCAAAGGAAGTGCAGAGAGTAAGCGATTTTGTAAGCTACTTCATTACTAATTGTTTAAGATGAAGACTTACGAAATTTCACACAATTTTATTTTGTTTCTCTTTCATGTAGAGAAACTGAAAGTGGTTGAAATAGCAAACCAACTTCTGGACACCCATCAGCTTACTATAACCGGTCTGGGCTCGGATCAGAAGGGTTCTTACCATCTCAAGTTGGAGAAGGACGAAGACGAACAATTGAAGAAAAGCGAGACTCCCTTATTAACAGCAGCAAGGATGGGAATTACAGAAATGGTGGGGAGCATATTAGAGAAATACCCAATGGCTATTCACGACTTAGACTCTGATGGGAAAAATGCAATGCTTTTGGGGGTCGAGAATAGGAAAGTTAAGGTATATCAACTGCTGAAAAAGTACCTCAGAAAGTATTTGCTCGAAAACAGAATCTATCGCGACAAAGACGGTAACAGTATCGTCCACCTGGCTGCTAAATATGGAGGTCAAAGCCCTTGGCGTGTTCCAGGTAAGCCGGCATTTCACGTCTTCTCCATTTCGTCCCTCATCGCTCTATGCTTCTCCGTTTCAAGTGTGGTATGCTTTCTCTCAATTCTGACCTCTAGACGGCAAGAAAGCGATTTTGCACAAAGTTTGCCGTTGAAGCTGCTGCAGGGTTTGACTGCTCTGTTTGCTTCTATCGCCCCCATGTTGACATCTTTCTGTGCAGGGCATGTGTTTGTGTTGAACGGGGGGTTGGAATACATTGCTTATCCTATTTACGTAGCAACTAGCTTGCCCGTTACTTTCTTTGCCTTGGTTGTGCTCCCTCTTTACATGGATCTTATCTTTTCTACCTTCAGAAAGGTCCCTGAACTTACCTTCGACGATGCTTCTCGATAAATATATGATCAGGCTGATGAATATGTTTTGGTCGTGCGTTTTTTTGGGTCAGTTTTTCGTGCCGGTTTGCTTTCCTTTTCATTTGGCTGTCGAGGTGTGTCTTGAGCGATTTGCTTTCCAATGACTGGTGTCCTGCGATTCAAATGGAACAAATGAACATATTAACACTGTTTAAATTTTCAAACAATTCAAACATTCAAAAATTAATAACTTACATGTTAACACCTTTCTCAACCACCTCAATTCAACATACAATTTATGAACTTCGTCTTTCAATTCAAGGGTGAGAGCATTCACCACTTCATCTACATAATCTCGAAATTTATCCAACTTCCTCACAAAAGTCTGCCTCTCTTCCTCCTTTATGGCCTTTATAATCCCATAGACAACAAGCTAATATAGAAGAAAATTATTGAAAAGTTAACTATAAAATTAGAGCATTAGGTATAATTATATAAAATTTGGAGCTTTATTATAATAAAAAAGAATTTGATGGGATTCATTATAGTTTCCTACAAACTTTAACTGTATATACATGGATTAAAAATATGAAGCGTGAATACATCCGCTTAGAGTTTAGTTCTGATACTACAATAAATTAAAAAATCTAATAATTATTTCCCTTAAAAAAATCTTATAGATAAAAATAAAACTCTTTAATTTATAAATAATTATAGATGTTCTTCGTAGAACGAATTCTAATAATTATTATTTTTTGTTTTTTTCATTCAATAAATATTCAACCCAATAATCTTATAGTATATAATCTAATCTATAATATATAGAGAATATGGTCGGATTAATTTAATAACATACATTGTATTAGCTAACCGTGACATTAATCTTTCTTATTGAAAAAAAAAAAAAAAAACAACAATTGACGATTCAGTTTGAACTCGTGTAAAACAAGAATAAAATGCAGCTTGAAACACAAAATTGCCGGTAAGGAACATACAGACCGACCGAATTTAACAAGATCTAAAAGAAATAGTCTCATATACAAAATTTCCTTCCGAGAGATAGAAAAAGAGAATAAAAAAAGAAAAAGAAAAAGAAAAAGAAAAAGAAAAAAGGATAGTTGTTGTTGTTTACGTATGAACAATTAAAGATAAGCCTTGAAGAGGAAGATACAAGAAGATGCAGCGTCTTGAGGGAGAAGCTATTCTTAGTAAACTAACAGTCACTGAGTAAGGTTATATAAGTTACCTCTCGCGATATAGTTTTTGCATGATATTATTATTATACGTATAGTACGTAGCTCGAGTTAATAATTACAATGCAGCCTGTTGGAAAAAAGGAGGGCAGACATCCGTTGTTCAGGTTGGCTTGTACCGACGAATGGGCAAAAATCGTCGAGCTATGTAGAATAGATCCGAAGGTTCTAACAGCCCAGATCACCCGGTCCAGAGAAACCGCCTTACATCTCGCTCTCTTGAGCAACAAAACTAAAACTTATGCCAAACAGCTGCTTGACATTGTCATTGACTGTCCTCGGCCAATGGAGAGTGGATCCACACCGCCGGCGCTAGAGATGAAGAACGAGAGAGGCAACACACCTCTGCATCTAGCAGCCGAGATGGGCGAAAAGGATCTCTGCCGGGAAATGGTGGAGAAATATCCAAGTTTGATGCATGTTATGAACAAGGTCGGCGAAACGCCGATCTTTGTGGCGGCGCTTTATGGAAAAAAGGAGGTCTTCTTTCAACTATACAATATATACTCTAAAGATAGGACGACTAGTCAGCAGAGTAGTTCTACTGCTAGCCGTCCTACTCTGCAGTTAAGAAGAAATATCGATGGGAACACTGTTCTTCACTCCGCCATCTTCGGTGAACATTTTGGTACTTCCACATCTTTCATTATCATACTTTCCACATATATACATAACAAATACATATAAAATATATGTTATGTATATATAGATTTGGCGATTGATATAATTCATCGGAACCGAGAGCTATTAGGGGATATGAATATCAATGGGTTGACACCACTGCATGTTCTAGCCAGTAAGCCAGACGCATTCAAAAGCGGCAGTCGACTTGGATTTATTGCAAAAATAATATACAACTGTAAGTACATAATATCATATATTATACATCAATTAGTTATTTCCCAGAATTTTAAAATCATAGAAATTAGCAAATGTTAAATTTGAAATGTAGGTTCGAGTATCGATTTACCAAGTGGAGATCATCATGGTGGAAGAGGATCCAAATCCACTCATGGGGGGCGAGATCCCAAGAACTATCCAGAAAACTGCCAAGTCGATGTGCCAAGTGGAGATGATACTGGTAGAAGAGGATCTAGTAATGACGGTCTAGATCCCAAGTACTATCCAGAAAACTACGCAGTTTGCGTGGGATTCGGCGAGCGTCTCTGGAGGTTTCTAAAGATTATATCTGGTTAGTTTATACATTTTTTCTCTTTGAATTTTCTCGCGCTCCAAACACTAGAGGGAAAATATACGGATATCATTTCAATTTAACTCATTTTCAGGCTCTAAGAGATTGGGTAAAAATGTTAAAAATGACGAAGAGGATTCATCACAAGGTAATTAGCATATTAACTGATTCATTTTTTGTATTCTCGTAACTTATATTAATCACATCACAAAATAAGCTGTTTATTTTATGAATATTGACTTGTTGGAAAAATCCAGCTCAACAATCGCCGGAGATACAAAGTCGATTCCCGCCAAATTATGCCACCATTGTTATAATCTTCAAGGTGGTGATGAACTTAATACTTTTAGTCCTGGGAACTGGTTAGTATTCAGTCTAGTTATTATCTATATACATTTAGTGCCATGCATCTATATTTACATGAATAATTGATTACATTAACGTAGGCATTGGGAGTATAAAGAGAATACGGAGGAAAAAATTGAGACACAAATGGAGTAATAAGCTACTGAAAGAACTGATTACGCATGATCAATTCTACGAAACACGAGATAATGGCGACGGTCAGGATCCACGGTTCAATGAGGAACACTCACACGATTTAGAATCGCAGGGATTTCCTACGTTTCCAGACGAGGAAAAAAAGAGTGCAAGCGATGGAAGTGCAGACGGTAAGCGATGTTATAAGCTACTTCATAATCAATTGTTGAAGATGAAGGCCTAAGAAATTCATAGATTTTTGCGTACTACAACAGGTCAGGACTCGGATCAGAAGAAAGCAAAGAAAGAAATTGAAGGAGTGAACAAAAACGAGACTCCGTTACTGACAGCAGCAAGGACGGGAGTTACGGAAATGGTGGAGAGCATATTAGAGAAATTCCCAATGGCTATTCACGACACCGATTCCAACAGGAAAAACGCCATTCTGGTGGCAGTAGAGAATAGGCAAGTTGAGGTGTATAAAATTCTGAGAGATTACCCTAAAAAGTATTCGCTGGAACACAGAATTTATCACGACAAAGACGGTAACAATGTCGTCCACCTCGCTGCTAAATACGGAGGTCAAAGCCCTTGGCGAGTTCCAGGTGCTGCTCTCCAAATGCAATGGGAATACAAATGGTACAAGTTTGTGAAGGATACCATGCCATCAAGCTACTTTGACAGACACAATGTGAAGGGTCAAACATCAAAGGATGTGTTCACTGAAACACACAAATCCCTTGTTAAAGAAGGAAGCGAATGGATAACAAAAACCTCAGAGTCGTGCTCCGTGGTGGCGACACTGATCGCCGGAGTTGCATTCACCACATCAGCCACCGTACCAGGTGGCATAAAGGGGGACGGGACGCCCAATTTCATTGACAAGCGGGCATTTCACATCTTCTCCATTTCCTCTCTCATCGCCCTCTGCTTCTCTGTTTCAAGTCTTGTATCCTTTCTCTCAATTCTGGCATCTAGACGGCGAGAAAGGGATTTTGCACAGAATTTGCCGTTGAAGCTGCTGTTGGGTTTGACTGCTCTGTTTGCTTCTATCGTCTCCATCCTGACATCTTTCTGTGCAGGGCATGTATTTGTGTTAACAGGGGGGTTGGAATATGTTGCTTATACTATTTACGCAGCAATTTTCTTGCCCGTTTCTTTCATTGCCTTGGTTGGGCTCCCTCTTTACCTTGATCTTATCTTTTCTACCTTCAGAAGGGTCCCTCAACTTACCTTCGAAGACGCTTCTCGATAAATAAATTCTCAGTTTTTTGTCGTGTGTTTGTTTACATTTCGGTCGTGAGATTAGACTAATTTTATTCTTTTTCTTTACGGGTATTTCATTAAACTCTACTCTATTTTGAGTCTCACTTTCATTCTCAGTTCCAACAAATTAAACATAAATTACAGTAATATAAATCAATACAAAAATGATATTGGTTCACTTATAAAGATCAAATCGATCCACATAAGTTACAGCCACTCCGAGCTTCGGAAACCGAGTGAAACATATTTGCACTAGTAATGATAATATCCTATTACAAACCAACATTCTTTCTCACATACAATACTATTATACAAATTGAAATCAAGCAAAAATTAACTACGAAATCACTATAGAAGTAGCCAACCAAGATCAAAAACACTGATAAACCACAACTCTCGGATCTGCATCAAATCTTTCGAGAAAAAACATAATAGAAAGTAATAGCATACTATAATCATGCATAGATAAGATTAAGCATTACAGAATCAACCCAGATGAGGATGAGATCGCATGAAGATTAAGAAACCCTAATCGCATCTCACAGAGAGAAGATAAAACCGTTTCGGCAAGAAGGATCGAGAAGAAGTGAAATCCCTTACCCAATCCGAATGGGTTATAATAACACTTATATAGTGACCTGGTTCGGTACCCATTCCAAGACCCGGTTGAATTTAACAGTTTCGAGTTTGAGACTCAAAATGACAGCCTATTTCAATAGAATGGGCCATTCTAATTTTGGGCTCACCCCAAATCCATTCACAGGTAGTTTGAGGGTTTTTTTTTTTTCTTTCGGTCAATTTTTCATGTTAGTTTGCTTTCTTTTTCATTTGGCGGGTTGAGGTGTGTTTTGAGTGATTTTTCAATTGTCAAGAGAGTTACTTGCTAGAGAAAATTTTGAGTAGATTGTGTCAATAATAACTGGTTCATTTTAATTATAAATATCACTTTTATATTATCATATTAAATTTGTATATAATTAAAATTGATTGGTTCATCATAAATACAATACTGTCTTCATGCGATTTTTCATATTTCTGAAAGCTATACTTCGATGTGGAGCAAATGGTGGGTAAACACTCGATCCTTTATTGCCAAAATCTTATTAAGAATAGGTAATATGTGAATCTATAGCATTAACATAGGCTCAACCATGGCATTGGTGTTTTTGGCTGTAGCATTGTGGGGAAGGTTTTCCTGGGACTTGCTCGGTTGATTGTTTTGGTTAGTGCTAGTGACTAACTGAAGATAAAAGAAAATAAGACTTTTAGCTCATTTAAAATGTCGACTTAGCAAGCTTAGTATACAAAGCTGGAAGTGTTTTTGAACTCTGTACACTTATCAGTGTTACATTTAGGAAGTCCCACACTACACTGATCGTCTACTTATTGCACTAAAATATGACTCAGAAACTTAACTCTCTTGATCTCTCTTTCCAGGTACTGGAAAAAGTAATATGCTTGAAAACGATGAAGAGAATCCCCTCGAAAGATGCAATACATCACCAGGGTAAGAACATTAGTTTAATGTGTGTTTATCTCATAGCCTCGCCTGCAAATGCCATCAAATTACTTGGGAGAGGAAAATAAGGAGGCCAAGACTGCTAGGGAAATCTTTGTGGAGACTCATAAAGAGCTTGCCAAAGAAGGAAGTGAATGGATCACAAAAATCTCAGAGTCATGCTCTGTGGTGGCGGCGGCTCTGATTGCCGGAGTTGCCTTCACAGCCTCAACTGCCAGCGTATGGTATGTTTGCCTTTTCCTCGCTTAGTGCTCTCTGCTCTTCCGTTATAGGTCTCGTGTTTTTTTCTCTCCATTCTTACTTCTAGACGGCATGAAAGTGATTTTGCACGGGACTTGACATCACTTTTTGTGTCTATTGCTTCGATGCTGAACTCGTTCTGTGCACGGCATGTGTTTGTCCTAAGAGAAGATTTGCGGCAATTTGCTTATCCAATATATCCAGCAGCTTACTTCTTGATTACTGTTATTATTAAGTTAAATTACTATTTCCATCGCTAAATTTTATTGTTTATTTATTTTTTTTGTCTTTTAACTTTTGAATGGTTCATTTTCAAAATATTCAATTTTAATCCTCGTGGTCAAATTTATACAAATATAATTAAGAATAAACATCTGAACTTACAAATTTTAAAGTTAAAATATCTCTTACTAATATAACTAAAATATTTCGTACTCTTAAATTTTAAAATTATTTTCTACTTAATTCACATTCAAATATATTTTTCCAGTATTTTTTAAAAAAAATTCATAATAACTTCAAATCTCAATAAAAAAAATCGTCTTAGCAATCATTTTAATCCGGGTAATAATTAAAAAAAAAAAAAAAACCTTTTAAAATTTTTAGGGGTATATTTATAATTTTAAAAGATTATGGGTAAATTTAATAATTTTGAAAATTTTGCCCCACAATCTCTAATTATCAATTCTCAAGCTTCTCTTCAATTTCACTATTTCTAACTTTATTGTACACTCAGCCTCAAATTATTGTCAAGTCATAATTTCCCCCCACACCACACGTACCTTTTAGCCAAATAAATTTAAAGATTAATCGAAACTAATTTTTATTTTGATCCCCAAAACTTTACTTTTATATGTTGTTAACCCACTCTATTATTTTCAATATATTTTCTATCAACATACTCCCTTTTACGAGCATTTCCACCGATCCCTCCTCTATTGCCACTACGGATGAAAGAAACTGAGAATTGAGTACAGTCTAAACAAGCTGAGAATTGAGAAAGAAACTGTTTGTGATGAAATGCTCCTTCAACTTACATAGTTGGTTTATGCCAACCCAAGAAAAGCATAAAGATAAACCCAAAAAGAGGAACCTATTACAGCAAGGATTCACCTCTCAGGTGGTAATCTGCTACTATCAACATAAACATGGTCAACACTGGATTCCTTACTTATTTGGAGATAAACTAGAGCCATATCTCAACGTGTTGTATAGCATCACTCAGGGGGGGCTTCTGTGAACATTCAAAGATGCACATTGCCATCGTCTTTTCTTTGACGAAACCTGAAAAAGAAAAGTGTCATTCTCCAATTGTTTACCCAAAAAAATGAAAAGCAAACATAATAACAAGAAAAATGGACACAAAATATACAGAGGATTGAACCCTAGAGATTGGAGGAAGCATTGAAGCCTGGCGTACGGCCCTTCCACGTTCGGTCAGTTGTTGAATCTCTCTAAGCTGGCTCGCTATATCCTCGAGAAGTTGCACCTGCTTTTTCTCCTTCTCTTTGGGTCCAACCGAGAAGTTGAGCTTCTCCCTTTCCTCTTGAACAGCTCTTAGCCTTTCCCTAAGCCATTCAACTTCACTTCCAATCTTTGATCGCTCATAATCAAATGGAGGCAGAGAATTCCTCCTCATATCAGAACACAGGGTTCTCCCTCGTGACTGATGAGCAACAGGAGGCAATGATCCATCAATCTCAACTGATCTACTCCTCGTGATGTGGGACCCGCTCAAAGACGGGCTATGGCATCTTTTCGAATCTCTCAGCTGCTCTTCACTTGATGACTTAATGATGGCTTCATTGTTATCAATGACATGAACGTCCCGGGCAGGATAACTCATGTCGATCATAGAGTTAAGTTCGTCTTTTAGATCTTCATCTTTATTATCATGTTTCTTCTCTATGCCATTATAGCTAGTGCATGGAAGAATAATCTTAGACTCCTCAAAAACCAGGATACTATTTGATATCAAATTGCTCTCCTCTTGTTCTTCAATCAAGCGTGAAGTTTCTTCATTAATCTCATCCTCCACTTGAGGAATCATCAACTCTTCCCCAAAATCAAGAACCCATTTTTCTGAAGAGGTGGTTACATCCTTTACCGTCTTGCCCTTTAGTGTGCTACTATGTTCACCTTCGATTGAATGTAATGAAGTAGAAAAGACGGTCCTTTGCTCTGGAGTAGGGCCCACTTCCATATCGTCCACCTGATAATTTCCAAGAAACATCTGCCTATAAGCTTCGACTTTTTTCTCCAAGAAATGCAACTCCCTCTCTCTCCTCATCAACATCTCTTTAAGAATGTTCATTTCCTCTTCATCATAAGCAGTTTTCTCTTCTATTATCCTATGATACTGCCTTGCTTCCATTTCTATGGAAGCCTTCTCCTCTTGAAGACGCAGGATCATAGCCATGGCCTCATCTGCAGCTGAAGCAGCTGCACTTCTCTCTTTCTCCAGCTCAGCATACAAAGCAGCCTGTGCACTGTGCTCTCCTTCAAGCGCTTGTTCTATGATTCTAGCAGTATTTCTCTCATTGCTTTTGAAGCCCGGAATCTCTATGTTATCACTAGACTCTCCGGCAGATAATAATGCTTCCTTTTCCAAGCACTTGGCTTCATCAACAGAATCTAAGATTAAAATATACAGTCACACATCAATAGCGAATCAGCATGAATTCTAAAAAGTAAAATAATGATGAAGATAATCACCTCCAGAATTAAGAGCAAAGGGGTTTCCTTGATTCAAATGTAGAATATCATTCGATGAAGACCCTTTATGACGTCTACGAAGACTATTATGCCTCAACTTCTGCTTAGAAATCCCCTTGCCAGTGAAATCAAATTTCCCTTCTTTGTTTGAACTCCAACTCATTTTAATCGAGCTACATGATGATGATGCTTCTTCACCCTCCTGAATTTTGCTCTCACTTTCTGATCTAGAATTGTAATTACTATAGATGGGGTCTCCTTTTTCCCACATCGAATCAAACGGGAACTTTTCCTTAACCGAAAACTGAACGGAAGATATTTTCTCAGATGCATCATGGATCAGTATCCTTTGGAAGCAGTGACTGTTGTTGGGGATTCCGAAAAGCCCGTCATATGGACAGGGCAGAGACAGTCCAAACAAAGCAAGAAATTTTGAGGCTAAAAATGCTATGGCTGATGCACATAGTAAGAAATAAGCTATACCTAGATCAAGAAATGCACCCACTAGTCCAGTAAAAGTCCAGAAACTTTTCTCTTCGCATTTCATTTTTCCTAGAAACTGAGCCAAAATGAGGTATCAGTTCTCCATTCGATCGCTGAGGAAACTGTTTCATTCAATATACGAATATAAATCAAAATGAAGTCAGTTTCTTCACTCACAACAGGAAAATAAAAGAGAATAATTAATTATAGTTTGTTTGGCAGCTAGGAAAATGAAAGAAAAATGAAATCTTTTTTTCAAAATGGATTCTCAAAAATAAATATAAACCTCCATTTCAGTGAATAATCTACCTGAACCGATCGTTGTACGCTCAGGCATTTATAAACCCGTTACCATTTTCTTTTCCCTATCGCATTCATTAATATTTTCTAACCAACCAAACACGTTGAAAATTGAGAGAAGGTAACAGAAAATTGGCGAGAAAAACAAAATTAAATTACCAATTAATGAGAAATTGTAACGCCATGTTGCTTCCAAGTTCCAACTCGAATCGAAACCAGATTCCTTTTCCTTTTAGGACAATATCTTAAGCTCACATTTTCATCTCTCACCGAAAATGAAAAATATAGATAAGCTTCAGTTTTCAGTGAATTATTTGTTTTTTAGCCCCTGTTACCGACTTTCTCTCTGGTTTTAGTTTTGTTTGTTTTCCTCGACATAGAAAAGATAAAGATTTGGATCCGATCCTGATCCTGATCCTGATCCTGATCGTACGATTGGGGTTAAATAAATGTATACATTGATGTTTTTCCAATATTATGGTTCAACCCCTCTACTATAAAAACCATAATCTTATTAACTTTATTAATAACAATATTTATCGTTTTTCCAAATGAAAAGGGTGCTTGTCATTTTTTACGACAACAAAACAACGGTTGTCGTTTTCGTAGTTTCTATTTTTGGTACATGAAGTCATACAAATTTACAATGCACTTGTTATTATATGATGAGCTTGTTGTTATATGTAGGATGAAGCTGAGATATCATCATCACAAGTAACTTATCTCCGGGGTGTTCATATACACATCTATAGCTTCATGTCATAAACTCTTCCTCTGTTCTATATGCATATAAGTAGTTCCCTTACGCATGTTTGTTTTAACTTCCCTCTATGATTGTTTCTTCATCCTCGATGCCGACCCAGTTAATGAAACCGAAGAGAAACTCCCGAAAACTGATCTGCCCGTTGTGGTTCCAGTCGATTTCCTCTGTATTCATTCAAAGAAGCAACCAAGCTTGTCACAAAAGAGCAAAGATTGAAAGCGCATAGTCAAACTCCTTGGAGATTATAAAATTAGAAAAGAAAGTAAAGTTTATTACTGAAACGGGTCTGACTGATCCGAGCTGGCGATTTCTCCCAAGGTGATGCCTCATTTAGAGACTTAGCCATATCCTTCTTATTCAACTTGCCATCTCCGTTTTTTTCGAGAAACACAAAAACCCGAATTATAGTATCGAATGTTGCTTCGACCTTAGGCGAGCCGAGCTTTGATATCTGTAACAAAATTCATGAATCCCACATTGATTGTTTACTGCAAATATAATTCTAAAATCAAGAAAAACTAAATCAAAGTAAAAGAAGTATACTATGGAGATTGCGCTGGATGAAGAATGTTTGAGGATATAAATGAGGCACAGAAGAACAATGAACTCATTGAATTGTATCCCTTCACTCTCATCTATATCACATGAGTAGAAAAGATCCTCAACCTCCTGCTTCGAAACATCAAATTGAAGATGATGTAAGCATTTTTTCAGCTCCTCTAGATCGATAGTTCCATTAGAGTCTTCATCTACAAGAAATAAAACAAGTGAGCAGTTAGTCACTATGAAGAATAAGAATGTATCGAATTAGTTGAGTGTTTCTTTAGGAAAAAAGAACTTACCATATTGTTGAAAAACACCTCGGATATTCCTCAATCCTTGTCGGATTTCAGGGAATCTCATGATTATGCTATTTATCGACTTGAAATCGCTGTCTCCCAGCGATGGATTTTTTCTCTCGAATTCAATCATTTTTGGCTCAAGTTTTGCATCTAATGCATTTGATGAACTACACTTGCGAAAAATGGTTCCAAATTTTTTGGACAGTGTCTTGAGATAAGAAGAAGGGCAAGAGTAAGATGTACCTTTATCAAAGGCCAACAAAAATTTCAGAAAAATCCCACAAAACTGTAAAATGAGTCAATTCCAATGCAGCAGAGTACATATCCTAAATCAATGCAAGAAACAAAATAATCGTAAGCCCTAAAGCTGACGAAATTCTACAGATAAAAAGTTGGATACAATAAGATTGCTATATGCATGAAAAGCCAGCTTAATGCAAACATAAAGTATGTTTATTTGTAGCAAAGAAAGAGAGAGTTTACCCATTTGAATCTCCCAAAGAGAGAGCGGAGGAATTTTAGGTAGAGAGGAGATGGGATTGAATGCAAATGGCATTGAAGGAAGAAGAAAAGTGGACGAAACATATTAGAAGTTGTTCCAAAGTCGAGATGCCTTGATGTCTTTTTGACAACAAAGAAAAGCAGCTTTAAAATTTCTACCTTTTTTTCCTTTTCTTAATCCTCTTATTTTCTAATGGCACAATCAAGGTGTATGTTTGTTTTTTCACAACCCTTCCTAACGGCTGTGATGATTCCATGTCATCACATGACGTAACACCATCATTTAACCGTTGGGAGTATTTATTCTGGTTGTTACGATAACCGTGGGAAGTATCCATCCACTATAACTTTTCATGTACTTCCAACTCATCCGAGGTGAGGCTGGTCCATCTCATCGCGTCTATGCTTATTACTTTCAACAATTAGTTAGACAAATTGAAAATCGCCAACAGTATCTACTTTCGATGATGAAGCATTTCTGTACGAATTATCTGCAATCCAACAAGCGAAAGGATATTTCATTTGGAATATACAAACCAGACGACAAAAGTTCAGTAAAGATGAAAGCAAAGAAGTAAGAAATGAAAGAAAAGAAGAAAAGAAGAAAAGTAAGGGGGGGGGGGGGGAGAGAGAAATTTTAAGGGTTCCTGATCTTCTGATAACAACTCCTGTTTTCTTGTTTCATCCAATATTAGTCATCATCCGTTCAACTTCCTGCCGCAAATTGCTTTCCAAGGAGGGGATAGTATCTCCACTTCCAAACACGGGCCCCCTCGATCTCTTCTTCGCTTCACCAACATGTGAAACCGGACTCCCGCTTGATGTCAAGCAACTATCCACCAAGCAATCCCCAATCCTAGCGGGTATATTCGTAGTAGCATTATTCCTGTTTCCAAGAGCCACAGCAAGTTCCGATAGGGGGGTAGTTTTCACACCTTCAATCGGTCCCAGGCCCATTCCTTGATAGTCGTTTGGAACCTTGATTTCCAGGCCTGATAGCTCTTCTCGGGCTGCTTCGATCCCGGCTGATGCTAAAGCCTGATTGCTTAGAGCTTGACAAGCTTTCTCAAGTATTGATTGAAGGTATTTGCCTTGTGCTTCGATCCGAACTTGGAGCCGACGCTGGACCTAAATAGAATTGAGAAGGTTAAAGTCATAACATCAGATACGGGAAAACGAAAAATGGTATTGGAGTTTTACCTCAAGTTGTTCGTGCAATCTTCTCTGGACTTCCATTTGTAACCGTAAAGCCTCCGTGACTTGGTGACCACTGTTTTTTTCACACAGAAAGTGAAATAAGTGGTTAAGATAGAGAAATAGAGAAATGATAAAACATATTAAGATGGGACAGGAGAAGAAACAGAATATATACTCGTTAAGATCTTGTGCCATCATCCTAGATGATGGGGATGAAGACGAGCTGGTTTCTTGACTTTCTGCAATGCAAGAAGCTGTAAAACAGTTTCAATTAAATCTTGAATATTACTAAGAGTTTAATTCTACTTTTAAGGACAAGAAGCATACTGGAAAAAGAAAGTTTCTTTATACCATCTTTTGAGTTTTCGGTTGAGTCCTTGCATGATTGCTTCCCCAACCTGTATTTCTGTAAGCATTAAAGGAAGACTATCTATCAAAATAAACATAATGGTTTCTTCGAAACTTGAGCTACCGATTTTCAACTGTAGTTTAGAAGATCTGAGCTTCAAATTTTCGGTATGCTCGAAAAATATAGAGAGTGACAAGAGCGAACCTGGAGATGTGATTTCAAGTGATAAAGAGTTAAACCTTTTACTCCCATGGTTCTCATAATAGTCTTAGGCGTTGCTTCTGAGACGTATAGAAAAAGGGGATCAGAAATGAAGTCCAATGAATATTCCATTATCAAACTGGATAGTTCGAAAACATGTACATGATTCTATACCACTGAAATAACCGGAATGTCGCTAGCCATAACTCAAACCAAATTGTAAGAATTGATTTGGTTTCACAATTTGAAACGCCAGTTAGGGCCTAAAATCCAGTTTGTGCTCACTAAACTTCAGAGGGGAGGTCAAAGATTACAACTTTGATCCAAGTCAAATGACCATTAGAGTGAAAAAAACAGAACACCTAAAAATGATTGCTTGTAAAATGATGATAATGATAAAAGGTGATGAAGTCTAGAAACGAAGAGAAGCACGATTGAATAGAGTGAGTAGTCATCATGATGATAATCAAAATCAAGTAGCACATTATCAAGCTAAGCATACCCACCAAAATTCAAAATCCCAAAAAAGGAAAAAGGGTTTAAAAAGAAAAACGTAATAATTAGAAGTAGAAGAAGAGGAAGACGTACTATCAGGGCCACCGAGCTGGGTGACGGCGTCGACGAATCTCTCATGGAGCTCCGCCGTCCACCGAAGCCGGGGCTTGGGATCGGAAGTGAGGACCAGACAAGCGTCGCGGGGTAAGGTGGAAATTCCATCTAGAGATCCATGGAAGTTGCTGTGCCCAACCACACTACTCCCATCAAGCGGAAGCGAGTGAATAGCTGAGTACATTTTTTACCAATCAAGCTCTCCTCCTCCTCCTCCTCCTCCTCCTCCTCCTCCTCTTGCTGTTCAGAAGAAATAGCTGAATCAATAAAATCAGAGAGAGAGAAGATCCGCTTGAGAAAAATGGATTTACCTGCTGGGTTCGGGGCGAGGAGTAGGGGGGCCCGAAATGGGCAGGAGAGGGGAAGATATTAGCTAGGGAGAGAGAGAGAGAGAGAGAGAGTTGAAGTGAACAAGGCATGCAGAGCAGTTCAGAGCAGAGTAGAGAGAGAGATAGCGATGTCTCTTTTGTTGTGTCTGTCTTGCGTCTGTGTCAGCATGACTCTCTGTGTCGGAGGAGAGAGAAGTCATGTCTCATGTCTCATGTCTCATGTCTCATGTCTCATGTCTCATGTCTCATGTCTCATGTCTCATGTCTCATCTCCCTTCTCTCATCTCCCATCTCTCATCTGTTAAAATAAAATAAATATAAAAAATAATAAAAACAATCGATTTGTCAGGCAAAAGTTGACGCGCAGTCTGCTCGCCATGTGATTTGTTTTCTTCGAGTCCTCTTGCTACATACAACTCCCTTCCCTGCGACTACAACTCTACAACTACACCTACAGCCTCTCCCTCCTCTTTTGATAGTTTTATGGAAGATATATTTTTTTATAGAATATTATAAAAATTATTTTTATAATATTTTATAAATAATAATAAATTTTTATTTTAAAATATACGAATTTATTCAATTTTTTATAATAAGAAAAATAGATATAAGTTTTTTTTACTAATTTTTTATATTTATAAATGAAATTAATATATATTAATAAATTATTTTTTAAATAATTATATTTTTAAATTTTTAAAATTTAAATTATAATAATAATTAATCTTTTTAACTATCAATTATTTATTATATTATATTTATTTTTTTCATATTTATTTTTATTATTATATAATAATAAAACACTATGTCAATGATGCCAACAACATGTTAAAACCTTATGTAGACAGATACTTCCCTTAAAAAATAAATAAATAAAACCCCATATTTATTTAAATTATTGCAGATTAGTCCTTAAATCAAAACCACGTATGTATCTATTTTTTCAGATTAACCTTAATTTTCTTCTGATCTAAATAACAGGCCCTAGTTTTTATGTGCCGAGGCGTTACATTATTAAAAATGATAAAGAATGAATTTTTTTTTTTTTTTCTTTTCAATAAAATTTTAATAATGAATTTTCAATCTCTCGTGCAAGTTACAAAGAAAGAAACAGCGACCACAAGGACTTATAAATTGTGGAGTTTTGGTCCCCTTCAGAAGAGACTAGGACACTGGCCGCCCTTCCTTGGCTGTTTTCCTCCTATCCCTTTGGACATCGCCTCCATTTTCTTTCCTTCTTTTAATCTTATCCATCCACCATCCATTAGCTTCCAACTTGCCCATTTAATATATATATATAATTGCATATTATAAACATAACTTATGAAGCTGTATGAGTTATTTTCTTTCATGATAAGTAATTAAGCATTAGTTGAGGTCCCCCTCTAGGCCTCTACCTAATGCTGAATGAAGAATATAAATATATGTATTGATACAGCTGTCACAGAATGAGACATTTTTATATGAAGGTTGCTCTCTTTTGACTTTTCTACCTTTCGAGTGGAAAATATAATAATTATAATATAATAATTATAATATATATATAAATGTATATAGTATGAGAGTTGAAGACAAGTAAAAGCCAAGGGTTTTTTCAAGGAATCTAAACCGACCATCATACTTGCCATCGTCTGGAATTAAAGACTTGGAAGCAGAGGATGGATTATTAATTAAGATTTGAAATATATAGAGGTGAATTCCGGAATGTTATTAAAGATAAAAAGAATCAAATAATTTTAGTAAAATATGGATTTAATAAGGTTTGAAATATTTAGAGGTAAACTCCGGAATATTATATATATATATATATATAAAAGAAGAAGTAAATACTTTTGAAAATTTAGGAAATTTTTTTACTCATTTTCGGTGATGGGTTGCAAATCTCGGAGAGAATGGTTAGATTCATGATATTATCGGGTAAGTCTAGAATATAATCTCAAATGGTAAGTAGATAATTTGAACTTGAGACAAACTAAAAAAGTCATATCTACTCAATCGCTTGAACAACTCTTAAAGATTATAAATATATATCGAACAACTCCTAAAGATTATAAATATATAGATATATATTTTCTCGCCGGTTGCTATATTTGTTTTCAACTTTCATAATATATAGATAAATATTTTCTAATTATTATTAATTCTTTTTAGAGATCTTTAATTTATAACTGTTCTCTCTCTATTAGTCTTATATTTTTCTTTGTTTGAATGCAATCTTTCCCTACAGTGGTGGGATGATGTCTTCATTACTATGCAAATGTAACATGATTTGGTGGTATAGTAAAAACACAGAGTACCATCTCATTATTTGGTCACAGTATAGTACTATATCATGTCGAGACAATTGTTTTGTGCTTAACCATGCAGATATACATAAATAGGTAGGTTCCACCATACACAGGACAAGGTCAAACAGTGTCTTAGATGATAGTTGAAACCTTAAATATTGCGTTTCTTGTGTGGCTGTTCAAAGATATAGTACATGATGAAAGAGACAGGTCTAAGTAGAGAGAAAACATATAGATGTTGCTCAAAGTATTAGATAATTTTAAAAAAAATCATCTCACGTACAAAACATCAACTGGGACTTCTACTGCAAAACAAAAATAAGACGGCATAGCATAAACGGAGATTGTGCCAAAAAAATTAAGAGAGAAAAGGTTCTCGACAAAACCATCAAACATATTAGTATTTGAGCGGGGCGATAACTTCAAGCTGTGGACCGAGCTTCTCTTCAGCAATCTTCTCGGCTTTAACCCTCAACTTATTCAACTGCTTCTTTCTCTCATATGCAACTTGAGCCCTCTCCTTTCTCTTCTTCTCAAGCTCCTGCAAGCAAAATAGAATTTTATTTCAGTTACATTCCACTCAAACTATTAAGCAACACAAACGGGGATGCAGCAACATTCTAGTGCTGGGGTTTACTAGTCAAGATGGAAATTTGTAATTAAAGACATACACTACTAGAACCTTAACAATGACTGCCTTTACTTCTAAATGCATAATAATTTACTACCTATGTAAATATTGCATTAAAAGACTAACACATCTTCCAAGTTCATGAAGCTGAGTTAAGAGGGGTTATTTACTTTTCTTAACCTATACTTGTTGTGCAATATTAAAGGAAGAGTTTGAACTGTTGTAAAACATAACCAATACTCGTGTCTTCATTTTTACACGTGACTAATACTCAAATTTAAACAAACATGCACCAAAGTAGTCGCTCACCTTGATTGTGTCATAATGGTTCCATCCCACCTCAGATGAAAGCCTTCCCAACAAGCAGTACTTGTGCCCAGCTTGAAGCCTCAAAACCCTAGATTTACCAACATTGTAAATACAAAAATCATGATACTATATAGAAAAGAAAATTAAATATATACAATATCACACATCTCAAACTTTCCGTTAAGACTTACTTGAGAGCATCAGGAATGACCATCCTCTTGACCTTATCATATGGTGGAGGGACACCCTCATAGGCCTTCAAACGAGCCAGGGCAGCAGCTCCTCGCTTAGTCTTATGGGGAATCATCCTGTAAAATCCATAACATTAAGATTTATATTATAATGCAGTAGAAAAAAATTCATGAACTTTAATCCTTAAGAACATAGCCAGGAATAATCATTTAGGATCATCAACAACACTACAAAGCTAACAAACAGGAAATCAATATACATTGTGAGCATTTGATTAGGAGCCAATAACAAGCAGGGGCTGCACTAAATGATACAATTAAAGGGCGTATGATGGTGATAAAATGAACAAAGTAGCTCTACTAACTTTCTTACAGAAAACCAATAGCAAACCTAACGAAGATATACCAATTTAAATACATGCAAAACGAAGTAGACATGCCAATCTCATGCAACTTAGACCTGAGCTTCAGATTCACTGTTTATACTCCTACAACTAAGAAACCTAACGAAAAACAAACAATATAATCGAAAGGAAATTCATATTCTTACTTTCACATTTTTCTCAGAAATCAAATAGAAAAGCATTAAGATCCGCATGAATCGAGAGAAAATATAAATTACCCACGGATAGTGCGCCAGAGGATCTTGGCCGGGGCGCGGAAATGGATTGGACCATGAGAAGGCTTAGTGTTCATTCGCTTCCTCAAAAATCTAAGGTATTTCATCTTCTGACGCACCAATCCTCCTGAGATGCAGATCTCTTCGCACCTCACGACGACGACCTTCTGACCGTTGAGAAGCTCCTTCGCGATTATCGATGCCAACCTTCCAAGCATGTGGTGCCTCGCGTCGACCACGACGCGCTTTGCGCCGACTCCTGAACCAGACACCATTTTCGCTCCTGCTTTTCTTCTCTGCGTCTGCGATTTGATAGGGTTTTGGAGAGGGACGATTGCTCAAGAATTTATATAGGTTGATGAATTGGGCTGAAAAATATTATTTGGGCCGACTTATTCTTATAAGGTGTTACCTAATCCTTGGGCCTTAATAACTTGATCTGTAGGTGATTCGAACATTAGCCCAAGAAAAACCCGGAAATTTGATGGGCCGATTGGCCCAAAGTCATGAAGGAGTCCAGTTAAAGATAAATTTCATATTTCCATGTTAATGTGATGTAATAGTATATGAGCCCAATAGTTGCTTTCTAGTATTCAAGTAATTCCTCATATTCCTTATACAGAATTCTTCTACTGTATTAGCAAATAGTCACCAATAAATAATACACGGAAATCCGGAATTAAACTTAGTTTATAAATAAAAATGTGTCACGTTTATTAAAATAATTATTCATTGAGTGATTTTAATTATGTAGCGCGCTTTTTATAGATGATACTTAATTTATTAGAGAATCACTCATTTACATAAAACATTATATTATATAGTCATGCATCTTGTATAAAAATGTCTCTATGAATGAATTCGATAATAAATGGTAACGACAGATTAAATGACCAACCTACCCTTAAATCGTAAGAACCCGAGCTTAAAGCCTGGCATCAATGGGGGAGGACAGTCTAATACTGCCAAATTAGTTCATTTTTCTGACAAGTCAACGACCCTGTCCACAACAGGGTACGGGTCTCGTTGACCTTCTAATTCTTATCGACCTCTATGTACATATTCTGCTCGGGACAAAATATAAATTTAAGAGTCTGTCTTGCTGTCTCTGCAAAACTCCCAAAATCAAAATTACATTATTGCCTAAGAATCTCTCTGTATTTCTGCATAATTTACAAGATTTGCCAGCGTTGACTTCGCTTCCTCATATTTCTCGCTAAAATACAACATCATTAATTATTTGGTCAACGCCCCCATGCAGACAGCGCCAATACGGACAAAAGCTCGCACGTAAGTCAATGGATTAAATCAAATTTTAATTGATTATTTAATAAATTTTTTTTCTGATTTAGCATGCCCCCATTAAGCATGTCATGTTGTTAGTAGATAGTCAATGCAAAAAATGTTGACCGATAGAGGTAAAAATTTGATTTACTCTTTAAAAAAAAAAACTTTAATCATAATATTTATTAAATTGTCTTAAAATATAGATTAATTCATACTTCAATGTAATTAGAGTAAGGGAGAGAATGACGTCACATTAGTATAGTAAAATGGTGATTTGTCATCATCACTAACTAGCTGCTATTTGTATGGATAAAACTGAAAATCTGTTGAATTGAAGTCGCTATATCTTCCGCCGTAAATCTTGATTCACTCCCGACCTTCATACATAATTAATTGAACGGTGTTATATAGATCAATTGATTATCAAGTGATTAACCAAAACTTAGCATATGGCTCGAATAAAATGTATTTACCTTGACGTTAAATGAATAAAGTACTGTTTGTTCAATGGTGGTGATGTTAGTATGAAGGATGTTAAGCTGCAGATCCTCTAGGGCAGCGATAGTTTTCACAAGCTGCCCTGCTCTTCTTCTGGAAAGAACTTTGATCATTGCATCAAACCCTAGAAGCTTCACTTCGACATCCGCCAAGCATGACTTATTCTCGGCTGTTTCTTCTCTTATCCCGGCCCCACCGGACAAGCAGGTTTCGAATTCCATACTGATCGGCCTTATCACCTGATCTTCCGGAAGCGGCATAAACGGTGGTTGAGGTGGTGGTAGCGGTTGAATTGCCATGTTGGATGAATCTCCTGCTTGCCTTGAGGACTGATCCGGTCCAAGGAGCCTCCTACGCTTCTGTGATTCTAAGCATTGTAGAAGTTGCTCCAATTCTCTTACAAATTCAATTGCACCACCTATTATCGAAGCCTGATCGCCCTGTACATTTTTTCATTGTTCAAGTTATCAGCAATTTCAAAAGTTTAAGTTGTCGGAAAAAATAAATTAGTTCGATTAATTTGATACGTACTCTTTGAACGTAAGAACCCGGCATGAGGGACCTCAAGACGCGGAGATGCTCATTCATTTGCTTTCTTCTATTCCTCTCAACAGCAATATGAGTCATTCTTTGGCTTTCAACTTCTTCGCTAGTCTTAATTGTCCTTGCTCTCTTCCTCTTGTTCTTTGTAGTTTGATCCGTAAAGGGATTAGTATTGTTCTCGATCGTGTTCTGCGCATGATCGTGATCTTGATCTCCCACATACCTAAGCTGAACGGATGAGTGGTCCGAAAACCGAGCTTCATCATGATCATCGTGATGATGATTTTGATCTCTTTGAAACCCTTCCCGATGATGCTCTTGATCATGACCGTGATGAATATGAGCTCCTTGTGGAACCATAAGAGCCGTATGATTTTCCATGATCTCCTGATTATTATGATGATGATGATTATGATCTTCGGCCCTTTCGTTCAAGACGGGAAACTTGAGGAAATAAACAGGGTCGATTCCACCAGAATCATCTTCGGACATCTTAGATTGATTCAAACCCAATTTGGGCCCAAAATCTGCAAACTGCATCACGTCGGCAAAGCTTAGTTTATCTAGATGATGAGAAGCCGGCCCACAAAAGCCGGAAGAAGAGGACATGATATGTTGATGCTCATGTTGTGGCTGCTGCTGTTGCTCTTGAGGATTGTCGAACAAGTAGTAAACCATTCCGTTATTACCGTTGTTATCACCAGAAGTCGACTTCATGATCAATTCTTGCTGCTGCTGTTGTTGTTGATGATGATGATGATCTAGATCGTAATCTAGGTTAGAAAAACCCGGCGCCATATTTTGTTCCTGTTTGTAATTCAGATACCGTTAGGTTACCGATTGTCTAACAAACTTAAACAACAGTTACGAGAAGCATAGATAGATATAGTAAGTACAACTCAATCAAGCAGTGTACCGAGTGTTTATCTTGATTCTCCATCGCTAGCTAGATGCATATGTATGTACATATGATATGACTTTAACGAAGAAACACAAATGTGACAGAGCTTTAGTTCAGGAGTAAGGACAAAAATGAGTCCCATGCATACTAAAATTTTCCACATGCATGTAGGTGCCTTAAAAACTAGCTAGCTAGCTACCCTTCCACCTGCAATAGTGATTGTCAATTTCTTGAACTTACTGTTACAGTAACTTTTTTGGACACCCGATCAGATCGACAAGGTTGAGAAGTAGGAAGTAGAAAGAAGAGAGGATGAAGCTGTACGTACCGCCATACATAACGTATACAGAGAGAAATTGAGATGAGCTATAGACACTAGATTGTCTGTATACATATATATATACATGTGGATGGTCAGTACTGTTTTTGTTGCTCGTGATAGAGAGAGAGAGAGAGAGGAGCCTGTGGATTAATAGCCACCTCCCAGTTTATCAACTCACAATATCACCTCCTTTTTATTAATGTGTGTCACAGGGCTTATATTTCATAACACGCTCTTTCATCCTCATGAACCTTATTAACTATTTAAAAATTCGAAAATTTGAACTTCGTTGGTAAAAAAGTAAGTGAGATCATATATTGGATATGATCGATGCATGTGATATTTTTCTCCATCTTCTTCGTTTTCTAAATCTATTCATAATATTTTCACCTAAATTCATTCTTAATATATTTTAACTCGCCTATATGAATTAAATCTTCTTGGTTTTCTAAATCTATTCATAATATTTTCACATAAATTCATTCTTAATATTTTTTAACTCGACTATATAAATATTAATTCTTAATCTTTTTACTTACCTCCATCTTCTTCCTATTTGATCTCTTCTTGACCAAATCATATTCAATATCTCTCTGAGATTGAACATTCAACGCACCTCGTAATCTAAAGTAGTCGGCTAGTGATTCAAACGATCTCTAATTAACTAGTAATTAATATAAAGTTGAAAGAAGAAGCGTAAGGGAAGGTTTTAGTAATCACATGATCCAAGTGATATGGCAACCCTTTTTGCCGTTCCAGAAAATGATAGTTGAGCTTGAGCTCAAGCCCAACCACCTGCAAATTGCAAACCGCAAACCGCAAAGCTCAAGCTCCATATATATGCTTATCCCCTCTCTTCTGTTTTCTTCCTTCCCTCTACATGCTTATAAGAAGAAATATTCGTAAAGAGCAAACCACAAAGTAAAATGTAATTTGACTGAATGAAACATTACTTTTTTATGTTCACAGGGAGACTTGATTAAGTTCCTCATCATACATGAGAACAAGAACCACTAGAAGCCAAAAAAGCAAAAAAGAAAAGAAAGCCACTGTTCCATTTCAGCAACATTGAGTCGGGGTAAATCGAGTCTAGATTCAGAGAAGCGGGATTATACACCCAAATTTTTTTCATGAAAACGGGCACTGCCAGCTTCTATCCTCCCTTGCTGTAAACATAGATCTACCTAGGAAATAAAGAAGCAGTTTACAGATTAAAATAACGGAGGCGAGTCCAAGGCCGAACCAGCAAGCCAAGGAAATCGATAGAGTCCGGACTAATTTACCCGGGGCCCAATTGCATCTCTGCACGGCACTGCAGTTTTCTCCAAGGGATGAAAAGAGAAAAAGAAAAATTGGGACCAGAGACAAGAATTACGAGTACTCAAAGGGCTGAGGAGGTTGGGGTTCCTCATCTACTGACATGGCCCCTGATGTGGGTCCCTGTTGTCCCGTTGTGGACCCCCCAGCCATAGATGCTACAGATGAAGGCGTGTCTGTCAGAGAGAGAATTTCAGGTTCATGAGGGCGTAGGTCCTTCAAGAGAACAAACCCGGATGGGGCTAATTTCACTGGCGCATATCTGCTATCTTCCAAATACTTGATAAACTTTTCCTGACCAGGAACCACTCTGGCTGGATTGGTTAGGATTTCAAAAGTAGGTTCAGGCTCTGATTTCTTCTCTGCGGGGGTATCAACCTGCAAAACAGGAGGAGGAAGAGGAATGTAATAACAATTTACAATATGGCCATGCTTGTAAATATATAAGGTCATGATGTAAGCAAGATTATTTACCAGCATGGAGTCCCCATCCTTCTCACTGGATGATTTTCCTTTAGCAGCAGCATTTGGACCAGCAGATGAAGAAGATTCCGCCCCAGAAGACTTTTCAGGAGCAGTTGCTTTTTCAGCAATGGCTTTCTGGTCTGCTTCTTTCTTGGCCCTAGCTTTGGCCTTGGCTGATGTTGACAAAACGGCAGTTGGAAGTTTTACAGCAGAAGCAGTGGTGGGGACGGTGGTTGGTTTAGGATACTCAAAGAGTGAAGGTTTTGCATGTGATAAGAACTCAAACTTGGGAGCTTTTAGGTCATAGTTCAGTCCAATAAAAGCAGTGGGAGAGAAGGCAAGACTTACGAAATAGATAAGCGGGTACCAATACCAAAACTGGGTGAAAACAGCAAGACCAACCACTGCAGTGACCTTATCATGTTTTGTCTTAGAGAGCAACCTTATTGTTACATTCCTTCCACCAGCATCAAGGATTCCAGATGCTAAGATAGCTCCCATCTTGCTCATGGTGTCTTCGTGCTTATCTAGAATTATTTTCTCCAGTTGTCGCCTAAAAATAACAAGAATGCTTAGGAACTGAGTCAACAATGACAAGACAAAACATTAGCCAGAGTGAATAAAGTTATGATTCAGTACCTGAATGCTCCAACTCGAGAATCACTCGCTTCACTGGTCTGGACCATGACCATAGCCATCGCAATAAGGGCACCTTGACGAACAAAATCAACAACATCTGATGTCAGAGGCTCCAGCAATGATATAGCTTCACTCAGGCCAGTTCCAGCACAAGAAATGCCGACCGCAAGAGCCGCACCATATCGAACATGTGGATTGTAAGACTCAGATAATAAGGAGACAATCCTGGGAGTCTTTATTTATCCAGTGCAGAAGAATCAGGATGTTACATCAGTACAACACACAAGACAATTTAATGCAACACTCGTATAATTTTTTTTTTTAAATGTTAACAGAGAACAAATAATAAAGCACTAACCTGCTCGGGCTCAGAGTACAGAACAAACCCAAGAGCTAGAACAGCTGTCCTTCTAACATCGTCACTCACATCTGAAACTGCAAAATGTAGCAGCTGGCGGATCGCCTTGTTGTTTGCCGTTCCTCTGTAAGCCAATGCTAATGCATACATGCCACCATAACGTAGTATAGGATCTTGATCCCTGGTCATTTGCTCAATTAATGTGTCCGCTTCTTCTTCTCTTCCGTATACAGTAAGGGCTATCCCCAATGACAAACCTCTGCAAACATAAAAGTTATTATAAAACGTATCTAAAAAGAGCATGTCTAAATAAAAGCCTTCGTTACAATTGAATAACCTCATAAAAGTCCCAACTTTACCTGATAATCTTCTCATGCTGTGTCTCATGTGCATAAGCAAGCATCTCACTTGCCTTCTCACTTGCAGTGCCAACCATGAGTAAGCCCATACTGATGCCAGCAGCTTCGCCAGCAACAGCACTGTCAGTGTACAGCACACTTTTAACGTCATCATAGATATCTTCATCAGCAGTTCCTAGAGCCGCCAAACCAAGACCTAAGCAAGCTCCGTGTTGGATAACCTGCCTCCATAAGAATCATTAACAGGTTATACTTTACTGGAGCAAAAATGATATGAATGTTGTTTAAAAATAGTGCACACCTCAACATTAGTACTGCGTAGGCTATCACGAAGAAATTGTTTAATTCCTTCGCCATGGTTGGCGTGAATGAGACCCAAAGCATATAGAGCACCACCTTCAGAATATGGGCTGCCACCACCCCCAGCAGCACCCTGAGGCAAGTAGGGTGCCATTAGGGATCTCCCCTGCTGTAAGTGGCCTCTGTGGATAACCCCTAGCCCAGCTGTCGCACTAAATTTCGCCCAGTTTGTGGCTCTGCTCAACCAGTCCTGAAGATAGACCAAACCCACAACAATAAGCTTACCGTAAGACAATATAAAATTGAATCCTAACTAAAAAAGATCATAGCAGAAATCAGACTAACCAAATTCTCCCTTAGAAATGTGTCTACGGTAGTTCCAGCATGCATGATAGCATTAGCATAAATTGTTGCACTGTGACAGACACTATTTCTCATCTCCACAGACTGCTTTATTGTCTTTAGAATGAGAAGATCCGATCTATTAACAAATCAGAGCAAACACAGAGTAAGCACCCCTTCCGGATTTTCCTAGAGATGACATTTTAGATAAATTGAGTACTAAAGAATAATTAAACTACAGCTGGAATTAAAATAATTGCCTCACTTGTTATGACTGTATAGGAACTGTAGAGTCAATTGTATTGATGTCTCTCCAGATAAAACTCCCTTCATTTTTGCAAGCCTTTCACCATAGACCTCTTCAATTGGATCCAATTCTTGCACATTTGCATTAGTGGAACTTCCCTCTGTCATTTGCGCATCCTCAGGAGCTGTGGAAGTTTCATTTTGAGCAGAGTCTGGTTCATTGGTTGTTGGTTGCACTGGTTCTGGAACGGGAGACTTGGAATTCGGAAGCCGATCTCTAACACTCAAAAGAAAAGCTTGGTGCTCATTTTCGACAAGATCAAAAGCTATTTGAAATGCCAGTAGAGCATTGTCCTTATTTTCAGATCGGAGAAGCTTTTCCAGTATACTTGCAACTTCTTGAGGTTCGTCCAAGAACATGAGACATTGGCAAATGCTCAGATAATCTGGAGAAGGCAACTTCTGATACACTCTAACAAGAAGACGAAGTACCTGGGAAATGAAAACAGGGGGGGGGGGGACCATTATATTGTTTGTAACCTTCAACAACAGGAAATTCTGCATAATTAGAAATTGACAACAGTGGAAAGGGGCGACAAAGAAGCACATCCCTAAAAGTTATTCATAATTAAATTATAATTTAAAAAAAAAATTTATTTACCTCACGTCGATATTCTCTAAGATTTACATAGGAGTTAGAGACATGGATACAATATGCCAGAGTTCCATGAACATTATCACTCTTTGTTATTGCTTCCTCAAGCTTATCCAATCTTCTGCATTCAATTGCAATCCCCATTGCTTGCTGGTATTTTCCATCCATGATACACCTAAAGGATGGTGGAAACGTTAGTAGCATGAGAGATTGACTAATATAAAAGTTAAGACATGAACAATTATCCACATACTTATTTAGCATTCTCTCCACAATCGCCTCCAACCTAGGGTCCACCTTTTCTGCTCTGTCGTTTGATTCAGCTGCCTTAGACTTAAGGCTCGCATATTCATCTATGGCCTTAGCTGAGGAAGGAGAAAAACATAAGAGCATTAGCATGGTCTGAGCTAGATACTTTCTAAAGTTATGATCAGTTATACATACCAAGAAGAGTATGAACGTAATCAGAATCCTCAGAAACATCAAACAAGGAGCCAGCTCCAAGAGCATAAGACAGGGAGTCGTTAAGTTCACCCAAGTAATAGAAGACCTGAGAGGCACAAGGAGAGGAATCAAGCAAAAAGTTGTTGGACCAGTGTACACATAAGGGGAGCTAAAACAGAAACCTGTTAGACCTTAGACACAAGCAGCGCAGCAAGTTGTCTCTGATGCTGATCAAACTCTTCATCTTCATACAAACTTTCACTGAATACAAAGGAAAAAAAAGGCGCCCATCAGTTTAAATCTTATCATCTTCACCGCAACTTGAAAATGCTTAGAATGTTGCGTGTAGCTTTGATCTCAAAACATAATTCACACTCAATGCAAAAACAACCAATGCCATTCTCATTCGTACCATAACAAAATTATAAACTCCCCCAATTTGGGATACCATAACGAACAAATGATTCTACCTCACCTAAGAGAAGATTTTCCAGTTGCTCTTCGAAGTTTAATTTGACTTTAGGTATACAAACAAAAAATTTCTCTCGCAATACTTCGGTTAATCAATCTGCCAGCAAATTAAGATAAAACCTAATATGACCAATAGATTTGGATGATTTTTCAAATTCTCCCACTTTTTTCTTAGTTTCCTAGCAACCAAACATAAGAAAGAACGACATATATACAATCTTGACGGCGAAATATAACCCTAATTCGAAGGGACATAAGCAAACAGAAACATTAAGATAGAGAGAGGGAGAGGGGGGGGGGGGGAGGGAAAAGAAATGCAGTACATGATAGGTACGCTGGTGGAGATCTCAGGCCAGAAGTTATCGACCAAGTTATTGAGGTTGGAAAGAGCGTGAAGCTTGAGCAATGGATGGCTTTCGTTCAGCATCGCCAGAAGCCCACCGGCCGAACTCACCAAGGTCGCCATGGACGCAGGACCTCAATTAAAATTCGGATAAACTCTGATGATCAGATCTGTTCGGTTCCTCCTGGAATCTGATTTCGTAGAGGAAAGAAGAAACCCTAGACTGTGGTAGCAACTTTCTTTTTCTTTTACGGAGAAGACGAACGACAACGATAGACCTCACTTGGGAAAATACCAAAGCAACTTACCTGGCAAGTTAGCTCCTTTTTGTTTATTTTCAAAATAACCCACAATTTTTACCTTTGTTTCTTGTTCGACCCTAATTTTACCTTATTGATCATATAGGTCCAGTCCAACCAATCACCAACCAAGTGTTGGAAAATCATAAATGCCGCACCACCTACTCACCATGTACCCTTCTTCTCCACCTACCGCCCACCAAATTCTGCTAAATTACCTCCCTGCCTTTCTCTCTTGACCTGATTCATTTTTCCCTCTTGCCTTCTGCATTTATGCATTGATCTTGAGCATTATCCTCGTTCTAATCAGATCTTCACGAGAAAGAGAGAAAGAAAATGGGCGATGATGGGAAAGTCTACACCTTGGCGGAAGTAGCTGAGCACAAGACAGCTAGTGATTGTTGGCTAATCATCGACGGCAAGGTTTTTTTTTCTTCTTCTTCTTCTTCTCTTTTTCCCATTCTGGATCTGAGCCTGCTCATTTTCGTAGTATTAATACATGAAGTATTAAATTTTGTTGATACTACATTCCTCTATGTGAACTAGACATGATTTTGGATTTTATGATACATTTTGGGCATGAATTCTTCCTACCAAACCGAAAACCTGAAACATACCTGCAATTGGGTTCAAAACTATAATCCAATTTAGGGTCTCTAAGTTTCTGTTTTAGACCCATAGAATCGGATGCAACTAGATTCAAGTTTGCTCAAATCCCACTTTAAAACTTATTGGTGAATGTTGATTATGCTGTTGTCATTTATGTTTATCCATTATGAGATGCAGAATCAATGAACAAAACATATTGATTTTTTTTTTACATGTTGCCACTGTTTCAACGACATCATCATTTAAGCCCATTCCGATTATTTTCGGGTCGGCTATACAGATATTAATTCTCCAATATACTATTTTCTCATATATCATCACTTAATCCAACATCAAAATGACTTCATCCAACCTAACTGTCTAACCCTTCGTCAACATCTCTCACTTAGCCGTCAATCTAAACTTTGTTGGATTGAGTCGTGCTTGGTCTACTTTGCATATGAATAAACCATTAGATGTCTCTGTTAATCTATTTTCTCTATAGGACTGTTACACCTAAATAACTCTTTATCATTTCACTCATAATTATATTTTTTCGTATTTTAACACACATTCATCTTAACTTATGGATTTCTACGACATCTGTTTGTGTACTTAAATTTGAAATCTCCCTGCAATGGATATATATAATTTTTTGCAATGGATTATATTGTTTCTACGACATCTTAACGTATTATATATATAATTTTTTTTTTCCTGCAAAGTATTGATCATAGTTCAAATCTGGTCACACTCCCATCTATTCTACTTGTTCTGCAATGGTGAGGATTGTAGCAGGGTTTTGAAATAAGCCATTTTGGATTATTCCATGTCAAACAAAATTCCTTTCACAATCTTGTATGGCTATCAAATCAAACAACAGTCCGTATATTGGGAACGGATGAAAATGTTCAGACATCTTGTATCTCATTTCATTCTCGAAACGTTTGAGCAGGTTTATGATGTGACAAAATTCTTAGAAGACCATCCGGGGGGCGACGAGGTTTTGGTGTCAGCTACAGGTATAAAATTTCATTACTGTTGCTATAATTTTAAATTTTCAATTAGATTCAAAAACACTTACCGTAGGAAAAGTTGTGCATTTTGATGAATGATCCAGGGAAGGATGCAACGGATGATTTTGAAGATGTGGGTCACAGTACGAGCGCAAAAGAAATGATGAAAGAATTCTATCTGGGAGAGATTAATTCCTCCACGGTCCCCAAAAAGGTGGTATATACCCCTCCGAACCAACCTCATTACAATCAGGACAAGACATCTGAGTTCATCATCAAAATCCTCCAGTTCCTAGTTCCGCTGGCCATCCTGGGTTTGGCTGTCGGAATCCGTATCTACACCAAATCATGAAGTGTTAAATTAACCTAAACAACCCACCTGTGCAACTCGGGCTTCTCTTGTTGGTTGATTGATATATTATAAAGTAGTTGTCTGTTTTATGCTCTTATCTGTTATGCGTCATTATCTATTGATTGATTCATGCTACTTTGAGTTATGGAACAGTGTGATGTAATTCTAAGGAACCTCAATTGTTCAGTGAATTTTGAAAATGTCTTTGGCGTCTTCTGTATCCTTTCAAAACCAAAACATTTTGATGTATTTTGCATAGCAATCTTGATACTAAGAGACGTGAGACTCAAAAAGGTTGAGTTTTTCATATGGCAAATGGCAAATGACTTCAGAATGGTGTCATAATCGAGGTAAGAAGTGGGGCCGACCTGTGTAAGAAGAAAATGGCAGATATGAAAGCACATGCAAGACTTTTTTTTTTTTTTAATGCAGAACATGTGTCTCTCTGATTATTTCCCTCTATTTGCGTTGCAATATGAGGACATGAAAGCTACCTTCTAAAAACTGTGTTATGGTAGCATAGAAACCACCATGAAAAGAAAACAACACTACTGCCTTCTTCTGTGCTTCTGTGTAGGGCTGTTTGCAGATAACGGTTGTCTTTAAACAGTTACTCATTCAAGTTCCAATCTCCAACAACAGTGTACCTCCACATTTTAGCAGGTATTTTTTTTTGGTAACAGTACTTAGAAGAGTTGAGTAGGCAATTCAATCAAATACGATGCTTCATCAAAGATTTCAAAATCATCCCCTCAACTCTTTGAAAATTGAAAAAATTACTCTTACTATGAAGCAAACCACCCACCTCCTCCGTTTCACCAACCATCACATTCCCTTTTTTTTTTCAAATTTTAAAGAATCTTGATTCTTTGGCATGGTATTATGTCAACATCCAACTCCTTATGTAGGAACCTACTTTTAGGGTTCTAACTTCTAACACTGCCGTGACACACCACATTACAGACCGATTCTGTCTCTGTCGTGTAATGATACATGCTGATGCCACTGTCTCTTTACCACAGCAAAGTTACAGAACATTGAGAGCACAGCAGCAATAGAAGACAATAGATAATACATACAGAAAGATTCTTTCAACACGTCACCATGATTTCACAATACCACACAGTAAAAAAAAAACCAGTGGGCTCTGAAAACAATCTCTCTCATCACTTACCATCATATCACAGAACACATTAACAACCGGCCAAAAGTAATACTGTTCATAGCAATTAAAGATTCAAAGATGTTGAATTAAGAAAAAAAGATAAGTCATGCATGAAAAGGGAGAAAAAAGGGGGGGGGGGGGGGGGGCGTGTTTATTTGACAAGGTATTTGTTTAGTTTTCCATCAGTACAAGTATAGACAAAAGTACACTGCAAAAGGGGGGAAAATCTAAGTAAAATTTATGTATCACATAGACTGACCTAATATGACTGAACCCTAACCCTAACCCTCACTCCCTCTTTGCCTCTTTTTGCCCTCTCAGATGATCTGTTAGACAAATTTGGACTTCTTCAAATTGCATTAGTTGGGTAACCCATTAGCCTACACATTTCCTTTACAAAAAGTTACATAAAAAATGGTGATGGATAATGGAAATAAAACCACCATCATTTGACAGAGTCAGACCAAAAGAAACAAAAAAAAAAAAAAAAAACCGACTCATATAACTGAGAATTAAGCAGGTAAAGAAGAAGGCCCTGATGGGATCCAACTTTATTCTTCTTCCTAAGGATCCAACTTCTCCCATTCATATCGTCCCGGGAGTGGCTTATCCTCTGCGGGATCGAAGTTGTACCTGTAAACCAAAACAGAAACGTTCAATACCTCCTAATTCCAGTTCGAACAAAGTAGAAAGAAATAAGTAAATAAATAAAAGACTGTAATATAGTACTTTTTAATGAATTCCTTTTGTTTCTCTTCTTCAGGACCATTGAAAAACTCTTCCATTTCCCGGGAGGTGGGTATTTGTCTACGAGACGAATTTTGTAACAACCTCCCATTACTTTCAGTTGTTGAACTGATTGGTCTGGTTGTTGAGCCTGGTGTATGCATAGCACCCGGGTCCCTTATCAAACTACAAGGAGTGGATTCCCTAGTTGTCCTATTTAAAGAACAAAGACAAATGCTTGTAAGCCAAGAAAGAGTAACGAACATGACATCAATTAACTGAAGAAAGATCACATTCTTCTCTTGAAGAACTATATCTTGCATACCATTAAGAAGTGCATTCACAATACTTCAACTACGCCTATCTAACAGAAAATTCACAGAGCCTTTACAAGAAACCCAACTAGAAGATATTAAGATATAATGACTCAAAGACACTGTGAAGACGATATCGTACCAATTAAACAGATAGAAATCCATACGGTGGTGTAAAGTAAGTACTAAGCTCGAACTTTCCAGGGTCTATTATGCAGCAACGGTAAGAGAATCAACTTCAATTTTTATTTTTATTTTTAACGAATTCAGAACTCCCAAACAGGACGTGAAAGACAAACCTAAATTGAGTGAGAATCCAACAAGCAATAACTTAGTATATATAGTGACGCGATATAGAGATTCAAAAGGCTTAGGAGTCCTTTTCCCTCCAAATCTTAAACACAGGACCCAATTTTAAAATATTTTTGGGGAAAATAAGACTTCTATTAAGAACATAGAAAGGAAACAAAATATGATCCCTAAGTTAATCAGTAACTAGTAAAAGGACATGACTTTGAAGCTTGAATTAATTATCTACTCTTCTCTGTTCTCTTTTTCCCCACTTAGATTCAGCCAAAGTTTTATTAACGTACGTTTAGGCCAAACTATAATCCCCAAAATTACTGCGATTTTCCAATCAATTTTCCTAGGAGCCAAACAGGGGTTTAAGAAACCCTGTTTTCTTTCTTAAAAGCGTAAAGAAAAAGGGAATAATCAACAGATGTAAAAAGAACAAAACTCACCTCTCTCTGTTTTCAAAATCCAAAATATTTTCTCCAAACGAGACTTCTTGAGCACCAAAATCAACATTTTCGTTATTCTCGATCTTCTTCTCAGGAATATCAACATCCGCTTTACACTCCATCTTATTCTTCTTCCTAGCCAGTTGATCATCCTCTTCGCTCACGCGCGCAAGCGCGAGTGAGCCATCAGACTCAGAGGCCACAGAACCGACTCTCAACCTCGCTCTAGGGTTGCGCCGATAATCGTCTCTCTGAGCCTGCTTCTGCCGCTTGGACTCGTTTCCAGGTAAAATAGTAGGAGGCTTCGCGAGGCGCCGGCTCCGGAGCTGGAGGTAAGAGCCGGAGCTGTCCGGAGACGGCGTCGGAGCTAGGGATTTCTGAAGGCGCTGCAAAGCTAGCGTTTTGGCTCGGGTCCGAACCCCAAGGGGGGACTGTGAAACCTCCATGACTGCGAATTCGCATGTAGTCTTGTCTTTCCTGATGTACTTGCCCATCTTTGCTCACCTAAGCAAGCTCTCATGGAGGCAAGAGAGAGAAACTGGAGGAAGCTCTGCCCCGAAGAGAGAGACCGAGGTGGTTTTTTGCAGTTATTGGTTAGAGAGAGGGAAGAGAGGGCGAAGGGGGGAAGACAATTTTGGGGGAAAATGAAATAGGGGGATTTTAATTTATCGCCAACCGATATTTTAAGATTTTATCGCGTTCAATTGATAATCAAGTAATTAATCTTTATTAATTTATCGGGCTAGATACTATATAGGCTAATTAAGATCCCGTCTGATTCATCTTACAATTAAGCATCAACGGCTGTGATTTCATATCTTCAATTGCATACTCCACTCGGACAGACGGACTCCAGTCCTCCCTTCTGCGGCACTCTCCTCTCGGTACTAGATTCATTCTCGGACGCTTTAGAGAGAGAAAGAGAGAGCGAGTCACGTAAGGATAAAGGGGGTCCCACATTTTCTTATATAAGAGAGAGAAGGTGAATGCTAGAGTGCCAGGTCATTGGATACCCTGCTCAGTGGCCAGGTGGAAAATAAGTGTGTAATTTTCAATTTCTTTATTATATATATATATATATATTTTTTTTTTTTTTAATTATAAAAAAAAAGCTCTTCTTTTTTTCCTTAGGTTTATGATATTTATAATGATATTAAAATTAAATAATATTTAGATAAAATGAAATGATGTAGTAATTTTTTAAAATAAATTTAAGAAAATGAGTATATATATACATATTATTATATTATATGAAAAATAAAAATATATATATACATTCATCAAAATTTAAATAATTACTAATAACTGTAACAGTCCAAATAATATTTAAAAATTCCACCATCAACTTCTATAATGAACCTCATAGATTAAAACAAGATATAAAGTAAAAGTGATAAATTTATGGATAAAAATTTAGGTAATTATAGAATGGTAAATTATAATTATATTCATTAATTTTTTTATATTTTATATATAATTATGATTTATATATAAATTCACTAAAAAAAATAATACTATAAAATTATTTTTAAAAAAAGAGAGAAAGAAAAAGATGGGAGTAAAATGATTGGTAGTTTTGAATTATTGTTGGAAGTATATATTTTACTCGAAGCGGAAAAGGGTTAAAAAGTTTATGACATTAATTTACTAATATGATCGAATTCAATGATTATTCCAAAAAAAAAAAAAAAACAAAAAAAAAAAACAAACAAAACTTCACTTTTAACGTGAACAAGCAAGCAAAGCCTATGTGAAAAAGATTGATGTTACAAGTTACAACTTCACGTGGTCCAACACTTAAAACAACTCCCAAACAATGTGTCCTGTCTAATCCAATAAGTAGTGAAGCATGTTAGTAATATGGATCATATGGGACGACCTCTAGGTTGTTAAAATGGTCGGCGGACGTGGTTCTTTATTATATAATAATAATTTTTATAATTATAATATGATTTAATAAGCATTGTAAACGTTTTATACCTTATATCAATGACTCAGTAATAAACGTTTGTGGCATACAATTGTGGATTCTAATGATAGATGGAATATGCTTAGAATGGGGAGGAATCTATGTCACCCCCACCTGATCTAATTACACGGAAAAACAGAAAAACACAGTCTTTAACGTGATTACAATTAAGTGGGTCACATTGAAGTCTAATAATTAATCTCAAGATGCCCATAATTATAAAAAAAAAAAACAAAAACAATATAATTTGATATGGAAAGATCAATTTCGATCTGGGTTTCCAAATCAATTTCGGTTCGAAAATGAGATTGGAGAGAAAGAGAAAAGAATAGATGTCGGTAGTAGAGAGAAGATGATGATAGCGGTAGCAATATATAGGAGCGGGGGCAAGATTGGTAACAGCTCTTGATATGATTTTTGTCCCCCCTGAAAATTGCACTTTAACTTTGGGTAAAATCCTCTTCAAGAGATTAAAAATGTTTAACTGAATTCTAAATATCATTATATAAATTATTAAATAAATATTTTATAAAATTTGTATAAAGTTAAATTATATTTTATTTTAAAAAGAAGATAAATTATATTTATAAATATTAAAATAATTATAATCGCTTAATTTACTCTGCAGTCAAATAAATGGAACACAAAATTAAAAAATTTAAAAATTAAAAAAAAGAAGGAGAAAAAACCTTCTCTCTCCTATTTTCAAACCGAAAGATGATGATCTTCGTGTTCATGTCTCGTCTTTTGATCAAATCAAGGTACGATAAACTTAGGATGCCTCATACCTTCCTGGCCCCACCCGTGAATGGCAAAATCAGCCAACGAGGAAGGAAGCTACCCTTCATTTGAAGGAGGTTTCACAGACTGGGCCCGCACTTCAAATCCCCTTAATCAGGCTTTACGAAATCAAAATCCATCATGATAGAAGAGAGACTATACTCCGTATCACGCTCCTCCGCACGTGCTACAGCGCCATTCTATGCGCTACTTCATCATGTGTAATACGGCGGAGCGACTTAAGAGTTGCTCAAACGGTTGATAAATATGATTTTTTGAATTAATTATGGATTCAAATTCAGTATGTAATATTTATATTTATATTATAAATTTACCTGATGGAAACACACACGTGATGGTTCACGTGCATTTTCTTTTTTTTTTTAAAGATAAAAAATAAGCTTCATCCCTAATTCCTAATCCCGATTCCCAAATTTCCACTTTTCCAAAAAGTTTAAGGAAAATAAAAATAAAAATTAGCGTGTTGTTTACACTTTACACAGCGGAAGAGCATAATCGCATATGACTAATGAGTAGTAGTACTACATCAAATGTTGTGTCATATTTCCTTCTATACAGAAGACAAATTTCTTAATTACTCTACTCAATTTGCAAACTATAGGTTCCAAACTGATAGTTATAAACTATATGTATATATATATTAATGATAAAAAAAAAAATTGTTAGGGATTTCATGCAAGTAAATTCACCATCCCCATATGAGAAGCTAATATTCATCAGTCATGATGTTTTCATAAATTAGCAGAGAACCAGCAAGTTTTATCCACCGCATGTGATCAATGAAAACCCCACCACACACTTCACTACCCACTAATATTGTACATGTATTGAAAGAAGAAAAAGGAAAATATATAAAAAGGGGAACCCAAGGAGAAATAAAATCAAATTTACTACAAAAGGGTTTTGATTTTCCGGTTTGTATGCAATTGATGAAAAGTGGAAAACAAATTATGAAGGGTATAGAAAGACTCACCGGGTTGGAGAGGTTATTTCCAAATCTTTACGGATTTGTCATGGCTTGCAGAGGCGACCATCCCTGTAACAGGTGATTGTGCGAGAGCTGATATCACATTCTCATGAGCCGGAATTGTCATACACTTATTCTCAGCCATGTTCCACAGTTCCAGTGACTGTAATTGATTCAGGTTATTACAGTGTTAACAATGTAAGACTTTAGAATAACTACAGCATGAATGATTGAACTCTCACTTTTAGTGGTACATAATGTCCCAGACGAAAGTCTTAAGTTTTCGTTGTGCAGTAAAAATGATAGAATTGACACAGTTAGTTACAATCAGAAGATAACCTGGTAACTTCCGATAACCAAGAGAGTGGAGTAGCTTGGATGAAAAACACAAGAATTGAACATGTTTCCACTGGAAGTGACGTCACGGATGCATTCTCCTGAGGTTAATGACCATACTTTGACAGACTCTTGACTAACAGATGCCAAATAGTCTCCATCTGTATCCCAACAAACAGAGTGTACATCTGCTGCGTGACCCTGAAAAATGAAAGAAATGTGTAACGTATTTGTGACAATACCGGAATCAGAGTACACATTCAGAGTAATTCTAGTACCTTTAACGAGTGTGTCAGTCTGTCTGTCTCAACATCAAAGATGGAAACAACATTCTCCACAGCTGCAGCAAGAAGATGCCCAATTCTCGGATGAAACCTGACCTGAGTCGAGCCTCCCTGCTCCATCAAATGACTTGATATTAGAAGTTAACACAGAGACAAGAACTTGCGAATGAAAAGAGAACAGTGTTCCTGAACTAGCCTTTGAAACCCGAGTAGAATTGTATTGGCTGAGATTCCAGAACCGGATCTCATTGTTGGCATCACAGGAACAAAATATGTCATTCTTTTTCGGATGGAAATCAACAGACATCACATGTGAATTGTGTCCATTATATTCCTGTAGACAATAGTTTGGCTGCAAGAAGTAACTGGAATTAAAGTGTTTGTGCTTTCTTGACCATTCTTAATGGAGAACAGAGAATGTAACAAGATCCGAATGGATTAAAATTAGATCCAAATTAACAACTGATGCAAGCTATGCTTTTTTCCTCTAGGAAGAAATGCAGAGCGTCTTATCATGTCAACATGGTTGTAAGAAAAGAGAACTTCGGAGGCTATAATTTTTTTTTTATACTACTAGAATAAATTTTGACTCATATTAAAATCAAGTATCGTATGTTTAGGCACTAGAGGTAGTAAAGGATTTTACCCGTGCAGCATCCCAAATTCGGACAGTGGTATCAAATGAAGCAGTTGCCAGCTGAGTTGAATTTGGTCTGAAGCGAACATCAGTAATTATAGAAGTGTGGTCCTCAGCGGTGCTCTCTGTTTGCAATGTATCCATGTTCCACAAAACAACCTATCACGAGACCAGTAGGTACTCAGAAGCTGATGCAACATATGGATGCGCACGCAGGGGAAGAGAGGGGGGGGGGGGGGGAGGGAGAGAGTATACCTTTTTGTCATGCCCAGCACTGGCCAATACCTTCCCATCTGAAGAGAAATGACAACATACAACTTTTCCGTTGCTTTTACGTATGGACCCAACTTCATTGAAGGAAAAACCTAAAATAGAGAAGGCTTTGATGATTCTACAAACTTGAACAACTAACATTTTTTGAAGCACGAGATTATAATTTACCCTTTGGATTTTCTGGTGCATGATCAGAAGGGTTCCGTTTCAGTGTGCCAAAACCATCTCTCCCATCACCATTGTCATGTGAAAGAAAAGAATCCACATCTTCTAAAGAGGTAATATCTCCATAGCGATCAATATCATCCTGTAAATGAGATCAACAGAAGGCCTTAAACTTACTTAAATGATACTCGACAGCTACAACACAGTCAGGACATTGCTAAACAAAATACAAGACATCCTATCATGCAGGTAACTAATAGTTCAAATCATGTACCAGCTGGTTTGTGGATGACGGAAGACCACCAGTTCCATCAGCACCATACATCGTCATATTCTTTGACATGCTACCAGCATTCTGCAAATTAGTGGCCATGGCATCTCCATCACCAGGGGTGTGAGTTGATGGAGTTGATGGTTGAGAATTAGGTGAAGGGCCAATTGTATTTCCCGTTCCAGTACTGTTAGCAGGCCCAGAAGATGTAGGCCCTTTCCTTTTTCGATTGTTCTATATATTGTACAATAAACAGATTACTTCTCGAAGACATAAGATAAATAGAAAAGAAAAATAAAGGCACAATGACACATATGTATGCTATTATTTGAAATAGCAAATATTACTGCCGCTGGTAACCAAGTATTTGGATAACAGTCTTGCAACAGTTATATGGTCAAAGGAAGAAAGAAGATTTAGATTATCAAGAAAACAAAAATATGCAGTACCTGAGGTAGTTGCTGAGGATGCAGAGGATCCTGCTGTTGAGATGAAGTCTGTTGCATTTGTGAAACATTTATCTGTTTAAGAGCATAGTCAACGAAACAGAGGTGTACAAACCATTAAGAGTGCATAAACATCAGTATGAAAAGTACAACAAAGACGAACAAAGTTAGCCAACCAGTGCCAGAATAGAATATTTAAATCTTCTTGCAGAAAAATCAAACAAGTGTATATACACATAATTAAGACATTCATCTAACAAGTGCAAGCCTTAAAATGGTGAGCAATCCTCATTTGCATAGAATGATACTTAATTCAAACACGCTAACAAATGACTATTTAGACTGTTTCAGCAGCCAATACAAAAATTCATGTAGAAGCTGATTGATATATGCTTTGATCTAAGGTCATTGGAGAACTTGGGTTTGTCAACAGAAATGCGAAAACTTACAACCTTAGAAACTTTTATACAGTTCATTTTTTAAAAATATTTCGACTAGTAGTAATCCTCTAGATAACTCTCTGATGCAGAATAATGTCATATCAAGGTAACAGTGTGTCCAGTATTCGTAAGGGTAAGGCCAGTATGGAAGTTCAGGGGAAAAAAGAAAAGAAGAAAAAACTACCTTTGATGAAGTTGACTGCATTGGCGAACCTATAGCTCCATCATTCCCAATCTGTTGGCCATCTTTTGCATTTGAATAGCTCCTGGGCATTCCCCTAAACCTTTGAGGATCCATTTCACTATAGATGGGTGAACTTCCAAGACTGCCTTGTGCTTGGACCTGTGCTAAGAGCTGCTGCTGTGGTGGCACGAGCTGAAAATGGTTTGTACTTTGAAGGAAAGGCTTTTGGACCTGTGCACCCATACCTGGTCTCATTTGGTCAAGGCCCTAAACGTGGAAAGTAACCAGTAAGAAACTTAAGGCAGTACAAAATTTATAGTCTATGACATGATGTTGGCGAAAAACAAACTTACAGTTAAAGGCCACCCCTTGAGTGGAAGTCCTCCAGGGTTTAATCCTGCAAATCAGATTAAATATTTTCAAACGTCGAGAACAATTCACAGATTAATGCGCCATCTTTGACTACATTATAAACGAACAAGTATGAGGAACCTCATCAAATGTAAATGGCAAATCTAGTAACCATACCTGCACACCCTAATCCAGGTTTCGACTGCATGATTCCAGAACCATAAACTGAGGAAGGATCCATAGGCAACGATCTTTGAGTGGCACCCATATTAACTTCACTTTTAATATCCTAGAAAGACAGAATCTGAAATAATCAGCTGATCATCAAAATCTGATGAAGGAAGAAAAAAAGGAATTGAAGGAATGATATATATATCAGAGAATTTACAGCAGTCTGCTGACTTCTTTGAATTTGTTGGAAGGCTGCAGTGACACTTCCAGAGTTTCCTTGGACCAGCTGACTGTTTCATCGGTGATACCAAAAGGAAGTCAGCTATACTATGTATAAGAGTCTAACAGATGAAACTAACTAAAATCTATAACCAAAATTACCCAGGGTGATTTGCGGCTGTTTTAATAAGGGCCATTGTAGCATCATAATGTGGTTGGGATGTCTCTGACTCCAATGTATTAGGATGTTTCATTCTCTCCTCATACATTTTTGCTGCTAATGCAGCTGTAGGTTGCCTGAGCATTCCTTCAGAATTAACTGCATTTAGTGGACCACCAAGACTGGGATTATTAGGATCCCTTCGCTGCCATTGACCCGGACGCATGAGTTGTGCTTGCTGCATTTGCAGCTGCTGTTGTTCCTTAGCTTTGACCTGCTGAGCCTGGACGTTATAACATAGGTAAAAGTGGGTCAGAATAAACCAAAGTCCTGTGCATTTTGGTAATCGGGCAATTCATAAAACCCCCAAGGAGTAAATTTAATAAATACCTCTATATAAGCTACAGCAGACTCAGAATGTTTCTCATTTGTCCTTGAAATAAATATGTCCCAGAAAACAGACCACCATTCAAAAAGGAATCCCCCAGGAGCATCAATTGCTGCAAATCATAGCATGTCGTCATTAAGTTGTCAATTCAACAGTACACTCTAATGCACTTAGCATTATAGCAGATTATTATTTATTTCAATTGGCGTTCAATTATTGACATTTATACAACAAATTATTGACCTTACCCACGGGATCCGGGGAAACCTTCCCCTCGCTCATGAAGGACTTGGCAGTTTGATGCAGTTTTTTCTTCACCAAGTAATCGTAAATGTAGACATCGAGCCTAGCAAAAACCAAAAGACATTAATGAAACAAAATCAATTAAAGAAGATTTCATTGTTGCATACGTAGTATTTCAAGGAGAGTACATATGTATCAAAACTTTGAGCAGAATATCACGTACATCTTATCTGCTTCCCAACAGTTCTGCGCCATTATAACCTCGCAATCAGGCCACTGCTCACAAAACCAAAAACGTGTCCATCAATTTCTACATTAACAACCTACAACTAATAATTTCATCAAAACAAATTTACAGAATTCAAGTACAGCCCAAGTTTGTATATCTGAATATTGACTTTCAATTAACAGAGGAAAATAGAACGATAAATTAGTAAGGAAGATTGAATTGGCTTAGCATTGATAGGAATCAACCTCGGAAATCGCAACAAGGATGGATCAGAGCCTACATTACCAGAACCAGGATTTTTGCAACGACGATCTTCGTCGATCAAACATCAGGTGTTGAATTTCACTGATATACGGAAAGTTCAATTCGGACGATCACAGAAGAAAATCCAAGAAAAATTAGAATCCAATAATATAAAGATTATTTACCTGATTTCGAGGAATTCAAACTCAGAGTAGAAATTCGAGCTAGGGTTAGCGATCAGAAAGACCAGCGACTCTTGGAACAGTTCGTAGTTCAACAGAGAGTAGGAGTTTGAGCCTTTGGGGGGGGGGGGGGGGGTGGGGGGAGCTCCCGCTGAGGCTGGGACTTCCGAGTTGGCTCCGAAGCTGAGGTTCGTATTACGAGCCTAGATTGGCCTGGTTGGAAGACAGAAACGGGATTCGGGAAATTAGCTTCGGCTTCCAAGTCTTACGGCTTGCGCGCGGGCGCGAGTATCTGGACGCGCAAGTGAGTTGAATTGGGGCGGGGCGGTTTCCTAGCCGTTCGATTGAACACGTGGGTAATCTTAAGAAAGGAATCTTGACGTGGACAAATGTAGATGTTAGGAATTTTAATAAATGCTTATGTTTGGTAGTTGTCCAAGTATTTAGCTCGAGCCTTTAGCCATGTGTTGAGTGGGTCAAGTATCGGGTTTTAGTTATTGGGAGTTAATGGGTTTACTCATAGGAATAGTGGAGTAGTGAGTTTCGATTTTAGTGTTTCTGCTTCTAATTAATTATTCAAACTTCACCATATAATATAATAAATATAATAATTAATATTGATGAGTAGACATAATTTATCAATTTTATTACCTCCATTTTTCACATGTAATACACTAAATATATATTTATATGCATTTATCTCCGCTTTCATTTCAATTTAAAAAAGTACCACTATTTTATATGAATTTTCGTATTTTTATTATTATTTGGAAATACTTAAAAAATACTTTTAATGTAGAAATTAAATATAAATATTGATGTCTATATGAATTTGTATATTAGAATTGTCCACTTCAATAAAAAAAGATACACGATACTAAATGAAGTTTACCACGATCTTCTTGTTTTCTCATGCAACTTATATTTCCTACCTTATTACACCCTCTCTCAATTTTGCGAAAACATCAATATCATTAACGGCAGTGTGCCCTAGTGGGGTGGCGGAAATATTGGTGGAGGAGGTGGTGGAGATATTGAAACAATATGATGCAGGCGGTAGCGATGGTTTTAGAGGCCATGACAATCACTAGTGACGTGGTGGTCTATTTTTAATTTAGAAAAATTTCATTATCAATATTATTGATGTCAAATTATTTATTGAATTAAATTTAAAATGATTATCGAATTAGTTTTATTTATTTTAATATAATTATCCACATAATAAAAAATTAATATATTTGTATTTAAAAATAAATATTAAATAATTATGATAAAATTTACTTATCAATTTAAGGGGTAATTAAAAATTAATGATATATTTTTATTGCTGGTCGAAGAGCCGAAAGAAAGAATAATCTTTTGGTGAGTATATTATATATAAAAGAAACACTTAATAAGATCTTTGAATTGAGATAAATGGTTATAAAATATTATATGAAAATTTGAAATCTATTATGAAGTATAGATCTATTATGCATTTGGCGATATGATTTTTTTTTTTTAATTAAGATATAATACGGTAATAATATATATTATACAAATTTTAAATATAATTATTAAATATATTTAATATAAAATAAAAATAATTACACATATTAGTAGATATTATATGAATATAAATTATCATATTATAATTATTTAAATTTTTTTTACAAATTATAAGTAAGATTATAATATATATATTATGTGTCATATATTTAAAGTTTTTTAAATGTTACCAACATTAAACATTATATATAATTAAATACATCATATTAAAATGTTTGAATGCAAAATTGAACCGACATTAAAGAAAAAATATGTAAAAATAATATGAATAAAAAGTAAAATAAAGTTAAAGAAAAATATTATAGATTATATCTTATAAGATGAGGATATAAGCTTATAAAATGATATTATGTTAATTTTTTACTTTTGGAATATTTAAAAGTGACTTAAATTATATATATATATGTATATAATTTTTTTTTTGATATATAGAAGTAACATAAAATATTGAATAATATTTACAAAATATTTCAAAATATTAAAAAATATCAAAAAATATTTTATTTTTAATTTTTTTGAAGATATATCAAATATCAAATATCGATTGATACACTGCATGATATATTAAATATGTATTAAACAGATACAAATAAATATAAATACAATATAAATATATAATCCATTTTAAAATATCAGTACTTTATAAATAATATATAATATAGATCTCTCGAGATTTATATTCGAGAAGTTGAAAAAGGCTATGTCCCGCGGGTTCGGTTCGGCGGGTGACAGGCCCACCACCCGGGCCATCCTCAACCATGAATTTACGCAGCCACGGCGTCGCTTACTCCGGAACACGTGTGACGATCTATAAAACTAGAGAGAGGCGAGAGCCCACGGATAGGAGCTCTGTGTCTCAGCAATGGAATTCCGAATTCTCCACTTGATCGTCTTCTCTTTGATTCTGTTCCGGCAATCCAAGGTCTGTGATCTTATCTCTCTCACAGTACATCAACATGAGCATTAACAATTGCATAATTATGACTGCGAATGATATATATCCTATTTGATACGGTTTTATTTTGATCCAGGCGGAAGATACCGGTACGGTCTTCTTTGTAGATAGCTCTTCTCATCCGTATCTTCTTTCTCCTTCATCCAACCATGGCGTCAAGGTATCGTGTTTAAATTTTTGCGCGGTAGTATATGGCACCGATTTCTGGTCGTTGTTGTTTGGTTACTGAGAAATTTATATAGGTACATTAGGATATAGCCAAGTGACATTACATTCAATTGGTTCTTAGTTATATATTTCTCTTCTGTAGTTATTCTAATTCTATGTGTTGAGTACTTGAGTAGCAGAAATCAGGACCGTCGAGGAATTTTTTTTCTTGATCATATAAATTCATGTATTCGCCTAACATGTTGTGCTCGCCTTTCACTTTTACAGCAGTCAACTTCATTGTCGCTCCCAGAAGTTGGTGCTGTGATATCAGTGTTGCTTGGTTTTGCACCTCCTTTCACCCTTTCAGCTTCTAGTTCCTCCAAGGTTATCTTAATTGTTACATGAAATCAGTTTCTAGAGCTCCTTTTCAGTGGAGTGTTGATTTCTTTTGGTATCTTATTGTTCCTATTTTCTTTTGCAGTTGAATGAGTTTCTGGTGCCCAATCCATTTCACAGGCCACGAGCCGTATTTGTGTTCGAAATCAGAGGACTGAATGGTATTCCACAATGCATACATCTTACTTTTACATTGTTGTGTTATCTTGATTTACATTACTCAGAAAAAAAATTGTTGTTGCCAACAGATCCTGAACTCATTGTGAACCAAGATAATTCCATGTTCAGTAAGACCCTGAGGAGCAATACAAATCTTGGTTCAAAGAGAGTTGATATTCAGCTTCCAGGTAAATGGATTTATTTATCTATTTTGTGCGTCTGTAGATTGCTAATCTATTCATTTTGGGTTAATTTTGTTCAAACTCTGTTTTGTCTGTTGTTATGTCATTGTTTGCAGGTGAAGATGAAGTTTCTGTTGTCTCTTTGGATGAGCCATATGCAGATTATACTGACAAGGATATTGGTGATTTTGTAAGTCAGGATTGATGCTCTTGTTAGGGTTACTCTATTGGCTCTCTTTCATTTTTTGTGATATAGGTTTCATTTAATTAGGCATCTTGGATGAGTGGATCTTACTATGCTGATGCATCCAAACCCTCAAATGGAGAGTTGACCATTCCCCTGGATAATGGTGTCAACGTGAAACTTCACATGTCGAAGGTTTTACAATATATGTATTTCTTTTTCAGGATGTTGACAGTCTGAAGTGAACTTGTACAATTTCTCCGTATTTCTGTTTTTTTTGTTTGCAGAAGACAGACAGAGAATTTGTGGCTAGTCTTTTGTCTCTCATTCATAATGTTAGAAGGGCAATTAACTTTCATGAAGATGTTTCACACAGTATGAAAAGACCTGCCGAATTAATTAGTGGTTGTTTTGATGGCTTGAAGGTAATTTATTTTCTGTCTTGATGATTTATGTTACAAACACTTGGGATTCCTTGTCATTTACTTGCTATTTACTTGCTTCGAGCTCTCTCTCTGAGTGTGATATGAAAAACAGAGGGTTTTGGGGCAGGGGGGTGGTGTTTGTTGTATAGAATTTAGCTTTTTCCATCCTGTTCTTACTGGTAAGTTAATAGGCTTTGCAAGAGCAACATGGATCTGAAGGAGTTGCACAGAAAAGAACGGGGTTATATCTTGCTGCGTTGTCCAAGATATTCGGTTCACTGCAAGAAGCATACAAAGGTAAATTTCGTTTGTTTTAGGAGAATTTTACAAGTATTACATTTTTTTGTTTTACAAGTCCTTGAATACCAAATACTTATATCTATCCATTTTAGGCTTTTTGATGTGCTATTTACAGACAACAAGCACATTTGTTCACGAAAAACTTTTAACTGTGAATAGTTTGTCTTTTTTATTTTATTTTATTTATAATATGAAATTTGCACGGCAACAACTTCTTGAAGAAATTAGATCGACTTTGATAAATTTATGTTCCCATGTTGTATTATTTTCTAGTAAATAAGCCGTAACTGTTAATTTAACAGGTCAAATTGTTGGAGTTATTTTCTTTTCTGGATCATCTCCTCCTGAAACAGACAAGATATTCAACGTGATCTTTTCTTCAAAGCCAGCTCCACGATTGTTGGTAGACACTGAAGGTGCAATGAATTCAACTGTTGCAAGAGTGGTATTGGTCAGACAGTCTCTCGCTTGGATCACTGGAATCATTCTGTTAATTGCAACTCTCTTAGGAGTAAGTCTCACCTGGCCCTTATAATCCCTCTCCTCATGTTGCTAGGAAATGGGTCAACTCTAGTGAAACTTATAACATAAGGAAAAAAATATATACCTCACATTTTTATTTGCTTAGAGGAAACCAGTCTACTTGATATTGGCATACAAAGTTTCAACACATCTTTGTTAACTATTAGATTGGCCGGTATATGTTTGTTTTAATTTCTTTTCAGCAAGCTTGAATTTTTTCAAGAATTACTTTTTTCAGACATAGTGATGGTAACAAATTGTTGGTTGTTGTTGTTCTCTATGCAGATATACTGCCTTCTAAACATGCCAATCACAAGGGACACCCTCTTGTATTCTAATGTGAAGCTGGACTAAGCAAGAAAGAGGGCCACTAAATATTTCAGTTTCGGCTATCAAAAGGGTTACGATCGGGTTCAGTCAACGGGTGCTAGGAGGGAATTTATTGTAATTATTGTCTTACTGGATACTCTAGCCTCTAGAGAGGATGCTGTTATGGTATTAGATTATAATGAAGACCTTTTTGATGAAAATTATAGGACTCAGGCACCAATAGGTGCTAGGTTAGTCATTGTTTCTGATAAAACTACAAGCCACTGGCAATTCATTATCATTCCATACCATTTGATCATATAATAAGCCTGATTAACAAGTTATGCTGTATCGTCGATTAATAAACTTTTCGGTTTTTTTATTGTGTGTTTTTTTTTAATCTCTGATTATATTTTTTAATCCATATGCATTATGCATCTTAGTCTGCTAATGAAGAGAATGTTGCAAAAAGAAACGATATAGAGTCAAAACTCAAAAAGTACACGAAGATGAATATAGGCTAACGATGTTAAGATGATTGTATTAAATGATTTCTACAAATACACTATAAATGTCTGTAACATGAACACATTCCCCTCGTATCAGCATTAAGCTATGCTTTCTCAAATCTGCGCTATATCATCAAAATTGAACTCACTCTAATTTCAATACACCTTCAAGAAACTACCCTACCTCATTAAGGAAAAGAGGTATATTACAAAAAACCAAAATTGATCATACATACTAAAATCACAATCAGTCATTTTTGGAAAACCAAAATCGGTCTTTCGAATCCCTTTTTGCTATATGATAACCCGGAAGTTATATCTGCAACCATTCTAAACCCAATCTGCAGTTGCATCAAATATCAGATGTTACAGAATATTAATCCAATAAAGTGATGAAATAACACCAGGTGAAAGATAATACTGTTCTAGAGCACTACGGTAACATGTTGCATACCTTATCTAGAAGAATCTCTTGAAAATCTAACGGGCGTAACATTATATCACGGTAGTTTGTTGCAGTGGCCTGAAAAAGTAGAAGAGGATGGATTTAAATCATCATTGACAGGAATTGTGCATTAAAATCTAAAGACTAAGCATTATTACCTCAGAGACTAGTCGGTTTTTTTCATATGACTTCCAAGGTTGAGGCTCAAAAATAAATATTCCACCCTGCTTGTCAGAAGAAAATAAGAATATTGTTCAAATATTCAATCAAAACAAACGGAGGGTAACAAAAGCCCATATTAAGTACATGTCTAATGATTTGTTGGCAGTAGAAAATAAAATGAGCAGAATCAAGAGAATGAATAAGACAACTACCGGATGAAGTAGTCTCCGGATCTTTGAAAATAATGTAATCAATCCGTCATCCCCCCAGTTTAGATGAATCCACTTCGATATGCTCAAGCTGCAATCCAAGAGTAGTCGTAATGTTCAGCAAATTAAGTTATCATTATTGTTAACTATAACAAAGAATACGGACAATAACTTACCAAAGAATCGTGTCGTATTGTTTCTCGGTTGGATGATGACTCTGTATGAAATTTTCTTGCTTAAATGATACAATGTGAAAAAGATTTCTTTCCTTCGGAAGAGAGCAATTTTTTAACACTGGTTCTATCTTTTTCTCTGAAAATTTAGTACTATTGAGCTCTGAACCTCTTTTGCATGCAAAAACTTCTGATTTTGAAGCCTTGGCATCCATTCTTACAGTTTTTTTGAGGTGCCAGTGAGCATCCTCAACTCGATCTTTCACAAAACAAAGATGGCACTGTAAGATAATATATCACAAATATGTAGCGAGTCATATTAACAGGGATGACTTATAAAACTGACCCTTCCCTGCAAATGTACATTCATGTGCATTTCGGCCAAAGCAAGTGATAATAATGCAAAGTTTCCTAGTCATCATATTATTGTCCACTGAGGTATTGAGGTTAAAATTAGGCGAAAACCAGTTTACAGGAATGTTATCTCCTCATATGTACCCAAAGTAGGAGTTTCTAAGAGAGATTCTTATTTTTTGGCTGCTCCACCCTTATTTCGTAAGAATGATTGCCAAGGAATTTTTCGTTGATGAACCAACATGCATGTTTGTTGAAATTGTTTGTAAGATATAGAGATTGCAATTAGATTCTTACCAGAGTCAATGTCGATTCCAAGGATGCTCCCACAACAGAACTTTTTTGCTGCAAGAAGAAGGTATACTATTAGAAACAACGAAGAATTAGCCAAAACATAAAAATCTACATTTCAATGCAAACAGTATCTCGAAGAGTACCAAATAAACAAGCAAGGCAGGTCCTTCTCCAATTTTTTTCACAAGAAAAATTTGTTCCTTGTGCTGATGGGCTCTAAGAACTTCCTTAATAATGCTGATTCCAATTTTTACAGCAAGTTATCATTCTAGATTGACAAAACTCTAGTTTGTCTCAAAGGCTGATCCAAACACAAAATTGAGTTTAGCTCGCAATCTAACTTAACACAGTTTGCATAAACCATAATCTACCTGAACAAAAGTTTAAACGCCGACCCAAGAGCGACCTTAGAAAGAAACTCCAGATTCCCATAACATTCAAGCACCAAGTGGCAGTGTTCAAGGAGATGCGAAAAAAATACCTATTTGAATGGTGATTATCCCGCTATTACAACCAATGTCAAGGCAATTCTTTCCTTCAAACCATTCCTTCTTGAAAACCTTCAATCGCGGATCTTTATCTAAGTCTTGACCTATCTGTAAAACAATAGATCACAACTCATCTCATTACAGTCACCAATGAAAATATTACCAGATGATCCATCAAAAAGCTACTAAATTTACTCAGTATGTCAATGAAAGCTCTGAAGCACTTTATGAAGGAAATTTTCTGAGGAACCAAACAAGAAAGGGGGAAAGAGAGAAGAGAAGGAGGTTTAAACAACTTACACGATAGCCATAGTAGCTGCGATAATTTCCGTATGGAAAAATCTGTTTCCGTTTTCTCTTGTTACTGTCCTTTGCCTCTTGTTGTCCTTTCTCTTTCCCCATCTTCTCCTCCGCCATCTCCTCCTTCTTCTTCTTCTTCCCTGTTCTTCTGAGAATGTCTAAACGCCTGCAAGCAAATTAGCGGTAAATAGCGGTAACATAGTAGGCCTAAAAGAAATTTAGACACTCGTCTGGGCTAATGAGCCCAGCCCAATATGTATTAAATTATGCAGTGATTCGACGTGTCGTTTCGAAGGGCTGCAAAGCCTGAAAGCTTCACTTAATAGGCCCATTCTTATGGGCTTGCACTATTATTGGTCCCATTTACCCACACCACCTTCGTCCTGTTCGTTAGCTTCCCGCCTCATGGTTTAACCAAACGTGTCACGTGTGGTTCAAAACTCGCAGTCTCAAAATTATCGTAATCTCTGTCAACTTCATTCTCTCTCTCTCTCATAGAGGTCTTGCAATGTCTTCCTCTCTTCCGCTTCCTTTCAATCTCTGGCTTCGTAACAGACCTTGCTCGCCATTTCAGCCTACAGTCTCGTTCTTCTCAAACTCCAAAACCTCTGTACAGCTCCTTGCTTTCAAATCTCTCATCTGCTATGCCTCTAATAATCCTTCTAACTACGAGCGTGAAGAGGTCCGATGGCTCAGAGAGGAGCAGCGTTGGATTAGAGAAGAGCAGAGATGGTTCCGAGAAGAGCAGAGGTGGACCAGCGAGCGTGAATCACTTCTCCGCGAAATTGCAGACCTCAAGCTTCGAATTCAAGCGCTAGAGCACCAAAATTCGGTTCAAGTAGGGACGGATTCTGGTTCTGAGGCGATTTCAAATATAGCTGGATTACTGCATCTGTTGAAGGAGAAGAATCGGATTGCTGAGAGCGGATCGGTTGCGTGTCCAATGGTGTTGGAGGAGAGGAGCGATGAAGAGGAGGTCGTGGAGAAGGAGGTAGTAATGGAAGAAGTGGTAAGGTCCTCGGAAGAGATTTTAGAGACATTGAAGGAGTGGACTACTTTGAGGAAGGGATCAGAAGGAGAAGAGGTCCGAGAGATGCAGGTTGTGCTCGCAATTCGCATTTCTTCTATGAAAAATTAGAAGGCGAGTTTGGATTCTAGTGCTGCTTTTTATAGTTAAATCGATGAATTGATCTTGTCACGGATGGAAATGATCATCTTATCCGGCATAAGTAGTTGTTTAATAGATTAACCTGTGTTATAGCATCTAAGTGGAATCGTTATGACATTAATTGAAGATCTTGCTTTTTGACTGGCTTCATATTGCATGATTATGACAGGAAGCTTTGCAAAAGTTAGGATTTTACTCTGGTGAAGAAGACATGGAATTTTCTAGCTTCTCAAGTGGGACCGAGCGTGCTGTGAAAACATGGCAAGTAAGTTGCAAAATTGCCAATTTATGCTTTTTCTTCGCGAGCATAAGGTTTTGAAAAACATGTGGATGAGTTAATATACTTTGAGTCTTTTAATGCTCTGTAGCGAACTGAATATGATCTGCCTGACAGGCCAGTTTAGGCGCCCCTGAAGATGGGATAATGACTTCTGAACTCCTTCAGATTTTATATATAGGGGAAAGAGACGAGAGCGCCGGCCTGAATATAATCGCAAATCAGAAAGGGAGCACTCCAAGCACTGTGACAAAGGTATGTTTCGTTGTGCTTTCTGTCGTACATTATATTCATGCTACATGTTCATCTAGTCTATGCGGACTTTAACTGTAATATCTGTGAATTCAATCTCGCTATTTGATACGTGCTTCTTTTTATCAAGTAATATTACCTATTTCAGTCATTATTTGTATGAGCAGAAGGCTTTTAATGGCGTACAGTTTGCTATCTTGTTGTATCCTCGGCGTATAACTCAAGCGATGTTGAGTCACTGGATTGTGTTGTTTTGCAGCAAGGTGCAGATGGAACCGCAATTTCTTCTGTAATGGGAAGTTCGGAGATTCGAAGGACGGTTGTGAAAGAAGAGGGTGATACAGAAGTAAAGGCATCTGAACATGGAGTTTTCCTTTTAGGAGAGAATAGGTGGGAAGATTCCTCTAGACTTGCTGGTAATAAGAGAAAAGTTGTCGAAGGTAACAAATGCCTTACTTGTGGTGGAGAGGGTCGTTTGTTGTGCGCAGGTACATAATTATCAATTTATCTCTTCAGTCAAGAAAATAATTTCTCTGTCCTTGGTTTTTCAAATGTTGTTCCGAAGAGAGTATAGAAATGACCATCCTATACCATATTTTTATACTTCCCGCTGAATTACCATGAAAAATTTTTCATCTCTTTTTGTGAATTCTAGCAATAAGCACCTTTTTGACTCCTAACAGTAACCTACTTTTTCCCGTCCCAGAATGTGATGGAACAGGCGAGCCGAATATCGAACCACAGGTAAGAGTTAACCACACATCTACTGACAATTCTGAGATTTTAGTTTTGTTTTCCAACTAAGTTTAGTATTATTATCTCTGATGGAGCTGCAAAGACTGAGTTCTTTAAGTATAATGCAGTTCATGGAATTGCTGGAGGAGGAAACCAAATGTCCATACTGCGAGGGCTTAGGTTACACAATCTGTGAAGTTTGCAACGGGAAAACATTAGTTAAGGTATGATGTGCTTGCTTTATATGTATAGAATGTTCGATGATATGCTCAATTTTGTAACATCTGCAAATCATGAATACACTGAGAAATCAAGATAGCATCAGAGTAATAGAATCAAGCTGAGTACATTCCAAGCGAGTGATCGTTTCAAAACCGGTTGCTTTATATTTATTTTACTAGATAAAGCAAGAACATCCCAGTCTAATAGAATAATTTAAAGAACAAATTACACATTGAATCATATGAACCCTTGAACTGTTGAGATCTGACAGACCTATTACTCCAGCTTTATTTATTGAATGTGCTATATATTTGGAGAATAAATACCATGTACTCCCTAGTATAACGAATCATTCCAAACTATATATGAATGTTTATAGATTTGTCTTTAGCTTGCTACGAGCAGAAACAGTCCTAGTTGCTGATCGCATGGTCACAAATTCCTCGGCAGCAGAAGGGTGTAGTCCAACCTGTTCAGAGTATCAAAAAAAAAAAAAAAGAAGAGGACATCAAAACCATTTCCTAGTAAAAATCCAAGAATTCCAAACTCTTCTTATAACATTTTTGATATGGCGAAATACTAGTAATACTACTTTTTTGTATGAGTTTTTTTGCCAACCCGAACCCTAACCCTATTGATTAGAAGTAGTCGATGGTTTTCTCTGAATGATGTAGATACCTAGAAGGAATTGACAAGCTCAAATCTCTTAAAGCAAAGGAAAATAATTTAGATAATGAAAACTTACAGTGCTGTCAAACTGCGCCTTGGTTGCTCCACATTTCACTGCAATAGCAATACCCTGCAAAGAACATGCTCAATAATTGTTAGAAATCCTAAGTGGGTCCCATCAGAAGAACCGAACATTTGCAGGGGAGTATCGAAATGAAGAATAAACAACACTGGTATATTACCTGTATAATTTCAGGAGCATCAGGCCCGCACATGGATGCTCCGAGGACCTTATCTGTTTGAGCATCGACAAGAAGCTTCATGATCGTCTTTTCTTGTCGCCTAGATTCAAAATACAATAATATAGGAACTCTTAGAACAGATAGATTCTAAAACACCATAGTTCAACAGTATGCTGATTGGTTTGTTAAGTGTTACTTCATAAAGCAAGAACATACCCAGATATTGTATTTTTCATAGGATTAAATGTTGATGTGAACACCAATACATCACCATTTGCTTCCTCTATTGCTTGCTCTTCACTGAGGCCCACTACTGAAAGAGGTGGTATGCTGAAAATAGTAGAATAATGCGTTAATTCTTCATATATATAATATATCAAAGACTCCCTTTGAAGAAGAAACCCATCTATTACCAGAATACAGCACACGGAATATCTCTGTGATCCGGTTTGCTCGGTTCACCACCAAAAACAGTTTTCTGTGATTAAAACCAGGTGTTTATGGATTAATTGGGAATAGATTGTAGGCCTAAATATTAGAACCTTTTTCTTTTCTTTCCCTTTTTTATGTTACAGAGTGATAAAGAAAGAAACATTTATAGGAATCACATACTGCGAAGCAAGTACCCTCCATTAAAGCTACTGGTGTTAGATTCATTCTGTTTGTAACATCACCAACGGCATATATGCTATGTATGTTAGTGCGCGAATAATCATCAACCTGGAAAAGAGAAATTTTGGACCTTTACAGTATTCTTTAAGTGGTGGCAATAAGCTTTGAATCTACAGAGCTTTACTAAGATAGTATGCAGCAAAAACGAGAAGAGAAAGAAGAAGAAGAAGAAACCTTCACAGCTCCAATCTTGTCAACTTCAACTCCTACGGCTGACAGATTCAATCTTTTCGTGTTAGGAGCACGGCCTGAAAATGAAAGATTATTCGTGTGAAAAGAAAAGATAATATGCTACAAGTGATTCGTAAATCCACTATTGAATTTGAGGTTGTAGTCTAAGAAGTAAGGAATGCTTACCAGTTGCAAAAAGCACAACATCTGCCAGCAACTCTGCGCCTTGATCGGTAATAACTTTTATGCCAGCATCAGTTTTAATCAGCTGATATCATTGGTTTTGTTTTTTGTTGGTTAAACAAGGTACAATGTATATCAGACAGAAAACTAAAGAGAATGAAAAGTACCTCCGACAAATTTGTGTTCGGATGCAAATTAATTCCTCTACCTTCCAGATTTTTTGCAACCACTGATCTCATTTCATCGTCAAAACCTCTGTCAGAACATGTGATCAGATCAGACTCCTTGAATCTTGAATATACCATCAGAATTTCTAATCAAGCCTAATATCATAAGCTAAAGTTTCAGCTAAAATTCCTATAAGCCATTATAAGATGTGTAAAAACAAAAATCTATAGACAATAATACAATATGCAAATCATCGCGTTATTCGTATAGACGCCCATCTTTAGCAAAAAGTGTGTTGACAGACCAGAAGCTAAAAAGAGAGCACTGCAAGGATACAACCTTAACGGAAGTTCCTTCCTGTAAAATACATCTACAGTCGCGCCCATCCCTCTCCATATCGAAGCAAACTCGACGGCAATGTACCTAATAACAAGATAAGAGTGATCATCCAAATTCATGAAAGCAGAGCTAATTATTGATAACTGAATAAATGTATGCATATAACACACCCTCCGCCAAGCACCACAGCACGTTTCGGTAACTCCTCCAAACTTAACGCCTCGTCGGAGGTTATTCCCAACTCCTGAAAACAAGTAGTAAATTGAGATTGAAACACATCTGTCATCACGATCTTAGTTAATTTACAGTATTGGATCAAAGAAAAGAGCAGGAGATCTACCGCTCCGGGAATAGAGGGACGTTGTGCCCTACTTCCGGTTGCAATCAGTATGTGTTTGGCTGTATAGGACAATTTGGTGCCATCTAATTGTGTGACCTCAACTTCATTTGGACCAACGATCTTTCCCTCTCCTTCATACATTTTCACCCCCGCATTTGTGAGTAAACGTTTGTAAATTCCATTCAATCGCACTATTTCCTCCGTCTATAATATTAGAAGAAGAAAAGACAAACATATATTTATATATGTTTTAAGTGGTCAGAATTTTGAGATTCAATACTCAATTTCATTCAGCATGCTCATTAATGTTAAGTATTTATCTTAAAAAATGCTAAGGCAAGCACGAGACTTGCTGGATTCATGCGAAATCCCATACATGACATAAAAAAGAAAAAAAAAGAGGTCTACTAACCTTCTTTTCCAAAAGTTTCTTCCAGTTGAAATCAAAATTCTCATTCAATTCCCAACCATAGTTCCTTGCATCCTGAAAAACACAGAGATGCATTCATTGCATGGTTAATTCGGACAAGTCAAATGCAGTGTTAGATAGACCGTAGTCAAGATACTTGAGCAAAAACCATGCACTTCATCCCCTCCGGATCATAAAAAGCAGTGAACAAAAATTACAGCATCAGCTTCTTTGTTTCTCCAAATTCAGATAAATTAAAAACTTCGAAAAAACATTTAGTTGATAGAGTGTAATTGATCGCATCGAAGATCCTTCCAACTTAGATGTCATATACATCCTAAAGCCGTCAATCTACTCTGTAATATACATAGGGAAAGAATTCTCACCTCAAGTTCGGAGCTAAAAGAAGCCCCATACACCAAAATCTTTTTCGGAACACAACCTCGAATAACACACCTGAAGTACCAAACCAAAAGACACAATGATCAACAATGAACTAAACCTCATAAACTTCATCATCCATAAAAAGTGAAGAAAATAGAAAAGTCATAGACACAATGAACATACGTTCCACCAATTCCTCCTATTACTTCCGAGCTGACCGGATGAAATGGAAGCTCACAAATTCCAACCTGCCACAGGAATTTCAATTACATATTAACTATTAGAAAAAGAAAATTTCTGACTGTTGAGTAGTTATTAAAACAATGTAAATCAAAGTTCCAAAAATTAAGAATTGACCAGAGAGAGTTGATGAATTCAATGGGTTTAAAAATGACACCTTTGCTCCAAAATTGGCTGAAAATCTGGCAGCACGAACCCCACCACTTCCAGCTCCAATTACGAACAAATCGAAGTCGTAGCGCACTTCCTCTTCGTTTGGATTGCTCACCTCCCCATCGACAAGCATCTTCCTTGACATGACTAGTGAACAAATCAAACTGAAACGACAAAGACAGAATATCAGCCAGAGAAATAGACCAAAAAAACCCGATACTCCGTTGGAAATTCAAAAGCGAAATGAAGCATTCAAGCATGCAAACTTCACAACTAAAAGCCGAGTTTTGTTATCTCTGATCAAACAGAGAGCCATCACAGATGAAAATACAAATAATAAACCGCAAAGAACGATGAGAAAAGGGTTTTTTTCTTCAGATTATGAATCGTTTTCTCGGCAAACAAACAGAAGAGCACAAGGAATGAACTGTGTACTCGTACCTCTGCAAAGTTGATGGTGGCAAAAGCGATCGCAGCTTTAGATCTCGAGCAGAAGGAACAAGGAGGAGTTGTATAAGATGCAGATGCGAGCAATGGAATAGTGGATGATACTAATTAACGTGTTTGATTCAGAGAGAGAGAGAGAGAGAGTTGCAAAGCAGCTTTTGTATGGTTCCTTCCCTTCTCACTTTTTTGTTTTTTAATATTAAATTAATTAAATAAACAAATTTATAAATATGACTTGTGTTAGTTTTACGAGGCAATTTCTACATTTAAGCTGAATAAATTTTGGTAATAATAAAATCAAATATTTAATAATTGATTGTGTTTACTTTTTCTGACATTGATTCAGTATTGGCTGCTCCTTCTCGTATGGGAGTTTGACGCGTTTGATTGTTTATTTCTTATACGACAAAAAAGAAAACAAACTCAATTTGATCACTATCAACTTAGAAAAAAACTTACGCAACAAGAAATCAACTTGTTTCACCGATTGAAGGCGCAATGCATTAGTTTGGATGTTCATCTACCCGTTTCGAACGGTAGACAAAAAGCTGAATATGAAGTTAATCGAAGTCGGCTCTGAAGCACAATCTGTTCCCATTACACACCTGAAGTAGGTCGAGATGTACGAGGTTAGGCAAATCCTGCGTACCAGACTATGAAGAGAAGGGATCCAGTGAGGTAATACATCTAACCGTCCTCTCAAGTATAGCCGTTGGATCGAAAGTGGTGGGGACAAAATGTGTTGTAGATCGATGACGTCATTCTCTTCTATTGAGGAAATTGATCAGGCACGGGAGGTTGACCAACTTTTCAATAGATGAGCACAAAGCCATTCCGTCTCACTTCCTTAACTTCACAATGCCTAACCACCTAAGCTGAACCAGCTTCTCCACCTCCATCATGATGGCTTTACCATCTTGGTCTGCCTCAATGAAATAGAGCTTTTCAAGGCAACTTAAATCTCCTAATTTTTCCAGAAGCCATGTGTTGGTGAAAATGGATAAAAGATTCAGATTTAATTCGATATAATAAATCCCTGTGCTATCCACAGACGGATCAATCATGCATGTTCAATCAGATAATCCTCAGGAAAGATGCTCAGGAAACGAGACTTTAAGTAGTAGGGCAAGTCATTAAAGCTGAGCGAGAGCACTGTCCTCAAATACTGGAGCTTGTCATTGCCATCAATCTCGGCTCCAAGACTGTAACCAACCATCTCCCGCTCGTCAATTCTACACTGATCTTTTGTAGCCAAAACACCACTAAGTGCCACAATTGCTAGGGGCAGCCCATTACACTTTTGTAAGACATCATCACAAATCTTCTTCAAATGGGTTGGGCATTTGTTTCCCTGAAATATTTTCATACAGAAAAGATCCCAAGATACAGTTGGTGGCAAGGGCTCCAAATCATAAACCCGGCCCACAGACCCTACACCTGAGGAAGAAGCTATCTCAGATTTACGTGTAGGGAGCATCACTCTGCTGCCACTATTGTTGTTTGGAAATATATGTTTGACAGCATCCCATTCATGAAAGTGCCAAATATCGTCCAGAGCAATAAGGTACCTTCTCTTCTGTAAGAATTTTTTAATTGTCTCCTTCAGATGATTGTTGTCCATGCTGTCTAAATCTTCCGGGTCTCCGGATCACTTTGAAGAGTTGATGAGCCATGTCTCTGAGGAGTTCTTTTACCTTGAAAGATTTAGAAACAGTGATCCAAGCACATATTTTGAAATGTTTATTGACCTCTGCATCGTCATAGACTCGCTTCACCAAGGTGGTTTTTCCCACCCCTCTCATCCCCACCAGCGAAACTACCCCGCGTATAGAATCACCCTTAACCAACCCACCAGTTGTTTTTTAGGCTTGTCAATGCCTGCCAGATCGCTTTTCTCTAGAAGAAGGGCATCCCCTCTATGATCCTTCCATGTGTCACCATTAAAGACCAAGGCTTTTTCTGCCCTGTTTATTTTTTCAGTCAGTCTCTCATGATCGTTAGAGATATCTCTGACTCTAGTTTTCATACCGTCTAATGCTTCAGCAATTCGATGACGGGCTCCCATTGTTCTAATTCGGCGATACATCTTGTGGAGAAAACCATAGATTCCATCTGTATGACCATGTGCCTCAAGAACCGGTAATTCAACAAGAACATCTTCTCCATCTTGACAGATCTCTTACTTGATTAACCCATACTTTGAGCACCTCATCATTCTCTTCCATTGCATATACAGCTCATAGGGATGCCCTTAGAAGCTCCAATTCTCCTCTCAGATACACAGCTGCATCCCGAATCCTACTAGACAGCTGTACCTCGCTCAATGAAAGCTGAGAGTTTTTCGAGTAGAAAGGCCACAGTACTCTCAGCCATGGTAATGATATTATTAAAAGCGAAGGAATGGGAAGATAAGATACTTTAGCTTCTAACAAACAGAGTCTCAAATACAAGAAACCTATAAATAAATAAAAAATCACTTATACAGGCAATGACACACACTCAGGAGCATTTTACCAGGGTTTCATATCCTCAAGAAACTGATGCAATGGTTGAGAAGCGTGTCATAGCATTCAGACTCACCATTTGAAATAATCATAGTCTTCGTTACCACGAAATGTTAAAAAAGAAAAAAATTTATCAGTTTTCAACGCAGAGAATTCTTCGCAGGGCCAGTTAGCAATCAATTTATCACGACATCTTTCGATTAAAAAAAGTGGTAGGAAAATTAACACACCATAAAAACAACAAGCATTGACCACTCGATCTCATGTCATCAGCATAATTCTTAGCTTTTCCATGACTCGAAAAAAGAGAAAGCAATAGAGTAGAAACGTAATCTCCATTCCAATCGAATAAAAAGCACGAAACCTATTTCATCTTCAGCATCAGCAATTGCATCGACACTGGAAATTTCTCGGCAGATCTCCTTTTTCCCTCAAGTATTACTTGTCAACTATATAGCTTCTCCATCAACGCTATCGTTTGTAAGCTTCCTAGTTGACCTAGTTTTGTCGTGGAGCGAATGGAGCTCCATTGTTTTCCTCAAACCTGCACGGAAAGTCTGAGCTGCAACAGTGCAAAGCATGAAAAGCGAACAAAGACGGTGGCAGACTCGCTTTAATATTTTAATGGTGGGGGTACTATAGTAATTGTAAGCGAAAGTAAAGTCCAGTGGGCTGCAGTGGCCCTAGGCCCCAGCGCACTTTACTAGTTGTTGTCATTTAGGCCCAGTTGGTTCAGAATACAGGCGTGCAACTAGTAGGCCGGTAGTAATATTATATTTGGGCCTTTCAGCCCACTGGATAGGGGACTTCTACCATAGTTGCACTCACTCATCATCTACAGTCAAACAACCGTTCAGGTTCAACTAACGCGGTTGCAGAAGAAATTTGTATGCAATTGCCGGAGCTAAAGAAGAGACGAGTTGCGTACAGTTATACGTGACAGTTGATTGTGAAAGGAAGCCATTTTTGTTTTCTTTATTCCTCTTGCTCCTTCTTTTTTGATGCGTAAGTAGATTGCTTATTGGAGTGGAACACCTTGTCATGGAAACCTAAGCATTATCGATAATCAGAGGAGTCTGCGTAGCTCTAGCTGTCTATGGTGTGCTTGCTTTCCTACGCCGGTTTTTCTCGGAAAATATGGTAAGTGAAGAAATCGCTTCAGCATCGAAACGTATGTGATATAATTTGTATTTTATTTGCTGATCGGATTGAAAAAAAAGAAAGAGAGAGCGTAACTTTCTTGGAAAATGCATTGTTGTTTTCCTCCTAATCTTCTTCCCATTTCGTTGACTGTGGCAAAGATTCTATTTCATTGCTTGCTGATGTGGAATTTGAAAATTTTGACTTAAGCATGGGGCTGGGTTTTCTGCAGGAGATAAAAACACTGTTTAAATACTCTGACAAAAGGGAAAATTCAGGTAAGTGAAATTGAATGAATGGCAGAGAGTCCTGTGACCTATCTTCTTGAAAAACTAACATCCTTTATTGAAAGTGAGACACACCTTTTGAGTGAAGTTAGGCAAGAAGTTGTATATCTGAAAGGAGAATTAGAGCTTCTAAGAGCCTGCTTGCGAGCAGCAGATGCTTTAGAAGAGAGTGATGAGGAGCTCAGAGTATGGGTCAAGCAAGTAAGAGAGATTTCTCTAGATTCCGAAGATGTTCTTGACGAAATCTCTCTTCATGAGGGACACGAACATAGAGATGGAATCATTGGTTTCTTCCACAACCTATCTTGCTGTATTAAGAACAGGAAAGCCCGTCATAGAATCTCAGCAGAGTTACGAGGCATTAACTCTAGAGTCAGAGATGTTTCGAGGGCTCATAAGAGACTGTCTCAGAAACTCAATAGAGCTGTAGGGAACTCATGGCAGGATCGTAGAGGTGATGCCCTTCTTCTCGAAAAATCAGATCTTGTAGGCATCGACAAGGCCAAAGAACAGCTAGTGGGTTGGCTTATCGAGGGTGGGCCTGGACGTGAGGTGGTTTCATTGGCCGGAATGGGAGGGATGGGGAAAACCACCTTGGCGAAGCAAGTCTACGATGATGCAGAGGTCAGGAAGCATTTCAAAATACGTGCTTGGATCACTGTTTCTCAATCTTTCAAGATAGGAGAACTCTTAAGAGACATGGCTCATCAACTTTTCAAAGTGATTAGAAGACCCGTTCCTGAAGATTTAGACAACACCCGTTTGAAAGAGACCATCAAAGAATTGCTGCAGAAGAGAAGATACCTCATTGTTCTGGATGATATTTGGCACTTTCATGAATGGGATTCTCTCAAATATATATTTCCGAACAACAATAATGGAAGCAGAGTTATGCTTACTACTCGTAATTCTAACATAGCTTGTTCCTCTGGGGTAGAATCTGTAGGTAGGGTCTATGATTTGGAGCCCTTGCCCTTAACACATTCTTGGAATCTTTTCTGTCGGAAAACATTTCAAGGGAACTCATGTCCTACCCATCTGAAGAACATTTGTGATTATGTCTTGAGAAAGTGTGAGGGCCTGCCCCTAGCAATTGTTGCCATTAGTGGTGTTTTGGCGACAAAAGACAAGCGTAGAATTGATGAATGGGAGATGATTGGGCGTAGTCTAGGAGCAGAGATTGAGGGCAATGACAAGCTCAAGGATTTAAAGACGGTACTCTCCCTCAGTTTTAATGACCTGCCTTACTACTTGAAGTCTTGCTTCTTGTACCTAAGCATCTTTCCAGAAGATTATCTGATCGAGCGAGCAAGATTGATCCGTCTATGGATAGCCGAAGGGTTCATTAATCATAAGGAAGGAAAGACGTTGGAAGAAGTGGGAGAGGACTACTTCAATGAGCTTTTGAATAGGAGTTTGATCCAAGCTGGCCGGACAACTTGTGATGGGAGGGTGACTACTTGTAGGGTCCATGATCTTTTGCGGGAGATTATCATTTCAAAGTCCAGAGAACAGAATTTTGCCACTGTTGCAAAAGAACAGAACGTAACATGGCCTGAGAAGGTTAGGCGCTTATCAATACATAAAACATTGCAGAATGTACAGCCTAACAGGTCAGTCTCACAACTGCGCTCTTTGTTCATGTTTGAAGTGGTAGAAAAGCCATACATGCATACATTATTTCCAGGTGGCTTTAGATTGTTGAATGTGTTAGACCTTGAAAATTCGCCTCTGAAAAAGTTTCCTGTTGAAATAATAGACTTGAACTTTTTGAAGTACCTAAGCTTAAGAGGTACAAAGGTGAAAAGAATTCCAAGCTTTATAGGCAGATTTCAGAATTTAGAGACATTGGATCTTAAACACTCTCATGTTTCTGAATTGCCTGTTGAGATCTTGAAGCTTCAAAAGCTACGTTATTTGCTGGTTTATAGAGTACAACTTGAAACTTTCATTTATTTCCATCCCAAATATGGATTTAAGACCGAGGCAGACATAGGAGCTTTAAGATCCCTTGAAAAGCTCTGTTTTATTGAGGCAGATCAAAATGGTGGAGCAATCATGAAAGGGATAGGGAAGCTCATTGAACTAAGGAGGTTAGGCATTTTAAAACTGAGAAAAGAAGATGGAAAGGCTCTCTGTTCCTCCATTGAAAAGCTCGTCAAGCTCCGTGCTTTATCAATCACTGCTATTGAAGAGAATGAAATCATTGATCTACAACACCTGTCTTCTCCACCACTATTGATCCAACGGCTCTACCTGAGAGGACGGCTTGACATGTTACCTCACTGGATTCCTTCTCTTCACAGTCTGGTCCGGCTGCATTTGAAATGGAGCCGTTTAAGGGATGACCCACTTGTCTTCCTTCAGTATTTGCCCAACCTTGTACATCTAGAGCTACTTCAAGTTTGTTATGGGAATGTACTGTGCTTCAAATCAGGTGGATTCAAGAAACTTAAGTTTTTAGTTCTTGATGGGTTTGATGAACTTAAAAGTGTTCATGTTGAGGTTGGTGCAATGCCTTGTATTGAAAAGCTTATCATCCAGAGATGTAAATTGCTTATGACTGTACCGTTAGGGATTGAAAATCTGGCCATGTTAAGAATGCTGGACTTTTTTGATATGCCTGAAGAATTGTTGAAGATTCTTCGTGGTGATTTTGGGAAAGTGGAACATGTTCCGGAAGTTAATTTCACCTTTTGGAGAGAAGGGGTTTGGGAAGTGCAGTCTCTGTGGAGTTTTTTGGACCGAGAAAGCCCGCCCAAGCCTATCAAAACTGAAAAGGAGAATCATCAGTTCTCTCATGTGAAGTAATGTTGAGATTTGGTACTTGGTAAAGGTTTGTATATATGTTATTGAAACTTGTACAGAGCAAAAGGAAAAAAAAAAGAAAAAAGAAAGGTGATTGTGGATGAATAAACAGTGAGGCTACTCTTGTATAAAAAGATAGGGTAGTGGATTTATGGTTGTAAATTTGTAAGAACTCATTGTAGTTTATATCGAGGACCATTTGCAGGCTGGTATTCCAAGCTTGTGAATCTGTGCTCGATATGAAATTGTAAGGTTTCAGCTGATTGTGAATATATATTTTAGTTAATAAAGTGAACATATTTATCTCTTCTCTTTGTTATCTCCTATTACTCTCTTGACTCTTGCTAGCTTAATGTCTTTTGTAATAGGCGACCAGATTTGTAGTTCCATCCGGTGACGACTCTATATTAACGAGTTTCACTTTCGAGCATTCATTTTAAGTGGGTTGAATTTTTCGATCCACATGTCGATATGTTATTGCTTTATTGATGTAAAATAAATGTTGAGTCACTTAAAAACCGACTAATTAATATCATTAATTAAAATATAAAAATAAATCGGATAATAAATAATTCCAACTGACCAAATAATACTTAAATAATTTAATTCAATTATGTATTAGAGTATTCTCAGCATAATAAGAGATTATATGGAGTAATGAGATAGCAAAGAAATAGTCATTAATCATATGCACAAGGATCATTCAAAATGTGATTTCGACCATCTAGAGAAAAAATAATTTTTTTTTCCATCACAAGATTTCGGCCAAAATTGGAGAAGGGAGAGAGGGATTTCGGCCGAATTATGGGGAAATCAAAGAGATTTTAGACGAAACCTATCTATTAACAGAAATTTCTCACTTTTTCCAAAAAAACAACTAAAAATTAGATTTTTCTCAACAAATCTGATAAAGTGGTTGAAATTTGAGGAAAGTTGGGGAGTTTTGATCAAATTTTATGGGGAAGAGAGAAAATTGTTTGCACAAACCAATACCTCATTTCAAACGGATTCGATCGGAATTAAATTAAACAATCAGTTCGCCAAAAAGGGGGGTCGAGGCTCACGAAATGGGAAAGTGGTACTAGATATAAGGGTGTTGGGATTCCAAGTTAATTTAATTACGATCGTACCATCAATATTTTGCCTATAAAAAAAGCCTCGAGTAAAGGCAAAAATCATATTTTCAATCACCAACAATCACCAACATTCACCAAAAAATCGAGCAACACTCATAAATCCTCTCTACGCTGGAAAAATTATATTCTCAAGTCTGACACTTATCTTTTTTCAATTTTTTTAAAATTTATGTTTTTTCGTAGATCCATTCTTCGAAATGAGTAATTAGAACATCATGTTCTTACCTAAATGATAGTCTTAATTTATCAGTTATAGATTGGATACATTCATCTCTTTCTTTGTTCATTTAACTTCTCATTTATTATTTTTATAGGATTTTAGTTAATTTAAAGTTATTTTTTTTAATTATATATTAGACCTATCACTTTTAAATATATTATTTTCTTAAAATACATTTTATTTATAATATGAAATCCACTTTAACTTTTTGACATACTCATATCACTCACATTTTTTATAATCTCTTATCGAATGTCGAAAGTTAAAATCCGTCCGATTTCGATCCTAATCCTTAACTAACATTAATTTTTCATATTTTTCTGTAGCAAATTTTCCCTATTTCAACCAAGCGATCATGACATATTTTTAGGGATGAACTAAACTTAATCAAGAATATCGAATCTCTCTAATCACTCTCACTCCCTTATGATGTCAAAATTCAGAAATTGGTAATTGATAACGATAGATTCCTGAGCTTTCAAAAGTTTTAGTTCTTTAAAGTATTCACTTTTAAACACAAAGTGGTGGCGCAGTTGGCTACCGCGTAGGTCTCATAGCTTACAGTGATCCTGAGGTCGAGGGTTTCGAGCCTCTCTCGTCCCAATGCATTTTCCTACCCCTCTTAATCATCAGCGAAATTTTCTTTCAATTCAGTCTAGTGCATCTTTAAACAAAATTTTTTCTCTTTCTAAGTTGATAGATAGAATTAATGATCTGGTACTTGCTGCAGCAATGCAGTCCTTTTGTTGGAATTCATTTATCTTTGTCCTTCAATACGCACAGTATCTACTGCAAACAGTTGGGGAAGTTATCAAAAACTGAAACTTATGAGCCCGTACCAAAGTGTCTAGCTTGGAGATTAGACTCTAGAGCATAATCTTTACAGGAAAAAAGAAATTTAAAAAATTATTAAAAAAAAGGTCAGTGCCAGTCCATTCCTCCAAGTGTGCTAGATCCAATCCCTTCCCATACTTCACCCGAACCTACCTCTTCGCTCTCAAAACCTTCCATGTCAGAATCCCACCAGCCACGGCCATTTGCATCTGCTAGCACATAAAAATGAACCAGAATGTCATTAAAAAATAATATGCAAGTGGAGCAGACTGGATTATAAGGATGTCAAAAAAATGAATACGAACAGTGGTTATAAAGAGGTCTTGGTCTTTTATTACTACTCTGAATCTCCTTTCTTTTGTTTTGCTTAGGTTTTGGATCGCCTCCGAGAACTAACACAGTTTTCCGAGCACTACAGTTCTTATCCCCATCTGATTATCAAAGAAGGTACAAGGCTGGTCAGAAGGTCCGGCAGTGGATAGTATATAGTGCTTCCACTTTATGATATATATGTATATAGGTATGGAAAAAGTTGCAGCAAAGTGATTGCAGATCAGGAATGAATGACAAACCTTGAGATGGGTTCTTTCTTTTTCTTGATTCTGGTACATAATCTGGACTGCCGATTCCAACTTCTTCCAGCCTAGATAAAGTTATGCATTCTCTTGATTCCCGCACATAATCTGGACTGCTGATTCCAACTTCTTCCAAACTAGATAAAGGTATGGATTCTCTTTTTTCGATATCTGAACGCTTGAATTGTTCGAAAAGCACCTCATTGATAACACGGTTGGTCTGTTCATCCTCTTTCGAGGCTGCAATATGTCTATCAATGCCCTCACTCAGATCCCTTGAAACTAGCACTAGAGAGAAAGGCCTCGACTTCCCCTGTTTATAATAAGTAAACAAATAAGACTTGATCAGTCGATTGCTAAGAAAGTAAGTCTTCAGGCAGTCTTCTCGGTTTTATAGCAACGGAAAGAGACACTCTCTTTGGCTATAAGTTCTAAGACCACAACTAAGTTCCAAAGAATGCAATCAACTAGTTAGTTAATTCCAGAATTTAAACCTTACATGAACTTCGACCCAGAAATATAAACACGCTATAATTTCAGTTGCATAAATGAAAGATATAAATCATAAATTAAACTTTAACCAAACCTTTGGCTTGGTGATTTAAGAAACCAAAACTACATCAACACAAAAACCTGCATTTTCTCTCCCCACAAATTTATCGGCAACTTGATAGAGGTAAAAGCATTAAAAATAAAAAATAAAAAATAAAAAAGATAAATAAATAAAATAAATAAAAACACCTTTACTGCCGCAGGAAGTCCCGATTTTTCTGGCAGTTTAGTGCTGAGGAAGTCTGAGAATGACATGCTTAAGCTCTTTGAAGATCTTCTCTGCGAAGGATCTTCCTTGCTATCCCCAAAGCTATTTCCACTTAAAAATGCATCAGGAAACAAAAAAAAAATTAATAGAAAAGAGAAGTTAGGATTAAGACATTACGGATTTGAAGAGCGAGAGAGGAAAGACGAAGGGATCGAGCGCTGGCCGGGAATCCTAATCGGCGATTGCTTTCCGTTCATCTCTCTACGCATCAGAAGTTATGGATTTTCTTTTTTGCCCAAAAAGCGAAAGACGAAGAGCTCAATCTACGTTTTCCCGTTTGGCGTTAACTCTTTTCCCTCTTAAAATGCTTCTGGCGCCAAGAGTTCAAAAAATTTCAAACAAAATAATGCTTTTACATTTTTGTCCTCCAACGATTTCTGTAATTCTTTGCGGGTTTGCCTAGTCGTAGATTTCAGTAGAATGGGTAAAATGGGAAAAGCGAAAGATTGAGCGTTATATTCTGAATCTGAATTATGAATAAACTTTATCTTAGCTTATAAATGAATAAAAAATACAAGACATTTTTGGCATCTATTAGACAAATCTCATAAACAATACCAATTTATGACTAGTTTTCGAATAATACCAAAAAACAATGAATATCATTTTTTAAAAAACGTACTCTTATATACTACTTTAAGTCTCGTTTTCAAAATTTATCAACGGAGACCGTGCTTGCTGGTTAGTTTTCCATTTTACTCTCATGAAGGAGGACCAAGGCAGGGTGCTAATTTGATTTTCCAATAATGCAGATGAAGTGGAAGGGTTATTATCACAATCACTTTTCAAATGCGCAATTTCAGCTTACTCCTCCTTACTTGGATCTGAAGTCAAAAAGTATTAACATTACAGAACAATTTCTAATATACATAATACAATTTTACAACATGACTAAGTCCTGAATACTTATTGCCCAATAAGTCCTGAATGCCTTTTGAATTACTATTTTCAGGATCTAAATTAGTAGAGAATGCCAGAAATCCATTCACTCTAAAATTCTTCCTTTGGAAACTTGAATTAGAAAATTTATGGTGTTGAGCCATGGACATGTGTTGCCTGCCTCAAGGAGAACAAAACCTCATCTGCTGTATTCCTGATTAAAGATCCAAAAACATAAGAATCCGATTGTTTCGGCCATAACAGCATCTGTGATAGGAAAAAAAGAACGTAGTTAAGGAGATAAATATCAGATAGAGTAGGAAAACAAAAACAAAGTCTACCTACCACTAGATTAAGTAAAATATATTATAGGAGCTTAACAGAAACAGTAGAGATGAGATACGTACCCCCCCGATTTGTCTGTTCATCACTAAGAAGCTCTGTCAATGAATGTGGAGCATACTTATCAACCCATAGTTGTTCATGCATCCCTGGTGTTTCAGGGAGAATCACATCATCTTGATCTTCAGAACTAACATGCTGATGTAGAGAGAGAGAGAGAGAGAGACTTAATTTAATTCATCAACATTTATACTGTAATAAGAAATACTGTAGGGAGGCTGACTGGATACCTAAGTCTGTAAGTTATGGAATTGACCCAACAACAAAAAAAATCATCATAGCTAATTACTTGAGCATGAATTCATTGGAGTTATGTATACCTTAGCAAAAGCCTCTTGCTCTACTCTGCGCAGCAAATCACTGATAGATTCCCGAATCAAACCTGCGCAGGGGAGAGAACACAAAGCCATCCACACCATATTGTAAACACTCGCCATGTCCAAAGAAATAACAATGAAAGGATACCTAATCAGTTAGTTGATCATGGAAGAGAATGTATCAAAATATTAGGAGTCCAAAATCATAAGCTGACCTTGACCCTTCTTACTTAATTTTTTTTTATTACTTAATAATTAAAATAATTATATATAATTTAATATTAATAACCGAAATAAACATATAATTTATATTTCGCACTTAAAAACAATAATAATTAAAGCATTAGATTAATAAATGAATTCATTTAAATATTTATTACCCAAAAAATGTATATACCATTTTTTTTTTCCCTTTTTCTTTTTTTAACTTTAATTTTGTTTACCGACGAACGCGATTGAGAGCAAAATGGACTTTAATTTTGTTTACCGCGCGTGGTGTACACGTGATGAACAACCTTCCCAATGTTCCCAATCCCATAACGATTTTTCGAAAAAAAAGTTGCACATTTCTGATTTCTCAATTTCTCTTCTCTCGCTATTCAGAAAAAGAAAAAAAAAAAAAGGTGAGAAAAAGTTTGTCTAACACCCCAAACGCACACCGTAAATCCAGCTTTCTGGTTCACCGTTCCACCACCATTGCCCCTCTCTACCCCCTCCTCTCTCTCTCTCTCTCCCTCTGGTTCTTTCACTCGATTTCCGTCAGATATGGGGCAACAATCTCTGATCTACAGCTTTGTGGCTCGAGGCACGGTTATCCTCGCCGAGTACACTGAGTTTACCGGAAATTTCACAAGCATCGCCGGCCAATGCCTCCAGAAGCTTCCTTCTTCCAATAACAGATTCACGTACAACTGCGATGGCCACACCTTCAATTACCTCGTCGAAAATGGCTTCAGTATGTATTATTTCTCATGAATTTTTTGACATTGCGTTTTGACCCAGATCTTGAATTTCTGTTCTGTTAAGATCCATTCGTTTCGTTGGTTGTTTTCGTGAGATCTGTTAGTTTGATGCTTTCGGATTGATGTGCCATTTGATCTGCTTCTTTTTATTATTATTTTGAATCTCCTCCCGTTCTATGTTATTGCATGTTCTCCCGGATCAAGTGCGAAATGAAAGATGGTTTAACGTGGATCTAACTGCAGTTTCTAGATTCTCTAAGTGACGTCTGTGCGTTAAGTTTCATAGATTGTTATCAACCAGAGATTTGAATTTTACATATGAATAAATGCATATATATATTTCTGTGTCTTAGAAGACTGATTAGATCTTTTACACTTTCTAGTAGAAAAGAACTAACGTGGCTTTTGAAAAGAAAAGCTGAAACTCATTGTGATATCATAATTACATTTATAAGATTAAAATAATAAATTCTTAAAATTAATTTGTAAAATAAACCGAGTACTTGTCTCAGGATATATGCGTTTTCATAAATCTTTCGGATCCAAATAATTTACAGACCAGAAATGTTCATGATCCAGCTTCTGCGTTTCAGATGTTTCTGTGACTATATAATTGAAGGTTTTTAGCACTTGCATTGAAATGTTAAAACTTTCTGGCTGTGATGTGTTTTGGTTTTATAGTTTCTTGGTGTGTCATTTCTCATACTTCATGCAAGAATATAATCTTAACTCAGTCGCTTCATATTCAATGCAGCCTATTGTGTGGTTGCTGTTGAATCTGCTGGCAGACAAATCCCAATTGCCTTTCTTGAAAGAGTTGAGGAAGATTTCACCAAGCGATATGGTGGAGGAAAAGCTGCTACTGCTGGTGCCAACAGTCTGAAAAAGGAATTTGGGTATGTGGACCTTCTATCTTACAACTTACAAAACTACATTTTTTTTTATATACAAACTTGCTAACACTTAGGTCAATTATAGTCTCAAATTGAAGGAGCAAATGCAGTACTGTATAGATCATCCTGAAGAGATCAACAAGCTTGCCAAAGTAAAGGCTCAGGTTTCTGAAGTCAAGGGTGTTATGATGGAAAACATTGAGAAGGTGAAAAAACCACTTTTGGCTTGTCGTACTGCTGCTTATTATTTATCCTGACGTCAACATATGGTGTGAGGTGAATTTTCATGTTCTCAATTTTGGGTATATGGGAAAATCTGGAAGCACAGACTGACCCAAAGCAGATTCCAATTTTTTGGGTTTGCTTGTCATTAACTACATAATTATAACCATGATTTTGCATGCTTGTTCTTAAAACTATTAGGATTTACTTAAACTAAAGTGCTTTTTTATTGGCCTATAGTTGTAGTATAATAGAATTACGATTACAAACTGCCGTGCAGGTCCTTGACCGCGGGGAGAAGATTGAACTGTTGGTGGATAAAACTGAGAACCTTCGCTCTCAGGTTAGTAAACTAGAATTGCCCAATTAATAAAAGTATTACAACGGAAGAGTCATTAGCTCTGCGGTAAGGGTTGATCGGCCTTGAACTTCATACCATTTTGGCAAGTTTAGAGGTTGGATACAATTACTTTTTGTGATGTGATGTCCTTAACTTTTTCTTGAAGGCCCTGTTTGAAGTCATGCATTTATTCGTCAATGACATTGTGCGAAATTTAAAAGAATTTTATCTTTTTACTTTCTTCTGAACGCTTGGTTGGTATGGCCTATAGGGCATTTATTCATACTTGGTACACCAAAGGGACTTGCAGAAAAGATAACCTGTTCTGGACTCTGATTTCTTGTTTGTTTAGGTTTTCACTTCTTGCCTTGTTTACATCTATCATGATGCTTTTGTTTTCAGGCACAGGATTTTAAGACACAGGGAACTAAAGTGAGAAGGAAGATGTGGATTCAGAATATGAAGGTGAAATTGATTGTCCTGGCTATTATCATTGCTTTGATTCTCGTCATTGTTTTATCCGTCTGCCATGGCTTCAAATGTACTTAGATGTGGAGTCTGCCTCGGAGCTTCCCTTCATGGTGCCAATTTACCTTGCTGCCTTTTTCTTGATATATTGATTTACCTGCCTGTGGGATTCTTTCATCTTCTAGGGTCAGTTATCAACCTCTTAGGATGGAGTACGGTTTCTCTTTTGTAGTGGTGTATAGATATATATATGCTATAATCTCCAGATAGATAAATCTCTACATGCTTTTGGAATTCTTTCTAAGATGTATGTGTTGGATGAATACTCGGATCACGCCGATATTAATTAGCGAGGACTTTTCGGAATTTTATTATTTACCTTATTTACCTCCCCTTGTTGGTTTGTATCTGATTGGGTTAAATTACACATGCAGCTACCGTTATGACATATTATTCACATTTTATAAAGGTTTTACCAGGCGACGTCGTTTGGCTAAAGCCTTTGGTTACCGTTGTGACACCAAACCAGTAGTTGTGACAACTACTATAACAAGCGGTAATCGTATTTTATTTTATCAAATATTAACAATCACATAAAAGTTGAATTTATGCCTCTACTATTATCTACTATTATGAGTATCAATTATATGTTAGGGATATTAGATGGTGAAATTTTTATGTTTTAAATATGCTCATGTAGTAGCAAAATTAACTCAAAAAAAAAAAAAAAAAAGGTTTTAAAAGATAATTATTGCCTTAATGAAATACTAAAGATTTTCGTCAAATTATCTTTTTTCTTTATTACTGTAAGTGAATGTGATGAATCAAAAAATGAGGAATGACATATACTAGATCGAAACAATATCATAATCATGTTGGTTATAATAAGAGAGAATCAGGAAAACTGAAAAAAATTGTGTAAAAGATTTAAACCACTTAAAAAAAAACTTGCAAGTGTAACTTTTTTTTTTTCAACCTTAAATGGATTGAGGTTTATGATTTAGTATGAATTTGTGAGAATTGTGGTTTAGGGTTAAAGTTTTAAAGTTTAGGCGGTACAAATTTATTAGAATTATAAGCTACATTTAATGTAAATAAATTTAGGAGAATTTATATGATATTCATTATAATGTAAATCAATAATTTTGTAATAAATACACGTTATTCCCGGCTAAATTTTGAATAAACTTATGAAGTTTGAAGGATATTTACTGAAATAAATACCGTACCAAGATAATTAATAAAGGGAAAATATAATTCCAATATATTATAATGATAATCTCGAGTAATAAAAATGTATTGAAGAAGTTACTCGCTTTTGTTCTAACTAGTACTACATGAGTCTCATTATAATTAAAACACATATTATCGTAAACTAAAAGCTTACTTGTCCAAATACTTTTTATAATTTGGCATGATCTCTTAGAACATTTCGAATCAATAATACAAAGAAAAATTTTAAGAATTCACTTGAACATCAATTGAAGAATTGGAATATTTTTCAGATTAAGAAATTCTCATGTATGGCTTGTTCTCAAGGAAAATGAGTTATTAAACTATTACCAGCTAAAGTTGGAATTGAATTCCTAGCAATATTTCTAGAACACATACAAAGGTGATGTATATGAGCTCATACATCCATCATATGGACTAAATAGATGTTTTGAGACTTTTATGATTTGAATAGATGCATCACTAGATGGTCATATTTATGTTTATTATCAACTCACAACTAGATGTTTGTGAGATTTATGCTCAAAATTATCTTATTAAGAGCACATAAACTATTGGTTTAGAAAATGTTGGTGAATTTATATCTTAAGCTTTTAATGATTAGTGTATGTTTAGGGGTATAAGTATTGAATGACTTTAGTTCATTTATGAAAAACATCTAATTAACAGATACATCATTACGTATGTGAACAAAACATCACATTTTTTAGAATATGCTATTTTATATTGAACAACATTATATGCATCAAGTCAAAAATTTATTATAAGTTCCTCCTTTTGCAATTGATTTTTGATAAGGAGCTTATTATCTCTCAAATAAGAATACTTTATATGCATTATACTTCACAACAATATACTTAAATAAATCCCCAAAGTTGATAATATATATTGGATATGAGTATTCTTTGATAATTAAATTATTGATTATAAATGTTTTTATCAAGATTTATCGATTGTTACTTTAATAAAATAGCTGTTCAAACATTAAGGGATGAATAATGAGTTAGAGAAAATGCAAAGTAATGTGGACAATAAGTTCAAAAGATGATTTATAGTAAATCAAATGTCATGAATTTAAAAACCTTAAAATAGTAATTAAGATAAATAATCAAACTGCAAATACATCAGCTCAAATTAATATCTCAATAAAATAATATATTAGAAATTTAATAGCAGACACGATTGAAGAATGGTAGACCAATCGGTTCTAATGAAAAATACTTCATGGAATAAAAGTATTAGATGTCCAAATTATAAAGGCGAGTACTCTTATAGAGACCATAGACATAACAAATCATAAAACCCTATAAGAGGTTAAAGTACCTGAAAATTATAAAGATAAATAAATTTTAATAAGTTATGTCATTAAAAAAAAAAATCTAGAACTAGAAAAATGATAGTTGCCGACAACACTTTTTCATATAGTGTAACGCTTAATAGTATGAAAAAGAAAAATGAGGATCTCAAAAAAAAAAAGTCAAAGAATATTGACTTAAAAAAATAATTGGCCAATATATAAAAAATAATTTCAATAGAATTAAACTCAATTATAAAATTAAGATTTTTTTGTAGTCCAAACACTTAGATGTGTAAGGGTAGTATGATACAAAAGCATGTTTTCATAAAAAATAAATTAGTAAAAATTGAACTCGTAAGATATAATCGGTGGATTTGTAGTTCAAATATCTAATATTGAGTATAAAGATACATATATATTATGGTGGATTCAAGTATTTTCCAATAATTTATTAATTTGGTGAGACATTAAGACTCAATTTATGTCTAGTGAATGTAATTATAATTTATTTATATAGCTTGTTCCATAATGATATTTTATGAAATTCATGAAGGATTTAAAATACCTAAAGCATATAATTCAATATTTGAGAATTTATTCAATTACTATACTTGTATTTTCATATAACTGAAGCTAACTTGGCGGAAGTGATATAAATATATTTATAAATATTTGGTTATAAGAATGATCTTATTTATGTGTTATCATAAAGAAATATAAATCTAAATTTGTAATATATAATGCTAAATTGAATATTATTAAAAGTCCTGAAAAACTTTTAAGTTGGTAGATTTCATAAAAAAATAATTCAAGATACAAGATCTTGAGAAAATAGAGTTGTCTTGAAGTACTACAATTATATATTTGGTTATTTCATAACAAATAATTATATATTTGGTCTTGAAGTACTACAAGAAGTACACTAATATAATTATAAACAAAATAAAGTTTTACTCCCAATATAGAGATATTTGAATGGAGTTAAATATATTTTTATTATCTATGAAAAATAATAAATATGAGTTTATTTTAATCAAATAATTATAATACAAAATTAGTTGGTCATACCGTTAATTTATTCTGATCTATATAAAATTTGATTTCAAACAAAATTATTTACTAGTGGTGAACTAATTATATCATACTTTATGAAATGCTACTACATTCTCAAGCTATACAAAATTTCTAGTAATTCATGAAGTTAATCAATAATGTGTTTGACTAAGAGTAATTTGTGACATATTCAATGGGTATGTGACTTATTTTCAAAAAAAAAAAAAAAGATCTATTAATGTTGTATGTAGATGATATCGCATGCATAACTCAATTGAAAAAAGAATATATTATAGGAGACTGAACAAAATATATCTACTGAAGTTGATTTTTTTCACAAATAATATCGATAAATATAATAATATTGATATTTAACAAATTCACTCGAAAATAATAATTCAAAAACTTAAAGTGATATTTATATAAAGAATAATAAATATATATTATATTCTTTTTCTCTTAAATAAAGTTTCATCTAAATTTTTCTAATAAAATTTTTAATAATCCAATTTCTAATACGTATTTTATATATAAATAATATATTTTTATTTTTTTATCATTATTTTTCTCACGGAATTTTCTTAATAACAATTTTAATGAGCCAACTTTTTAGTATTATAAACATCTAATAAGAAGTATTATAAATTATTATAATAGATATCCATCAAACTTGTTTCTTACTTTTTTTCACTTCTATCTTTTCATCTTTTTAGCTTTTTACCTTTAGCTCCATTTTTACTGTACCGATGTAACTCACTTCTTTTAGTATTTTTATCTTTATAATCATGAGCTTATAAATAGAAGTATTATGGAAAATGAATAGAATGAGAAAAAATATGGATACAAAAGTTCTCACTTTTCAATATCTCTTTTCGTTATTCTTATCGTAGCATATATTTTACAACACTTCTAAACGAAAAGCTCCAAATTTTCGTCCTTTTTGTCATTTATTGAGTTTGTTATAAAGTCACGTGACATCCAACGACCCATGATACAGTATAACCATTCCTTTTCCTTTTTTTTTTTTGTAAAACCCCTCCAAAATCCCCTTCACTACCATCATCATTACTAAAAATCGCCGCCGCATTCTCCTCTCACGCGCCACTATGCAAGCCATTGTTATTTCCCAAACGCCAACGGCGCTCCTCCCTTTAAACCCTCCCCAACCAGCTCGCCGCCGATCTTTAGCGCTCCGATCATCACTTTCCCCCGCAGCGCAACCACAATCCGTCGCCGTCGACACTCCACCTCCTCCAACCACAACAACCACTCACAAGCTCAACAAATACAGCTCTCGTATCACCGAGCCGAAATCCCAGGGTGCGTCTCAAGCTGTACTTTATGGCGTCGGCCTGACCGACGACGATTTGAGCAAGCCGCAGATCGGAATCTCCTCAGTTTGGTATGAAGGAAACACTTGCAATATGCACTTGTTGAAGCTCTCTGAGGCTGTAAAAGAAGGGGTGAAAGAGGCGGGAATGGTTGGGTTTAGGTTTAACACAATTGGAGTTAGTGATGCTATCTCGATGGGGACGAGAGGCATGTGCTATAGCCTGCAGTCGAGGGATTTGATTGCTGATAGTATCGAGACTGTTATGAGTGCTCAGTGGTATGATGGTAATATCTCCATTCCTGGTTGTGACAAGAATGTAAGCTTTTTTTCCGGTCCTCTCTTTCTGCTCGTTGTTTCTTCTGATACTATTTCAGTTCTGGAAAAATCGGGATGGTTAGTGTTACCTGTCAATGTTAATGGTTATGGTTTCTTTCAATGTTATATTGCATTGTGTTCTAGAAAAAAAGAATCTTTAAGCTGATTTTTAAGAGTTCTTGAGGAAAGATATGGTGTATTTACAGATGCCAGGTACAATTATGGCTATGGGCAGGCTCAACCGACCAAGTATTATGGTGTATGGTGGAACCATCAAGGTCTGAGACTTGACTCTGACTAGTATTTATCGATTGTACTCTTTTTTTCTTATTGATGGAAATAAATAATTTCTCCTCAAGGTTTATAATTCTGCAGTTTGTTAACTCTTTCCTTTGTTTTCCTCATAGCCTGGTCATTTTCAAGGACATACATTTGATATAGTATCAGCATTTCAGGTATTGAATCTGAATTTGTTTTGATTCTACCTACCATTTTATTTGAGAGTAAAATTGTATCTTAATCAACTTATGTCTTCTATTTTTGAGCGAAAGAAGCTGAATGCCAAAAAATTTTATGTTATGAGTATCAAACTTTGAATGGAGGAGAAAAACTTGAAGAATGACACTAAACGTTTATTTCTTCTAATTTTGGTAGGTTTATGGAGAATATGTAAATGGTTCCATAAGTGATGAAGATAGGAGGAATGTACTCTTTAACTCTTGTCCAGGGGCAGGTGCTTGTGGGGGAATGTACACAGCTAATACAATGGCTTCTGCTATTGAAGTCATGGGAATGTCTCTTCCTTACAGGTAGCAAAGGGGGAAAAAAAAAGTTCGTCCTTTCACAGCATGTGATTTATCAATTAGAAATCTTAAGCTGTTGAAATATTCCTTACATGATTTTTGGGTTCCCTAAAGCTCTTCAACACCTGCTGAAGACCCATTAAAGTTGGATGAGTGCCGATTAGCCGGAAAATATCTTCTGGAACTGATAAAAATGGACTTGAAACCACGAGATATTATCACTCCCAAATCATTACGTAATGCTATGGTTATTGTCATGGCCCTAGGTGGGTCAACCAATGCTGTGCTACACTTAATCGCTATCGCAAGGTGCGGAGAAAATAATGGATGGATATATAATTCTTCCTTCTAATCCCTTTTGTTAAAAATATTAAAAGAGCTAAAGAAAAGCAAAATTCTTCGCAGGGCTGTTGGTTTGGATTTAACTCTAGATGATTTTCAGAAGGTTAGCGATCAAGTCCCTTTTCTTGCCGATCTTAAGCCAAGTGGGAAATATGTTATGGAAGATGTCCACAAGGTCTGCGCTATGATTCTTGTGGTGTAATTGGCCCTTTTTCCTTTTCTCCTCTGACACTCCTTTATTGCTTCTTGATTGGCTAACTGAGCAAGAAGTGTTTTTGATAGATTGGAGGAACTCCTGCCGTTATTCGCTACCTTTTGGAGCAGGGATATTTGGATGGAGACTGTTTGACTGGTAGAATCCCCATCTTTATCTATTGATCATTTCAGTTGCTTAACTTACAGTTTCTTTATTGTTAACATAGTTTAATTTCTTCCTCTGTAGTCACTGGGAAGTCGCTTGCTGAAAATGCTAAAACCTTCCTACCTTTAACCAAAGGGCAGGTACAATTGCTCTCTTATGCTCGCCATACAAATAGTGACAGTTTTCTTTACTGAGAAATCACATTTCGAGAAACATTGATGCAATTTCCTCATATTTATTTTGAATGCAGGATATTATTAGGCCATTGGAGAATCCTATCAAGAAAACAGGCCATATACAAATACTATATGGAAATCTTGCCCCAGAGGGTTCAGTAGCAAAAATTACTGGAAAGGAGGGGCTGTACTTCTCTGGTAAAGCTTCTTTCTTGTTTGTATAAAGAAGCTTTACATATCAAAATTTCATGTCAAAGCTTGTTCATGATTAATAAGAGAATCTATTCTACAGGCCCTGCTCTCATCTTTGAAGGGGAGGAATCAATGATTGCTGCTATATCAGAGAACCCTGCTAGTTTTAAGGTACATTTCCTATGATGCTTAAAATGCCATGATAAAAGGAAATCGAACTCTGTATTCATTTTGTTGTGAACAGGGAAAAGTAGTGGTCATAAGGCAGGAAGGTCCCAAGGGAGGACCTGGCATGCCGGAAATGTTAACACCAACTAGTGCCATAATGGGAGCAGGGCTTGGAAAGGTATAAACCAAATATTTGATTTCTGATCAATGGCTCACCAATTATTACGATTTTACTTCTCCAAGTTTCATTTATTTTTCCCTTCAATCATTCCAGGAAGTGGCATTGCTGACTGACGGTAGATTTTCCGGTGGGTCCCATGGATTTGTTGTGGGCCACGTCTGCCCTGAAGCCCAGGTGAGTTAATAATCTAAACAAGCTTATTAAAAGATCTTCTAGACACAGAAATAGCTGAAAAGCGCCCTTAATGCATATTTGTATACTAACTTTCAGGAAGGTGGTCCAATCGGATTAATTGAAAATGGAGATATAATCAGCATTGATGTTAACAAGAAGAGAATAGATGTTCAGTTAACCGATGCAGAGATTGAAGAGCGGAGAAAGAAATGGACTCCTCCTGCATATAAGGCTGATCGGGGAGTTTTATACAAGGTAATGAATAAATCTAATATTTAGTGAGACTATTGTTTGTTGAAAGTCATGGACTCCTTATTACCAAAACATTTGGTCTTGTTGATTTCTCCCCAGTATATCAAGAACGTGCAATCGGCGTCAACTGGGTGTGTGACTGATGAGTAGTTAAAGCTTAAATTAGGCCTGAATAAGCCCGTTCATAGCCCTCATATAGAGTTCGACGACTGATCCAACTCGATTCACATCGGCTTTTTAGTTTGTCTTGCTAGTCTTTTTTGTACGTCATCTGTGGAATTCTATTAACTTCTAGTTGGTTTGAAGCCTGATTGAATTTTTACGTAATGTAGACTTTATTTATCAGCTCATCATGGTTGATAAAACCTTAGATTGATTTATCATCTAAGATTCTAAATCTTAGCACTCCAAATTTGGTCAACAGTATAATTTTCATGATATTAATCTATATATATATTTAAATGATAGTCTTAGAAATACTGTATCCAAATAAATAATTGTCCAATCATAATAGAATTATATGGATAAAAATAATATCTTTTCTTTCCAAGTTATCAATAAGAGTGGTGTCTATCTATTGATCAATAAGGAAGTTTGAGTCACATCATAGGACTCTTACCTCCTCCTACGTATAAATTATGCAGTCAATATTTGTTATATCATTTCGATTTCTAACTTAAAGATCTAACTTAAAGAGGGTTTGTCGGTCCCAACCTTAATGTTCTATTGATTCATTCGAATCTGGATATGTATTGAAGATGATTTTCTGCATGAACAGTAAGAAATAAGATGTAACGTTGTGATCTGTTTTGATAATGACGAATTTTTGTTTTCCCATAAACAATAAGGCATTGAATTATTTTAATCGATTTAAATTATGAAAAGTGAATATCATTATTTTCGTATTTTGATCAGGAAAAAACGTAATAGAATTCATTATGTAGATACTCTCAGATCTAATGATAGAATCCATTATGTAGATGCCCCCAAGTGAAAGCGAAGAAGCTGCCGACGACGACGACGAAAAGCTATGGACACCACATCTTGAGACTATATTACTAGACATAATGCTCTAAGAGATGGCCCAAGAAAATATGGTTGATGGCGTGTACTCTAAGCTAGTTTAGACAAGGATCCATACAATGTTTAACAATAAGTCTCATCATCAATTCAATATGAAGAAAATGAAATTGAAGTTGCAAGGCTTGAAACAAATGCACGGCACATTCGTAGCCCTTCTTATAGGGACAAGTGTTGGTATTGACCCCGATACTAGACTTCTCAATTTAACAGATGAATACTGGGAGACACTCAAACAGGTACGATACCGCAATATCCTAGTGTTAATACTGTCGGTGTTTGAAAAAACTGCAATATTTGCTTACTGCAGACATGGATGTTTTGCCCAGCTGCTTAGATTATATATGTTATCATTTTGTCTGGTGGAAGACATGGCATTATTTGTTGACGTACGCACGTATTTCCATAAACGAGTGGTTTAAAGATGTTCAAATTAAAAACTTGCTAGTTAAGAGCTACATGTCGTATAATATAGTACATATCTAACACAGAAGTGTACATGAATAACAAATCCAAAGAGTATTGTATGATGTACAAGTATTAAGAAAAAGAAGGTTAATTAGCTCATTGTACTCTTTAATATCCACTTAACTTCCATGGCATAACGAACTAATCAAAGTACTAAACCGTCTCTTCCGTGATCATCTTTACTTAACCGTGAAATCCCGGAGATCTTGAATCCGAATAGTCCCGCCTTCTCAAGACAAAAGGATAAAGCTATCCCTGTCCTATGGAGGTGATGTCCAGTAACATATTAAGGTAAACATTAATCTTCCTATTTACATCGTCGATCATCTCTTTGCAAGATTAGGTCGCTTTTTCGGGAGCAAATCCGACATATCCCGGAGCTTATTTGCTATCTCTTTAAACGACGGCCTCACCGTGGGGTCCCATGACCAACAATCTTCCATTAACTTTTTCCACTCTGGATCACACCGCTTTGGAATTGGAGGCCTCAGTGTATTATTTACAATCCCACCTTAAAACATAAGAGTTTCCAGAAAAGCATATGTAACATTATCAAAATCAATCAGGAAATGAATAACATGTTTTAATTTGATTTTTCTGTGTCGAAAAATTACCGATTATAGCACCGCAATGCATACTAGCGTAGGGCTCCTCGCCCGTCAAGATCTCCCACATTGAAATTCCGAACGAGAAGACATCAACCTGTGGGAAAGAAATTCATTAATTAGGATCACAAGATTGTACATAGTTGATAACTAGACAGATAATTAATTAGTTTTGATATGTAATTAGTATGTTTTTTTTCCTGAGTCTCTTACCTTCTCCGAGACACGGCTACTACTCCCATCTAACAATTCCGGGGCCATCCATGGGAGGGTCCCTCGTACACCTCCAGAAACAAGTGTGTTACACTTGATTCTTGACAACCCGAAATCTCCGACCTGAAAAAATGTATCCGTCTCCGGTTTCATTAGTAGAATGATATAAATAATCTAATTACAGTTAGGAAAAAAAAGGATTTCTTTCGAGTTTCTTACCTTGCATATGGGTCGATCCGGGTCACGCAAGTTAACGAGCAAATTGTCACACTTCAAATCAAAGTGAACTATGTTTTTCAAATGCAAATATTCCATCCCAAAAGCCGCATCCATTGCGATGAAGAGCCTCTTCCGACGATCAAGTACTCTGTATTGAGAAATTTATGAACATGTCGATAAACATTTGTAATGTAATATTATTAAGGGAAAACAAAAAGAGAGAAGGAAAAATCTAATAACCTCTCTTTCCTTAAAAGAACATGTCTCAACGATCCGTTAACCATGTACTCTGTAACAGTCCCTAAAGATCCCTCAGGTCCATCCGGAACCACTCCGTAAAATGCCACCACATTTGGATGGTGAAGAGTTGATAGAATCCTTGCTTCTCTCCAGAAATCCTTAGTCTACACAATCAAAAGAGAAAGAAAATATCTTTATCCACGGCCATAAAAGAGTGTTCGATATATATATGATTTAGGCGGGACCTACCAATCGCCCTTGCTCAGAAGATCGGCCCGAAAAACAACTCTTTTTTATTCTCTTAATAGCAACATCAGTTCCCCTCCACTTCCCGTGATAAACGGTCCCAAATGTACCGGATCCTAGCTCTTGTAGCTCTTCAAGGTCATCATTCTTAATGATCTGCATACCGTATATTCCTGCCTCGATTTCAGCAATCGTGCCATCACTTATCATCAACTTGTCCTGATCCTTGTCCCCACTTTTCACTCGCTGAACAAATACATATATACAGACAATAATAAAGGATCACATTAAGAAAATTGGATGTATCATATGACAGATTGGACTTAATTATCCCAGTACAATGACAATTTTTACCTTGCTTTTTTCGGATTGTGTACTAGTACACTTACCCCTGGATTCATACTCTTCACTGTCCTCGTTTTCGAAACGTGGGATAATTTTGGAAGTAATGGGGATTCCTTCAGGGATATGATCTGTTACATCTTCAACAACAACTGTTACTTCTGTTAATTTATTGCATTCATCCTTTTTATCAACCTCACTACTTGAAGCCGAAGTATGGAATTTCTGAACATGACAGGAATCATAAGACAAGATTAGTTTTTTGCTTAGTTAGAGATTCAAAGAGATGATTGTTTTACACTCACCAGGCCATGATCTAGTAGACAAGGCGATTCATGCGCATGAGAAACGGGTTGACTCCTAATTACTTCACTAGACGTCGTAGTAGTAGTTTGTTGATCTTTAGAAGAATCCTGATTCTTAATAAGAATCTTCGTAAGAGCTGTGTCTACTATAGAAACCCCGCACTTGGTGCTTTGTATGTTGTTTATGCAGTGGAAGTTATTATTATTAACAGTCATGGTATTATCAGATGATGTGACTTTTTCATTACCGCGTTTGCAATGCAGTACTCCTTTTTGATCGGCATGAGTAGTATCGTTCCTTGCCATGGTTATTAACATTTCTGGACAAGCTTCAAACTTTCCGTTGTGACATTGATGCGGTGTCAAAATCGATTCATTGACACCCCTTTCACCTTGAGATAATGAAACTGGTAAAGGTGATGGTGGTTTCTCTATATGCACAATAGCTATTCTTTCCGTTTTACAATTGCACTTCTCTTCTCTTTCTTGGGACCTTGATCCAGAACCACGAGCACGTGTTGGATATTCCGTATCCATATCGCTTTGAGCATAAATCAGAGAAGGAAGAAAATATTTCCCGGGATTCAGATTATGCAAGTTGTCCCCATTATGCATCTTGTTACAGGCATAGTTGTGTTGAAGATAATTGTAATAGTCCATAGCATCGACATAATACGAATTTTCACTAGGATGTTTTTCCCGAACAAAAGCAGGCATACTACTTCCATTACCTTCCATGTATGCTCTATTGTTATTATTATTACTGTTGTTATTTTCCAAAAATAATGGTTGGTTAGAATTAGACTCAAAATCCCTTTGCTCGAACGGAATGGGAGATATAGATGGTGATTGATTGAACGACTTTGTGGGGCCAGGGATTCGAATAGTGCTTAACAATTGACCGGCTGTTCTAGAGAACATACCAGCCAGATTTGACGAACTTAAACTCTTATTCTTCAACTCTTTTGCATAAGCTGAAGTAGGCGAGTTTCCGAAATTCGGGCTCCCTTCTGAGGCCGTTCCCATCTGGCTAACCCGGCTTTTAAAACTTTGACCGCTCGAGCTCTTTCCGTGGCTTTGGTCAAACATACCATTAACGGCTGAAACATATTGATAGTCAACATCACTTGGCTGCATACTACACTTTGTCGCTTCGACTGAAATCGGATTCTCTAATTGGTCACTTGAAGATAAAAGAAAAATCCGGAGTTTCTGGGACCCGCCTACCCGTTCAAGCTCTTCATATTCCTCTATCATGTGATGGAGATCTTCATCCGAACAAACCGAGATAAGTGCGTCTAGATCTTCGCTCGGAAGTTGGTACTTGATCGTGTGAGGTTGGTCACAAAATCCGAAAGTCTTCTTCATAAGTTCTTCCAATGTGATGTTTTTTCGGATCGATATGATCCTTGTTTCTCCGCCTACATATCGGAGTTTTCCGTCACCTGGTCTCGGTAATATCCTCCCACCAAAACTGCATAAAAATTTTATCTTGCCAGAGGAAGAAGAAGAAGAAGGCCCATCCGTATAGCCCTTCCCAATAGCATGAGTGGATTCTAATGCATTGAGGGGAAGGGCGGTTTGGCTAGGACTAACTACTCTGGAAAGCGGTTGACTGGTGAGACCGTATTCATGATAGTATCTAGGCATATTGGCAGTTATATCAGAACTAGATTGAGAATCAATACGCAATCCAGAAGGAAAATTATAACCCATCAGTCTTTCTTGGTGGTGGTGTTGCCAAGGGTCCATAACGCTCAAGGTAAAAAATCTTCCAACAGCGGCTCGATCTAGGAGAAAGTCCGAGGAAAATTCCTCGCCAGTTTGTGAACAAATGTCATTTACATTTCTATCCGCCTTGATTAGGTCGATCGGAATAAACTCTTGACCGGAAGTAGTACCATTAGTCTCCCTAGTCATAACCATTATCTTGCATCTTAATCAAGTCCTACACCTCCATGCCCAAATCCCTCAAATTGCTTCTTCAAAACTTTTCTCCCTCTCCCTTATTCATATAATCCGTCTGTGACAAGACGGATATCTCTAATGCTTTTTCTATGTTTATATGGATCGCAACATGATATTGGGACAATACCTCAGATTTCTTGAGCAAAAAGGAGATTGATGAATCAGATTACCCAACATGCTTCAGAAAAAAAAAATGCTTGTTCGAATAGAAAAAACCGGTACCTGGTCGTAACTGCGTTGGGATTCCCGCAGTTGGAAAAATGGAACCCAACAGAGAAAAGAAATCAAATTGCAGATGGATATTTTGGTTGGAAGGAAGGGGGAGAGAGAGAGAGAGAGATGGGGAAGTCTGGAGGTGGACGTTTGAGGGGAAAGGAACTGTTGCTTAGAATAGAGCGGCATAATCCCAGGGTGGGGATGTTCCCAACCCAACTGCCAAACTAATTTATGAATTTCCCTCTTCTTTCTCTTTTCACCTTTCTCTTATTCCTTTTAACACTTCATTATTATTTATTTATCCTTTAAAAAATAAAAATAAAAATAAATAAATAAAAGCTGAAAATACAATTTTGTAATGGTATGAAATGATGCTTTCCTTGGCACGTTTTCATATGAAAATTTTTTTAATATTTTTTTAAATAATAATAACAACAATCCGATGGATTAACAAAAGAAAAAAAAATCCCGTTGAAAAATTATTTATGCACAATATATCATAATTTTATTTTTACATTATAGATAATATAATATATGAATATAATATTTATAATTATAATAATTATAATATATCATGTAATTATATATCATAAGATATATATATATATATGTAAGAATGTCTCATAAAAATATGAGTTCTAATTTGGGCTTAAATTTGAAAGTTACATGCCTAAATATTGCAAAACATAACAAGACAGAATTTTTAGATTACTCCAAGACTCCTACCATTTGCTTTATCCGCTTTGATAGATGCAATATCATCATTTGTAATGTCTGCATCTTCGTGTAAAGAGGACCTGCAAGCTTCTCCTTCAAGAGTAGGTCAAAAAGGGAAATCAAAACCCTAGAATAAAGGCTACTTTCCATATGCACGTTAGGAAGCATCAGGAGTAATAGTTAAGATTTTGAATCCGTCACCATAACAATCTCTTCTTCTCCTTGATTTTCTCTTTAGATCTGTTGAGCAACGCTCTCATCAATTACTTTGTCTGGTCCGGTATTAAATATTGCTATAATTTTGGGTACTAATAGTATCTTTAGTACGATGTGACTTTTGAGTTGATGTCGATTTAGATTTTGTTCAATATAAAACTAGAATACTTGGACTGCTGTCCATAATTTTTTAAGCTACCGCTTAGCACTTTAATGTGGTTTAAAAACGTTGGATAATTGACTTCAGGCGTGATCAATTTTCGATAAACGTCTTCTACCATCTTTCTTATTGATTGATGACTTGGATTGGGTGGTATATTGGTGATTGTATACTGTTAGAAGTCCTTGATTACGTTATCTCCAACACATAGCACCGCTCTAATAGCAATTTTAACTCCAATCCTCATTTCAAAAAGGAAAAAAATTAACAAAAAAATATATGAATTACATGTGATATTTCCAGTCCAAGAAGAAAACGATATCTGATAATAATGTAATGCTCAGACATAAAATGGTGTGCTTGGTAAATAAATAATATATCCTGAGTTCACCTAAATGAATCTGCTCGCTTCGGCTTGGTCTGGACAACAGCCTCTATCTTCTCCATGACAGCAGGAGTTAACAATGGAATAACATTTATAGCCTTCATGTTCTCCTGAATCTGCACCGGAACAAATTGAACAGATTTGTGTTCTGCTTTAAAAAGGGTCATAAAAAACAGAGCGTACTAGACTCCTTGTATGGATGTCATACTTGAAGAAAGTGAAACCAACTTTAGTTGAAATACTTGATCTCCAACGAGTCAATATGAAATTGGTCGAGACAGAACAAGGCATATCGACAAAGCGGTAGAAACGAAGCACAAATATTAATGAAGAACAGAGCAGCAGCAGCAGTAGTAGTAGGCCTTTTTTTAGTGTGAACGATTTCTTGGATGTTATAGAACTAACCTGAGACTCTTTGGTGGCACCAGTAATGACAGATGATACATTAGGATTTGCAGCACACCAGGCAATTGCAAGCTGGGATAGGGGCACACCGAGCTCATCGGCAATTGGTTTCAGTCCATTTACTTTTTTCAGCGTTTCATCAACCAGTGATCTAGTAGCAAGATTCTGCAAAGGGGTTTAGGGTAAAAGTTTAGATGAAAGTCATTAATTTAAGATATAGAATCTGAATAGTAAAAAGGCAGGCCACTAGTTTAGTATGAACAGAGTATTTAGAAATGGGAAAAACACAGATGAAACAGGAATACTAATTTATGCAGCGATAGTGAAAATATCAATAACTTGACATCTTACTTTGTAATTCTCCAAAGCAAATCGGCTATCAGGCGGAATGTTCCCCTTGTTGTATTTTCCAGTGAGCACTCCGGATGCAAGTGGGCTCCACGTGGTTAGACCCAAGCCATGGTTTGTGTATAGAGGTAGAAACTCAGACTCAACCTGCATTCCCAATTTATCAACATTATAACAAACACAAATCCAAAAGCTCCCATTAACAAGCTCAAGAACCCTAGAACAATTCCAAGACAAGTTAGAAGAAATTAATAATCTATCTGGTCAAATCCTGATCGAATACTACAATATTAAGAGGAAGGAACAAAAACCATCACATCGGAGCTCAACAGCACACTCAACAAACCTGAATTCATCAAAAAGTCTAAAAATTTACTAAATTTTTTTAATAAATCACTGACCTTGTGCCTGGAAAGCAGATTATACTCTGGCTGCTCAACGATCGGCCCAACCAAATCCAACTTCTCAGCAATCCCCCAAGCTTCCGTGATCTGTTGAGCTGACCACTCACTTGTTCCCCAGTAAAAAGCCCAGCCATTATCAATCACGTAATTCATAGCCCTAACCGTCTCCTCGATCGGAGTGGAGGAATCCGGCCGGTGGCAGTAAATCACATCAACGTAATCCGTATCCAATCGCTTGAGCGACGCCTTGGTACCTTCCACAATGTGCTTTCTAGAAAGCCCCTTGTCGTTAGGGCCAGAGCCTCCCCAGAAGATCTTGGTGGAGACAACAATGTCAGAACGCTTCCAGCCGAGCTCGCGGATAGCTTGTCCCATGATCTCCTCGGCGCGGCCATTGGCGTAGACCTCGGCGTTGTCAAAAAAATTGACGCCGTGATCGCGGCAGCACTGGAGAAGTGACTTCGCTTCCTTGACGTCGAGCTGGTTTCCGAAACTGACCCATGCTCCATATGAGAGCTGGCTCACCTTCAAACCTGATCTTCCTAAGTGCTTGTACTGCATCGTGGAGGCCGCCATGGGAATGGAGATTTGTTGCAGAGCGAGAGCGGGAGCGAGAGAGAGAGAGAGAGCGCGTTGGAAATGAAAATGGGAGGGAGAGCGGTGCCGTAGAGAACCCGATCAGTCCGAGCGGTCCCCAGAAAAATGTCAGATGGCTCTAATTATTATTATAAAGTAAATATTTTTATGATATTATTTAATTGCCAGATTTGATTTTAGTGCAATTTCTTATAATTTTATTTAGCAGATCTTATCACGTGACCAAAATTAATTAATTTTATGATTTATTAATTTAATTAAAATAAATAATAATAAATTAAAATAAATTAGATTATTTGTAATTAAAAATTAATTTTTTAAATTATATAACTATAAATTGTATGGTCATTATTAATAGATGTAAGACTAAATAATATTTGAAGTTTCTAGATTCAATTTGAATTTGGTTTTGGGTATGACATCAAGAAGAGTCTACAAATTTGCTGCTCTGTGGCACCAACTGCGGCCGATGAACCGACATGTTTCATGTCACTTTCCGTCACTCGAGAGTCGAGACACTAGTCCGTTTGATTGGTTGAATCGGAAAAGAAATGAAGAGAAGTTTAGTTTAGTTTTTGATTTCTCTAAAATTGGAGAGAAATAGAAAGAATGGAAGGGTGTATTTCAATGATATTAGTTTTTGGAAATTAGTATGGATCGGAAATTTAAATTAAATTTTAGATTGAGTAGTTAAAGGAAAAAATCTGTCCGAAAAGGAGTTCATGTCTGATTAGCTCCGGCCACTCTCTATAATAGCTTACTTCTCAGGTGGCTCGCACCTCAAGATGCAAGGCGAATGGTTATTAAGAATGGGGTGGGGGAGAAATGGAGATAGGCAAAAGGCGACCATCGGAAAGTGACTCAAACCTGAAACCTAAAACCTGAGGAAAGATTCTCCCCACTCTTTCTGGGAAATCTTAATTTGTAGAACCGATTCGGAGAAAAAAGAAGCATGGCATGAGGGCGGATAAATAAATATCATACATAAATAATAGAGACAAATTTATTATTTTTTCCTTAAGAAAAGAAACGTCTAAAAAAAAAAAAATTTGAATTTCAAATTCCCTTCCTTCTAACATACAGAAGATCGACAGGTCGTCGTTGAGTTAAAATGAGTCAATGTCTTCTTAATCGGAGCTCATGATATCATCTCTCTACAAGAACACTATTCATTCCAGAATTCTACAAATAAAAGTCAATAACATAAATCAGATGCTCCGTTTACTTTACAAACAGAAAGAGAGAGTAACCTTTAAGGAAAATTTTCCATCGCCTTGTATATACTTTTACTCATTTCTGTAAGACCCATAAGAGAGAGAGAGAGAAGAGAGGTGTGATCATAAAAGAAGAGCAATGAGGGCTAAACTGATCGAGAGCGAGAGCGACAAAAGTCGATATAGCACCTGCAAGTATTCAAATAATCCTTCTGTCATGTTACAGATCAGAAGATTTCTTTAATCCGAGGGATAGAAGATTAGAGAAGCTTACCTGAAAGCGGTGGGGCCTACATGCAGCCGAGGTTGGCAGTGTTGAGTTAGAGACCGAACTTGACTGCATATACAATTAGAATCACATTAGTTTGTACTGGCAGTAAGTTTATAAGCTCATTTACTCAGATGAGAAAAAATTTATTTGTAAAAAACCTCAATTATGTTAAAACTTTCAGATTAGCGAGTGAAGAAGAAATCACTTTTAAAGTCGTCGAAGAGCAATTTTCAGGCCTTCGAACGATGTATATCTGATCGCCCTGACTGTCCTTCCCATACATATCTTGATTCCTATGCCATGTCCATAACGCATATGTCGAATTCACAACCTGCATAAATAGAGAAACTTAAAAACATGTATTCATTAAATCATGCTCAAAAGTAACTATTAATAATTACTAATTTACCTCGAGTATTCCATGTCCAAAGCTGCTTTCCCGAAATGCACTCCACTCGGGTTGAGTACTCCAACAGAATTTACCTTTAGCAGGACCCGAAGAGTAGTTCAAATGACAGACTCCTCCGAATTCTGGGATGTTATCTCCAGCTGAAGGACACTTTCCTGGATCATCTGCATGGTCAACATTTACCTCCTCGATATTCCCACCATCTCCAACTGTGATGTAAACCGGTCCACAAGGATCCAAGGTATAGTTATACACTCTATTGATCCGCTCATAAGCATGCACCTAAAAAACACAAAAGTCGAGTCAAAAGAGACAGATGCTAATAATCTTTACGCACTTGATCTAAATATGAAGGATCTGAAAGGTTACATGTCCTGAAAAAACAATATCGACTCCATGTTGATAAAGCAGAGCCTCCATTTCTAGCCTCATGCATTCAAATTCTTGATAGTGAGAAGAATAGCTATTATACCATGGTGGATGCCACGCAGCAACTAACCATGGGGTCACCGTTCGATCCACTAGGGCCAGATCAGCCTTTAGCCAAGCATATTGAGCCCCTGAATGAAGACCAAGTTATACATACTGAAGGGTGATATTATAAAAAAATCGATGAATAAGGAGATGAAATTAGTTACCATTTGCATTGTAATCTACATATGCTCCGAGCATAAGGAAATGTACACCTCCGGCTTTGAAGGAATAGTAGAAGTTACTGTTAGAGCCGGATTCATTTGACGGGACAGAAAATCTCGTGGAATATGACTCAAAAGTGATTCCAGAAGCTTGAGGTTCAATCTCATGATTGCCCTCAACTACCATCATAGGAACTCTAGAGATCAATGGTTCCATAAACCTAAACTTCGAAACAATAAGATAGTTTACACCTCTAAGGTCATTTCCCTTGGCGGTTTTAGAATTGGATTTGTAACTTAAGAGTTTGAAATTTCAATTAAATCCAAACAGGATTTTACCTGCCCCAACCATCCCATCTGGGTTGATAAGTTTCCCGGATGGGTGCACCGGGAAATGAACAGGAAAAGCAAGAAGCGCCTTTACCGCCTGTAGTGAGATACTGGTTTGCATAACTCAAATCTCCTACCATTAAAATCAATGAAGGATCGTTTTGCATCAAGTGATCAATGGTTGTTGTTGTATTGCTAGTGAGGCCTAAATCTCCTACAACTGCTATACGGTGAGGATATGAGCTTGACCTCGATTTAGGTAAGGTTTTGAAGGTGTACTCTTGGCTCATGGCTGGTATGGAGCTGTCCCCACACTTGTAGTAATACTTCGTTCCGGGTTTAAGACCTCATAGGAAGGACACAGGGAAATTGATAAAATCACGGGAAATTATAAATGTAAGACTAGAAAATATGAAGAATGCATGTCTCTACCTTCAATCTTGACATGGTGAATGATACCAGAAGTGTAATTCAAAAGCCCTTCAAATGGATACAGCTGATTGTAAATTGTTGAAACCCCTTTGGTTATACTCTTATACTTTCCACTTTTTTTGCCATACCACACTTCACTACCTATTGATGATGGATCAAGAGGAGTAATATTTAAACCAATCTGAGCATCCCCTGAACAAAATCAAACCGACCCAGTTCAAATTTTCGATCAAACCAAAGAATCAACGCAAAAAAGAAAAAAAAAAAAGTTCTTTAGAAGTTAAAAGAAGTACGATACAAAGTAAAGTACCAGTAATCCAAGAAACCCACATTGAAGTTGGAGTAGAGATGGCTAGAGAAATCTGTTCTGGGAAATTAGAGGTGACGTTTTTCTTGAGCCTAGGATGATCCATGGGCAAATCATCGCTTCCTCGCCTCAAAGACGGGTCGAATTGGCGGGTGACGGGCTTAAATGGGCCTTCTAGAGTGGTGGGTATGTGATTTTCAGCTGCCAATAACTTCGTTAAGAGCAAGAAAACTCCTACAGACGAAATCCATGGCTTCATAGAGTTGTTCTTCATCACGGAGTTCGTTCTACTCTCTCTCCCTATAGTTGGAGTTAAAATTTTGTCTTTCCAGAAAGGAGAGCTAGAGAAGAGCATGCGGGCCTTGACACCGCATGAAGACAGTGGGGATAGGCTTAAAACTTGAGCAAAGTATTCTTCCAGATTTAGCGGTTAAGACTACCAAGGATATTCTTATGTTTGACATTTTCGGAATAGTAGTAATAATAATAATAATAATAATAATAATAATAATAATAATAATAATAATGACCATAGTAATAATAAATATTTAGATCGCTCCTCTAATTTTGATATTATTTTAAAATTAATTGATATTAAAATCTTAAGTTTAATTTTAGGCCCCGAGCCCGATTCTCCGGTGGGTGCAAAGGGAGGAAGAAGAAAAATTTTAAAGTATTTGGATCGCCCTTTTTATTATGATATTATTTTTAGATCAATATCTAATTTTTAGATTAATTAATATTAAAATCTTAAGTTTGACCTTAAATCTCAAGTTATGAGTGCAAAACTCAGGAAAAAATTTAAGAATTGAATCGTCTTTCTGATTATAATTATATTTTCATATCATAATATTATTATTATTATTATATATTAAATGATTTGTTTTTTTTTTTTAGGTGCTTTTCATTTGAAGATATAGCACATGATCATGACAAAATGAGCACAAATTGCTCTACTAAGAAAGACGGCACCTACACATTATAAATTAAAAGGTGAGAGGACGGATTAGGCTTTTGCTTAGCTAGCCAAAGAGTCATTGATGATAGCTTAGAACAAAAAGTGCAAGACAAAAACTATATCTTATACATGATGTCTTAAATATTACAGCTAACATGGTGATAATTAAAAACGACGTCACAAGTAATAATGACAAAAACTAATCCCTTGATTACCATTTTAATTATTTCTTAACACACTTTCATTTTAGTTTTTATTTTTTTTTAATTACTTAATAAATTACTTAGTTTACTTTTTTTTTTTTCTTTTTTTTTTTACGGTTTTATCTTATGTCGGAAGAAAGAAGGTTTTATTTATTTTTCAATAACTAACTGATCAACCCATGTGCTTGTGGGGCTAACCCTTCATTATAGGCAATGATCCTCCTCTTTAAGGATAATTTGCTGATTTTCTACTCCTTGTTTAATCATCATCTCTCCCTCACCTTTGTCTCTCCACGTTTGTTCATTTCTCCTCTTTTTTTTTTTTCTTTTTTTTCAAATAGTAGGAATTGGGCTGGATGGAACCCAACCCAAACCGAAGAAAATAAAAGAAAAGAAGAGTGTGGGCCTAGAGAAGGAGAAGTTGTGTTGGCCCACAAGGTTGGGTCCCAATGACATTTTTTTTATATTTTTTTCTTAAATTTAAAAAATTCTTCTGTATATTTTCAATAATAAATTATAAATTTTAATAAACTAATTAAACTCATAATATTATCAAATAAATTTAAAATATAATCGAACAAATTATTTAAACTTAAAACTAAATTCAAAAAATCATATCTACATTCCCTAGGTTCAATGACATTGCTTGTATTTGTATTTGGAGAGAGAAGACTGATGGTGGGTCCCACAATAAAGGTTGGTTCCGTCTTTCTGATTGGTGATGAATCCTGTTTGATGACTTGTCGTAGGTTGAAATCTAAGCTGATACTCCTTCTCCTTATTTGCCTAATCAAATCCAAGCCTGGCCCACGTGCCTGAGCTATTTACATATATGAGACTACTATTTGATTCGGTTTCAAATTCATGTAAAGCTTCATCTTATATATCTTATAAATGGTATGGTGTGCATCGGTGAATCGAGGTTGTATTTGATCAAATTATGAGCTACCTTATTATAATTGGGTGAAAATAATTAAAATATTAGGCGAAAATGAGTTGTATTATTATTTTTAATTAAAAAAAATCAATAATTAAATTATAATAATCTTTTAATAATAATATTTTTAAGTTTATATTATAAAATTACGTAAAAACAATAAAATTATATTAAATATTATATTTCATAACGATAGTTTTTTAATGTAACATTATTTTTTTCTTTATTTTTTTTTATATATATTATATTGTTTGTTTATCTTTGCTTGAGTGTGAAGGTAATATATTCTCTCATACAACATATGACTTGTACGAACATATGATTCAACTTTGTAAGGAAGAAATAAAAAACATTATCCAAACGATGTTCAGTAGCATGTACAGATGATATGATAACATGGCAGGGCACTTTGTGTCTGTTTGTTCTGTTAAACAAATGGCTTGCGTAAATTAACTAAACCAATTTTGGAGTGATTTGGATACGCTAATTACCTTAATTAGCGGACGGGATCAACTTAATTTTATGTCTTTATCATCATTAAGACAACATTTTTTTTTTTTTTTTGCAAAATTTTTGTCCATATGATTCGAGCAAACTAATAATATTCCTCGACATATTCGAACCCAGCTCTGGTCAAGCTTAGTACAACATTAGTCGCTTTTTTGGCAGCAAAAGAAAAATTAAAGATGAGGAAAGTTAAAGAATCACCCTCCAAATTTATCTTAGGCCTACAAATTTTTTTTCGTCTACGTGAAAAGCTGCAATTGAGTGCTAATAAAGTGTCTAAAGCAGCTTCCTTACGACCCGATTACTCAAGAGTCGAGTGATAGTAACAGGTGATTCTCTGAACGATATCTATATCCCATATCGACGAAGGCTCGATTAATTAAAATAATAATTAAAAAAAGTGACCCATTTTCATAAATAAAGGAGTCAGAGCGTCCATAACTAGTAAGCTAACGCCTAACAACATTACCAGCTGGATTAAACTGGTCGATGCAATCAATGGTGATGGTTTATTGTTGATGATGATGGTGGATGCACCTTTTTGTACACGATGATTAGGGTAGAACAAACAAGTAAATGACATAACATAAACATATTAAGGAAAGGAAGAAGGTTCGTGTGCAAGCGTGAGAATTTTGCCATGATGGAAGCCGTTTGCCATTTTGCCTCGCTGCATGGGAACAATATAATCATATCTCTATACGCAACCAAAGCCTAATATTATGGTCTGGAAGCATGCAAAAATATTTACGGAAATTAATTTTTATTTTATTTTATTTTCTTTAAACTTATAGGTCAGTGGGGAAGAGAATTTACGGTCAAACATCAAATGTAGGTTCGGTTTGAGCTCTGTTTAGGAAGTCAACAAATCAAAAAGGGCGTGATTGGCGCCTGGGATTTGAGTATCCAGAACATGGCATCACCGAATCAAATTTGTTTACCCGGAATTTATTCTTCTTTTTCTTTCTCTTTTTTTAATTTTATTATTATTATTTATTTTAATTTATTTTGTTTGTCCGCAAAAGCAGTAATGAAACCATGACATCTGTTTTGTGTACCAACAACCGTAACGGCCTAATCAGCTGATGTGGTATCCCGGCAGGTGACAGTTACCGCAACCAACGTCCTGTTATTTAAATCGTTAACTACTAGGCTCGCACGTGACACGGTAAAGGAGCAGTCTGCTTACTGGCTGCGAGAGAGGTTCAGGGAAAGCTGTTAAAAGGAGGTCAGTTTGTTAGTTGAAAATAAGAGTGGTTACAAGCGGGAAAACGGAAAATTTACAAAGTTAATATTTTTATTAATAAAAAGCGTTACAGTTAGTTGACGGCGTTAAGGGGTGGAGGGCGAGTTGTCTATAAAAGAACGAATTTCAGTCTGACCCCAACACTTTCTTCTTTCGTTATCGTGCTACATTCACACACTGAGAGAGAAGAGAGAGAGTGATAGAAATGGCAATGGCGGTTTCTGCAGGAAGGAAATGGTTCGGTTTGTGTTTGGCTCTGCTCGTAACGATGCTCGCCGGAACAATGTTGGCCAGAGTTTCCAAGGACCAGATCTCTGATACTTGGTAAGCCTCTCCCACTCTCTCTACCTTTCTAGGATGTCTATGGCTTCTGTTCTCTCTGTTCTAAGAAGCAGAGCTATCCCTGTCTCTTTTCAGGAGTTACGAATTTCATCGTCATTTTGGTCCATTGTTTTTTTTTTCTCCTGAATGCATGCCATTTTCGCCGAGCTTTTCAAACCACGCTTCACCTTGTTTGAAGAAGTTTCATAGAAACAGGGAGCTCATTCAGAGCATTATGGCGTCTTTGAACGAAGCCATTTTCAGAAAATTCGTAGACATTCCTAGGAATCTCTTAAAGTACTTTAGTTAGTCTTTTTCTTTGATCTGGTACCTACTCTTGTGTGTTCTTAACTAATTTTTACAGGAATGAGATAGTAGAGAAGTTCCAAAGGTCAGCAAACTCAACAATGGCGGCGAGGTCGGTACTTCTTAATTTCTTCTCTCTTTAATTGATCAACCAAACGCCGTATTAGAATGAGAATCAATTCACCAAATCTCTCCCCCTTGCCTTAATGGTTGATCCGTGTGGTCCCCAAACGGATTGTAGACCGTTGGATTCTTGTCTTTTCTACTTGCCCAACTACATTTAAGAATCTCAACGGTTTAGATCTGGATCCTTACATCCTAGCCGTTTATTCCGTTATCGTCTCTACTTCTTTGGATTCCCTATGTGAATAACCGACTACTAGCTCACACTTCAAGATACCTTGTCATTCTAATAACTACCCTCCAAAGTTGCTGTTAATTACAACATTATATTTCTACATCTAAAAACAGACTCAAGGGCAGTGAAGTAATTTCAGAAATAAATACACAATAGGGGATTTTCCCGCCGACGAGTCGCCTCGGTCTTCTCTCTCTCTCCCTCTCTCTGCAGAGAAAACGCTTTTTAACGGTTTTTACTGGAAAGCAAGCAACGTAGTGCGAGTGTGAGTGGGTCTCTCTCTCCACCTTGAGCGTTGTGCGCACACACCCCTCCTGTCATTACTCCAATCCCGCCACGTGTCCTATGTGATTTTCCTTGTTTATCGAATTCCCCAAAGTAGCCCCCAACGCTGTCACGTGATTTGGTCATTGCATATTATTATCTTTGCATAATTTTGGGAGATTGTTCAAAGATCCGGTATGAACCATGTTTGTTTTCTCAACGGGGTTTGATTTGTTTCAGGCTGGAAGAAGATGAGACTGATGCGAGACTGAACACTGACCACCATGAGTTGGACGACCCAGAAGAGATTGTTGCCATGGTTGAAATGTGGGTCCCTTAGAACAGTTTTTGAGATTATGCATGAATATGTATATGTTTTAGACTTGTTGACATACAGCTCATTACTCATCACTGACCATAACTACTCCATGTTGTTCGTCTGCTGCATATCATATTGCTTTTTCAGGCTTCCCCACATGAAAGATGTACATTCATGTTTTACCGACACAACACATTGAACACAAATACATTTACATTGTTTCTTCCCTATATGTGTTGTGGTTGAAAGGGGCACCTTTTCTTAGAAGCTTACAATTGTGGTTGAATTCTTTTAATCAATTTGATGGGATCATAGTCATGATAGGATACTGCATATCAAGTATTGAATTCTTAACAAAGGTGAAATTAGTATATTGTTTCTTACATGCCAGCTCACCCACGTGTGACCATAAAGAGACCAGAAAAGATAATTTGATACCCTGTCTCTTTCCCATACTTTCTTCTATCCGTTATAATGGAAATAACCGAGACAAAAGTTGTTTTTCCCTTACGCTCTTTTAATTGCTTTTCTTTGACTGATTTATTCATAGAAGAAATTTACCACTACCGACACACACCCCACACTGGCCATTCCAATCTATTGACTCTATACCCTCTTTTTTTTTCTTTTATATATACATATATATATATATATATTTACTTGACAAGTATAAATTTTGTAATTATGATTATGTTTGATCTACAGGAGCATTAGGAATAGTACAGAAAGAAGGAAGCTGGGTTACTTCTCTTGTGGGACCGGCAATCCAATCGATGACTGTTGGCGTTGTGATCCCAACTGGCACAAAAACCGAAAGCGCCTTGCCGATTGCGGGATCGGTTTTGGCCGAAATGCAGTTGGAGGACGTGACGGCCGTTTTTACGTCGTAACTGATTCAAGCGACCATGACCCGGTCAACCCCAAACCCGGAACTCTCCGCCATGCTGTTATCCAAGACAGACCACTGTGGATCGTGTTCAAAAGAGACATGGTGATACAGTTGGAACAGGAGCTGATCATGAACAGTTTCAAGACCATTGATGGTCGTGGGGTCAATGTCCACATTGCTAATGGTGCATGTATCACAATCCAGTACGTTACTAATGTGATCATCCATGGTTTGCATATACATGACTGTAAGCCGACTGGGAATGCTATGGTGAGAAGCTCGCCTAGTCACTTTGGGTGGAGGACTATGGCTGATGGGGATGCTATCTCCATTTTTGGGTCTAGTCATATATGGGTTGATCATAACTCCCTTTCTAATTGTGCTGATGGGCTTGTTGATGCTGTTATGGGGTCCACTGCAATTACCGTTTCAAACAATCACTTTACTCATCACAATGAGGTATCTCTTCTTTACTGCATTTCTGTTATAGTGTTGAACCATCTTGTTTCTTACTTTTGAACAGGGATTTTTTTTAATTAAAAAAATTATTGTTCTGTAAAAAACAGGTGATGCTGTTGGGACACAGTGATTCTTATACAAAGGACAAGCAAATGCAAGTCACCATTGCATACAACCATTTTGGTGAGGGTCTGATTCAGAGAATGCCAAGGTAGTTTTACTATTATTCAACCACCCATCAAGCAAATGATTAAAACATCTTGTAAAATTGAGAGTTGCTCACATTTCTTTCTATAATAATGCCAGATGTAGACATGGATATTTTCATGTGGTGAACAACGACTACACTCACTGGGAAATGTATGCAATCGGTGGGAGTGCAAACCCCACCATCAATAGCCAGGGCAATAGATATGCTGCTCCGGCCAACCCATTTGCAAAAGAGGTACTTTACTTAACCCCCTCCCTCCCGTTTGTGGTCAATAAATAGTTCAAATCATTAATCACATGCTGAAATATCTTTCCTTTTTTTTTTTTGGTGTGTAGGTGACCAAGAGAGTGGAAACAGCTGCAAGCGAGTGGAAGGGGTGGAATTGGAGATCAGAGGGAGATATGCTGGTGAATGGTGCTTACTTCACCCCATCTGGTGCTGGAGCTTCATCTAGTTATGCCAAGGCTTCGAGCTTGGGAGCAAAATCTTCATCAATGGTGGCAACTATTACTTCTGGTTCTGGTGTTCTTGGTTGCCGCAGAGGCCATCCTTGCTAGTATTCAACTCTCACAAAATTCCCTGCTTCCTTGTTTTTTTTGTTCTTTTTTTCTTACTCCGTTGATTTGTCAATCATCATCATCACCAATCCCCTGTTTTCTCCCACCCTGGTCAAGTGTACATTTTTTACACGTGTCCTTGTTTCCACTTTGTTCTGTGTCCCTGGTTTTTCCCCTTCCCCAACCTCGGCCTGCTTCCATTGAGAAAATTAAGAAGCCAAATATATATATATTTAGTAGGAGCAGGTGCAGAAGCGTTGTTGTTTCATTTTGATCCTTCTTTTCTCAGTTTTTTGGCTTTAATGGCTTTCCTCATCCTTCTTCTTCGTAACTTCGTAAGTTCTAACCTCCTCCGGCTTTGCATGTCTTTTTGCTTCCTTAAAGAGTCAACGTTGTCTGTCTTTAATTACATACACCTTTTCTGTCTAGTGAGTTTACAGGATCTGAATGATTTTTAGAAAAAGAGGGTTTTTTTTTTTTTGGTGTGTTTTTATTTTTCCATACCGTTTGTGTCTAGTAATACAGGCAATCTGTACGGTGATTACCGAAACTTCAATTGTTGAATGGAAGCAAAGGTTTTTTAGTTTCTAGTAGAAGGATTGTGATTATGGTTGGGGTATAATGTTCTTTTCATAGAATTACCTTTTTCATCTTTCACGCTATCATTATATTTCATGTGCTCTCCACCATACCCACCTGACATTGATCATACCATCACCCAACATCATCATATATTATTGATTGATTCTCTCCATAACTAAAGAAGGGAATGAAATTCCAAAGCTAGGTAGTAAGAAAGAATATTTAACGACAATTTTTAGCATAATCATACCGAAACACTTGACAAGACAGAACAACAGCAAATTGATTGACCAACTTTTTACTACATATGGTTCTGTTGTCAAATGGGTTGGATGCCAGTTGCCTGCACTGCATCGGTATGTAACGGAGTAAGTAAGAAAAAGGCACATTCTGTTAAAAGATGGGTTTGTAGAAAGTTATAAAATCCGACTTGTCCAGAAAAAAACGACATGTCGGTAGCGAAAAGAAAAGGGGATTTCAGCATGGCGGCATGTCGAAATAAGGTAGCGATCATCGAACTTTCATTAAAAGTTTTCACTAAGCTCTGGTTGGTAAGCAGGGTATGCATGGCACGTGTATAGAATTCACAATTTTTATTAATTGCAAATATAGATGCGTACCTTTCCGATGAGGAGTACTTAACATGCATGGAAGAACGACAGCCCCCCCTTCTTCATTCTTCATTCTTCGTTAGTCAACTAAACAGACATAATATTATGGAATTATGTATTTTCATTCTCATTCTTAAAACTTTAATTAGATGATATTACGTGCTAATCTTCTCATACTCAATCACTCTTGTTTCCTCTTCTCATACATGATTATAAGTTTGCATACACTTAGTCAACAAATAAGAACAAAATCTGGCACTTATTTCACGAGCAATGACATGTGGCATTCGGATTCTAGGTACCTAATCAATTTGTTTCTCTTCTTTTGATTAAAATCAATTAAATGGATCACCTTCTCGAGATTGTTAGCTCAGATCAATGTCGCCCTGCAATCTGCATGCCTTTCTTAATACTTATTACCTTCAACCGTCCCCTAACCCTACCAGTACCATCCCTCTAATTAATAAATTCCCGTCTTATAAATTAGCCCTTTCCTCCATGCATAACCCAACTCATCATCTGCAAGAGAAATCTAGAGAGATCAAGAGAGAGTGTTAGAGATGGCCAAGCTGTTTGTAAGTTTCATGGTGATTGTGTTAGTGAGTACAGTGCAGTTCGGGAATGCTCGTAAGGTTCCGACTGATGACCAGATCACTACGCTTGTGGTGCAAGATCCTGATGAGACTGCACCAAAGGCGGTTTCACCAGTCGCCGGACCCGGAGTTGATGACAAGAAGAATATCATTTACGGCGGTGTGGGTGGGTTTGCCGGTGGCTACGCTGGAGTGTTGCCGGCTCTTGGTGGTATCGGTGGTGTTGGTGGGGTTGGTGGTGCTAGTGGGCTTGGAGCTGGAGTTGGTGGGCTTGGTGGCCTTGGAGGCCTTGGTGGCCTTGGTGGCCTTGGTGGAGCTGGTGGCCTGGGTGGTGTTGGTGGCCTAGGCGGTGTTGGTGGTCTAGGCCATGGTGGGCTTGGTGGGCTCGGAGGTGCCGGTGGGCTTGGCGGTGCTGGGCTTGGAGGCGCTGCAGGTGCCAGTGGAGTGGGTGGGGCTTCCGGTGGTATAGCTCATCCAACTCCCTGATGGAATAGCACTTCACTAGCTCCCAAAATTAGCTAGGAAATTCTAATTAGTACGCCGTCGTATCGTGTTTTTCTTAGGACTGTTTGGTTCGCTTCATTTCAAAAGTTCGTTATTTCTGTTGTATTCCTTCCCTTCGTGTCTACCTAGTCAATGTCGTTTACGTAACGTTCGTTGTTTCGTGATTTTGTAGCCGCATGCATACATGCATGCATGTTTTAATTAATGTTTTTCTAATTATTAAAATTAAGCTTCAATCCTCTTTATCCAAGTACCATCCATATACATAAATTATACATATGATTATAAAAATCTGCTCATTACCCTAAGCCTATGTTTGGATTTGGACGGTCCAACCCTTTCACCAGGAGCCATTTTCAGTTCCCACATGAAATCCTCCAAATGTTTTCTTTCTATACATAATGTCGATCTCATGCATGTTTGTTTGTTCCCCTCTTAATCAATTAATTAAACATTAATTAACTTTTGCTAATTGGACTTCCAACCATGCATACTATGCATTAAGTTCAATCATTGGAGAGAAAAGAATATTCAACCTTATGATGTTTGGATTGTGTGTGTGGGCTTGGGTGTGTGAAAGTGTAAGATAAGAACAAATGGAGAAGGAGACGCATGGATATACATTAGGGCATATCAGGAGGAGGAACTAACCCATGTAGTTTTAAGTGTAATTAGAGTTTGATCATACTATGTTTCCCGTTTGTTATGAAAATCCTTTTGTATTGGAGCTTAAGTTTTGAAAATTTTGTACGTAAGAAAAATAAGTTATTTTAGTGATAATTAAATTGATTTTTAGTTGGAAAAATAAGATGTCGACACTCGACTGTGAAGTGGCGAAATGTATAATTATATATATATATATATATAATTAAAAAAAGATCGACCTATCAAAAATACAAAATAACTCATAAATTCTCAAAAATAAGACTGGGAGTTGCAACATCTTTGAGAGAATTATTAAGACTAGGAGGCTCCGCCGGAGAAAAACTCTGGTTTTGCCCCTCTGACTCATTGAGCATCAAGACTACCTCCCTCATGGAGGGCCGGTCGGTAGGGGACATACTCGTACACATTAGACCAATTTTCAAAACAGTCAACATGTGACTAACAACATGATTCCTACTACTACTGCTACTCTCATCCAAACTCAATCGAGCATCTAGTATCCCATGAGTCAACGAATGCTCACGGATATACCTTCGGACCAACGTCACTAGATCGCCCCCCTGATCCAACGACTGTACGGGAGTCTTCCCTGTCAACAACTCCAACAGAACCACCCCGTAACTGTATATGTCACATTTTTCTGTTACTTTCATCGTATATGCATATTCTGCGAGCCAAACAAAAAAGGTAACTTCAAGAATGTATCGGAAACTGGAAGTTTTTTTTTTTTTTTTTTCTTTTTTTTGAAAAAATCATTGAAATATGTGTTAAACTTACCGGGAGCAATATACCCATAGGATCCGGCAACTGAAGACATTGTTTTAGACTGAGGCATGTCAATAACTTTGGCCTACCCAAAATCTCCAACATGGCCTTCATATTTTTCATCTAATAAAATATTATTTGATTTGATATCTCGATGAATAATCCCCGGTTTGCAATCATGATGCAAGTAAGCAAGACCCTCTGCAGCTCCAACCGCGATTCCAAACCGAGTCGGCCAATCCAAATTGCAGTTTTGTCCGTGAAGCAATTCACCTAAACTACCCTTTTCCATGTACTCATACAGGAGTAGATTGTAACCTTGGTGGTTACAGAATCCGTAAAGCTTAATGATATTCCGATGCCGGATCTTTCCAACGGTCAAGATCTCCGTCCGGAAGCTGTTCTCTACGTTGTTCCCTTCCCTGTTCCAGGCTAGCTTCTTCACCGCTATCGTCTGTCCCAAAGAAGTAATCTCGGCCTTATAGATGGTCCCACAACCTCCCCTTCCAATAGCAAACTCATCATGGAAACTATTAGTCGCCTCGATTAAGTCTTGGAAAGCGAATCCTTCTTTAGGAGGAAAGTAGATATCAGAATCTAGAGAAGGCGGAGCAGTTTCCTTGTCCTGTTGTAAAGAGGAAACTATTTTGGGTTGATGTCTCATTATATACAAAATGATGGCGATAAGTATTAGAGAAATCCCGCCTATAGCAGCTGCCACTCCTGTAATGATTTTACCTCGAACTGTATCGGAATTTTTCCGAGGAATAGAAGGAGAGGAAGAATCTATCCCGCAACCACCAATGGGACCACCACAGAGCCCCTTGATGGCAGAGACCACTAACTCATCTCTCCCCCCCGCCCCCTCTCTCTCTCTCTCTGTGTCTGTGTAGTTGGTGAAAGTGAAGGAAGGAACTTATACAAGCTTTTTTGAAGAAAAAGTTGGAAACTGCAGTCATTCTCTTTAACAGTTTTTTTTTCTTTTCGCTGAATTAAATCATATGATTAATAATTTATTTCATTACTGAAGTCTAAATCTTGTAATTGGCTCAGATTCTCTTTAACCGTATGAACTACGTACTATATATTAACATCTGATTAGGTTCCGTCTAACTTTGAGACTATTACTGATCTTAGAGATTTAAATTTCATAATGAGAATAGAGTCTCTGGTCCCTCCACTTCTTAGTAAAATGGGAAGCACGGTGCCAAAGAAATCCCTTGAGAACTAAGAAACAAAACACTAAAAGGGTTTTAGGACAGATGTATTTACCTAGCTAAATGACGAAAATATCCTTCTATACTTTTTCTATCATGCACTGTGCATAACATTAATACTGGGAAGGGTTTTAGGGACGTTACAGTCTTTTCACTCAATAATCGTCTGCACTAAGAATATAGAACAGCGTCCCGTCATCAATCCCCGTCCTCTTTAACTCAGCCTTGAAAGTACTGAAACGCGACCCGGTACGAACTCTCCCGAGTCGACTCAATGAAAAACCTCTTTCCTAACGGCCGGAGATAACTGCTGTCCGCGGTCCTGAGACCTCTAAAAGGACAACCAGAACAGGCCGAGTCACCACCAACTCGGTCCGTCTTTTAATAAGAGAGCAAAATGAGATAAAACTCACCGGAAGAGTAATTTTTCTGAACCTTTCTTCTTCATCTTCTTCTTCACATGTGGTGCGGGTGCATGTGATTTTCTGAACCAGCATCAATAATATTAATACTCATCTGATTGAAACGTCCAACAAACATATCTAACCGTCCGATCTGCCATATGATTGATTCATCACCGTTTTTTGTTTGTTTTTTTTTAATGGCCAGATCCACTTTTGGGACCCACGAATAGTAAACTCTGAGTTGGAACTTGGTTGGATGAGCACGAAGACCAACCAGCAACCGTATCTTATTTAAGCGTAGAATACGCGTACATTTTTACAGGTCCTCTCATAACATGCGCACGTCATTAGAGCTATCAGAAACCGACACGTGCACGCTAACAATTTTGAAAAAGGTTTTTGACGACTCTCTGACATCTGACGTGGCGGAGACGTGAAAATGATGTCGTATTTATGTTTTTCTTGGGCCGTTTGATGATTTCAGCGTTATTGGATTTTTTTTTGTAATGGGCTGAATACTTTGTTTTAATGGGCTTAAGCCGATGAACTATATTATGTGGGCTAAAATATGTTTTTCTTGATCCATGTTTCACTTTCTGTTTACTTTATCGTATTTGGATTTGTAATAGACAGCACGGATTTGAATCGATCAGACCACGGATTAATTACTTTTATTCGTTATTTTTTTTTTAATGTTATTTAATATATAAATTTAAGTGATTTATTTAATTATTTTTTTTCATAAAGTAATATTATAAAAATAAAAAATAATTCAATATTAATTTTTATTTTATTAAAAGAGTTAATTTATATATTTTTAAATTATTAAATTTTAAATAAAATATTTAATTATTTAATTAAATTAATAAGAATTATTTTATTATTATTTAATTAAAATTTCATTATTTATTTCAACTCGATTAAAATATTTTAATATTTTTTATAAAAAAATTAACTTATTTAATAAAATAAAAAATTAACTCCTTCAATCCCATTCAATTCAATTGGGCTTTATCTCCTGGGCACACGTGGCAGAAGGCAGTAGCCCCACCCTCGAGCGAGTGAGAGAGTCAAACCACAGTTGATCAATAGTTCCACTGCGAATATACCATCGGTTTTTTCCGTTTGATTTCAACTCCAGTTCTATCAGCTTCTTCTTCGTGCGAGAAACTGGAAACGAATTGAAAATAGAAGAAGAAATTAGGGTTAGATTTTGAAGCTGAAATGCAATTGTAATAAACGAAGGTGGGGAAGAAATGCAGGGACTGGTGCTCAATACGCCATTCATTTCAAGAGGGAAAAAGCTTCCCTTTTCGCATTTCGTTGACGCTTTGCCATCTTCTACTAATATTCCTAGAAAGATTACTTCGCCTTCATGTAAGCTTGTTCATTTCTTTAATTCCGCGGTATCTCCTTTGGCTAATGAAATTCTTATATGCATAATTCATATAGTTAATGTTGCGTAAACTCTGTCTGAAATTTGGTGCATACTGAAACGAATCACCTGAGTTTTCTGTACCTTTTACTGATTTTAGATGGATAGAAGTTCAATTTTGTTCAATCGAAGTTGCAGAAATTTCTAGAATGTAAGAATTACATTGCTATATTGATTTATTAAACATTGTTCTTGCGGTTTTATGCTTATAGCTAGATGCGGAGGAATATCAGGATTGAATGTGGGATGCAGAAAAATCCGGACACGAGCATCTAATTTGAGTATTGGATCTGGTGGCTATGAAGAGCAGGAAGAAAAAGATAACCAGAAAATATTTCCAAGCAGTTCATCTGGTGACAGTACAACTGAAATGTGAGTTTATATTTTACTTTCTTAACCTTGATAGCTTTACAAAGTGATACATCATAAATTTTGTCTGTGGAAATTTCTTTGGCGATTAGTGTAACATATGCAGGGTTTTTATTTTATCACGATCAATTGGGTCAGAGAATAGTCATTGGTCTCTTGCTTTCTTCCCCTTCTGTCTTATTTCCATTTTCATGTTGACACCAATAAGTCGCTTTTCTTTCTATCCATATAGCTAATAGTACCCTTGGTTTGGCAGTGAAAAGCCTACAAAAGGAATTCCCTATGCTCTCTCTATCGCTCTTGTGCTTTTTGGATGTGGTCTAGTATTTTCCTTGATTGCCTTTGTGAAAGGAGGTCCTTCATCGATCATAGCAGCAATTGCAAAATCAGGCTTCACTGCTGCATTCTCATTAATATTTGTTTCTGAAATTGGGGACAAGGTGAATGATATCCTATGCATTTATAGATTTTAAGTTAGTTTACATGCTGCATTCTCCCCCTCTCTTTTCATAGAATCTCTAATGTAATGTCCTGGCTGTTGAACAGACATTCTTCATTGCTGCGCTTTTAGCTATGCAATATGAGAAAGTGCTGGTATGACATTTGTTTAGCCCAATTATTGCTTAATATTTTTGGAATTACAAGTCCTTATGAGATGTTTGATCATGGAACAGGTTCTTTTAGGATCTATGGGTGCTCTTTCTCTTATGACTGTACTTTCAGTTGTAATAGGGAGGATATTTCATTCAGTTCCCGCTCAATTCCAGACAAGTAAGTTGTAGTTCTTAAAAGATGTCCTTTTTAGCATCTTGGTTGTCTAAAGGGACTAAAATCTTTTGATTACTCTCTTATTTGGAACTTTATTCCTTAGAGTTGGCTTTAGCCACTCCAAAACATATATGCATGAGGATAATACTAACACTACTGCCACGCTTTCTGCACAGCCTTGCCAATAGGTGAATATGCAGCAGTAACTCTTCTATTGTTCTTTGGTCTCAAGTCGATTAAAGATGCATGGGATCTTCCCTCTAAAACAGTTGAAAGTGGGGATAAAAGCAGCCCTGAACTTGATGAATATGTTGAAGCAGAGGAGCTTCTAAAAGAAAAGGTAGAAACGAGAAACCCCTAAATTCTGATAACCAGTATATATCACTCTCTACCTTCAATCTTTCTTTATATTGCTTTTCTTTTGCGTTTATCTTTTTTTTTCTTCCCTCAGGTGTCAAAACGACTGTCCAACCCCCTTGAGATTGTTTGGAAGTCATTCAGCCTTGTATTTTTTGCTGTAAGCACCTTATGTCTTCATCTGCACCAATGGCATAGATTTGAATGGATAATATTATTATCTTAAAAATTTTGAATTCCTTTTAAAAAATTTGGTTTTAGTGGTTCAGATTATCGACTTGTGACTTTCGACATGTATCCTAACCTCAGCTTGGAGTTTAGATGATGTAATTTAAATTGAGGATTCATGAATTATAAGTTTTATCATGTTGCTTTCAGGAATGGGGTGATCGGTCAATGCTTGCAACAATTGCTCTAGGAGCTGCACAGGTGCAATTTGTCTACTTTCAACTATTTAATGTGATGAGAAAACCAATCCTCCCCCTTCACATTCATCTCAAATTCTCAATTATATGTATATATCTCTCTCTATACAGTCTCCATGGGGTGTGGCAAGTGGAGCCATTGCAGGACACTTGATCGCAACTTCTTTTGCAATTCTAGGAGGAGCAATTCTTGCCAAGTACATTTCCGAAAAGCTGGTAAGGACACCAACTTTCTCCCGATACAATGATGTTCCAACTTCTTGCATATTGGACTTGTTCATATCAATTCACTCTATTGACATTCAGGTTGGCTACTTGGGAGGTGCCCTCTTTCTAGTTTTTGCTGTAGCCACATTTTTTGGGGTCTTCTAGAGATAGTCCATGAGATCGTGGATATAGAGTTCGGAGCAACAATCAACAACATTTATCCTGCGATAAGTGCATAGAAAGAAAATGTAGCAAATCATAGGCCATTATAGATTCTAGAAGGCCATATTTCATACTTTGACAATAAAATACTTGCAGTTAGTTAGTTCTTTCATGTACAATTATTACACAGAAATCTAGTTGATGGTTTTTTTTATATGAAAACTTTTGTACAACATCTGTCATTAGCATCACTCTTTGTATAAACTGACCGTAAGAGGGAAACTGTTTGATGTGTTATATTTGATCTTTTATGTTGATTCTCAACGTGGGTCCATAGCCTCTTACCTATAGCCTCCATCTATTTTCGGAATTTGAAATCCTCTTAGATTTTAATCATTCAGCTATACATTGTTCAGATCGAAAAGCACCATTTGAAAGCAAACGACAATTCGTTTTTCAAGCCTTCTTAAACCCGGCCTCAAAACATCAGCATCTCCCCAGACGAGACACGTATCATTTCTTCTAGGCTCACCCAAGCACCACCCACCAGTCACAACATTGTTCCCACTGTCCCGTTTTAGAATTTCTCGATCAATATTATCTAGGACAGGATCTTCCGACTTGAACCTCGTAGCAAAGGCGGCCCCACTTTTGATCATGAGATCAATATCAGAGGATCCGAGGAACTGAGGCTCGTCTTCAGGAGGCCTCTAGAATGTGGAATAGAGTAAGTTGTCATTTATTACGGTCCTGTTGAACTGTCTGCTGTTACATACAACTGTTGGGAAGTAGTTCAAAAGGGCGGAAGCTGTGTTTGAGAAGTACATCAAGAGGGTCCTTGGAATGTAGCCAAAATGCAGAACTCCATAACCTCTCGGCTCAAGATGGAAAATGAAGATCCTGTAAGAGGGTCAGGTAAGACTTGCTTAGTTATAAACATTACTTTGGCAAATCAGTAATTAGATCTAGGAAAGAAAAAACTTCCATAGAGATGCTTTCATAAATCTGGAATCTTACTAACAGTACCCAAGTCTCTAAATCTGTTAAACACATACAAATTTCGAATCTCTTCCGGTAAGTTACTAGAAACTAGATGATGCTCTTCAGTTCCCTTATACGTAAAAATGTGATTTTACGATTGACTATATGAACTTATAATTTCACATTCAACCACTTCATCTCTGTCATACAGAGTTCAAAAATCCGTCATTTCAACCTTCTAACTAGTACTGCAACATAATTCAGATATTGAAAATTCAGAAAACAATTATAGAGAAAAAAGTAATACAAGAGCCAGCCAGACCTGTGAATTGCTGAAAAGAATTAGGCAAGTCTCTCTTCTGAGTAGCATAAAACATTGAACTTTTCTCAGAAAGATAGAGACCCGGATCAACAACCACTGATCTCAACTTCCTACTCCCATACCACAAAAATGATTGATATATACATATATATATATATAATAACTCAAATTCAATATTCGAAGCAAAAACAAAGGCAATGTATATGCGTAAGAGATAAAATTGATCATACTCTCTCCAGCCAATGTAGCTTGAGTGGTCCACAAAGTTTAGATATTTGGGCAGATATGATAGTATGTGAAGAAGATCTAAGACCCCATCGAAACAAAAAAAAAAAACCCAAATCAAATTTTTATCAATCAACCAAATATGGGAATGAAATAAATTCAATTTGTACTATGCATACCATCTTGAGTAAAGAGTGGGTAAGCATCAGCATTTAGACTGATGAACCAATCCCAATTTGCGACAAACGGAGAAGTATGGAAGCTGCATGGAGCCTTGAAGAAATGGAGGAGGAGCTTTTAGGGTAGACGACATCGGGTTTACCAATAACATTTACATTCCGGGCAGCTTTGAAAACAGAAACCGATTGAACGACGAGAGCGAGGAATTCACGGTCAGCTTGGGCACGAAGTGGTCGAGGTGGAGGAGGTAGTGATTTTTAGGGTGGTAGGCGGCAAAGAGAAGGCGGAGGATCCGAGCGGAGTCTCCATGGGATCCGGAGATGAGGTAGGCGATGGAAGGGGGAGTTGGATCGGAGGAGGAGGAGGAAGCGCGGTGAGGTTGACGGGTAGGGAAGAGAAATGGGTCGGGTTTGGAGGGGAAATCGAAAGGGAAGGAAGAAGGGTGGAGGAGGAAGGAAGAAGAGAAGGTAGAGGAGGAGGACGAAGATGAAGAGGAAATGGAGAGGAAGAAGATAAGGGAGAAGAGAGAAGCGGTTAAATGGAGAGTATAGTTTTTGAGTCGGCGAGAGCGGTGCTTGTTGTAGCGGAGGAGAAGGAGGACGAGGAGGAGAGTGGTGGTGGGTTTTGCATTTCTTCTTCTCCTTCTTCACAGGATTAAGGAAACGGAGCTTGTTGTTGTCTGTGTCTGGTGTAGTCGGTCCATCATCACCTACGACTCTCTCTCTCTCTCTCTCTCCGTACCTCCTCTCCCCTTATTTGCTCCTTCAATTTTTTTTTTAATGATTTTTTTTGGCTTTGTTAGTTCATAGTTGTTGCTTGCTTCAAATTACGAGTTCAGATTGAACGCAAATTTATACCGATCCATCCATTGAGTTGATCTTTTAATCTTCATCTAGGGAATGAAAAAGTGCCGCACATCAAGCAAATATGACCCATTAATTTCGTATTAATTTATAATTACGTGATATTTTCTTATCAATTATGCTTTAGATAAAGATTAAACAGTTTAGATTAATCGGTCAATACAACCCGGCACTAAATCTAGATGGAGATCATTCCAAATTTAATTTATGTAACATTTTATTGTAAACCCTAAAGAGCTTAATTACAAAGGAGAGTTATTGAAACTACAAAATGAACTCTTTCTAATTCTTTGGCCAAAGAACACTCTATCTAATGGTAAGTTTGAAAGTTATAAACATTGATTCTCATTTTAGATAGTTTTTCCACCTTAAGAGGTAGTTCTAGTTAAATAATTTATGTTCTTACATTTTAGTATTAAAATGAATTCTCTTACTATAATAAATATATCATATGATAGTTTTACGGTACGATGATCTAATAATTATGATTATTATTAACATTTTATATATCAAATAGAAACCTAGATGAAGAACATGTAAGTAACATCATCAACCATTAGGACTCTAGGTAGTAGTTAGTACATGAATGTAGTAGTTCAAAAAGAGTAAACGTTTTGAAGTAGTTTGCAAGAACCAAAAGTAGTGTAAGAAGTATGTTCATATAATTTAACTTACAATTTTTTTATCAACAAACACCAATAATCACAGAATTGCAAACCCAATCCCACACTAATTGACTCAAAATACATGAAAGCACATAATCACAAACTAAGAGAAAATCAAACAACTTTTCTTTTGGCGAACTAGAATACTAATTTCTTTTAATAGGTTAAATGGATAATAAAGCTTAATAATGTCTCTGCCCCATATGTAACATGTTGACCAGAAGGGATAAGAGACCTAACTTCAGCAAAACCACTTGCATGCTTAAATTGTCCGGTCCCACCAGTTATAGACAAATGTGATATGGTATTTCCAATTCTAAATATCTCATAAATGTTAATGCTATCACCGTATTCGGCCGTAAATGCCATCATTTGTGTCGACCCATCTGCCGAGCTAGCCACATAGACCCCAAGACCCTTCCCAACCGTCTGCGAGCCGAGCTCGGGTGAAGTCGTAAGCACATCATCAATGACAGTTATTGTTCCGAATCCAAGCCCTAGTCTATCAGGTCCTAACTGTGTCTGAGGGCTATTAAGATTGTTATTGTTTGAGTTTTTTCCATGAGAATTCCTGCCAAAAGTCGTGCCAGCTAAGCCAGTGCCTAATGGGATGCCGTTGACGCCATTGAAAGTTGGAATAGCCCCATTGGCATTCGGGATGGCAACTCCACCTTGTGGTGGGAGGAACCCAATGGGTCTGGCAAAAGGTACTTGGCCGGTGTATATGTTGCCGAGCAGGCCAGTTATTGGCCTAGCTGTGGGGTTGCTACCGCCTAGAATGTCGTGCATGTAGAGTTCGAGTACCGGTTTGTGCCTGGTCGCTGTTGTAGGGTCAATGGCTGCTACATTGGGTGCTGCCATGAGTAGAGAGGTAGTTAACATTGCAAGGAAGAATGAAAGTGATGGTACTTTCAACATCTTGAAAAGTTGGAGGAATTTGCTTTTCCTTTTGTTTGTAGGTTGAGAGAGGTTTTGGTTTTCGTTGTGAGTGTGAGTGTGAGTACGAGAATGGTTGCAGAGATGTAGTGTTTATATAGAGGCGAAAGCGAGATGTAAGGTAGAGTTGATGAGAGTTATAGAAGATGGTGAAGTTGTGGGAAATGTATTGCATTATGTTGCCAAAATAGAACCTCCAGGCAGTAAGATTAGGAGTTAACTGGGCATCTGCTCCGCTTGAGGATTGTTTGGATAAAATATCTGAATTTGATATGGAATAATAACTTAAAAAATAGAAAAAGATGTGATTTACAGAACTTCAGTTTGTTAATAAAATTGTCAACTTCAACCAAAAGCACGTTTGACTAGAACCATGTCAGTGGAACAACTAAGAAAATGTCAGAACGTGAGTGAGAAACAAATCAATTCACTTACGTAGTTAAGATAGACTGAATCGTGAATGACAGTCACGAATTTTGTATGTAGGATTTGGTCAAATTAGTATCTATCCAAGCCCATGTTTGGAATGACGTGACATTCGATCGATGGTTAGATTGATCCATCCATACGATATGTTGGAATGATATGAAATGTTCGGATGAGTTCGATGGTTATAGATTGATCCATCCATACGATATGTTTGGATGATACGAACTGTTCGGTTGAGTTCGAATCCGTACAATGCCCGTTAAAAAATTCATACGGCAGACAGATTGACCAAATCCATTGAAATTTGAGACGTGAAACGAGAGTTAGAATCGATGGAACAAAATGCATTTATAGAGTTTCAAGTACAAATATGCTTGGCCCGTTCAAGGAACAGAAGTCCTTTATGTCCATACAAGGCAATTTTTCCTTACGGGTACAACCATCAGATGGCTTTTCTTTTGGTCTAAAAAGCAACATAATGAACTACATGTAACTCTCTCCCTATGATTACACAGATTCCTTACTAGCTGTGGCCGCTAAAATCTCGTATAAATCCGAGTAATAGAAAAAACAGTCAGCAAGCAAAGAAGACAAAAATGAGCCCCTTAGTAGTCCATTCCACCCATGCCACCACCCATTGCCGGAGCCTCCCTATCGTCCTTGGGGAGTTCAACAACCACTGCTTCAGTTGTTGTCAACAAAGAAGACACGCTGCATTGTACAAGGGCAGGAGGGATTAAGGCTGTCTCTGGTTTGATAATTAAATGAATACCAAGTAAAAAGTGATGAAAAATTGCTTACCTGGCTGCATCAACCAAAGCAGTTCTAATTACTTTCAATGGGTCTATAATTCCAGATTTGACCATGTCCACATATTCACCTGGTATGCAGTCGAATAAGATACAGCACGTTGGATAACATGGATATAAATATCATCATTGATTAATTGAAGAAAGAAGGAAAAAGAAGGAAAAAGAAGGAAAAAGAATGTACCTTTGGCTGCATCATAACCAAGATCTTGGTTGTCTTGCTCCAACAGTTTACCAACAACAATGGCCCCTTCAACTCCGGCGTTAGAGGCAATAGTGTGCACAGGTGTCTGTATAATTACATGTTAATAAGCAGAAGGTAAGATAGTCGGCAGGAAGAAAAAAGAGAATGAGAGACTAATAATTTATGTTTTGGTAACACTCTAGATGCTATTCAGAGTCTCAGACCATCCTCCAATGCTTATACTATGGGTCAAAATGCATGATAAATTGAGTCAACGGTATTAAAGTTGACCTTCAATGCATTCTGAATAATCTGGACACCAATCTTCTGATCAAAGTTTGCAGTCTGCAGCTTGTCCAGCTCTTTTGATGCATAAAGAAGGGCGACTCCTCCTCCTGAAAGTGGGAGATGCCATTTTCCATTTAGCATGTTTCACAAACAAATCATTCAAGTCGAGAAAATGAAGTAGTCATTTTACCTGGTACTATACCCTCCTCTACAGCTGCCTTTGTGGCATTCAAAGCATCCGTAACTCTATCCTTCTTCTCACTAACTTCAGTTTCACTAGCACCTCCGATCTGAATCCAGGAGCAGAATTTCAGTATATACTTGCTTTGCTTTATCACATCACTTCCATGAAAAAATAATTAAACTATAAAAGACTTAGCTAGACGCAGACCTTCAATACGGCCACACCACCTGAGAGTTTCGCCAGTCTCTCTTGTAGCTTTTCCTTATCATAATCAGAAGTGCTATTCTCTATGGTCGACCTAATCTGTAAATTCCAATGGAATGCAAAATAACTCAGTAAAGGATGCTTTTTCAAGTAATTAAAAATCAAAGATCCCTAAACAATGGAAACAGCACGATTAACTCAACCTGTTCGCATCTTTCCTCAATAGCCTTCTTGTCACCGGCACCATCGAGAATCACAGTGTCGTCTTTTGATACTGTTACCTGCAATTTCAGAAATAAGCTAATAAGAGCATCAAAACAAGTTACATACAAGAACATTAACCCTCCAAAACGACCTACAAAGAAAATTTCCTAATGCTTAGGTTCACCAGTTTTTAATAACAGTATAACTTACCTTCTTGCAAGTCCCGAGCATATCAAAGTCTACCTTTTCAAGATTCATACCAAGCTCTTCAGTAATAACCTACAAAATAAAAGCACACAGATCAATTTGGGATCATTAACAATACAAAAGGTTGCAATAAACAAAAGAACAACGGTACTTACATCACCTCCTGTGAGAACAGAAAGATCTTGTAGATTAGACTTCCTGTTTTCACCGAAACCAGGGGCTTTTATGGCACAGACCTGCAGCCATGTTGGAATGAGTAAGAAATTATTCTCATGAATCAAGATTCCAATTCAAGTATTGCAGAAGAACAAAATGGCTATATCCAAACGTTGTGTCAAACCTTAATTCCAGCTCGGAGCTTATTCAAAATAAGAGTAGCCAGCGCCTCACTTTCGATATCTTCAGCAACAATCAGTAATGGCCTTTGTCTCTGAAGGAAAACAAATGAACCACATCAACCAAATGCAGAAAAGTTTAAAAGAGGCAGATGACCTGATAGACCAAAAAGCTTCACCTTCAAAGCCAGCTCTAGTACTTTGACCACTGCATTTATGCTTGAGATTTTCTTCTCGTGAATTAGAATGAGAGGATTTTCCAATTCCTGAGACCAAAAAAGAACTCGACAGTTATGACTTGTGCAACATTGAGTTCAGCTGACAGAGTCATGTATGAGGAAAATACATACACATTTCTGGTTTTTCGGGTTCGTGATAAAATAGGGGGATATGAATCCCCTGTCTAACTTCATTCCTTCAACAACTTCCAATTCATTATCCATTGTCTTCCCATCCTGTAATAGATGAGCAGATATAAGCCGCCCAAATCTTTCAAGAGACATTAAAAGAATATACACATCAACTAAAGAGTAAACAAAAGTTCTGGGACTTTAGCAGCCTACTCAGAATAAAAATCTTCAAGGGAAGTTATAAGATGCTCCATTCTTGCGAAGTAAAATTAATTCAAGATAAACTAGACAAATCCAACATGGTAAGTATTAAAAAATGCACAGCTACTTACAGATATTGTGATAACTCCCTCTTTACCAACTTTCTCCATAGCCTTGGCAATCAACTCACCAATTTCTCTTTCTCCATTTGCTGATATTGTACCAACCTATGATAGTGCAGTTACATATTAGGGTACATTCTATGGTAATACCTTATAAGGCCACCGAAGAACAAATCAAGATATTGGACTCTAGAGACACAGACTAAATACTGGGAAAACTGACCTGGGCTATCTCTTCAGAAGTGCTGATCATCTTTGCCCTACTCTTCAAGTTAGTGACAACAGCATCAACTGCCATGGTTATACCACGTCTTAGGTCCATTGCATTCATACCAGCAGCAACTGACTTGCATCCTTCAGTAAATATCGCCCGTGTAAGAACAGTAGCACAAGTGGTACCTGCAACAAAATTACGTAATTAGAAGCCTCGTTTTTCAAGATGCTAAAAAAGTATTTAAAAAAAAAACGACAATTAGACCAGAGATTGAGGTAAAACTTTGAGTGGGAGCAAAATCTTACCATCTCCTGCTGCATCATTGGTCGCATTGGCTACCTGTTTCACAAGGCTGGCACCTACATTCTTGACTCTGTCACTGAACTCTATACTCTTTGCAACAGTTACACCATCTTTAGTCACTTTAGGGGCACCATAGCTTTGTTCAATTACCACATTCCGTCCCTTTAACAGAAAATTCACAAAGTCAATAACTTCAACCAAGTAATGGATCATACTATATTAATGATCAAAGAAAAGACTCAAACAAACACGTATAAAATAGATTATGATAATGTATATATGTTTGGTCTGATAAAAACTAATTATAATTAATGGAATTAAAATAAGCTGTTCCTCGGTTCAGTATAACCTTAGGGCCCATAGTCACTCTGACAGCATCAGCGAGCTCTTCCACGCCCTTAAGCATCAGTGCTCGGGCTTCCACCCCAAATTTGATATCTTTGGCCGCATAGTTCCTGCTCCAACTCAAATTACTACCAATCTGCGAGAAAAAGACTTACAAATTTTGAGAATTGGTATTTAGTGACAGGAAAAATTATCATGAAACGATATTACAGTAAGTCAACTTGTGCAACTCACAGTGGTAGCATTCCTGGCGATCCTGTAAACCAAAAATAAAAAATAGTGAGAAGGGACAGAAATCAACAAGATCCAATTTCAGCTTGTTTTCTAAGAATAAGAATGAAAAATAAAGCAGGTTCTGATCATTTTTAAACTCTTGTTCTTTACTTTAATTCCGATTCCCGAAATGATATATATTCAAGTTTCAGGGAACGTACCGAGCTTTAGAAGCGAGACTTGAAGCTACACGGTACATTTTGAGTGAAAACAGAAATGGCGAAAGTGTGGAGAAACAGAGAAACGACGATCCTAGAGCGAGTGAGAGGTATGAATGAATGAAATGGAAGAAGAGATATGAAGATTGAAGAAGACTCTAGAAGTAGTTGAACCTTCTTCTAGGGTTTAAGGCTTTACGGCTTATACCCTTCCAACGTGATTCGAGGGTTTTTTATTTTTATTTTTATTTTTATTTTTTTTATTCTTTCCCAGGATTTTCCATAACTGAAATATTATTGATTAATTACACAATCACCCCTTTCATTTTATTTAATTAGCAACCGTATTTTTTAAAAATAATTTTTTTATTTATTATATTAATTTTTGTTTTGGGCGAGTAAAAATAAACTGATAGAGAGAGAGAGGTACGGAATTGGATTGAGTCCAAATCATTTATGATTATTCTTAAGAATATTTAGTTAAAAATATCTGACATTATAATTAAGATTAAATAAAAAATAATCCTAATTATTGTCCTTTTAATATGTCATCTAATTAATAAGGATAAATAATTTATTTAATTTTATATTATTACAAAATCTTAAATAATATTTCAAAAATATATAACGGTTATAATTAATTTTTATTTAATCCAACCGTAAGTCTTGGATACGTATCCAAACGGTCTCGAACAAATTCAAATCCGAGAGATACAAAAATGAAATGAATGAGAGACCTGTTTGTGCAGCCAGCAACAGTATCTGTAGATGAACAAACAATTCATAAAACAAATGTCATTCCACTAAATACAGATCTAATCTTTTTCTCATCTCTATATATATAATGTGAAAATCAAAATAAGGATAATGGAAAGGTTTCCATTAAATTGGTCCTCCTCCTTCCCACAGCAGTTTCCAGATCATCATCACTTCAGCTCAGAACTCCTACCATCCCCCTCCTAACAATGAATCCTGTCATCCTAATTCTCCCATTCAAATATAAATTAAACTAATCAAATAGAAACTGAAATTACAGAAAAGACTCAAAAGGTGTAAGAACCTATGCCTCCCCTTGTTGACACTACTGGAACCAGCCTGTTGAAGAGACTCTACTACATCTCTAACTTGATGAATAACTTTACATATTTTTGGAGGTGGGGGGAAAAGTGAGGGCGGATTTACAGAGGGGAGGGGGGGATATTGACTGATGTGTAGGAGAAACAATGAGGTCAGAAACTTCTAAAGACCACGACTGTGATAATGCCGAATAAATTGGTGAGGGGGAGAACCAAACTGTTAGAACATTCCATGGCCTTTTATTCCTTTAAAAATTGGAAGGCGGGGTCCTCGAGCAGTTCGGTAGGATGTTGTACATCCGTAAAAGTCTTATCTCGTAGAGAACCAATAATATCCTCGACTGAGAAAGGAATGCTGCAAACATTTTTTTCACAAAGCATAATTAGTATCTAACTTCTCATTGAAAAAAGAAGATATCACCTTCTTTATTCTCCTTTCCCTTTTTTTTTTTTTTTCTCTTTTTCAGTGTTGTTTTCAATAATACCTGGAATTGTCCTCCATCAGGAATGAACTACTGTCGTCATTGGAATCCTCTGAAATTAAAAGTCTCATGCTGGAAATGACCTGTGAAAGCAAAAGGTTAATTGATTAGACAACTTTCGACGTGTAGAGGAGCTTCTGCAATGGTTTCTGAGAATGTTACCTCTGGATCAACACTTGGGGTGTTGTAATTATCGTCCCAGTAAAGTGTGCATATTCTATGAAGCTGTTGTACACTCAAAAGCTGAACATAGAAGGCAATTGTTAGAGAGGGGAGAGCGAGATCGCAACCATCGATACACATGGACATAGAGCATGCCGGCAGAGGAAAAAAAGACTTACAGGGCAGAGGTCATTTGTGATGTCATCATAGGATATTCTAGACTTCTGGTGTATAACCTGAATAAGAAAACGTTCTTAGAGATACTAACTCAACTCAACGGTAAGGTGTTCGAAGGATTATAATTGAGCAACTGGATTTTAGTAATTTGTTCATCCGTAGCTTGGTTAAGAATATTGATTAAAAACCATTATATTATTCTACCCATTCTATGTATGTCAACTGTAGAATTAAATAAAGTGATTAAGCAGTATCAAAGTATTAGTGAGATAATGAGTTGTTAAGTTTATACAAGAGAAAGTAGCATCAGAGAGATACATGTTATTCTTCATTACAAAATGAACATACCAGGAATCCAACTGCCTGCCTTACATTCCTAAGCTCATCCCAGGATGTGCCAGCATACTGCAACAAGAGGAATCATCAAATGGTTAACGAATTGTCTTCATTAGCATTAAGTCATTTGACCAAGTCAGGGAAAGAGAAGAAACTACAAGGGTTTGGATGGAAGCAATTCAGATCATTTTTAATCGCAAAACAATTTTACCAACATTAATAGGAAATTATTCAAAAAAAAAAAAAAACCTCATTTGTTGTGTGGCCACACCAAAGTTCTAGCTCGGCTAACCCAGACTTCACATACTCGCCATTGCTGAAAGTACAGCACTCTCGGCGCAGGAGAAGACTGCAGCAGAAAACAAGCTGACTGCTATTTTTATTTGGTAAAAGATATATATTAACTGTTACTGTTCAATATAGCCCCACAAGTTTACCTGTTAAAGAGCTGTACATTGATGTATGAGAAAATCTGAGTAAATATCTTCTGAACTAGTGCCGTAGGTACCTGTAACAGAAGCTAACATATGTTAACCGGGCATCAGTATATATACTAGCCATTCTTATAAAAAATGGTCGTCACATACAAAGTTCTCTTTTAATGTAGAAAGAAGTTTGTTAAGGCTCTCAATGATGCTGTGCCAAGGAGTAGCTCGAGGACTACTGCTAGTTGACTGTCCAGGTGATTTTATAGCACTTCCTCTCAATGTTTTGGGTGCCTGAGTTGTCAGGAAAAACCATAATGCTAGTTGTCAGAGAAATGCCAGTCTTGGACATTACTAACAAAATAAATGCAATTGGGCATATCTACTAATGAATCAAACATAACTTATACATCATCGAAAAGTGAGAATCTTTGACCTGAATACAAGAAGAAAGCAGTGGCGACAAGTCCTTCTTTATATTGTCCCGAATTATTCCGTATATTGTCTCTACATAAGCTGTAAGCTGCTGCTTGAAAAGTAAAGCTGGATACTTGGCTTCAACATACCGTATTACATCAAGCGCACCAACTGAAAGACTGGCAGAAGATGAGCGAAAACCCTAGGAAATGCAAACATCATGTTAACTTTTCTTTTCTTTTTATCTATACAGCTACAATTTTATTCATCATAGAAAAATTTTAAGTAATTAAAATAAAAAATAAAAAATAATTACTTGGGTCATCCTCCCAAACAATGATGTTGGAGTAGGAGGTTTCCGTGCTGCACTGGATTTTAAACTCTTTTGGAGCAGGAACAATAATGTAGATGTATTGGAAAGCCAATAGGCCATACATTCATAATTGTCCTGGTTCTGCAAGTATGTATGTTATATTTCAGTCAATCATCTCCACACTGCAGATTTAGCAACATTTGCCTTAACTCATTCAAATATACTTACCATCTCAAATAAAAAATATGCTTACTAGTGATTACAAATTATTTTTAGAAAAGAAAAAAAATATTTACATAATATAAGCATTCATATATTTTACGTCAAATGTTAAACAGGCGCTAAAGAGTTCAACTTTGTCTCGGAATCCTCCATCCCTTTGAACCTCAAATACTGATTGGTTCCCTCAACCTCTTTCCAACAACGGGTATTTGAACATGACACTGATATTTCCACATATCAACACCAGGAAAAAAAAGGTGTAATTGATGTCAACTTACCTCAATTTGAGAACCAACCATCTGTATAAGACGATCAAATACACTTGTTCTTTCTGCTTCAAATGACTTCCAATGGATAAGACATTTATAAATGGTAAAAGCTGCAACCGGTTTTCCTTGACTAAACCCTACATCTTGTGTCACACAGTTCATTAGAGCATCAACACTCTTCTGCATACACAAAAATCAAAGTTGGTTAACTTAAACTTCATCGTATCATAAAAAGAAAATAACTAAAAAAAAATGAATTCAAATGCATACATTTTGCCTTTCAATTTGGGATCTTCTAAGATTCATGTCAGCCTCTGTACCAAACTTTTTTGTTGATGTAGTACGCAGTGGTCCCTATGGATATATTAGCAATATTTGCGGGTACTCAATTTAAAATTAAGAAGAAAAAAAAAAAGACAAACAGACAAACTGCTCTGCTTTATTTCCTCACTTACATGACCATTCTCCAAAGGCTGCCATTAAAACAAAAAAAAAGGAAAGGATCAATAAAATACCCAAAAAAAAAAAAGACAGATTTTCGGCATGTCTACCTGAGTGGTCGGAATTCCTAAATGGTCTGACATCTTTCTTGAAGAGGAATTCCGCAATGCCTGTTGCCGTAGAATTTGGTCCTCTGTTTCCATGTCAGTTAGTTTTTCTTCCATCCTAAGGCAGATAAAGCAATTATCAAAAAATGGTAATAAAAAATTTCCAAGTAAACCACCTTTGGCATTAACTCAGAGTGAAAACAGAAAAATGTTACTTCAAACAATTCAGGATGAGTAGAAAAATTAAATTAAATTAAATTAAAAAAGCAAGAACCTCTGCATGTTAGTCTTGAGTTCAATTATCTTTGATTCTGCGTCCGTTGCCTGCTTTAACCGCTCTTCGCTAAGCTTGTTGGTTTCTTCAAATTTTCTCTCTGTTTCATCAATTCTTTTTTCCAGTGAATCTACCAGAGCCTGCAAGTTTTCACAGCTATACATAAAATTACATGTAAATTTGAAAACCAAGATTTGAGAGTTCAGACTTAAGTTTGAATGAGAAAAGGCCAAGGTAAATCAGAAGAAACATAGAGATGTCAGAGTTCCTTAAATCCGACCTTAAGATGTTCATTTTCGGCACTAAGCTTATTGACCATTTCCTGGTCAACAACTTGGACCTCCTGTATAACTGGGACTTGTTCAGCTGCTCTTTTTGCAGCTTCGCGTTCCTTGTTTAGCAGTTCTTTGGTTTCCTGAAATTGAATTTGCATCTCTTCTAAAGCAGACTGCAACTTTGTGCTTTCCAGGGTTCTGGCTTCTTCAAGGTCCGCCTGCATCGATGAATAGGTGCATCAATTACTGACTAGCCTAAACAGAAAGCTTTGAGGCTATACAATATTATTGCAGTGCTACAAGGCTTTCCATTGTGCTGGAAATGACAGATATACTAATAGTAATAATAAATAATAATGAGATGGATCAGGGTGCTATATTAAATAATAATATTTTTTTTTTCTTTTATGGTAGTTGTTGGGTGGGGATGGGGGAGAGGGGAGGGTTGGGGGGTAAAAGATCTTTACCCTCATTCTTTTCTCCAGCTGTAATCGCCATGTTAGTTCCTCCACTTCCTTCTCCAGCTTAGTTTTGGCAGCTTGAAGGGCACCCGTTTCCTTAGCAGCCTGAAGAATAAATTCAAAGAATTTAGTAGACATAATAACTGAAGATCAGGCAGTTGTGAAGTTCTAGGCTCACAAACCAACACCAGAAAGTCAGAAAAAGGATCAAAATTTCCAAAAATATTTGAATTGACACTTTTCAGCATGAAAAGATATGCAAGATGTACTGGTGCTTTGATTATCTAATTGTCCGATACTCAAGCCATAAGGATCCCTGATTCATGAGATCACACCTTAGTATACAAATAAGTAATTCCTCCTGATTTGACTTCCATCAAGAAGCCACAAACTTCTCAGAATTGACGTAGATGATACGAGAGTTGAGAGTGGTAATGAAGGGCATGTACTGAACAGTACAAATAAATCCAAATCAAGAAAAATAAAGTACCAAGGAAATGAGCAAGGGGTCTACCATTTTAAGGTTTCGTAGTTCTCTACGTGCCATTTTTGCCCTCCAGGCACATTGTAAGGTTATTACTGATTTTCTAAGCCTCAAGTAGTGAAGGCGGGCCAAGTGTTCCCGAGAATGACTCTGCATTAGACACAAATCCACGTAGAAGCAAAGTCAGAAGCATAACAGGGAGTCAACAAACATCATAAACCTCTCTCATTTTGACTCTACAGGACTATTTCTTTACCTGAATGATAATTGCAGCTCTCATCTGCCTCCTGAACTTAAACACTTTACGAGCATCCATCCCACGAAAACCAGATTGAAGGTAAACAGCTGAAGAGCATAATTTTTGGAAACCGCTCCTAGCAAGATACATGCGGCAATGTTTCTGGATTTGAATAGAAGCAGCTTCCCTTCTCAAATGTTCATACTGCTCGCATGCAACTTGACCTGGGATAGAAAACATCAGTACTGTTGATAACCTCTCAAAATCTCAATTACCAGGCATGGAGAAAGCTAAAGCATATAGCAGTAGGCAACTGTAACCAAATGTAAAACTATTTCATACCTCTGCACAAGGCCTGGATCTGTATGGCAGAAATCCGGAAAAGAAGGAAATGTTTGCGACCCAAGTATGAGCGAACTTTACTTTGGATAATGATAGCTGATCTTCCCAAGACCACATTTCGGCAAGCATCTAAATCTGCCATTTGACCAGCTCTAAGAAACACTTTTGTTTTACCAATCTGAAATCGAAATAAATCAGGATGGTTATTCTCTCAATCTGACCAAGACAGTGCATTTTTCAACTTCATATGACACAACACTCAACAAAATTACAAGTTATGACTAGTAGACTGCAAATTTCGGTGGCATGAAGTAGCAACGATATTTGAGCAACAATGAGTGACTCTGTAACTTCAACGTTCAAGAATAAAACACAGAAACATAAATAATTTCAAAAGAGACTTAGAAAATCCTAATCTACGTGTGAGTGAATGCTACCAATTTTCCTCAGTAATATATGCATAAATAGAGAATGAACCATAGCATGATCTGCCTAGAATATGTAATCCACCCATAGCTTTAGTGATTGCTCAGTGACAACTACATCAACGTGAAATCCAGTTCAATCTCCTAGGATTCCCCCTTTTCCTCCCCCTCAAAAGGACAAAAAGTTAATCAGAAAAAGTTGAGCGTAGCTTTCAGTCATCTGGAAATATCCGTTAAAATAAAGAAAGGTACCTGATAACCTTCAAGGTTTGCCTTCGCCATAAGACTCTTGCAAGCTGTGACCTCATCACACCTACCACCGAACAAACATTGCTTAAATGTTTAGTACCTCAAGGTTTCCCAACACCCTCACACCACCCCCCCCCCCCCAAAAAAAAAACCCAAAAATAAGAAGAAGCAGGAACAGAGCCATTATGATCCAGCTTCAGTAAGTGTAACAAGAGTTGCACCAGGTGCCAGGATTGTCTTTTTAAGTGTAAAAAGAATCTCTACCTCCCATTCAAAACACCGGGTTCCAGGATTCCAAACCGCCCAACAAATTCATCCAATGTCTTTCTAGTGGGATAGCCAGCACAACTGATCCTAATAGCTTCCATGACTCCCTGGTTTAAATAATTCACAAAATCATATGCATGTGACATAGTAACACACAGATATACCCCAATTTAAAACCTACCCCACATCGGAGCTGTTGTAAAACACTACTGTTTTCAAATATGCCTGGCTTAAGAAGATTATTTGGCTTTACACAACGAATATAGTGAGGCTCAGTGACACTCAGTGTTTCAAGCAATGCTTGCAATTGTAGCTGAGAAGATACATCAAATATAAATAAATCAGCATATTACACAAATGAATAGTGTTTCACGGTAACAATGATTAAATAAGTAACAGACCTTAAATTGAGAACCTATTGACGAGAACTTCGTTGATTTGGAAGATTCTTCCGGTAAAGGTGGGAAAAGAGAAGAAACAAATGGGCAATTAGAAGCACGCAAAAGAGCTTGATGCTCAGGGACAACAAAATCTCTATTCTTATCCAAGAAAAGTTCAGTTTGGTAAGTAACCTGAAAAAAGAAAAAAAAAAAAAAAAGTTTCCCATGCAATTAATGTGAGTAAGTGGATAACATTCTCAGTAAAAGTAGGTAGAAATATCTGGCCAACATCTGCTAAAATTGAAATTCACACTCACATCACCAGCATAATGAGAAATAGTGAAGCCACTACGTGAGAGTTTGGGCTTGCTAAAGCGTTTGTGGTCCTTAAAAGTTTGATAAAGCTTCTCTGCAAATGTCTCATGTGTTGATCTTGGAAACATACTACAAACAAATCCAGTGTTCTGTTAGCATGTCATTCTAGATAATCACCATAATGATTGAAATAAAAGACAAACAAAACTGGATAATGTCACTGCATGACAAGGTGCCTACTGACTCACATCTAATGAATTAAATCAAAGAACTCTTTAAAAATTTTGTCTTGCAATACGTACCAGGCCTCATCAAGAAGTGCAATAATGCCTCCAGGTTTCTGAATAGTAAAAATAGGTGTTAGAATGGGGGAAATTGATTAAAAAAATTGTTTGATAGAGCAAGTCAGTTCCCCAAACAAACCATTAAATTGAAAAGGAAAATAATAAATAAATAGGCAAGAAATAGATATACAATGGACACAACCTTCCTTGAAGCCAGCTAAGGCATCATTATACGAGTCATAATAACCATGAAGAGGAAGGACCTCATAATTGTACTTTCTAAACCTAAAGTATTGCATAATTCTCAAATTTTCCATGACAAGAGCCCGAATAATGGTCAAGAAAACTGATGATATTTATTAATATTAATATTATTATTATTATAAATCAAAGGCCACCATTTCATCTCAGAAGGTTACATCAAGAATGAAAAACTATACTGTTAGGCAAACTATCACATACATGAGAAAGGATTAATTTTATGATGAACCAAGGTAGAAGCCCAAGTACATAAGAGATTTAAGAGTGAGGATACTGTATGCACCTTCTCAATGAGATCAAGAACGTCCTGATTATCAATGAACTCAATATAACTCCAGTCAATTTCCTCTTTGGTGTATTCTTCTTGCTCCATCTTGAAAACATGCTGTTAAACAATATTTCATGTTAATTTCCATATCCATGAACCAGATGTATGCACGGTACATATTTTATGCTCCAACCTGATTGAAATGCTGCTGCAATTTCTCATTAGTCAAATTGATACAGAATTGCTCGAAACTGCACGAAACAATTATCCATTATCCAATGAGCAACAACTTTAATCCACTAAAGTACATTCAGTGCAGGGAGTTTTCACCAACAGAATTAAGAAAATATGACAAGTCATCAAGAAAAAAATAGAATCGCTACATGGCTGCATATGCTTCAATCTGACTTAACAAAACATTGCTACAATATAGATAACTCGGATTTCTTGCAGTCATCTGCCAGCAATTACTCTAAATGATGAAAAGCAAAAGCGTACCACTTAAGCACCTGTTTGTCTTGAAACTCTCAAATCCATAAATATCCAGAACCCCAATTAAGTTTTTTGAATCTGGATCTTGACCGATTGAATTATTAATCTTGTTGACAATCCTGTAGTTCAAAAAAGATTAAGAAATGTTTAGTGGAGAAAAAAAAGGACATGTACAAAGGAAAAATGATAAAAGAAATCTCCTTTATAATGGAAGTAAGAAGTAATTTGTGACCTACCAGTCAAATAACTTAGAATAAACAATTTTGGCTAAAGCATCCCTATTAACAGCTGCACTTTCAGGATCAAGATATTTTGCTATGGCTTCATCGCGTGTCACAATCACACGTTTGCATAAGGAGTCTTCAAGAGACTTCTCGTCGCACCTTATAACAAAATTGCAGATTAAAAAAGTACCTTTGACTCGTCCAGATATCAGATCCACCACAAAGCTAGCAAATAAAGATAGTATAGATCTGGATTGCTTACATTAAAAGTTCAGCCACCACTTTGAGATGAAAGCGAGATTTATTGTCTTTAGGTTCAGATGAATCACCTTCCTCCCCCTTTACAAACTCAATATTTCCTAAGTGGAGTACTGCAGCTACCACTCTAAAAATTGCATCCTGAGAACTGGAAATTTAAGTCAATAATTTCATGAATCTTTCCTGCGTCTAGAAAATCCAGACTCTATACCTGCTCATCAGAACTCATTCCAACAACTTCCATTGCCTTTCTAGTAGCAAGGTACTCCTTAGACTCATCCAATCCATCCAGCTCGTAGAAGTTAGACTGATTAAGATAATGGAATGTTCTTGGATTCCCCAATTTGTACCTTTCAATGTCCTGATTACAAAAATAACAAAAAGAAAACTAGACGAATCAATATCAAATCAACAGTCACTACATTAACTAAAGGTAAAAAAGCCTATGCTGAAACCTCATTTAAAATATTTAAAGTAAAATAAAATCAAACTTGGTGCACTGTAGTAGCAATGTGAAGTTTGGATCCAAAGTCTAGTTTGGACACAAGACATAAAGTTTAGGCCTTTAAGATATTACTAAATCCATTGTTCTAAACGCTAGTTTAATAATTCTACCTAAATTGGCATCAAAAGGAACTCAGGATCAGCAACCATATCTTTTGTGCACATAGCATTGTTAACGAAAATTGAAGCATATTCTTGCAAATTAGTCAGCAGGGAAAACACAAATTCACCTTTGGTGGTGCAGCACAAAGCATATAAAAGCAATGATAATTTCGCTCAGGATCAGACAATTGGCAAACACGGGATCGCTCCAATAAATAAGTCCTGATGGCAGCTCCCGAAATTCTACCATTCCGATCAAACTGAATCTCCACAAATTTACCAAAACGGCTGTGATCACAATGCAATCTGATTAGTACCAAAATTGTGTGGAATGAAATATATATGTGTCCTGATGTTACTCTAAGAAAGTCGGAAGGAAATAGACACGGTAACTTTAAACTAGGCTCCACACCTTGAATTATTGTTTCGAACAGTCTTTGCATTTCCGAAGGCTTCTAAAACTGGATTGGACTGCCAAAAAGAATAGTCAACCAACATCCTATTTGTCACTGATTCAAGACCATTTACCAAACCAAAGACATTATCTAAGATTCTGCTATAAAATCATCAATATAATATTGTGGACAGGAATAAGTATGAAAACTCACCTCCAGTACTTGCTGCTCCACTGACCGTTCCCCAGTAGCAGATTTCCCTCCAGATCTTCCTCCCATGTAAGCCAGATATCTCATAAGCATCTTCGTGCTCTCAGTTTTACCAGCTCCACTTTCCCCGCTGACCAAAATTGACTGGCTTACACCTTCATTGATCATCAACCTGCATTTAATTTTTTTTATTTGTTTCCCCTTTTAAGTTTACAGAGGCAGATTACAATCATAATTCACTCAATATTTATATTCATACTGGAGTACCTGTATGCAGAATCTGCAATGGCAAAAGGATGTGGGCTCAGCTCACCAAAAGTTGCCCCCTTGTAATGTTCCATAATTTGATGATCATATAAATGTGGCAGTCTTCGGAAAGGGTTAACAGCTATCAGTATATTTCCTGTGTAAGTCTGCAGATATTCATTGAATAGTTCATTTTTCTATACCAGAATGGTAAACGTAACTTCGAAACGGAAGATTGACTGGAATATATTTGATCTAGAGGGAAGACAATAGCACTTGTACACCAAAAGAGATAAATGCAATCAACGAAGAAAACAACATAGAACACCTGATCTGCCTGACCGCCCTCTGATGAATTCACAGAGGAAAGAAAAGAAAATGTGAATAAGGGTGAAATTTATTTGATTAGTACTTACATATATTTCATTTATATCATAACGAGATTTTAGATTCTGGAGAACACCAGGTTCATGTAGGTAAGCCAGTCTTGTCATATCATCTACCCCACATGAAGGAAACTCGGGATCTTTTGGGTAGACATCAGATGCTTTGGCCTCGATCTACAACAAACAGGGAAACAAAATCAATCATAGTCTGCTCAATCCCATACAGACATTACATGATTTTGATTGTACATCTAACAATTTCCTAAAGGCTTTTCAACGAATAGTTAGAGGTAAGTATTGCAAACCAAATGTTGATACTTACAGCCACCCGACAGTTTTAAACCACTAAAAAGCACAATACGGACAAATAAATCAAACCAATAAGCGCGTCCAACACTAAACATGTGGACAAAATCATTAGAGAATATCCCTAAACAGGTTTAAGAAGTACGAACTATTTTTTTATAAAAAAAAACTCTTTCTTCTGAGAGAGATAAATACTAAATGCAGGATCCTGAGAAGAAGCACATACTGTATTTGCATCAGTACACTTCACTGTGATATCTTCACCATCAAGTTCTACAATTTCTCCATCTATCCAAGCTACCTCAGGATCCTCAACCCAAACATGTGATCCAACCACTGGGTTGAGATTACCAGCCTGTGACAAATGAAATTGTTAAAACATCAATCAATCTCACAACGGGCCATTTATAACATTTACAAGAGGTATAGAACAATGAGTTGCAAGCATAAGAACAGAAATGTTGTGCTAAGAGTCGGGTAAATCATTCATGTTTTTGAATAAACATATAAATCTGCAGTAACATTAAGCCGCAGTACAATAGTACAGTTCTGCAACAGTAAGAATCGAAGGGATTTCCCTTATTTGCTTTTGCTGGAAAGTTATTACACGATCACATTAAGAGTTACCATTTCAATGCACTCGTCGAAAAGATGTGTTAGCAGGAATTGAGAAAAAGAACAGTGACACTTCAAACATTTCCGCTCTTGATTTTCACAAAAGTGAACAGTCATTTCAGAAATTTTGTCACAATGAATCACACCATGTGCGGAAGCTACCCTCAAACAGTGCCAATTTCCTTCTTAGCTTCATAGCTGAGAACTTAGCCTTCGCTCCATCACAAATTTTGAGTTGCATTCAGTTCATAAACTGACAATATTCGATAAACTAACCACCAATACAGAAATAAGCGGGAAAAAAGAAATCTCATAGTAACATTGAACGTATATCAAATTGAAGATATACATACCATTGTGGAGACAATACGATCAACTTCAGATCTGAGGCCGCGTTAATGAGACCTAAATTCCTCAACACCAACACCAGCCAATGTAGATCGAAGCATGACTTCCTTTAACCGAAAATTACAAATGAGGATAAAATATCTTGATCGAATTGCTAAAATCTCTCCTCAAATCTCAGAATCGAAGCTAAAAATGTTCAAATTTATTGATAAATCCTTGTTGTGGCATCAAACGTACGGACTTTTTGGCATACAATGCGGGGAGCTTGAAGAGATGATGAGCGGGAAATGCAATGTTGCAGAGGCCCACAATGGCGGACGTTAATCCTCTTCCTTGGACAAGAAATTAGCAAAAGATCCTCTGCAACTACTTTCCCCCCCTTAATTTCTCGAACTTTCGTCCTCGTTGTCCTTCCAACCTTCCTTCTCTTCTACCTGTCGTCCTGTTCTGTTTCTCTCTTCTCCCCTTCCGTTTTGCCTTCCTTGTCAACATCAGAAGAACGGGAACGCGTAAACTCGACCCCAAATCTCATATTCCGAATTTGTCCCCATTCTTTCGCTGTATTTGCAGATATTGCCAGGATTTGGAGTTACTGCCTTTTCATTTGTTGTGCTTATCGATATTTTCACCGGAAACTTTTATTTGTTCACCGTAACAAAATTAAATTAAATTAAATTAAATTTATTTTATTTTATTTTATCATAAAATTAAAAAAAATATTGATTTGTTTTAAATTTGAATATCGTAAAACAATAACAAAATAAGTAAAAATAAAATGTCCATCTTATTATTAATAGCATGATAATTTGTAAAATTACGAGACTCTTCTATATAAAAATATGGTGTATAGATAAGTGATGAGTAAATTTTATTATAATTATAAATATTATTTTTATATTAAATAATATTATAATTAAAAAAATCATTTATAATATAATGAGATTTAGAATTTGTTTAGAATTATTTATAAACAATTGCTTATTTTATGAATATATAATAATATATATTAATAGTGTGTTTGGGATATTTAAAAAAATACACAAAAAATACTTATTTTTCAAAAATTATATATTAAATTTTTTTTAATTCTAAAGTTTTTAACATATCACATAATCATATATTATATACATATAATAATTTTTCTAAATTAATTCAACCAGTAACTTGCAAATGTCTTTTAACTTCATTATTGATCTTTTAGGTAACTTAAATTTCACGTAAAATAACCAATCATCAAAGTGAAAGAGATCGTAATAAATAACCAACCATAAATGGGCATGGCCTTTTGACCTGGGATCGATCCCACCTGTCCATGGCATTATGGTTATTCACGAACAGTTTCCGAGGACAATTTCGGAACAGCACATTTATTTTCCCACCATATGGCAGAGGGAAACTCCATCTAGGAGCCCAATATACTGGGAACCCGCCCTTAATGATTGACGGTGAGGAACGGTTGGATGAAAATGGGCCCCACGAACGAGCTTTAACTTTTTAAGAATGTGTATCTCTCCACCAGATCCGGAATGCCTTTTTTTTAGCAGTCGATGGGAATTACTTCCCATCACGTCTTTTCAATTACATGCAGTACGGGGCCACCGTTTATCCTTACGGATCCGCGATCAGCGGTTTATATTTCCCGCGTACGCCATGCATTTCGAGCCGTTAGATTTTATTAGCGTTGACCTTCTCCGTTGATACGACCGTGCCTACATGAATCAGATACTTCTCGCTTTTTTACTTTTTAACCCTCGGGTAAAATTAAAAAAAAAAAAAAAAAGGGGGTTGACTCGTAATTTGATTTTTTTACTATTTTTATTGATTTCACATTTCCACTTTACGTAAGGTAGGGCAGTAGAGTACACGTGAGGATTGAGGAGGAGGGAGACCAAATTCAACGTAAACGACAAAAAAAAGCGAGATCCCGTCTTTTATTCAATAACATTACGTTCTCAATAGCAGGGGTTTGGGCCGATGATTCATCAGATTTAATTAAAAGCCCAAATTGGTCTTAGCTTTGTATACTTAACTGGCATATTAAACAAGTCCCAATATCAGCCCCAAAAAAAAGCCCAATACGCTGGCTGCTTTACAGTGGGCTTCCTCCAAGAGTTGAAAGCCCAACGATAAATACGGACAACAAAATCTCAAATGTGTTTTTAACATTGACATTTTGTCCGCAATAAATATTTAATTGATTCTCTTAAGATTGTAGGAAGAATCTCAAACTTGGAGTGTAATTTTTTTTTTTTCAATCTTCATTGATATATTCGGTTTGATTTTTTTTTATGAGAATCGGATAAAAATTTTATTATATTTCACTGTTTGATTCGATTGAATAATAAAATAATAATTTTTTTTTATTTAAATATAAAAGTTATTCTTTCATTTATACTTATATATATATATATATATTTATTTTTTTTTATATATATAAAAATCAAAATAAATATTAATTTATACAAAAAATTTTCATATTTTTACATTTTATTATAATACTTATATTATTTTTGAAATTTCATTTTCAAATGAAGAAAAAAAAATCATTATTCTCATTTTAACTCTTATTCACTTCATATATAATATCATTCTTCTTTTTTTTTATTATTATTTTACAAAAGAATCTAAGTAAATATAATACAAAATGATAATGAAAAGTTGAGGAAACTTCCATTATGATGATGGGGAATCGAATGTCTGATTCTTGGAGTTTATGATGAATTTAGTGCAAGTTCGTTTTCAACGTGGAGGGAATCCAATGTAACATAATTTGTCTTTGCATGAGGTATAGCTTATTAGCTAGATTGATGCCAACGTGATAATTGTAAATATGATCTTATGGGAAGAGGAGGATCGGAGAGTTGTTGTATGCTGTTTAGTGAAAGGAGAATGAAAGAGAGACAAAGAATGAATGAGAAGAGAGAAATGTATTAAAATTTATAATTAAAAATAAATAAAATTAATTAGTAAAAATTATCAAATTTAATCTAAATATATAAATAATATTATTATATACAAATGAGTTAATAACTGTCCATGTGTTAATTATTAGTTGACTCAAGTTCCGAGAGTTCTTGATAATTGAATGTTCTACTGTGCAACGTGGCAGGACAACTGGCCAAGTATGATTGTTATGATTATCGTTGCTGTAGCTCTGCAGGGATGCTTTAATGGAGAAAACCTACTCGGGCCCACTTGGTTTAATGGAAAGACGAAATGGAATTAGACTAAATAAAGATATATATATATATATATATATTTTTTTTTTTTTTTAATTTTTTTTTTTTAAATTAAAAATTAAAAATAAGAGAAGGAAAAATGAATTACTAGAGATGGGTAGTTTAAAAAAAAAAAAAGGATTATATTATTACGAATATTGAAAATTAATTAATTTTTTTAATAATAGAAAATCTTAAAATTAAAGATTTAAATTTAATAATTTTATTATAATTTTATAAATTTAGTATATATATATATAGTTTATTATTTCTTATATCATAATTAGGGACGTGACTCAAAATATCAAATATTGAAAACACTGCCCAAGCATGTGATTCAACATATATAATATTACCTCTTATATTGAACTTACTGATTTTACTAATATTAACATTATTGGAGCATCATAAAATAGTGAATTGATATGAATAAATCTGAGCTTTTATTTGGGTGGGGTTTTTTTCTTCACTGGAATTGAGTTAGTATTTTCGATTCCGATCTCGGGATTGATATAGATACTGGTCACATATCTATCGATCTATAAATCTCAATAGTAAAATCATCATCGCTTTTGGCCACACAAAAAAATTCATTATTGATGACGAGCTTATATAGACACATATATCACTCATTACTCTCTAAAAGCCATATAATTAACCAAAAATATATAATAAAAAAAAGTAAGAGAATATATATTTACAAAATAAGAGAATAAAGAAGATAGCCAGATGGGCAGTGTTGGAAGCAAAGACGAGGGTAGTACTAGAATGTCTGCGAAGAAGGATGTAAGAGGATTGAAAGCAAAGATGAAGCTGCTACGAGAGGAAATAAGTGGGGTGGTGCAAGAGAGAGAGAAAGAAAGGGTGATTCATGCTTTCAAGGAAGCAGGGTGGAAGGAGGAGAGGAAGAAGATGAGAGAGGTGGTGAAGATGTTGAGGAAGACAGTGGAAGAGAGAGAAGAGATCAGGGTTAAGGAGATATTGAGAGAAGATGGAGGACTAGGAGAGAGAGGGAAGGAGTACTTAGGAAGCAGCGAAGTAATATTAATGGAGGAACAGATGAGAGAGGAAAGAGCTAGAAGAGATGAAACTGTTGAGAAATGGAAGCAGCTTTATCTTGCCATCAAGATTGAGCTTGATCATCTCATCCAGAGAACCCATGATGCCAATGGTAATTTATTTTCATGAATTCTACTTAAAACCCTTGGATTTGTTCTTTTTTTTTTTTGGTTGAGAGAATTTTGCAGTGCTGATGAATATCTTCTTCTAGAAACACACTCATACTCATAATCATCAAGCTGAACCCCAAGCCAATTCAACTTGTAGTAGCAAGTAACAACACTGTGTCTCAAATTATTGATCTTCCATAGCTAGCTAGCTTCATTGATCGATAAGAAACAGCCATACGGCCCCATAAATAAAGTGCTGCAATGGGTCGGTCACATGGGCACAGAATATTATAACCAAAAAAGGGTGATGGTTTTTTGTTTTTCAGCTAACAGAGATGTGTGGTCCAAAAACATGGGATAATGGATAAGTATAACATACTTAATGTCTTATTTGGAATTCATGTTGTCCAAACAGTATCTTCTACGTATTAGAAACTTGTGATCAGTTTCTAGTACTTGTTATTTGATCTGTGTGTTTTTGATGGGTTGTAGTTTGTTCTATAGGTGGAGTTATGGGGTGGACAGAAGGAGATCGTGTAATGGAAGAGTTGAAGGCAGAAATACAGGCAAAGGAGGAGACAATCAAAACCCTAAAAGCTGAGATGGCATCAATGGAGGATGAGAAGTACAGGAGAGAGAGGGAGATTGACATTTTGAGGCAAAGCTTGAGAATTATGAGTAGTAAGCAGCAGCAGCCATTGCAGCTGTGCCCACCTACTCACCATTATTCCATCACTGATCATCAAAATCAACTCCAAATCTGTAACTTAAGCAACTGATTATCTTTAATCGCTTGTTAATTAATTAACAGAACCTTCTTATAAGGATAAGAAGTATATACATAGCAAATAAGAAACGGTTGATTAGTAATCCTAATACCGAGATGATAAAGATTTAGGATTATGTATTAATATATTTTGCAATATACAGGGACCCGCCAAGGTTACAAGCTTGCGGGCCGGAGGGAAAGTGCAAGCGTGTGATCGAGGAAGTACTCGGGTTTTGAGAATAATGTTCTAATGTTCTGTCTCAATGTCATTTGAATTGTTAATAAGAAATCGAAGTTAAAAAAAGAAGTTTGATTTGGAGATTTTGTATGATGTTGTGTTTATTAAGCATTGAAATATTTGTGCCTTACTTTTGATTTTTTTTTTTTCTTTCTCTTTTTTATTATTTTATAGGTAATTATTTATACCTTATCTATTTAAAATCAAATTTATAAATATAAAATAAAATAAATAATATCTAAAATCTATATATACTAAAATTAAAAGATATGAAATCATTAATATCCTTAAAAATTCATATTTTTTTCATATTCTAAATCATAAATTTCAATTATAGTATATTTTTTATATTCTTCAATTATTATTATTTTATTATCTTAAATCTCAACAACGATCACTTTAAATATATTAATGATATTTTTAATATATCATGATCATCTAGCTTATATAATTTTGTATGCCCTCATTTTCACCGGATTGGATCTACAGCTTGATTAAGATACAAAAAATATAAAACATACCAAATGCTACATGCTAAATAGTGTAAACATTTGAGGTTCCAAATTTTAAGCTATAGGGGAATCTTTCTTTCTCATTTTTTCTTTTATATATGGATAATATGAAACATCTGATATACCTGTAATAGATTGTTCAATTATATGTTGGACGACATATGAGTTAATTATGCTTAATTAATTAAAACATAAGAATTATAAAAGACGTAACTTGTTGAAGGAGGAAATAGATTCAGCCCTTATTCATTTTCTCTATGTCTGTCATTGTAATAATATCTCAGCCATTTATTTTGATTAAAAAATTAGGAAAGTGCCACGTTACAAGAAAAATTAAAAAGCTTATTCAAGTCAAATACGACTAATTTGATTTTAAATATGACTAATTTATGAGCCGTATTTGACCAATTTCTCTCTCATATTTTCTTCACAATCGTGACTCCTCTCCCTTATTTTTTTTCTCTGAATGTTGACAATGGTTATTGATACTCGAACCTTTTGACCGATATGGGTTGGCGAGTTTGAATCCAGAAGCTAAAGAGAGAGCGATTAAGGAAAAATATTTTTGTTTACATTTTTTACCGACCATTACTATAAATTTGAATCTAAAATCTAGAGACCGAGTTCTAGGTCTGAGTTCTCGATCTGAGTTCTTGGTCCAAACCATATTTTAGGTCTGAGTTCTCGGTCCATGCCAAGAACTTGGTTTGAGTTTTCGGTTAGAAAAGAATCCAATGATTCATACCATTTATTGTCATTTTTGCATTTTAAAAGTTTCGAAATAGAGAAAATTAGATTATGAATTAGTAAAGGAGCCGATCAAAATTAGATTGGAGAAGGCCAGAAGGGCATGCTCAGTTCATTTGAAGGAGAAGGGAAAAAAAATGAAGAACTAATCTTGTTAGTTGTCTGAGCGAAAAAAAAAAAAAGAAGGGGAGATAGAAATAACATTTTTTTATCGACTCGTATTCAACTCCCGTATAAAAATGATATATAATATTCTCTTTCCCTTTTGTTTTTCACGTGACAATTGTAGAGTCTGTTGGATAAGTATGGACGGCTGAGATTTATGGATATAGATAGACAAGGACAATAAGATAATGATGAAATCCGTTCCTATTGGAGGAAACTAATAGATTCATCCTTTGCATCTTGGGCAGAGTCAGTAGTAGATTAGGCGACATAAGCTGTCTTGTCTCTTCCATAGGCGGCTCCCATTTAATAGGAGTCCTATAACAAATTAAAATTTGTGACAATTTTGATATAAAATATATATATTTTTAAAATTATATATATAAATCATGTCATTTCTTTTATCGAATAATTTATTATAATAAATATATGAAAAAGTCCACTCACTATTTTATATTTTTTTATGAATATAGTAAAATATATTTTTAATATGTTCTTAAATTTTAATAATTATATATATATATATTATAATTATTTAAAATATTATAATATATGAGATTTTAGATTACTGACTCTCTTACCATAAAACAGAGCCGGCTCTGATTATCCATGGTCCTGTCTTCGCCTAATCACTCACACAAAGAACACGCACATCAATATGACATAAATCAAAGTTATAATATATGATTTGAAAATTTACTTACTTGGCCCTGTCCATGGGCTTGCCTTTATTGATAGATTGCTTGATGCTTGACATAGTGTTTCTCACAAAATTTCACAGTTTCGATCAAAGACTGTTAATTTTTGGGCTAATACTCTGCTTTTTTAGCTATTTGTCCCTTCTGCGTGTTAAGGCAATATATAGTAGCGGAAGATGTTACAGATGGGGCTATAGATGTGGCTGAGACTTGAGAATGCGTACGCTGCTGATTGGGAAGATGAGAGCGTGTATTTCTGCTTCTGAAATGCAGAATTTTCTTTTCATTCTTTTGTTTTATTTTGTGGTCGAGTAATTGAGAGTTCATTTGGTCCTCTCACCTCTGTTTCTGAGAGAGAGGGATACGCGAAGCCAGCCATTTTCAAAGTGAAGTTAGGCCAGTCCCTCTTGGCCCAAGCCTGGACCTTCCTTTTGGGCCAGTCCATTGAACTTGGACGTCATCAGACTCCATCACCCTCTTTTCACCTACTGGCCATTGAACTTATCAAGGATCATGCAGAAGATAAGTTTTCGGTACATAAAGTGAACCGATTATTATAATTTAAAATATATAAAATTAATGTAATAACGAAAAACTGATAATATATAGTTTAAAAAAATTGATTCACTAAAGATATAATCTATAATTACGAATTACTTGAAACTGAATATTATATAAATTTTTGTTGTTAACTTGTTATTTTTTTTAGTAATATTTTAAAATCATAAATATTATATAAATTATAAATTCATTTAAATCATTATGTAAATTAAATAATCACTAAAATAAAATAAATTGACAGGAGATCCTAATACCATACAAGTTACTTAGTTTAAGTACCAAAACAAGAATGAAGGTGCTCCGGATACTGATACCGATACCGGAAATGGAAATAGTATCGTACCGTTTCTGATGGAAAAATACCCGACCCTATTGAAGATGGATAACAGATGTGAATCAAAATTAGATAGAATGGGATGAATTAACAACCATCAACACCAAATAATAAGAGCAGATATCCAAATTTATCTAACTTTAATTTATGTACCATATACCATTTTCCTGAAGATATTTCAAGCACACACTGATCTGATCAAATGATAAGACCAGGGACATTGAAATACAATATCATGTATAAGTTGTATTATATTCTTCACAAAAAACAAAAGTACATAATTTTTTCAGTACTGTAACAGACACCATCTAGTAACACACAGAAACTACCCCATTTTACATAGCTTCGAGAAAAACGAAGAAGGGGATAAAAAAAAAAAAAAAAAAAGAGGAGGAGGACCCCCCTTAACACCATTACCGCCAAAAGAAGGCTTACATCTCCGAATCATTATTTTTATACCACTGAATTAAGCTGAAGCTTTTAAACATGCTTAATGCATGAGAGCAACAGCAGCTTCTTGCACCAAAGGCTGAGTAATATGTACAAAATGCTCGGCTTCTCGCTCCACTTGCTCCCAACATTTCTGAGTGCTCTTCTCCCTCATCTTCTTCACAAACGCCACGAAACGCCTCCAATTATCTGGCTGAAACAAATGCGGGTTCATCCTCAGATAAGTAAAAGCACACATCTCCTTCTCCTCCTCAGGGTTATTATTCCCATCAAGGTTCAAAGAAGCAGCTTGCAATATCTGCTCATGGGCGCACTCATCATATCGTGGCAATGCATTTTCACCAGCAAGCGGCACATTAGCTTTATGGGTTGCTAAAGTAACCTGCCTCACGAGCTTCTCAGGAGCACAAAGAGCATCTTGAGGCTGTTCATGATCACGCATTTCAATGCAGGTGAAGTTGAAAATGGCATTATGGCGAGCTAGCATCTGGGCAATGGGGATGTACCCATCTCTGAACCGGGTATTGTAGTATCCGGCTGTTAGCTCTGGTGCATGGGAGCGTGTCCCATAATGCCAGTGAATTCCTGCAACCTTAACAGATATCTTGACACCACCGTCCTCAAAGATTGGCTTTGCTGCAGTGAGGATTCTTTCACCATGGTCTATGAGCATTTGGGAATACCAAGTGAGAAAGAATTCACCATATGGGCCATCAAAACCTCCGCCTTCTTTCCGGAAGAAGGTCGTGTCTTCGGGCCAGTTGTTGTAGTGGCCTGCATCGGTTGGGCCAGTGCTTCCCCATTCGGGCTTGCCAGCATCATCAGCTGCCGCTTTTAAGCTCGCAAGCATATACTGAATAACACAACACGTTATGTAAGAACTCGAAAAATGACCGAAGCTGTTATTTGGGATATTGATAGTAATCGAAATTACCTTGTCATAACATTGGAAGGCTCCAATCCCTGGAAATTTCCAGGTCCCATCTTGCTCTGGGTACGAAGGATAACGCAGTTCACCAGCAGGACCCATTCCAACTTGGATTTCCTGTACAAAACGAAAATTTTAAACAAATAAGAAAAATCCAACAAATTGAAGGATTGATTCATAACTCATAAGGGTGTTAGTAAATACCACGATGGTTTCACCAAGAAGGTGCTTAAAATGGTCTCTGAAGGCTCGCATAAAGTCGGCATAGCACTGAACCGGGGTTCGGCCCTTAAGGACAGGAAGAGTATCACATCCAAGCGATAGGTATTCATAGTTTCTTCTTCCCCATTGATCGGTGTATGCAAGGTCTGGATCTCTGTCAATCTCTTCTCCGGCCCACCTGGGCAGCGGAATTCTGTACACAAAAATATCCTCATCATGTAATTTCTACGCCTTCCTTATTTCTATTCTTATTCTAGGCCTAGCAATTCTGGATAATTTACTGAATATGCAATAAAAAAAAAAAAAAAGAAGAAATGAAAAGGAGATGGTGCTCTGAAAATGTAATCAAAAGGCGCGCGTGAAAAAGAGAAAGGAAAAGAGGGGAAAGTGAAAGGTGATAGATGAAGATTTGAAAAGGTATGGAGGAGAAGGTACGCACGTGCAAGAATCACCGACGTTTCCGCCGCATTGGTGGAAGGACATAACGGCCTGGACTTTGAGGCCGTGCTTCTTGGCCATCTCCATAAGCTCTGTATAACCTCCCCAATTGTACGCGCCAGGCGCGTCTCTCTCAACCAATCCCCACCATACATCCATCATCACCCCCTCAACTCCTGCACTCTTCAACGCCTGCAAACTCGCGTTCATCGCCTTCTTCCTGTTCACCGTGTTCGCCATTGTCACGCTATCCAACGGCATCATCACGTAAACCGGCACTCCCTTCCCCTTACTGTGCGCACTACCTTCTTTGTACGCTCTCATCGCCGCCGATTCCCCTAATTCCCTTTCCTTCGGTGCGTCCAGATCCGTCGCGAAAGCTCTGCAGGTCACTGATAGATCTGGTCGGATTCCTCCGAGTACCGGCGACCTGCATGGACTCACCGGCTGCGACACCGCCTCCATACCGTCCTGCCTCTGAGCTTTACACCTGATAGCCGTCGGCTTTGGTATCCTTAACGACGTCGCATTCGCCGACCCCGTCATCTCTAAGGACGAAGTGTTCCCTGCCTCCGGAATCGAAGGTCCGGCTAGAGCTCCGATCTGATTCGTTAAATTCAACGCCATGTTTTGAATTTTGAAACAGAGAAAGAAAACTCAATTATAGTTTCGAAAATGATAAAAACGTTTTCTAATTTTTCTGTTCTTCAGATAATAAAAGAGGAGCAGCCTCTTTAAATTTTGAAATGATGAGAAATCTAGCTTAGGGAGCCTCTTTAATTTATACAGCTCACATCTCATAAAAATATTTAAATAATTTTCAGATCCGCTAAAATGTAGACAAGTGTCCATCACACTACGTGGCAGCAAGAGAGGCGGTTCAGAAGGCGACGGCTACGATTTAGGGGATGAAACGTTAAGATGGACGGTGGAGTGTCACCCGCGCGTGAAGGTTCCAAGTTTTTTTTTTTTTTTTTTTAAAGGGATTTTTCACGAAAACACGTGTGAGAGAGCGAGTGGTCACGTGTCCAGACCTTTAGTCAAAAGACAAAACGGGTGGGCATACGGCGGCTTTGACGCCGCGAAAGAGAAGAAAAGAAAAGAGAAGAGAGATATAAACAGGTGGCGCCCGGTGGAGTGAGTTAAATTTAGATCATGGATGCTGATCGGTGCGCCATGTGATTGCGATCCTATGTCGCGTAATGCTTCTGAATGGCAACTCTGGAAGACTTATGATCTAAAACCAAAAATCCGAAAACCCTAACCTAACCCCGTTGTTAAATACATATAACTCGGGACTATAAGTACGAAATGAATAGCTGTGTCCCTACGCCTACTAGTCTACATATATCCATCATCCATCGTACTACCACTTAATCATTCCTTGCTAATCCAATCATACGGACAGTTTTGGTTCGGTCTTAAATTATAAATTTTAAAAAAATAATTAATATTATTAAATAAATTTAAATTATAATATCAAATATTATATAAAAAATTTAAATCGAAATTAAACTAAAAGAATTATTTCTACTTAAAATCTTAGGATTTAGTTTTCGTTCATTGATATGTAAATCGTTTTTTGCATGATTCATATGCTACTTTGAATTATACAACAATTATGTGGTTAGGGTAGGGTAGGATAGGATAGGCTAGGGTAGGTGGGTAGGCTAGCACTATTCAATTTCAAATCGGTTTTTTCTAGACTCTCCTTTGTAATAACCCTTAAATTGGGGGCCACACACTAAAAGTTGTGGGGCTTATACTCGATTATCATTAAGATCATATCTTAATTGGGAATTAATTATAAATTACCTAATTTTAAAACACCATCTTAATTCTCTAATCTATCAAAAGGGACAAAGCAGAGAATGAAATGTTACAGATGACGATGTCATGTCCGCATGTTTATAAGCCCACACTCTGTTCGGTCTATAGCATTGTGTCTGTCTGACTGGCTAAGAATCCCAGGCCCAGTAGATATGGGCCATCGGGCCTTCAAAATGAGGGGTGGACCTTGGATTATCAGTCGCACCCGAGTCAATCTCATCGTGGAAATCCAGAAGGGAACAAGGGGAGAAAATTACAGGCAAAGAAATGAAGAAGCTTTCCCTGTTTTCTTGTTAGGTTTCAATTTTCTTGTTCTTTTGTTTTTTCCCGACGAGATCTTAATATTTATATGTACCCCGCGATTCCGAATTGTTAATATTTCCTAGATCAAGAATATTTGGTTTTTTAGTTTCGTGTCGAAGGGGTTATAGATAGATTTGTGTCAATCTCAATTGGGGGAAATTCTCTCTTTTCTTCTTGAATTTCCCGATTTAGAATGCCGGAGAAACTGAGAGCATGAGGATTTTCCGGCGGTATAATGACGGCTCCTTTCTGGTCAGAAGATAATGCCAATGCTACAACGTCGACCTCGGCTCCACCACAGCCGCCAATCGTTAATCAGGCGGCGCCGAGGCAACCGACGCGCAGACACAGGTATAATTTTGGAATAGTTCCTTTTTAATTATTGGATTTTCATTAAATTCACTTTGTTGATGATGTTAAGTTTTGTTGGATTTCGCTATAGCAAACAGTTTGTTCTCGTTTTTGGCGATTGAGTATGCCTCGGTATTAAAGATGTGTTCTTCCACAATAGTTTACTTCTCGTTTTTTTTTTTTTTTTTTTTTCTGGGTGCTGTGAGCTTGTAATGTACAGTTGCTGTTATTATGTTTTTGTTATGGGTTCCACATTTTCCCAAATTCGTTTACTTAGCAATTCAAATCTAAAGATTATTTGCAAGTATTTTGAAACTACTCCAGCTGATTATCAAGGATGCCTTTTTTTCCAGAATAAGCAATGTCTTTCAGCTCTTAGCGCAGAGAGAGGTGTCTCCGGGAACAAAACGCTCAGCAAAGAGGTTCTGGGGAGAAACTTCTGACTGTCAACTGAGTTGCACTGGGCCCAAGTATGAAGCAGGTAGAGACGCTAGACGTGAGCTTCTCTCATGGTAATTGTCCGACTGTTCTTCCTATTTGCTAATAGGACACAGTTGATTATTCTCTCCCTTTTGGGTTTGCTATTTGTGTTGGTTGGAATGGCGCTAGTTTACAACATTTCAGGTCCTTCATCTTAATAAGATTTGGATGTCTTCAGGGTGGAGGCAGAGTCACTGTGGCACTTGTCAGCTAAATACTGTCCACTTTTGCCCCCTCCAAGGTCAACCATTGCTGCAACATTCAGCCCGGATGGGAAGACCCTTGCTTCTACTCAGTAAGTTTCTTGTTCATAGAGAGCTGCACAAAATTTTTGCTTAGTCTGGTTCTTGCTAAGACTGTGATTCTATAACTCCAAATATCCTCATATCTGCAGTGGAGATCATACTGTAAAGATTATTGATTTTCAAACTGGTGGTTGCTTAAAAGTGCTGAGTGGCCATAGAAGAACTCCTTGGGTGGTAAGCTTAATAGTTATAGTTTATCTTAATTGATGATATATGAAACCGTGATTTATCTCCATTGCTTGCTTAGATTTATTTTTCAATAATATATTTACTTCATCCCTGACCATGAGGTTCTAATTGCTATAAAAGAGGTAATCTTCATAATTGCACTGTTTTATCAGACTCATAGTACTGCTGATTCCTGAATTAATGCTGTGTGGTGGTTTTTCATTTTCCAGGTCAGGTTTCATCCATTGCACCCAGAGATACTTGCTAGCGGAAGCTTGGATCATGAAGTTCGTTTGTGGGATGCAAAAAAGGCTGAATGCATCGCATCGCGTGATTTCTGTAATATGCAGTTTCCCTTCCTAATGTTTAAGACAATTATATGCTTAATGGTTAATTTGAATTTTTGCATAGATTTTTTGGTGCACAGTTTTATTCTTCTCTGTGCAGATCGTCCTATTGCTTCTATAGCCTTCCATGCTCAAGGAGACTTTCTTGCAGTGGCGTCAGGACATAAGGTGAGGATTTCTGTGAGGGAATAGAGAATTACTTTGGATTGTAATAAGTGGCTTGATCTCAAGTTTTTGTATAGCTATACATATGGCACTACAATAGAAGAGGGGATACACCTTCACCAACCATTGTACTAAAAACACGACGTTCACTTCGAGCTGTGCATTTTCACCCTCATGCTGCTCCATTCCTTTTAACTGCTGAGGTACATTTTTGGGCTCATGGGATGTTCTTTGTTCCTTCTCATTTCCTAGTTTTAATGGAAAGTGGTATTTTTTTTCTCAGGTCAATGACATGGACCCAACTGACTCTTCTATGACCCTTGCAATTTCCCCTGGATACTTGAGCTATCCTCCTCCTACTGTATATTTGGTCAATTTTCATTCAACAGATCGTTCTAATTCAGGGGAGGGATTACCTCTTATGTCTTTACCTTTTCTTGTATGGCCTTCACTTTGTGATGACAATGGGAGAATATCCATGCAGCGCACTGACGGGGATGTTGGATCAAGTAGTGCGCTGCAGAGGGTAGATCCTTCTGCTTCGATCCGGCTTTTGACATATTCAACACCATCGGGGCAGTTTGAACTTCTTTTGTCTCCTATTGAGCCTAGTAGTTCTTCGCCAATACCAGATGATATGGGAACTAATCATTACATGAGTGAAATGGCGACGGAAATTACGCAAACTGTAATGTCCTCCTCAGAGAATATGGAAGTGCAGCCTGAAGTGAGAAATAATCAACTTTTCCCTTTTGGTGACCCTTGGGAGCTACCCTTTCTTCAGGGGTGGTTAATTGGGCAGACCCAGGCTAGCCAACAAACTATGCAGACGCATCATGTCACTTCCCAAGAAAATTCTTCAGCTCGTAGTGAGACTGAAATTCCTATTCCAATCAATCCAACAGTAATTCCCATGGGTAGTCAACCTGGTGCTGCTCGGAGATCTGGTTCACGGCATAATCGGTCGTCAGTTTCTCGCGTGCCCTCAAGTGGAACGACTGAAGGTACCGGTTTCAGTAATGTTGTGCATGGAGAAAGTGATCATCAACCTGTTGTTAACAGAATCCAAGCCGAGCTTGCCTCCTCACTGGCTACAGCAGCAGCTGCTGAGCTACCTTGCACTGTAAAACTCAGAATATGGGCACATGATATTAAAAATCCTTGTGCCCCTCTCGATACAGAAAGATGCCGCTTAAGCATACCACATGCGGTACTTTGTAGGTATAGCACTTCTACTCTATGTTAAGTTTTGGAATTGGCCTTTGCTCATCACTGGTTCCTGTAGTAGTTGTAAGAACGATGCAGTTCAACTACTGAGCAATTGGTTGTCTAGGAAGGCATATTCTGGTTGCTCCTATTATTGATGTATTAATAAAGTGGAAGGGCTTGTTTTCCATTGTCAGATAATTATGCATACTGGGATGGTATTGTACTTCTTAGATTTCTGAAAGTTTACTCATAGGATGATGTTGTTACAGTGAAATGGGCGCTCATTTCTCACCTTGTGGGAGATTTTTAGCAGCCTGTGTTGCATGTATGTTGCCTCACTCTGAAGCAGATCCTGGATTTCAAGGCCATGTTAACAGTGATGTGAATGGGGCAGCAACATCTCCAACACAACACCCAATTTCTGCTCACCAGGTCATATATGAGCTTCGGATTTACTCCCTTGAGGAGGCAACGTAATGCTTAAAATCCTTATCCCTACCTCCTACATTATTTGGATCTATCAAAGAATTCCCTCTCATTGTAACATTATTTGGATCTATTAAAGAATTCCCTCTCATTGTAGTCTGTTTTCTTGTTTGTGCAGATTTGGCATGGTGCTGGCTTCTCGAGCGATTAGAGCTGCTCATTGTTTAACTTCTATTCAGGTCAGTTGCATGGATTTAGTTAGGTTGCTGTTAGTATCTTAAGAGATTTTCTTCAAATGGATTTATTTTAGTTTCTCTTAATGGGTTCCCTAATTAATGTCCAGTCAGTATGAACACTAAAGCTGGTTATTACTTGTACCTGCAGTTCTCTCCCACATCTGAGCATTTATTACTTGCTTATGGCCGTCGCCATAGTTCACTTCTTAAAAGTATCGTCATCGATGGAGAGACAACCGTGCCCATATATACTATTCTTGAGGTAAAATGCGACAGCAGACCATTCATGTTATATGGCTAATTGTAACTCGGACTACGGTGACACAAATAGTTTTTAGTATTAATTGCCATATGCAATACTAAAAGCTGCTTTCACGATGTTTTTTCTGCCTGATTTTGAATTTATCTGTCAGAACCTCTATTCTATGTCAGATATCGAGTGTTTTAAACATGTTCTTTTTTATCCATGCATTTTACTGAGTTCCGGTATTCATAATTCATTATTAACCTTTCAGGTCTACAGAGTATCTGATATGGAACTTGTGAGGGTTTTACCCAGTGCTGAGGATGAGGTCAATGTAGCTTGTTTTCATCCCACTGTGGGAGGTGGCCTTGTCTATGGAACCAAGGTTAGCAAAATGAACCCCCCCCATTTTTTCCCCCTTTTTTTAAATTCATCTAGCACCATTGACTAATTTCTGAACATATTGCTTTGTTGTTTAACATAAACGCAGGAAGGGAAGTTAAGAATACTCCAATATGACAGTTCACAAGGGTCCAATTATACAGCACACGGCTTTCTTGATGAAAACATGCTGGCGTTGAATGATGAGTGATATGTCTTTTTCTCCTTTTCCATAAGGTGCGACTCGAATCTAATATAGTGTTTTCCTTGCTGAAAAAAATGTCTTTTATCGGCTAATCGTCCCATGTTTCGTATTGTAGGCGTCGACATATTCCTTGGATTTCTAGTAAATTAGTAATCGGGAACCAGATCACTTTTGGCAGATCTGCAACTCATGTTAACTGGTTCTTGGCAGTAAAAAAAAAAAAAATATATATATATATATATTGATGTAACTCAGAAACGAAAGTGTTGAATGAAAGCAAGATGTGTTTTATATCCATTTGTGACTTTGCTTGTCTTGGTGTTGTGTTAGAGATTCAGTATCAAAATTGTCACTGATTGATTGATAGTTGAATAGAGATTCAGTATCAAATTTGTGTGTTCTTTTAATGCGTGTAATTTGTTCAGTGAGGCCGGTAACAAACAGGTTTCCACATGAAAGGTGAAATTTGAGGTGCTACGTGGTCGAATCAAATTATAAGACTCCGGTTTAATTCCATATCACTTGGTTTAGCGATCAAATTAAAATTTGTTTAGATAAAATATGGCGAATTAGTTACTATTCAAACCAATTAAGTGAATGTTAAGAATGAATCTAATGATTCCTATTCCTGTTGTAGGTGATTGTAATGAACAGGTCGGTTTCAAACAGACCCGAATTGGAAAACCCGGCCCGTGTGCACTCCTAGGCTTCATTAATGGCAAGCTCTTGGTCAAAGATAAACAGTGCGTACCAACTACTTAATAAGTCCTTAGTCCGGTCCCATCATTACTTTCCAGCAAGGTAAAGTCTTTACCTTTGTCTTCACTACAAATCACACAAGTCAAACGCCAAATCAAAAAATCCAACCAACAGAGACGAAAGTGCGTTTCCCACTTTGCATTAGTTGGATTCATCATCATCATCATCATCATCATCAATAGGAAAAACAATAATCACATTCTACAAAATATAAAGCGCTGTACTACTACTACCCACTAATATGAGAGAGAGAAGTACATAGAAAAATAAAACAATTTTATTAAAAAAATTAAACGAAATTCTAAATTGTGGTTGGAGCGGTTGAATTTGGTTCAATCTTCTTCAGCTGAATCATGTGAGACTTCTCGGAGTCATCTTCATCACGGTAAATATAAGCCATTCCTCCGTGCCGTGTCATATCCATACCCGCCATTTCATCCTCAGCTGATATCCTCAAAAGCTTTAGTTTATGAAGCAAGTAAAATAAGGGTCCCATAGTGGCACTAACCCACCCAACAATCACCAGTATTTGGATTAAATGGGCCAATAATAACCTTCCACCACCACCCATAAACAATCCGTATGGACGGCCCGGTTTCCCCGGATACACCTCGTTCACGTACTTCTCCGTCGCAAACAAGGCAGTAAATATTATCCCCCATGCCCCACATCCTCCGTGCAGTTGGGCCGCCTCTAGTGGGTCGTCATACTCGACCTTCTCCGCTAACTTGTTGCAACTGATCAACACGATCGATGCTACGAACCCGCATACGATCGCGGCCCACGGCTCGACCACTGAGCATCCGGCGGTTATAGCCGCAAACCCACCGAGTAGTCCGTTACACACGTCAGTTACGTTCCAATGACCCGAGAGTATCCTTTTTCCAAACAAGGTGGTGAGAGCCGCTGTGGACCCTGCCAGTGTGGTGGTGACAGCTGTCCGTCCGATGGCGCTCCACTGCCCGTAATAGTTTCCTGAAGTGTAAGGGACGAGAATTTTCGTGAAGGAACCGGGATTGAACCCGTACCACCCGAACCAAAGCATGAAGGTCCCGAGTACGACTAAGGAAGCACTGTGGCCACGTAGCGCAACGGACCGGCCTGAATGATCAAACCGGCCTATTCTCGGGCCTTCGATTAAGGCCCCCCATAACCCGGCAAGTCCTCCGACCATATGTACCACACCGGATCCGGCAAAGTCGATAACTCCAGTTCCGAAGAGAAAGTCTCCGTCGGATCTCAGAGCACTGGCCCACCCATCGCCGGACCAGAACCAGTGAGAAACCACCGGGTAAACGAATCCGGTCAGGAAAGAAGAGTATATCAAATAAGCCACGAACTGGGTCCGCTCGGCGATTGAGCCGCTGGTGATTCCGGCGGCGGCGATGGCAAAGGCCCATTGGTAGAGAAAAACACTGTAATCGGCGGAGTCGGAAGGGAAATCTTTAAGGGCGAAGAAATGACGGCCGATGAAGCCGTTAGAAGGTGAGCCAAAGGCGAAGGCGTAGCCAAATAGGTAGTAGAACAGGCCACCGGCTGCGGCGTCTAGGACGTTGGTAAGCATGATGTTCATGGTGTTTTTGGCTCGGACTGAGCCGGCGCAGAGCATGGCGAAGCCGAGCTGCATGGAGAAGACGAGGTAGGCAGAGAAGAGAAGGTAGGTGGAGTCGACGGCATGTTGGGTGTCGATGAAGTTGGTGGTGATGGTGGTGAACTGGGAACAGATGTAGGTCGCGGCTTCGGTTGGGTTGGTGGTGTTTGGGCCGAAGAACTGGGCTAGTTGGACCGAACAGGATGGAGCCGCCATGGCCACGACGGTGCGAAGGAAATGAGGGAAGAATACAGAGAAACAGGGGAAAAAGAAGATGTTTTTATACTGTGGGAGAGAGTTTTGGTCAGATGGGACCCTTTCTTATCGAGGGAGAAAACCTAAAAGTGAAGTCGCCAGCGAAAGGAACCTTTTTTGGAACGGTAAAATGGTCAAATTAACTCTGTGAAAATTAAGATTTTTTACATTTACTCTGCCAAATTAGGAAAAGATGAATGCGCAAATCATGATTCTTCGGCATATATCAAGGGAGGAATCAGAACCATAAGATTCAGATTCCTTCATTTATATATTCTTACTGTTACCTTTCTTAACAAATGGAGAGAACTTTTGCTTTTTGGTTACAAAGAAAATAAAACTCAACTAAAAATGAAAATACTCAAAAAAAGATAAAAAGAGTTCAAGTCCTTGCTCCAGAGCTTTTCTCTCATTTGTCTCTTCTTTGCCCTGGTTCTATCTATCCTCAAGCATGGCATATAATGGCAAAAATGGCTATCCAATCTCTATCTTCAATGATTTTTGGAGTAGAATCAATAACCACCACGTGGTATAACAACAACAATTTAAGAACATCATCATCAACCTGCTACGCTAGCTTCCACTGTTCCCAGATAATGTCGTCTTTAACTTTTGCTGTCGGAACATTTTAATGGATTGTTAATTAATGCTCTTGTTGTCGTAACAGATTTACAGTCATACATTATTACATGTTATACAGCTAATCACATGCAGTTAGTGAGCAGCGATCATTAAGTTATGGTTTCACTATTCCCAGGCAGATGTCTAGAGAATCTTCATCTCCTCCAACTACCCAGTACCCAACCACTGTTTAAAGAAGACTACTTTTAAAGAAATCGATTTTTGAACTCACTCAACGAATACAATCTACATGTGGTGTTACATTTGTGGTGGCATTTGGCTTATACGCCATCGTTTGTGCAAAAGGTGACGACACTTGCTGCGATTAAATAATTAATCAACACGACATGTTGTAATTCGTTTTGGCTTAAAAAACTACATGTCGTTGAGATTACCCGATACCTTTTTTTAACAGAAACGAAGCCACATGCCGCTGTGATGCACATTCACTCACTTACTCTCCTTTTTTTTTTTTTTTTTATAAAAGAACGATGTCATTTATCCTATCAAAGCTCGTCTCCTTCCTTCACCCTAAACCCAGCTCTGTTTTCATGGCGAATCTCTCCTGCATAGCCGCTAATTCCACCACATTCCCTATCAGACCTCGCATACGAGGCATCGTTTTCGACATGGATGGGACTCTTACTGTCCCTGTCATCGATTTTCCTTCCATGTACAAAGCTGTACTCGGTGAGGATGATTATCTAAGAATTAGGGCTCAGAATCCTTCCGGGATTGACATTTTAAATCTCATTGCGGATTGGAGCCCTGACAAGCAGCGCAAGGCTTACGAGACTATCGCTGATTTCGAGCGACAGGGTCTCGATCGCCTCCAAATCATGCCAGGTGAGTGATTGTTTCATGCATCGTTGCTTAATCGAGGCTATGAATTCTGCTGCATGGATGATGGATATGTAAAATTCAGTTCGCAGCTCTTCGATTAAGTCAAGTTACTGGTATCATTCCTCTTTTAGGCTAAATTGTGAAGTAATGGCTTATCTATTTCAGTTTCTTACACTTCCTGTAAATCAATGCACTTTTTGATTAGAAAGTACTCTAGCTTTTTGCTTGAGATGTTCAAGCAGTTGTTGGGATTTGTAAGAGATATCTGTATTTTTTCTGCATCTTAAAACGGATGGAAAGATTGGGGAATCCATGATATTACCTCTAATGCAAGGTGTTAAGTGACTTGAAAGTCTTTTTCTTCCTCAGCCAAGTTCATACACGGCTCATTCATACTTTTTTATCGATTTTGGTGCAGGTGCTGCAGAGGTATGTGGTTATCTTGATTCAAAGAAAATAAGGTCAAAGCTCACCTCAGTGTCTTCCATTTCACTTCTGGTGGTCATATCTACTTATCTTTCATGTACTATAACCAAACGTTGTTTGATTTTTGAACTTTAATTCATACCAAGCTTAAATCTAAACGGAGACTTGTACCACAGGCAAAATGTATTTAGAAGCACGTTATGGATGTTCAGTAGGACATTGTATATTAAGAAGCAAGTTTCTGATAGCAATGGTATTTCCAGTCTTAGAAACTCGTACTATTTATTTATTTATTTGTTTGTATGAAATTTCAGGAGGGGATTAATCACTCGCAATGTCAAAGCATCAGTTGATCTGTTTCATCAACGTTTTGGAGTAAGTTTATTAAGCTTACAATATAATGCTGATTGCTGAAATGCCTGAAAGTAGATGATTTGCTCATTATCTTCTCAAGTACCTGTTGTTCTGCAGTTGATGTTTACTCCAGCACTAGGCAGAGAATTTCAACCTTGTAAACCCGACCCAGCTCCATTACTACACATCTGTTCATCTTGGGAAGTTCAACCAAATGAAGTTATAATGATTGGTGATAGCCTTAAAGATGATGTGAGTGTCGAATCTCCTTTTTGGGAATGCCACTTTCTTTAACCAAATTAGGATCTATAATATGTAATATGTAATATGCATTTTCATAAATGATCCTAAATGAATTATAATTTCACCTTCTCCAGATTGCCTGTGGGAAACGAGCAGGATCTTTTACATGCTTGCTCGATGAAACAGGGAGGTATGAGTCTCCAGAATATGCCAATGTAGACCATAAACCTGATTTCAAGGTAACCTCCCTTTCTGAAGTTGTTGCCGTTTTGGAAGCATATTTCGACCTGGAACCATGATTCTGACTTTAGTCATGTCAAAATTCAGCACTGTTATGAGAAAGAAGGAATCTAGTTTCTGCTTTCCATTATTAATGGTTTGGGATGGACTGCTTGGACATGTTCCCCCTTCATTCCTAGATATATCTTGAGACCAACATTCAGACAATCAGAAGAAACCCTAGGTAACAACTATGGTATATGTTAATTAGAGCCTGATTGTGCCTATATGTTATTTGAGTTCTCCATAATGAAAGGAGGTACCTAGTTTGAACTTTGAACAGCCCTTCACGTTTATTGCCGAGTCTGAAAGATGAAAATTACAAGACAGCATGATGGTCTATAATCTCATTGTGAGTTAGTGAGGAGGGATGGAGTGCTCTGGGCCCGCCCATCTAAGTTGCTTTAGGCCGAGCATTTTCTGTTAGTCCAACTTCTCAAGCGGGCCAAAAAGTTGAAAATTCTAACCGCCCACCTTGGGGCTCGAATTCATGACGTGGTTATAAGCAAAATATAATTTGAAACTATTTCCCAATATTTTAGCAAGTTTAAATTTGAGCAAAATATATATACATCCCTTGATTTATAGTAATATTATAGATAAATTCTCTATAATTTTATGAATTATATAAATAAATTCATAGAGATTGAGATAAAAAAATAAAAAAATAAAAAAATAAAAAATTTATAAGATAAAATAATAAATAAATAAAATTTTGAGATAAAATAATAATAAAAAACCAGTGATTTCCGATTTTAATATTAACAAATTAACTTAGGAGATTATTTATAATTTAAGTTAAAACTTAAAAAAAAAAAATTTACTTATAATTCATACATCACAAGCAATCCATATATTATAATAATATCATGGTATCTCAAAAGAAGATGAACACTTACTTAATCTGTCCATTTAATTTTCTAAAGTGTGATGATTAAAATATAATATATATATATATATATATTTTAAAAGTATAATTTTAATTTAGAAAATATTATAGAATCAACTTCCTCCGTTAACTTCAAATCATGCTTCCGCCACTGAATCTGATATTAATCTTAATTTAATTTAAGCTCAATCATAATTCAAATAGAAGTAAAAAGTATATCACAATTAATTTAAAATTTTCAACTTAATTATATAATTCCAAAATAGAGAACCTTTTAGAATTCGAAAGCAGTTATATTATGGGGATAATTTAAATTATAAAAAATATTACAATTTTTATTTAAATTATATAATAATTAAAAAAATTGACTAAAAGATACCCATAAATAAATTCGTAAACTTACACGTACACGTAGACTAAATATGTAATTATTGTTAAGAAATTTGAACGGCTGAAACAAGGCAGCGAATAATGTGACTTAAGAGTACGATTAAACGGACTCTCAAGCAGTCTGAATCCCACGCGCTACCTTCCTTCAAAGTTCACTGACAATAGCCAAGCTGTGTTCTCGACGTCTCGCGGTCAATTATCAACCGAGCGTGACGACTGACGTAGAAGCGCCGCGCACGTGACCAACTTCTAGTAACCGGGACCCGTGCGCCTTGCCTTGCCTTGCCTTGCCTAGCCTTACGTGGCTACTTTGTTACCGATCTAGTGGCTCCAGTTTACGCGCGTATTTTCACGGTGAGACCCCTTTCAAGATCCTCCCGCTAAACCCACAAAACTGGCCAACAAAGAGTCGGACGCCTCTACCCCCCCTCATACAGCTATCTAGATCTCTCTTCTCTCGTCAATCTCATCTCTGCACCTATAAATTGATTAAAAAATTCATATTCCCTTCTTCTTCTTCCCCCTAATCTTCTTCTAGCAGAAGAAGCTGCTCTGATCAAGTGTTTTTTAATATTCCAACTTCCCGGATTAGCAGATCTCACGCCATGATTTACCCATTAATATTTTCGAAGACTACTAACCCACTTCTTAATGTCAACCCATTAATTCTTAAACCCCCTCCAAAGCGGCCTTCCTCTTCTTCTTCGAGACCCTTTATACTCTGTTTTCACTTTAAGAATCCCAATACAATTGACAGAAAATCCACAGAGCCCCAAGCCCCCTTCACACAAACAGCTCCATCTGAAGTTTTGTACAGAAAGGACAACAGGAAAAAGTCGTCGTCATCATCATCATCATCATATGTCGAGCGGAGATCAGGGTCTGCTTTTCCCAAGGCGGGTAGAGAGCAAATGTTGCTATTATGTGGGTTTGGATACTGGGTTCAGGGTTTCAGGTGTTTCCCATGGCTGGCTCTTAATTTCCACATGGCCCACAACCTTCACTTTCCCCCCGGTACTTTACAGCTTGTCCAGAATTCTAGCAATCTCCCTATGGTTGCTAAGCCTCTCTATGGGATTTTATCTGATGCCATCTACATTGCTGGTGCTCATAGAATTCCTTATGTCTCCATTGGAGGTTAGTTTCCTCAATTCCTTAAAAATCTCTCCTTTATTCTGGTTGTTCTGTATTTTTCACTTTTTCCCTAGAATTTAACCTTGCCCTGGATTCGGGTTTGTCTTCTTTCTTGTCAATGATCATTCTATATACATTTTTGGACTATTTTGTAAGCTAATGGAGACTGATTGAAAATGAATATGACCAGTTATATTGCAGGTACTATCATGGGGTACTTTAGCACTAATGCCTATAGCAGGCGAAGCCCTCCCGGTCCTAATGGCTTGTGTTCTGCTTAGCAACCTAGGAGCATCCATTACGGAAGTAGCAAAGGATGCTCTTATAGCTGAATATGGCCAAAGACACAATTTAACTGGTCTACAGTCCTACACATTCATGGCCTTAGCAGCAGGCGGAATCTTAGGGAACCTAGTAGGCGGATGCTTCCTACTCAAAACCCCACCTAGAATCATGTTCCTCACATTTGCCGTTCTACTCTCTCTTCAACTTGTGATTTCTTCAACCATAAGCGAAGAATCTCTTGGCTTACCCCAACCGGCTGACCGCATGAGAAACACGATAGTAGAGGGTATCAGAAAACAAGCATTGGATCTTGTACGGGCGCTTGGCGAGAAAAACATCTCTTGCCCTCTTACTTGGATTGTAGCTTCTCTTGCATTGGTTCCGATTCTTTCTGGATCCATGTTTTGTTATCAAACTCAATGCCTTCGCCTTGACCCTTCAGTATTAGGCTTGTCCCGGGTTGTTAGCCAATTAGTCCTTTTCTCCTCTACTATTCTTTACGGCCGGTTTTGGAGAAAAATCTCCATGAGGAAACTAATAACCATAGTGCAAATTGCATATGCTTCTTCTCTTCTACTTGACCTTGTTCTAGTGAAAAGACTGCATCTTAGATTTGGTATTTCCGACGAGCTCTATACTCTCTGGTGTTCGGGTTTGTCGGAAGCCATTGCACAGTTTAAGCTTCTACCGTTTTCAATTCTATTTGCAAGTCTATGTCCAAAGGGTAATGAAGGGTCTCTCACTTCGTTTTTAGCATCAGCTTTGTGTTTATCGTCTATAGTTAGTGGATTTTTTGGGATTGGATTGGCTGCTTTGCTTGGCATAACGTCGGGTGATTACTCGAGCTTACCTGTTGGGATTTGGGTACAGTTTGTTGCGGCATTAGTGCCGTTATTGTCTATTCTTAATGTTCCGGATGTAGAATGTGTTGGTGAGAGGGAGAGGAAGAGGGTTTTGAGTAAAAGAACAAGGAGAAATAGACGGGTTGGGAGAGTTGTATTTGGTTCGGTTTATGCTTATCGTCGTGAGAGAGAATCTGAGGAGCAGAACTGAAAAGCTTGCAAAAGGAGAAGAGGAATCTTTTTCCATTTGTGTAGAAATAGCAAAAGGAGAATGCTGAGGGAGGTGAGGGTGTATACTGCTAATGAAGTCCTGTACAGTTCCTTTTTGTTGTTTTTGGTTCTATAGTTGCCCTATTTTTTTCTTATTTTGTTTTTCACGTTTCTCAACCGAGTTTGTTTCAATCAAAAGGTTGAAAAGGTGCTGTAAATGACTTACAATAATAATGCATCAGTCACAACGAAATCAAGTTGTCGATTTTATTTCATTATATAGCATGAAACAAGACAATTCGCATAATTTCACATCATGATCATCAGTCCAAAGCTCTAACGGAGAGAGCCTTCTCATTTGATGACCACTAGGACAAAACAAAAGTTACAGAAAAGGTACTTGGAAATTTAATTTTTAACAGAAGGGCATGACTAGATTGTGCATGCTAGCTTTACTCGGTTGGCTGATGTTTTCTTGGAAATTATCCAAGTTCCACAGCCCATCCCATAAGACAACATCCTCATTAGAGCAAACTTCACTGATGCTAGCCATGGAGAAAGAAAAACCGGCCTCCTCGGTTTCAGTCTGGTGGTAAAAGGTGCCTATGTCTTGCTTCAATGGAGGAGACACAGATTCTTGTTTTTGGCCGTTGTGTTCATCTAGTAAAGCCAACATCTTTCTCATATTGAAGTGATTGAGTTGGAGATGCTGCAGTTGAATCTGATGTTGTTGTTGCTGCTGTTGCTGCTGCTGATGATAATTAAATTGTTGTCGTTTCAAAAGACGAGCTTTCGCCTTTTCGTTCATATCAGAAGGGACTTTGGTCTTTTTCTTGAAGTGGGTCCTCCAATAATTTTTTATCTCATTATCGGTTCTTCCTGGCAAGCTTCTCGCGATTGTCGACCATCTGAACAAACAATACAGTCAGTGTTTGATTCAACAAAGGGAAATCTTAACTTCACTTGATCTCTCTTTGTCCTTTCTTTAGAAAACAAAAGAAGAAGAGTCATAGAAGATTACCTGTTCCCCCACCTAGCATGAAGCTGTACAATGATGCTCTCTTCAAGTGGAGTTATCTGCCCTTTCTTCAAGTCTGGCCTCAGATAATTCACCCACCTCAATCTACAGCTTTTCCCATTCCTTTTCAACCCTTCATCATAAAGAGAATGCAAATTTAAAAGTGGTAGTAAAAATATTGCACCTTTTTTAAGACAACAGTCAAGTTGTTCACGAGAAAGCTTAATTTAGAACCACTCGAGTATGTCTCACTGTTCACTGCTTAATAAAAACTTAGCAAAAGTGAAAGAGAAGTGATGTGTGCAAACCAGCAAGTTTAGAAACAGAGTTCCATCGTCCTTCACCATGAAGCTTGACATACTCAATCAGCAGCTTGTCTTCTTCACAAGTCCAAGGCCCCTTCCTCCATACCTCCTCTTCTGCTACACCTCCTCCCCAACCCATATTCCCTGCCATCATTTCACCCAAATACATAAAACAAAGTAAAAAAAAAAAGACAAGACAAGGATTGTTTTGTAAGAAGAGAGTTGATGTTTGTGTTCCAAATTGTGTGGCATTTCGGGTTAGCGTTGGTTCCATATTTATATGTGCAGTAAGCTCCCCCACTTAATGCTTTCTGTCATTTTCTTCTGTTTTTCATCTTCAGTGTGTGTGATCAACCCTAAAAGTACTATCAGAGATGAAAACACTGCAATTTATTTATTATTATTATTATTTCAAAAGAAAAAAAAAAGTAATACCTTTTTTTCTGTAATGTTCTTGTTTCTCATGTCATTGCATGAAAATGAACTATGTTTGGATCCCATCTTAGAGAGAGATGAAGAAGCATTCAGTTTGAAGTTACGTGTCCAAAGGGCATAGTCTAATAAGAGAAGGCACATTATAACGTCACCTACGACAGGTGTTGTTTTGTTGATACTTGTCTAATAGATTCTTTAAGGTTTTGAGCTTCGAACTCACCCCCTCCCCTCCCTTCTTTTTTTTTTTGTGATAACATCAGTTTAAGAAAGAGCCATGCATGAAGAAGATCTAGGCTGGATTTTGATCTTTGATCTAATCTTTTTTTTTTTTTTTTTTAAATTAGTTTTTCAATGGTGTCTTTTCATAGTAGATTGAGCTTAAGATTAAGAGTAAGCTTATGACATGTTTGTGGGTTTAAAATAATGAACATTATAATTAACTAATTTCCTCCTCTTTATTTTATGTTTCTTTGTTTTTTCATCTCACGTGGAAAGATGTGTTAGGGCATTGCTAACAAGTCTCTAGAAACACTTTCCTTTTTATAAACTAATGCACTTAGACAGCTCAATCACTTAACTTAATATTAAGTTAAACACAAATGATTTCTCTAATGATTTTATAAACTATCAATTACATGATTAATTAACTCACCTAAACACAAATGATTTCCTTAATGATTTTATCCGACACGACATATTATCGGTGTCCTAGACAACCCCCAGAAACATCAAATTGAATTGAAGAAAAAAAAAAAAAAAAACCTGAAGAATACAGACAAACCTATGATAGTATAGTAGTTAGGTACTAAGTCTAGTATATTTTCAATTGAAAATCAAAATAATATTTATTATCGTATATTTATATCAGTATATTACTTAATTTAAAATTAATATTTTAAAGTTATTGATAAAATAATTAATTATTTTAATTATATTATAATAATTATTAGAGCTTAATTTAGATAAAATATGATAAAAAAAAATAATTAAAGATCAGTTAATTAAAGTTGTATGCATGACATCAATAAAATGCAGTAAATTAGTCTCATAATATGAAGAATTTATGGTTCATTAATGGTGTTAAACCTTCATCAAGCTTAAACTTTTCCGACATGTAGTTCCAACATGGGTATCTATTATCTAACTTACGAGCTATGATGGATGACATGACCATCTATCTGATCTCTAATGCACGTAAATCATTATTTAAAAGAAAACCCATATCATATATATTATATATATAGTAACACCATTGAACATTAGCATCGACATCAAAAGCTTTTTGAAGAAGAAGAAGAAGGAGGAGGAAGAGGAAAAAGCTTCGACCAAACTTCTTGTCGTCCATCTTATCTTGAATGGTTTGGGCTGTTAAGCACTGTCGGGCTTAATTATATGAGCTAATCTCGTTTTAGTGTGACGAAATAAAGAAGATTAAGACAGAATATTTTAATTGTTCTTTTTTTTTCATTAATCTTTTTCTTAATTAGCTAACAGTTAATTAATTAATGACAGATTTTGGAGTGTTGCACATGTTGTTGTTTCACTCAATCACTTTGACCCCAATACTGATGTTCCCCTTTTGAACTCATGAACCTCACATGCATGATCACGAAGAATATGTTCTAATTTTGGGCCAAATCACTCATTAACTTCTTAGGCTTATCCACACTCTCTTTGGTAGGTAAATACTACCATCATCCTCACTATATTCCACCATTTTTTTGTTTGCGACTGCAATTAGTTAAGGATGAAAAAGTTTCGAGAATCATTCAATCCATATCGACATTTATAATCAAAATTTTTTCATACAATATATTTTTTTAATAAGCGTGAACTTATTATAATCAGTCGAAATCGTAAATATAAATTTTACAGTTTATGTTTATTTAGAATTAAGACAAACTAATAAAATTGAGCCGTTTGTCGCTTAATGGGACTAAATTAGCTAAAGTTAGGAGGTAATATTTTTTTTAAATATATATAATTAAGATTAATCTAATTTTAAACCCTTAAAAAAAAAATTCATGATACTTTCTAGAGATAATTTTTCAATATTTTGATCTTTGGAGTTGGAAAAGATCAAAAGATATGATAGTAAAGGCTTCAAATCATTTACGTACATAGATTTGTCATTAAATAAATGGTTTATGAATTTTATATCAACTTTTGAAGAATATGAAAGAGTGATAAGTGAGAATAGTAGCCCTTGATGAGTAACACATTGAGACGTCATTGTTCTATAAAAAAAATATAATGCTATAAACAAACATCACGACACGTAGTCTTCTAAATAACAAACGACGTGTAGTTCATTTGCTTTGAATCATTTTGTCCCCTGCCCTGTCACACCTTTCTCCCGCCCACTGGTTCATATTCAAGAGGTACGTAAACGCCATAGCTTTCTATCTGCTTACTACAGTTTAATTTGGGGTTATACTCTGTCTCTCTACTGGAGTTAAGTCCATTGGTTTTGGTTTATGAAGTTCGAAGAATACTACTAAAGCATTAGGACGACATTTAAAGCTTTGTTTATTGATTTTCTATTTGAATGGTTTTTACTGATAATACTCTAAGAAAAAGGAGTTCTTTTGAATAATTTGTATGAGGTAGGGATGATTCGAGAATCCTGTGTTCATCCTGTCTTAATTTATTTATTGAAATGCACACAAGGCATTGGAGGAAATGTCTGGCTTGCTGTGAAGAGCTTGAGATGGTAGTTCTTCTTTGCTTGTGTATAGTTTCTGAGTTGAAATGAGTTCTACTTTCAGTCTGCATTTGAACTCTGCTCTACGTAATATAGTATGGAATGATGTCTCAGATAATTATGTTGGCTAAATGCATGTAGAAGATGAATTATATTGTATGCAAACCGATGTGTATCTCTCAGGTTTTGAGGAATTTGGGAAGTCTTACCATATATTAAAGAAAAGATGCTCACAAGCACTCATACCAGCATACGTATAAAAGCATGCTTTTCTCCATACCAAAGGTATTAAACAACAACCTCCTCTCTGTTTTTACTTCTGCATTCGCTCATGGCCATTTCTCAACATTATCTCCTTCTTTCCATAACAACCTTATTCACCATATCTCTGAAGAATTCCGCCATGACAACCTCAATCTCTTAGACCCCACTTTTGTCTCCAAGTTTCAACCCCACCATGTTGAACCTATCCTCACTACCCTCCAATCCAGCCCCATTTCAGCCCTTCGCTTCTTCCATTGGTCTGGGAAAACTCTGGGTTTACGTCATTCATCACAATCTTTTCGTGGCCTTATTCATTTGTTGCTTCAGCACCAGAAGTTTGGCCGTGCTAGTGAGGTTTTTGATAAAATGGCTGGTCTATATGGGACTACTTTTAAAATCTTCTTTAATTTTTATAAGGACAATCAGTTTTGTGCTTTGAATCCCAGTAAAGTTTTTACCTTTCTAATTGAGGACTATTTGGCTGGTCGAAATTGGGGATTCTTGCTTTCCCGGGTGCATTATCAAGGATGTTGGGTTCTTTGGTTGATAGAAATAGTTTTGAGATTGTTCTTGATGTACATGGAGAGATGTGTAGATCAAAGACACGGCAATATTTTCATGTGTATCAGTTTGTTGTTAATGATCTGCTAAACAAGAGAGAAATTGAAAAAGTTCTGAATTATCACCAGGCGACAATACGAGGGGCTTGCCAGTTGACATTATTGCTTGTAATAAGATCTTGAAATCTCTTTGAGATAGAAACCAGAAAAGTCTCTCTACCGATTACTTCAATGTTATACTATCAGTCGGTCCAAAACCAAATGCAGTTTCATTCAGCACTTTGATCCATGCATCTTGCAAGGATGGAAGATTGAAAGATGCATTTGATCTTCACAAGGTTATGCTGGAAGGGGTATTAGTCCTGACTTGATTATTTATAGCATTCTTATTAATGGTCTCTTTCGGGCAGGGAAACTGAAACAGGGAGAAGAACTTTTTTCATCGGCATTAGAAAGCGGTATCAAGCTCGATGTAGTGACTTTCAGCTCCATCATGGATACATATGTGAGAAGTGGAAATTTTGGGAAGGTTGTTGAGGTCTATCATAGAATGTTGTTAGTTATAGCATTCTTATAAAAGGCTTGTCACAGATCAACAATATTACTGAAGCTTGTGGAGTGCCTGCTCTTACGATGAAACGTGGTTTTGCTCCATCAGTTTTAACTTATAGTAGCTTGATTGATGGGTTCGGAAAATTGGGAAATCTGAGAGATGGGTTTTTCCTGTACAGGATTATGATAAAGACTGGGCATAAAACTGATATTATAATTGCTAGTGTGCTTATACATGGTCTTTGCAGAAAAGGGCTACTTAGAGCTGCCCTTAGGTTCTTCTTTCAGGTTGTCGATAGTGGGTTAAATCCTAATGTTGTAGTATTCAACACCTTGATAGATGGATTTTGTGGATTGAAACACATGGAAATGCTGTGAAGCTATACATGCAAATTGTAAGATATGGAATAGACCCAGATGTCATGACTTATACTGTACTTATCAGAGGTATTCTTTTGCTTGAAATATTGAACGATGGACTAGTTCTTTTCATGCAGTTGTTAAAGAGAGATGTCTTACTAGATGTCGTAGCTTATTCCCTTTTGATTGATAGTTTCTCCAAAAACCAAAACATATCTTCTGCATTCTGGATTTTCGAACTGATTCAGAAGAATGGGGTAGCTCCTGATATTTAAACATATAACATTCTCCTTAACATGCTTTTCAAGAGTAATCGTATAGAATCTGCAAAGCGACTCTTTGAAGGTCTCAAGGGTAAGAGGTCCAAAACCTGATGCTGTAACATATAATACAATGATATACCTGGTTATTGCACTCTGAAAATTTTGGACGATGCTATTCAAATTTTTAGCAAGATGACTTGCTATCATGTTAAACCAAATATTATCACTTCTACAATTCTTGTTCATGCTTTCTGTAAAGAAGGGAGGATGAGTGATGCATTTTTTATATTCAACAAAATGTTGGAAAAGGGTTTAAAACCTAATGTGGTCACACATATAGTTGCTTAATTGATGGTTGCTTCAAATCAGCAGAGACTGACAGTGCTCTTGCGCTTCATGATGATATGATGAAGCATGCCTCTCCAAATATTGTTAGCTTCAGTATTCTCATTGATGGTCTATGCAAAATGGGGCTCATAGAGGAAGCAGCCATTGCTTTTCGTTGTGCTATAGACGGGGGTTTGGAGCCAGATGTAGTTGCATATGGGATCTTAATTCATAGGTACCGCCAGATTGGACGACTAAATGAGGCCCTGGTGTTATATGACAGTATGCTAACACATAGTATTGTTCCAGAAAACAAATGTAAGGTATCTTCTTCACAAAGGTGGCAATATGGGAGGATCATCACCTGAATAAGGGCCACTTCTGATTCATCATTTATCATCAAGTCCTGGAGTAATAACCCTGGTATATATTTTATTGTTCATTCCATACTATTGTACTGCCTGCGGTGAAGAAATCCTGGTGGTTCACTTCAAATGCACAAAAGAGTGTTACATTCCTACCCCAAAGATGCGCACACAAAAAAAAAAACCACCCAAAACCCAGAAGGAAAAAAAAAAAAACAGTCAATTATTACATAAATACATATACAATACGAAGTTCTCTTTTTTAGACTCTAGCTGTAGTGGCTGGATCTGTGGTAGGTTCCTTGTGCATTGGGTAGGCTCCGGCACCAGTCCCATAGTCTGGGTTCTGATAACCGGGCCCGTATCTGCTGCTAATCACTCCGGCATGAAGTAACCCGACGTACAGAAGCTGAGTGAACGTCAATATTATAACGAAGGCCTCTAATACTCTAAGTCTCCACCCTCTCCAACCCCCTACGTGAATCTCCTTACATGCCAACCTACACAGACAACAGAGAAATAGACATGTAAGTAGCTGTTCCCCATTTCTTAGATAGAAAATGTCCATGTACAATGCTCTGAATTACCCAAAAGCTAGTGCAGTTAGTGCCCATGCAATAATGGAGGATGATCCTGCCGCAGCAAGGCTATCACTCCTCCAATCCCTTATGTGGAGACTTCCTGGTATCTTTGAGGCCACACCGACGACAGAAGCTAGGAGGGAGAAGGTCAGGAAGAACATTGTTGCACCATTTCCTCCAAAACCTGGTAACGTTTCATGTATCAAGGTGTTATGCTTATTAGTGAAAAGGGGGGAAAAAAAAGTTTCTTTTAAGTTATGCATGAAGATGAAGAGGTGCATGTTAATTTACTTGGGTGATTAGTTTGGCCATTGATGAACCTATTAAGACACCAACTGGCAAAACCCATCACGATCAAGTACATGATTAGATTCAGAAACAGCAATGGAGCTGCTATGTTTCTTCCTACTGTCTGAGCCATCTTTCTGAATCTCTCTCTAACTTCCTTCCCTGCTTGTTTGCTTCAATTTCTTGAACAATAGTTCCAGGTTTGTTCTTGCTTCTTCTGGAGTTTGTCATCAGTCAGTCGGCAGGAAGAGATGATTATATAGGACGAACTAAGTTGCGGAGATGGGACACGTGGAAGCCTCTGCAGAGAGAATGGGACAGGTGGTGGGACACTTGCCAAAGGTTGTAGTCTTTATCTAAAATCCTCTTATTCTCTTCTGAGTTCTCGTATCTTGTTTTGTTGCATTAAGTAATCGGTGCCTTATCCAGTTGTCTGTTGTATTATTATTATTATTATTATTATTCCTCCTATACTTACAAGAATCAGACGATGATAAATGAATGCATCTCCATCATCCAATCTACTTGTTATTGAAGTTTTGTTTCAGAGCTTCAGACAGTAAGTAGTAACTGAAATTGGTCGATTTCTTTCCGGAAAAATCTTCCTTGTTCCAGTGGGCCAATGGGCCGAGTTTATCTTAATCATTACGGCATTATGGCATTTTGTCCCCAATTTCTAACCCACGGTCTGGTCTTGATTTGATCCAGTTAAAATCAGTTCGAGCCCGGCCCAATAATAATTTCGCCTCCCCTCGTTTTCCCGTATGTTCAATTAATATTATACCACTAAGAATATGTTAATATTCTTAGATATTTCAAACTTGTATAATTATACATATACTTTTTAGGTTTCATAATTTAGATTTAGATCATTAATTTCGAGATTATATTAAAAATTTTAATTCGATTATCCGCTTTATTATAATAATCTAATTAATTTTTAATTTGACCTAAATTTAATAATTTTTTTTTTCACGAACCAAGTCTTTTCTTATTTTTTAATCATGTGAAAAAAAATTAAAAAAAAATTGGTTATTAAATGTATCAAATTATTATAATAAAGCAGATAATAGAATTAGTTAATTTTTTAATGAAAATTTTAAATCATAAACTTAAGTTTAATTTATAAAATTTTTTAAAAAATATAAATCTAATTTTATAAAATTGAAATACTAAATCTAATAAAGTATCTAACTTACTCTATAAATCATTTAGTATATGTAATTTAGGTATCATAATAATAAGATAAAATGAAATAAATTAATATAATTAAACTATGTATTATACATAGAATAAGTATATTCACACTTTCATACCACTTATCCTAAATTTGTATTTATGTGTATGATTTTCATCTGTAAGTTACCTACGTGTCCAAATCACATCATATCACAAGATTAACAAAGTGTCATAAGTTACGAGTCATATGATTTATGAGAATAAAGTATTTTTTTTAATCCATATAAAATTCCAAATTTGGGGGGCATTCTCGTCCACTAAAAGTTTCATTTCAATTCCTCAGTTATCATATTGCTGCCAAAAAAAAAAGGCAATGTCTTTAATTTCTCTTCTACAATCTGTCCTGAGAAAATCCGCCATGGAAGCACCTTCTGACTTCTCTGCAGAACCCTAACGGAAAAACCCACCAAAACGATGAGCTCAGTCTTCCATGCGCGCTAAACTCCATCTTCCCCTAAAAATTCTGACTTTCTGTTCACACAAGATGGGCTCTACTATCCCGGTCCTAGACCTCAATCTCCTCCCTGACCCAGCCGCCTCCGTCGAGAACAACAACAACATCTACAGTTTCAAAATCCCTAAAATTGAGCCTAAGCACGAACCATTCGACGAAGCACCGTTGGAAACCTCTCAACCACCTCAACAACCGCAGCAACTCCTACAATCCTTCTTGCCGGACCCTTCACCGAACATTTTCTCCCATTCACCAGTCACTCCTCCTCCCCTCCCCGAACAAAACCCTAACTCCTTCTCTCAACCTTCAAATATCTTCTCCTCAGACGTTGACAATGTCCACTCCGAATTCAACCGCATTTCCGAGCTCTTCAATACCGCTTTTCCCAAGAGGCTAGATAACTACGAATGTGAGGCGGAATTAGATCCCGAATCTGGAGCAATCGTCCCAGTCCCGCCGGAAAATCAGGTATCGACTACAGTCGTAGCAAGGAGGAAATACCCGAAGCGATCGTCAGAGCTGGTCAGAGTAACCGATCTCAGCGTTGACGATCACAGATACTTCCGAGATGTAGTGAGACGCACTAGAATGATCTTCGATTCTCTTCGCATTTTAACCCTAGTGGAAGTAGAGAAACGCCGCGATTCAGGTCTCTCTAGAAGGCTCAGAGGCGACTTGGTAGCTTCCTCTGTTTTAAGAGAACGTGGACTCTGGCTAAATCGTGATAAACGGATTGTGGGTTCGATTCCGGGGGTGTATATAGGAGATTTGTTCCTTTTTAGAATGGAACTATGTGTAGTTGGGCTTCACGGTCAGACTCAAGCTGGAATCGACTATGTTCCGGCTAGTCAGAGCTCAAATGGAGAGCCTATTGCTACGAGCATAATAGTTTCAGGTGGATATGAAGATGATGATGATGCAGGGGATGTGTTAATCTATACGGGTCATGGTGGGCAAGATAAGTTTTCATCAAAGCAATCTACTCACCAGAAGCTAGAAGGTGGGAATCTAGCTTTGGAGAGAAGTATGCATTATCAGATTGAAGTGAGGGTTATTAGGGGGATTAAGCACCCAGGTAGTTTTACTAACAAAGTTTATGTTTATGATGGTTTATACCGGATTCTTGACTGTTGGTTTGATGTGGGCAAGTCCGGTTTTGGTGTTTACAAGTACAAGCTGGTCAGGACTGGGGGTCAACCTGAAATGGGTAGTACTGTTTTGAAATTTGCAGAGAGTCTTAGAACAAACCCTATGTCTGTAAGGCCAATGGGATATCTCAGTCTTGATATTTCAGTGAAGAAGGAGAACATTCCGGTCCTTCTTTTTAACGATATTGATAATGATCAGGAGCCATTGTTTTATGACTATCTTCTTAGGACTGTTTTTCCGCCTTTTGCCTTTCACCAATCAGGCAATGGTACTGGTTGTGACTGTGTTTCTGGTTGTGTTGATGATTGCTTTTGTGCTATTAAGAATGGGGGAGAGTTTGCTTATGATCATAATGGATTTCTTGTCAGAGGGAAACCTGTAGTTTTCGAATGTGGGCCCTTCTGTCAATGCCCCCCACAATGCCGGAATCGGGTTTCACAAAAAGGTATAAAACATAGGCTTGAAGTGTTTAGGTCAAGAGAAACAGGATGGGGTGTTAGGTCCTTAGACTTGATTCATGCTGGTTCATTTATATGTGAATATTCAGGGGTTATTCTTACCATGGATCAAGCCAATGTTCTATCTATGAATGGGGATACATTAGTTTATCCGAATCGATTTTCGGATAGATGGGCAGAATGGGGTGATCTAACTCAAATAGATTCCAATTATGTTAGACCATCTTACCCTTCTGTACCTCCATTGGATTTTGCAATGGATGTTTCAAAAATGAGGAATGTTGCTTGTTATATAAGCCATAGTACGGTCCCAAATGTGTTGGCTCAGTTTGTTTTATATGATCATAATAATCTTATGTTCCCTCACTTGATGTTGTTTGCAATGGAAACCATCCCTCCTTTGAGAGAGCTTAGCCTTGACTATGGTGTTGTGGACGAATTGGCCGGAAAGCTCTCTATTTGTAACTGAATTAGTTATTTTCGAATGGAAATGCGATTTTTGAAATCTCTTGCAGCAATGTGTTCTGGGATTACATCTGCACTAAGGTAAGCCCTTTTTTGAGACCAATCTCATCATATTATTTACACCCCTTCCCCAGCATTGTTTCCGTATTGTTGTACACTATTTCGTTCTCTGTTTTTACTGTTAACTTTTTTTGTTTAATGTCAACTAAACCTACTTTCCAAGCCATTCCGATGCGGTTCCAACTTAATTCTTATTCATTGTTTACATTAACGTTTTGTCTTGCATTCTAATATGTTTTCTCTGTTGTCATGGCTTTGAAGATAAAAACGGTTAATTTCTCATAACCTAAAGCCGAATAGAGATGGTAACTGTATTTATCGAGTTTTGTGCTCGGAGCCTCCTAGATATTATCTCAGTCCTCATCATGTTTTCAATGAAGTGGAATTTTCTGAAGCTTTTGAGTTTTGATGTTCCGAGCTGCTGAGGTTATACGGAACACCTGCAAAGTATATATATCTATCTATATCTATATATATATAGCAATGGGAGTTGCAGTGCTGGAGGCAGTTAGGGACCTGACATTTTCTAACAGGAGTGCATCTATTTTCCATTGTTGGATACTGATGCACCCAGAAAAGCTCCTATTTCATTGTTGGATGTAATCATGAATGAATATGTACTTCTTTGTAGTTATAGCTTGTAGATATATAAATCTAGAAAAGGAAAAAAGAAAAAAAGAAAAAAAGAAAAAGAAAGAAAATTTGTACAGGGGCAGTGTATCTTCTTCAGTGCATTTACAGATGGGTTAGGTACAAATCAGCAGTGTTTGTAGAACGTTATTTTATTTATTTATTTATTTATTTGTTATTATTATTATTATTATTATTATTATATTTTGAACTAAAGTATAAGTATTGATTTATTTTTATTGTATATATTAATTATATATATATAATATATATGATTAATATTGTGTAGCTTAAATTATGTATGATAAATGGGAGAAAATGTGTCACATATTGAAAAATAAGAATGTATTTTTTACTATAAAATGTGTCACAAATTATCACATTTTAGAATTCGTAATATATAAGTATCGGACATGATTTTTAATAATTCCTAATAATATTTACCAAATATTCTCCTATTATATGTGTGATATGAGAAACTAATGATATAATAAATGGGAATCATAATCTAGCACCATCTATCTATACAGCTTCACAAAAATAGAAAGTAATCGTACAACAAAAGTTAGAAGTAGAGAGGAGGAGAAAGGATAAAAAAACGTGAGCGGCAGGATTCGAACCTGCGCGGGCAAAGCCCACATGATTTCTAGTCATGCCCGATAACCACTCCGGCACGCTCACTTCATGGAAGAGTGCTCCGATATTAAGATAATAATAAAGAAACTAATATTCAACTCCCCGCTAAGGAACAACAGGTTTGTGATGACAACAGAGAGAAAAATAGTGTCCGTTGGGATAAGTGAAAAATGAATTTTCCCTACAACTTTGCAAGTTGGTTAATAGTTAATACTAAGTTTCAAAAAGGTGACTATCGGGAGTTGTCCAAATAGTTAGGTAGGTGACTCCTGAGCTAGTTTTGTGTTCTAATTCTTGTACAATATTTGAAATTATACTATAAACTTAATAATATTATGCATCTAATTGTTTCCCCGAAATTTGCAACCTATTGCCAAATGAGCGTAAAAGAATTCCCCGGATTTTTAAAAGAATAAAAAAGAGTCGCGAAGAGTACCGGTATCACATAAGTAGGGGTCGAGACTCGAGACCAAGTATTACAAGACCTCTTGACCAGTAACAAACTTAAGATTCAACTTCTCTACAAACTGACTTCCATGTATTATGAGGACAGCAGCCTATTGCTTGGCTAAATCCAATGTACGTAACTTTTACCTATCCCAGCACCAAAAGGGGGGGAGAGAAAAAAGAAAAGAAATGAAAAAGAAATCAAAGTTCATCATGCATTAGTCTCTCTACTGGAGCTTCCATTCCGTGAATCGGATCATTATGAACTTGGACTTGGACTTGGTTTATCACATCTTCAACAGCTCCAGCTCTAAGATCTGCCTTACCGACCATGCCGGCCTTAATGCCAGCAATGACTGTTCTCTGCAACTTCAGTATCCCAATACGCTTTGAAACAACATAAAGAACAGCACAAGCAAACAGGAAAAAACCAACAGCTAGAATCACCCTGTGCATATATCTTATCATTAGCTTTTTCACATGTCTGGTTTGGTTATGTATTTATTTCTCTTAATTTGGGGAGTGGGGGATGGAGGGAGAAAAAGAAGTTTGATTTCCTTTTACCTGTCTAAGACATCTTGCCGTTGCATTGTGGAAAGTAGGCCTCTGGTCCGCATCAACAATGAGCGATGACCCTTGTACTCACTTTCTGCCTTTTTCAATACTCCGGTAGAATCCTCTACACAAACGAACAAATGCAAAAGGAATTTCTAGATATATCTGAGAATGAAGTGACTTCAACTACTGCAAATAAAATTGATCTGCTACTGAAATAATTATGATTAGATTGAGGATAGGCTACGCTTGTATACTTACTTCATCCCCATCAAAAAGAATTTAGACAGAAAACAAACTTGCAGGAATGAAAAGAACTTTACCAAAAGTCGTTAATGCGCTTGCAGTCCTCTCCACTTCCTAGATACAGAAATAAGAATGTCAATCTCAAGATAATGTTAGCTACCTCATGAGAAATGGAGGGAGAGGATAAGGCAAATAGACTTATACCTGAACCATTAGCTGCCGGGTTCGCCGAAGGCTCTCAGTGATGCTTTCAGCAGCAGATGTCATTCCAGCTTTTGTCCTGAAAATGTCGAAAACTAGATAAATTATACCAGATTGGCAGAAATAAGACAGAGACAAACAAAGTTATATCTTTACAGAAAAATCCTACACCACTTGGAGAGTTACGTTGCATATGCAAAAATAGTTTCATCGACTGATAAGACATAAACATACTGTAAGTTACGCCTCCGAACCGTGGACTCTTCTCCACCTCCTAGGAGTAATTTTCTCTGCAATGAACACCAACAATAATCATATAACCAGCACTCTTCTTCAAATAATCACATTAAGAAAGGGACCTAATCATATAGTTACTCAAGCTTCTTCCACGAAATTCAGCGTCTAGGAACGATATCAAGACATCATTATCCTCCTTTTAATGGAAGTTGATACTAGAGTTAAGATGATATATATACGAATAATTTTCATTGACTTTCTACGAATAAAAGAACAAGCAAAGGGAGTTCATTACCTCCTCCTGGGCAGCTTTCCTCATGTTATCCTTCGCTTTCAAATTTGCATTTCTCAAATTCGATCGTAAGCTGATAACATAATATCAAAAAATTACTACTAACCACATGAAAATTCAGCACTTAAAATGCTAAGACCCTAATAAAGTTCAACAAGTCCAACAAATTTGTTCACTTAATATCCCAAATTTCCTAACTCTGTATATATCTTGAAGTACCTTTCTCTCCATTTCTACAAAGGCATGCAATTTCTCTAAAAACAGCACATAAAGGATTAGAATTTTCCTTCCAATTTCTCAGAGACCAAACATGAATTCAATAGATAGCAGAAGACATAAATTGGAGATGGAGAGAGAGAGAGAGAGAGAGATACCTCTGCAATTGATTCTTCCACGACTCGAGAAGCGACTGAGCAGCTTCGATTTGAGGACTGGACGGCAACTGAGGCGCGAGGAGATCAAGCTGGAACTGCATCGAAGAAAGCACCGTCAATCCATCTTGCGCGAGGCCGTTCAATCTCGGAAGCGAATTTGTATCGTCCTTTCTCCGTCCCGATTTGCCGTAATTTTCGATCTCCCTAATGTGTTCCAGGGTCCGACTGTACGCTTCGTCCCTCTCCTTCTTCACCTTCTCCACCTCCTCCGCCACTTTGTCCATCACTTGGAGATCAAAACCAATGTTGAAATCCTTACGCCTGTTTTGGCTGCCGGGAAAGCGTGGGAAATTTGCTCGGAACGGTGAGATGATTACGTGGGTAGGGGAAAAAAACCGAAATGAAGTCATCGGCCCAAATCCAAATTGGTCTTTTCGGACTCATTTAGGCCCAAATAACTTTGGGCCAGCGGTAGCACTATCTCAATCAGTCAGAGAGTCGGAAAGAATTAGCCGCCAGACTTAAGTTTCCTGTTATTCTCTCCCTCTACTTTTCTGTTTTTTTCTTTCTAGATTGAGACAAGGAGAAACCCTCAATCATGGCTTCCTCTGCTATTGCTCCATCTTCATCTTCCTTCATCGGCAACGAGGTTTATTTTCTTTCCATTCTCTTGCATTTCTCATTCTCATTCTTCAATGAATAACTTCTTGTATTTTCCTGGAGTTTCTTACGACGGATTTTCATTTTCTGGCACGTTCGTTCTCATTGCATTCTCTCCTAACCGCTTATTATCAACTTTTTGTTTCTCGATCTCAGAAGGAGCTGAATCTCTCTTCTGTCTCTTCGTCTTCACCATCTGTGAACCAGAGATGCAGGCGATCGGTTTCGAAGAAAATATGCGCGGTAATGGCGCCTCAGCAATCGGAACGCAAGCCTGCCACCACTGGTTCAGTTCGGTTTCTTCCTCTCTCTCTCTTTCTCAATCGTTAATTTTTCCTTTTCCTCCAGTTTTTTCATAGCTAACTGGTCCTTTACAAGCTGGGATTTTATATGAATTTTCAGGTCAAGACGGCCATGACTATGACCGAAAAGATACTGGCCAGAGCTTCTGAGAAACCGCAGCTGATCCCGGGCGATAATGTTTGGGTTAATGTGGATGTCTTGATGACCCACGACGTTTGTGGTCCTGGATCAATCGGAATCTTCAAAAAGGAATTTGGCGAAAATGCGAAGGTGCTTAAATTAGAAGAGTTGCAAATTGTTCAATATTTCTATGCAACGTAAAATCATGCGAAGTTTCTTTACTCTGTATTCTTATAGTCTTGATTGTTTACATTTATGTTCTATATAACTATATTATCTTTCTTTTTTTACTCACACTAATTCTGCATCTGCACTTGAAGGTATGGGATCGTGAAAAGCTCGTCGTAATTCCTGATCATTACATCTTTACAAGTGACGAGCGTGCAAATCGTAATGTGGACATTCTGAGGGATTTTTGCAATGAGCAGAACATCAAGTACTTTTATGACATTAAAGATCTTAGTAACTTTAAGGTATAACATTTCAATATCCTTTTCTTGATATTTGAGAGAATATTTTCAAATGTATCCTTTTTTATTTTTATTAACTTTGAGCGTTAAGTGAGTTTTATAACTTTACAGGTGAACCTGGATTACAAAGGTGTTTGCCATGTTGCACTTGCTCAAGAAGGTCACTGCAGGCCTGGAGAGGTGCTGCAATTCTTCATCTAAAAGAAAACATTGTTTTCTGTAAATTGTCTGCAAATATTTTTTCTTCCGAACAATGGTTATGAAGCCCTTTTTTATTGCTTCAGATCCTTCTGGGTACAGACTCCCATACCTGCACTGCTGGAGCATTTGGTCAGTTTGCTACAGGAATTGGTAACACTGACGCTGGCTTTGTATTAGGCACTGGGAAGTTGTTGCTAAAGGTATTCAAGATTTTCATTATAAAAGTTATTGGGTTAATTCATTTTTCCATTCTTTCTAGTTCAACTCTTACAAATTCGTCCCTCCATCGGCTCGGGTGAACTTTTTTGTCCTTAGTATTGTCAAAATAGAACTTTTTAGTCCTTCTGGTCACTTTTTCCGGCAAGTAGTTTGACGTGTCATTTTTTAAATATGTCAACACCTATTAAAACACGACAAGTGTAATATATGGATTTTTAATATTGTCACATCGGCGATGTGAATTTTAAATTATAAATTTAACTCAATTTTTTATTTTTCTTATAATTTACCCTAAAAGATTTATAAATTTTAAAATTTTCCCCACATTTTTTTTTTTTCATTTTTCTGCCTTCACTAAGGTCCAACCATTGAGGTTCAAACTTCATGGAATCCATGGAGCTCGAACCTCCATTGGTTTCCATGGAGGTCGAACCTCCCATGGATTCTATGGTGGTTGAACCTCCATGGTTGGACCTTAGTGAAGGTATAAAAAGGAAAAACAAAATATTTGTGGGGAAAATTTTAAAAATTATAAATCTTTTAGGGTATAATTGTACTAAAAATATTAAATTTGGTTAAATTTAACATTTATATCGCTGATGTGGCAATATTAAAAATCCATATAATACACGTGTCGTTTTTTACTAGGTGCTGACGTGTTGAAAATATGACATGTCAACCTAATTGCTGGAAAAAGTGATCGGATGGATTAAAAAGTTCTATTTCGACAATACAGAGACTTCAAAGTTCGCCGGAGCCAATGGAGGGACGTATTTGTAAAGTTGAACTATACGAGGACGAAAAGGTGAATTAACCCTAATTTGTTTTATATGTATGAATATATTTGGGGGCTTCATGTGTCTTGGAATTGTAGGTCCCACCCAGTCTGAGGTTTGTAATGGATGGAGAGATGCCTGATTATTTGCTTGCGAAGGATTTGATTTTGCAGGTAAGATATCTCCTTTTAGGGACTAGTTTTCTCTTCACATTTAATCGAGATTTTTTTTTTCCATTTCTCAGATTATTGGAGAAATATCTATGGCTGGGGCTACATACAAAGCTATGGAGTTTGTTGGCTCAACAGTTGAAAGTTTAACCGTGAGTTAAAGGGAGATGCTATTTACTGTAATTAGGTCGAATTTAAATGCTACAACATTTGAATGAACTGTAAATCATATGCTCCACCATCATACAGATGGAAGAGAGGATGACGCTGTGCAATATGGTGGTTGAAGCTGGAGGAAAGAACGGTGTTGTTCCAGCCGATAGCACGACATACAAATACCTTGAGGTAAGAACAGTTGATCATCAGATGCATATGCTTTGATAGCATCTCTCGCGATCCCTCTCTCTCCATGTTTTTACTTGTTTGTGGCCAATGGTGTGTGGATTATATAAGAGGGCTCATGATTTTATCGTTTGTTATGCAGGATAAGACAAATATACCTTATGAGCCAGTGTATAGTGATCAGCAAGCAAGGTATTTAATTGCTTGAATAAGGGATATGGATCTAATCTGCCCTATTTTATGGGGATTTCTAATTCTTGTATTGAGATAAAGCCTTTTCTATTTCAAACTTTGACATCTGAAAAGTTACATCTTGAAATCAACTTTGGACTGTCATTATATGTATAGATTCTGTGTTTTGTAAAGGAAGGATTCACCTTTCAACTCCACCAGATCTGATAGGACCCGATCTAGAAATATAGAACTAAGGCTAATCTTTATAATGCGATAAAGAAAATAACATATTTGAGAGGTTTCTCCCTAAGAGATCTTACTCTCCCAAATTCCCAATGCCCTCACTAATAATAATAACTGCTAATTAACCCTAACCAAGAAACTGCTAATTAACCCTAACCAAGAAACTGCTAATTGACCTAGTAACCACTAATTACTAAAATAGCCCTCACTAATAATAATAACTATAACATAATAATAATGATTATATTAGGTTCTATTACGCTTAACATAAGTCTTAATAATCGAGGGTCTATCAGACACTTATTGAAAAATGATTATATGGTGTCCCTTGCTAATATATATGTTTTATTTGATGTCCCACTTTTTATGGCCTCTAGTATCATTTTATTTATTTTTTCTTTTGGAGCGTCCAGGTTTCTTTCCGAGTACAGATTCGATATCTCAAAACTGGAACCCTTGGTGGCTAAGGTTGATAGTTTGATATTGCTTAAACATCTAGTTTCTTTCTTAAACATGTTTTTGATTGGTTCTTGTCATACCTTTGAGTCTTTGACTCTTACTTACAGATTATATCTATCTTGGCAGCCTCATTCACCAGACAATCGTGCTTTGGCTAGGGAATGCAAAGATGTAAAAATTGACCGAGTTTATATTGGATCTTGTACTGGTGGGAAAACAGAGGATTTCCTTGCTGCAGCAAAAGTTTTCCTTGCCTCTGTAAGAAGCCATTTCTCTCTTACATTTATAAACCTTTCACATAGCTTACTCTTTAAATTTCCTTTCCCAATTCGTATTCCACTTGGGAGATGACTCAAATTTCATATCTGCAGGGTAAAAAAGTCAAAGTCCCCACATTCCTTGTCCCTGCCACCCAAAAGGTTTGTAGCTCTACATATATAGTTACACCCTCATGTTGCAATCTCCGGTGAGAAGATACTAACAAAACTTTTGTTTTGAACCCCCCACCAAAAAAAAAACCAGGTTTGGATGGATTTATACAGTCTTGCAGTCCCAGGTTCCGGTGGAAAGACTTGCTCCCAAATATTTGAAGAAGCCGGATGTGACACTCCTGCAAGTCCTAGTTGTGGTGCTTGTTTGGGTGGCCCGAGAGACACATATGCCCGCATGAATGAAGCTCAGGCAAGTAGTAGTCCTTTCTCAACTGGCCCTAAATGATTTCGGCTTAGGATATAGCTTTTGTTTAAAAGAAAGATTTCTATTTATTTGTTTATAATAAAAGCTCAAGGCGTTTGTTTTGCAGGTCTGTGTGTCGACTACAAATAGGAATTTCCCGGGAAGAATGGGGCACAAGGAAGGGCAGATATATCTCGCTTCTCCGTACACGGCTGCAGCATCTGCCTTGACTGGATATGTCACTGATCCAAGAGAATTCTTGCAGTAAATTTTGAGGACGGGATTGGGAGCACGTCATTGTTATTGCTATATATAAGGTTTGTACTTTGTATTGTTGTAAGTTTGATGAATGGTAGACACAAGTTTATCAGTAGATGAAATCATAAGCTCTCTGATGCAAATGGGTATTGTCATAATTACCCATCTTTATTGTTAATCTGTCTGTTTTGTCTAGTGTTGGATTCAGACAATACGACTAATGTTTAAAAAGATCATCACAAATAATCATGATTTAGTTTAAACCAGATATTCTGAGAATATAAAAAGTCTTATCTCATATTTACTCCAACGGTCTGGATTGCTTCATATCATCTTAAATGATGATTTTATTGAGATTTTATCAATACTAATTAATGAAATGGAATTTTATTCTCTTTAATTTAAAAAACCCACAAAATATATATGGCGTGTAATTTGATTGAAATTTGAATTTCATTTCAGAGAACAAAAGTACGGATTTAAATGAAAACAATTGAAGGAATAAATAGTAGCCCTAACCAAGTATCCAAACAGACTCAGGAACTAACTATACGCCCTTTCCTCTACTCGAAGTGTCCTTATCCTGCGCCACGGGTTCCAAGATGCGCTCATCGGGGCACGTTAGCAAATGCAGAGCGCTTAATTCACCGTTCCTTCTGTAACTTAAAGCCGATCCGGAGCCTAAAACCTTCCAGTTTGGACCTTCACAAATAGCTCAGAGCACCTGCTGATGGAGACCGCCGCATAAGGCCCCCACTTCCTTTCTTCGGGGGCGATTCTCCTCCGCAAACTATGGAACACTGAAGCCCGCAGATGTTACTGAAACAGGAAAATAGACCGCCGTCTCCGTCTGTGCTTCGCCGTTTGTGGCGTGGCTGCTCGCTAGATGAAAGGGCTGAGCCGTTATCGTACACTGGTGGTAGCTCCGTCCGCCACCTGTCTAATTTAGACTGTAGTCCCTCGACGCTCTCGTCCACGCTCCACCCATCCACGATGGAGCTCTCGCCGCCGTCGTCAACCTTCTTCGCCGCCATTGCCGCCGCAACCTCAGATGGTGATGGACCTAATTCCGATTCCGTCATAAAAGCTCGCGCTCCGAGGAAAGACTTTCTCGGAGTTTCATACTTGAAATCATTCCCTCTCACGTACGATTTCACCGGTGTGGATCCATACGCAGCTCGTCGTGGAGTAGGATAAACCGCAGGGGATTTTCTTGATTTCTCGTTCAGCAGTTTCGGACCCGGACTCGGAGTCTTAACAAATTCCGATCTCGCTATGGGTCTTATTTTCTCTCCTTTTCTTTTAACCGGTGGATCGACAATCGGGGTTAAATCAGAGCCGTTGAGTATTGAACCCGGTTTCCCTCTGACCGAATTATCCCTGATATCTGAGCCGTTAATTAACGAACTTGCTTTTCCCTTTTTCCCCATTTTCGATGGGTCCTCACCGTAATCTGAAGCACTAATCATCGAGCTCGCCTTTCCCGCCTTCCGGCTCTTAATTGATCCCGCACTAAGCAACGACGTCGCTTTGGATCGTCCTTTACTCTTCTTCTTCGTGGACACATCTGATGCATTGATCCTGGAGCTGGCTTTAGATTTTGTGCGTTTCTCTCTCGCCATCATTTCTGCGCTTCTATCCTCTGATCCCATCATAGAGCTGGTATCACTCTTCGATCGTCGTAACTCAACCTTGCTGGTTGGAACTTGAACGCTAGGAATCTGCGAGCCGTGATGATGATGCGGATCATCCTCCCCCATCAATTGCCTATATCCAACGGCTGAGGTGCTTAATTGAGAATACAAAGGCATGCTTCGCATCGAGCTATGCAACAGAGCAACTCCGATATTTAAAATCCCCTGAGGTCGACCGGACGCCCGGCGAACCTGAAGCGCGACGAATCGCATTCCGACCTGCGGTTGATGATGGAAGTAGTAATGGTTCATAGAAGGAGAGGGAATGAGATTTCCCACTAAGATCCGGACCGTGCCTACATGGATATCTCTGAACCAATGGACGGCATAGATCTCGATCATGACTGCCGACGTGTCTTGATGTAGAAACTCGTCGTCGACACGGAAGACGAATTTGTCGTTCCAGGTGGGGTTGTTATTTCCTTGATTGTCGACCCGGGTGGATAGTGTCCGGTCGGGGTGGACCCACGCGACGGCGTACGTTTTCATGTTTCGGGCAACTTGGGCTAGATCCTGAGCGGAGATGACGTTCAGCTCCAGGAGCTGAAACGGGTTTAATACGGACATTGACATGGCTTGTAAGAAGAAGAAGGTGACCACGGCGGCGGCGAGGATGAAATGTTTTTTAAGAGGAGGAGGAGGTGGTGGTGGCGGTGGCGGTGCCGTCCAAGAGAAGGGACGACGAATGGGAATCCTTCAGGGGAGAAGGTTAGAGAGGAAGAAAATTAGGGGGGAACAAGGTTGGGAACATATTGCTAGTTGGGAAATTGTGTTGCCGAGAAATAACTGAGATATTAACGGAGATTAGTTTTGTTAGTTTTTTTAGACAGCCAGCCAGCCAGACAGCCAGAGATTATAACGAATTGCAATGGTTTCTTAAATTTCCATCCATCTCAGATGCAATTAATTTAGTTGGTAGTTGCCAATTGAGAAATTAAATTTAAATATTATTTAAATAAAGTGAGAGTAATTATTTATATCATTAATATTTAATTTATTAATAAAGTAATTATTAAATTATCTTATTTTATTTAAAATTTAATTTTCTTATTATTATTTAATTAAGAATATTTATAATTATTTAATTAAATTTTATATACTTGATAATGACCTAACTCTGTTACTCTATTAGGCCTTAATCCTTCCTACTTGATTAACAGAAGAAACTAGAAGCTACTCACATCAACATTCGTTTGAATTTCAAACCTCTAGGAACAATCAGCTGGGCCCAGCTCCTTACCAGGGCTAATCCCATAACTTGAAGAAGCCCATTTTCATCATTTTTAACTTTTGTTAAGATGATGAGTTGGGCCAAGCCCATTTTCATATCAAGTTTTCTCTACGCACCAGCCCATTCTAACACGTTCGCATTCAGATACAATTTTCAATAAAATATAAAATGTAAGAAAGTAAAAGGATATTGCTACGGAACATTTTAGACCGCAAAACTATTTGATTTTTAAAAAAAATAATAATTGAATCACGTGACGTAGGTTGATCACGTGCATCTTGATGCGACTAGTTCACTTCCCGCCACCTTGCCCGGATCACGGTTCACGACACGGCGAAACTTTCTTGCTTTCTTCATTCTCTCATGGCGTCCGGCCCCTCGACTTGATTTCTTCATCTCTCCTTTCGATTTTCCTTAATTACAATCGGAGGAAGAATCACCAGGAAAATGCTGCAACCCACCCCAGCTTTCTTTATCGATATTTAACGATGCCGATCAGAATGAGAAGAATCAGCAACAAGCTCAGGACGTAGAGAAATTAGAGCGGACTGTAACGATTGGAGAGATCATAGACGGCATAGATTTTGAGGATGGGTTCATTTTTATGGAGAATGATATGGATTTAATCGAAGAGAAAGAAGAAGAAGCCGATGACGACGACGAAGATGAAGACGGAGGAGTAAAACCAGTTCGGACCCATCGCGTCAAGTTCTTATCTGCGACGGATTTTCGAGAAAGAAGCAGCGACTGGGAAGAGTATTATAAGAAGATGATTAAGGATTATCCCTCTCACCCTTTGCTTCTTAGTAATTACGCTCAGTTCTTACAGGTCAGTCTTTTTCTTCCCCCCTTATTCTAATTACTTTCTCGATAGATTTAAAATTCTTGTAATTGTTTAGTTTTAGGGTAGGAAATGGACATTAACTAGAATTATAGATTCTTGATTCTTTGGATCAAGATTTAACAATGTTCAGTTCAGATCTGGGGTCCATTTCTCAGTTCAAATTTTGAAACTCCAGTTTGAATTTAAACTCCAATTTGGAAAGCTGAACACATTGATTGACCCTTTAATAAGATGTATCTATCTTGTTCATCTGATGACAGTCGAAGGGGAATCATAAGGAATCCGATGAATACTATCGTCGAGCCATAAAGGTGGACCCGAAAGATGGTCAAATTCTATTCAAGTATGCTAATTTGATGAGGGAGCTCCATCATGACCAAGCTAAAAGTCTTGAGTTACTATGAGCGAGCTGTTCAAATGGAGCCTCATGATAGGTGAGCAATTTGAATAGTCTCATGCTTCAACTGTCTTTTTAATTTTGAGCTCCTTAAGTAGAAGACCATTTCCATCTGTTTTTCAGCGAGGTTCTTGCAGCATACGCTAGTTTCCTATGGAAAATGGAGGATAACGACAAATCGAATCAAGATGATATTAAGAGTGGGGGGGTTCTATTTTCTGTCTAAGGACTCGCCCTTTTTCTGTGTGTATATATAAGGAGTTATGCCTTTTTTATGATGGTAATTTCAGACCGATGAGGTAGAACCTGTGGATAGAATTGGAAACATGGCCACCTCTGAAAAAGGAACCGAACAAGTGGGCCCATCTTTGAACTCTACAGCAGCAATGACTAACGCTGCTGATTATGAGAAGATGTTTAAAGAGAGTCCTAATGACCCTACTGTTCTAAGAAACTATGCTCTGTTCCTCTGTCAGGTGATGAAGTTGTTCTGCTCTCTCATATTATTCTGTTGAGAGTCAGTTTATTTATATCTGTACTTGTTCTTGCTCTATCTTGTAGTCAGAAGGAGACCTTCAAGGGGCAGATGAGTACTATGCTCGAGCCACAGAAGCCAATCCCAAGGATGGTGGAATCTTATCGGAATATGCTCGATTGGTGTGGGACCATCATCGTGACCATGTCAAAGCTTTGCCTTACTTTGAGAAAGCCATTGAAGCTGCTCTCGGAGATCCGTAAGTCAAACGAGTACCCTTGCTTAAAGCTGACTTTCTTGCTGTATTGCTTAACATTACTCGTCATTCTTTTCAGTCATGTTTTGGCCGCTTACGCGCGTTTTCTTTGGGAAACGGAGGAAGAAGAGCAATGACGTTACAAGGCCTGACATCTTCTTTTCTCTCCTTTCTTTCTATTTTTTATTTTTTCATAATTATCCAATATCTAATGCTACATCATTCTTGCAAAGAAAGAGCTACTTTATACTCCTCCTCAATAGAGTAGATTAATAACATAAACCAACTTTATGTTTTTTTAAAAAAAAAAGCAATATGTAATTCCTGAAACTAATCAAAGGTGAGCCAAAATAAATTAGAACCAAAACTTGATTTTTTTTTCCAAGAGAAGAGCTATATCAACTCTGATAGACTTTGCGTGTTGCTCGATATTTGCTGACTGAGTTGAATCTGTCTTGCCTACCACTAGGCCGATAAAAACCGTTCCCTCTTCATCAACTGTAATCGCGCTCATTTCCATCATAATAGCCTCCTCGACCGAAACTCCGAGCCCCAAAACGGCCCCTCGGTCCTGCCTCTAATTGGTAAGGGTAGCTCCCCCTGGCCCCAGCCCTACCCCTTCCCCCTGTTCATAACAATTCAAGCCACTTTAAGCATTTAATTTGTTTATAACAGTAATAAAGAGATTAGAAAACCCTTAAAAAAAAATGCATACGGCCTCCTCGAGTAGGGATGTTGCTGTTGGGTCTTCTCTCTTCAATGTATACTTGACGTCCACCAACCTGAGCAGTTCCTGCCTGTTGCACAACAAGACAGGGTCGATTTATTGCAAAGTTAGAATAATTTTGCTATTAAAAGGATTCTTTTAATGGAAGTTCTTCAAAGTATGTGTTTTGTACCTTGATTGCAGTTTGAACACCCGTCATATCTTCGAATTCAACAAAAGCATAGCAGACACCAACATCTTTGCGGCTTCTGATAACCACACCATCAGAACTCAGTTTTCCAAAATGCTTGAACTCCTCCTCCACTTCAAATGGGTCCACATTAGGTGGCAGGTTTCTCACGTAAACAGACTTTATTTCACCTAAAGGAAACGGGCATCACATATTTAACAGTTTACATACCAAATCAAACACAGCAAAATAAAAATGGTTAAGTTCAAATGATATTCAATTCAACAAGCAACCTTCATCTTCAAAAGAAGTCAGTTCCTCAGTTGCATCCTCCTTTTCATATCCATTTGTTGACATGACAGGTTCCCTAATATTGGTAAGAGGAGGAGTTTGATTCCACTCGACATGTGGAGTATTCTTATTGGCTTGTCCTTTAGCAACTCGTAACTTCACCAAAAAAATAATTTACGAAACTGATAGATTTAATACATTTTTTCTAGTAAAAGCATAAATGAACCTAAGTATAATGCAGTTAATAGAACAAAGAGCATACAATGGAAGCATAAGTATGCCTCTGGGGTTCTCCCATAGGTTGTTCCTCAACGGATGCAGGAACATGGTCTTGAGGAATGTTGACCATATTTTGATGCGAAATGTTAGAGTTTGACTCTTCTGAAATGTTATCTTCCAGATTATTTTCCACCTGAGGAACTTGCTGCAATTGCTGCTGCTCTACAAAACTATAGTTGTTAACTGGTCCATTTTCTTTGACAACAGGGGCTGCTACAAAGTCTCTTGCATGGATATCTCCGCCTAATAAATAATTTGACACTGCAAAAGCACAGTCCATACAATTTTAGTGATAGAACATACAAATTTATGGACTCTCTGCCCTAATTGCAAAAAAACAAATTAAACCACAAACCTGTCTCCGGAATGGGAGAGGGTGCATGGAGCTTGGAATCAAGGTTGCTCTGAGCTAACAAGACTGCTGGAAGAGGGAGATGGTGAATTGGGTCCTCTTCAATGAAATGGAAAATATCGTTCAGAACGAAATAACCCTTCTCTTGAGGAGCAAGGAAAAAAGTTTGCACAAACTTCCTCCTAAGGCTGAAGGTTTTCATTTGGACCGAACCAGAAACCATAACTATAACACCACCATTCCATGATTCAAGAGAATGTGCAGTCTTGATTTCAACTCCAGTATAATTGAGCGACATAACAAGAGCATGGATTTGCTGTTTCATGGCAAGAACAAAGAAAAGAAAAGAAAGTAAGGCCATGCGATGTTACAGAGAAGATTAACCACCTCTAGTCAAACAAAAAACAACTTTCTTATCACGCCTATCCTCTCTGAAATTAAATGCTTATATGTTAGTCCTAACAAAAAACAAGTTCTGTAAACGATTAATATGGTAGCAAAAGAAAAAGACCCAATTTTTCTAATGAAAAACCATAAAAACTAGTTAAAAAAAGGGAGGAAACGAAAGAAAGATACAAGCATTGCAGTGGCAGCATCTCTAGAATTTCCATCAATACGAAGCATTGTACTCGCATCAGAGTAAAATTGATGCACGAATTCCGGCTGCTGCTGAAGCACTTGATAGTACTGCCCCACAAAATACGTCCCGACCTGACCAATCAGATTCCGGTAATTAGAAAGGATGAACAAAAAACAAAACTTGAAGGAGAAGAGGAGTATAAGAGTAAGAAACCTGAGCAGCAGTGACCGGAATGGGAAAGGGCGTCGCCATATTCGAAACCCTTAAACCCTAACAAAAGGGATAAAAAAAAGGAGTGTTCTTCTTCCCCCTTAATCAAAATCGAAGATCTGCAATGACTCCACAAATGAAAAAAACAGAACCCATGATGAGATTTCATTCACATTCACCAACAATAACATAAAAAGACAACATATAGATATAGAACATATCGAATAAGCAATTGAATAATCAAAAGGGAGAGGGATCTATGACGGGGAAGAGGAGATGGTGAGGTTTTAGAGAGAGAAAGCGAATGGGGTTTTAGGGGGAAAAAGAGACCTTGGGATAGATTTGCGGGAAAAACAATCTTCTCCTCCTCCACTGATTATTGCTTTTATATTCTTTCAAGGGTTTTAGAATTACACGTACGCTCTCTCCTCTTCCAGCCATCTGGTCCGGTTTAGTATAACGGGCTGACCCGATCTTAAACCGGTTCTACTCAAATAAATATTCGGTACGTTATAATTTGGATCATGTAATTTATGATCGAAAATATTTAATTTTACTAAATAATAATAGTTTAACTATATTTAAAATGTTATATTAATTTATTTTATAAAATTAAACTATTAATTATTTTTTTAAAACTTTTAAAAGTAAGTTATATTAGTCTAAATTATGCCGAATATTTTTCCAGACAAAGCTACATTTACAAGTGTTCCAGTAATCTGTTCCGACCTAGAAACCTTGCAACCTGGTAAACAAACACATGCACTTTTATTGAAAACTGGATTCGACACTTTCATTACAGTCTCAAATGCCATTATTACGGGTTTGGATTCATTCATTGTTTCTGCATTCATGTCTGTCCATGTGCGTAAATTTTAGTTATCTTTATAGATCTAATTGTTAAAATATGTGCCACGTGAAAATAACTTAAACGAGGCTCGTATTAATACGAAAGCTTATACAGCTGATACACGTAGCCATATAAGATAATTGATAGACCGATAACCTTTTATGCAATACATCAAAATCACTTTAAGTGCAACTTCTTTTTACTCTTCCGAGATTAAACTTCATTCCCAGATTGATATTAAAACCTTTCCTAGACCAATTTTCTCAATTTCTAAAGTTTGGTAATGCGAAAATGATAAAGAATAGTATGAATCGTTGGTCCAAACCAAGTATTAGATCTGAGTTCTCTGTCCAGACTAAGTACTATATCTGAGTTCTCGGTCCAGATTAAGTACTAGGTCTGAGTTACCAGTCTATACATCTTTAACATTTCCTAGACCAATTTTCTCTATTTCTAAAGTTTGGTAATGTGAAAATGATAAAGAAGATTATGAATCGTTGGTTTAGACTAAGTACTAGGTCTGAGTTCTCGATCTAGACCAAATACTAGGTTGGAGTTCCCGGTCCAGACTAAGTATTAGGTTTGAGTTTTCGATCTAGATCAAGTACTATCTCTGAGTTTTCGATTCAAACCAAGTATTAGGTATGAGTTTCTGGTCCAAACCAAGTACTAGGTTTGAGTTCCTAGTCCAAACCAAGTATTAGGTATGAGTTTCTGGTCTAAATCAAGTTCTAAGTCTGAGATGCACAAAAACATGTTTCTATCTAGACCGAGAACTCGTTCTGGACCGTGAACTCGATTTGCACCGGGAACTCAATCTGGCCATCGTATTCATAGTAAAAGAGAGAGGTTAGTCGCAACTGTGAATAAATACGGCTCATAAATTAGCCGTATTTCAATCCATTTATATTTTTGTCTTTTTTCTTATAACATGACACATTAGGGACAGACATGAAGCGAGCGAACAATGAGTGAATTCGCTCCTTCGCTCCCCATCATTACTATGTACGCCAGATGTGGGACCATGGAATCTGCTTTGCTAGAGTTTGAATCGATGTCAACACATGACGTGATTTCATAAAATTTTATTATGCGGGTTTTCCCACCATGGAAATGGTGAAAATGCTTTAGAGATGTTTGATAGAATGAGACTGGAAAATATTGAGCCGAATCACATAACTTTTGTTGGCGTTCTGTCTGCATGTAGCCATGCGGAATTTGTCGAGCAGGGTAGATACTACTTTAATTTCATGAAAGATATATGTTTTCTTCAGCCAATGAGTGAGCATTATGCTTGTTTAGTTGACTTAGTTAGGGAGATTTGGACTTATAGAAGAGGCAATGAGTTTCGTGGCTCAAATGAGAAGATGGAATCGAGGTTCCTACAATGTGTATGGGGAGCTCTGCTTGGAACTTGTAGAATCCACAAGAATTTCGAGGTGGGAGAGATTGCAGGGGAAAGGGGGCTTGAAAAGGAGCCTAATAATTCTGGTGTATTTGATTATAGCAGAAATGTATTTGAGTAGTGAAAAAATAGAAGAAGCTGAGAGGATATGGGCAAGAATGAAGGATAATAGAGTCAAGAAACAAACAACCTGGCTGTAGCTGGATTGTGTTGAATAGCAATGGGCATCTGTTTCTTTCGGGCAATAGTTCACATCCCGAGTTTAGTAGGATCTCTAGTCTTGTGAACTTGCTACATATGGAGATGGAGATTGAACTTCTAATATCAGAAGCTGATTTCTTTATTCATGAATACCCAATTTTCATTTACGAGTGATGTTACAGTACAAAAGTTCTTCAGATAAGAGCAAACAATTGGTAATTTGATCTCCAAACCATGAGTTGTTAATGAAGCAACACATGCCTTGCATAAGCATTCTCATTATTGTGAATATCTTTTGAACATATCTAACAAAACAGGAGCTGTTTTTTCAAACATCATACTAATCTAATGACACACCTAAATTTGCACAGAGCTTGGTTTTTTGGGTCCTAGGTATCTTCTCTGGCTTGAAACAGCTATTCCTGAATTACCATTTGGTCTAATATGATCAACACTCATAGTATCGACCGGCTTCTTTGATATCCCTGCGCTCACGTAATTCTCCGTAACGAAACGGATTGAGTTGACTTTACACTGTTTGTGTCTGGATCGAACCGGGTTGTTTGTCTTCAAAGCTGATGATTTGCCGTTTCTGTTTTTCTTCCCAATGACCAAATCATTATCTGAAATGTGTACAAACAACTTCTTAAAATGTATGATAGAGAAATTCTTTTTAGTAAAAGGAACAAGGTCACTTACCAGGACTAGATAAGACGGCACGAGGACGTGGAATTGAACCGGCTCTTATATTTACTCTGTTCTCTTCGTCGACTCTGTGTATGGTCTTTTCTTTTTCTGTTGTTCCATTGAAATCAATTGTCTTGGCTGTAGAACAATTCTATCAGAAACTATTGTGGGGTTCTTGTATAAGAAAATCCAATATGAGGGTTTAAAAGAAAAATATCAGACCTTTATTAGGTTCAGAAGTAGATGGCATAACAGGTACATTCTGAATATAAGATTCCGGAATTCTGGCAACATATGATGGAGAAACATAAGGCTCCTTCACTACGGTAGAACAAATTTTTAATTAGCTATATGAATCATCCAACACAGGAAACTTCAATTTCTTCAATTGGAAAAAGTTGAAATCGAAAGATAACGATGCAGTACTGATACTGTATATAGATATAGTTTCTCCCAGCTTGGCGATCATTTTCTCTCGCAGATTCAAAAATATCATTTCCAACAAAATTAGGAAATAAAATCGAAGTACCTGGAGAATAAGAATTTCCAAGGGAGAGCGATTCAGACTCTTGCAACAACAGCAAATACTCTCTCTTCCGATCAAATACAGTAGGTGGTTCATCATCTCGCTGTTTCTCCTCCCTCACCTTCACCTTTGGATACACTTCCAGGTATCAATTAGACAAACAAAACCGATTTCAGAACCGAAACAAAAGATCGTATACAAAAAAAATCTAGAAAAAACACAACAAACTGACAAAGTTATACTGAACATAAACAGAAAAATAAGAAGAAAATAAGAAAAGATCACAAGCAGATTAAGAAAACCTACTTGTTTTGATCTTCCTTTCAAACCTGCTTTCTTTCGCGACAGTAAAATGAATCAGAAGAAAACTCAGAAACCATGCCTGATGATGATGATGATGATTATGATGACGCTATGCGTGTGTTGAAAGAGGAGGGAAAAAGAATGATTCGGAACTTACAGCTGAGAGAGAGAGAGGGTGTTTGGAGGCAAGGAAAATGAAATTTGCTTCTTTCTTTCTGCTTTCTTCAGATTCTGAATTGAATTCAGCTTAAAAAAGAAAACGTGTCAGTCAAAATCCAAAAGTAAACGCATCAATAGTGGGCCCGGACCTCCGCATTCGATTTTGTTCATCCATTCGTCCACGAAAATGATTTTTCAAAATTTTATCATAAGACTGTTCAACGCTTTACTTTAAGGGGCTACCACCGCATGCGTGTTGCGTAACGTCGCACATCCTACAATTTAGAGAGTTTATTCACCGATAAAACACAAATTATTATAAATATTAAAATAAATTTATAAAAATTATAAGAAACCTCGAGTTTATTAAAAATTAATAAAATATTATATATTATATCATCATTAAATAATTATTAAATTTATATATTATTTTATTTTATTTATTTTAATTTTTTTTTTACTTTATTTATTTATTTTTTATTTCAACCGACTGTCATTATCTTTTTTCATTATCAGTATTATTAAATAATTAAAATTTTATTTTTTCATCTCAATTTTTTTTATCTCTAACTCTTAAATATCAAAATATTAAACTTTAAAAAATGTACATGGGCATTCATTCCACCATTGTTACTGTCAATTTTTACATCTGATATAAAAATATTAAAAATATTAATTATTTTACTTATTTCTCTTTCTATTTATTTAATATTAATATTAATATTGAAATATTAAATTTTTATATTTTTATATTTGTGATAGTGATGGTGAAGAGTGTAGTGGTAGCGATAACTGAAGATGATGGCGGCCGATATGGTGAAAATAGAGAAGAAATTAAAAGGGAAAAAGTAAGTTAAAAAATTAAATTAAAAGAAATAAAAATAAAAATAAAAATAAAAATAAAAATTTGATTAAATTTAGAATTTAAATAATTACTTAACGGTTATATAATATATATGTAATAATTTCATTTAATTTTTATGGACTTTAATTTATTATAATTTAAATATAAAATTAAGTATTTATTATAATTATAAAAAATATGTAGAGAAAAAATAATTTAGAGAAAAAAAATATGTTTTATAAAAATACTTAAAAATAAAATTATAAATAAAAAAATTAATTTAAACAGATTTTATATTATACTTTTAAACTACGCGAAGACAAAAAAAAAAAAAAACTAAAATAATATACATAAAAATATCAGTAATTAGATCTTCAAATCTCTTTCTTAATAAAAATAAACTTCAAGATATTTGATAAATACATCCAAACTAATTCTTAAATTAATTTCATTCTATTTTTATTTTATTAGGATATTAAAATTATTAATAAGCCTGAGTCAAAACCCATTGAGAAATCTCAAAACCCTACAAACCATTGCCTCTCTCTCTCTCTCTCTCTCGCCGCATCTCTTGGTCTCTCTCATGGCGTCTCAAGGTAAAAAGCGTTTGACGAACAGCAACGTAAATGACGGTATCCTCGCTAGAGTCTCACGCACCGTATCCGACTCTCCGATCGCTCACCAAACCAAACGCGCTGCCTCTGACGCGGCCTTCGTCACCAGGAAGCTACTGCGGAGCACCGGAAAGGCAGCGTGGATCGCCGGCACGACGTTCCTCATCCTGGTTGTACCGCTCATAATCGAGATGGACCGCGAGCAGCAGCTCAACGAGCTCGAGTTGCAGCAGGCGAGCCTACTCGGTACTCCGGCCGTGTCGATTCAGAAGTAAATCGCCCATCTGAGGTTAGGGTCACTTAGATTCAGTCGCTGGGCTAGGGTTTTTGACCTGCTTGGGTGGAATTCGCAGTTCCTCTGTTGATCTGTCTATTTTAATGGATTGAATGAATGTATCAAATGATCTTGGAATCTCTGAGTTGGGGTTTTTTATTTTTATTTTGTTATTTTGAGATTTAGGGCTTCTTACATTATAAGAGATACAATTCGATCAATATCTCCGTTCGCTTAAAATTTGTCCCCCCTTTCAGTTTATCGCACAGGATTCTGATAATTCATAATAAACTGTTTGGCTGTCGAGAAAACAGATGAAGAATTGACCTTAGCAGATGTTTTTAATGATTCATGGTCGTTTCTGGATGACTATGCTCAGAAACATAGTCAAGTCCATGAAACGACGTTTGGAAACTGGAGTTGATGTAAGAGACGGAGAGACTAGGATGAGAAGAGGTTTGATTTGGAGTAAATGGTCACATAAGTTTATTAAAGACGGAAATGTCAGTATAAGGTGTTTTAATGGCTCGGGCGTGGATCCTGCGTGGGTCGGAGTTTGTCGCCTCCGTAAGCGGTGGTGATGGCAGAATCTGGTCCGATAAGTCGTTCATGCTTCCGCGCTCAGTAACGCCAAAACAAAAAAACCGAATACTGTTATGAATTGTCCATGTAACAGTCACAACGGTTTAAAGTCGATAGTGGACCCAAAAAGGGCCAAAAGAATGTTCATTTGGGCCCAAATAGAGAAAAGGCCCATTAAACCTCTCATAGTTTTCGTAGACCAAGTACCCAAAAAAATGTCCAATAAATATTCATTTCTCTAAACAAGATTAGATTAATTAAGAATGTGTTAACTGTTAACAAGAAATATAATAAAAATTCCAACAGAATATAAGACAAAGACAAGCCACGTCTAACACGAGGGGGATAGATAGGGTAGGTAGGGAGCATCTGCATGCAGTAAAGGGACAAAGATGAAGTAATCAACTTCATCAATGTTTTTTTTTTTTTTTTTTTAATTTCAATGAATTTTCCTATTTTCTGTTTAATGTTTATAATATATATATATATATATATATATATATATATATATATATATGTTCATGTTACAACTGACAAAGTGTAACGGTCATTGTCTGTTCTATTTAATGAATTCACAAGAATTAAACAATTTTTTGTGGGGCCATGGTTAAAAGATGAAAAAAAAAAAAGGTTATATCCAAAAGATTATTTTTAAGATATAATTCTTAAAAGAAATTTGTGTGTGTTTTATATAGGTCCACGTCGTGGAAATCATCGCCAAAAAATTAAAAAAAACTAATATTAGTTAAAATTTGTAATCGGGTAGATTTAACTTTTAATAATATTTTAGTAAAAATATAATTAGAAATGAAGTATTATAAAGTTATAATAATTTTTATATTATAAAATAAAATAAACATATATTAATAAAATTTGATTTTGGTTTCTATAAGAAAAGATTAAAGTTAATTTAAATTTTTATTTTTGATGTATTTATTAATGAGCGAACTGAATTAAAATTAATAAAAGAAAATAATGATAAATGAAAATGAAAATGAATATTAAAGACAAAAATAAATAAATAAGTAAATAATATTTTAATGAAATGACGGATTTCAAAGTAACAAATCTAATATATAATAATAAATTAACTTTAAACTAGCTTTATTCATATGAAATCAAATAAAAAGTTACAAGAATAAAAAAGAGATGAAAGTCTCAAATCTATTGAGACTATCTCTTAAGTAAGAACTCGGTATTCTAATTACTATTATGAAAAAATGATTTAAAGAAAGATAAAATTTTCGGATGAATCGAAAAAAGATAAGTGTTAGCTTTGAGAAGATAATTTTGCCGAGTGTAGAGAGAATTTTCAAGTATTACTCGATTTTTTTATGATCGTCAATAATGATTTTTATCTTCACCTAAGCCTTCTAATGACAAATTAGTAAATGATTTGATTCACGAACTCATTTCCTAGATTCTAGTGTCACTATCTCACTTTATGGGCTCTACCATCTTTTTAGTGGATGGATTGTTGATTGAACTCCCGATCGAATCCAGACGACTTTTGCAACTTTCTTCCCTTACTTTTCTTGAAATTTGACCATTTTTCCACCTCTATTAGATTGAATATCGATCAAACCTCTTGCTAAGCTGGAAATGAGTTGCTTGCACCCAAAATTCGGCCAACCTGGCCATAAATAGGGATAAAAATAATATTATTTTCATCGTTTTTTAGAAAAAATATAATATCTTTTTGGACTTGCATGTGTTTGGCCGATTTTAACTATATGTTTGATTGATTTTATCTTTTCATATATCACTTTTCAGTCGCTCAATTATGTAAGCCAAAATTCTATCTTTTGGTGACCGGCTTATATTTATATTAAATTTTAAACCAATTATATTTTACTACATTTATGAAAAATTATAACATCAATACGACGATTAAGATACCAACGGTGATTCAAAATCATACCCAAGATTTTGATACATCGAAAGGGTGGAGAAAAGAAAAGCCTGGAGAAGAGGGAAAAAGACAGGGACCCGCATGGGCAATGAGGGTCCATTACATTCAAATCTGTTCATCTGAAGCAAGAATATAAAAATAAGTAAACAAATAATTAAATATAAAGATTTTCTTCTTCAAATCGTCAATATTCAAAAATACCCATTCAATAACAAAAAACATTCATTCCCACATTCCATGTGGTTGCCCCGATTCTTCCCTCCTCCCCACCCCAATTTTTGCACCTTTGTGAAAAATGACCCTTTTTTACCCAATTGTAACATCAACAAAGCCCCAAACTCCTTTTGTTCACTCTGTTTTTGGCCAAAACCAGTCGTCTTTCTCTAGACTGGGAAAGTGATCATCAACTCATCTTTGCCTCTTTCTTACCACCCCATCCTTCTCTTCTGAATCAAAAATCTGCACCCAACATTAACATACATGTCAAAACTCAAAACCCATCAAGTATATGAGCATAAATTTCCACATAGAAACAATTTATTACCATCATGTTTCTTGAGCGAATTTCTGGCAAATAGCAAGCAAATTACTACAAGACCCACTCCAGCTGCTCCTCCTAATATTATCGCCACCGTCTTTCCAGTATTACCCCCTGACCCCACACCCCCATTAAAAATTTCCAATCGCGCATAAAATTATTGAAAAATAAAAAACAAAAAACTTTTGTTTTTGTTCCAACATTACCTGATGAATGTGAAGAAGACGAGGAAGAAGAAGAAGAAGAAGAAGAAGAAGATTTAGGGATCCCATTTGGATAATAGCTGTAACTAATGAAGCAACGATGAAGATAAACTTGACCAGAAATGGAGCTTCCACATTCAGACTGAGCTCTCTGAACAGCACCCTTTACGCACTCACCGCAATCAGAAGTGCCTAAATCACCCTCGCATTGGCCTAAAACATAAACAGATTGATAATTGGTGGTGTAAAATCCCTGCCCACTAACCACGCCATTTTCCAGCACAGAAAGAGCAGCATCCCTCCTCTCTTCAAACCCACTTCCAGCTACATTAGTTGTCCCACATGTCTTGTACAACATCTCAAACCCAGAAACTTGAGGAAAGCCAGAAACTTCATAAAGCAGGTAGCAGCCATAAAGCTGGATTCTTGCTGCAATGGTTTTGCCGCATAAGGAATCTGCCATTTCTGGGATTTTGCTGACGCAGCTGTAGCAGTCACCGTTGCTGAGATCTCCTCTGCATTGGAAGAGGCCGAAGATGGTGGTTTGACCGCCGCCGGCGGTGGCTTTGAAGAACTTGGATTTGGAAGACTGGGAGACTAGAGTGGTGAAGAGAGCAGAGAGGGATTGAGAGTAAAGTCCAGACGGGTCTGTGAAGGATTGCTTAGCACAGCCTTTGTAGACGAAAGTGGCGTAGCCCGAACCGGATTGCACTAGTGGGATTGAGATTAGCAAGGAGATGAGGATGAGAAGATAAAAAATAGGTCTTGTAATAAAACCCATTATCAACCTGGGTTTTTCTGCTTCTTTTTCTGGGGGTTTCTGAATCGGATCAAATCATGGTTTGGTTTCTTCACAGAGGAAGAAGAAGAAGAGAAACCCAGAAATTAAAAAAAAAAAAAAAAAAAAAAGGTGGGTTTGGGATCTACTCTCCCTTTCGAGGAGCGTTCTTATCTCTTTATTGTATGGTCGGTCACGTAGTACAATGCAGGGTAGAGTGGGATTCTTTAACGCTTGTTTAAATGAGAATGAAAACAAAAATAATGGGTTAAGACATTGGAGGTTTGATCATGGAAAGATGTGTTTGCTACAGGTTTGGGTTTAGACTTTGGAGGGGCATGAATGTAAAAAAGAATCTGAACTCTGAATCATTATAAATATTAATATAATTTATAATAATAATAATATGTTGATGGAGTTTGACTACAAGTACAACTTTTACTTTTTTTGAGTTTAAAGGGTCGGTGAAAAGTTTTCATTGTGACAGTTTAATTAATATGGAATGAAGATTAATTATTATTATTATTTTCATATAATAAGATTGCGATGGCAAATTATACTTAAATAAGATTGGTTTCATATCAGGTAAATTTTCAAAACCTGATCTAGATTCGCCTTTCTTGATTCCTTGAAAAGATGCAATACGACGCTCTGTGCTTGCATTTTTAAATTATGTTTCCCGAAAGAGTTATATATCCAATGAATTTGTTTATGCATCTAATGCTAAAGAATTAGGGGATGATCTTGCTCAGCATTTTAATAAAGTGAATGGCTTATGCATATATTCAATCCAAAAAGAACTAGCTTTAATCTCTCAAGGAAATTTATCAGTTAGGATGAACTCGGTTCACTGGTCAAAGAACCAGTTAGTGATCGGAATCGTTAAATGTAGGAGAACTACAAAAAGGTTCTGTTGGAAATCCTAAAGACGGAATGTGAGTATTGCTATGTTCTTGGTCACAAAAAGGGGAGCTGTTATAGATTGATTGGTTTTCTCCGGAGCTTCAAATTCAAGAACCAGAAGTACAAGCAAACTTCTTCTATGTCAAATGTTGCTAACAATGTTCAAGTTCAACCATCAGATGTCAACAACACACAATTATCATCAAGTCAATAAAATCAAATTCTTCGTCTTCTTGGCCAAGATTGTTCCTAAGCTGAAGCTGCATCTGAAGCTTCAAAATCAAAATCAAAATAAGATGCATCAATAATCAAAATAATTGTGTGATACTTCAAAATGGAAAAACTACCATATCAACCCATGTTGATTCTCTTCATCTTTCACCCTATATTACTCTTTTTTAGAACCGATCAAAGAGGAATATGATTGAGATTGGTAGATTATATCAGACCTATATCTTTTTGTGTCTTGTCAAAATACATCCTTAGATACAATACCTTATTCTTCTAACTTTGGTTCTCATTTTTGTTATAATTCTACTACAAAACTATCTGCTTCTACTTGGCACACTCGCTTAGGTCACGTTTCTTTTTCAAAATTCAAGTCATATCTAGAATTAATTATAATTCAGATTCTCATGAAATAAAACCTTGTACCATTTGTCCACTTACCAAACAGTCTTGTTTACCTTTTGCTGATTGTCTTACTATTTCTCAATCCCTCTTTAATTTATTGCATGTCGATGTATTTTTATATATACTAAGCTTGCATGTATTTTTATACACACTGAATAATAGAAACAAATTTTCTCTCATTTTCTTTCGTCTATGGCTTCTTTCTCTCCTCACTGTTTCACGCATGATCACTCTTCAACTTCTTGACATATCCAACATCATATCATCCCAGATTGTGTTCGTACAATAAAATTTCTAGTATACTAATAGTGTCGATGGCTATCAGACATTTCATAATCATTAGTTACAAGTTTGATGGCTATCGGAGTTTACGTAGGAAACCAATTATTATCAACTATATAATTGTGATGGCGAGGTACAAACGGGTGTCTCTTGCTTCACACATACTCCACTCTCTCTCTCTCTCTCTAGAAGAACAAGCAGAATGGAAGCCATGAAAGAGCAATAATCAAGCTCGACTCTCAAACCGATTCGTCTTTCTCCGTTACAGATGTATACCTTGAAAGACAAACTCACAGAGAAGCTTTCCACTCTATTCTCTTGACTATTTCTCTAAGGTAAACCCCCACCTCTTTTTTTTTTCTTTTCTTTTCTTTGTCTTTTATCATTGCTGGGTATTCATCAATTTGAAGCTATATTGCAGCAGCTTTTTGTGCATATATATAGACTATTCCAATAAAAGGATTTTGAATTTTCCACTGATTTTAGGTTGTGGGAGATATGCAAGGAGCTGTTTTTGGAGATATTGCTGTGATTGCCAGACATTTGTCTTTACTACAATATACGGGGAGCCGAGGCTGTTTAGGCCAACTGGTAAGCCTCTTAAAGACACAAAGCCGAGCTTAACATTCGGCAACTTATGCTTGGCCCACAACTCCGAGTTTGAGGTGAAGTACGTTGCGGTAAAAACTGGTTTTCCTTGAGCATGGAGGAACTTCCTTCTTCTTTTGTCAACTATTTATTTGATGTATAGGAGCAAGTGTGTAAAGTATACTTGTTCATCGTGTTATACTCCTTGGCTCATTGCAGCTTTGGGCTTTCACGCACGCATCACACTATCTTACTCGACGACAGACCGGCATGCTCTCAAAATTTTGTATCCACTCTATCCTATTCTTTATCTTCTTAACTCGCTCCTTTCTTTATCCCTTAAACTTACTGAGATGGTGATGAATTCCCATTATGTAATACAAAAAAACGTTCCTTTGTTTTTTGGGCCAAAGGTCCGTTACTTCAACAGCTCTTTCTGGTGGTCAGAATTGAAATAATCTCATCTGGGCCGTAGACAATTATGGGCCCAGAGGCAAACATGTCCGTCCATATGAAAGCAAAAAAATAGAGACCTGATAATTAACCAACAACACAAACACACAGATTAGGCACTTTTACATTGACAAATATTGCAGCCTCAAAAAGTAGTTGAGATTAACAATTTCAAAACTGTGGACTTGATTGATGCACAAAAAAACAAGAGTTAGGTATTTCTTTTTTTCGAATAGCAAGTTGGTTAGACGGCACCTAAGGAATCAAGCTCCCCATAATTATCAACCGGAATTCAAATTCAAAATTTTGAATAATTCACTCGAAAGGATATTTCATAACATACAGATACAAACTTAAATTCGTTTTTATTTAATAGTGAAAACACATCATATGTTATACAGCAAATTACATTCAAACCGAACATTCAATATCTTAATCCGAACTGTTAAATACTTTAGAAACTCGTCTTACTAACTAACTGCGTGCACTATGAATATAATTGTGTGAATAGTCCATTTTATTTTATAAGCTAGCTTTTTGTCAATTCTCACTTTTCTACTGCAGTGAACGTGATATCTAAACAACTAAACGTTAAGTTTAGGGTTTGATATAAACTAACGAGACATGGTTAAGAAGGAAAGAAAGAAATAATATGGCACATGCTAACAAGAGCATAAGAATCGTTATGTCTGTTCATAATACGACAATTCTTTCATTGTTAGTAGGTGAGAGTGAGACCGTGAGATGAGATCCAAGTTTTATTACAAGTCCTCGATAAGTCAAGAACATATGTTTGAGATTTTGAATAAGCAGCCCCTTAGTTAACTATATAGACACCACCAAACAACTATTGTCGCTATATATAGAGTTTTTATGGTTTCTTTGAATTCAAAACCCTCCCGTCACTTTCATCATTGCCAATTTCAATTTTTAGCAACAAGGTGACTTCCCAGTTACGTGATTTTATACATTCTTCCCAACATTTACCTGAAACATTCTGTAGTTATGGTTTTCGGTACGAGTTCGAATCCTCGTAAGTGTGTGACATAATCAAGGTAGAAAACCTACATTAATATGGTAAGAAGTTCAAATTTATATGCTTAAAGGCTAAAACATCCCTTATTGTGATTGAACAATTTTTTTGTCCAACTGTCGTATGAGAATATCTTAGAAAATACATAAAACGATGTGAATGAAAACCGTGAAGGTACTCAAATGATGTAATAAAAAAGACAAGTTGGTCGTTGGAGTTGGATTTATTTAATGTTGGATGCCGCACCAACAAATTAACAGCGATAACTAAATGAGACAATGAGCAGAGTAGAATTCGAATGTGAGTATAATCAATGTATAAACTATATAGTAAATTATTAGTATATCGTATAACTGGAAATGAAAAGTGGGGGCAAACTGTAAAAAGGGTTAGGTACTTAGGTATGTGTGTTTCTCGATCAAGAGTTGCAGAAGTTTTTTTTTTTGGATTGATTTCAAGGGAAGAGGAAGTGGTTATCATGTAAAAATAATATAGAATACTTTCTCCATCTTTTACTTTTTAACACAACGATCGTAAAACTAGTTGATAAAAATAGACGACCAAAATTGACGAACATTAATAAACATGAAGAGAGAGACATTGATGAAACCCGCCCCGCTTATAGAGGTTGATAACGATTCAATGTACATAGATTCTTACAGGTGTGGTCACGTGGCTGACTTGACCAACAAGCCCATTTGACATCCCCATTGTGCCCCCCCCCCCCCCCCCCCCCCTCAAAATGAACTTTTTTGTTAATTGGTTTATCCCGACCTCTTTCTTCTGTGTCCTGAGAAGGTGGTTTTTGTCTAAAAACCAGTTGCATCCTTTTTTCATGAAAGACAGAGCCATAAACTAAAGAGTGAAGAAGAAAACTATGGAGTTTTAGAACCTCCCATGATCATTATCAGTTGCAGCCCTGGTTTTTTTCATGTGGGTAAGTTAGATTCTTCTCATATTTTTCTTCCCTCTTCCATCTTCTTTTATTGTTGAGGGAATATATGCTCAAAATTCAAGGATTATATATTTTTGTTCTTATTGTGGGAGGCTTCTACTAATCTGCTTTTCTATTGCTGCTGGGTCTCTCTGTTTTGTGTGTTCATTGCTGGTTCTCCTTGGATGGACCCAATTCTTAACGCAAGAAGAAGAAAAAAGGCTTCATCTTTAGCTATTATTATAATACTATAATAATCTTTTTATGCTTGCAACTTCTATGATATGTTTATTTCTAGGGCACTTGTTGTGCCTTCATCTTTTTTTTTTTTTTTTTTTTTTCTTTTTTAATAATTTGATTTGTGTTTTACTTAGGCTGTCTCTAATCTGCTGTTCTTTTCCCCCTGAAATCAGTTGGACCTTGGAAATCATTGTAGAATTATATTCTTACTTCAGTTTTAGTATCTCCATTACTTGATCTGAATCTAGATTCTACTGTTCAAGTTTGTTCTTTTTCTTTCTGGAAACCTTTGGATTTGTAATTATTCTTCAAGTTTCTTTTTTATGATAAATGAACCCTTTTTAATATATTGCTTATTTTGTTCCTGATTATTACAATTTCCTCATTTTTCTATCTATATTTTTGTGTTTTGATCAAGAAAATAAAAATAAAAATTTGTGGTTATTTCAGGTTACTGATGAGAGCTCTGCATAATACTTCTCTATCTTATTCCTTAATTTTGGTTTTCGAGGAGGAGCAAAACAGAACCATCTTCCATTAATGTACCTCAATTTTTCAAAGACCCAATATGGAAGATAGCCAAGAGAAGGGAAGTCAATTGCATAACCCGAACAAGGTCTACGATTTATTACAAGAAAATCATCCGGGTACTTTAAATTTGAAAGCGACCAAAAAGGTAAGTCCCCACCATGCCTTATATTTAGACACTAAGCAATATCATATCAGTTTAGTTGATAGGATTCCCAAGCGTATGGTGACGGTAGATGAAAAATATCTCCGCCGTTGCCTAGAACTGATTCATATCCGTGCATCCAAACAAGCTCAATGTGCCATTTCTGTCAACTTAAGCTCTAGGAGAACAGAAAAAACTCGTGATTTGGAAAGGTTTGTTGAAGAAAGTCCCTTAACATCTCGCGCAGAAAGTGTAGCCATTAGCCCTTCCGGCAGGTGGATTGTAGGTTCTATAATGAAGAGTGAGAGTATGATTAACATACTAAATAGCCCTTTGTTCCACCAATCCAATGAAGATGTCCGAGGGTTGATAGGGAATGATTTTGTGGAATCTTCTTCTGGTGATTTAAGTATGTGTTCATCGCAAAAGCTCCAAAAGGAAACTATAACTATGGAGAGGACCCATAGATATGAATCTGATAGCACGAATTCAAAGTGTTATTCTGACCAGTCTTGTTTTTTACGGGGAATGGTTCAGTGTACTTGGAAAGGAGGAATGCCTCATTTCGTGTTCTCTGCAGATGATCAGAACGAGGTCTATGTAGCCAGTTTAAGAAAAACCCATGATAAGGCTCTGCAATACATTTATACGTTCCATTCCGGAAAAACCGGTCAGGAGGATTTTGCCAACCTTGCTGCTAAAATGAAGGTATCATCCTCTTTCACACTCTGCCCGAATAATTCACAAATTGTTCAGACTGAGTTTGTGCTGTTTGGCACTGTAGAAAAGTCAGACAACATGGAGGTAAGAAATTCGAGCAATAATGGTAGAAAGAATAAGGGGTTATCAAAGAAGGTGGTGGAAGTGTTTAAGACAAGCCCTTCTATCAGACACAGAAGTTCCATAAAAGATTACTGTCTAGGGGAGCCATATTCAAACATGGATAAGGACAACCTTGTAGAAACTTATACTAATACTCCTCCGAATTTCGAATTAGTTGCCATTGTTGTTAAAGACACTGTTGTTTCAAAAAATCCTCAAAGAGAAGGAGAAGTACGAGAATTTGGAGGCGGTGGATGGGGATTGAAATTTCTCAAGAAAGCAGAGGCCAAGCAAACAAGCAATTCCGAATGTCTTGCTCGAAATAGTGGCACTTGCTCGACAAGTACTAGTATGGACATTATAGTCCCAGCCAGGTTTCATGGTGGGCCCAAAACTAGAAATGGCGGTCCGTCCAGTCTAACCGAAAGGTGGAGATCCAACGGGCATTGCGATTGTGGCGGTTGGGACATGGGTTGTCCTCTTACAGTACTTAAAGCCCAATTGAATAGGGAAGACCAATTTGGGCAATGCAAATCATTTGATATACAAAATCAGGTGAGTAAAAGTAGTCTTATAATCTCTTATTGGTCTCACATTAGCCAAATGACGTAGAGAAACTAATATGTTTATTAACTTGGACCGACCCGTATTTTTTTTTTCAGGGTTCAGAGCATGGCCCTCCCGTTTTGAGGATGATAGATGTTCCTAATGGCTTATATTCTGTTCGTTTTAAGCCGACCTTATCGTCGCTTCAATCTTTTGCAATTGCTGTGGCAATAATTCATTCTCAGAGTTCTGCTCTTAAACCTGGAAATGTGCAGCATGACTGCATGAGAGATTGATATGATAAGTAAAGAAAAGAAAAGTTTATTTATTGTATTAGTTTGTGATTTATCTTACTTTTTTTTTTTTTCATATATATTTTGACTATAAAAGTTTTTTGTGGGTTAATATATGCCTTCTTTATGCTAATATTTCTTTTTACCTTTATCTATAAAGTTGTTCCTCCATTTTAGGTGAGTTCAAACTTGGTATTTTCTTGTCCTAATCTTCTTTGACTAGATACCTCTCCCCAATTCAAGGATAGAGTTATACTCGAGGATTCTCTTTGAGGTATGATCTTTGAAAAAATCCATAAAAAACGTGCGTTTTGTTTAGCAGTTAAATTATATCAGATACTCAAGTCTTCTTATCTTTGAAAGCCATATTCCTGGTAATATAGTTTAATGTTTCTCTTTGTCATGGGCCAGCCCAATATTCTAGACCCACTTGACCTAACATGCCTGAATTTTATGGTCCGGTCCAATATTTTGGAGTCCAACTAGAAGGTAGGAACCCTAGTTGTTTCTCCTATATATAGACCAAACCTAAACCCTGAATTAGATTCAATCGTCTGTTCGAATTGAAACTAATCTCCTTTCTTGTTGAGGTAATGGCAGAAAACAGGATGAGAGTTTTTATTGTTGCAGGTGCTGTGGTGTAGAGGATTGCATTTTTTTATGTTTCTTGGTTTCACTACACCTCCCATACCCAGCTAAATCAAACCTTTTTCCAGCCTTATCCAACAAATCCCAGGTGGTTAACTCTTTGTTTATAATCCCTGTCAGGGTTGGGATAATCCATATCTGTTTATTTAATCGACAGAATCACAAATCTGTTTCAAATGTCTTTGATTTTTCCTGAAAAAATGTTTTTTATTGCATTGTTTATGTGAGTCGGAAGATCTGGTTTTTGTTGATGTTTCTGTCGGATCGATCAGACATAAGTCAGGTATCTTCCGTGATATTTGGATGGAGGATACAGTTACATGTCTGTGAAATTGACTGGTCCAATCGTTGCTGATTTGGGCAATGCTTTATGCTAACAAGGCTCACTTCTGCTCCATTTGGGCTGTACATTTATCTTATTTATTTATCCTGATTCAGTTTTAATTAGTATAATTAAGAATATGATTTAGGGAATTGATGGTAATTAAGAAAATAACGACATGATATATATTTAGGCAATAGATACTGATGCAGTACCGATTTCTTAATCTCATTAGAGTGGCCTAAATGAACAGAGAATTTGAAACCGGGATTTGCCCATCTGTTTATGTCTAGCAGGAGTTCCGATTATGTTCGGACTACTACTATACGGATCCGGAGGATAAATTCAGACAAAGGGTATTGATGAATTCAAATTTGATTTAACCTGTCAATCGAGCGACATATCAATACACGAACTGGTCAATGGACCGGTTGAATCAAATTTAAATTCATGTTTACCTTTCAACCGGACTCATCTTCAAGGTCCGGACATAATCCGAACTTGCAGTTAACGCCATTCAATCAATTTTGATGAGCCCTGCAGATTTCTCCTGTTTAGTGAGATAACAATCAAACAAGCAAATATTAAGTTAAAAAAGGAATATAAATTTTCATATTACGGATGATATTTGAGTTCGAACTCGAATCAGGCTGCTAAGATTCAAGTTTAGTTTGGGTCAAACCTAGATTTTCCCGAATTCATGTGAATATTTGCTAGAGAGAGAGATCAAAGTGGCTAAGGGCCACTACTGGTGGCAGGTGATGGAGGCAGCAACGGTAGTACGGCTATGGGTGGCAGATATGGATCAAAATATTGTAAAGTTTTTTATGATGAGGCAGATGACTAGATTGCTCCATCAGCATTTTTATAATACAAAATTACAGAACAGCAGCAAGATCCATCGTATGACTAACACCCCTTTCCTATGTAGTTGAAAATGAGGGCAGATGCAGAGTGCAGAATGAAAGAGGAAGGAAGGGGAAAGGTTGAGGAAAGACAAATGTTGAAAATAGGGGCCCAACACCATTATGCAAAAACAGTATTATTCCGCGTTAGGCCTTATTGTTATCGTAACAAAAGGGGCCCAATAAATGAAACCCGCCCAAGCCCAACAGCGGCGCCAGAGTTATCCTGCTCCATGTCGGGAAAAAAAACTCGTTTAAACATGAAAAGAGGAAGATCAGTTATTATTTGCCGACGTTAGAGCGTCTGCGTATATCGGCATAAGAAAGGAGTCATGGCAGACGAGGTACCGATCGAAGATGTTGCTGTGGCGGCGGCGGCGGTGACGGTGGAGACAGGGGAGACCAAGCAGGAATCACACAAGCTGGAGAGAAAGTGGACATTTTGGCTCGACAATCGTAAGCAGAAGCAAGGTGCTGCTTGGGGCTCGTCTCTTCGCAAGGTCTACACCTTCGATACCGTCGAGGAATTTTGGTGGTACCTTCCTCAAACTATCAAACTTTCCCCAATTTCTTCCATCTTTTTATCAAATTTTCTCAGATCAGATGCGGGATTTCTTTCTTTTGGGTCGAATTTTAGATGCTCTGCTGAATATACGCTATTTTAGGTTTCGCTGAGCCGAATTAGGTTATTGTATTTTGTTGATTTTATTATACGAAACTGCTTCGTACTTCTCAAAATCCAAAGTGAAGAATTTTTCTTTGCTGATTCATTGAGTGCAGAATTTAATTTCAGAAGATGTAGAAACTGTAGTCTTTTCATGTATATTGATATGATATGCTTCAGAATGTGAAATATTGGAAACAGTGCTATTCCTCTCTCTCTGCAAAATGTTCTCTTTTGTTGGCTTATGGATGTACTGTAGAAGTGTGCTTGAGCTCTTCTTCTTTTTACATGCAAGTTGAAATAGAATTCCTTTTTTTGCAGTTTGTATGAACAGGAATTCAAGCCGAGCAAGTTTCCTGGGAAAGCTGATTTCCACTTGTTCAGAGCTGGAGTTGAACCCAAGTGGGAAGATCCTGAGTGTGCGAATGGAGGTAAGTGGACTGTTACCAGCAGCAGAAAGGCTAACCTTGACACCATGTGGCTCGAAACTGTATAAAAATCCTACTAGCCCTGTTCTTTCTTTATCTTGGTCGAACGGATTTTAGGCACTTTCTAGTTATAATTAACTTTATTGGTTAGATGATGTCTTTGATCGGTGAGCAATTTGACGAGACCGATGAGATCTGCGGTGTGGTTGCAAGTGTGAGACAAAGGCAGGATAAGGTTGCTTTATGGACCAAGACAGCAGCAAATGAAGCTGTTCAGGTCTAATACTTGAATAAATTAACTATTTTCCATATTAGTTCTTTCTTGATAATGCAAGTTCTTTTCGGTATTGAACCTGTTTATCCAATTAGGGTCCATAATTTGTATGATTCTTCATGTTGCACATTTTTTAACAGATAATTGCATGCATCTTTCTTTATTCAATACTTGCACTGAGAATTAGCACTTGCTAAAAGAATTTTCCTTTGTTGTGTAGATGGGGATTGGGAGGAAGTGGAAGGAGATAATTGATGTCACTGACAAGATCACTTACAGCTTCCATGTACATCTCGGCTCAGCTCTGGTTTCTCTTATCTGAGTATACTCTTTTGTGTTTTTTTTTTTCCATGTATCTCTTATAGCTTTGGCTTTTGCAGGATGATTCGAAAAGGGAGGGATCGGCTAGAAGTCGCTACAACTTGTGAAAGGGAGGACAGTTTTGATCATTATCCAGAGCCCACGCTCTCTTTCGGCTATTGAATTTCTTTGGCTTTTTCTCTTCTTTTTTTCCCCATTGTTACTTTTGATTATAAGCCTCATGGTATTGCAATTTGATCACTCTTTAGAATTCCTTAGTTATATATAGAGAGAAAAATAGCTTTTTTCTTAGTTTCATCTACTCTTCTCTATGTACCATTTAATCACGCAAAATGAAGCAATAGGCTGATGATTATTAGTTCCATAAATTATTAGTTCTTAGCATTAAGTTGATGATTAGAGCTTTACAGGAGGTGTACCCAGATAGGCAAGTACCTAAGAAACAAATTATGAAAATGATTACATCTCTATATTATGCAAGAAAGCCCAGTCTTTCTCCATTCTTCTTTGCCAACCGAATAAACCCTTGTCTTTGTTTTGCATCCGCCCCGACTGCTTTGCAGAATTCGGTGATCACCTGACCAGAAACACAAGGACTATATTTGATCAAACACCTATGAAACAGTTACAAAAAAGGTGTTTACTGTGTTCAGCAAAAATTCTGAAGTGAAGAAGGGTTGCTAAACTACCTGTGAATGCAATGCTATAGCTTTGCCTCTAAGCTGATTGAATCTCGTCTTGCCAATAAGATTACGAGTAACAACAACAATAGGCGCAAATAAACCTTTTCCTTCATTGACATTCTTCATCATATGCTGTGGTCGTACCGGCTTCCCGACTCGAATCTGTGTTCTTCCCGATTTGCTAATTAGCATGCTGTAGTCTTCTCCCACCATTGAAGTTCCCCGGCTTCCTTGAAACAATGAAGAGAAACCTCCATTAAACCCCGTTACACAAACCGAAGAAGCCATGAAAATTTCCCAAGGTTTCTTTTAGATGATTGTTGAAATTTGTGAAATGTGTTTTTTTTTTTCTAAATTATTTTGATGGAGATTTATACATGTTGGGTGAGTGAGTCCAGGAGTTATTTGCAGCCACACAAATTGGTGGTTTTGGGTTTTTGTTTTTGCTTTATGAGAAGCCAAAATGTGACTAATTATATAGTTTCCATCTAGAATCTAATGGCTCTTTCTCGTTTCTGGGCCCATTTACAATCACTTTGATCATTGCTGGAAAGATCCAAGCCGCTTGATCTTATCAATTATTCAGAGATTTTTCATACTCCAAAAGAAAAAAGTAAAACTACAAAAAGTGTTAGAAACTATAGAAGTCTAAATATGTATGTATTCATAACCTAATTCAATCTGGTATATCCAACAGAAGAAAACTTGGGAAGTTTCAACCATTTTCGAAGAAATTGTCTGAATCCAAAATCGGAACCGCAGTTTCTCGATCATTATCATTCGCAGTTTTCCGCATTTTCTTTTGACGATTTTAGCCTTCTTGACCAGTTTCTTCATGTACTCTCCTCCTGCCTCTTCTTCATATAAGAATATACAATTAGATACAAAACAAACTGTTTGACACAATAATGTTATTCTCTATATACAATGTTTAAGATACCTCGATTTTTCGTACTCTGTTCGTCTTCTTTCCAGCTTGCCTGTTGTAAAATCTACAAGTTGCAATGAACAGCATTATTCCCTTCTTTCTGTGTCTATCTACAATAGATTGCACATTAAATATGCCTTGCTTTTTAATGATTTCCAGTGGATAGATCGTATCTCGACAAGGCCATCTATACGACTTCTCATTCTTCTTTGAATGAAACATCTTGCTGTCTGATAGTAACAGATCTTTTATCAGCAACCCGGATATTAGAGTACCAACAAGTACAGAAAAATCTTCCGCACAAAGAATCTAGTTGTTTACTTTTACATGGTATTTAACAGAGGCATAGAAGTCGAGTGAACTGCATACTGTTTTGTCTCGATTTTTCCCTTTGACATGGCGTGGAGAAATCTATGCGAAAACGTCATGCAGATATGTCGACTTAGATCGAATGTATAAAATATTTTTCCCAAGTTCATAAGTAAGAAACTGAGCCAAAGAGATATTTACCAAAAGTGACAATCCTCCCTTGGTGCTCAAATCTTCGAAAATGTATTATGCATTATCTCCTTACATGTATATTTATAATTGAGAAACAAAAAACAAGAGTTCAATTTAGTGCCTGGAAAACAACCTGAAAGAAATCAGTTTGCAATAGTCACGTCCGAGCTTTCCTTAAAACTGATCGGGAATATGGCTATGATCTTCTGAAAAGAAAGGTGATGAAAAAATAGTGGGAACATGAATAAGAAAGGCTAATCATTTACCTGCTTGATGACAAAGAAAGGCTGTCTTGGATGATATACAAGTTTGATCGGTTCAAGCACGGTATGAGAATTGACATTCCTCAGCATTTCCTTTAGCTGGGAACTTAGTATAACAGCTTGAACCGCCCGGAGATTAACTTTATAGAGTCTGAGATCATCAGAACAAGAATGAGAAGTCAATTTAAACGTCTACACAAATTGAAAACTTTGTTTGTTAAACTTCAATAATTAGTCTACTACTACCTATTCCGGGATGGATTTTAGTGAAATCCAGTTTTGGAGTGAGGCTGTATCCTTCTTTTGGAGGTTCAATATGATTCACAACATCATGATGATGATTACCAATCTGTTTCACATAGCAAGACATGAACACTTGGAGTTTAAGCAATTTTTGTTTAGAATGTGCAAAGATTGACTAATTGATGAAGATTTTTACCTGGGTGTGATATTCAACAGATCCAAATTCCATACAGGCGATCATCGATTTCCATCGGCTTTTCGGAACTGTCATCATAATCACAAGTAAGAACCTCAAACTTATGTAAAATGATGCTAATAGGCATATCCTAATACTTAAGCGGTTCAAATGTAAATACCGATACAATTTGAGGAGGATCTCCTGCAATGCTGGAGATGCCCCCTGAAACCATGCCATCCTCGAAGTTAGAGAAACTCCTACTAACTCTCTCTGCCTATGTGTTCTCTCATGTTCTGTTTTTCTTGAGGTAGTCAGTTTGTTTTTTGAGTAAGACCTAAGTTCAAATGTGTACTCAAACTTAGCAACCTTTGAATCAAGCAATCACTCCTTGTCTATCTCCTTTTTGTCTTTTTGAAGCGTTTATAAAGCAATGTAGGTTGATATTGTATCTAGCTTCGACTAAAAAGATAAATTTTGTATACACGGGTTCATCTTAATTATATTTATTAATTTTATATTAAATTATATTAATATCTTTTATTTATTTTATTTAAGTCTAATATGAATAAAAATATTTTTTTGGATAAATCTGATTTTGGGTGAATCATTTAATACCAATCCAATCAAGAAAGGATAAATATTTATAATTAGTTTGATCTAAAATTCTTTAATAGATCCAATCATTAAGGACAATTATTTTAGAATTATGGATCATCGTCCTTATCTTTTGAACAAAGCTAACTATTATGTGGGTCCTTATCATAATCATCAAGCCGACACCTTCTTACTAAGTTGTGTGGGTCCGGCTGCGACCAAGACATGACATCTTAACCGCGTCAACCAATGACACCCTTTCGCGACAAAACGAAATTAACGAACCCTGGCCGCCCAAACAGTCGCATCCTGTCCCACTTCTCGACACACAACTGCACTGTTTCACATCTCTCGTTCTGTCTGAAACTATGATTTTTTCCATCACTTTCCCGAGAAAACCACGACTCTTCTACTTTTCCCTGTTACAATTTCTTTCCCAGATTAATATCTGGTTCATATTATTTCTCTTTCCACTCCATTTGATGCCGGGATAAAATAGCGTACGAGTGAATTCTAAGGCAAGTGATTGTGAGTTATCGATGGAGAAGGATACTAGTACTAGTATGCACCTCATTGATCATTGTTTAGAACCTGAGAAAGCAGATGAACGTGCTGTGAATGGAGAAAACAAAGATTGCAGCGAACTGAATTCCTTATTTCCGGCAAGGAGAGGCGGGATTTTGAGAAAGTCCGATGACGAGACGAGGAGGAAAGTTCAATGGAGTGATGAGAATGACAATAATCTTTTCGAAATTTTGGGTTCAATCTCAGGTAATTTATTGATTTAGGGTAAAGTAAGAATTCCTCGTTCGCTTTTATGGGAGTAGGCGTCTCTGCGTTTATGACATTTCTTGCTAATCTGTGTTCTTGCGGTGAAGCGAGCGATTCGGATGAAGATGATACAGATTCTTGTATGTGTATCATACTGTAAGAAAACAAGAAAAAAGACAAAACACACAATTGAATATGTATTTGACAGTATTGTAGTGTAGTGTAGTGTAGTGTATGTATACCCACGACAGAGAACCATGATCGAGATTTTACGTACGAGGTTCATCAAAAACCATGATTGAATACAGACCGTCCATCTCACCCTTCAGTCTTTCGAAGAAAATCAGAACCGTCCAAAACAAATAAAAATTCTACGCTCCAAAGTCCAAACCGCTAAATCACATCCTTTTTTATTCTCCCTTTGAACCTGACCGCCTCTCTCTCTCTCTCTCTCTCTGCGCGAGAGCAAACCCTCGTCTGTTGTTCTCCAACAAGAGAGGGAAGTAAGATACAGGAAATGGATTCGGATCAGGGAAAGCTTTTCATTGGCGGAATTTCATGGGAGACCTCAGAGGATAAGCTCAAGGACTACTTCGGCAACTATGGCGAGGTGGCGCAGACCGTCGTTATGAGAGACAAGACGACAGGGAGACCTAGAGGGTTTGGCTTCGTCGTTTTCGAAGATCCCTCGGTTCTCGATAGGGTTCTTCAGGATAAGCACACAATCGACGGTAGACTGGTGAGATGATGAGTGCTAGCTGTGAGCTTCAATATTAGGGTTTCTCTGCTTTCTCTCTGTTTCTCTTTGGATTTGTATTTTGGGGATTTCTGGCTTTCATTTGGGCTTAATAATAGTTTTAGTATTTGCTGCTAGCCTTTTCTTTTGCACTTCATAGTTTTTCACTATCTATATGTTTAATGAAAATTGTGCTATTTTGTTTATAGGAGTCAATATAATAGGTACTCACTGAAGGGGATTAAAAGGCTTAGCTGAAACTATAATATTTCTTCTGTAAACGGTTACTTGTTCTTGTCACTAACTGATTTATTTTCCAGGTTGAGGCTAAGAGGGCCTTATCTCGGGAAGAACAGCAAACCTCAGCCAGATCCGGAAATACTAATCCTGGTAGAAATTTTGGTGGTGGTGGTGGCGGAGGAAATATCAGAACGAAGAAAATCTTTGTTGGAGGATTGCCCCCAACTTTGAATGAAGACGGTTTTAAGCAGTATTTTGAAATATTTGGTGATGTAGCAGATGTTGTAGTTATGTATGACCAAAATACCGGACGGCCTCGTGGATTTGGCTTTATTTCATTCGAATCCGAAGAAGCAGTGGATCGGGTTTTGCAGAAGACGTTCCATGATTTAAATGGTAAGCAAGTGGAAGTGAAGAGAGCTCTTCCGAAAGATTCTAATCCTGGTGGTGGAGGTGGTGGCCGTTCAACGGGTGGCGGTGCTGGAAGTGGCGGTGGTTTCCCAGGCTATGGGATTTCTGGTGGCAATCCTAACTCATATGATGGCCGGCTAGATTCCAGTAGATACATGCAATCTCAGGGTACAGGTGAAGGTTTTCCGCCTTATGGTTCTTCTGGCTATTCTACTTCTGGCTATGGGTATGGCCCTTCAAATAATGGGATTGGTTATGGTGGCTATTATGGTGGGGCCAATACTGGATATGGTGCCGCTGCCGCTGCTGCTGCTGCAGCCACATCCTATGGAAACCCAAATGTCCCTAATGCTGGCTATGCAAGTGGTCCACAAGGTGGCCCCCAAACTTCGTGGAGCACTCAAGGTCCGACAGGTTATGGGGCTGTGGGCTATGGGAATACTGCTCCTTGGGCTACTCCTAATGGTAGTAGTGGTGGTGGTGGTGGATCCGTACCTACCGGTCAATCTCCTGGTGGTGCCGGTGGGTATGGAAACCAAGGTTATGGGTATGGTGGGTATGGTGGGAACGATGGTTCTTATGGGAATCCAGGTGGGTACGGAGTTGTTGGAGGGCGGTCTGGTGGTGGGGCCCCAAATAGTAATATGGGTGGTCAAGGCAGTGGAGAATTACATGCCAATGGAGGTGGCTACATAGGAAGTGGTTATGGTGATGCAAATGGGAATTCTGGCTATGGAAATGAGGCATGGAGATCTGATTCATCACAAGCCTCAGGAAATTATGGGACCACCCCTCAGGGCAATGGTCTTCGTGGAGGGCAAGTAGGTTATGGTGGTGGATACGGAGGTGGTCAGGTCCGACAACCTCAGCAACAGTAATTTTGGTGGTTTTTTGAGTTTTTCAATCTCTGGATCTCTTCTTCTCTTAATTCATGTGCCATGCTGATTTCCTCATTTGCCAGCTGGCTGGAGTGGTTTCGAGCTTGACGATCAAATGCGGTTTGGGACCTGGTGGGATTGCTTTGAATCCCATAGTTTTAAGTTATCTATTTTTCCCTTTGTTTATATAAGTAGTTGTTTTAGAGGCATACTGTGATGATGCTTCTCTTATTAAGTACTTGCTTACGAGCTTTAGTCTTGAGATTTGGTGTGCTTATTATTATCATTGTCTACTAGCTATGTGGAATTATTTCCTTTACTATACTATTTGAGCTTTATATGCTTATATAATCATATTCATGTTGGTGATTGCAATTGATTATTGACATCTTCTGATTTGTTTGTCATTAATTACCTGGTTTGGCATATTAGACTTAATGAAACTTAGGTAGGTGTAGACAGAGATGTAGAAGAGGAGTATCTAGTGGTAGCAAGGCAAGAAAGATCAGTTGATAATGGTTAGAGATAGTGGTAGTGATAGTTAGACACTTTGACAACCATGGCATAATCATTTTCCCCCCTGTATTTGGCCTTTCTGTTTGTACAGGAGGACATCATATGCAAGAGGTTCTAAAAGTGGAGAGTTTTAAGTGAAGTGAGGTGGTCCACTCATGGCTGTGAACAAGAGCTAGGCTTCATTTATCTGGATCATTTTTCCCTGAATGAAGTTTTGAGAGGGACAATATTCTGAGTCTGAAAATTTTTGCATTTGCCTTGATGACAATGAGACAGGATATGATTCTCCAGCCCCGGCCAGCATTTCCAGGTCCAAGTCTTGTAAGTTTGTCTTCATTGAGAGAAATCTGTGAGATGATGAACGGCTAACGGTATGTCGACTTGAGCTGTTGTTAGCTGTGGCTTAAACAAAAGTTTCTGATATCTTAGGCTTCCATTTTTCGGTACATGTGGTAGAATGCTTAGGTGTTGGGAGAAGGACCGAATCCTCCTTGTAAGAAACAGAGTTTATGAAAGCTTATAATGCTGTTTTTAGCCTAAGGAAAACGGACCTTTTCATTTCTCTTTGTATGATTCTACAGTTGATAACTAAGGACATTCGATTAGGAAATAAATTAGCCCATTTCTGTTGCCTTGTTCTTTTTTGCCTCTACGTTTCTCATTTAGGTCGTTGCCTAGCTTTGTGTTTTAGATGAGAGCAGGCGATTGTTAAACTGTGAAGTTGATGGGATAATTGGTTTTATCCAAACATGTCTCTAAGTTGAGTCCAATTTCTGAAGGTCAAGTTGGTAAGTTTACCAAATATGATAAAAATTATTATTGATAATATAAAATGATTATAATTTATTATTATATTTAGTAAATTTGTACGAGCTTTTCCCTCTAAGTTAGAACCTTGAGTTGCCGGAAAGTAGGGACGACCCTTTTTGCTTCATAGTTTTTTAGCATTAACTTAACAACAAGACTTGTATTGTAAATGATCATAAGAAGAGAAATGGTTTGCTGACATGTTAATTTGGATCCAATAGTAACATGACACCTCAAAAAACATCACGTGGCAAAAAAGATGACAGAAAAAAAATACCCACGTCAGTTTCTTAGTTAGATCTATTGTTACCAATTACGTAACATATTAATCGACATTTTAAATTCTTACCCAAGAAAAAATAATTTGAAGTAAATAATATTCTTACGTAGAGAAATAATGGGAGAAGTGTTTGCTATGTCTGTCTGTCTTCCAGCGTAGCCGATCTTCCTCGTATTCTTCGGCCTTCGCATAACAACGTTGTACTGATCATGCACACTTGGCAAATCCTCCATCAACACTCGCATCTCTCTTTCTCTCTCTCTATCTCTAACAATAACACTGTCAAAAAAACCAATACCTAAACAATTCCCACCATTACTCCCCAACCTCCCATTATTCGCCTTCTTTCAAGACAAATGCCCTCCATTGTTATTCCTGTTTTTCACAAACCCGGAAGATCACCTTAACCTCTTCCTCATTGGCTATCTCATACAGCCCACCCTCCGGCTCCACCACCATCACCAACTTCATCTTTTTCTGATGGGCTACCACACCCGTCGGGAATCCCTCCCCAGTCCATTGTCTGCCGCTCGGCCGGACCACCTCTTTGAAATCTTAGAACACGACCTTGTCTGGCCCTTTAGCAAACTTGAAGGTATCGACCGGGACGATGTCCGAGAAACAGCCTATGAGGTCTTCTTCACTTCTTGCCGGTCTTCCCCCGGGTTCGGAGGTCGGAACGCCCTCATGTTCTATTCCTCCGATAATGAGAGCAATACTGATACTAAGAATAACAATGCCAATGGTGATGGAATTGGAGGGCAGAATGGTAACAAGCGGAACGGGGTAGTGACCACACCAACAAGCAGGATGAAGAGGGCGCTCGGGTTGAAGATGTTGAAGAGGTCGCCGTCGAGGAGGATGATAATGTCGGGCATGGGGAATAATTCGACCCCGTCTTCTCCAACATCGCATGGGTCACCTAATTCTGGGTCTAGCCCGGGTTTTGCGTTTACGTTGCCACCCATGAGGCCTAGACGGCCTATGACATCGGCAGAGATCATGAGGCAGCAGATGAAGGTGACCGAGCAGAGTGATAACCGGCTTCGAAAGACCCTCATGAGAACCCTTGTTGGCCAAGTATGCGTTAATTTCCTTCAATTCTGATCTCCATTTAACTTGTCCTAACTCCTAACCGATAAAAAAAATTGAGAAAATTTGAAAAGGATCTGGTCTGCATGAATCATGCATAAACTAAGGATCATGTAATGTATAATATGGCACGGCTTTCATTGTAAACCATTGATTTCAGATGGGGAGGCGAGCAGAGACAATAATCATTCCATTAGAGCTTTTACGCCACATAAAACCATCAGAATTTAACGATTCCCATGAATACCACGTTTGGCAAAAGCGTCAGCTCAAGGTCCTAGAAGCTGGTCTCCTCCTCCACCCTTCAATCCCGCTCGACAAATCGAACACCTTTGCCTCCCGTCTCAAAGACATCATGCGAGCAAGTGAGACAAAACCGATCGACACGGGAAAAAACTCTGACACCATGCGGACCATCTGCAACTCGGTCGTGTCCTTGTCCTGGCGGAGCTCTAACGGAACTCCGACCGACATCTGTCATTGGGCCAACGGATTCCCTCTTAACCTCCACCTCTACACTGCTCTCCTCCAATCCGTTTTCGACAACCGGGATGAAACCATAGTCCTTGATGAGGTCGATGAGCTTCTGGAGTTGATGAAGAAAACATGGTCCACCTTAGGGATTACTCAGCCCGTTCACAATCTATGTTTCACATGGATTTTGTTCCAACAATATGTCGCAACCGCCCAACTCGAGCCGGACTTGCTTTGTGCTTCTCATGCCATGATGGCTGAGGTGGCGAATGATGCAAAAAAGCCTGATAGGGAAGTGGTCTACGGGAAGTTATTGTCGTCAGTTTTGACATCCATGCAAGGGTGGGCTGAGAAGAGATTGCTTAGATACCATGATTATTTCCAAAGGGGTACGGTCGGCCAGATCGAAAACTTTCTACCCTTGGCCTTATCAGTTTCGAAGATCTTAGGTGAAGATGTTAAGATCACAGAAGTTGTGGAGGGGCAAGACAAAGGCGACACAAAAGTGGTAGACTCATTGGATGAACGTGTCGATTACTACATTCGAAGTTCATTGAAAAATGCTTTTGCAAAGGTTGATAGTTTGGTTTATAAATTTGCACTACTTTTTCTTCGACAATAAGTGGCAACTTCTTACTATTTGTCTTGTGTTTGTTGTTCTAGATTGTTGAAAATAGGAAAGTTGATGAAGTGAAAGAGGAGGCTAGTGAAGTTTTGATTCAATTAGCGAAAGAAATAGAGGATTTGGCATTAAAAGAGCGAGAAAGTTTCAGTCCGATACTTAAAAAGTGGCACCGAGCAGCAACCGGAGTGGCGGCGGTTACGTTGCACAATTGCTACGGGATATTGTTGAAGCAATATTTAGGTGGGATTTCGAATTTAACGATTGAGACAGTCAAGTTGTTTGAGAGGGCAGGAAAACTCGAAAAGGTGTTGGTTCAAATGGTGGTTGAAGACTCAACTGATTGTGACGATGGAGGCAAGACAATCGTTAGAAAGATGGTTCCGTTTGAAGTCGATTCCATAGTGTTAAATCTATTGAAGAAGTGGATCGAAGAGAGGTTGAAGAAGGCTAAGGAGCTTGTTACCCGAGCTAAAGAAACCGAAGTAAGTTCGAAAAAAAAATGAAAAAAATGATTTGTGTTTAGAGAGTAACTAGTTTGCTCGTTTACGGATTGCACAATTTGTTTATGTAGACATGGAATCCGAAATCGAAAGCCGAACCGTATGCACAATCAGCTATGGAGCTTATGAAATTAGCGAACCAAGCAGTGGAAGAGTTCTTCGGAACACCTATCGGGATTACGGAAGATTTGGTTCACGATCTAGCCAACGGGTTGGAGCAGATCGTCCAAGATTATACCATCTTTGTTGCTTCTTGTGGTGATAATCATCTTCTGCTTATTAATCACTTAACTAGTATTAGTTGTGTTATTATAATTACCTGACAATTTCTCAAACTCGATTTTTTTTTATCTTTTGAAGGTTCAAAACAGAGCTATGTCCCCCAACTTCCTCCTCTAACCCGGTGCAGCCGAGACTCAAAACTTGTCAAGCTATGGAGAAAAGCTACCCCGTGCACCGTCGTAGGAGAAGAGCTACACCATTACAGCTGCACCCATGATGGTCACCACCCTCGGCCCTTAACCAGCCGGGGGACCCAACGCCTCTACATCCGTCTCAACACTTTGTACTACCTCCTTTCCCAACTCCAATCCTTAGACAAAACTATCTCCGTCTCTCCCCGAACTGCCTCTTTGTCCCGCAAACGTTTCGTCAACAACCACAAATCCTCCTCCCCATCCTACTTCGAAAAAGTCAACTCATCGATCCAAACGGCCTACCAACACGTCACGGAAGTAGCCGCTTACCGTCTCATCTTCCTTGATTCCAACTCCGTCTTCTATGAAAGCCTCTATTTAGGGGACGTAGCCAATTCCCGGATCCGGCCTGCATTACGAATCCTCAAACAAAACCTCGCCCTATTGAGTGCGATCCTAACCGATCGGGCTCAACCCTTGGCGGTTAAAGAAGTAATGCGAGCCGCGTTCGAGGCCTACTTAATGGTGTTGCTAGCCGGAGGAAGTCTCCGAGTATTTTACCGGTCAGACCACGACATGATCGCAGAGGACTTTGATGATTTGATGCGGGTCTTTTGCACGTGTGGGGACGGGTTGATGTTGGAAGATGTGGTTGAGAAAGAAGCCGACACGGTGGAAGGAGTGATAGGTTTAATGGGCCAATGGACAGAGCAGTTGATTGAAGATTTTAGCGTGGTGACTTGTGAGACTAGCGGGATAGGAGTGGGAGGCCCGGGGCAGAAGCTTCCGATGCCTCCTACGACGGGAAGGTGGAATAGAGCAGACCCAAATACGATATTGAGGGTTCTGTGTCATCGAAATGATGGGACAGCTAATCAGTTTTTGAAGCGGACATTCCAATTAGCGAAGAGGAGATGATGATCAAGGAGAGTTTCACTTGTACTGTAAGCAAGCAAACAGAGATGGTTTTGTTGTACTTATGGTGGAGCTTATTAACACTGGTTTTGATGAGTTCATGTACAAGTATGAGTCAAAATCTGAGCAGCTGCGTGTACTTTACATTGTAAACAAATTTGATGGGTTGGAGAAGGGGAAGAGGAGAGCACGGAAATTTCACATTGAGGTGGAGAAATTTTTGGATGGATATAAATCCATTTCAAAACTCGGAGCAGTACTATATAAATCAATCATATATGTGTGAGAACTTTTTTTCTTTCAAATCAATTCTTAATATGGATCAAATCTATTCAATAATTTTTTTCGTTTTAATAATGTTAGATGTTTAAGATAAGTTATTTTTTCTTGCGGTAAGATGTTGGAAAAATTCTTGTATGCATATCATATCATGCATTACTATGTAATTATGGTAGATACACTCTTTTAAGTAAATTTCATTGAACCTTATCTAGCTCAACCCACAGGTTAGATTTCAAACAAACCTATCGATATACTTAACCTGACTCGCTTTCCTCACTCTATCCCAACTTAGGAGAGATTGAGCTTGACTAGAGCATTTCTTTGCCCGATAGCGCCTTCATTCCTTCTTTTCAAGATGTTTACTTAGCTCCCATCCTGGTCCTTTTGAACTAGATATTGAAAAACTTGGCTCACAGCTAGATAGAGAGAAAAGTGGGAAGATTGAATCTTGGTATCGCACACACCGCAAAGAGGTGAGACTTAAAGAGGTGGTGCTACATCCAACCCGACAACATAATATTACATAGTTATGTGAAACATCAAATGAAATTTTAATTATAAATATTATTTTTATATATCACATCACTCATAACATAAAAATGAGTTTATAGTTATGATTCTATTTAATATGTTTATATATCATGCACCATATATATATAATTAATCGTAAATTGCATCAAATTTTTATGGTTAGGAAGCTTTTGAAAAACATCATTTTTTTTAAATCAATGATATTTTCTTATCTAAGTTTTGTTTCATGTTACAACCAATTTTTCTAGGAAAAGAGAATATTCCACTTATATACCTGTATTTTAGTCATGGCGGCCTTTTCGAATATATTCTTCCGTAGTGAATCAATCGTCTTCTCAAATGAAGCTCTACCTTAAGGGTAAGCGTTGAATCTTGCCAGATTACTTACAACAGACAACGTAAATAGCTTGATATTATTCTTTCTCTCTTGAGATACAAAAACCACATCTATGAAGTACACAAGTGTCATGTTAATAATAACAATAGTCTCATCTAGATACGTGTTCAATAACCGGTTGTCTTTTCCTAAACACTCGATCACTTTTTCACCATAATACTCATGATACCTTAATCTTGTCACCAAGGAAAACTGTTTTAGACTGAACTGCATAGGCTTGCTGCCGACCATGAACCACAGCTCATTTTTCTTCTCTCACTTTGCTCGTCGAATAATGAAAGAGTTCGGGAGTTTACTAGAGTTATTGAGCTTTAGATCCACATTGAGGAATTATCCCAAACATATATTCCTAAACACTGCCAACTGTTTCATGGTGAGCCTTTTCTTTATATCAACAACAACAACTTCTTTTTTAACAATCAAGGAGATGAGGGCTTTGTAAAAGAACTTCTATAAGGATGTGTAAGGACACAATGCATTGCAGCTTGTTCCAACTAAACTTCAACACAAACATGCAATAAATAAGATTAACAAGAAACAATTATAAGGTAAACAAAAAATAAATAAATTGAAATTTAAACTATGAAATTAATTATCACTTACCATCTCGATTGCTCGATACTCCTTAATTGTGAGCCATCTAGCAATCAGAAAGAGTGGACAAAGGCTTCTGAATCTCTGACTACACTTCCCCATTGCTCGATGACTCATTAATAAGAAGTATCGGGCAATTAAGATAGTAAGACAAACCTCAAAACCTATATCTTAACTTTCAAATTACTTGACGATCATTTTTGTAAGTCATCAAGCAATCTAAGAGTAAAGATATAAAAACCTCACAGCCTCTATCTTAACTTCTAGATGTTTGATGCCCATGATTATAGGCCATTGAGAACATAATCTAGATATTCTTTATCCTCTGAATTAAGGAGTATCGAGTAATGTAGTACTAAAATTGTTCGATACCCACTAATCAAGCTCAAAAGTTTAGTTCAAACATATTTTCATTACAAATTTCATTAAAAACTAAACATGCATGTCACACAATCAAAATCAGTCCACAAAAATCCTAATTTCTAAGAGAAAATCTTTAGTTCAATAAATCAGTAATGAAATTCATATCTCGATCGAAGTAGATGATTCTTCAACCATTGATTTCAGATTGACTTATTTTTCTTATCGTCGATCACGATAGATTACGACGACATCTCTTTTCAATGTTTCTTCCCAATGTCTTGCTTCTCAGAGTTTGAGCTTCTACTTGCCATTTTCGTAAAATCAAAGGTGATAGATTCGCAAAGAGGAAGAAGAAGATTAGTGTATGATTTTAGAAAGAGATGAAAAAGATATAAAAGAAGATGGAAAAAATAAATGAAAAAGATAAAATGCTTAGATTGGTTACCGTTTGAAGATCGACCGATCATTATGTTAAAAGGTAAGGGCAATAAATAGTTTGTCCTTTATTTTGTCTTTTTTCTTTGATTAAAGTTATTTGGATGATTCAATATATATTTTTAACTTTTAAAATAATAAATAAATAAATAAATAAATAAATAAAATACCGCTTTCACGATAACTTTTAAAATAAGCCTTAAAACATGATTAGCCCATGCTTCTAAATTTGGTCATTTTCACAAATCCCCTCTGATAATAAATTGGGCCAACAAACAATAAACTGACAAAAACCCTAAACCTATATTTCTTACTCTCCCTCCCGCCACAGCCACTTTCCTCTCCTCTCCTCGCCTGCTCTGCACTTGGCTTGATCTTTTTTCGAATTGGTGATGCAAATTTCCTAGTTTTTCCTCCAATGTCATCAATACATACTCCATTTCACATTCTGTCAAGCTCTCCTTACGACGCAGAAGTCCGCGGCCGCTGTATAGAAGAAGACGGAGGTTTCCGACTGAGACTCGTCGGCGAATACTAGGTACGTGCTCGAAAACTTGAACTGAAAAGAAAAAAAAAGGAAATATTCTCTTTCCTGGTTTATTATAACAAGATCATGGTAAGTAAAATGGATGTTTTGTGTTCTTTTATGCCTTAACTCATTTTTGCTCTGTCGCAGAGCTGAATTGGTGTACCAAAAATGATAAAGAGGAGGTTTTATAAGCTAGAACATACTGGGAAAGATGAAGTCTCTGATTCATCGTCATCTTCATCAGAATCTGAACATGAGTCAGAAGACACAAGAGAATCAGTAGGTGAAGAAGTAGAAGCCAAAGAAGATGATGAATCTCACTCTATCTCATCTGGTCTGTCTCTCCTTTTCATCTTTTGTAAATACATGAATTGCATCTTACAAGAGGATGTCTTAAACTTACAACCTTGAGTTCTATATCAACATTATATTTCTCGGTTTCATTGCCCCTTTTCCCCTCGTTTCAGGTTATGAAAGGGAGGATAGCTCAGGGAACGAAGTTGATCTCGACAAATCAGGCAAGATAAATGCTTATGGTCTTCATTTCTTATTCGTTGAGATAAAGGAATATTGTTCGCATGTCTTGGTTCTCTTAGTGATATGCAGCATTGTTCACATGTCTTGGTTCTGTTATTGATATGTTATCTTCGGTCTTAAGCAATATGAAATGTGCATTTTGTCCTGTATGTTTGACATTTTTTGCATCACAGGAGCGCTAGATAATGAGGATGTCACCGAATCTGGAAAAGTGGGGCAATTTATTATCAAAAATAAGTTATCTGATAACATCAATGCTGGGACAGGAGACACACAATCTACTATTGCATCTGCAGACGAAGCATTACTGGAAGATATTCCAGATTGCATCTTAAGATGTAAATCCATTTTCAAGTGCAAGATATGCCCTAGAATTGTATGCTTGAGTGAGGAGTCTGTGAGGGCTCACCTTACGTCCAAGGTAGGGCATATATATCTTTCTCCCTTATCACAAATTAGAATTTTTCTCAATAATTTGAAGTACCTTGGTGATTTGATGATTAACTTTTTCTTCCCGATTTCTCTAGAGACATTCTCGATCAGAGAAACTACTGAATGATGGTAGGCTTAAGTCCATCCTCAACAGTGATGGAGAAGTTGAAAACCAGGAGACAGCTTCCGAGTTGCATGCTCGTGTTGTTTCTCGTTCTCAGGTTAGTTTATCACTTTGTCCAAGGTCTTATGGTCTCAGACCGATTGCTATTTCAATAGAAGATAGTGTATAACAGAGCAGAGGGATCTTAGTGAAGTCTTTTACAGGGTAATCCTAAAAGGAAAAATCGAGGACGGCAACGGCAGAGAAAGCGGTCAACGAAAAAGGTATAATAAACAGAAGAGATCATTGTTGGATTGAATCGGGGTTTAAGACTATCTGTTTCTCTAATTTATTGATGTTGGAATTTGCAGAATGTGGGACCTGATTCAAATGAACAGCAAACAAGGAAATCGACAGAAAGCTCCTCCAAGAAAAGGCATAAAAAAGAGAACTAAAGATTGTTGGTCTATTCCGAGAATTCCAACTAAGATACCAAGAGAAACGAAAGAAACGATTAGGCACTCTACCTTTGCTTTTGTAATGTTTCTTTCCTGCAAAATATTTCCAGGTTTACTTTATGCTTATCTCTATCCTGCCTCACCGTTTGTTAAGAATCAGATGATACAAACCTTATATGTGATTTCAAGAATATGGTGCTTGTTGCAGGTTTTTTATTCACCAAAAATAGGTAGGCACTCTACCTTTGTGATATCACATCTCAAGCAAAAAGCTGTCTTTTTTTAAAATTGAAAATATACAGAGGTCTGATCAACTATATTCCATTCTTTCTCCTTTTACTAGTCTTAAAACCTTATGTATAACAATGAGCCCATGTAAAACTATGTTCTTGTTTTGTCATTCTCTTCTGTAAATTCTACAAACCAAACTATGTTCTTGATTCTTCAAGTGGGCTAGGTCTGATCACCGTCTTCTCCTTTAGTTCTTTAGTTAGCACTTTAATCGAATTTGACACTTCGGCTTTATACACGTAAAACTTGGCCACAACCAAGAAGAAAATGAAGTTCAAGAAGTTGAGAATGGCCAAAAATGCATAATAGTAATCAAGATGAGAAGCGTTCAAGTTGTTTAGAATCCATCCATGGCCACGCTCTTTGGTGATGCGCGAAACTGTTGAAAGAAGAAAACTACTAATAAAATTCCCTATACCCAAAGAAGTCATTGCATACGAAGTTCCAAGACTCTTCATACTTTCTGGTGCTTGATCGTAAAAGAACTCGATCTTAGCAACCTCTAGAAACGCATCTGCAGTTCCCATAAGCACAAATTGAGGTAGCAAAATGAAGATAGACAGAGGAACTTGACCTCCAAGTTCCACCACTCCATTCTCCCTAGCAACAGCTAGTCTCCTTGCCTCAACTAGAGAAGATATTGTCATGATGAAAATGTGGATAATCATTCCAATCCCCATTCTTTGAAGAAGGGTAATTCCTCTAGGGTTCTTTGTCAATCTTTGCATAATCTTGACAAAGAAACGGTCATAGATCACGACACTAATAAGCATGGAGATCGTAACAAACCCGCCTAAACTTGCCGGTGGGATTTGGAAATGCTTGCCCATTGCTCGGTTTAGCGTGGTGCCTTGCTTTACAAAAAGGGTATTGATTTGAGCTACCATGGTGCTTGGAACAAACGTAGAAACAAGAATTGGAATCATTCTTAGCATTTGCTTTGTCTCCTCCACTTGGGTAACTGAGCATAGCTTCCATGGATCATTAGTCGGGCCCGTCTTCACACAAGCCTTGTTCAGGATCCTATATACATAGAACATGTAGAGTCAATATGCATGCTTGATGTACATTGTCGGACCCAGTTTCTAACTGTTACATTTAACACAACTTACCTCAAGGTTGGTGTAGAGTCGATTCTATATTTGCCTTTCTTTGTGTATTCATTCAAGTCGATCTCATGGAGCTCTTTTGGGTCACTAGGAAGAGGCTCCGTCCATTTCCTCAAGGCTGCCACTATGACTTTAGCCATCCGAGTGAAGGGACTGCCAGTCGGCAGCCTGTGCCTATAAAACTTGGTCCCGCACAAGAAGACAGCAATTGATATGGCAAGCCCAAGAGTAGGCAGCCCATATCCAAGAGACCACCCCACATTATCTTGGATATAGACAAGGACAGTGTTGGCAAAGAGTGTCCCAAAAAAGATGCTGAACATCCACCAATTGAAGAAGGACAGCTTGTGTGCCTTGTCTTTGGGGTGAAAATCATCGAACTGGTCTGCTCCGATCGTCGAGATGTTGGGCTTGGTCCCACCTGTTCCGATTGCTAGTGTGTAGAGTGCTCCATAGAACACGGCCAGTTGTAGCGTAGAGGCTTTCTTACAGTCCTCTATATCGGCTTCCAAGCATTTCGGAGGCTTTAGGCCAGGCAGCGAAACTGATAGTGTTAGGACAATCATTCCCTGCCAAAATGGTCGGAATTTCCAATTAGAAAAACTTTATAAAATTTGCCAAAATGATATTGCATCTTAAACAATCTATAAAGTACACTGTACCATATCGAAAATGGAAGTCTTGAAAACCCAGTACCTAACTAATCTGAAGACAAAAAGGCTAACAAGACAACTCGGACGGATCGAGTAACTCAACATGACAACTTGGAGTAAAGAACCATATTAATTAGTAATTAAATCTTAATTAACACATCGAGAATAGCAAGTTCTTGTTCGATATCTATATCAGGTACCAACTAGACCATGACCATTTTTTTCTTCCTCTTTTTTCTTCCCTGCAAACTCGCTCATTTGGTCAAAGAAATGAAATTCAAAGGGATTAGACAGCGTTAACTAACTGGTAAGACCAGAAGGACCTTAAAATGTCAGAATTCAGACAAAAGTCTGAACGCGACCGTCAGTTGAAAACAGAATCGCCTAACTAGGCAACTCTTACATATATCTTATCTAATACAAAACGAGGTCTTACTGCCTAATAAAGACGTAACAGTAAGTCAAAATGTTCATACTTCCCACCCACATCAATAATGAAGCTGTATCAAAAGCACGTGATGGGTGGGGACAGAAGAGAAGAATACAAGAATACAAGGTTAGAAACAAGGAGAGGAGGGACGTGTCACGTACGGAGAGGTATATAACAGAGGCAGTGATGAAAGTCCAGTAGCGGCCGAGATGGGCGTCTGCCACGTAAGCACCCAAGATGGGAGTCATCCATATGGTACCGACCCAGTTGGTGACATTGTTGGCAGACGCCACGGTTCCTTGATGCAGCTTCTTCGTTAAGTATAGCACCAGATTTGATGATATTCCATAATATGCCATCCGTTCAAACACCTCGTACACTGTACACGTACATGTCACAAAAACATAAAATAAAAAGATGCAACAATACTGATTGTGTGATGTAAATTTGTTATTACAGCAAGATGCCAAATCTCATCATGTTTCTCTCGAAAAAGTGAATGTCGCTGAAAATGAAATTTGCTAATTTTAAGAAGAAATCACTTTAGATTTCGTCATTACAGGCGGTCAAGAATGAAGGAAAGAAATAACAGATCATGCCCAATTTTTTAAGGACAAGTGTCCTGAGAGGTCGGTAAGAGAGAGAGAGAGAGATATACCAACGATAAAGGAGCAAGCAGTCCACCCGCCACTCTTGGATCTAAGGACAGGGTTGCCCTTAAGATCGACTGTTCCATCCTGCGTGTACTCATTATTGCTGCCTTCTTCTTCTGCCGCCATGCCCTCTGCTTCTTCTTCTTCTTCTTCTTAGTTCCTGTGTTTCAGGATTTAAGCTTCCTAGCTCCACCTCCGACTGCCCATCAATCGGCTCGACTTGTTTCATTTATATAGACCACAGCTCACACTCTCTCCTCTTTTATTTGTTTTTCTTATAAATAAATAAATGCATAAATAGACTAGCTAGATCCACATACAGGGGATTATTATTCTTATCCTTATCTTACAAAAAACCTAATTTTTGGCACAAACATGGGTAATATTATTGTGTAAAGTATAAACCTTCGCATCAACTTCTTTTATTAAACTTATGATTATATGATAAAATGAAAATTATTATTATATAAATATAAATTATTTTTTTTTTATAGAAAATATTATTTTTATATATTATATTTATAATAAAATCTAATAAATTTAAAAAAAAAATAAAAAACTATTATTAATGAATAATATCTGTCAGTACGTTAAGATCTATGATTTGTGTACTAATCAAGAGTTGAAAATCTCTTGCAACGTCGCTTGCTTGAATTTTACAGCTTAATTCTTGCAGTACAAGAAATGTTCGCTTATTTTCATTGTTTCAAACATTAGTGTCTATAGTTATACTTTAATTCATGTTTTATTTTAATATTAGGATCTATGAATCAAGATACAACTTGCAATGTGATTATATTTTACGATGTAAAATGAAACCATTAGTATCCAATTGGCAAGCTTCTGTCACGTAGGTCAATGTTTCACATTTTGGGTTATGTCTTTGTCGACGTGAGCCCCCCTCGATCACGACTCGGTTGGTTTTTATCATTTTGTCTTACGTGTGCAATCAAGATTCATTGACGCCCTTTTCTATTTTAATATTAAATATATATATAAATAATTATTTATGAATATTAAAAATTATAATTTTAATCATATAAATCTTACAATATCATTATTTATATGAAGCAAATAAATATTAAGTTGAGTTTCTTCATGCCAAAGTTGTTATATAGTTTATATGCATGTATTACTTAGTGAAAATCTTATAACATTACTTAAATTATTTAAATGGAAGTTATAATTTCTTTATATAGTTATATGTTTTAATTAAGTATGAATGTAATTTAAAAATATTTTCTTTTTATTCTTATTTCTTCTTTTTTTTTGTTGGTTTTTTTTATTGGATTATACAAAAATATATGTATTTGATATATCTTATATACTCATAAATCATAATTATTCGTCTTAACTTATTTAATATATAATTATTATTTAATATATTTATACAAAAAATCAAATTCTTAAAGACAATAAATGATTCTTTCTTTGTTGTATGATGGCATTTCGAGTTCTGGAATAATATGAATTATGTCGATAAATATCGTTCTTACTTATAATATTTTCGATTATAATGAAATTTTATTCGTTAATAGTAAGAAATTATACCCATATGAAGTTCGCCAATATTGAGCAAGGTAGGAGATTGATTCTTGTACATGGAATAATGATATTAATGATTATTCACGTGCTCTCCTAAGTCTCGAATAAAGTTTATGGATTCCAATTGAGTTATTACATTTTGAAATGCATGTGACAAACAAGTTTGATCATGATGACATAATCAGACTAACATAAGAGAACATATCTACATAGACCTTCGAGAAAACTGAGAAGTATGTGGTTGCAATAGCCAGTGTAAACTCACCGGCGTTTAATATTCTTCTCCCCCACCCACGGATTCATCAACTATTGGTCATGTTTTGTTGGCTTACTCTCCTCTATCATATTCCTTGCAACTTGAAAACTGGGGCCACCACGTCATCTGCGTAGAAATTTGGATCTCATTTGTAAGTTTCTAATTCAAAATCATTTAATAGTATAAGACTGAAGTAGTGCATAGTGATACGCTTCTGGAAAAGCAGTTATCTTTTTTGTCGTCGGAGTAATTGCTGATATTTTAGTCAAACATACAAACAAAAAGGATAAGAAATTCAATGGTTTTGTTTGACTGCGACTAATTCGATCGGATCCTTCTTTACTCTATGTTTAATCCTTACGTTTCTCACTGGTTCATTGACTGGTACCTACTACTATACTATAGAGTTTCTAGATGTTAACCCAGAGAAAAGTAACGTCTTACAACCCATCATCCTTCTAGGTATATATGCATGCATGTAATAATATGTAACAAAAAGGTCCAGTCATCGTGATAATACTGATATGTCTTTCTCACGGAAATTGTAATAAGATCCTTATTCTTTTCGTTAAGCATCTTTCTTAGTTTGATATGTTATGTACATCATTTATTCTCTTTGTTTCTCCAAGGAATTGAAGGGTGAGGTCCGGGACCACCCTCCGAATGCAAATGTAAGTTTAACAACTCTATTTTCGGCTATATTTATATCGATACCGGTATCATGTCACAAATCAAATTTTATTATAAAATATAAATATTATTTTTATACGAAATAATAATATTTATAAATATTTATAAATTTTTTTGTGTGTTTTCATGCTAGTCTCTTACCAGCCCTATATGTAAAATGAATTAAAGAAGATAGATCAAACAATGTCAATGCCCTCTTCTTAAGGACATGCCCCATTTTAGATCCTGTTGAACTTGTTATTACTTTTTATGTTTGACTTGCGCGTGATTTGCTGCGTGTCTTCATCCTAATTGTCAAACCAACTCACGCATCAAGTATGGTATAAGTATATCAAAAGAGATCGACATTAACGTTGTCTAGATAGGTTCTGACTTCTGAAACTCAGTAGACACTAGAGAGTAGAGACTTCACATACTTGCCTTACCTGCCTTTGATCCAGTTGGGCCTTGCAGTTATGTATCCAGGCCCAAATGGATGGTAATGTAGGATGGTGAAAATGGTAATGCCTTGGATCCAATTGGGCCTTGTCTAGATATGTGTGGCTGAAAATGGTAAAATTGAACTGTTTAAAAGAGTTTAGAGAGAGGGAGAAAAGAACAGAGGTAAGGTGATTGAAAAATGGCGGATGTAACTCATCGGCTCCAAGCCGTGAAACAACAGTCTGGAAAATCATACAGTGAGATAGCACAAGAGACTGGCCTCACCAACGTCTATGTAGCTCAGCTGCTTAGACGTCAAGCTCAGCTCAAGCCGGAGACCGCCCCTAAACTCATCGCCGCTCTTCCTTCCCTCACCGATGGCCTCGTCCAAGAGATGTCGAAGCCTCCGTTCAGATCTTACGACCCTAATGTGATCCAAGAACCTACCATTTACAGGTCTGACCCTCCTTAAATCTTCGCTCACGATGTTTAATTTTAGGTCTTTGTTTCAATCAAAAATCCCAATTTTGACCTCCATTCATCGCAGGTTGAATGAAGCTGTTATGCATTTCGGAGAGAGCATCAAGGAAATCATCAACGAGGAGTTTGGTGATGGCATGTTAGTAAATTTTCCCAATTTGAAACTATGTTCTACAACTTGTTTGCATAGGAGGAAGTTAGTCGATCATTTGGTAATAACTGATGGGTTTGTTTGTAATATTGTTAGAATGTCTGCCATTGACTTTTACTGCTCCGTTGACAAAGTGAAAGGTGTTGACGGAAAGGACCGTGTAGTTCTCACATTTGACGGCAAGTATCTGCCTCACACTGAGCAGGTTAGTCAATTTACTTGCTATCAAACGATGAACTGTGAAGAAATCTCTTTTCATTGCCTTTTAAACTGTGAACAGAAGGTCGAGCATATGGTTTCCAAACTGAGTTTGCAGGGGAAGTAAATGAAGGGCTCTCTGCTTTTCTTCTTCACATTCTATGGGATGCAATTAGCTTGAAGGTTGTGTGCCTTTTTGCTTCATGGATTTCGCTTTTTCCTGTACAGTTTCTGGAAAGGAGTGTTTGTTTTTCGTTTCTGTAGTATCTGGAACAATAAGGTGTACTCATTAATGGTGTTTTTTCTCACCGTGGGCAAGCAAGATATGTTGTTGTATGTGAACTTTGTTTTATTTGCTCTGTTTGTAATCCATATACTTAGTAACAGTTTTTTTGTTATGTTTGTTGTTGTGTTACTTACTTGAAAATGTTCAAGTTTTATCCAAATGGTTTAGAACTTCAGGGGCGGTTTGATTCTCCCGTGAGAATGAAATTAAAACGAATACCATTTATCCGTGTAGTTCGATTCCTTTAAAAAGGGTTTTTTTTAGTGACAATGAAATTATTTATTCGTGAAATATTTTATATATTATTTAAATAAATTATTATGTTAGTAATTTTTGAAATTTTTATTTTTTCTCAACCTTAGAAAATACCTAAATTTGATTAATCATGTAATTAAATTCATTGTTTACTGGTCATTTTCATGTGCAAATAAATGGACACAATAAAAATTATATATATATATATATATATATATATTACATACTTTATGTAAATTTATGACTCACAAATTCAAATAGGATTTAAACAAATTCGAAATTAGTTATGCGGGTCCCGCAACCATACCGATTCTCACGCCTACCAAACGCCCCATTAGATCTGATCTATGAATGAAGACAAAGTGGAATGAAACACAAGTACAGTTACTCTAGGGTTTGAATCAAGAGAACGACATGTTGTTTTACTAATTTTTACGTTGACGGGCTTATTCGAAGAGGAAGGCCCAATTAAACTTCACTAAAACCGTAAGCCCCCCCCCCCGTAAAGCGCCAGTCAAAGGCCCAGAGCAGACATATTCACCCTCCTTTAGGCCTTAACCAGCTATAAATATCCTTATGGTGATAAAGCCCTTGAGCCTAAACCCATATCCTCATTCTTTATTTGCATTTCTTCACTTCACTCGCTCATTTCTCGTTAATGGCTCTAACCCTAGCTCGTGCTATGGCCACCGCCTCCACCACAGCATCTCGGCAACTCTCCATCTCTCTTCTCCTCCCTATGCGCTTCCTCTCGTCCTCTACCACACTTACCCGTTCTCCTTCGGTTCCAACTCTCCTTCTCGGTCGTCGATCTCTGTCACCTCTCTCTCATGCCGTCCAATCTCTGTCACCCAGCCACTCTACCAGGTTCACCCCCGTCCGATGCCGTGTCAACCGTTCTGGTAGCTCGTCCTACTCGCCACTCAGCTCGAGCTCTAACTTCAGTGACCGCCCTCCTACCGAAATGGCTCCTTTATTTCCAGGATGTGACTACGAGCACTGGCTCATTGTCATGGACAAGCCTGGTGGTGAAGGTGCCACTAAGCAGCAGATGATTGATTGCTACATTCAAACCCTAGCTAAGATTCTTGGGAGGTAACTGAGCTTATTATTGTTTTTCTCTCGGGTTTTTGTATATTGTGGAAGTAGGTTTTAGTGAAATAAATGGTGTGAAGAGGTTTTTGTATATTGTTTTTCTTGTTTCTTTTATCAGTGAAGAGGAAGCGAAGAAGAAAATTTACAATGTTTCTTGCGAGAGGTATTTTGGTTTTGGCTGTGAAATTGACGAAGAGACCTCTAATAAACTTGAAGGTTTGTCTCAATTGTATCTAATTTATGATCTTATAAAGCTAGTTGAGCTCATTCCCCTCACACTCTCACTCCCCTCTAATTATTTGATGATAGGCGTGCCTGGTGTTCTTTTTGTGCTTCCCGATTCATATGTTGATCCCGAGAATAAAGACTATGGGGGTAAATTACTAAACGTCTGTCTATTGTAATCATTTTGAAACGTATATGTGAATAGAGTAGACATTTCTTGGATTTTCTGTTAATGACTGGTGATATAGTATTTGATCTGTGGTATGTCGATGAGAAGAACTGCTATAATTATCTTGCTTTTCCATAGTTATTCCAAATAGTTACATTCAATGCTTTTTGAGCTTCTGTTGCAAATGTACCAGTCCATCTTGGCAAAGCTAAATAGTCTTTCGGACAATGTTTGGTTTTGAATGCTAATGGACTTAAATGAAATGCCTCTCTCAACTATTATGTGCTTCTTATATATGTGGAGATGCTGAGCAAGTGGAGATGAAACATTATTGCATAGCATTTATACTTCTTTTTATATCAGAATAAACTAGATTTGTAATGGTGACGTCCATCTTGGCAAAGCTAAATGGTCCTTGAGGCAATCTTTAGTTTTGAATGCTAATGGACTAAGAACAATTTTCTCTCAACTGTTCTGAGCTTCTATGCTTGTGGAGATGCAGATCAGGGGAGATGAAACATTTTAATTTAATTGTGTGCTGCTAGTCTTGTTTTTGCTTTTCACTGATAGTCAGTCCATCTTGGCAAAGCTAATAAATAGCCTTGTTTAGTAATGTTTAGTTTTGAATGCTAATGGACTCATATTGAAGCTATCTTCTCCTGCGCTGTTGCTTTATATGTTGTGGAGTTACAAAATCAATGGAGTAGGTACATTCATATGTACTCATTGGTGATTCTCCTTGCCTATGAAATCCTTTTGATTATGGCCTCGAACAAGTTACTACATTCATGTTTCTGTTTTTCTGATTATGTCAATGGTTTTATCTCTAGTCGCTGAGTTGTTATGGTTTACACTTGCTCTTGCTGCAGCTGAACTGCTTGTGAATGGTGAGATTGTTCAAAGATCTCCTGAAAGACAGAGGAGGGTAGAGCCTCAACCCCAAAGGTCTCAAGACAGACCAAGATACAATGACCGGACTCGATATCAACGCCGCAGAGAGAACATGCGATGAAAAAAATAGGACAGGACGGGAGTAACATACCCTGTATAGATCTTGAGATTTGAATCTGCTCTTTTCTCCTTCCTTTGTTGTTAGTTAAAGGCATTTCTAAAGAGTTGGTCCAGTGTTGTCATGTAAGAGTGAAGGGAACAAAATAATGTTATATGTTTCTGTACTTTAGATGATGTATTGTCATTATATCTAAAGACTCTACGCACGGATATTCTTAACTTATCATAGAAATCCTCGATAAGTTATTAAGAATGTGTTGTCCTGTCTTATGTCCGACAAATTATTCTATCAGATGAGCTTGTATATATCGTGTTATGTTATGTGATAAGGTGAGACTCCTACTCCGAACTGAAGCTTGTTTTGTATGATCTAAAATTCTTATATATACTCAAATTCTTATTCGCTTTTTGTTTGTCTATTTATTAATTAATTTAATTTACCTTTTCTTTTATCATTTTTGTTTTTTATGTTGTGCATCAAAGCCAAAGTTTGTATGGGTACATCGAGGGTTAGGATGGTAAGTGGAGTTGGGGTAAGTCGGTACGGATTATACAGAAACATATATTTTTGTATATAAATATTATTATTATTATTATTATTATTATTATTATTATTATTCCAGTAAATTCAAGTGAAATGAGTGAATAATCGGAAATAAAAATGTAACTATTTTTTCAAAATAACTAAAATTCAATATGGGTTTTCATAATTCTTTTTTTAAATTTAACTTAATTTTTTTTTAAATTTTAATTAATAATGTTTAAGAAAACCTTATATCCAATTTCTTTTAAAATTTTAAAAATATTATGTAATCTTTATAAAGTAAAAAATAATTAATGCGAGACAAATTTTATTTATATTTATAAAAATATAATTCATATATGACGTAATGATTTTAGTTATTTACTATCTATTTACTGGAAAGAGAAAACCCGGGTAAAAAACTGAAAACTATCGGGCCTAAAAAATGGTCCATGAACTGGAAAAGACCGGCAGGTCTAACCCAAAAATCTGTTCACCTTCTTTGTGCGGATAACTTGATCCGCCTTAGGTCTTCTTCTTCTGTTCATTCTCCCTTACTACGGAGTACGGACCTCGCTTCAGAGCCCGAATCGTCGCTGCCGTAGTCATTTCCTTTCATTAGCTTGCCGCACACTCTCTGTTAGCCATTCTTGGCGTCCATGGATCCGTACACCTAAGGTACGCTGCTCTTACTCTGCAGATTTCAGTTCTTTTTTTTTTTCTTTGAAAAAGAAAATGCTAGCATTTACCCTAGGTTTATTAATTCCAGTTATCTTCTCCAATTAATTCGCCGAAAAACTTATTCTGGTGATTTCCTCTGCGGTGATGTTAATGACTACGTGTGATTGGTTGCAGGGTGGGGACACATTGATTGGGAGAGATTTCTGGGCCTCTTCCATATGACGGAGTTGACTATGTGATACGGTTACGTTGAGGAAGATGGATAGGTGGAGTAGGAAGAAATATAAGTCTCGAAAGGGTGGTGGCCATTCTGTGCATGAATCTGATGAAGGAAGTGCAGCTCGTACTAGGCCTTTCAGCTATAGTGATATCATGCGTAGAAGGAAAACAAAAGGGTTAGGAGAAAATTTGGAAGAGGGTGCTGCCGCTGAAGCAGGGAGTATCCCATCACAAGGCGTTGTTAATGATGTTAACAATTGTCATGGATCTGAAGGGGGAAACCTGGGACATAAGGATTCTTCTGATACTGTTGAAAAGCAGGTGATGAAGGAACCTGTGAAAATACCTCCTAGAAGGAGAGAAGGCAATGGTTCCATTAAGGTTTCCAGTATAGTCACTAGGGTGGAAAGAGAAAGTCATGAGTCAGGAATGGATGGGAAGGCTAACATGAGACTAGATACTAGAAATAGAGATAAAGGAGGCAAAAGCAGTGAAGAAATGCATGGTAGGCGAAAAAGTGACAGGCAGTTTGGTGAAGATTCTGTAAATGGAGCTAAGAAGAGACATTCAGGAGGCGATGAATTGAGTAGGGACAGGCATACTGACAGGAGTGGAGGGAAACATGTGAGAGGAAACAAGAGAAAGCACCAAAATGGAGATCATGACAAAAACAGAGATGGGAATCCAGCAAAGAAAAATAATTTGAGTAAGCATTATGATGTAAAAGATAGAGGCAGGAAGAAGATGAAAGAATCATTAGGTTCACGTTATGAAGAGTCGGGGATGAAAAGAAGCCAGTCAAGAAGTCGAGATCGTGATAATAGAAATAGGAGATCCCCCGCACTTTCACCACAGGCACACAAACACACTTCCAAGCATGCAGAGGAGCACAAAGAGTTCTCATCGAATCCTTCAAAAGATAGGTTGGGTAGACAACATTCCGATCCTGACAGGAGTATATCATCAAATAACGGACAAAGTAGCCAATATAGACGGCATGGTGGATTAACAAGTGGGCTTGGTGGGTATTCACCCAGGAAGAGAAGATCTGAGGTTGGTGTTAAGACTCCTCCATCTAGTCGATCACCTGAGAAGATAAATGCTGGGTGGGATCTCAAATCTGCTGAAAAAGATAGTTCTGCCGCAATTCCCTCAAATATACAGTCTTCAAACCATAAGGTTTCATCTGATGTTCAGTTGACCTCAGTTGTTGCTGTTGCTTTGAACACAGTGAGAGCCCTCCCTGTGCTTCCTCCTCCAAGTACTTCAGTAATAAAGGAGAAATCATCCAGTGAACCAGTTCAACTGACACAAGCTACTAGGCCTATGAGGAGACTTTATGTAGAAAATATACCATCTTCATCATCAGAGAAAGCTGTAATGGAATGCCTTAATAACTTTTTACTGTCTTCGGGAGTTCATCGTGTACAAGGAACCCAGCCTTGCATTAGCTGTATTGTTAGTGTTCAGCATGTTTCAAAGTTTTTCAACTTATATTCTGTCTTTCATGTGGTAGACTCGAGAAACTTGTTGTGTCTACCTTGTTTGCAGATACATAAAGAGAAGGGCCAAGCTCTTGTGGAGTTTCTTACACCAGAGGATGCTTCTGCAGCTCTTTCGTTTGATGGGAATTTGTTTTCTGGGTCCATTCTGAGGATCAGGCGTCCCAAGGACTTCGTTGAGCTATCTGTAAGAATGTTTCCAATGCATTTATCTTGTCACGTAATGTAATCTTGTAATCCTATGGAGGTGATGTTCCCAACTGCTCCATTTGCTCGTTTTCAGTAGGTATTATTACATGCAGTTATCATTTTGCAACTAAGAAGTGCATAACACTGGAAAAATCCTGATTTGGATCTCACCACAATAGCTTCATCTGCTCCATCTCATTTTATCCTTACATCAGTTGTATATGTAATTGAAGTCTCTTAGGAAATTAATTATTTTATTGACATTTAGCCTTCTGTACTTTCGGACTCATATTATGATCCTTGGAAGATGAATTTCCTATGCAATAAAAGGATGAGAGCCCCAAAGTAAAGGAAAATATAAACAACAGCTACTCTGGTGCCTTTATCAAACCCTTATTTCAACTGTTTGGGAAATTCCTGAATTTATCTTGGAATAAAACTACTAGTACTAGATCAATATACTGGAATATCTATTTCTTCTTACTCGACAGCATTTTGCTTACCAGGATTGGACTTCTTTTTTTCTCTCCTATTTCTATTTTCAAGCGATTTTTTCTCTGTATAATCTTGATGCCTTTTCATGCGATTATATTTTCTATGTTTAGACAGATGCTTTTTTTGGTTTAGCCATCACTTTTGTTTGCCTTGTTTTAGTTTCTGAGGTATATTGTGGTTACTATCCATGTAGCAGGTTTTCAGACAGTTGCTATTTTCATGCAGACTGGTGGTCAGGAGAAATCAGTGGCTGCAGAAGACACAATAATTAGTGATATTGTTGAGGATTCACCTAACAAGGTATGTTCTGAATCATCTTGTAGTAATTATAAGGTACTTCATGCTGTATTAAACATATATTATTAAGAATCAACATGTTGCCTCTTATTATTGTTGCAGTATATTGGTCTATAATCATTGTTTACTTGATTTAGGTGCCCAAAGATGCACATGATTCTTAGAATTTAACCCATTGAAAAATCAATCCTTCTGTTGATAGTAGCATTTTCTTGTTGATGTTCCTAATCTCTGTATTTATGGTGTGTAATCTCTTACAAAACAATTGCCAATAATTAGCACGAAGTCTGCACTGCTTTCGTTAACTAAAATAGTACACTACATAGGTTGTGGAGTTTCTTTTCTTTACCATTATCTTCCCCATGTTGCTGCAGATTTTCGTTGGTGGAATCTCAAAGGCACTGCCATCAGAAATGGTAATATGACCAAATTTCTTATTGCTCAGTCCTCTCTTTTTTCCCTCTTTTCCATCATTTGCGTCTGCTCTATCTCTAACTGTTATTTGTGTTGTTTTCCAGCTTATAGAGATTGCTACTGCATTTGGACCTTTGAAGGCATATCACTTTGAGATTGATGAGGACCTGAATGAACCGTGTGCATTTTTGGAGGTAATAAATATTACATGTTAAATTGTTAATGAACCATGTTGACAATGGTTTCCTTTTGTATATGTCCTTTTTCCACTTTTCATTGTTTCTCTTGGTTTGCAAGTCGCTTTAATTTTTGTTTTGATTTCAAATATGCTGCTACCTTGTAATGCAGTATGTAGATCAATCAGTTACACTCAAAGCTTGTGCCGGTCTTAGTGGTCTGAAGTTGGCGGGTGAAGTCTTAACTGTAGTTCAAGCAACTCCAAATGCAACATCCGCGGTACTTGATGATTCCCACATTTTTTTTAAAATGCAATTTCATCAAAGCAGTGGAATAGCTTTATTTAACTATGAGATTTAACATAGAGGTACTGACCAAATACTACCTATGTAGGAACATGTGGGTCATCCTCCAAGTTATCGAATCCCAGAGCATGCAAAGCCTCTTCTCAAACAGCCCACACCAGTACTAAAAATTAAAAATGTGGTATGAATGTATTTTTCTCTTTTTATTCACTAATTTTCCTCCTTTTTTGGAGGGTAAGGGTGTTGGTACAAGTATATATGTAATCATGTCTCCATTCTTAAGTTGTTTGTTTCTTTTATGCGTGTAAGTTCAACTGTAAGGATCTATCGATGCTAGCTGAACCGGATGTTGAAGAAATTCTTCAAGATATACGGTTAGAATGTGCTAGGTATTGCGATAATAATTAATTATTTCCCATTTGAATTTTGTTCCACATCTTTGAAAGAAATAAAATTACATCCCTACTTGTGCAGGTTTGGCTCTGTCAAATCTGTAAATGTTGTCAAGCTCAACAACGATCCAACCACTACACCTGAAGCATGTCAAGCGATCAGTTTTATGGAATCAACCTCACAAAGCTTACCTACTTGTGACATAAAAATGGAAACAGAAGTTGAAGAAGAGAAAGCTGTAGAAGATGACTACATTCATGTCAGTAAAGTTCTAGATGGCAATGTGGCTTTTGAAGACATAGGTTTTTGTGAGAATAAAATACTTCAGGAACTCGAAGTAGAGCTGAATAGCATGCAAGATCAATCAGAGGATCATGATAAGGATGCTGATACTACAAAAATGGATAACAGCCTGAGAAACAATTTGGTACCTGAAGATGAGTTGAATGCAGAAGGGGCTGATATGGAGAAACAAAAAAACCCAGATTTAGCAGTGGATGCTACTGATAGGAGCAACCATAAGGACCCAGATTTTATTCTTGAGCACGTATTTGAAGCGGGGACTATTTTTGTGGAGTATGGAAGGAGAGAAGCCTCTACCATGGCGGCCCATTGTTTGCACCGAAGGCTTTTTAATGGCCAGATAATCGCTGTTGACTACATTGATCAGAATATATACTGCTCAAGGTTTTCAAAATGAACTCGGCGAGGCAAGGATTGTATTGACTACTAGGCGTCGAATATGTACACTAGTCGAGAACATAAATTGGTAGTGGCTGTTTCATGGGGCAGCTCTCCGTCATGGTCTTAGAAAATCTTTCTTAACTTCCATCATTTTGAAGGCAATTTTAATGCTTCAAGTTTTACTGTTTTCCGTACTAACTAAAACACAAGGTTGGACTTAGATGCTGATGGCTTTGTCCATCCGCTAAACCCGTATCCAACCAATATGGGGAAAAAAAAATTATAATTGTGGTTTAATCTCATTAAATTAAATACCACATAATTTATTCTCATTAAATAAAATTTTAATTTAATCTCTTTCCAGAAAATTTCTTAATCGTAAACATCACCAAGCTAAGAAATACAAACGGATGATACAAAGCCAAACAAATTGCAAAGGAAGCAATGATAATATATGGACAGGTAAACAATATCGTTCTAACCAACATATACATCAGCAATTTTTGTTATATACAAGTTTACAGAGTTTTCAGCTTTTTCCTGAGATGAAGTCTTCATCGAAACGGCTCAATAGGTGCGGATTCTTCAAGAAGAGTAGCAGCCTCAAAGCATTCAGCAACCTCTATTGAAGATGCCCCAGCATCATCTTTATAGATCAGCCCAAGATTATACCAAGCAGAAGGGTTAGTTCGATCTAGTCTAAGCGCATCAGTGAGCAAGCTCCTCATGGAAGGCAATGACTGGCTACTGAGCTGTCTGAGAATGCAAGCAGTAGCTATCAAGCTCGGGACATGGGTGGGGTCCACATCCAACCCTTTCATATATGCCCTCAGAGCTTCTTGTTTAACTCCTTTTGCCTCGTACAATAAACCTAAGAGAATCATTAACCAAGTTAAGGTTCTATATTTTGATACTAAAGAAGTAATCCAAGTGACTTTTTTTTCCCTTTACCTGTGGAGTGCCATCTAGAAGCGGAATAAGGATTGATGAGCCGAGATTTCGAAAGACAGACCTCTGCATCACGCCATTGAGATAAACTTGTATAGATGTTAGCCAAATCATGCCATGTTTCCATTTCCAGGCTTCTATCTAGGTTTCTCTTATCCTGTAATGCACGGAGAAAAGGTAAATAAAAATTACTATGATCAGATCATTTATGCCTAGTCTGAATCAAGCAAACACTATACCTTGGGAAGTTTCTTCCAAACAGAAAAACTTTTATTCCGAACTTGAAGAACAGCAAGAAGATGAGTATAAGTCTCAATGGCATTCTTTATCCGGCCCTGTGCAATCTGAAGCTTAGCTTTGGTTCGCAAAAGCTCTCCTTGGTCCCACCTTCCAGTCTGATCAAGGGCAGCATTAATCACAGTCTCAGCATCAACAAATCGTTTTTGAGCCGATAAAATTCGTGCCAAAAGCGCATACACTTTCACATTAGACCCTACATCAAGTTTCATTAACGCTTTTGCATAATAAAGCGCAATATCCAATTTTCTTTGCTCTGCATGTTCAAGACAAAGATGAAAAAGGATATAAGGATCTTTTTCCCTCATCATTTTCTCTGCATTTTCCAGGGTTTGAAGTGCCTCGGATTGCTTCAACACCCTCTCTGAATCGGAAACAACTGACCGGGATTGAGCAGACAATAAAATCCCCAGTAAGCAATTTGCCATGCGTAATTTCTTGTCGCATTTTCCATTCAATTTAGAAATCGCTTTGTGAGTATAACCAGTACCTTCATCGAGAAAAACTGAATTCTCCCCACAAAGTTTAGAAGCAAGCAACAGTTCCTGTATGCAATTAGTACTCTCCCTGTCCTTCAAAAAATTTCTCAAGAGATTCAAAGCAACCATATCTTCACCTGCTGCAAAGTAACAGAGAGCAAGAGTGAAATATTTCTCTTGCCTCTCTATAATTCCAGGAAGCAGCTGTTCGACTTGATGTGCTAATGCTGTTAAGTCCCCTGAAACAGAGAGAGCGAATGAAAGGTGATCCATGATCGATGGGTCCCACACGATCCTTCCGAGAATATACTTTCTTAACAGAATCAGTAACAGAAGAACAGCCTCTTCTAAATTGTTTCTCGGAATAAATGATCCTTCCATCTGTGATCCAAGATTCGGAGGATTTGCATTACAACCACTGTAAAGAAGGAAGACGGAAAATTCCTTCTGAATCTTAGCAGTGGTTATCACATCCAGATTCCAATGATAAAGGAGGGCCCGCCTGTATGACAAGATAGATTCCTGGAGGGCCCCAGAAAGTTTCCACAACTCTGGGAGCAACTCCACTGCCCTGCTTAGAGTCTCTTGTAATTTACTGTCGAAATAAAAATTTTTCGGCAAGCCTTCAGGTAATGCCGATTCAACAGTGTCCAATATAACTTTGCATGATTGAGCCGCATCTGCAATAATATTTCAGGCATATTAACATTAAAAGAATAAAAAAATAATAGAAAAAAATGATAACTTTTTGAAAGGATCTAGCAATGGAGATGAAGCATACCTGAAAACCTTCCCAAACCCTGGAATGATTTGGCCTTAAGGAAGATTGCTTCTAAAAGTAAACTAACAGCATGCATGGACATAGTAGGGAGAGCATCGCTTTGAGAACGGCGTCTATTCTGTTCGCATTTTCTAGAGATGCAAACTTTCATACGAGGAGTAACAGCGGAAATATCTATTCCTTCAAATACTTGAAGGGCACCTTCTATGTTACCCTTTTGATACTCTAGCCTTCCTAGCAAAGCTCTTGCCTCCTACCAACATTCAAAAAAGGTGCACCAATAGCAAAAAAAAATTGAGATTAGAGAGACAAAAAGAGATGATGAACTACTTATTTAGGATTGTACCTCATAGTTAAGAAAACCACTCTCCCTAAGAGAAGACTCAGCCTCTTCGATGTTGCTTGTATCCACTTTTGTTGTTTCCACTTCTCCGGTTCGAGATGAATAACCACTTGCTGAATAGTCTCTAGTTGCTAAGGATTCTGAGGAGTTCTCCACCATTTCGTTTACTTTTAACTGATTGCCTGACCATATGCACTTTATCATCTTCTGGAATTTGCTTCTAAGGTTGAATGCTCGGTCGTTCATCCAATATTTAGTTCTCATTCTGGATCACTCCACTTGAGATTCTCCTAAAGTAGATAGTATTCAAGCAAGATAACCCGAAATTAGGAGTAGCTTATGAACTAAGCTTTGAATCTAAACTGGCAGCTCAAGTTAGCATAAATTCAAGTAGGGAAATATTAGATCCTTGAACCACTAAAGTAAGATCTAGTTGGATAAAGAAAATAAGATAATTCAATCAAGTTTCTGTTGACAAAATATTTTAAGTCAATTACATCATATAAAAATTTCGGATATTTCAAGATCTTCTGTTCATATTTAGAAAAATTTATCAATTTAAGGAAATCCCACTTCACAAACTCGCCAAATTCATAAGCCCCAAATTTTAAACACCCTTAAAAAAAAAATCCAAATTAGACAAGGTGAGAACACGAATTACAGAAGATACCCAGAAAATTCCAGCTGAACCCAGATGAATTCACAACATTCAACAAAATCAAACAGCAAAATGCAGCAAGAAAAACATAACCCAGAGCAACAAATGCGATCGGCAACAGTTCCAGAAAGAGAAGAAGAGGAAGGGGATAAAGAAAACAAGAGAGAGAGAGAGAGAAAGAGTACCTTTTGCTTGACAAAAAGCATTGACCGAGCCCACGAAACATCATCTCTACCACCGAGCATTTGTCACCAAAAAAGCTCTCTTGATTTTCTCCCTCCCTACTATTTCTATATGATGCACCAACAAGAATCCAAAGGGCCGCAATAATCACCGCCTTCGCTTCTGCTTTCTCGTTGTGTTTCTTTTCAAAGCTTGAACAGTAGTGAAAGTTTCACTTTCTGAAAGCTCAAGGTGTGAACATAGAGAAGATTTGTGCATCAATTTTCTTACAAGTTAATTACTCTTGAAACGGAAGAATTTCTATGATTAAAAAAAAAGGAAAAGGAATAGTTGAAACAACTTTAATCATAGTTTTATGACTTTTACCCTCTTCGTTCGGACAGCGAAAGTCCATGGCCCAGTTTGAAAGCTTCTTCTCTTCTCCTCTCCTCCCCTCCTCCCCCGTTTTTGTCAACTGCCGTCACGAGGAAGGCATTCATATATTAACGTCAATTGATTTGCCCATGTGCATGCTCTTTGCTTTTTCTTTCTTCTCATTTTTTTCTCTTCATTTTCTTTTCCAATTGAGTTTTACATGGAAAAATTGAGAGCACGCATACCGCGTGAAGGAGATCAGAGGTGCATCAGTGTGAGCCCATCATTAAATGAGGGCCCAATTTGTACAATTTATTCATTATCTTGGGCCAGGCCCGTTTTATTGTTTTTTTAACCACCAGAGAATCGTGTCGTGTTCGGTCGGTTTAAATGCCCGCCGCGATCTTCCCTTCCCTCCAATATATAACATCCTCCAGGCCCATCATCTTGGTTAAAACCGTTAAGCTTCTTTAACGGACCCATCTATTTGGCCCAATATAACTGTTCTTCTTGCCGCCATTTTTTACCCACCATTCTCCTACTCTAAGCAATGCATAACCACTAGGCCCAAAATCCAAATCCAAGAATTTTTCCTGTTATATCCGTCGAAAACTTAACCCCCGTATATTTATACTTGTTGGACCATTACCATTCCAATGCCTCATTAGCTCTCTCTCTCTCTCTAACTGAGCTTCTCGATCTATAAACCCCTTCCCTCTCTTTCTCTTTCTGACTCCTCAGCCTACCGGCGGTGAGCTCTTTGTTTCTTTAATCCGATACATATATAAGTAATATTTTTGCATTTCGGTCATTTTCAATTTCTTCATACGAAATTACAGTTTTCTGATTCCCACCCTATATACAGTTTTCTTTGCCCATGTATGACGTGGCATGATGAAAGGCTAGAATGAGCTCGCGGCGGCATATGATCGTGACACCTGGAGGTTCGAGAAAGCGCAAGGAGCGAGAAGGCTTGAGCTCGGGAGAGGAGCCGACTCTAGAGAAAAATGGGCTGTTAGCCGGTTACATGGCTTACGAATTTCTGACGAGAGGAACTCTGCTAGGGCAGAGGTTCGATTCGGCGCGGGCAGAGGCAGTGATCTTGGCTCCCTCCACGGCGGAGTCGAGGAGAACGAAGAAGGAAAGGGAGGAGGCGAGGGCAAAGAAGGAGCACCAGAATTACGCTGAGGTGGCGAGCATTCTGAAGACCGAAGGTGCCCACGTACCTGGTATTGTCAATCCTACTCAACTCGCTGGATGGATTCAAATGTGACATTGCAATGGATTATGCACAATCTCTCTCTCTCTCTCTCTCTCTCGTGTTGTTGCATGTATTTCTAATTCTATTAGCTATCTAAGAGAGAAAAGAGGTGTCAATCAAAATCAGATTAGTGTAGAACGATTTGTCGGCATGTCATTTTCCCATGTACGACATGCAGTTTCATTCTCGATTTACGAATTTGCTCATTTCTATGTTCCATTCTTACTTGAACCAAAAGCATCTATCACAATCTCAATGACTTGAAACAGAAATGAAGTTCATATAACATGATGTCTTCGGCCTAATGAAACAGATAACACGACAAGCAAACTGGACTGTTCTTCAAATCAAATTACTAAAAAGAAATCTCCAATCAATCTAAATTATAATATCTAGATCTAGTCCTTCTTAACAGCAGCTGTTCTTGCCTTGAGATTAAGAAAGATTCCCCTGAAACAAGCAATCAAATTGTATAATCCATTAATTAACATGTAATCTGGAAAATTGGAGAATTATAAAAAAGGGATGATGATAACAGGAGCTCTGGATATACCAGCAGGAAGCGACGAAGCTGTGGAAGATAACTCGGAATTGCGGAGGCATGTACTGGTAATTCACCCATCCCACGATTGGCCAGAACTGATGAATGAAGATGGCGATAATAAAAACTATATAAACTGTATGAATGAAGATGATGATAGTCACGAATAATACCTTCCAAGCAGTCAATTGAATGGAAGGGTAGTCCTTTCGAACCTTGCTCTTCACTAAACCCCATGATCGCCCTGTTGGATTACAAAAACCGTATTCTTAATCTTAACGAAACATTAAAAACAAGATTAGATTTTTACATGCATATGTTCGTATATATATCTATATATATATATATGTATACGTATATACCTTCAACTACCAAGCCATAATACATCATGAAAAACATGTTGTTCCATGGCGAAGAAGTCATCTGTTCCAGCAATACCTAAAGAAACAAAGGATTTGTTATCTTTATAAGTACACATTACGATGAGGTATGAGAGTCTTCTCACCTTCTTTGCAACAGTCTCATTGCTTTTCTTTCCCTTGAAAATTTTATCCATCAATTTGTGAAGGAAATGACCAAATGGACCTCCATATGCGAAGCCATAGAGCTGCAAACCAAGGCAATATAGAGACTAAAGGTGCGATTTTTCTGGTCTCATGAAACCCACCATTATTTTCCCTGTTTCCAAACAGAGATCACAGAAACAGAGAGAATCAAGACATGAATAAGAGAGAACTGTATACCATAAGAAGAAGCAATCTTTTCAATTGAAGCTTTTTGACACCAGAAATTTTCTGGGCAATAGCATCACTGCATCCAGCTAAAACCCCTGCAGTGATTGCCTAAAACAAAATCCGTAAGAAAAAATCCAATTCAAAATCATGATCATATGATTAAATAAGTAAATAAATGAATGATGGGTAATAATCCAAAGAAAAGGGAAAGGAAAGAAACCTTGGTTCGTAGAGGGTGATTCTGAAGCTGAAGAAGATATTTTCTCCAGGCCTCGTTGACTATCTCGGACATGTTTTCTCCCTCCCTCTCTCTCTCTCTCTCTGGGCTTTAGGTTCTCAGATTTAATAGGAAGAGAAACGAATCGGAAATAAGATCATTGTACTGATTACATATATACATAGAACAGCACGTTTCTTTCACGTGGTGTGGGATGTACGCATTTCTTTCATTTCTTTCTTTTTTTTTGGCCAAAAACAAAATAAAAGTTGTTGAGGTCTACGGAATTGCCTCCTTAGTTGGTCCAAATTGGCGTGAATTGAAATCTTATATATTGTTTGGAAATTGGCAAGTAATTTTCAATTTCCAAGTCAATTTTAATAATAATAATAATAATAATAATAATTTATGGGCCAAGCCCAACTTAAAAGCCAATTTTAATAATAATAATCATAATAATTTATGAGCCAAGCCCAACTTGAATTGGCCAGGGCTCTTTAGGCCTAACAAGGTTGAGCCAACTTGAGAAACCCATGCCTTTGGTCGAAGGCCGACCTCAACCTAGATCAGTGCAACTAAGGATGCTCCATGTGGTCGAGTCCGATTAGATAGGCCCCACAACCTTGGATTCGGCTTGGACCGAGTGGGCCCCTTCAAGCAGGAGGGATGATACATCATACATATTAAACTAGAGAATTTTAACTTGTTTATGATAAACTTAATTTAAATAATTAAATCATTAATTAGTTTAATTCATTAAATCATACCAATATTTATAAAATATTTTTTTGGTCAAAATAAGATCTATTAGGTCATTAAAATGTTGATGCATCTAAACGGACCACGAACAAGGTTAAAATTAAAGTCTATATTTTTACCATTTAAAATTAGAATTTAATTAGGAAATAAAATATTATTTTAATTTTTGAAAATGATAATTAAAATGAATCATAAGAAATCCAAATATAATCAACTTGATTAATCAGACCTTAGAGGCCTAAAGACCTAAAAGGCTCGTGCCCTTATATAAAAGCACAAAATCCTAGGGCTTCTCATTATGAAGCATGCCGCCTAAGTAGAAGGAGGAGAGAGAGGGAGAGAGAGAGAATAATTTTCTTATTCTCCATTTATTTTATTCAAGAGTTGAATCAATTAAACTTGAATCCAATGTTCGAGTTGTCGATAGTGTGAATCAAGGATAGAGCTCGAGTGACGGTGAGGGACTATACCATCATGAGACAGTGGCAACTACGGTGGTAAAGGAAAATAGGTGGAGTTTCGTCTGAAACTTGAAGGAAACTATGAGCTCGGTATAATTTGTTCTTCCTTTTATTTTATTCAAAATACTAAATATCTATGAATCCAAATACTCATAATATCAAAATGACGATTATGATAATTTATTGTTTAGGTTCGCGGATATTACGAATCCATTTTTTTAAAATAGTTTCTACCATAAGGTGTGAAAAGTAACCATAGTCTTACCTATTACTTATTGATTATGTCCAAATGCATTTATATTACTTTCCCCACGTCATATACATATAATGTATAAATATATACATTTATAAGTAATTCCAAGTAAAACTAATGTAACACCAAACCGAAACGTAGCTACATTACATACCACTTATAAGAGACCACAATATCTGATAAGTACTAAATAATTAATTAATTATGTAGATGGAAAACTATGTATACATGTAATGGATGCACTGTGCATATTGTAGTAATTTAATTATGTACTTGGTCACAATAAGAAAACAGATTAATAATAAATATTATGAAATCATATTATATATATATATATATATATATATATGTATAATTGAATATGATGGTCACACTGTGCTGTCTGGTAATGGGGTTATGGTGTATTACACTCTTCACCTATGGCGTTACACTAACTTGCTTTTTCATCATTTATTTTCTTATCCCCGTGATATCACCACGATTCAACCATCTTTTTCTTCCAACTCTTCAATTTCATTTATTTGTTTATTTATTTATTTATTTATTTATTTGTTTATTTATTTATTTATTTATTTATCTATTATTTATAATTAAATATGTTAATACAGATCAAGTTAGATTTTTTTTTTTTTTTTATAGCAAGTTATTGTCTTGTTCTATATAGAGTCATAGACCCACCGAAAAGAAACTCTGTTGCATTCCCACTCTCTTATCCTATTTTTTTTCTTCGAAATTTGCTTGCAAAAATTTAGTGGTTGGTGTCTTTATCACACTATTATATATATATATATATATATATTTATATGAGTAATATGCTAGTGCTCTTATATATGTAATACATATATTAGGCAGTTCGATTCCTGAAAGTTTAATGAGATTTTTTACGGTAATTAAGAATTAAGGATGACTTTGATAAAGTTAAGTCGGGGTATAATTATATATGCATTATATATTAAATTATCAAAAAAATTACTATATTAAATATTATATATAATTATATACAAAGACACGTTTAATCTCATTATCGATAAGATTATGATATCGGTAATAATAATAGAATCGAGACCAATTTTAAAATCATTTACATTAATATTTTTTAAAAAAATCATATGAACTTTTTTTTTTCGCATTATTATTCTCTCTTTTTTTTTTTTTCTCTCTTCTATTAGGTGGGGATAGTGGACTTATAATAAAAATTACTTGACAGGGAAATAGATCGATTGGAGTTTACATACATACATGCATCATACATGTCTGAATCTCCATGATGCCTGGGTCAAGTTGACCTGATCACAAAACCTAGACTAGCTCTTAGACTAGTTATATTCAATAACGAATAATTTGTTATCAATGCTGGACCATACATCCATCACAAAGCTCTTCATCAATCCAAACCAACTTCTTTAGTAAGTCAGGTTTCCCTTGGTCAATAGAGATGTCTGAATAATTCTTGGAAAAGCATGACCGTAAACATGTAAACGACTTATTTCATCTTACTGAATATCTCGAGACGATTATGGGACCGAGATCGTCCCTAGACGACTAGACGAGTCATCCGAGGTTCATCGTCCTGCAGAGGCATCCATGTCCATGTCGAGTACATAGTCTTCGAAGCCATGGAGTTAATGATCTGATATGGAAACCTGAAAGTAGTTAATATTTGTTTATAGAGCTTGACACCTCTAATTAATTGCTTTAAAAGTGAGTTAATTAACAACTGTCTCCAAAAAACAGTACCAAGACAAGTTCATGAGTACCCAACTAATGTTACGAGTCTTTTTTTATTCATGTTCAAATTGGTACATATATATATATATATATATATATATATTGTAAAGTTTCCAAATACAAATCACAATCTAGTACATGTATCTACAGTAATGCCCATAACTAAATTATGTACTTTATCTCTTAATTCCAAAGAATAATTGGTCTTTGAGAGATACGGCTCTTCATTTGGGCTCAAGCTTTATACGCATGCATGCCGACTCTTTAAGACACCGAAAGGCTTTTTTAAGTTGCTTGGGATAAATGGAAGAATTAGGTTTCAACTATTTCAGCACATTGTAAGATATCCATAACACTATATAACGTTCTCATGTAATAGATACACAAAATTAATCGGATTGTAAGTTTGATCACTTAGTTCAAGTGATAAGGACTTCATACAATGAATCTAGAAGCCCGGTTTATTTGTCGGACTAAACACGGGGTTGATTAATTAATCTTATTCAGTTTATCGATCTGGTATTCGGCTCTACTTTTGCGAAGCCGTTAGTTAGTTTTATTCACTAATAAATTATGCATATGTATAATTATTTAATTTTATCAAAAATAATATTAATTAATATAAAATTAAATAAGAGTAGATCCATCTAACTTTTAAATATTATTATCACTAATATTTTATATATTACTTTTATTGTCACTATCATTACCACAACCATGATCACCATTCGGCCCCTACACGTCATCCTCGGCCGCCATCGTCGCCCTTTACCACCCTTCACTACCACCATCATCCTCCGCGGCCATCCGCCACCCATCATTGTTACCGAGAATGAAAGGACTGATTCATGAAATCATAAAGAAATGGACTACATGGGAAGTTACCTAAACAATAAAATAAAACAATATGAGATACATTTTGCTCATTGAACAGTGATACAAGTGTCAAATCCGTTTTACCATTTTTTTTTTTCTCTTTTTACTTTTTAGCTGCACCCGTTTTCTTACCATTCACAATTTTGAAAAACGTGGAGATCAATACCATGAAACTGATTGGGAGATAAGAGTTTTGAAAACTCTTGGCTGCCAACACATGCCATGGCATTTGTCCAATCTAAAGGGACCATAATGTTTTCCACATCATCACGATTAGGGTCACAAATTACATTCAGATTCATGATACACACAAAACTCCTTAATCATGATACTGCATGTATATGTTTAAATCATAATGCTAAATTAACAAACTCTTGAGATGCATGCTTACTTATATCTTAAGGAAGAAACTACGCTAATACTTAATTAGTAAAGTTGATTTTATAGGTATATAGTTTAATATTAATCGAGAAAATTTAAATCAATTTGGACCAATTAGAATTCAGTTTATGCTAATCCACCTTACCCACTTCAGGATCAGATTACTCCTGCAATGTGCTTGTTATGGGATCTTAGAGATGTAAGAAAATTTTAAAATCTGTAAGCCAATGCCATGACAGTCTTTGTGAAAGAGGTATACATGTATATTCAATAATGCGTTCCACCATATTTTATAATATAGTATATAATTTATATTTTAATCGGCATCATCTACGGCTACGTGCTAATTAATCAAATTTCATTCATATTTATAAATATTACTCTCGTATAATAAATGATCTGATCCATAAAAAATATTTCACAATTATATTCGTTAGTTTACTTAAAACCGTATAGAAAAATTATTGAAGTAGAAGAGCAAAAAACTTTCAGCAATAATACTAGGGGAGGTGATTCAGATTATTAGAAAGAAGCATAGCAAGGGGGAGGGGGAGAATGATGAGAGTAGTGGTTATTTTGTTGAATATTCAAATATGTTTACGAATAATGGAAAGGTGACATAGAAAAGGGTTAACTACTTTAACACGAATTTTCACACACTATCTCTTCTCTAATTAGTCTTTCCTCCTCCACCTAATTTGGTGGCAAACATCTAATCTTAGAGAACCACGCAATTAAGTAGTTCTAGAACTCTTAAGATGTAATTAACATGATGGCTTCTTTATACACATATGTCAAGTTTTGATAAGGAGTTTTTGTTAGGAAACAATATGTTATTATTTGAAATCTTTATTATATCATATAGTTTATTAGGTAGCTATGCAGGAGTTATCGTAGGATTTAATAAATAATTATTTGAATTGCATTTATAAAATATATGAATGTGTTTGAAGAAGATTTATTTAGTAATTATATTAGAAATTCATTAGTTTTCTGTTTAATTTTTTTTATTAATTTCTATAATATATGTGATTTTTTAAATTCGGACATGATTATTATACACTAATAAATTCGACACTCATAATTCAGTGGAAGAAGGAACCGTGAATAAATAAGAGTTAGTCAAAACTCCTTAATTATTATGTAAATCTCATTAAATATTTTTTTGAAATTATTAATATTTTATAAATTTACACGAAATTTTCCGACTATGAGCGGTTTGAAAACCGTGATCACTCTAATGAAATTATTTTTTTATTTTATTAAATGAGCTAATTTATTTTATTTTAAATTTTAAATAATGAGATATAAGAGTTTTTGTTGAAATGTGTTAAATAATGAAATCTTAATTAAATAATTTGTTAATTCACTTTTTAGTCTTATATAATTCGGTTTTTATAAAATTCATCATTTAACTAACTCTGGTGAACTTTTTAGTCTGTATTATTGAAATGATATATTTTAGTCATTTTGATCAGTTTTTATATGAAAAAGTATGACGTGATATTTTTTGGGTAATGTGACCATTAACTTATCACGCTATATCATTACAAAATTAACTATATTTTAATAAATATTTCACATTTATATTTTTATTTTCCTCCATTTTTATCCTTTACTAATTTTTTTTCAATTTAGAAAGTAAAAAAATGAAATTCCATTCGATTTCTCACGCAAATTAGATTGAAATATTCCAACATTTTCTCGAGAAATCGATCCAAATAATTTGGTATTTTCGTGAGGTATCCCAATCGAATGGATACGATTTTTTGAGACGTACCCGATCAAATCACTTTTGAAAAATTGATTGAATTGATTCAATTTTTATTCTTGCTAAAAATTGGACCTAATCCTTTTTCTTCACGAAATATTATAATCAAAGAGCTGGGTCCCAGTTCTTCTTCTTCACGAAGGCAAAACTCCATGGCAGCAACCAAGGAGATTTACTGATATGGAGCTGTAGATTTGGAGCTAAAGCTTCAGATTTGGAGCTTTTAGCTCTAGATATGTTATTGAGCTCCTTGCTCCATGGCAGCTTCCATGGAGCTTTGCTTCGGGAAGAAGAAGAATCAGGTCCGGTTCTCCATGAAGGAGAATAACCGGGTCTAGTTCTTCGTGAAAAAAAATTGGGTTTGATTTTTTGCCACAAAGAATCGAATCGATTCCATCAGGTTTCTTGCGATAACTAGCATTAATTAGATTTGGATATTTCACAAAAAAATTGAATCATTTAGATCGATTTTTCGATAAAAAATTAGAATATTTTGATTCGATTTTCGTGAAAAATCTAATGGAATTTCAATTTTTTTTTCTATATTAAAAAAATTAATATAGAATAAAAGTGAAGGAAAATAAAAGTATAATGGTGAAATATTTATTAAAAAAATAATTACTTTTTTTTAATTATGTAGCGTGATACATTAATGGTTAAGTCACCTAAACAATATCAAGTCATCCCTCTTTGTCGGAAAACTGATCGAAATTATTAAAAAAATTTATTTTAATAATTTAAGAGCCAAAAAATTTACTAAAATCGGTCGAGAAATAAATTCGTAAAAGTTAGATTATATAAATATATAAAAAAAAAATTAATCCTTAAATAATATTAAATTAATATTTTACTATTTCAAATAAATCTCTGAGATATATTTATTTAAAATTTAATAATCTTAAATAAAATAAATTCATTCATTTAATAAAAAGAAAAAATTAATGCTTTCTCTATAGAAAGTAAAATGATCGTTGCTTTTAGGATAGTCCATCCACACCAACATTGATACTTCCATGTCTTCGATTCCTGATTCATTCCAAAAAAGCAAAACTGGTTGTCATGTTTTTTTTTTTTCCTTGGCCCATGACAGCCACCACTATTCTAAACGACGTCCGTTTTGCCTCATCACAAATGAATGCGTACATTGACCCCAATATGCTAATCTATGCTTATAATTAAACCGTGCCCAATTGGATTATTATTATTATTAATTTTTTTTTTTTTTTTTTGGGGTGGTCTTAGTGCCTAGTGGGGGAGACACACAAAAAGGAAGAATTATTACAACGCCAGCATTCCCTGAGAAGTCTGAATGTTGGATAATTACATCCGGATCGTACATCTTATTAACCCACTAAAAAACATAATTAATTAAGAGAAAATAAGACCCACTAATATTTTCTTGGTCAGTTTTCACTGCACAAAACAACTTCCCAATAGTTCTCTCTCTCCATCGAATCTTATTGATCATAAGTTCCAAAATTGAGTGTATATTCTGGCACAGAATCTTACACGTGTTTGGATGCCGAGAAAGATCCACACCACCAAACGTAGAATGTATTGGATTATCATGTTTTATAATCTTTGATATTTTCATAGTTCTAGGTATCGGCCTATATATATATATGTATGTATAATATATAGTTAGCCAATGTAACAAGGCATTTGTGCATGCAATCGATGATCTCCAAACTATATAATATAAATACATGTAATCATATAATTGTCATCACCATTTAATTAACTCTCATTTGTGTTAATATTTCTACAAAATTATCATATATAATTATACATATATACATACATATGTACTACTTGATGAATCTCTGTCTATTTGAAAAGCTAACTAGCTAGAATCTTGAGGAATAACTTCAAACCGAAGTACCATAAAATCGCATTATCGTATAAATTTAAGTTTGCAGATGGCATTGAGTTTTTTCCTTAGTGCAAAAATGGTTTTTATGACAATGTGTGTAATAATTAATGAAGAATGGATGATGAAATGTATAAAGTGGTGAGGAGGATCCAAAGGGCGGATATAAGTGTGGGTAAGAAGGGGCATTATGTATCAGCAATTTTATTAAAATTTTATAAATATATATTTAAAATATTTATTAAATATATTTTTTTTTTCCATCCAAATTTTTATACAATATATTTTTTCGTCGGAAAATACCATATATATATATATATATATATATATATATGCGGAGAAGCTATATATAGCATATTTATACATTACATTAAGAGTTGATCATGATGTTAAGTACAAGTTGATTGCTTTTTCCCACTCCCCCATTTATGTTTCAATGCTATCTACCATAACTTTAGGGGGATATTCTTAGCATATGTATATATATTCCCTTAATTATACACTATATCCTAATCACTTTGGCTCTCCACTAACAAAGGAAAGACTTGAAGGAAAAAAAAAAAAAAAAACTTGTGTTATATAATTATGTAAAATTCTACCATAGTGTCTGGTGGGGGATATTCATTATTTCCTTAATCAATCATTGTTATCTAATAAAGGGATCCGGTTAAAATTCATTCTAAAAAATTAGCACAAAAGATGAGAGAGTTCAAACCATATATATATACATAGAACATGTTCTCAACCGATTTCAATTGCAAACTCTAACGTTATTATTAAGAATATATTTCACGTCTGAAAAAAAAAAAAGTATTGATAATATAATATATAATAAATATAAGTTAATTCTTTTATTATTAATCAGTTTTGAAATGAAAATTTAGATTTTTATAATTATCAACATGTTACGTACATGATTCCTTGATCAGTTGTATAAGGTTGCTAATTTTAACACGATAAATCAAGACTTTGATATGTTTGGCGTTTTCTTACTTGGAGCGAATTTTTCCAGCGGATTGCAGTTTCCTCCTGATAGGGAATGAATCATATGATACATATTTCAATTTCCCGCGCTAAACATAGCCTTATAGTCGTGTATTTTTTCCTATACTAACATAGAGCATACCCCATGCTCTCTAAATTGGCAATTGTATATTCTCCTAATCAAGTCCTAACTGTTTTTAGAGTTGGGCAAACCAAACAAATAAATGGTTAAGAATTCTCTGTCCAAATGTTCATGTTTAAGAATTTTCCTGTTTGCCAAACGGATTACAGACCACTAATTACCATCCTCTTATTAATATTCTTTCTTTCCTACTCATCTACGTCGACATGTTATATAAACTGGAAAGACTATATAGAAGTTGTGGCTATAATTTTAGTACATACAAAATTTTATGATTTCTAGCATACGGAGTACTGCTGGTCGATCAATCGTAATGTTTGGCAGAATTAGATATGTAAGCTTGATCGGGGTTTAATGTTCATACTTTATAGGATAATATAGTTTAAGAAGAAGAGATCAATCCTAATTAATCATTCTTGGACCAAAACAAGACCAGGAGAATTCATTTCCTTCTACCATATGATCACTATCTGGAAAGAAAGTAAATAATTGTAGTAGAAAGTAGTATACTTTACGTGCATGACATCTCATGGTGATTAGATAAAAAGTTATTATTTATGCACATTAATCATACTCATGTTTCGAAACTTCACATAGTTTCTCAGTGTCACTAACACTATATATTATAACTATTGCATGTATATATATACATGTAACATGGTGATGCAATATTTGTATTTGATTTTGCAACGATCACTATGCCCACCGTTCATTTATTTGTGATTCTAAGCCAATCTTCATCCATAAGATTATATATTAAATAAATAAATAAATGATTTGGAAAAAGAAAAGGGAATGCTATCTTGTAAGTAGTCTTTCTATAATCCTCTCTCACTCTATATATACATGATCCTCTCTGATTCCTCTTCTTATTCTAACAAGCTCACTCTCTCTCTCTCCTTCTCTCTCTCTCTTCCCATCCTCCACTATCCCCCCTTCACTTCAAAAAAAGATAAAATGGTGAAGTTCTCAAAAGAGCTTGAAGCTCAGCTAATACCAGAATGGAAAGAGAAATTTGTGAACTACTGGCAATTGAAGAAACATGTCAAAAAGATCAAGCTTGCCAGAGTACCTAAACAATCCTCACTAATAAGCTCGGATGGGGCTGATTTTGGCCGGTCCGTTTTTGATCCGATTTGCTCCATTGCTAAAAGGATCTCCAACAAGTTCTTCAATCGTCCTACTAACATCATCGCATCCGGGATTATTCAGGTATTTAATTAACTCAGATTCATTACTAGAACACATATATATGTTTCCTTCTTGTTTTTTTTTTTTAGACTATCTCTGTTTTGCCCCTTTGTTTCTCTAGCTAGCTTGTATGAACAGGAAGACGGACATGTCTGAACGATACTTCTACTCACTTTTGGCTTCTCTATGATACATATATAAATACAACACGCTCCACATTACGTAATAAAATTTCCAGTACTGTTAATTGATGAGTTTATTTGATTAATTGGTTCCTCAAATTAATGAACTTTTTTTTAATTATCCTTTAATTTGTGTGTGTTTTAACGTGAAGAGAGAAAAAACGTTATATGCACAGTGGAAGAGTGCACGAAATTATTGTGAGTAGTTTGTAAAGAAACAGAAGAAATCATTTTTAAAAGATGATCTACTGATCGGATTGCATTTTTTTTTGGGGGGGGGACTCTATTTTTGCAGGTGAAGAGTACTAAAAGTATGGAGGATAGTGAAGAAGACATGGAGGTTTACGAAACTGAGCTTTCTCAGTTGTTTTCCGACGAAAACGAGGTTAGTCATGATCACAATCATGTTTCTTTTACACTAATATGAACTGGGATTAATGATTTGGTGATTAATTATGCAGGTAAGGGTTTTCTTCGAGAGATTGGATGAAGAGTTAAACAAAGTGAACCAGTTTTACAAATCTAGAGAGAAGGAGTTCATAGAGAGAGGAGAGATTATAAGCAAGCAGCTCCAGATTCTGCTTGATCTCAACCGTATCTTACAAGACCGCCGCTGCAAAAATTTTCCGTCCAGGACCAGTTCTGGAATCGTGCCTCGATCTTGGTCGTCTTCTCCTCGTAACTCTGATTTCTCAGGTTCGCCATGCAAGAATAGAATACAAACGTCGTCGTATTGGCATTCATGCTTTTTTAAAAATATTTAGCTAATTATTATATATTAAATGAACGGCAGATCAGGGGAGTGATCAAGTGAAGGAAGGGACAGGGGAACTGGCGACGGAGACGGATGAAGCAATAGCGGCGTTAGAGAGAAACGGCGTGAGTTTTATAAACGCGGCGAGTAGGGGAAAGACGAAGAAAGGTAAGCCTAAGATGGCGCTCAGAGTGGACGTTCCCACGAGTACGCCAACAGCTGCTACTCGCTCAATCTCGGCCGTTACTTCCATGCTATGGGAGGATCTGATTAACAATTCGAAAAAGGAGGTTAACGGGTCTGGGCCGGGTGATTTTATAAACCGGAAGAAGATCCAGTGCGCTGAGAAAATGATTAGAGGCGCCTTTGTTGAGCTCTACAGAGGCCTCGGTCTTCTTAAAACCTACAGGTAGATATTTAATGTTAATTAATCATAATTAATCCTTTTTAATATATAATTAATTACATATTTAATTTTATGTGGCATGCATGCAGCTCCCTTAACATGTTGGCATTTGTTAAGATACTCAAGAAGTTTGATAAGGTAAACGAAATACACATAATAGATCGAGTCACTCCAAAAATTTATCTCGGTTATATATATAATTATATCGGGATTAATAGTGAATCGAACCGTAAACAGGTATCTAACCAGCAAGCTTCTGGAATTTATTTAAACATGGTGAAGAGATCTCACTTTATTAGTTCTGATAAGGTATGATTTATATAATAATTAAATTAAATTAAATTAAATTTATTTACTGTCACGATTTGATGAGAATTTAATTATTAAAATTGAAAAACTAAACTTTTGGAACATTGAGAAGGTGGTTCGACTAATGGACGAAGTGGAGTCCATATTCACCAAGCACTTCGCCAGCAACGACAGGAAAAAAGCCATGAAATACTTGAAACCGCAACAACAAAAAGATTCTCACGTCATCACTTTCTTTGTTGGTAGTAACATCACTCTCTCTCTCTCTCGATATAATTATGAATATTATTTTTATATATTATATTAATATAATAATAATAATATTTAATATATTATATATCATACATATATATATATATATATAAGAGCAAAATAGAAAAAGAAATTTTAGGCAGATAAAATATTTTATTAAAAAATTAGGAATAATTAAAAAATATATTTTTAATAAAAAGTTTAAAATTTATATATAAAATTGAGGGTGGGCGCCCACCCTTAGGATGAAAGAATTTCTATAAGAGCAGCACAAATAATTAGTGTTATTAACTAAACTATCTTCGCCTTTTACTTACGACCCTAATGACGTCCGCGCTCACTACAAATTTGTTTGATTAGTGCCTGCTGGCCACTAAATTATGAGTGGTTAGTGGAGGGAATTTCTATTTGCCAGCAAAAAGCGTCATCATAATTAAGTAATTAACTGTTAAGAGCCCCATAGTAATTAAAATATATATATTTTTAAATTACTTATAAATAAAAATTTAAAAAATAATTATTTTTATAAATATTAAAAAATAAGTTAAAAAAAAAATACTTATTTTTGAAATATAAAGTATTTTTTTTTTATTTTATAAAAAATAAAAGTTATTAAGTGCTTTAAAACACTCCCAAACAGCCTTTTAAGTCTGAGTATTATTTATTGACCATGAATTCAAGGTGGGCCGGGCCTGGGCCCTACGTGCCACTTCGACGGCCCATATGATTAATTAGTTAATTAATTTTTTTTTTTTTTTTTTTGTGTTTGTTATAATATTGCAGGATTATTTACAGGTAGTTTTGTATCATTGTTTACTGTATACGCAACGTTAGCCCACTTTTCCGGTATATTTTCGCTCGGTGTAGACACTGCTACTTATATGAATACCGTCTATCCTGTTTTCAGGTCCTACTTTTATCTTTATTTCTATTTTGATCCACTAGAGCTTAAATTAATTTCAGTTTCGCCCTCATAGTTTCCTAACATTTCTAAGCGGTTTATATAACGTGCAGTATGTTTGCACTGCTAAGCTTGCACATATTTATGTACGGGTGCAACCTGTTCATGTGGAAATATTCAAGGATTAATTACAATTTCATATTCGAATTTCAATCGAGCACGGCTTTGAAATACCGCGATGCGTTTCTGATATGCACCACCTTCATGACTGCTGTGGTTGGTGCTTTAGTCATTCACCTCATTTTAATAGCCACCGGCTTTTCTCGGTCCCATGTCGATGCCATTCCCGGCATTCTTCTTTTGGTACAATCTTGTTCATTTTGAAAATTCACCACCTATTGCTTTATTTAATTGATCATGATTATCAATTCTCTAATTAACTTGATCTACTTTTTCTTTTTTTCTTTTTTTTTACTTATTTTTTGGTAGATGTTTTTTGTCATCCTCGTATGTCCGATCGACGTCTTCTATCGTTCGACCCGCTTTTGCTTTATCAAGATCATCCGCAACATTGTTTTCTCTCCCTTTTACAAGGTATGATTACAGTGCTACATTGATTTATTGACATAAGCAATCATTAAGCTTATCCTTAATTACATTCATTTTTCTCTGTAGGTTTTGATGGTTGACTTTTTTATGGCTGACCAACTTACTAGCCAGGTAAAATGCTGGAAAAATAAAAATAAAAGAACACCCTTTAGTAACTATGTTTGTTAGAGAACAATGCTTGATTTATATTTACTAATTAGTTGTTCATGTGCTTTGAAAAGATCCCCTTGCTACGGCACATGGAATCTACGGCTTTCTACTTCTTTGCCGGAAGTTTCAAATCCCGCAGATTTCTACGGGAACTCTCATATGTTATCTCATTTTTGCCTTATTACTGGCGTGCTATGCAGGTATAAATTAAAACACTTTGAACACTAGTTATTATACTTAAATTATTACTCATGTTTAGTCAAACTAATCACTTTTACATTTTTTTTAAAATCTCAACAAAAAAGTGTGCAAGAAGATGGTTTGATGACGGTGATCTGAATCATTTGGCTAACATGGGCAAGTATGTCTCGGCCATGATAGCAGCCGGGGCTAGGATCACCTATTTCAAGCAGCCCAACAACTTCTGGTTCGCTACAGTTCTGGTCACCTCGTTTTCCGCTACGATTTATCAGTTGTACTGGGATTTCGTTAAGGACTGGGGCCTACTGAAACCGAAATCCAAGAACCCGTGGCTCAGGGACGAACTTGTTCTAAAAAGGAAAGGCATCTATTACATGTCCATTGCCTTGAATTTGGTCCTTAGAGTTGCGTGGGTCGAGGCTATTTTGCGGTTGAGTGTTAGTGATTTCGACTACAAGTTGTTGGATTTTTTGTTGGCTTCATTGGAGGTTATACGACGAGGCCACTGGAACTTCTACAGGTAATGACATAACTTGAAATCAACTGTCAATTAATTAACATTCTGATTCTGATTTTTTGATTATAAGTTGTAACAAAAACAGGATCGAGAATGAGCATCTAAACAATGTTGGAAAGTACAGGGCAGTTAAGACAGTGCCATTGCCGTTCCGTGAGACAGACTCTGATGGGTAAATAAGACCATATCTTCTTGAAGGAAAATTATGTGTAAAGGTCTGTCATGATCCAGCTCAGTGACTCGAACGTGCATAGAGGCGCGGGTACGAGCCGCAAAATTTTATTTTTCAGTGTGTGGTTCCAAGCAAATATCATCCTTCTCCCCTGTATATCCTGGCATTACAACATTGGATGTTGATAATTTCTGTATTTATTTCGGAACAAACTCTTAGCTGCTCGAGAAATTTGACAGCTTTAAAAATCATGATGCTATGTTTATCTATGAAACGCCTTCTTAAAACTATGAAGGCAGTTTGATGTATTTGACAAAGAGCATAAGCATAATTCTACTATATATGAGTGATGACTAGAACTATATATGACTATGAAACATTGTTTCTCATCAAGTTGGCTATTCTGTTAGAAAGACAGTAAGCGGTCGATTCAACAGTGATCATAGGATTGACACCAACAGCTGTTGGAAGAACACTCGCATCGCAAACAAAGAGGCCCTCAGCTTCGAAGCTCTCACCATTCTCATCAACCGCACCTTCCCCTTCATTCCATCCCATTCTACAGCTTCCCATCTGATGAGCTGACGTATATATGGACCAATTCTCGACATTGGACATTGGCCCATTTTCGGCGCAAACCATGTCCAAAAACTCATCCACTTCCTCCTTACCAATCCCGGCACATTTAAGCTTTTGCCCGTCGCTCCTATGTGTCCCCACTTCAACTGCTCCAGCCGCTATCAGAATCCTCAAAGCTTGTCTCAAACCAGTCTTTATGTTGTCCCTATCAATTGAATTACTCAACTCGTAGCTTATCTTTTTCTCTGACATCACTTCTCCAGAACTTAAATCCCGTATGATGGTAATGGTATGAGCAGTCCGAGCATACTTGAGCATTCTTTCCTTTATGTCGAGTCCGGACAACCAAGGGAATAGTACGGAAAACGATGCAGGCCCCAAAGCGGGAGTTTCTATGATGGCCCTGACATCATCTGATGTGTCTGATACGACCTTATGGATCGACGTGATTATCCCCCCCTCGTAGATTTTTCCCTTAAGGTCTGAATTTGATTCCGGAAAGTACCCCCAAGTTAATAAAACCGGATGGAGATGAAGGTTCCGGCCAATGTGTCGGTTTTTAAGACCACTAGAGAGCATTAGAGGGGGTGTTAAAAGAGCCCCGCATGCTGATATTGTAACCTTGGCCTTAATTTGTAACTTATTTTGAATATTGTTGCTTAGAGATTTTGCTATCACTCCTGAGCACTTCTTCATCCTTAAACCAGGGCTCGGGTTTTTCTCCAATATGAATTTCTCAGCTATACAACTAGTTAAAATTACTGCACCATGGTCCACAGCATCTACAAGCCAAGTAGAATCAGTCCCTTGTTTCTCTCCATTCTTACAGCCGTAACAGCAAGATCCGCAGTAATGATTCTCAGTAGAATTTCTCGGCACGTATTCAACTTTCAGCCCGAGATTCTCGCACCCTTTTCGTAGTATTTGATTCTGAAAGCCCTCCTTTTGACATGTAGTTGTAACGCCAATTCTCTTACATACAATATCCATTGCGGAAACATATTCCTGGCCTTGGAAGATGGAGAGCTTATGGCCCCCTGCCCATTCTTGTAAAATGCTGTTCGGCGTTCGGATAGAGGCTGACCAGTTAACTGCCGAGCCACCTCCCACGGTGGACCCCGCTAGGATCAACATGTTACCATCAACGGTCGAAAGGATTCCGCCCGATTCATATAACTGATCCAATGCAGGCCCCTCCAAAGACGAGTAATCGGACGAAGCGAAATAGTTTCCTTTTTCGAGAACCACGACTTTGTAACCGAATTTTGCGAGAACGGCTGCAGAAACCCCTCCGCCACAACCGGACCCCACAATGACAACATCGCATTCAATGTTGTGAAGATTCTGTTCAGTATATACTGCGACTTTCAGGCCTTTTTGGGTCAGGTTCTGTAGAAAGGAAGAGTCAGTTTCATTTATGGTTTCTATTAGTCCCTTCTGAAGTGGTCTCTCGTTTGTAATTTCTGATATTTTCTCCTCATCAATGTCTACATTATAACCAATGGCTTTCCATGCTGGATTTTCTCCGTTCTCGTCGACCTGCGTATGACAGAATTATCCGAATTCAGTTCTAGAATTTCAGGTAGATTAATGGAAAAGTCATCAAAGAGAGAGAATGATTACCAGAGAGAAAAAGACGAACAGGCAGAGCACTTCGATGAAGAAAAAAGCAAGTCTGATGGGAGTGAAAAGAGTTTGCTTAAACCATCTCTGAACAACCTTCTCCCTCTTGTCCAAAGGCATGCTTGAAAAGTTGTTGATAAAAGGCCAACTCTTACCAAAACTGAGTGATCCACAAAGCAATAAGCTTCCCAACCTAGTGCTAAGAAGCCATAAAACCAACCTCACTATTATCACTGCCTCTTTCAACCCCTTTTTCACCAACGCCTCTGCAACCTGAATATTACCCAAATCATAAATAGATAAATAAATAGATCAGAACCATGTTATTACTTAAAAAGCTAAAAAACACGTCAATATGTGAGTATTATTTGATGTGAAAAACAATATTGAATTGATTTGATTAATGGTAAAAGGTAGAAGAGAAAGAGAGAGAGAATCAGTGGATCAAACCTCGTCAGGGACTGGAGATTGAGAACCAGAAGCCTGGTAGAATTCTCTCACCGCCACCGCACTGGGTTGCTCTGTTTCAGAAGAATTCAATGGCAGAGGAGGCAGAATTGCCTCACAGATGCTAGACAGAGAATCCATCTCCGCCGTAGATAACCCATGGCTGTATTTTCCTCCCCCTCCTCCTGATTTCCCTCCCTTCAACAAGGGATGACACTTCCTCTTCATCTTTCAAATTCTGTTCTTAGTTCTTTTTCTTTAAGAAATAACCATGATACCTCTGTTCTCTGACTTTATAGACTTCATAGGAAATTGGACTAGTTCTAGTCGGATTATGAGACTTAAAATAATTATATATATAAATATAAATATATTATAAAATAATAAATAAGAAACGGTAAAAGAAAAGTCTTTTAATTCGAGTGGTGGTTATATGAATTTTTGTGAGGATTCATGGCAGCTATCCGGACTCTGTTTTTTTATTTTATAATGGCTTTTGGACCTAAAAACAGGGTGTCTCACATATTTTTATAAGGGCCCTAACAGTAGTAACAGCGGATTGCGTTATCTGTACCTGTCTGTCTTTCTACGTATGCCCACGTCCTGTTTTTGGGTCAATGAAAGTGAAAAAAGAAGAAAAAGACAAAGTATAAGGAAAACAATAAAGAGAGAAATCTGGAATCTCTTCTAGACTAGAGAGAGGTCCCCCTGTTTAGTTATCTCTCTCTGTCTCCCTCTCTCTCTCTCACTCCTCCATGCCAGCAAGCAACGGAAAGTTCGGTTTTAAATAACTAGCCTTCTTCACCAAATGGGTTAGGACTTTATTGCGATTTTAAGCATTTTATACTGCAAATTCTCATTTGACAACTGGACAAGTGTTCAATTCAAACTCTAGAGCAGTTGATTAGGCTGTCTAATTCAAAATCGACCCAACTTGACCTACGTACCACAAACAGCCTCATTTATGCTGGTGGCATACCGTACCGTATTGTGCTGAACACTCACAAAAGCCGTGGCCTCCCGCTATGTTAGACCCTTCTGCCGTGGCCTTGTTCAGCAGGTGCGCAGCAAGTATTATTTCACAAGTTGCAAGTCGTACCTCCCAGCCCTCTTAGCGACTTGTACTAAAAAACTAGGGGCATGAGCTTGTTCGGAAGCTAATGTGTCGGTGAATCAGGGATAATCGTCTTAAAACTGGGAATTGACAATAACAATAATTGGTCGCCCCAAATTAAATCAAGAAGTTTCTCCGTACCACGCACGCAACTTCCAACAATTTCTGGAGACATCATGGATTTATACCAATCTGTTATTAACGTCATGAGACCAGCTTCGTTAACATTGTCATGAACCACATAAACACCCCTCAGTCATCGAATTCCAAGAAACAGAAAATTGATAACTGAAACAAACATACAATTTAAGGTACAATAATTTAGATTGGTATCAGTATCACGGTTGGTCTTTTGCTAAAACATAGATAGCGGTACCTAGCACCTACGGTCCACAATTTAAGTGCCTCCACATTGCTGGGCGGTCTTTAGAGATAAGAAGCACTCTAGATGCCGAAAAATCAAAGGAAGGGCAATACAAATCATCTTGGCCAATGACTTCCTTCCCATTTTGACTGCAACCATAATCAACATTAGAGGAAACTTGACACCCTGTTTCATCCTTCAGCGCATCAAACACGGACAGCCCTAGTCTGGAAATGGCCATGACAAGATTCGAATTCCCCCATACTTGAGTTATCGCCATGTGTTGAGTATGTGCATGCGATTCTGGCAAAGCATAAGTACTAACAATCCTCTGTTTTCTAATAGAGAACTGTTGTACCTGTGAAGAAGGAAGCTTCGAACCCGTCCTTGCATCAGAGCATCCAAGAAAAATAGAATCTCCACGAGAATATATTGATTGGACATTAATGCCGGCTTTTGGAATCTTAAGTCCTATCCCAGATGGATTGCGGAAGTCTATGATGTTTATATAATCCGAGGTGCAGAAAACTCCATCATTTCCTTCTGCTTCTGATGAACTTACTCTGCATTATGACAAACATTAAAACTTATTTCAGAACAAAACAGAGAAGATAAAAGCAGAGGAAAAGGAAGGACAGAATAATCCATTACCTTTGCCTAACCCCTCCACCTAATTCTCCATCTGTGTTGTTAATATGAAGAGCAGATATTTTCCGGCCGGAATAAGAAACAGATTGTAATCGCTGAGGGATAAGAGAACTCACATCCCATAGAGAAATTGAATCTGCTTCAGCTAATACTACTTTTGCTCTGTTTCTCCATTGCAAAGGACTTGAGTAATCCATTGTCACAACAGGTTTTTGCACTTGCCAATTCATGACTTCCTCCCCATCACGAATATCGAAAATCTTCATGCCCTTCTGACAAGTAGCAGTCGAGACAATAAGAAGCCCACAAGGTTTGTACCACCATTGTTGAGTTTCTGGGACCAGAATGTTACAAGAAGTGGTATGCCTTTGCAGGGTGTTATTGGATAAGGGAGCAAGTGCTGCTCTTGAAGATGTTAGTCCACCTTCTAAATGAAAAGCACTAACTTCTTTAGAGTAGAAATCCCAGGAGCAGAAACCAGAATCCATAGCATTTCCAGCCGATGCAGCAACTACATATCTTCCCGAGCAACCATCTGCTCCAGGTGCTCGTATTATCCAACTGTCCCTCCAAACATTTGGTGGGACTCCGATTGGGGGCTTATATTCAGCTTTTTCCTGTAAAAACAAATATTTTAAAGAAATTGAACATGAATTTAAAGTATATTTATTGGCTTATACACTGGAGAGTATTGGTCATACCTCACAATTGGTGATATCATAAAATGAGCAAGAACCATCATCATGAGCAAGAAGGACAGCTTCTCCTTCCGAAATAAACCATCCACATGTTGAGGACTTGAATCCTATTTCATTAAATTGGTAAAGGCAAGGATCTTCTGCCAGCTCCTCACAAATCATAGCTTCCTCTTTCTTGTAATCTTGATAATCAATATCATCAACAGTCTCATCAGTGGCAAGACTGATCTCAACTTCTTGCTTTTCATGGAGCGTGTTCGAATCATCTTGCTTTCCTTCAGGGGCATTACCGTCCGTTTCTTGAACTTCACCAAATTGCCTGTTTCTCGTCATGACCTTTTTCTGCTCCATATTAAGGGAAGCCAAGAATTCCAAAGCTATTGGGTTCTCATCAACAGAACTCAGTGAAAGATTTTCATATTTTATTTCACAACTGGGTTCTTCTACAACATGAAGCTCTTGACTATGAGAGCTTTCAGATGATGTTTTTACTGAAGCTCGATTTTTTATCAACTTATGATGAGGAAAAAACCTAGCTTCTAGCTCATCAGTGTTTAAACCTTTAACTGAAGCTTTAACACTATTATCTGCCTCCATATTCTGACCCCCCCCAATTACCTTAGCCGCCTCCCTGTTTCCTTTTGATGATCCAGATTTACTGTCTGATTCACTAGTGACTTGAACCATGGCTTTCTCAATTCCAGAGATCTTGTCCTGAATATCAGAAAGTATCACTTTTGAAGAATCTGGGTTGCTCATATCTAACATTTCCTTTGTCTTCTTAATATCTGATGCAATCCTCTTAACCTTGCCTTCTAGAAAAGCAAGCTTCTCATGGAGCTTGCTAGGATACTTACCGCAAGACCCTTCATCACTCAAACCCTTCTTCTCATTTGAAATCACCATTGACTTTCCATCGTTGCTAACCGTTAAAATTGCATTATCGGACCTCGAAACAAAACAAGGTTCCTCCTTTTTTAGTCCCTTCCTAGCTTCAACCCCCTTTTGCATTTTCACCTCAAATATTAAACCCCTGTCGTTTTTCTGGCTCTCTAAATTCCTACTACCAATCACCTCATTTGCCTTTATCAGATTTGAAATCATACCGACTTCTCCATTACCCTTTCCTAGAACCCTAACCCCACTAAACTTACCCTCTTTTTCTGTCAAGTCCAATTTCATTTCTTTGGAAATCCCACTCTTTCTATCCATACTCGCTCCAATCTTTCCATTTTCCTTGAAATCCCTATAAATCCGACATCCATTTGGACCCCTTAGTGGGCCATTTTCAGCCCCCACAACTCCACTCAAACCCTTCCCACCACTCAAAACCACTCGATCTTTATCCCCTACCGGACCCTTCTCAGTCCGACTCCCGGAAACTCTCCTATCTCTACGCACATCAGATAAACACCTTGTAAATTCAGAAGGGCTAGAGCTCCTGCCTCTAGGAACCGACGAGGTCGACTTCCTCACAAGTGTCTCACCATCATTGGCCAAGACTGCTGAAGTCTTGTAGATCCGAGGCACAGCCCGGATTATCGGCTTTTGGGCCATCGCTGGAGCCTTAGAAACGGTAGGCCTAAGGTTTTCTTTTCCATTTGATGAAGATCTATAGTCGGATCCACAGCTGGTGGTTTTTGCGGTGGAGTGAGAGATTGGAGTTATGGGTTTTGACGGTTTGAGGGAGTATGGCTTGGTCCCAGTTCCGGTGATCCGATCTCTGGGCCGGCGAGCTGTTGAAGCGGACATCTTCACAAAATAAAGGTATCGAAAATGGCGTGTGAAGGTTCTCTGAGAAGGAGAACTGATGGGGAAAGCTGAAAATTTGTCTGCGAGAATAAGATAAAGATCTGATTTTTTTTTTTTTTTTGGGACGAGTTTGGGCGGGAAATGATATACTATTTCTTGTTTAAGTTTTGAAATTTTCCTTTCCCCAAAAATACTGGTTAATGGGCTGGTCTGAAACGGCGGGCAATTTGAGGCCACTTGAGAAAATGGGCCGAAAGGTGTCGCAATCGGATCGGCCCGAGCCCTGGCCCTTCTAGAAATGCTGTACATTCGTCTGGATTAGAGGAAGATTCGATGCCATGAACTGATATGAACCAACCAAACATGCCGCATAAACCTTCAGCATTTTCTCACTCTCCCTCCCTTTCTCGAGAAACAAACACCGGATTACTTCCAAAGCAACGGCCATGGCTTCTTTAGTAAGCTCGCTTCCTCAGTCTCCGGCCTCGTTTAAATTTCACGCGAAGGTAGGGAGTGTCAAGGTCGCCTCTCCAGAACGGCGGTCTCTGATTGGTAACAACTTCTTTCGCAGAAGAGGGCGTTTTTCTTTGAGATCAACTGTAGATGAGTATTCTGCTGTTGATCCTTCGCCGAAACCGCCTTCTTTTGAGGTAGAAGAGAAGGTCAAATCCGAGCTCCTTGCTAGTTTAAAGCTCAAGTTGCTGGTTTGTCTTTTTCCACTTTCGTCTCGCTCTTGTTTGTTTTTCGTTTCTTCTTGATTTTCCATTTTGGATTTGGATATGGATAACTAGGAGGGGAATAGTTACCATTTGGTCAAATTTTGCATATCCACTGGAAAGGAAGCAATTAACAATGGACTTAAATGTTGGCGTTAACTTTCTGCTTATTTGGTTTGTGATGATTGTGTTCTACTACATTTAGAATGATACAAGTCTTGAGTTATATTTTTGCACGATGATTTATACTGAAATGACTTTATGCGAGTTAGAGGCAGGAGATTTCAGCAATGACATGGGACTTTCGAATTTTTATTCCATGGAGGCTGTGTAAATAAAAAAGGGGGGAAAATGGACATAGGACAGCACTTCAATATTCAATTGGCCTCTATAAAATTGCAAGAGATTAAGGGATTTGGATTTGGTCTGGACCAATCCAGACCCACAGTTGGGATTGAATAAAAATCAATCCCAACCGAGGAGATTAGATTCATGCTATATACTGCTGTGTGAAAGATGACTACTGCTATAGCTGCTGCTAAGTTAACTTGTGGGTATGACACATTGCAGAGTACAGTTTCTGGGTTAAATAGAGGACTTGCTGCAACTGAGGAAGATCTAGAAAAGGCAGATGCTGCTGCAAAGGATATTGAGTCAGTTGGAGGCCCTGTAGACCTAAATACTAATCTTGATAAACTGCAAGGAAGATGGAAACTTATTTATAGCAGTGCTTTCTCATCTCGTACTTTAGGAGGAAGCCGTCCTGGTCCACCCACCGGAAGACTACTCCCCATTACTCTCCGTCAGGTGTGCTATTGACAAGCCCTTATCATTTCATCGTGTAGAACTTTTGCTTTCAGGATTTTCTTGTCTGACGTGGGGAATCGCAGTTGTTTATATCTAAGCACCATATGCTTAGTACCCTGTGTTATTGAATACAAGATGAATTTTGCCTCGCCTTTAGTTATACATCTATTTTATCAGGTTTTTCAACGGATTGATGTCTTCAGCAAAGATTTTGATAACATAGTGGAGCTTGAGTTAGGTGCGCCATGGCCACTGCCACCTCTTGAAGTCACTGCTACACTGGCTCACAAATTCGAACTCATAGGTTGGTCCTTCTTTCCACAAACTTTTTTTCTTTTGTTATTTTTTCCGTTTAAACTTGTTCCACAAATTTCGCATGATTCAGCTGTGCTTATAAAACCAGAAACGATTGTTCTCAGTGCTTAACATGTCTAACTTGGTCTTCCCATTGAAATTAGGATCATCAAACATTAAAATAACTTTCGAGAAAACAACAGTAAAGACAGCAGGGAATTTGTCGCAACTACCTCCATTGGAAATACCTCAGCTTCCAGATGCTTTAAGGCCTCCAACCAACAGAGGGAGCGGTGAATTCGAAGTTACATACCTAGATGCCGACACCCGCATTACCAGAGGAGATAGAAGCGAGCTGAGGGTTTTCGTCATCTCATAACTTCTTTGCCATGTACAGTTTCTTCACAGGTCTCTTATAGTGTAATATACCATGTAAAAGTCTTCAGATTTCTGCACAAAATGCGTGTTATTACATCGGCCAATGTCTTTTCCGGTCCGCTATATGGCTAATGGATTTGGTTTCAAAGATACTGTATAATGTACATTGCTAACGGGAAAGAAAACATTTGAAATTGAAACGTGTTACTTGGAACTGGTTCTTCTGTAGAAATATTTTTTATATATAATGGGCCCCATCATCATAACTGGGTCAGCTTTATCACGAAGATCATTTTGTACCGGACCCAACTATTGTATATCTTTTTCCAAAAACTCTTTTAAAATCAAGAGATTTAAAAAAAAATTTAAAAAAAGATCTCAGCCTTTTGAAATTGCAACGGCTATATCCAGGGACCAGGGACGAATTTCGCAGAATCGCAAATCATCATCTTCAGACTCCAATTCATTTCTTTCTCTTTACTCGTTCATTAATAGATCTTCCACTTGACTTCACTTCTTCTCTAAGATCTCATCAAGTTGCCAAGAAAATACCAAATAAGAAAGGGTTCGAAAACTTTCCCTGAAAATTACGCGCCTTCTGTAAGCTCAAAACTTCAACTTGCAACTTATCCCTCTAGTTTCCACCCCTTTCCCATGGCTCCAACCCCTTCTTCCAAATCAAACCATTTGAAAACCCCTCAATCCAATAAACGACTCCATTACCACCCCACAAAAACCAACCAAACCCCAAATCCAAACTCCGCCATCAAAGATCTTCAACAAACAGAGCACCCAGTCGAAGTAATCGGCCGAATCCGAGATTATCCCGACAGAAAAGAGAAACCTGTTTCTGTCTTGCAGATAAACCCTGACACTCAGAAGGTTAGGGTTCGTGCTGACATTGGGTACAGGGATTTCACCCTTGATGGGGTTTCTTTATCTGAAGAAGAAGATATAGATACGTTCTATAAGAAGTTTGTCAAGTTGAGGATTGATGGGGTTAGGTCTGGGCATAAGTGTACTATCATGATGTATGGACCGACTGGTTCGGGTAAATACTATGTTTGGTTGTTCTAAGCAGCCCGGAATTGCGTATAGGTCTTTGAAAGATATTTTGGGAGAAGACGAAGATAAAGGAGATCAGGAAAGTATTGGGTTGAGAGTTGGGATGTTTGTTCAGGTTACTGTGTTAGAGATTTATAATGAGGAAATATATGATCTTCTGTCAAGCAATGGAGGTGGAGGAGGAGGAGGATTAGGGCTTGGTTGGTCTAAGGGCAGTGCTTCCAAGGTATACACTACTACTTTGCTGTTCTTTCTTCTTTTGAATATTCTGTGATATGATTTTCATGAATAATGTGTCAGATCATTTCTTTAGGATATCAAACTATGATGAACTTCTGTCTAGGGATTTTGTTAATCTTTTGGGAAACAGTTTGCTTAGTTTGATAGTGGTCAAAATGGGGCGGAGCTGAGTATTTAGGTATTTTAAGTTATTTGCATATGTTATAGGTGAAGCTGAAAGTGATGGGAAAGAAGGCAAAGAATGCGACCTACATATCTGGAAATGAAGCCGGGAAGATATCTAAAGAGATTCAGAAAGTAGAGAAGCGAAGGATTGTTAGGAGCACACTTTGTAATGAAAGAAGCTCTAGAAGCCACTGCATGGTATATAATATATGTATGCTTTCAAGCAATTGCTTACTTTGTTTGATATATTACTATATATGCCAATTTCTTTATAAATTCAACGGAAAATCATTTTCTTCAGATTATACTTGATGTCCCAACCATTGGAGGTCGATTGATGCTTGTGGACATGGCTGGTTCTGAAAACATCGATCAAGCTGGTCAAGTTGGATTTGAGGCAAAAATGCAGGCATATAACTCTTTAAAGATATAACAGTGTTTCTGCTTGTAAAAAGTGCACTTTATTCAGCTGTTAATATACACTGCCATTGAATTCACAGACAGGAAAGATCAACCAGGGCAATATAGCGTTGAAAAGAGTGGTCGAATCAATTGCTAATGCTGATTCTCATGTTCCCTTTAGAGACAGCAAACTGACTATGCTTCTGCAGGTAAAAATTATTGTTCCTTATTTGGGTTCTAATGTTCTATTATTCATTTCGGATCCAAAATTCTATGGGTTTTTTCCTGGTCTTTTCTGTCCAGGATTCGTTTGAGGATGATAAGTCCAAGATTTTGATGATACTGTGTGCAAGTCCAGATCTGAAAGAGATACACAAGACCATATCTACTCTTGAATATGGCGCCAAAGCAAAACGTATAGTCCGTGGCCCTCATACTCCGATTAAGGATAAAAATGGAGCTTAAGATTCTTCATCAACTGTCATTCTAGGGTCGAGGATTCAAGCCATGGATGAATTTATATACAAGCTGCAAAAGGATAACAAGATCAAAGAAAGAGAGCGAAATGAAGCACAGAAGGTTATATCAAAGAAGGAAAAAGAAATTGCTGCACTCAGAGCAAGACTTGAAGCAATGGAAGCAAAGGGAGTGGGGAGAAATGAAGAAGAGATCAATGTGAAGGTAAATGAGCGGATCCAGGTTGTGAAAGTTGAGTTGGAGAAGAAACTGAAAGATTACCAGAGAATGGCAGATGATTTTGTTGAATCGGAGAGGAGGAAGATGGAAGAGAAAATGATGAAACAACAGAAGGAAGTAGAGACCATTAGAAAGCGTTTGAGGGAGATTGAATATGGGCTGGTTGAAAGTGGAGTAAAGGAAATGGATGGAGGTAGGCTTGCCAAAAGGTTAATGGGGGTATATTCCAGTGCGGATGCGGCAATGGTGAAATCAATGGACTTGGATATGGATGATCAAGGACAATCAATTCATGAGGACAAACTTGTAGGTGGTGGTAATAGTAACAGTTTCTTGGATAAATTGAACAAAGAGGTTAGTGATAGAGGAGGTTTGGGTACAGTACTTGAAGAAGAGGAGGTTATAGATGAAAAGAGGGTTGTGTCTATAATCGCCGGACTGCCTAAAACAAGTTTCGATAAAGAAGGATCGGCCTTTTCGAGAAGATCAAGGATTCAAAACATATTCACTCTTTGTGGAAACAAACGAAAACTGTCTCAACATATCCAAGTCCCGGAGAAGTCTCCGGTGAAGATAATTGGGAAGGAGAACTATAATCCCAAAATTGATAGCGGAGTTGATGAACTTATTGATCTGCATGTTAAATGAGACAGAGCAGAAGAAAATTGGGGCGAAAACTGTCTGTAATAGTTGATGAACTCCGAATTGGAGTTCTGTTTCGTCTGGGAACTTGCTGTACTGAAAACATCGTCTCTTTATATGGATCATCAGTCAATGTATATGTACTTTTCGCTGAATTTTTGTGAGTCTCATTTAGATTTGTTGTTGACTTTAATGGGTATATGATTAGATGAACAAAAAAGGAAAATTAGTAAGATCGAACCATAGGACAGAAATGATGGAGCTAGAATTATGTCAAACGAAACAGAACAAGAACAGAACCCAGATTGAAGTTGAAACTTTTAGATAGTTAATCAACAGGTAAAACAGAAAAGACAATCCAAGTCATCTGCCTAATGACAATGTCTCACGTTAGTAAAGTAAAGTAAAAAAAAAAATCCGTTATAATTTTTATTTCTCAACTGAATTCTCCCTTTTCTCTTCTGGCACATCCACAATTGAATTACTGCGACTCTCTTTATTAATCAACCCAAGTACATTGTCCGAAAGCTCCCTGGAGAAAGGCAAATCCGTTAAGGAACTACACTCTCTTGACCTTGACGATCTAGACGAACCACTACCAGACCCTCCTTTTGATTTTCTCTGGCTAGAGTTCTTCGAGCCAGCAGCTCCCTCTTGCGAGGTGGAACCCGGTCCAAGGTTTGAGCTCTTATGTCGTCTCGAGCTTTTAGAGCTTCCCGACTGGCCTTGGCGCATAGGGTCCGATGAGATGCCTGAACGGGTTCGCCTCGAAACCTTTGTTCCATCTGAGTTCTTTCTTGCCGGAGAAGCCACAGGTGAACCGTTACTACTTGCTGAAGATTTGCGTCTAGATTTTGGCGGGATTTCGTTGAGTTTCTGAACCTCTGTGTCTTTAGTTTCTGCACTAGTTTGTTGATTTTCTTTCTCTGTAGCTACCAAAATCAAAGTTTGCATTAGACCTATCGATAATTGAATAAAAACAAACAAACTAACAACACAAACCTGGGACAGACGGTTTGATTGGAGAGCTGTTTTCCATCCCAACAGAAGTCACTTGTTCGGTTGAGTTTTCGTCTGCAGCTTTGAAATCTTTCATCTGTTTGGTTTCCAAACAAAAAGAAAAACAAGTGATCAGAAGCAGTCTTATATGGAGCGGGCCTCATTATCTTACTGATGCTCAAAGAAGAGTATGAATTTGTACCCAGCTAGGTTTACTTGCAGAGGGGCCATCAATTCCAATATGAGCGACGTGCTTCACATCAGTTGGAAATCCAATTTCCATTTCTTTTTCCTCTACTCACCAATTAAGAAAAGTAAGAACATGTTACATATATTCTATCTAGTAGCTTCCCATGACAATTGAACAGATTAATGCAATACAGATTTTTCAAAGCGTTGCAAATGAGAAGAGAGAAGAGAGATGTTAGAGTTTGTACCGAAAATGTGCGCAAAGTAGGCCAAGCCCTTAAAGAGGCCCTTCACATTCACGGTGGGGGGCATTTTTCGGCTAGAATGATTGAATGGATATTTTCTTTTTCTTTTTTTCTTTTTTTTTTTTACTTGCACCAGAAGCCTTCTTCAATCTCGAAGTTACTGGTGCAAATCTGCACTTTTCAGGTAGTCTGCACACAAAGCAAAGGAAGAAAAACAATATGCAATTGATCAAGAAGATAAAGAAGAAGAAGAAGAAGAAGAAGAAGAAGAATAAAGAGGAAATGGTTATGGAGTTGGAGTAATTACCATACCCAAAGCCTGACAGAGATTGCAAGAGAAAAGGGAGTCTTTTCTTTATTCTTTTAATTTTATATGAGAATTTCCAAGGGAAAAAAAAAAAAAAAAAAGATCTCAAAATGGAGAAGTTGGAGATAAGGAGGTTTTGAAATTTTGTCCGAAACCCAAAGAGGGGGAAGACGGTTCCCCCCCCCCCCCCCCCCCCCCCCCCAATTCAACCAAAACCTGTCATTGACCGCATTTGGAGGCTGAAACTCCACACCTGTCTTGACTATGTTGCAAAAGATCTCCTCTACGGCAGAAGCCACCTTTTTTGTCTTCCTTTTTTTTGTGAAAGCGCGGGAATGACGGTTAGCTGTGGAAAGTCAACCTCCGATTTTGATTTATTCTGCTTTTCTTTTATGTTTCCCATCTTGAAATGATAAATTTGGGGTTCTGATGTGTCAGCAGTTCCAAAAAAAAAAAAGGAGTATTACAGCCCAATTGATGTAATTGAGAGCTGGTCTAATGCAGAAAAAAATAGGAACATTCAAGAGTCTGCTTAGATGACAGCTTCGAACACGAAACTATCAGAAATCTTTCAGATTCAGGCGGTCAGAATCCATTAATTACATCATAATACATAAACACAAGAAAACTAGAAGATAACAGTATGATATGCTCGACGTGCTGAGTACTCGTTGTATACATTTAAGCCTTGAGACCCTGTCCCAACCATAGCCTGAAACGCAAATAAGTCGGATTGATGATCAGAAACTAAAAACTTGAGATTTTGTTCGATGTTAACCCTGTCTGCAAGAGTTTAAATTCATCTTACCAAGAATTAGTGATTGTCTCAAGAAAGGTAGAGAAGGTAGTGCATAACTTTTCTATGTCGGTCATGATTCTCGCCACTTCCCCCGATCATATTCATGAACTTCTTCCTATCCTGGAGCAAGCTTCAGGGCAACCTGTTATTATTCCACTACTAAATTAATCATAGTGTAAAGTAAACTATACAAAATATACTCTTCTCAACTACAAAAAAAAGGCATAAATATGGAGAAACTGTATAGTATGATTAAATATTACTAGTTATACATACTTATCCATTGATAGAATTAAAGATGAAAGGGGGAATCAAAGAAATTACACTGAAACTTGAGCTAGCAAGCCACCCGTGCCACTGTTTCAAGGTCTTGCTATAGGAATCCGAACAGGCCTGAGGAATTGTCCAATCTGGATGTTCCAGTAAGTTGCGAAACAATTGTACCACGAAATCCGTGCCCTCAGCGGTCCGAAATAAGACCATAAAATGATATGAAATGATGTCAAAGACAAATAGCTCCATGAGATGTACACCATCACACAATTCTCCCCCGGAATCTAAGATGATTTCGGATTAGAATAGGTAAAATGTTGACAAAAGCTAAGGCATGATCTGTTAGGGGAAAGATATGATTGGCCATATCAATAAGTCTACCTTGTTAGCCAAAGAAGGCCATTGGTGCAGCTAGATGATCCTTTGGCAGTTTTATCAGCGACTTTGACTCTTACCATGCTGAACAGGGGGTTGAATTCAGTTAGATTGGAACAATATTTAGCTTCCAATCTCTACAACAAGAAATGGCAAATCAGAAACTGACACAACTGGAGAATTCAATTTCATGGTGGCTTCTTCTTATTTCTTATTGATATGTTACCACCAATATCACTCTTAACAGGAGCCAGAGCAGCTCCAAAATTTTCTGCATCACCAAATAAATGACAGAGATTCGCTATCAATCACAAGAAAAGCAACTTGGAAACAACGAAATAGAAATACCACAGTTCAATAGCAGATAGAAATCGGTACCTATGACAGGCGAGATGTGCTTGCAGGCATCCAAAAACGGCTTGGTTAGTACTTCTCCTCCTGCAGATGTGACATGCTTTATCCCTTCCAATGCAGGTGTGAACACAGTTCCCTCCATTACTAAACTCTCCTGCTTCTTCCCTTTCCTATTTCTTACCTCAAAATTCTCAGCAGCCAAACAGGGGGGAAATAAATAGAAGGAGGGAAATTGAGGATCAATACGTACATTGACGGCGCTGTTTTTCTCTCCGTCCGGTTCGCCGGCTTAACGTCGGAGATCAAAATTCGACGATAAGCTTATAAATAACGCTAGAGAAACTGAGAGAAGTGCGCGGTTCCTTGAGTCCACGATTGAGGGAGATTCGTTACGCGCGCGTTGCAACAACTTCAATAAGTAATGGGCCTGAAGAAAGCCCAATGAGCAGTCGGTAGGACTAGTCGGAACAATTAAGCCCAGCCTCTAAACAGAAGCCCAATAAATAATCACGAGGGAAACCCTAACCTCAACACTTCTCATTTTGCATCTTCTCCTAGCCTCAGAAGCTCTAGCTCTACGACCCCTTCACTGAAAATGGTGAGTTTCTCTTACTACTCGATCATGTCCTAATCGATGGTACAGTAGTAACGTTTTTCCTTTCTGAAGTCTCTGATTTCTCTATGATCTGGTTTTGTGTATTTCTATATTTTTTTTTTCCTTATTGAATTTGTTTCGCAGCCGATCAGGAGGTTAGCTGAGATCGGGCGGTTAGCTCTCATCAATTTCGGCGAAAACTATGGGAAGCTAGTCGTCATAGTCGATATCCTCGACCACAACAGAGTAAGTTTACTGTTTTGGTTCTGCTTGTAATTTTCATTCAAGTCATTGTAGCCCAGATAGTTATGCGATATCCATGGTTGTTTAGAAATTCGAGGATAGTAACAAGGAGTTTTGCTTCTAGTATTTCATTTGCTCAGATATGATTGCTATTTCATTTGCTCAGATATGATTGCAAAGCTTACTGTGACACAATTGGTTTACTTGACGTATTATGTATACTCTTCTAAATTATCGTTGATAGATGACGCCTACAGTAAGTTTGTCGCAAATATGTCTGGTCCAGTAGAAAACATAATTAGTTTGCACGTGTCTTCGTTTCTGGATCTGACTTGGGTAATGTAGTTTGTTAGTTTGCTTCATTTGTGGGATTATGTTCTTTCTCTTTACAGTGCAAGTGTTTGGGAAGCTTATACCCTTATGTTGATACCCAGCTGAAAATGTCTTCATTTTTCAAATACCTTTTTGACGTGTATAATTTTATTAATCGTTGCCACCATTTACATACATTACTATGTGTTGGTATCAGATTAAATAGTTTTTTCTTCACAAATATTTCATCCTTTCTGACTCGATGCAGGCTCTGGTCGATGCTCCTGGTATGGTCAGAAGTCAAGAGAACTTCAAGAGGCTTTCGCTTACCGACCTTAAAATTGACATCAAGAGGGTTCCTAGCAAGAAGGAACTTATTGCTGCTATGGAGGCTGCTGGTATGTTGCAATTTCTTTTGAAAAATGCAAGTTTTCTCTTCTTTGTCAACTCCCCTGATGCGTAACGGTGTCTTCTATTGTATCAGAGGTTCAGAATAAGTGGGAGAAGAGCTCTTGGGGGCGAAAATTGATCGTCCAGAAAAGAAGGGCATCCCTCAATGATTTTGAAAGGTTCAAGCTCATGTTGGCTAAGATCAAGGTGAAGAATTTTCTTCTCTTTGTTTCCTTCATTGATAATTTATTTTCTTTTTTGTTTTTGGTTTCCTTGACCTTTACTACAAGCAAAATGTACATCTCTTTGCTAATTCTGGGATCATGCGTATGCAGAGGTCTGGATTGGTCAGACAAGAGCTTGCAAAGCTGAAAAAAAGTGCAGCCTAAGATAATGGAGTGCATTTATTTTTTCTTAAGGAGTTTTTGTTTTTTGTTTCTCCTTCTACTGTTATGGAACTTGTTCAACCGATTATGAATCTAGGTGCTTCCCCAATTTATATATCTTTTTTGAAGAGATTTACTTTCTGGTTTTTACATACTATCAAGATTTTGGTTCTATTACATTACTTTCGGTCATTTGAGATTTTATATTTTGTTCCATTTGTCCCTTGTTGGTGGAATTAGAGAAGCCTCGTAGTTTCTGGGTCTCTTTAGGAATAATCCCAAATTTAATGAGCATTAATATTCAGTCTCTAGAATTACTTGTTGAAGCCAAATTTCGTGCATGATCTTCAATTATACTGACTCAGTCACTACTTGCAAAATGGAAATTATTTTCGGCAATACGGAAAATTATGGTCGGGGTTATTTTTGGTGATATTATTTAGAAGATTAAGTTAGAATAAGAGAGTAAATATTGTTTTGAAAATTTAAAAGGATTATAAGTATGTATCTTTCCCATATCCATTTGAAGTATATTTATTCTGTTCATGTTAATGATAGGTAATTATGTCTATTAATAGCTATTAAAACCTAGAGTGCTAATCTTTGATTACTTTGCAATTATAACTCTTTGTAGTGTCTTTGAAAACTTAAAAAGGATTATAAATATGTATCTTCCCCATATCTATTTGGGATATGCTTATTCTGTTCATGTTAGTGATAAGTAATTATGTCTATTAATAGTTATTAAAATCTCTTTAAAAGCATTGATCTTCGATTACTTTATAATTATAACGGCTACCAGTTCTTCCGACTCTTTGTAGTGTCTTAGCATCCAACCTTAAATGGCCGGCACGATTTGTCGAGGTTGGAACTCTAACCTTGGCAACTATTAATTTCATTTTGAAATTAGGACCTCCGACCTTTGAAGATCAGGTTTCATCCAAAATTTTAAGATCCGTGCATAAATCATGATCCCACAGTTACCCCCCCCTTGTATTAATTGATGCTCTGCAAAAATCAGTGCGAAGTTTCAAGGCTTATCTTATCTTATCTTCTAAGCAATGATCGGGAGCATTTATTATTTGTCTATTCAGCTTCAAATCTATACATTTCCCCCATATTTAACATTATTAAAAAGTGATATTTTACCCTTTTGCTCCCCAACTACTCCTTCCTTGCTTTCACAGCCACTTTTCACTCTTATCGTTGCAAGACTCTATTTGTGTTCGTTCATTCTTCCTCTTTTCTTCTTCAAATCAAGACACTTTGCTAGAAGCTTTTTTCGTCTACCTCCTTTTCAGGTATCGTCCCTCATCCTTCTCTCTCTGATTTACACAAGAATTTATGTTTATTTTTTTATAAAAATACTTTTCTAGATTTTCCCGCATGTTTATATTCGTATGAATATCTGGATTTCAACTAGATTTTGATTCGTTTTTGTTTTGTTTTGTCTTTGCCTTGCTGTTTCTCTCTCTTGTCATAGGATACTTCTAACCTTAGTCTTAGTTTATCTATTCCCTACATGGCTTCATCTAATCTAAACTCTGACAATAAGTATGCACTAATTTTAGCTCAAGCTAATCAGGAACATAGTGGTGACACCTCATACTTGTTTAGAGAGAAGAAAATAGATACTAGGGCGGTCGACCGTAAGGTCGGACCCAGTGAAGTGGCCACATTTGCCCCTTATGCCAGATTCGAAAAATAAGGCTAAGGTGGTCACATGTTTAGAGGACATTACCTCGACCATGACCGAGACTAACCTAGGAGACCTGTAAAATTCTTACAACATTCTTAAGGGAATCACTCTCAGACTCCCAACACCTTAGGAAAAATTATCCAACATATGAAATGGTGAAGAGGCAATTTTTTATGCTAAGGTATTCGAGTTCGGGCTAAGATTTCCCCTCCATCCTTACGTCCAAGGGATATTAGGTCAGCTTAATGTTGCCCCGAGTCTGTTAGCCCCAAATGCTTGGAGGGTGTCATTATGGGCACTTACGTTCTTTGGAAATAGTTTGAATCTAACGACCCTTATTCTCACTTCTTCACCAAAATATATAGGCTTGGCAAACAATGACTATCATGGATTGTCCTACCTCTAACAAAGACTGGGTGGAGGATTGGTTTATCATCGGCGGGAGATGGCAAAACACTGTCTTCCGAATTCAAGGAGTGGAACTCATCTACACCCACTTCAAGAAAGAGAGTATGTTTAGATCTATCTCACCTCATTATTTTACATCCCCCAACTTATATCCAGTAAGTCTGGCCCTCTTTGTCCGTTAGGTGTCAAGTTTAAAAGACTAGCTTTCGAACCTTCAGAGGTGTTAGCTAAAATGAAAGAAGTGCCTGAGCCAGAAAGGCATTGGAAACTTCTCCTCTTAGAGGATAATTTGATAAAGTTTGGCCTAATCCATGCAGTTATTCCTTTGGATGTAGAGCCTTGCCAAACTGTTTTCATGGAGGAAATCGAGCAAGATGGTCCTTTAGAATTTATATGTTATAATTATCTTAAAAGCCCTAAGGAATTACTAACCTTGTTGTTTTCCTTATGCAAACGTGGACGCTGAATCCAAAGCTCTTCTTGATAGGAAAAAGAAGTGGAAACACTTAAAAAGGTTGCCAAAGGCAAGGGAAATAGCTTATTAAGCGTCCAAAGCGACAAAAGATGAGCCACACACCCCTTCTGGAATACTCCGACAACCTTCCGGCCTTAGGGTCGACTGAAGTGAAGATCCAATCTCAGAAGATTCAGTCTAACATTAAAGGTCAGAGCTCCGCACCTGGATAGCATAAGCATCCAAATATTTTTAATTTGGAGTAATTGGGCGAAGTTTGAAATATTTTTTGGAATGGGGAGAGGAGATTTAAGGTGGGGGTGGGCATGCGGTTTATGAGATATACGGAGGTGGCAAAGGCATAAGGCCAGTAAGAAAGGGGTAAGGAAGCATGTGAGAGTAAAGCAAGGCCTGTTTCAACAATATGGAGATGCCGTCTTTCAGAGAATCCATTATGTTCAGGTGTGTATGGGGGAGTAGTTAGGTGTGAAATACCAGATGTGGAGAGGAAATTAGCTAGGGCAATGTACTCACCACCATTGTCGGTGTATAAAGTTTGAATGGAAGAATGAAAGTGATTTTCTATAATAGTTTTGAATCTGACAAAGACTGGCTTGACCTCGGATTTGTGTGTCAGTGGATAAAACCATATGTATTTTGTGAAATGATCAATGAAGATAACATAATATTTGAAGCCATTGGTTGATAAAATTGGGGAGGTCCAAACATCTGAGAATATGACTTCAAGGGGTTGAGTAGAGACAATTGAGGAGTTGGAAAATGACAATTTGTGGCTTTTATTGCATAGACAGGCATTACAAGAAAAATCAGAGGACAGTGAAGAAGATAATTCTAAATAATTGCTAGAAACAATATGGTTGAGAATAGGAAAAGCAGGGTGTCCTAGCCTGCGATGCCAATCGAATGAGGTGGTCTTTATTGTGGAAAAGGCAATCAATGGCGAGGAGGTGGGCCACTCATAAACATCATCTTTACTGTGACCTCTCAGCAGCGTGTCCCCTGTGCGAAGTTCCTTCACAAGAAAAGAGTTTGGTAAGAATTCTATAGAAACTTTGTTAGAACTGCAAAATTGAGATATAGAAATGAGATTTTTTTGCATTGTTGGTACACAAAGAACATTGTCTAAGTTGAATGTATTATGAGGAGTGTGTAGAGGAGTGGAACCGGTGTGAGTGATGGGAAGATTGGTGCCATCTCCTATCATTATATCATCATTGCCCATATAAGGTGAATGCAGCGAGAGGTTATTAAGGTCAGAGGTAACATGATGAGATGCACCGCTATCTAGAAGCCATGATGGATTGGTGGAGGGATTGGTGACAAGATGAGCTTGTGGTTGCCATGGAGTATTGGTTGAAGTTGGGGGGGATGTGAGAGACGTCTGAACTGGTATTACGTGAAAGGAAGGGCACCGCTTTGCAGTGTGGCCTTGGATTCTGCAGATTTGACAGTGACCAAGATATGGTCTTGGAGAAGGTTGAGGACCATGTGAGAATAGGGAACCTGCATTTGTAGCAGCAGGTGGACGAGGGGCAGAGGGATATGGATTACGCCAGTTAGTGGTCGTGGTGTGTTGAGGACTGAAGGGGCGCCAGTTTTTGTGGGATTGGTGTGTGTGATTGGCAGTGGCGGGAAAAGAATGATGCTCGGGTATGGCTGAATGAAGAGAGACTTCAAAGTTTAGAAGTTTTTCATGAAGTTCATCAAAGGTAATGGAGTTGTCTCGTGCTTGGACAGCTCGAACCAATTCTTTGTAATCATCGCTGAGACCATCAAGAATTTTGTCTGTGATTTCTTCTTCATCAAGTGGAGCCCCAAGAAGGGCAAGATCATCTGCTCTGGTTTTGATGCTTTGCATAAATTCAGTGATAGTAAGGGAACCTTTTCTTGTGTTTTTGAGCTGATTTTTCACTTGTTTAATGCGGCCACGAGATGGTTTGGCATAGGTGTTGGCTAGAATGGTCCAAGCTTGTCTAGAGGTTTTGGCTTGGGCTATGAATGGGATGATGGTGGGAGAGATGGAACCAATGATGGCATTAAGGATCAATTGATCCTGACGAGTCCAGACAATAGATTTGGGATTGGATCTGGTGGTATTGGATTCTATAATGGTGGCTGACGGGCATGGATTGGTTCCATCAACATAGCCAAGAAGATCATAGCCAATAAAGAGAGTTTGAAACTGGAGTTTCCAGGAAAGATAGTTGGTGGATGTTAATTTGAGAGGAGTTTGTGCAGCAACATTAATGCTGACGAGAGGTTGGTTTGGTTCATTTGTATTGATTATGGTTGGACTGGTGGTTTCGGTGGCCATGATGAAAGAGTAGAGAAGATAAAGGGAGAAAGAAGAAAAAAAAAAAAATTGTGGATCGCTTTACTGCTCTGATACCATGACAGCAAAACATTAACCGCACCTTTCATTGAATTATGTCAGTTAAATATATACAACAAAATACAACTGACTTACCTAGTTAGAAGGCTAAAATATAGAAAAGTGGTTACAACAACTCTTGACTAATAATAGTCACTAAAAGCTAATTCAAACTAAGGAATACTACATTTGAACAAGTCAACATATCTACATTTGAACAAGTCAACATATTGTTGATGAGCTTCTGATACCATGCAGTTATTCCTTTGGATGTAGAGCCTTGCCAAACTGTTTTCATGGAGGAAATCGAGCAAGATGGTCCTTTAGAATTTATATGTTATAATTATCTTAAAAGCCCTAAGGAATTACTAACCTTGTTGTTTTCCTTATGCAAACGTGGACGCTGAATCCAAAGCTCTTCTTGATAGGAAAAAGAAGTGGAAACACTTAAAAAGGTTGCCAAAGGCAAGGGAAATAGCTTATTAAGGGTCCAAAGCGACAAAAGATGAGCCACACACCCCTTCTGGAATACTCCGACAACCTTCCGGCCTTAGGGTCGACTGAAGTGAAGATCCAATCTCAGAAGATTCAGTCTAACATTAAAGGTCAGAGCTCCGCACCTGAGGTCAAAGTTACTGAGAACAAGCCTCAACCCCTTGATGAAATTCAGTCTACCTCCGGCTTTAGGAAGGCTCATATCATTGATTTAGAGGGGAGAATGCCTTGGTTAGATTTCGCCGATTTTTTTTTTTTACTCAGGGTTCAGGCTTCAGAGAGAAAGAACCCTAGATCGAGTCTGCCTATTGAGGATCTTCATAAATGAACTCCCCCCAGCTTGTGACGGAAGAGATTCATGCCGACCTTCAAATGCAAAATTTCTAAAAGAGTCATAGAGGAGTTTATGGCCAAAGCTTCTAGGGTATGCCGTCTCATCTACAACACTTCTCTTTTTAGACATTTTTTAAAAACTTCCTGTATAACCCCTTTTTCATCTTACAGGTAATGTTAGAAGCCATTTTAAATACTGCTCTTTTGAGTTCTAACTCAAAAGAAGTTAAAATCCTGTAGGTGAAGCTTGAGAATGAGAGAAGAGTTGTGGATCGTCTGTCCAAGGCAGTTGACTTAAAGAAAGGAAAATAGGAAAGTGTTTAGGTGAAGCTTCATCTATGTGAGGAATAAAAAAAAGCTACTACTCAAGCCTTCCGTGTTTCTGAGGCCAAATTAAAGCAGTATAAGGATGATATTCTTTAGCTCAATAAGAGATGGGAAGAAGAATATTTGAATGGTCATCTCTCCGACCTCCAAGAGCAGTTGAAAACCGAGTAAAAGGTCATCTTTCTAAATAATGATCTTCATCCTCTGTAGATCTTAAGGTTGAGCATCGAGTTGGATTCGACCTTGGGGGGGCAAGTAAACGAGGGATCTTATCGGGATTGTGTTTTTTTAAAATATGATATTTTGTAAATCAGAACCTTTTGTAAGTGATCTGTTTTTGTCATACCTTTTAATCAGATCTCTTATATATATAATGAACTTAGTATTTGAAGCTATGTTTAGTTTCTTTATCATCCAGACCTCTTAGTTTGTCACCACAAGTCTAAACTTTGTGGCCTGTTGGTATTTTCTTCCTTCCGGAGAGACCAAGATTACTTCTGCCCTGTTGCCTTCTTTATTAACAACCTCATCTACGTAATACATGGATAACATACCTCTGGCTTGTTTAACACTTTACTTGTGAAGTATACATGGATTTGATTCCCTTCATCTTCCTTCCTTCAGCAGGACTAAACTGACTGCTACATCTGAAATAACTAAATACAAGAGTAATACATCACCTTGAACTGGTTAAGCTAACCTTGGGAAGCTGACTAGGTACTTCTTCATTTCTTCGAACGCCTTCTCACAATCCCTATCCCATCCTGTTTTCAGTACCTTTAAGAGCCTTGAAGAAAGGAAGACAACAGTCAGCCGGTCTACTTAGGAACCTACTCAACGCAGCTATCCTTCCTGTCAGACTATTCTGGAGTTTGGGGTCGGACTATTTTGAATTACGCTTGTATTTGGTTTAGGGAGTTCCCAAGCTGATTCTGGATGGCTCTTGACAAAGTTGGAGATCCGAGCTACCTCTTAGTTTTCATCTTCTCCTCCTTGGTTATTTGTTAAAGTCCGAGGAATATTATGGAGTTGACCACCGACCATCTGCTAGAGTTAATTGGTTGCGGTATCCTCGTTGTTTTATATATGACTTCCCTATCTTTTTTAGTTGACTGAATATGCTGTTTGCCTTTTCCCATAGATGGCGTCAAGCCAAATCCCACATATGATCCTCAACAATATGTCGATCCAGCCACAACTTGCAAAATGGAAAATTATCGCCTAAGGTCTCGGTGATATCCCTCCGACGATAAAGTTAGAATGGGAAAGAGTAAATCTTTTTGTGAGACTTAGAAGGATTATGAATGAATACTTTTCCCATATCCTTTGGGGATATATTTATATATATATATATATATATTTTTTTTTTTTTTTTTCACATTTAATGAAATATTAAGTCCTATAAAATTTAAACAAGTGTATACTTCCCAAAAGAATAATAACAATTAAATACTAAAAGAATTATCAAAACAAACAAGTACTATAAAGAGCGAAGACGAAATCACATGTAAAAGTTCAAAATTTTCAATTTTTTCAGTATTCAAAGCTTCAGGTTCAAGTCCAGCTTGCCGGAACTCACTTCATCATCGTCGCTCTCATCGACCACCATCAATTCTGGAATTCTCCGCTCCAATTGGAGAAGAAATGAAGCAATTGATAGGATATCTGCCATAGATTTCTTCCTATTCAATTTCTACCATTTCTGGTTTGCAATTTATTGTTGCCCCAATCAATATTTATGTACTTTTTAATTTCTAAAAGGTAGTATTAATTACTTACAATTTTATTGAACAATTATTTTTTTCTATAAAAATAACATTATAGATCCTCCTTTATTTATTTATTTATTTTTTTTTTCTACTTGAATAAAAGAATTAGAAATAATATAGTTCGAGATCGTTTACGGATTATATTATTTTGTTCGGAAATATTTTGAGATATAGTTTGTTTATAAGAAATCGATTAATCATAATTATATATAATCTTAATATAATATGTATAGTTAATATTTATGATTATGATTGATCAGTGATAGATCATATTTATTAAAAAATTCATTATATACGACTTAAATCCAAAAATTAGAATTAATGTTTCAGATTGATACCGACGATTTATTATATGATTATCAACGATAATTATCTTTGAGTAATTTTGGGTGAGTATATATATTATATCATAGTACCTTTATTAAATTTTAATAATATGATATGAAAATAATGACATATATCAACTTTAATAATTATGTCATATTTTTTTTAATGTAACATACTCACGAAAGTATTACTAAATTATCTTCTTTTTTTTTTAGTTAAAGGTGTTCGAATGCTTCAAATAGATAACGGAAAAGATTACAATCTCAAATAAGGAAAGACCAATTTGGTCATCTCGAATACATCTCGAATACAAATCCTAGCTACCTGAGGAAGATCTTGCATATTAGTATATATCATAATTTGAGCATACTCTAATGTGGCCAAAGAGTCAGCCACCCTATTGCATTAACGGTATATAGAAAGATCGAACCCAAAAAGCAAAATATTCCACGTACGTTTAATCTTCCAATTTAGACAACCATGTTGCATGGCCTGCACAAGAGCTTTGGAATCAGACTCTACCAGCAATGGAAGATGTCCTCTTTGTAAGCCAATTGAATCCCAAAATACAGCCATACACTTCTGATAAAAAACTAGTAGAGCACTGTAAGGGATGATAAAAAGCCATTTCTAACTTACCTCTAGAATTTTGAATAATGCCGCTACATTAGTCTTCCTCTTGAAAGAACCATCGACGTTGAGCTTGAAGTAATTAGCATTAGGTGGTTCCTACTTACATACTTTGATGGTACGAGGTAATGGAATCGAGGATGGCAGGCTAGGTTGGATAAAACAGTTAGAATTCTCGAAGAGGCATAACCGAATGACATAGACGAGTTGAGCTCGAAGATCCACTTTTTTACTCTTGAAATGATTGCTATGGAAAATTGAGGCTGCCCACTAAACACCGCATCATTTCTACTCAACCAAATTTCCCAACATATAATTATAGGAACCATACGAGCTAATGCATGTAATTGACTCGACGTATTCATATTATTCCACCATGTAAGCAATCTATGAATAAATAGGCTGAGTAGTAAGATGTATCCTACATAATGCCTGAAAATGTTTCCACACTTCAGTAGCTACTTCCCCATCTATAAAAAGATGTTGAACGTCATCTTGACTTATCGACCTCCAACAGTGACAAGCAGAGGGAAATTGGTAGCCAAATTTATAAAGATTGGTTTGTACAACAATGAAATAATCAATAAATCAAAACTTATCATAATTATAAACGTGTTGCATCATACATAATGAAATTTTTAAGAGTTAGCCTGCGTACATAAGCTATGTACATACAATAAAATTTCAAACTAAAACATACATAAATATATATATATATCGAGGTGAGAGCGAAAACTAAGAACTGAGGAGATCAACTAATGCACAAGGGAATTAGCCCGACAAGGTCTTAAGCCATTAACCCAACGCAGTGTCTCAACTGTAGTACAATCCCTAGAATGATCAGAGAACATCGTAAAATTAGCAAGAATGTGTAGCACAAGAAAAATGTCCAGAACCAACAGTGTTCTGGAAAATAAATAAATGTTTAAATTTTAAGGAGGAATAGGCTCCGAAAATATACAAGTTTTATTTTCTTTTGGAATTGCCAATTGTCAGCAGCTCAAAGCTTCTAAGCGTATCGTCCCGAGTACCTCTTGTGGCAGCAGAACGAGCAAAGGAAGATGATTTGGACTCAAACCCAGGTTGGGTTCTTTGGGTTGTAGATAACCGACCACTGCTTGAAATCAGACGGCTTGACCGGTTCTCACTGGGCCCCCCTGATGAGTTGGGCCGACTGCTCGACAAGACGGGCCTCTTTGAAGTACTTGCTGGTCGAGAACTCCGGCTCCTTTCTGAATCGGGTAGCTGCATCATGGAAAGATGAAAAGTAAAAAATAATAACACTACTTCAGGAGAACAAAAGAAGAAGATAGGGGGGTTAAGAAAAGGGAATTACATTTATGCTACAACTCACCACATCCTTGGAAGAAGGTACATCACCCGAAGATCTGTGGTGTCGCATGTGATCACCATGAACAACCCGGCCGGTCACATTCCTTCTAACAAATGCCTCAACTGTGACAGAGAAAGAGGAAAAAATAAAAAATAAACTCATATCTCATGTCTCTTTATTGATAAGACTAGTCATTCCTCTATTACAAATCAGCAATGAAAAGAAAACAGACCTGAAGGCCTTTCCACTCTTTCTGCAGACGGTCCCGAATTTACAGTTGGTTTCCCAGCAGGCTGTTGAGATGGAAAAGGAGATAACAAGCATTCATGTTTTTTTTTTTTTTTTGGTTAACTTCTTTGCAATCTTGTTTTATAAGATATAATATATCCCATCAACTAAAGTACTCACTCGTGCTCTAGAAGCGGAGCCAGTCTGTGGATTTTGCAGTATAGTCCAGTCGAATACATAGTCAAACTGATACCCTGCACCAAGAATAATTGTTAGCCAGTATAGTTGAGAGTTTGCTTCTCAAAAAGTTCTTACATGATCTCTAGGGAGCAATAGTTAAAAATTCTTTGATAAGGACTCCATAAACTGACCTTCTCGGATGAAAAGGTCTCGGAAAAGCCTTTTCAGATATGAATAATCTGGTTTGTCTTCAAACCTCAAGGAACGGCAATAATGGAAGTATGATGTGAATTCTGACGGGCATGACTTGCAAAGAACCTAAAATCAAAAGTTAAACCTATCTTTTTTATATATTACCATTAAGATAATGTACCTCATGACCCAAGTGGAAGTACCTCTATTGGAGTAAGCATTTTCTTTTCACTGATTTTGTCATATTTCTGCTTTTTAGTGCCTGCCTTTAAGCCCTGCCATGGGAGGCTGAGACAGAGCCATTGCAGCTAGGTGAGAATTAGAACAAAGTTATTAAAAGGTGTAACTAGAAAATTTTAAAAAATAAATAAATATATATCTCCAACCTTCCTCTCATAAAATACATAAGCACAAAGCCGAGAGACTCCAGATCATCCCTTCTGCTCTGCTCTGTGGATAAATCAAAATGCAATAGGACAAACAATGAATTTAATGAGTTAACACAGTAGGTATGATACAAAGACATTATCAGTGATTAACTTAAAAAACATGAACTCACCAACACCCAGATGAGTGTTAACACTTGCATAGCGGGCAGTTCCAGTGAGATTCTTGTTTTCTCTGTTACAGAGAGGGGGTGGGGGGTTTATTCACAAAATAGTCAAACTTTGAAAGATAGCAAACTATAGGGGAAATATAAAGAGATAATTATTTCACATTATGGAAAGAAGCATAAGATAAAATAAGTCACCTGTATGGTATGTGCTTGTGAGTCTGAAGATCCCTATACTTTTTTGCAAGACCATAATCAATGACATACACCTGTCCATCAAACATTAAACAACAAAGCAAAGAAAATAAGGACACTAGAAATCGCGACAAAATGAAAGGGTAAAACTCGTTCTTCTCTGGACATTAGAAGAACGGTCTTTTACATACAAATGTGTACCATATACCTGATTAGCCTTGCGGCCCAAACCCATTAAAAAGTTGTCAGGCTTTATATCACGGTGAAGAAAACCCCGTGAATGCATATACTCAACTCTGTTTATCTACAAACGAAACAGAAGGGATAAGTACAACTAAAATTTTCTACAAGAACCATTTGGTCCATTTTCAAAGGATTGGCATACTTACTAATTGATCCGCAAGCATTAAAACCGTTTTTAAGGTAAACCTCCTGCTACAGTAGTTAAAGAGGTCTTCTAGGCTCGGTCCAAGGAGATCAATCACCATAACATTATATTCACCCTCCACTCCAAACCATTTGAGATTCGGGATACCCGCTTCATATAGCAGACAGATAATCGGTAAAACTACACCAGCTGACTTAATCTAAAAGAATTCTGATCCAGATCACATCATAAGGAAAGAGGAACAAAAGTAAAACCTACTTCCTCCTTGGAGAAGCATGTATAGTTTAGACTCATAGTGAAGCTGAGGGTGCTTGGTCTTCACAGTTTCCTGGGTAAACAAAAAGCTAAGTTAAATTGATGAAAGCCTAAAACCTTACCAAGTATCAACACACACGAGAAAGATAAAAGGTTGTCACTCCTATGGCATCAGAGAGATGCAGGTAAAAATCAACATCTAAAAATCTGTGAAGGACATGAAAATGATAAATAAGGTGTTCGAAAAACCCCATAACAAGGGGACAAATTTTCATAATTCACGGTAGAAACTAATGGCTTTATTTTTCCGGTTTTTAAGAAAAATGAAGGTCCCTCACTTACCAGCTTGACAGCCACTTCCTCTCCAGTTTGCACATTCATACCTATAAGTTATAACAATACCAGAGCAGATCAAAATCTTAGAAAGCTCAATCTCATACACCAAATTTGAGATGAAACAAAGAATCCAGGAGCTAAAAATAGCAGGTGAGTTAGAAGAGTAAATATATAAAGAGGAAGACATCAATTTGCATACCTAAATGAAGCTCACCAAACGATCCACTGCCGATCTTCCTCCCCAGCTTGAACTTTCCACCAACAAGATGGCCCATGATCGACATCCGCCGCCCCAAATATAAATCACTGAAAGCGCACCCTTTTCACCTATTAAGCTCACCCACACATGGTGATCAAAAAATCTCACCGAAATGATCTCTCTTGAGCTGAGACTCCTCTAAGGATTCAGATTCCAGATACTATATCAGATCGATCCATCTACCATCAGAAACCCTCGAGAAAATCAAGCTTTATGAACTCAAGAGGTATAAATCTAAAAGTAGTCGCAGCACAAATTAAAGGTGAAAAAAATCCAGCAAAATACTCGCCAATCGAGTGAATAAAACCCAGGTCAGTTTGCTCATGAAAAAGGCATTTTCTTAAGGGGCGAGAAATAATGCTCGAGAAAAGGGGGAGAGAGAGAGAGAGGAGTTGCTTCTTTTGTTGTATGAAGAAAATGATGGGCAAAGATTAGAGCGGAAGGGGGAAATGAATAGGAACAGGATAGATTTTTTATGTCAGAAAAGAATCTAATGCTTGCTATATTCACGGCAAGAAAGAGAAAGAGGGGAAAAGAGGAAATGTGGAATATAGATTCGGAGGAGATCCTTCGAATCTGTGCTGGATATCAGGAATTGAGTTTTCTACGGAATGTCGCTCTAATTCTGAGTACAAGGAGAATGAAAAATATTTCATGAATTTCGAGAAGCGTGAGAAGCGGAAGAAGATGAAGACAACGACGACGGAGAAGAAGAAAATGAGAAGTATGGTTGGGGATGATTGATAAAGAAGGTAGTAGATGATGATGATGATGATATTATCGAGCTTTTTCTCTTTTTTTCTTATTACAATAATTATAATTACAATAATTATAATTACAATTTTTCATTTTTTTTATTTATTGTATTATATTATATTATAGAAATTATTTTAATTTTTACCCTTACTTCAATACTCATTTTATTAAATACTTTTTATTTTATTTTTAATTTTTGCCTTTTGATCTCCTAGAATAAAAATATATATTAAAAAAAAGAAAAAGAAAAAAGAAATAGAAAAAATCATATAACCCTTACTTTATCAAACTTTCACACATAAATCGATATCTTTATCAAACTTCTTCAACCGAAACCCCTTCTTCAACTAAAATCTCCCTTTCTTTTAAATCGATTTATTCTTCAACCCCTAAATCCTGAGATCAAAATTTCAATTTATCATCAAATATTTTTCCCTTCTATCATCTCTCTCTCTTTCTCGTTCTCTTCCTCATCACTCGTTCTCTCTCTCACTCTTTCCCTCGATGACCATTAAGGGAGGATAACCAAGTTTAGTCCGAAAAATATAAAAATTATACGATATATTTTGATTTTAATGAAATTGTTAGATGTAAAATCTGATTTTGAGTTTGAATTTGATTTCTATGGATTTGGTTTTCGGTTCGATCGCTTGCAACCTCACAGATTTATGTCTAAGTATCAACTCAAACCGCAATCTTACATCTCATCGTTTTATTTGTATAAATAAATTGAACTTATTTTTTTATTTATTTGTTTTCAGGGAGATCTATCACTTAAACTTGCTCAGGTGCTGAAATATGATGATTATTTTTCTTCTTCGATTATTATTTGTTCGAAGTTGCATGATGTGTTTGTTATGATTAAGAAAAAGCTTAATCATATAGAGTTGGAAATGTTTAGTAAATCATGCTATGGCCATTTCCTGAAAGTTGATGAGAGGCTCTCATTCTTCGCTCAAATAGTTAATATCTTGATTATCCATCAAACTCAGTCAAAAAGAAGTATGAGGCATGGTACATCGTAAATGGTCATCATTTTCGTTACTCGATGAAAGAGTTCGCTCTTATTATCAGATTGAGATGTCATAAGGCATTGGTCTCCTTACTGGTCAAAGTCAAAAATACTGAATTCTTGAATTACTGGTTTAAAAGAAATGATAATATTACATGTGGTTAGCTTATGCTAATTGTAAAAGTATGGAGAGTGGAACTAAAAAGCGGCATGACTCAGATGTTGATGAAATAGCAAAGATTGATGATCTACATGTGAAGTTAGGGCATCTTTATTTCATGGTGGTTTCCCTCTTAGGCATAAGGGAGTTACACAAAGTATCACATCATTATCTATATATGGTCTCAGGTATTGAGTTATTTGATAACTATCATTGGGATAAAGTAGTTTGTGAGAGAACTATGCAAAGCATCAAGAGTGATGACCTTGTCGAGAAGTCTGTAAAAGCTATAACTAAAGAAAAAGTGATTGTTAAGTGAGACTTACTCAATTTTCCGCTCTCCTTTAAAGTAATTAGTAGTCCTAGTTTTGATTTATAGTTAGTTTTTATTACTTAATAATTTTTAATGATTTTTTAAAAATTATTATAGGTATTGGCGCTTAAAGAGATTTCAAGACTTAGAAAGACTTTTTTGGGAGCATCCGGAGAAAACCCGTAAGCTACAGATCTTGAATTGGGCCATGTGTTCTACTAAACCAATGCTTAATAACATCATCAAAGTTCTAAGTAACTAAGAAGTTAGTTTTTATTGTGATTAATAATTATTTATATTGTAATTATTTAATTAACTGACTTATATAAACTTATTTTAATGATGTAGGCTAGATTGCATAAAAACTTATATCCGTCAAGAGGGAAGAATGTGCTCCTTATATGGCAAACATTGACCATTTCGATGATGATGTTATTGATTGTGTGATGACTTTATTAGATCTGAGTATCGAGTAGGTAGACTATTCTAAAAAGTCTTCTATATATATTATTCAACGTGATAAGGATGTGGTGGTGAAGGAGGAGAAGGACATGGTGGAGGAGAATGATGATGTCAATATGCAGTGGGCACAAGATTCTTTAGAGGGCAAGGATGAGACACCAACCATTGATTGATGATTGAATATTCACACGCATCCTTCAACGCAATATTATGCGATTTAAAATTATTATTTGTCATTATGTTATATCTAAGACCATGGAAATGAGCTCTTAACCAGTGTTTGAAACTAATATCTTCCACATATGATGCCAAATCAGGATGCACTCTTTATATATCAAAGAAGTATTTATAAAATCTTATATCATATATGCTTTGGTTGCCGCTTTGAATAAAGAGGTTATTCCACTATTCATAAATTTTGTCTTGATATTTTATCCGATGTGCCAAATATATGCACCATATTTAAAATTTGGGTAAACACTTTATATAACATTTCTAATACTTTGTACTCAATCTAAAACACTAACCAAATTAAGAGTATAATGTATTATTTCTCAAAACTTGCTTAAAAGCTAAGTCCATGATGCTTCGTTCTCCGAGTCAACTATAACTCATGATAATGGATATAGTTGTTTGTTACCATCTTGTACAGTTGCGGTTAAAAGCATCCCTCTGTATTACCCTTCAAAAAGGTCTCATCAATACTAATAACTTTTAGTATTAAATGAAATCTCTTAATGGATGTCATAAAAGCCATAAAAAAGTAAAGAAATATTATTTCTCTATCCGTCTTAATTGCAGTTCCAGTATCCGGATTCACGAGTTTCATCATGATAGAGTAACATAGTAACCTTCCATAACTATCTTCAGCCGTATTTTGAATAAAATACATGCAATATACATTGCTTTTCATACCTTCTAATAAGTAATATTTACCCTCATATTATTTTGGGCTTAATGTTAATCGTCTCTGGAGTAGGACTCTGGTTGCTACTAATATTACTATTTATCACATGTCGTCTAATTACTAATACTGATGCTTATCGATGCTTGTGACATGAAGGAGTCTAAACAACATGTATGTTGTTTATTAGAACTACGAATTTGGAAATGTGAATAATCTTTCTTACACATAGCACAAAGTATCCATTTGTAATTTGAATATACACAACCGACAACATATGTAGTCTTATCTAACTTCTTCGCCTTGAATTCAAAATTTTATTGAATCGTATGCATATGTAGACACATCTTTAGGTTGTTCTTCGAATCAAAGAACAAAGTGCAATAAAACTCATCTTCTCTCCCTTGGGAAGAATTAATCGACAGTACATTACTTCTAATGCCGCCAGAAAAACCAATACTAGGTAAGGAATTGACATAATCATCATTATCGCCCTCATCTTCATTTTCCAATTGTTAAATAATAGGTGGCCGAAAATCGGGAGCAGTCGTATTATCATGACCAACTGTATTATCTTAATAAGATAAAGTATCATGTATAGGTACTACTCCATCAAAGAAATCACTCTCAAACAAACAAAAATTAGGATTTATTTCATTATTGTGACAATTATCACATTTTTTCTCCGTTCTTCCAAATCCATCATCTTTATCCTCCATCTCCTCTTCATTTTCTTTATCATCCTCAACCTCAATCTCGGAATCAACATGTCAGCCCATATCAAGATCAGGCCCTAATTTAGATATTCATCATTACTATCAACATAACTCATAAAAATTCTTATTTTCATAATTACCAAGATCGGGTACCTAACATTGCTCTCGAACATGCACACCACTTCTCCCCTTCGAAATTAACGTCACATATAGTAGAGATAGATTACCCGAACATGCATTATATAAAAACAGCTTCATATCTATCTCATTTTCTATAAATATTAGATGAGTGATCGATGATAATAACAGCTTTTATATTATTTATTAAACCAAATTTACTAGGATTAACGCTAATAGTATTACAGACAACTTCTAACAACTCACTAAAGCTTATGTATGTTTCAGTTAGAATATCCTTCCATCTTAATAAGTTTTTGGTATCCAAGATTTCGATGATTTTGAAATGTCATCATTATCCTTCCATTCCTTATTGAAACATATTGTTATAAATACAAATGATGTCATTACTAAAAATAAAATTGAGATCAATATTTGAAAAAAACAATATGATAAAAAATATACCGTCTGATTTTTCATATTTTCCAGACCGATTATCTTCTATAGCTGAGTGAGAGAAGAGTATGAAGTTGTCGAGTGAGTGAGAGAAGGGAATGAGAGCATGAAGAGTGAGAGAGTAGAGAGAAGTAGAAATAGAAAGAATAGAGTAGAGGAAGATTTCAGTTTTTGAGAGTTTGAAAATTTAGAGTGAAACGAACGGAAAAGGAGAGAAGAGGAAGATGTCGGTTTGAGAGTTTGTGGATTTTAGGTTTGAAAAGAATGAAAAAGAGATATAGGAAAGTTATCGGACTGAGGAAATAAGATAAAGATTAATCGATAATTTCTTTTTTTTTTCCCTATTTTAAAAGGGTAAAAAGGTAAAAAAAAAAAGAAGCTGATGAATGTTATTTAGCAAAATAATCAAGAGAATGATATAATATTTTAAATAATTTCTTTAATTAATATGAACAATTCTTCATGTAGAAATCGCTTAAATAATAGTAATATTTGATAAGTTAATAAATTAATTTAAATAATAATATCTTAATCATAATTTAAAGATAATATATTTATTTTCTTTCATAAATTAAAATTTGATTAAATTAATAAATTTATTCAATCTAAAACTATTAATTTATCAAAATTTAATTGAAGTTACATTGAAAATGATTATTAGTAGGATTAATCTAATTCGTCGTGATATGTATGCACACTAATTTTTCTCGAGATTTTTTCTTCAATTTCTGAAATTATTTAAATTAATTTAAAATATTCTTTCTAGATCACTACTTGATGCAGGAGACTAGCCAAGACAAAATTACGTTTACTTAATAAAAAAACGAATATATATAATCCATATCTCATGTCACCGATAATATCCACAAGAACATCCTCCATTCCTAAAATGGTGATACCTACTATTATCCCTCACAACAATCTCTCTTCCAACAATCTTGGACATGAACTTAATAGCAATATGACTGTTCATGCAAACCCGGATATTCTTAGTGAGCCGAATGGTCATTCCGGCAGGAGTACTGATAATCCCGGATACTATAGCCAACCTCTCACTATGACTACAAAGCAAGTCCTTCTTTTGCTGCTCTTCTACATCATGCAGAACCTCACTAGTGTCTGGAACAGACCCTTCTCTTTCCATCTGCTCCATAAGAACTTTCATGGCCTCGTTTATTTTATCGTACCATGGATGAGACTTATCACCCGCTATAAAAGCATGGACTGTGTTTTCACCTCGATCCAACTGCAAGCTGTTTTCTTCCTTATGCCTTGATTCTTCATAAGGATTCTCCATTTAGCTGCATCTTTCCATCTCTTGGCTGAAGAGAATACGTTTGCTAGCATTATGTAATCTCCTATGTTTTTAGGATCGCTTGTGACTGTTTTATATCCACCTTTTCGAACATTTCAACGTTCTTGTGGACCCTACAAGCCTGATAAGAGTGTCGACCAGACACTCCCTGTTCCTTCCGGTCTTATATGCATTTTAGAAATAAAGTCATAAGCTTCTTCTAACCTTCCGGCTCATCCTAGAAGATCTGCTACAGCAGCATAATGCTCTAATCTGGGAAGAACTCCGTAATCCTTTCACATGCTATTAAAGTAATTCCAAGCTTTATCTACTAACCCGGAATGGCTACAAGCCGTTAATATAGCCATGAAAGCCACATAATTCGGTTTAACACCCACCATTTCCATTTTCTCGAACAATGAAATAGCATCACTAGCATGACCATGCAAAGCATAACCCATTATCATGGCTGTCCATGAAACCATATCATGTACCTCCATTTTATCGAAAATGGACCTAGGTATTGTGATGTTTCCGCATTTAGCATACATGTTAATTAGTGAACTAGCTATGAAGACATTATCATCAAATCTACCTCAGATTATGTAGACATGGAGTTGCTTACCTAAATGAAGGGTGGTCGGATGAGCACAAGCAGGCATGATGCTTGAGAAAAAGATATGCATGGGTTTAATCTTAGCCGTCAACATTTGCCGGAAATATCTCAACCCTTGATTGAACAGACCGTTCTGAACACACCCAGCAATGATAGAGTTCCAGGAAATACTATCAAGGCGAGGTAAGGAGTTGAAGACTTGAAATGAATCTTCTACCCTTGTACATTTTGCGTACATGTCGATTAAGCTACTTCCTATGAACAAATCGGAATCAAACCCATTTCTTACTACGAACGCATGGATCTCCTTTCCTTTGTAAACATCCGCATAGTCTGCAAAAACGGGAAGAATGCTGGATAAAGTGGAAGAATCAGGCTTCAAGTTGGACTTACACTATCTCCAAAACAGCTTCTATTTTCACTACTTTCTGTTCTTTTAGGCATTTCATCAAACTCTTCATCTACCCCATGCAGCGGACCTCTACTATTATTGCCCCACACCTGCAGCTTAGAATACATATTCATGAGTGCATTGCAAGTGAACAAATCTGAATCCATACCGAGCCTTATAATGCAACCATGGATCGATTCACCCAACCTCAAGTTGAAGAGCAGTGTGCAAGACTTGAGGACAGAAGGGGAGAAATTGTGATCCGGGAATTGCCCAGAAGTTCGCATTTCGATAAAAGAGGCCAAGGAATGGCGACAGAAGCCGTGGGAGGTGTAGCATCGGAAGATGGATTTCTAGGCGAGAGGTGGTGGCGGGAAGTGAAGGGAATGAAGATAAGTAGGGAGTCATGGAGAAGGTTGAAAGGTTGGGTAAAGTGAGATAATAATGGAAGAGCGTTGGAAAAATGAGCAGTTTATGCTCAATTTTGAGCGAGGTTAATTTGATGTAAGTTAAAAGTCAAACTTAATTCGGATTCTCTTTCGTAAGAGTTTCGAATCGGTATATGATACGTTCAAAATGATTAATGATCCGTCTTGAAAATGATCCGGTTTGTCTTACCCACCTTTTATTTTCTTCTTGATTTTTTTTTCTTTCTCCTACCAAAATATATAAAGATGAAAATATGCAATTTAATTTTCAATTTCATCATATTTATATTTGTATTAAATTATATTAAATTTTTATTAATCTCTTCTCCACTCATAAAATACACAAACAAAAAATGAAATCTATATGATTTCATTATATTTATACATTATCACTCTTTTTCTATCTACTGTTCATATTTACATAACGTTTATATTTACTGTTCACCGTTTTCTTTTCTTATTTATTATATATATATCTCATACAGAGTGATGAGAGGAAGATGATGATAATGATGGGGATTCTTGAGTTTTGACAAGCTGGGCATGAAGCTCCTTACCTCGGAGTTTGGATTTGATGGTGCTTGAACTCCTGAGACGGGTTTTGAGCAGAGATTGAGTGGAACTCAGAAAGATAAAGGACGCTTTTTTATGAATGTCGATGATTAACGACGCCTTTTTATGAGAAAAGTTATTTGAACAAGATAACTGACTTAGACAACTATCTCCTTAGCAATCAAATAGTTGATAAGGATAATGATCAAGATACCCATTTTATCTAAATTTTATTTTTATTTAATCTGTTGTATATTCTCATTGTCTATAATAATCAATTAATCATCATTAACATATTAGTTGGAACGTAATAAATTGGTGGGCATGCTTTGTCCAACCATGTCAGAGCTTTAGTATTCAGAAAGTGAAGTGATCCCAACCAAACGACATGAACTAAAAACAAACACAAGTTCTATTAATTCTAAGAGAAATAGTCCATTCTTTTCACTACTATACTTAATCGAGCACCACCGGAATCCTAACTCAGAGAGCTTGATATTGCCGCAACCAGTTTCCTAGTCCGAAGTTCAATTCTCAATCGTCTTCTCTTTCTGGAGGAAGGCCACAAGGCAATAGCATTTTCTGCACAACAAAACAGTGAATGAAGAGGAAAAAGGCATTAGAATATTCATCATCGAAATTAAGGCAATATACTACACCAAGTCAGTGAAACTAGCATAGAGATCAAAAGAGTCACCAATCTGGGACTTTCATTTTACTTGTGAACATTAGAAACAATTTAAAGAATACCCAATAAATCAGCACAGCAATTTAACTTCTCAAACATATCAAAACAAACAACAAAAGTAGTATTCATTCCGAGTAATAGAAGCGACAATAACACTGAGAAGCTTAACAAGACAATAATATCCCAATAAGATCGTGAACATACCTGCATAAAGTTGTAGCGTTCCCTTCCAATCGATTCATTTTCTGCAACAGCAAAGTATGCTAGGATGGGGTAATGGCCAACATATGATGCATAGCTATCACGCTGAATATTCACAGCCCACTCACTGTAAAGTACAAGACAGAACGAAATTTAGAGTTTATCCAAAACTTTAATATAAAGCAAATAAAAGACAGACTTAAAAGGGAACATGGAGCTAACAATCTGTTCATATCTGCATGCCCAGTTCCGACATATTTAGCTTGGAGGTGCTCAAGCTGGGAATTGATGTTAAACCTGTCACTGGCCTACACAGAAAGATGACACCCTTCTTAATACATAGAAACCCAAATCATAGATTAGTATTAATAAGGGAATAGGATTAGAGGAATAGGATTATAGATCTCTAGATGCTCTTGGGTTTCATCTTCAGCTGAAGAAATTAAACACAACCCAGCAACATAACAATTTAGAAAGCGTGCACCCGCAGAAAAAAGAAATTGAGCTACAATTTCACTAATTCTCTGTCTGGTTCTTGAGAAAACAGGAAAATATCAGAGAATAAACAAAATGAAGTTCGTCGACTAAGTGAAGTAGTTGATAGAGGCTTAGTTTCAGGAAGGGAGGACGAAAAATAAACCGAAAACAATTTTATCACTAATAATGTCTACTTTCTAGAGGAGACCCGAAATTAGGGTTTAGAGCCATAGATCACAATCAGGTTTAGGGTTTTGAGTTTCCTACTCTTCCCAAATTCAGATCAATATCGATTCCAGAAAATGGAAAACTAAACAGATCACCGGTATGAGAGAGACGTACCTGCATACTGCTTTCAAACAACGAGAAGTCAGAAAACACCGGCTTAAACAAATCAGAGAGGAGGAGAGCGATGAGAACAAGGAGGAAGGAGGAAGGAGGAAGGAGGAGGGAGCCAAGTAGTGGGCTGTGCTATCGTTTAAATTAAACGTACTCGTTAGTCGTTGCCCTCTTAAACGAGACCGTTTCAATGCTGACGGCAGACAATATGGTTGCAAAAAGTTTGGAAACTAGGGGTGGGCATATTTCCGTTACCGACGGGGAATCTCAATTCGATGGTGTGACTAAAGTGATTAGTAACGATTTGAGTCCTGATATTGAAAATCGAAATTGAGACTAATTAGATTATGGTCCTGATCCTAAATAATAAATAGTAATATATTTATATTTATATACATAATTGGACCGTTAATATTTAACTGCATAATAATGATTTTTATTTAATCTTTTTTATTTTAATATTTCAAATTTATTTATTGGACAGTAATTCCCTCAAATTATTTCCATAAGTCATGCATGCATTTAAATGCATCTTAAATTCTTTATCTCTCTTTTTTATTATTTAATCTTTTATTTTCTTTATTATTTCATACACATAACATTCTTTCTTCTTTATCTCCTTTTCTTCTTTATCTTCTTTCTTCTTTTCAAACATTTTATGAAAAGAAAAAAAAAATGATTAGAAATTCTAGTACCATACCAATCTCGATAAGATCGATAGTTTCAATCTTGGTCCTAATATGGGTTCTGAGATAGTTTGGACCAGGATTGGGACCATCTTATCCTAAAGGACTTTTGCCCACTCCTATGGAAACTATTAAGCTTTTATAAAAGGAAAAAAAAAAACAAAAATTAAAAAATCAATCTATATGCATCCACGATATATTTTATACGCACACTAAATTTGAGAATTTATTCTGACTCATAATAAGAAACCCCTAAAAGATTGAGTCATAATTATATAAACATTTTTCAACTAAACCCTATAATTTTTCATATATCATATTACCTCTACATAATACCGACATGACATTTATAAGTGTGATAATATTTAATATATCATGTGATCATACACGTAAAAATGTAAACAAAAGAAAACAACATAGGAAATAAATAAAGATTCGATTTAGCTATAACAAGAAGAAACCCAAATTTCATGCATCTCAATTCAGCCATCCATGATACTCGATTCTTTGATTATTAATCAATTAAATGGCTGAAGTAGCTAAGACAACAATACTATACCTGCCCAACACAGAAAAGAAAAAAATTGAAGAATACCTCTAATTAAAATTTCTTATCAACTAAAACCACTATCAAAAGTGGAGTAAAGATAAAAACAATGTATATATTACTTGGTACACAAAACGAACCAATGTACCCCATCATCATAGCCACCTGGGATTCTCGTCTTCTTTTCATCCCTTGACGCGGCCGAGAAAATATCGATTAGAAAACAGAACGGGAAAGAGAAAAGAGAACCAAGAAGACCTTTTTTAAGGTGATTCCTATTCTGCCTCCCTACTGCTTTTGCTTGTAAGCCAGAGTTTCTTTTGGACAATAAACACAGTTTCGTCTCCATCCTGGTCTGAATCAGACTGAGCATCTTCAGTTGCCACTGATTCCCAATGCAAAGCTGAGAGATGCTTCTTTACGAAATCTACAACTGGTTGTTTATCCCTTATTATTATAAACCCAGTAGGTCTAAGGATGCGATCCATCTCGAGCAAAAGATCTTCTGCACTACATTCCTTTTTCTCAATGTCGGAAAAGATGTTTAAGGCATGGAGTAGATCGTACGTCCGTGGATAAGTTGAAAAGGCTTCACACCTGAGAAATTAAGAGAGCATAACTGATCTGTTTGGACCATAATGTTGCACTGTTTGTTCCTTGTATTAGATTGGGAAACTTACCAGTTGTGGCTAGAGCCAATGAGGCCTCTATCGTATATCAACTTCAGTGTGTTTGGTCCATCTGCTGGGACGACATTCATTACCCAGACATCCTTGTCCTTTAGGGCAGCAGCAAATGATCCCATGTTTGCCTTCATGTCCATAATGTTTCGTAGAGTGTTTGATTTGATCTTTGGGCTCAGTAGATTCCAGTAATTCACGACTCTTCGTTGCCAAACTTCCTGGGATGAGAATAATATTTCGGTAAATTATTCATGCATATGAGGGAACAAATTGTACACGCCTAAACTGAGAGGGGTTAACGGAGGATTTGAAATTACCGTATCCTTTTCAAATATAGCCTCTGAATAGCCGAAATCGGCGAGCCGAGGAGGAGGAGTGATCAATCTAGCTGGCCAAGGAGCCAGACCACTTCCCTTGGTTTTATGGTCATCTGAAAGAGAAAATAGAAATTAGCTGAATAGAAATAATTGAGCTAATCCTAAATTCATTTGATAGAATGCATCATCAGTTAAACCAAGACTAGGCATAACTAGAAACTTCAATAGTATCAAGATATTGTGACAGTGAGATACTTACGATCAGAGTAAGGAGTGATACAAGCTTCCATTGGAATGCCCTCAACGGCATCTGGGTCATCATCAGATCGACAAAGAGGAGGTTGGGTGCCAGGTTCTCGTTCCATATAACAATCGTTTGTTAGAGGTTTTTGCCAAATGACAGTTTGGTCTCTCTTTGCAGCTATTCTCCAACACATGCGCTCAACAAGAGCACTCATTTTCTTCCATATTCGAAGATCCTCCTCGTCTTGAGCGTAAGCTTCTGGAGAGGAGTAGGCGAAATATCCTCCTGGTCTGAGCAACCTATCTAGCTCAAGAAGAAGAATCCCGTCTCTTTGAATCCAATCGATCCTACAACGAGAACAATGTGCGAGTTCAAAGGATCTGCTTGGGTAAGGAAGCCTCTTGGTCCCCAAGACTCCAAGATATGCTGGAATTCCTCTTTCGAGAGCAAACTGTATTTGGTTTTGATGCACGTCATTAGGGGCTAAGGACATGGCTATTATGTCTGATGAAAGAAGATAAGCTCCGAAACTTGCAACACCACAGCCTACATCAAGAACTGTCCTCAAATTTCCTTTATTGTTTAATACGTCCTTGGAGAAGTTGAGCATCTGCAAATTCAGAAAAACAAATTTTTCTTTTCAGCATTATTGATAACAATTTATTTTCTTAAAAGCTTAGATATCCATATCATAGAGAGAAGAAAGCTAACAACTTTTTATTGTACGAAACAGAATATTCAAATTAAGAACCCATCTATCAGTTCCTATAATTCAGGCAGAGCAAGCAAAGGAAACCAATCTTACGTTTGCAATTGAAGAAATATACTTATCAGCTCCGTAGTGGAAATGTGTACCTCCCCCAGGGAATACAATCTTTTCACCTTTCACAACCATCCAGTTCTGGTCAGACTTCTCATGTGCTAAGTGAGTGTGAGGAATGTTAACTTTCCACACTTCATCCCTGCTTTTGGGCCACTTAATTGGGACCTGTAGCATCCAACAATACCAAAACATTTGAAATCTCAAACTCTGAGACAGAATAGATATAGCAAACATGTAAAATATATATAGTTCATACCTTATATCCAGGTGGAGGGGGAATCAGGCAATTATACCGCCTCTCAGCCGGAGGGCAATGTCTTTCATAATGTTCCATCAAAGACAAGTCCAGCTTCAATCTCATTTGATATATAAGATTTCTGTCTAAGCATGGAATTAATTCCGAATGGCGATCGTCACAAACCTTCAAAACCGGGAGAGAAATTAAATGAAACCGTTATAATGAATACTACAATGATGCAAACTCTACCCAAATAAAATGCAAGCTTTTGGAAGACTTACAGGGTAATTCTTTGGTATAATTTCATCTTCATCGTCCTGTCCAAATTTCGTAGACGATTCATCATGTTTCCCATCATTATCATCATCACCACCCAAATAAGAGGACCCAAGTTTTCTCAAAGATCTAGTGCCATAATCTAGAGCTGATGCTCCTTGGCCCTGAGAACCAAAAAGGGATCCTTTGTATACATATAGAAATCCAACAAAGATTCCCACAACAATTAATGAAGTGATCAAATGCTTTTTTGGCGAACCGTCAGATCTTCCCCTCATCATTGACAATTGGCTTTCAAGCTCTTCAATTTAATACTTCCACTTCTCTCAATCACTATGTATCACTGTGAAAACCTCACTTCATTAATATATTCCGTCTCAGATCTATAGCTGAATTATAACATCCCAACTTCCAAGCTCTAGCCTGAAGTAGTTGAAAGAAACACAAATATTTTTTAAGATCTAGAATCAGAAGCTCGAAAATTCAGCAAAACATCAACCCGGCAAAGACTGGAGTGCAATTGCCAGAACTACAAGAAATTTTTTATATAAGCTCTGCTTAACACTCCAAAACAAAATCATTGATATAAATCCTAAATAACATAAACAAAGATCTGTAGGATGACATCATTTGCTGAATTTAATAGCAGGTTGTGAGCCTGTTTCATGAGAAAGAGCCAACCAGCTGTATATAGTAATTTGACAACCAAGCAATGAAAACAATTGAAAAAAAAAAGGATTATATAAATTAAGCTTCGTGATCAAATAGTGTCGGCGTATTAACTCCCTCAATCCAAGGAAGAAAGTGACAGCAGTACTGCAGTAGGAGCCACTCAATAAAAAGCAAGAAACTCATTAGATCTGACACAAAACCGAAAGAAATTCCGCAGCAAGTGATCCAATTCACCCATTTCACGAGCAAGAGCAAACAGTCAAACACTTAGAAGACAAGAAAAAGCATATCTGCATCAGCACCGACACTACTCCACACAAAAAAAAAAATTGAAAAGAAAATAACTGAGCAGAGATTGCAAAAATTCATACAGATCCAAAAGAAAAAGCATCAGACATTAATGAATGCAAACCGAAAATTAACAATCGCAAGGAAAGGAGGAGCGAGATCTTACTCGGTCTAGACAGAAATGGGAAGAGAGAGCTGGATTTGGGCGAGGGATCTAATCGGTAAGATGATAATGCCTGTTGCTCCTACAAAGAGGAAAAGGGAAAGGAAACGGGAGAGAGATCGGATCTAAGGACTAAGTAGGGAGTTCATCGCTAAAGAAGCTTATTCTATGGCCTTGTGATGGAGAGAGAGGGAGAGGGGAGGGAGGGCGTGACGAGTTAGTACTTACTACATACTATATAGTTTGTGTATATATATATATATATATATATATATTTATATTTCCGTTCTGTTATTGTGTTTAACTGTTTGTTCGTGCAGTTGAGGCCATAAGTGCGTCAAGTAAAACTCCTCTACCTCTATGACACAATTAATCTAATCTAATCTAATCTAATCCACGTTCTCTTCCTAAATCTAGTGGACAAATCTCTTTGATTTTATATTATTTCTGATTATCATTCATTAAAGACTTTAAATTCAGCTCTTTTTAGGGGATGCTGTTTCTGCTCACTAATCCAACTCTCAAATTCAATGTTAAGACATTGGCCTGATTCTAGATTCATAAACACATCCGAGTTTACTCTAGGACTGTGTTTAGGATATTTATGTAAAATTTCGAGATCGATATTATATAAAAATGTATTTAATTCGATTAAATTGAATATTCCGGATGTTTGATGGAAAGAATAGTATCCTTCTTAATAATATTATATATAATAATTTATTTTAGAATTCCGTTGGGCTTTTTCAAAATTTTTTATTGGAAAAAAAAAAAGGACATGCCAGCATGGCACCGTGGATTTGTGGTGGAAAGTAAGATTGTTAGGTTGGCTTCAACTACAGCTTGCCACTCTTTTCTTCACGTCGGTAAGCAAGTGGGAGAAGGCGAGAAACCGCTAGCTCTTCTTCACTGTGACCTTAAGGTGGGCCTAATCTTGCCTTTTTATTTCTTCATATTGGGCCTCGGCCCAGATATCCCAGATAGACATAGGCCAGACGAATTCGATGCCAGTGAATATGTGGACTATATGGGCTGGCCCAAAAATACCAATGAGATTTTTTTTTTTTTTTTATTAAAGAGAAAGGAATCAAAAATTGAAATGAGTGGTCTGAGGGGAAGCAAGTGATACATCAGAAATCAGCGGGGACGGTGTAGATGAAGCCATGTTGGAAATAATAAGTACGTGAATAGGTTATGGCCGACATGAGTGACAGACAAGACAGCACGTGGCAACTGCGAGGTTACAGTACAAGAAGAACGTGTCAGTAGAGCCAGAAAGAGAGATGAAAAGAAAGGAAATTAAAGTGACCCATTTTGTCAACCTGAAGTGACTGAAGCGTGTGGAATTCTCGTACACCATTTTTTTGTTGTTTTTGTTTTTTCTACTCAGAAAGGAAATAATTGAGAGTTTCGTGCTAAAAATGTAATTTTTATCGAGTTTTTTCTTCATATATGAATAATTATTATTTATAATATATATTTATTTATGTTATATTCAATAATGTGATAAGATATAAATATTATATTTAATATAATTATAATATTTTTTTCATTTTATTATTATTTTTTTTTAATTTAACTTTTAAAGTTGAATTGACTTTTTTATAGTTAAGCTCGATTTTATATTATAATTCATTCTTTTAATTTAATTAACTTCAATTTTATACATAACAAAATATCTCATATTTTAAGATTGTAATTTGGTACATTAATTTCCAAACAAACGTTTAAGTAAAATAGATATTTAATTATATTTATAAATCTCGATTAAAAGTTATGAATACAAGCTACACAAGATCAAATAAATCAAATGAAGTTCATGTTATAATCTTAAATTTTAAGAAAAATATACATCTCAAAAAAATACTAGTTCATAAATATTATGAAAGTCTTAAATAGTTTTCATTCTAAATGCTTTCGGTTAGTAAATAATTATTCTCTAAGTATGCTATTTTTATGTCATTCCTTTCATAGCATTGACTTTTTACGAAAGTGTTAAATATTATGAAATTTAAAAAAATTAATCTTATAAGTTTTGAGAACTTCAAAAACACGTGATTTTCTGTATGTAACCTATAAAGAATGTGTCTTATCATTTCAAATAAAACTCAAATGCATGCTTGCTGTTTGCATCACATGTATCATGTATCATGTATCAATATGCAGATGATTGGGCAGTGGACGATTGTTTCTTCGTATACATCCGTAATTTGATCAAACTTTTTGAGAAATTGAGCTTATTAGTCATTATGCGAGAGTGGACTATGAACCCTAAACTTTATCCTAAAAGATACAAACAGGTTCGTCCGCTAGCGATGATGGGCCCTTAAGACATGTATATTACGTGTAAAGTGATGATGATGACAGCTTATTTCAAATTTTATTTATAAATAATAAGTTAAATTTATATGATATTTATATATATATATATATATATTATAAAATTTTATACAAATTTATAAATAAAATTGTAATTTTTATTGAAAAACAATAATCGAATCTCAAATATAGATATGTATATATCAATTTTATAATATATATATATATATATATATCATATAAATTTTCTTTTTTTTTTTTCTCACTACGGGTCCATTGAATTAAAAGTTCAGTAACTACATACATGGAAAGAAATTTATGATTGAATCTCAAATTTTATTAATTAATTTTATTTTATTTTTTGGTGCAAATAATTAGCTCTTTAAAGTATAGATATTAGTGGAGTCATTTCAAGGAATATTGAATCAATAATAATACTTTATAATATATGATTTGTTCATATCAACTTGATTGGTGGAGAAATTTTTTTTTTTTTTCTAAGTAATTCAAATAAAAACGATCGCATTCCAAATTTATAAAAATATTTTTTTGGGATCAGTCTTAAAAACATGAGCATTAAAGTTTCAACATTTTAATAGTGGTCCAAAAACTGGATAGAAACTGGGCGAACCTTAATATCCAAACTAATCTAGATGCCGTCAAGAATTTATAAAAAAAAAAAAATATATCATATACAAGAGATTGCATTTTACCATATATAGAACAGAGTGCATATATATATATATATATATAGATACGCCTTTTCCATCCATTTTACAGTCAAATTTCTCACTGGTTAGGATTGATGCATGTTGTCGGGGACGCTCCATGCAAGGTGATGGATTTCACTATACTTTAATTTATGAGCATCTTCACCTAGTGAGTTCAGTATGGTTAATATAAAACATTGGTCTGATGCATCATTTAAGCTTTGAGTAAACTTGTGAAACTGACGTTTAAAATAGTAGACTTTACTTATATTTTATAGGCTTAAACTGGGAACGCTATACTCAGACTGAACTTTGGATCTAAACTGGACAAATGAACTTTACCTTCGTTGGCTGATGCAAGTTATACATTGTTCGACAATAGAAGCGAAAACTCAACACACAATCCCTTGCAAGTGGATTTAGTGTCAAGTCATGACTATTTTCTTCAAAAGCTGGAGATATTTGGAAACTAATACGTCCCAAAACATAATTTCATATATCATACATGAAATTCTACTTGTGAGAATCTATTGGAAGGGGACGCTTCCGCTTCTTCTTCTCATAACTAATCCCTCTAGCTTTCGCCTGAGAATCACGCACCTCCCGTAAATAAAGTCTCACGGCCCGTGCCCCAAAAGGGTTAGCCTCTGGCTTACCCCCATGCTCCTCAAAAGCTGCCCGAAGGCGGCCGATGAGGGCGTCGAGGCTTCCCCAAGCTTGTCGGAGAGGGCAAGGGCAAGGAGACGGTGGGTTCGGATGGCCAAAAAATGGGCAGAGCGAGGTGTGAATCTTGGTCTTTCCAAATTGGTCGAGGTAGCGGAGAAATTCAAGGACATGAGCTCCGCTACATCGAGAGAGAGAAAGCGGGGGACGGTGGTTACGTAGATACTGGCCGAAAGTGTTCCAGTCTCTACGCTTTTGGTTCTCATATCGACTTAGTGTCGTGGTAGACGGACCGGACGGTGATACAGATACTGACACTGACGATGATGACGGTGATAGTGATGGTGATGAAGAGGAAGGTGCTGTCGATGTAATAATGTTTGTGTCGGAATTAATGTCATTAATGTTGCTCGAGAAGTTCTTGTATGAAGAAGTGTCGAATTCTTGAAGTGAATCCATGACACAAGATGAAGAAGATAACTGTGTAATGGAGACTACATGTTAGTGAAGAAATGGACTATTATTGAATGTGACATATGTGCTGTATTAACTAGGAGAGGGTGGTTTTGAGTTAAGAGGGAAGAGGAGATGATGAATATATATAGGGAAAGAGAGAAAAGAATAGGCTGAGGAAAAATAGAAAAGTAGTATAGTACTACTCACCTTTGACTGAGGTTTCTTTTGAACATATATACATATATATTCTCTTTTAACAAAACCCTGGAATGATTGAAAGTGGAGAGGGTTTTAAGATGTTGTTGGCATATGTGTATTCTTTTCCCGAAAGGAGAAAGCAAACTGATTGATGATCATGATCAACTCTATGTGTTTCTAGCTAGATGTATGATGGAACTTGGAAAAATGGCTACTATGGTAATGTTTCTTTGCTATCATTCCTAATATTGAACGTTTGTTATTTGGTATTGACCTTTTCTGGGTTTTATTTTTACTGGGTTTTCTTGGGGCATGTGGAGTTGGTGTGTGTGGTTAAAAATGGGGATTGTCCGATAATGAGGAATCATGTTTTTTTTCACTCTTTGTGCAGATGAAAAGATGTTGATAGTGAAGGAGAGGGAAAAGGAGGACTGGAGGTGGAGGAGGAGGAGTAGGAGATAGGACGGGATTGGGCAGGACAAAGGTTAATGGGGTTAAAACTTGTGAGGGAAGGGAATAATATGATTTCTTTCTCTTTCTTTTTATTGAATTGATTGACACCCCCCTTTTTTTTTGCAATTTACCATTTCACCCTCTATATTTTGGTTTTCATATGTTAATTTGGAAAATTTTGGCACGAAGGATTGAAATTATGTTTTTCAAGTATAGATTTAATAACAAATTAGTATATATTTATGAGAATTTATTAGGTTGACTTGTCTGTAGTTAAATCAAACTGAAAGTTGACGTGAGATAAGTTAAAGATAAATTGATCTGATATGATTTTATTAAAAAATTTCTGATATTTTTTATTACTTTAATCATCCATGTCATCACTTTTTTACTATTAAGTATTAGAGAAATTCTTGATAGGATAGATAAAATAGGTCGGGTCATGCCTAATTATGTAGGTATATGAGCTGGTACGGGTTTATTGGGCTCGTCCGATATATTAATTTAAAAGTGCCTCTTAATTTTAAGAATTTTTTTTTTTATAAATTATTTTGTATGTTAAAAATATTTCGATTAATTATGAGATCTTATTATATCAAATAATATTTATTATAGTATTTATATGTTTAATTATTAATAATATTAATTTTTAATTTACTAAATAATAATTATTAAGAATAATTAACAATATATAAAATATGTATTATATTATTATTATTTTATTAATCACTTTAAAACTGTTCTTTTATTTAAAATTAATTTTTTTAAAAAAACAAACTTTCGAGCCCATGAGTCGAAATAAGTCCATAGGTCAAAACAGGCACATAGGCCGAAATGGGCCCACATGCCGATACAATCCCATGGGCCGGAACGACATGTTTATGACCTGTTACTGTGTTCGAACTCTTATTTTTAGGCATGACACATGCCAATCCGTGCCGTACCAGCCTATTTTGCCAACTTTAATATGATAGTGTAAAAATAATATGTATAATTGAAATAAATATACTTACTATAAATAAAGCTCATACAAAAATTTCTTTAAATATTAATATACCTTAATTATAACTATCTGAAATATATATTCTAATGGTAAATTAAAATTTCTCAAAACGACCTTATATTTGCATTGAAAATGGAATTAATTGAGCTAACCCTGATAATCTCTTTGGTTACACGCCCACTTAACCAAAATCATCACTGATATTCGATCTCGTACAAATATGAGAATATGTTTGGTATGTAACTAAAGGGGGTAAGCCTTAGTTTTGACAAAATGATGTCAAAAATCAACAGCGGGCAATGAAGCATCAGTGTTTAGCGTACCTGCATATGTCCTCTCTCTCTCTCTATCCGGCTCTTTTTCCTCTTTCATGAGGAAAAAGCAAAGTAGTATTAAGAATTCGTGTCTCAATCTTTTCCCAAATTTAAGATACCATTTCCAAATCTCTATGTGCTTTTTGAAAAGCTTTGCTTTAATTTGATATATATAACTAAACGACTTAAAAAAAAGTTGTTAAAGGAAAAAAAAAGGAAGAAACTGTACATTTTAGGTATGATACTTATATTTTAAATAGTGTAGTGTATAAAATTAGGACTAGGTTTCGAAAAAGATAGATATGCGCTTTATTAAAGTGAAAATAAGGTTGGGGCAAAGAAACTTGTCTAAAAATAAAGACGCACGAAACTTTGACGGGGCATTATTATATGAGAATAGATACTTCCTACGGTTTGTATGATGTCATATCATTAATATATCTATATAATATATACATATATATACTCACTAGTTTTTAACAAGAATTTCTTAAATATATCATATTATATTTATAATAGGCCGATTTATATTAATTACATATAAAATTAATATGATGTATGATATGATAATATAATAATGACATGTATCATTGAGATGAGTAAGTTCACCACCGTAGATATGGTTCACCTAAGACTTTTCTTTTCAATTCGTTTTATTTGTTTATAGTTTATACATACTTTGAACACAAAACCATTACTTCCGGTTGCAATGAACAGTAATATATGCACTATAAAATGCACCCGGTGGGAGTGGTCCTTTCAATAAGCTGCATTGGCCACGAACTCTAGAGAAAAGCATCCTTTAGCTTGCAGGATCTTAGTTATCATCTGCACAATTTATCAGTACTCAACTCTGTATTTTAGTTGAGACAGAAAGCTTTTAATTTACAATTAGTAAACAAGAAACAAACACTACATGAAAGATTCAACTCACAAGAGTAATAAGGCTGTTCCCCCTATTGGACAAAAATGCTTGTCCAATTATACAGCATATAACTTCACTATCTGGTTGATCTTAGCACGGCAAACCGGGCAGCCCCATTTCTTGGACTTGATCTCATTCAAGCAAGACATGCACCCAGCCATGTGGCCACATGGTATAACAGCTCCCTCTATCGGTGCATCCAAACATATCACACATGAACCACTGGTCTTCTCAACTTTCTCCCCTGTTCTAGCAGGTAAGTTGCCAACAACTGGGGATACTAAATCAACCACACTAGCATCAATTGACGGATATTGAATGGGCCCATCTTCAATAATGGAATCTGAAATTGGTGGTGCTGACTGGACTAATTCCGGAGCTTGAATTGAAGAAATATGGTTATTTAAACTACTGGAAGGACCAACTTCTGAATTAGGGCCAAGATCGAGTGTGGATGGACCAGGTGATCTCTCATGCATAGCTGTTTGAATAGAGGCATTAATAGCCATAGTTAATTCCAAATCTTCTGTAGCAGGTGGTGCAGTTGCTGGAACAACTGGGGTTTGATTGCCCTGCAAGAAAGTGGGATGTGTTCCCTGATATATATTCGCAAATGTGTGCATCTTTAGGATCTTATAATGAGCAAGGTTAATGAAAAACTTAGCAACAACCACAGTTTAGATTGATCTAATTGCAGTACATATGAAGAGTGAAAGAGTAGGCATGTTACCTGAGGAATTCCTTTGCAAGCATTGGAAAACTATTGGAGTTGTTCTTTAGCCTTTTCACTTGCAGGACCAAGTCTAAGTCGGGTTTCTGAAAATAAAGCAACTAGATCAACCAAGAAAGGTGACACGAATGCGGAGTTTTGCTAAGCTTGACTATATTGGCTCTAAACAAATATTCCCAACTTATATCGATCATGTCTAAACTAATTTGGAGGGCAGACAGCTTGTGTGGGTATAGAATGAGCTCAAATTTTCAGAATCCTGCAATCAGACTTTGGAGGAATCAGATATCCTAAGTTTCTAAATGACTCAGCATGATTTCCCTGAGGTGTTTATATTTTGTAACCACTTCCTCTGTTTCAGAATATGTGTTATTTCACTCGTCTTTTTCAACCACTAGGATATGAATGTGACATCGATTGTTAATAGGGAGAGAACTCTTCAGATAATTTTGTCAGCATGAAGAGCTTACTTGTGGAATTGTCTACAATCATAACTGAAGGATCAGACCGCTTCAACTTTGGTTCCTCCAAATTAGCTTTCCATAATGCTATTACCGTGCGTGGTTTGGGATCCTTTTTATTTATCAATAACAAATAAACAGAAGAACTATTAAATTTAATTTTATATAAAATAGAGAACACTATTCATAACGCATACAAAACAAAACTGTAGTCATATTTGGACATAGTGACTACAATATTATGTCATACCAGATTAGTAGCGTATATGGCAAGCTCCAACTTGGAAGGCTTTGCAGTAGGATTTCGGGAACCACGTGGTATGACAACAACCCAACTACAAATATTGCAATATTATCTGTCAAAAATATAAGAACTGGCTTACGAAAGAAATAATTGCTTCCAGCTTCAAATCAATTGGAATCAGAATTATCTCATTCTACATCAGTAAATCTATATGTAAGATTGCTGCACAAAAAACACTCACACTTTCTTTGAAACCAGCTGTGGAGCGAGTACCTCAAGAAATCCTGGCCCATGAAAGTCCCGCAACCAACCAGAGAACAAACAAATATGACTCTACGAGCATCAGAAGCAACAGATTGAATAATCATTTGAGCTTTATATAAAAGTTGTAAGAATAGAATTGACTTCTCACTTGAATTTATGAGAATAGAATCAATTCGAAAATTCATTTTTACCTCAATGGCACGAACAACATTGCTATGGCCTTTTGCTCTAGCAACTTCAAGTGGACTATGACAATCATCATTCATTACCAACGAATTTGCTGCAAATTGGGAAAACAATCACCTATAAGAAAAAAACACTTCCATTCCATTAGTATCTATTATTGAATACTAACATCTACCCTACATTTGAAACAAACCTCCATTAGAGAGAAGCAACTTAACAATACTTTCAAGGCCTCGTTTAGCAGCATGATGTAAAGGAGTGCCGGCATGACGACCTAAAGAAGTCAATAAAAGGGGATTATTCAGGATAATCAAAATCAATTCAATCGAGTAAAAGCAGACTATATTCACAAGCAGTAAGAGAACAAAGTCTACCAGGTCGATACTCATTGACATTAGCACCGAGTTCTATCAAAGTTTCCGCGACGTTGTAAAGCTTGGGATCCATACATGCTAAAATCAGAGGGGTTTTCCCTTCCCTATCCATCCACTGCGCAACAAAATCGTAATACAGTAATCGGAGAGAAACAAAATGTAACACCGATAGAAGATTATCGACGCGGATGATGCAAGAAAGGATTGAACAAACTTATAACCCCAATTAGCGAGAGGTTATCTCTCACCTCCAGGCCTGCTCCCTCCCTGCGAAGGGATTTGATTCCTTCTATGTTGCCATAGCTAACTTGCTGGTAGAGAAGCTCGTCCTTCGATTGCTGTTGCCCCATTGGGATTGAAACAGGCCGTAAAGAACGAAATTGATGGTAGTTTTTCTTAAACGCAATTAGCAGCAGTAACTTAGGGTCGGGAAATCTACAACTTCCAAATTCATGGAAAATGGTTTCCAAAATTTCCCGGAAAACCCAATAAATTGAGGATCCACTGTATAAATGGTAGGGTCCAGGGTCCAAGACGAAACTGTTAGGAAAAGTGGGGCCAACCGGCCAGGGTGGAATTATAAATAATCTGATATATATATATATATATATATATATAATATAAGAGATATCATGATTAAAAGATTAGGAGTAAAGTTGGATTCTACATAATCATATATTATGATAAATTTTAAATTTTCATCCTAAACTCTATATATTTATATAAAAGAAGTTTTCAATTTATATAATTAGGAAGATCTTATTAATTTTTTTTTGCTTTTATAACAACAAATTGTTATTTTTTATTTTACTTTTTTTTTTTGTTACGAGATATTAAATCATATTATTAATAAAAATGTGATTCTTATATAATGAATAATAAAATATATAAAATAATATTTATGATTATAATAATATTTAATTTTTCATAATAACAAATTTCTAATTAATAAAATTAGAAAGATCTTATTTAATTTCTTTTTCTTTTACAAGCAACAAATTATAACTTTTGAATTTCCTTGCTTTCTTTAATTTTTTGATATATAAAATCAATCATTTTAAACATCATTATCTTTCAATTCGAAGCCAGGCTCACACCATGATCTAGGCTTCACACCCAACATAAGAAACAGAGCTATCTCCAGTGCCTTAAAAACCTTGTACTCGTCCAAAAACTTGTTCCAAACTCCACTCACTATGCAATAATTGCTGTTATAAGGAGGCCTATGGTGTTTGGCATGTTGAGACCGTGGCAAAACAACCCCATAATCCTGCATCGCCACCACCAATGGCGGCAGCCGGCTCTTCGCATTGTGGGCCCAAGAGTGAAATTGTTGGCTAAACATTATACAACCCAAGAATGTACTTAGGAACCCGTGTAAAACTGGGCCGTCACAAGTGAGGGCCACAGGGAGGAGTATAAGAGTCACACCCTGTGCAAGGGGGTGTAAATTTGTCTCAATTGGAGTCTTAGTGATTAACATAGGGGTGTCATGGTGCCCTTGAAATCCAACTATTTGAGAACCGAAAATTGGGGTAGAATCACTTCCATAATTGTCAATAACCCAATGGTAAACGCCTGTACCAAGGTCGGCTACGATGTAGCCGATCAAGGCACCTAAAATGGGTTCAAGCCATATGTGTGAATTGGCTGAACCTATGATTGATCTTGATAGAGAAAAGACCAATGCAGAACACCCGCTTGCAAACCATGCCCGGTGGGTCCATGTTGCTTCTCGACTCGGGTCCTTGAGTCTGCCTAGTTTGTTATGGGTAGGCTTAGGTTTCGAGGCGGTCATGGACCTAATGGTGGCGGATGAGCATCCATTGTGCCTGCACAGAATTAGAGAGGGGGATGAGATTGCTAACATGGTGATGGGGAAGTTAAAAAGATGTTTTTGTTTGAAAGAGTATTCGAGTTTATATGATATCTAATTTATTAGGTTGGAAGTTGCCATAGTTTTGAGTCACTTTGAGTTGCGTTGGGAAAACTTGCGAACAAGTTTTAACGAGTTTGTTATACTAGGAAATGTGGTTGACGAGTTTGTGTTTTATTAATACACTTGTTGTTTTGTTGCATGTTTTGGGGTTATTCTAGTTACTTTTGTACGCATGAATCTGATTTGATATTAAAATGAATGTTTAGCGGCTGCGTAGGGTAAGAACATTTTCAAGCGTGTAGTGACATAGAAATGGCAAAAGTTCAATCTAATACGGACAGAAATTTCCGTTCACTCCAAAGGGTTTCAACCAAAAAAAAAAAGAAGCATTTTCCTGCAATTACAAAGAAGGAAAAAACTTGGCATGAATATATTACGGGGAGAATTGATAAAATAATGTAAATTAAGTTAATAAGTGTCTAAAAATATAATTGAAATAATAATTTATTAAGAATATTTGTTAATAAATTATATTTATTATTTTATATTTATTATTTTATTTTAAGTATTTTAAAATTATAAAATCATTCGAGCGTTGAAGTCCAAAGCAAAAAAGGTTCAAGCTCACTCAAAGAGTCAAGTTCATGCCCGAAGAAAATTAAGAAAGAAAATAAAGAAAGCCAATAAAGCCTAAGTTTTGCACGTAGACACCGTATTTCAACCAAGAAAAGTAAAGTCTTAACAAAATGAATGGTGGGCCAAAAATGAAGAAAAGTCAAGCTCATTAATTGAGTGGACATGATTGACATATTATAAGAGATACAAATCTATCAGTGAGAGATCTAGAGTACAGCTGGATCTCTTTATCTCTTAAAAAGATCTTCAATATCTGCTAATACTTCTTAGGCAAAGGCCTCACTGTTGTCACAGAAGCGTCGATGTCTTCCTTTGATTGCTTCATGGAGGTTGCACCTATAATCGAACTTGTCATAAACGGCCTGTCTCTAGCAAATCCAAGGGCAAGCTTAACTGGACTTAAGCCATGCTTCTTGGCCAACCCTACATATTTTATTGTCGCTTCCTGTAATAAGGATACATTCATTTAAGAAAAATGATATATAATTTGTTTTTGGGTAGCCTCAATAGTAAATATGTCATAACAATGTCTAACCTTGGCAATGGATTTGTTATCTCTCACTCCATGTAGCCAGGGAATGGGTTAAATCTTCCAGTTTGGGCAGCCTCAGAATTGATATCCAAGTATTTTCCGCTCAATGGTCCACCAGGTAGAGGGGAGGGAGTAAGAAAGTAACCCGATAATGTAATTACTCGTATGGCAAACTTCAGCTGTTCAGCAAGATCAACTGCAAATGACCAAAGTTTCCAAAACAAATAAAAGGAATCGATAAAGTAAGAAAGAGCAGTTTTCTTATGAAATGGATTGCAAGAAATTGAAGTTATGTTGTGAATTGATGATCAGAGAGGAACAAGAGCATGAATGAAAGATGAAATTCTCAGTTATTTTATTCAATTATTTAATTTACACAGTCCGGAAAACAGTCTGAAAAGTGTTTTACCTTCGAAACGACATCTGAATAACACAAACTGTAACTGTTTTCGATACTAACGATCTTCGGCAATCCTTCGGTTTTTGCTGCCTGAACAAACTCCATTACTCCGTAGGAAGTTTCATTGGAAAGCCCAATTTAGCGTACCTAAATATGTGGTGTAGCAACAACCTCGTATCAGTGACAAGCAGCTAGCTACTAATCGATGAAGCATAGAAGGACAATTTTCATCCAGTTTCTTTATTCATAGTTTCATAATACTCCAAAGGGCTCGAGGCTACAGCCATATAACAGCCACAAACTCCAACCATCCTCCCATTCGTGTTTGTTTGTGGGGTACTCCACTACGCAAGCAGCCTATATATGCTTGGCCTTGGATTCATCAAAGGTATTCATATCTCGCCACGTTATCTTCTCAGAAGATATTTTTCCCTTTCATGCGCCACTCTCCCAGAATACTTCTCCAAACTCTTGCTCTAAACATGCATGCAATGGGCTAGCTGGACTCATCAATTTGCCGCCCCTTATTCAGCCAACTGATGGCCCTCACATCCTTCCTCCACATACATAACTTGATGCCCGCCCAGCCCAGGCCGCAGCATTATCCATCAAGTGGCCCCTCCCATGCGTCGACCCAACCCAATTCGGTCTCCTCCTCTCATGCTGCTCCTTATCTGCCGCGTTCCTAGCCCAGTCCATCACCTGGCGTGGGCCCATCCTAGCACACGTCCTCTCGCGCCTTCCTCGAAGTAGTGGGTATTGATGCTTCTTCCCCCATGTCCATTGCATATGTTGCTCCTTTACCAGTTATACTACCCACCACATGGAAACCCGCTCCATGTATGGCATCTTCCGGCCTAACTCTCTTCATAGTGCCACCAAGCACCCGATCCCTATTGATCAAAAACCCACATGTGCCTCTCAAGCTTTAAAGGACCCTCATTGGCGTCAAATCATGTCGGAAGAATTCAACGCTTTTCTTCATCATGACACTCGGGATCTTGTGCCCGCCACCCTACTTAGAAGAATGTCGGTTGTAAGCTTTAAGGCTCGCCTTGTTGCCAAATATTTCCATTAACGGCCCGGTATCGACTACACCGAAACTTTCAACCCCATGGTCAAACCTGTCACCATTCATACCATCATCATTCTCGCTATCATGAAAGGTTGGCACATGCTGCACGTTAATAATGCATTTCTCCACGACGACCTCATTGAACCGGTCTTCATGGTTCAACCTCCCAGCTTCATTGATTCAGCACATCCCTCGCATGTCTACCGTCTTCGTCGTTCTCTCTATAGTTTGAAACAAGCTCTGCGGGCCTAGTATCATGTTGTCCCTCGAGCACTTCTGTCCCTTGGTTTTCATAAAGCTAAATCCGATGCCTCCCTATTTATTCTTCAACGCTCTACTTCCATCACGTACTTTCTTGTGTACGTTGATGATCTTTTTATTACTCAAAGTGATCCGGCCCTTATCTCGACACTTGTTACCCGCCTCAGCACATTTTTCTCCCTGAAGGACCTCGGCCCGCTCAATTGCTTTCTTGGCATAGAAGTTCTTCATTGTGTTGAGGGTGTTCTACTTAGTCAGCAACGATATATCTTAGAGATCTTATGCTGACATCAGATGGATGAGGCTGACCCCCTTCACACTCCCATGTTCATCAAATCTCTGCTATCTACAATTTCGGGCACCCCATTGTCTGATGCCACTACATTCCGCCAGCTCATAAGCTCCCTTCAATACTTAACCCTCACTCGCCTAGATATTGCCTTCTTGGTAAACCACCTAGTGCAATTTATGAAAAATCCTCACACCGATCATTGGGTTGCTGCTAAGAGATTGCTTTGCTACCTCAAGCGTACTCTTTCTCATGACATCCTCCTCCATCGGTCTCCCTCATTCGAGATTACGGCATACACTGATGTTGACTGGGTCGGCAATCCCGACGGGCGTTCCTCTACCTCAGGCTTTGCTGTTCTTGGGTCCTAACCATATTGCATGGAGCACATGCAAACAACGAGCCATTGCTCATTTTTCCACTGAGACGGAATATCGTGCTCTCGCCTGTGCCACAACTGAGCTACAATGGATCCGCCAACATTGGTGAAACTCATCTCTCACTCAACCCGGTCATGCATTCTCGCATGAAATACATTGCCATTGATCTTCATTTTGTTAGGGACCTCGCTGCGAAGGTCTTGTCCATATTTCTTATATTAGTACGGTTGATCAATTGGCGGACTTCCTCACCAAACCACTCCCTCACACTCGCCACCAGCTTCTACGGGCCACACTCGGTGTCGCCAATGGGATGACGATTTTGCTGGGCGTATTAGAGAATCATAACCTCTCGCATACGTGAACCAAACACATATCTACTTAACAACCACCTTGATATTAGGATCATTATTAAATTGTATTTCCTACATAGCACTACACTATATATGTGCCATCTGATTCAATAATAACACGAGTGCCTCTTACTCTTTTTAATCGAACTAAAAAGTGATGCTTGTTATAATCTAGCAAAGCAGCGCCACCCTGCAGGGACGTGTCCAAAAACACAAACAGAATATTGTAATAATAAATCATGATCGATAAATGAATCAAACCCTTAATTCTTAAAGTGATCTGACATATCACCGCCACATGCCAAGTAGAATAAATGTTATGTGTTACTAATACAAGGAATTGCAGTCATGCAACACAATACAAAAGCAATTCTGCCAAGGGCAACAAAGTTTTTAACGAAGCCCTCACACCCACCATTTGTCACGTCCCAGCCCCATGCAAAACCCCGCCTTCACACCTATAAATACCGTCACTCCCGCTCCCCATTTCATTCATCGGTCTAGTTTTGAACTCTCTACCCCTCTCTCTCTGGTAAAGTAGTGTAGCTAGCTAGCTTCATGGCTTCTTCTTCTTCTTCCTTGCTTTGCCTTACCTTAGGCCTCCTCTTCCTGGGCAGCTGCTTTGCACAGCTAGAGCGAGTCGTATCCCCTCAACGCCAAGAGCCACGTGAACAACGCCAGTCTCGATCCACACAATTGAACCAGTGCCGCCTCGACAACCTCAACACCCTTCGGCCGGAACGTCGCATCGAGTCTGAGGCTGGTCTTACTGAAATCTGGGACCAAAACGACGACCAGTTCCAATGCGCTGGAGTTGCTGCCGCTCGCTACACTCTCCAGGGCAAAGCCCTCTTGTTGCCTGGATTCTCCAACTCTCCTAAACTCGTCTACGTCGTTAGAGGCACGTCACATGTATATAATAATTATAAAGTTTTGATTGATTATGTATTATGATTAATCTTTGACCGTTGATCTTATGCATGCAGGTAGGGGCATTGAGGGAGCTGCCATCCCTGGATGCCCTGAGACATTTACATCAGAATCAGGTTACTCTCAATCTCGATCATATAGAGCAGGATCAGATGAAAGAGAACAGGGCCAGAGAGACCAGCACCAGAAGGTCAGAAGAATCCGACAAGGTGACATCCTAGCTATCCCAGCCGGAGTTGCTCACTGGATATACAACGACGAACAATCTGAATTGGTCTTGGTCTCCCTCTTTGACGTGAGGAACGAAGCCAACCAGCTCGACGAAAACCTCAGAGTAATTAATAAATCAATTTACTTTCTCAACTTGAGATCACTTCGTTAATTAATATGAGTTTATTTTCTAATTATGCTTTCCCCCCCCCCCCCCTTTTTTTTGTATTTTCAAGAAATTTTATCTTGCCGGAAACCCAGAGCCAGCGTCCGAGCAGAGCGGAAAGTACGAGGGACAGAGCAGGAGGAGATCAAGCGAAGGAGGAAGACAAGGACGCAACATTTTCAGCGGATTCGACGAGGAGATTCTACAGGACGCTTTCAACATTGACAACAAGCTGGTGAGAAGATTGCAGGGAGAGGGCGACCAGCGGGACAGAATCGTCAGAGTGGAACATGACCTTCAGATGCTCCGTCCTGACTACGAACAAGAAGAGGAGAGAGAAGAGCGACAGAGTAGCAGATCACAATACTCTAGAAGCGGACGTTACGGCGGACGTTACGAAAACGGCTTCGATGAAACCATCTGCACACTCAGACTCCGACACAACATCGCTGACTCGCACCGCGCCGACATCTTCAACCCACGTGCCGGCCGCTTGACCACCCTCAACAGCTACAACTTCCCCATCCTCCACCACATCAAGCTCAGCGCCGAGCGAGGCGTCCTCTACAGCGTACGCAACTACCTAACTAATTAACTAACTACACATTACCCGTCAAAAAAAAAAAAAAAAGAACTTGCTAATTATAATTCATTTGTTATTGTTTACTGCATGCATGCAGAATGCGATCGTGGGACCCCAGTACAACTTGAACAGCCACAGCGTCATCTACGTGACACGTGGCAACGGACGGATCCAGATCGTGGACGACAATGGGCAGAACGTGTTCGACGGGGAGGTAGAGGAGGGTCAGATGCTGATAGTGCCACAAGCGTACGTGGTGGTGAAGAGAGCAGGAAACCAAGGGTTCGAATGGATAGCATTCAAGACAAGCGAGAACGCCATGACTAACCAGCTTGCAGGAAGAGTGTCTGCCATCAGGGCATTGCCAGAGGACGTGTTGGTCAACGCTTACCACTTGTCAAGAGAGGAGGCGAGGTCGTTGAAGTACAGGAGGCAGGAGCAGGGTGTGTTCAGCACCGGTCAATCCCGGTCACAGGACCAGGAGCAGGGTGAGCGTCGCCGTAGCGGTAGGGATTGAAGACAAAATTTTACTGACCAGGCTGGGTTAATGAGTAATTAGCATGTAATAAATAGGAAAAATAAAAGGGCCTTCTGGCTTCTGTTTATGAACGCTGCTGGGCTTTTAGCTAGTTTGGAAGTGTAACCAACTGTCTTAAACTTAGCCTATCTGCGGGAATGAAAGACTTTGATATGTGAGCCCTAGGTTAAAGAATAAAATGCAATAATAATATATAACAATAATTTCTTTTCCCACGTACGTTTCCGTGAGTTTAGAGATTTTGATTCGATCGACATCGTATGGGTCGGACCCCGCATGTATCAACTCCGATCATTAACTTTTTAATATCTCATATTTAGTGTATATAGTTAAATAAAAATAATTAAGACGAGGTGCTAAATAACTATTAATCACATTATGTAATTAAATAAAAATTAATTATAATTGTTAACACAATTTAATACTTCCTTTAATACATAGACTTAAATAAAATAATTAGATGAACGTACTAAAAGAATAAGATAAGATATCAAAAAGTTAACGAGAAGGTTTTATTTCATTCCAATTATAGATTTGGATCGACTTTAACCCATAAAATCTGGATACGAGTTTGCATGGCTTCTGCTTTATTTCTCCTTAAGGCAACGTTTTATACGTAAAAGCATGCAGCTCTTTGATGGCTTTTGTCACTTCACGCATTCAAGGCATGCAATGATTTCCATAAAAGGGTACTTTGCAAACTACACTGCATTACAACCTGTAAAGTTCGCCGTCCCTGCTGGCTGCTCCAGTAAAGCTAAGTGGCCCAAGACACAGCCTAGATTATGAAGTGCAAGATTTGGCAATCCAAAAAGGAATCCATAACAATGTTAGTGCTGTTAATTTAATTGCTTTTCTTCACTAAAACTTAGGACCCAAGTTACTGATTCGACAGTGCACTTTTGCCGAAAGTAAGAATTGCATTTTTGACCAAGAAAACACCTCATACGCTCTCGACGCGACTTTTTTCTCATTAGAAAAGCAAGAATTTGATGCATTTTTTTATGTGTTTCTAATTGGTTAATTTCTTCCATCAGGGAAGCCTGATCATGTCTCGCTTGAATCTAACAAAGAAAAAAGTTTCTCACCGCGTTAAGAAAACATGGAAGAGCTTCATGGCCACAGTTCAATCAAAAATCCACAAGCTCATCCACCCCACCACCATACTAATTGCCACGCACCGCCTCACATCCACCGTACGATCTCTGTTCCGTCTCTTGATCCCATCCAAACTTTGGCCACGCTCCCTCACTAATCCTTCATATACTCACAACTACCACCATAACAACAATTTTTCCGCCATACACATTGACGAGTTGTATGCAAAGTCGTCAAAGTGGAAGTCAACTATACACACTAATATTGCAGAAACAAGCTGTAGAGGTAAGAAGACAGTGGTTGAGGATAAGGCTGTTAATGTTCCAGACAAGACGAGCAAGAGTATGTACAGTGTTGAAGATGCCTGGAATGCAGTGGTTGCTTCTTCGCCGCAGCTTCGATGCGTCGATGAAAGAGCAGAGGATTTTATAAGTAAATTCCGACGTGAAATGAAGTTGCAGAAGGAGAGGTCCATTCTTGAATTCCAGGAGATGTTGGCACGAGGTACGTGAACATTTTTTTTCCCCCCTAAATGGGGGTGATATATAGACAAGATGCTTGAAGATTTCATATTTTTTGAATGATCTATAGGAAGTGTACAGGGAACACTGAGAAGACGGTACATTTTTAGAGTTTGGATTTTATGTGAATCAATGTTTTTTTTTTTTGAATTCCCGGATATCCAGTCTAGTCTGAATGGAATATCCTGACTATGAATTCAAAAATATTCTATTGCATAATTACAGTGGATGTAAGCGTGGAATTATAAACTAGGAGATTACAATATTACCGTTGGTGAAATGTTTGATAAGAGAAATAATTCTGCTGTCCGTGAATATTATCAGTATCCGTTTCTAAATATAATATAAATTATTATGATATATATTATAATTTAAAATTTTAAAATAATTAATAATTAAACCTATCAAATTAAGCAATTTATTTAATTTAAATTTAAATTTAAATTTGATCTTAATATAATTATCATTTTATTTCCGGGGTATATCGGTCATGAATGATAGTAAATATATGAAGACATATTTAATTATACTTACTGAATCGATATTTTTTCTTGACAAGAAATTTAAAGGCATATGTACCTGCTACCTAATAATTAAATACAAAACCGATTCTTAGAAGTATAAAATAAGATTAAATACAAACGAAAAAACAATCTCAAGATTCTTAAAAACTTCAACAAACTGGCATACTAACATGTCCACTTATCCAGATTCATAGGTCGGATTCGGAACTCTTAAATATACAAACTCGCCGTTTTCCGGTTTGTCAGTTCCACAGAGTCTGGTGTTTGACTTTGACTTGCTGGCACAACCACAACTTCAGCTTCATTATACTTTTGGTCAATGCATTACCCGATTGGAAATAGGAAATAAATAAATAAATAAAAGAGAAAAGAATAAAGGACAAACCCGCATGAGTAATGACAGAACAAAAAGAGAGGATAGAAGAAAAAGGTAGATGATGTCGTGTAACTCTTCGACCCCAATCGTTAATGGGAGGGATCTAAGAAGAATATGCGCTGCATGGATCACGCACGAACCAACTAAGCCCCACCCACTGCTACTGGTAAGAAGCTATTGCTTTTCAATTAAGCGAAGTTAAAACATTCAAATCAAGTTAAATGAACTCTTACATTAGCTACATTTTTTAGAATATGAAGACATTTTATGGGAAAAAAAAAACAAAAACTCAATATCATATTAGTTATTTTAAATTTTTTATAATTTAATAATTTAATTCTTTAAATTTGAGAATAAATTTAATAAAATTAAACTTATTTAAGGAATAATAAATAATAATATTTAATTGATTTTAAAAATATAATAAATAACTTGATATAAAATTATCTGAAAAGATATTAACTAAAATTAAATTAAATTTAAAAAAAAAATTATAGATAAACTGATATGAATACTCTTAATTCATCATTTGGCCAAAAAAAATAGGAAAACAAGTTGGCTAAAGTCATAAAAACAACTTAATTAACGGCAGTGTTTAAAGCTCACATAAAATTTCGAACAGATCTAACAATTAAACGATGTAGTTTCCTGATCACATGGCACATCACTGTATACCAATTGGGTTTGGGAGGTTAATTTTTTATTTTATTAAATAATATAATTTACTTTATTTAAAATTATTAGATCTTAAATAAAGAGATTTAATAATTATTATAATAATTATGATTAAATTAATAAAAAATTATTTTATTATTATTTAATAAGTGAATTTAGGTATCAGTCCATTTAGGAAGTTTGTTTAATCCATTAGCATAATAATAAAAAATCATTAGCTCCACTGATCTATTTTTTATTCTTAATTTTGAAAAATTAGAAAAAAAAATATTGAATTACATGTTTGCCTTTAATGAATTTTCAAATAAAAAAAAAGAAGAAACAAAGGAAAGAAAAAGTAATATGCTCCATCAGACCATCTTCTTTGTCTTCGACTTCATTCCCTTAAATTCGAAACCGGTAACCATACTACAAAGCAATGATCAAACTCTTCTTCATCTTTAAATTGCTTCATCTTCTTCATTCGAACATAGAAGATTCAAATTTTGAAAAGGAATCATGATTCATGAAGTTCTAAGATGAAAAACGGAGAGAAGAAACAACCAAAAGAGGAGTCGCCGAAGGCAGTCGCAAATGAAGGGAAACTTTCGAAATCAATACCAGAAAGCAATGACGGGAAGATCTATCTAATTCGTCGGTACAAGTATATCAATTTCATTTTTCTTCCATTAACAAATTTACATTTAATAAAAATTCACATCTTATTATTAAGCTTATCATAAACTCAAAAATTTATTTATCTCCAAACTTTTCATTTTCTATTACGAATTTTGCAAACGGATTTAATAAAAATTTAAAGCCGATCGGAATAAAAAATAATAAAAAACGGAAGTAAACAAGTTCTCATGGACATTTTGCAGGTTAGCAACATATCAGATTATCGTTGCCTTTCTTAGTAGGAAAGATGACATCTTAGTCATTTCACACTATTTTATTTGTCAAATAAGTAAGATGATATTTTAGTCAATTCATATTTTAATTTAATTTAATTTTTTTAAATAAAAAGTAGACTAATATTATTAATAAAAAAGAAAGTGTGGTTGAACTTTTAAATTTTTTTTACCCTATTTAGACTCAATTGCAAAGAGATCATTGGTTAATAATATTTCTTTATTTAACTCACCTCAATATAAAAATTTTTAAATTTTTTTATTTAATATTTAACGATTACAAAAGAGATATATTAATTTATTTAATAAAATGAAAGATTAGCAGGTAGTCATCCGTATCTACACTGTATAAGCTTATATAATAAGCTGTATAAGCCGTATTCTGGAATTGAGCTAAAAATCCTACGTACCCACGTTTTCTTCCGTTGGATTTCGATCGGACGCTTGATATTAGTTCCAAGCACGGGCAAGCACTGAATCCGCTCGTATCCGTATTGTCATTGGGAACATTTCTTTCGACGCCAATAAAAACGGAACCTCTCGCTCGCACTGTAAACCGCTTTGGTTGAATCAGAGTCTCTGCTGCTATCTTCTTCCTAATCGATTCTTGGTTTTTCCGATCCTCAATCCATTCCAAATGGCTAAGGAACCTGTTCGCGTACTTGTCACTGGTGCTGCAGGTACTGTATCATAACATGATCATTACTATGGCTTAGATCTGTTTCTCTTGATCTTGTTTTCGTTAATTTTTTAATTGTATCTATGGATCTATCAGAAAAGATCTCAGAGTTATTTGATCAGTTCAACGAACTGAGATGTGCTGCGAATTCTCTTTTCGATTGTTTATATTTTACTTGTTCATGTACTCGATCGGAAAGGACGCTTAGATCCGCCGGACGAGTTGCCATATTTGGCTTCAGCAGCTTTGTTAGCTTTCTGCTGTTTCTGTTTTATATCGCTCGGATCCAGTAGGATTTGACTGGTTTACTGTAGAACGATGTAATTTTACTGGTTTTATCTGTTCATTTTGCTGAATTAGTCTAGGAAACGATGGGATCTGAACTCGGAAGTTGGAGTTTTAAATAACTGTATGTTGATTTTCTGTGTTAGATATAGACTATAGTAGTATGCTGGAACTTTGGATCAGGTAATACTATATGACTCATTTGGTTTTGATTCATTGGTGGAATGAGAATAGCTAGAATAATTGGAATGAGAATGAGAATAATGTATTCCAACATGTATGTTTGGTTGCTCGAAGAATTGACACATTGATTCTTCAAAGAAGCCGATTCAACTATTTGGTTACGTCAGAAAATTATTTAATTATACCCAAATTCTAATAATTTTACCGACATCTCACAAGTCGGCTCGAGACTCAAACTGACGAGGCCTTCGACCTGCAGAGTAAGTCTAGTAACTCTAAAGGGTCAAAGGGCCCTTTACAGTTCGTCTATTGTTTATCTTACCTTAAACTATTACAAGGTCAAGTTATGATACTTGATGGATCGAAGGCCTATCAACTTGTCAAGTAAACTAGAAGTTATGATACTTGACGAGTTGAAAGCCCCATCGACCTATCGAGTAAACTAGAAGTTATGATACTCGACGGGCCGAAGGCCGCATCGACCCGTCGAGTAAATAAGAATTTATGGTACTCGATGGGTCGATGGAGATTTCGACCCGTCAAGTAAACTACTCATATTGATATTGATATTGATTATTTTTACGATTGAACATGGAAATCATTGCGATAATTCATGAACTGTCTCATTAATTACTTCAAAAAACAAACATATACATTTATCAATCAACACACAATATACATGTATATATATATATATATATATATAATCTAACACTTTTTATTACAAAATACTAAACTTATAATCAAACAATACTCGCTAAATTTCAGTCTATGATGTCTCAAGTTGTTTAATTAAAAAGCCATCTTGGCAACGTGAAACTGCTAGACATAAGTTTTGGATGCAGTTTCAAACATAGGGGGTTCGTTCAGAATTGCCCAGTTGCTGCTAGTCCACCTGCAATGCCCCCACTAAAACATAACCCTACATCAGGATCAATACTAGAAGCTAACAAAAGGGATTAACCTTAAAAAAGATTATTGAACTTAATGTACCAGTCATTTGTCTTGAGAATGTTATTCAACCTTTTGCTTCGATTTCCAGTAATCCTTAATCTCCTCCTTTGTCAGCGATCGATTCTTCTTGTTTTTCACTACACATCACAAACTCCCGCTTGTTAATATCTAATTGCAATCCAAGAAGAAGGAATAGTTTCTTGTTAATACCAAGAAAAATTGCAATCCATCACATATGTTATTAGAAGCACATAGAAGAGGATTATTACTTGATTCGAACGGCTTCAAAGCTCCATACTGTTTCAATGGCGACAGAGATGAGAGTAATTTGTCACGATGGTTGAGAGCTCCAGACTAGGTCACAATGGTTGTGAAGGGGGAAAAAGAAAGAGAATAGTATTTGAGATGATAACCTATTTGTTCCAATTTTTCATAAATCAACGTCAAATTGTGCGTGTTTATTTCTCCGTATTTTATAATCGAGAAATAAACCGCGTTTCTTTGTCTCAAATTTCCGATTTCGACCCTCCCCGGAAAGAAAAGGTGGAAAAAGAATGAAATATAAAATCATTTTTTATTCGTGATGCATTCTATAGCTAACCAAACAATTGAATGGAAACGATTCAATTTCCTAATTCCTAAAGAATGGCAACCAAACGAGCCAATAAGGTCTGCGTACGTCTATTTTTCATTTAACATCATACAAGACCATTGTTTATTGAGATTGAGGGAGCATAGATCATATTTGAAATGGAAATTTTAACAAGCAACAGAATTATTGGCGTCAATTCATGAATTTTTCATCGTTTTGTTCTTTTAATTTTTGTGTACATCTGTCTCTCTCAAACATAACAATTCTCATTCTGCTAATCAGAAACTAGTTTTTTTTTTCGTTTTTTCATGATCTAGATATTCATTGTGGAGAAATGTAGTTTGAGGATCCGTACTTACCAGTATGTATTAGATGCTGCAGCGACTTGATCATTCATTTCAAATATTATATTCACGAACTTTTTTCCCCCTGTTTTTCAGGACAAATCGGGTATGCACTTGTCCCAATGATTGCTAGAGGAGTAATGTTGGGTCATGACCAGCCTGTAATCCTTCACATGCTTGATATTCCACCTGCTGCGGAGGCTCTTAATGGAGTAAAAATGGAACTGGTTGATGCTGCATTCCCTCTTCTTAAAGGTATGTCAATAAGATCTCTACTTGTGCTGAATTGAGTTTACAAACATTAGGGTCACTGGGGCAATTCTAATAACCATGGAAATTTTCTTTTATTAGGTGTTGTTGCTACAACTGATGCTGTTGAGGCCTGCACTGGGGTCAACATTGCTATTATGGTTGGTGGATTTCCAAGGAAGGAAGGTATGGAAAGAAAAGATGTGATGTCAAAGAATGTGTCAATTTACAAATCCCAGGCTTCCGCTCTTGAAAAACATGCTGCTGCAAATTGCAAGGTATGGACTTCTTTTGATTCTGGGTACAAATGAAGTAGTAATTTCATTAGGTTGTGATTTATTTAGAAGTTTAGTCGGACAATGGCATAAATCAATTTGAGGAAAGCACTCTTTTTTGACCATATACTTGTTTTTGTTTGTTTTGACCAAAAACAAATTAAATTAATTTTCTTGCAGGTTTTGGTTGTTGCTAACCCAGCAAATACCAATGCATTGATCTTGAAGGAATTTGCACCATCAATTCCTGAGAAAAACATCACTTGTTTGACACGACTAGATCATAACAGGGCATTGGGCCAAGTTTCTGAGAGACTCAATGTTCAAGTTTCTGATGTTAAAAATGTTATTATCTGGGGAAATCACTCCTCAACCCAGTATCCTGATGTCAACCATGCCAAAGTGAGCACACCATCTGGGGAGAAGCCCGTTCGTGAGCTTGTCAATGATGATTCATGGTATGATGTTGAGCCTTTTTTTTTTGTTTCTTTAATTTATAAACGATGAAAGATATTGGATGATGTTCATTATTGTTTCTCCCTTTCTTTGAAGGCTGACTGGGGCATTCATTTCTACTGTTCAACAACGTGGAGCTGCGATTATCAAAGCCCGAAAACTCTCTAGTGCACTGTCTGCTGCTAGTTCTGCTTGTGACCACATTCGTGATTGGGTTCTTGGAACTGCAGAGGTTGATATTCTCTTTTCAGGTGTTTGTTTATGCTGGGTTGAAGAAGTTGTGTTATCTTATGTTCTCTTCTTTTCAGGGCACTTGGGTTTCCATGGGAGTATACTCTGATGGATCATACAACGTACCTGCTGGACTTATCTATTCATTCCCAGTGACCTGCAAGAATGGAGAATGGACTATTGTCCAAGGTAAGCCTTTGCACTTCCCCCTATGTGAATTTCTCCCAAATAGTGTACTTTCTACTTTCATGTGATTGATTCAGTTGAAATATCTAATTGTTTTGGCCCCTCCTCTCTTTTTGCAGGGCTCTCAATCGATGGGTTCTCTAGGAAGAAGTTGGACTTGACTGCAGAAGAGCTTAGCGAGGAGAAGGCTCTTGCTTATTCTTGCCTCTCTTAAATGGCTGCTTCCTTATTCTAGTTTTTTAGGGTAAGACTGAATTTTACCGCGTGGCCTAGAAGTAGCTGAGTTTTGAATAATGTCATTGTTAAATTAAGGTCCAGAGGAACAGTTAATGGCAACAAAGCTACTTCTGGGGGGGGATTTTAATTTGTTGCAACTCTTATTTGAGGATTTCGCCTACGATTTCTGTTTCTACTGGTTTTGAAAACCATTTGGTGCACACTGACATACAATCCTCGTCACATAACCGTAGCGAGCTTTTGGAAATTTGTTTGCACTCGAAATATGAATGATTTCCTTTTTTTTATTGAACTTTTGGAACTTTAACTACAATTTATGACACTGCGAATTGTGAAAGGTATGTACGATTGGGAAAGAGTACCAAATTTACACCTTCATGTATATTATCAACACCTCAAGTTTTTTATTCTTTGAAAATGAAATGCACTTAAAACTCTGGTAATTCTGGCAGCCCTTCAGCTTCGACAAATAGATTATACCAGAAGTACATGCATTCATCAGCACCAAGGAAACTGTTAATGTATTCCGTTAAGTCAATCGAAACGGGTTCGGATTTGACTTGCACTTCATGGTCATGATGATCATTATCAGAAGCTGTTATTGTTGTTCGTAATGACAAGCTTGAATGCTCATCAAAACTGCTTGTTTCCAGGGTCGTAGTAGTAGTAGTAGAAGAAGTAGCAGAAACGATATCGTTGCAATAGCTCTTGGGTGGTGTATTTGGAGGAACAAGAAGCTCTTGAATGTCTGTGTTAGCAAGTTGAATCTGCCGCTCGAGTCTTTTCTTCAAGTGGGTATGCCAAACGTTTTTAATTTCGTTATCTGTTCGGCCAGGTAATCTTGTTGCTATTGCCGACCACCTTAAAAAAGCAAGCAACTTTAGCTGTATATTTAAGACATGATTATATATTCACATGCATACTAAATTTAGAATGATGATTTTGAATTAAAAAATACCTATTCCCAAGCTTTTGATGTAGGCTAATGATGGTATCTTCTTCCTCTTTAGTGAAGTTTCCTCTCTTTATATCCGGTCGCAAGTAGTTCGTCCATCGGAGTCTGCAACTCTTCCCGCATCTTAAAAGACCTATACATACAGATCCAAATGGAAAAAAAAAAAATTAATATCAGACACTAGTTCTTGCTTTGAGAGTCACTCTAATTTTAATCCGATTTGGCGATTAATAGTCCACGTACCGGCTTGTTTCGGAAGGGCACGCCAGTTCGAATGGCCGTGTTTCTGGATGTAAGAGATCAAGATACTATCTTCTTCATGAGTCCACGGCCCTTTCTTCAATCCCATCTTCTCACAGCAAGGAGCTCTCCCCATTCTATAAGAGTTTTGTTTGTTTTCTCTATTTTTCTTTAATACAAAATGATTAAGGAGGAGGTTGCTAGGCTGCCTATTTATTCCAAAGAGATTCCACGGATTGAATAGGTAGTGTTCAAAAGTGATGGCTGTTTCCGGGAAAGAGGATGATCTGAATATACCTCGTAATTTATTATTGCCTTTGTGGAGATTTGATATTTGGTTATGAAAAGTCATGTACAAATCATGTGACTCGTAAAAGCTCACGTGGAATTTTCAATCCGACAAAACATCATGGCGTTATCTCCTTTTACTATAAATTTAAATCGTTGTTTGATGTGTCTAAGTAAGAGTGTCAGTGATGGTTGTATGACATGTCACTATAAATCTTATTAATACAAAATTTTTCCCTGATTACAAAATTTTTGACTGGTCCCTTCTATTATTCCTTCATCGGTTCATGGCATGCTTGTAGTTCCAGTAGTCAAATTCGGCGGGCTGTTCCTTTTTCTGTTCCCCCTTCTCTTTCTTTATATCTTTTCTCAATATTTGATAGTCAACGAGAACTTGTAACTCATTTTTATTACAAAATTTGAACTACATTGCCTGTTTTTTTTTTTTTTTTTTTTTTTGTTGATTCGAACCCGACCTCAAATTTGAACTAAATTGCCTGCTTATTATTTAGAAAGACTAACCATTTTTCCAAGTCTACCTGCAATTTGTTATCCCTTGACTAATCCATGATTAATTAGTCAATCCACCACTCGCTAACGTCGCTTTCGTTTTCTTAATTGTGATGGATTCTTTTTTTTTTTCTTATTCTAAATTTATTTAATAATGTTGTGAAATCGCTCTCTCTGAAATTTATTATGGTGGAAGATGTGTTGAGAAAATTTTCGGATTTAAAAAAAAAAGGGGCTGAAGCTTGGCCCATTAAAGTGAAATGAGCCTAGGAAGATCAGATGGCAATCGTCAAATGGACACCTTTTGAATCCTAATATGGGCTTAAAGATTTTTAATGATTGCAATCTCCAGAACTGTTGCATGTTCTTGGGCCCTTGGCCCGTTACAGCACGACGTCGCTTTTTGTCCTGTTAGAGGACGGCAGGATGCCATGAAATTGGCGGGTTTTTTTCTTTTTCAGAAAACGAGTCGGTACAGCACGCCTCTTTTCCTTTCTTCTTCTTTCTGTATCTTCTCCTTCAAAATTTAAGCATTCTCTTGATATATTTTCGGTCGCAGCAGCTATGGCTTTCACAGAGGTAAATATTCCGTACGATTTTCTTCGATTGCTTTCCTTACCTAGATCTAATTTTATTTTTTCTGATTTTCTACGTGTTATTTAGGATTCTATATTTCAATTCGATCTGATATACGATAAATTCAATCTGTTGTTTTCTAATCTGATTATAGTTGTTCGTCGATTTCATCTACTATCTGATCAGTGATCACTGTTTTTGGTAGTCATCGGTTCTGATTACCACGGTGCTTAGATTTCTCTAATGGTAGGACGAGGAACTGTTTTATTCTTCTGCTTTTTTTTTTGTTAATTTCGTACAAAACTTGATTGCAGTGGTCAAATGGAGTGTCATTGGATTACAGACGACATTAGGATTCTTTCTAGATAGGTGGATTATCGAAATCGGAGTTTAGTTTTGACTTTCTATGTCAATAGTGGTATATTGTTGAAATCATTTTCAAGTTTCACTGATTGTTGGATGATTTGATTTGACTGAGAGTTAGAGAAGAAACTAAGTAGCGGCTGGCTTGGTCAAATCCAAATCAACAACATTTGAAAGAAAATAGTGAAATAGTAAATTGAATTCCATTCGTTTGTTCAATCCAGCTTTTAGTATCCTGTGCAAGTAAATCGTGAATACTGTGTTCAAATTTTCGAATTGCCTCAGGATCCTGTTTCGTTTTAAAGAGCCGAAATCGTAGCTACTTAGTTTCGGCCTTTTTGTTCAATTTTTCTTGTCAAACTTAAGCATGCTTGCTTTTGCCCCAAACGAACGCATCATTTGGCATATGATGTGTTTTGGTAGAAAGGGATATATCGTTATTTGAATTTTAAGACTGATGCAAAGAAAAATGAAGTTGTGAGAGAAAAAATAGGAAGTGTCGCTGAGAATTATGATGTGTTGACTGCTTCATGCCTGATAATGATTTGTGATATGCTGTGTTAATGTTATGAATCTCTACCCTCAATAATAATTGTTTAGATGGATTATTTGATCAGACAGTATTGATTATGACGTATGTGTGTGCATAATACTATTGATTCCATGTTTGCCAACTGCTAACATACTTTACCCAAAAAACAAAAAATAAAAATTGCCAACATACGTTACTCAATTGGAGAACTGCACCTAAAAGTTTTGAGCAAAGGATACTATATCTCCCTAAATTACCCACTTTGTTAGATTTAACTCTCTTAAACTACTAAACTGTCATCCTCTACTAGGTCATAATTTCTCCTATTTATGGCTGTTTTTTAGCGTTATATTTGCGTAGTTGACGGGGATATATTTAAAATATAGTAATTTAAGAAAGCCAAGTCTAACAGAAATGGTAATTTATGGGTTAAATTATGACTTGATGGGGGGAAATTGTGATATGAAGATAATTTAGGGAAATAATTTATAAATATTGTAGATCAAGAGAATTAAGTCTAACATGATAGTAATTTAATGAGATAAAAATATTGTTTGGGCAAAAAAATTTCGTAGTTTGAATTAAACATATACATTATTCTCATGTTGACTGTAACTGTGTATATATATATATATATGAATGAACCATATTTTTGTTGAACCAAAAAAGGAAATAGATAAACATTGACCACATGGCTTGGCTTACCTATGATGACTAATAAGGTCTCTACGGTTTCTCGAAGAGCCCAATAAGCTATCTCCTCATCGAATTTTCCTTTTAACAAATCCAAGAGGAGGTCCCCTCTGCTTTCTGGCTCAAATATCCGATTCAAATCATTTCAAGAAAACTTACCCTTACTCTCTAACTCATCATCTAAATAATTAGTTTCTTCCATGACGTAAACAAAATTTGCCCCCTTCATTGATAGCTCAAATGGTAATAACGGATAACTCTTTAACGAGAATAATGTTTAAGTTCTTGTACCAAGAAAATAAAAAATGTTGCACCAATGAGGAAAATTATTGTGCCGATATTCTTGTAAATTTTGGAGTCGATTCTGAATTTAAGGATCCTCATAATTTTCTCTTAGTTCCTATATCTTATTCTTAAAGAGTTAAGATAGTATTTTTAATATATCTTAGTGATATAGTGGAGCATATTGCCCCCCATCATGATATAATACGCCGAGGAGTTCCCCAATTAAAACAAAAAAAGTGGTTGGTGACCATTATAGCTCCCTGTACCTGATGCTTGAAGCCAATTCATATATATAGTATAAAATATCATATTCTTATCATTAAAATCAAGCCAAAAGACAAACACCAGCTGTAATTTTTTAGTTTTTAACTGTAAGCTAATGAATTAAATTGTATGACATTGATTAGTTTGCTTTCGATCAGTACGATGGAAACTAAAATATTGTCAGTTAATTCGAAGACTCCGGTTCAAAACCTTTGGTCACGATCAGCGTGAAGTACAGAGTGGTTTTTTTTTGTTTTATTTATTTTGAAAAAAAATTATATTTGCACTGGAATTTCGTAGCAAGTCCGCGTCAATTTCTCAAAGATAAATATTGAAAAATCGTATATATTCAAACTTGAATTATATTATAAACTTAAATAAATAAATTTCGTCTCGTATAAAAAACGCATATTCCGAAAATTCACCATACAGGTGTAAATGCTGCCATGGCTGTAACAGAGTTTGTAACCGACTACAAAACAAACTTATAAACAGAAAATCAAAACTTCCGTATCGACTTATCACAACTTCCGTAGAAAAGTAATGAGCCAGGAATTGAGGTGGAACTACCAAGTTTGCGAAGAGATTGGCCGGGGACGGTTCGGCACTGTTTTCCGGTGCGTCTCTGAAACTTCCGGCGAATCCTACGCTGTCAAGACCATCGACAAGCGCATCGTTTCGGCTGGTGATTCACTCGACGCCCAATGCCTCTTCGCGGAGCCGAAGATCCTCGAGCTTCTCACACCTCATCCTCACATTCTTACTCTACACGATGTGTTCGAAGACGATTCGCATCTTCATATGGTTGTGGATCTGTGCTCTCCTTCCGATCTGCATCACCGAGTCACGCTCGGAGTCTTCACCGAGTCAGAAGCGTCTTCGATCATGTCTCAGCTCATGCATGCTGTGGCTCACTGCCACCGCCATGGAATCGCTCACCGCGATATTAAACCGGATAACATTCTCTTCCAGAGAGATCTCGTGAAGCTAGCCGATTTTGGATCTGCCGAGTTTTTCAGGCCGGGGGAGGAGTCCATGACCGGAGTGGTCGGAACGCCCTATTACGTTGCTCCCGAGGTGCTGTCTGTAAGTAATTACGGGGAAAAGGTCGATGTGTGGAGCGCCGGCGTCGTTTTGTACATAATGTTAGCTGGATTCCCGCCTTTCTTTGGAGAATCGGCGGTGGAGATCTTCCAAGCGGTTCTCAGAGCGAATCTGAGGTTTCCGCCTAGGTTCTTCCAATCTGTATCACCGGCGGCCAAGGATTTGCTTAGGAAAATGCTTTGTAAGGACGTCTCCCGAAGATTCTCTGCCGATCAAGTTCTAAGTAAGTCTTCCTTTGCTTTTGTTAAATTCGAAATCTTCGCTCTACATACATCTTGTTTGGTTGGTGAGAAAATATTGAAAAATTATAAACTTGATTATAAAAAACACCTCTCTAAACTCAAAATTAATCTCTGTTCGCATCTCAAATCAATACTCGTCTTGTACATACTCTCAATCATACTATCTAGTAGCATTAATTCCTTCAACATAGCCAAACTTTTTGAACACTCAAAAGTTTGTTTTCAATCAAAACGATTCTTAACTCTCCGTTTCGTCAATTTCCTTGTTGTTGGGAATTTAGTTCCAGTCTGTTCAGATATTAATTCTTCCGATTTGATTAAAAAAATGTTACAAACAGAATCGGTGAAAGTAGAGAACTAATATTCTATTGTTGTTTGCAGGACACCATTGGATAACAAACTGAGGAAGTCCAAATAACTGAATGATCGATCTCTATGGTGAAGTTGTCCAGCAGCGAAGGCATTCCCACTAAAGCATAGATTAGGAAAAGGAAAGCAAAAAAAAGTCGCAAATTTTGCTTAGCTAAAATGGTTTTTTCATTTTACATTAGAGTTGGAGTGTATAAATAGAGTTCCGTGAACTGCAAAACGTTTTGCGCTACTAGAGAGAATAACATGTCTATATATAGTTGTAATGTTCAAGTAGAAGAGGCAAAATCGTGTTTCTAGTAAATTGTATAGAAGTACAGTTCTGAATGGGAGTTTCCAGTTCTTATAATATTTATTTCTATGCTATTTGTTTTTTATTAATTGGAGTCCTCTGCCTAAGATAAGGGGAGGAATTTTCTGAACCCCGTTCTAGAACATGCTTATCCCAAACTCCAGTCTCTTTGGGATTCCAAATTAACAAATAATTCCATCCAACGTGCGTTTGGGGCCCCACCCATCTAAATGGTCGCGGGTTTTGCACTCTGATTTGCATGTGTGGGTCCCTCCACCACCGGCTCTCTCTTTATGTTACTTTGTCAGTTTTGTTTGTTTGTGTAGTAGTAGTAGTAGTAGTAGTAGTAGTAGTAGTAGTAGTTGGACTGTGATTTGCTTTGAAAAATATTCGAAAATGGAAATAGATGGGGCCCGCTCTTGTTTGATAAATCAATTAGGTGCCCATCTCTTATTGTTACGATGGTCTCCCTATTCCGTACCTCATTCCGTAATCTGTACGGCTGTGATTAGTAACGATTTCGAAAATCGTATGTTTTGAAACATGGAAAACGGTTTTGCTTCACCGACAAATTCATTTGACTGTGGAAAAGAAAAAAAGTCAAAAAAACGTTTTCTCAAAACAAAGCTAAAAACCCAGCAAAAATTGAAATGCAAAAACAATTCTTACTTGTTTTTGCTTTACTTTTCGAATTTATTCACCCTTTTGCACTGTAGATCTTCTATCTTTTTCCCCTGCGAAGCTGTCCTTGTTCAGTTCGTTCAATACTCTTCTTCACCCATTTCCATCAACCCACCGCAGACTTCCTCACCTCTTTCACCTGCAGCTTCTCCTACTCTCTCTCAAAATTGTGACCATTTTCATCCATCACTATTTATTACAATCCCGCGAAGGTCTTGAATAATTGCTGTGAAGTTCTCTCCCTAAGTTCCGGTTCCAAATTTTTTTCTTTTTTTTCAAAACCAATTGTCACGGCTCATCTCTCATCCCCGATTCCCCTTCTTACTCAGACGAACCATAGGCTTTTTGGGACCCAGATCTGGCCTACCTTCACGGAGTTTGATCCAGAGGCTGTATTTCCGGTAAGCATCTCCCTTCTTATTGTGGTTACCCTCGGATTTTTGTTACCATCATTATTCCCCCAAATCGTAAACCCTAAATTTAAAGATTGGTTCCTCCTCTGGAAAATTCAATTTTTTAGGACGGAGACAGTTGTTGTTAACATCAAACCATGCTTTAGTATCAGCCTGTTAACATTTTCAGAATACTTTGCTATGTAGCAACCAAACCATGGGGTGTTAACATCAAACCATGCACTGCAGTAATGTGTGTTTATTTCACTGTAAAAATATGTTTTGTTGCATGAGGTTTGTGTTAACATCAAACCATGATGAAGTGACTGTTTTTCCCTATTATTTCAAAGAGACTTGACTTTCAGAATTCTTTGCTATGTAGCACTAAGACCATGCGGTGTTAACATCAAACCATGCAGTGTAGTAATCTATGTTTAGTTCACTATAAAATGTGTTTTGTGGCATGATGTTTGTGTTAACATCAAACCATGATGAAGTGATTGTTTTTCCGAGATTATCATGTTACCTAATGAAGTGAACACCCTTTTACAATTTTTTTTGTTAATTGAATAAGTAATTTGAATTGTTGTTAATTATCATGTTAAAGAAAATGAATGTGAAGTGAAGGTATGTTAATATGTAGTATTTAAGGTGTAGGTCTGTAACTAACATGACAGTGAAGTTAGGGTCTGTTAATTGTGTTAACTATTTAAGGTGAAGGTGTATTACGGTGAAGTGAATGTGACTTAAGGTGAAGTGAATAACTGTTACTATAATTTATAATTCGCTGTATTTAAGGTGAAGTTTACTGTGTCTGTTAATACCGCATTGTATGATGTGTGGTTGTATAAACTTTTCTTCTTTTGTAGTAGACTTATTAAGTTGTAAATCTTTATTAAAACAGATGGCAGGAATGGAGTCACAGAAGTCGTCCTGAGGAGAGATTATGGAATTCAGCATTAGAAGAATCTCTTGTTGACATATTGACGTACGCGATGATGAAAGGGACATGTATCTGTGACACACTAAACCGGTGTTTGGTTTATAAGTTCAACATTAAGCAATTGAAACAGAAGGTGCAACGTCTTAAGCAAAGATTAAATGTTTATACATCACTCTTAGCTGAAACCAGGATCGGTTGGGATGACAATACGAACAACGTTCTCATTGCACCTGCTCATCGGGACATGCTGATAGCGGTAATATATCCCACTCTTATTGATTGTTTGTGATTCATTATGAAGATAATGCATGAACAACCTGTCTATAGTATGTGAGTATATTGGCTACTTCTCTCTATGTTTTGCAGAAAAATAAGGCATACAAGCAGTTCAAAAAGAAGGGTTGTGAGAACTATGAGAAGTTAGGGGTTTTGTTTGGAAAGGCATCAGCCAGTGGCACACTCCGTCACTCCTCCTGTAACTGAGTACCAGACGGCGATGGGGAGAATGACTTCATGGATGAGTTCCAAAACAACATCGTCCACAGCATCCCTGCCGGTAATCATATCGTTGGATGACAAGGAAGTTGTAACGGGTTTGGATTAGTTCATATGAGGATCTCCTTGTCGGACGAGTGAGTATGTCATTGCCACACCAAAGGAATCTGTTCACAACCCCTCCACTGCATTCCGAGCTTCCATAGTTGCATCCTCCGGGTTCAACTAATCCACCATTCACCGCTCCCGTGGTGTTACCCGTCCTGTCATCACGGCTGCTGCTCCGCATCCTGGTAGTGGACAAGAAAAGGCTCCCAAGAGGAACAAGAAGCAAAGTTGGGCTAAGGATTTACAAGACTGTTTTGAAACCTTTACCCACCAATCAAAGGAGAAGGCTGAATGTTAATAGGATCATAGCTGAAGGGAAAGATGTGCATTATGCTCATTCAGGCAAATATACCGCTGAAATAACCGGGTCCAAGGTAACCCAACCGGTAAAGAAGGAATGTAGTATCACTGAGTCTGGTGTGGTCCTGAATGCTATCCCTGATCTTCCCATTACAACTTTCAGCCTTGCAGTCTGGTTCATCAAAGTTAGTGCCACCGACCAGGAGTTATTCATGGTCATAACTCCAGTTCGAATATGAAATACTGGAAATTTCAAATTACAGTCATAGATTGATGACTGTCACGAGAGACCGCTTGAGATATTTTGAACAATCGTAATAATGTATGAGTTCAATTTATGATGACATATTTCATTGTTGTTATCTTATTTCTAAGTACGCCGGAGATGCTATTATCAAATGTTTTCTCAATTATAAATATGAGTTCCAAGTATAATCTAATGTGAAGGTGTTAGCATTACTATTTTTTGAATCCCTAGTCAAAGAGTCTGACTTATACTATCACGTGTCCGCTCTTATCATTTCACATCTTAAAACATGTTCACACTTTACACTAGGAATCATATTCCATATGGTACAAGAGTCTGACTTGTACCATTCATTCCCTACGAAGTCAAATAGAGTGACTTGTACCATATATTTCCCTACCAAGTAATAACCATACAAATTACTGTTCTTTTTGTTAAGTCCATAACAATTCATGCTATTATCCATCTCCACGCTACTACTCTTGGTACCGATTTTTGAACATGCATGCTGATTCTTGGACTAGTGAAGAAGGCTCACGCAATACAATTGCCGCATTATATGTAATTTCGGGTTCAATGCACGGCTGTATACATCTACAATGAGAGAGAATCCCTGACGTAAATTCTATTGATGTCCGAGCTTCCAGGTAAGGCATTAATTACGTGTTCCAATGTTAGCAATATACATATACCCGTATAGCTCATGGATTTGCCTTTCATTTTTTCCCTAGAGAAATATATGTGATTTCTTCCTTTGGCATGACATACCTATTTCCCTAACTTTCAAAGCGATATTCAACAACCTAGTTGATATCGTTGCTCGCGTGGGCTTTTTGCCTATATAGGCCATGAATGAAGAGCGTGGTTTGTCAGACATTGAAGATTAGATATTATATTCCATTCATAAAGAGTTCAAATCAAATGGGTCCATTAATTTCAACTTCAAGCAGGCTCAGCTATCTTAAGGATGATTATCCGACCAAAATGACAATGGAGTTTCGACACACACAAAAAAAAAAAAAAAAAAAAAGCATCCAAGAAAGTGCCCTACAATCCATGAAGAAGATGCTGAATTAGAAACTTGGATTGTTTCGTTTGTCTATCCAGGGGACCAAACGGCTTATGAGTCCTGACAAGAGTCGGAAACTACCAGGAAATTCAGGGACAGTAAAGTAAAAAACCTTTAACGTATATATAATTGACTAATCCATTTTAACGTTTATATTAATTTTAAACCATCACATTATACATAAAATACACATCTATCAAAGACACGGTCAATATATAAACACAAGGGCTAACATTGGAAAGATGGTAGTTCCTTACTGATGTCTTGATGGCAATGTCATGCTTACATCGACGAGGATTTCTAATATGAAGATTCAATCATTCAAACATAAACTTTTTTTTATTAGTTTTCTTTTTCTAGTTCGGCAGCATACATAAAAAAACAACATTTAGCACCCATTTGTACCAAAGCAGAGGTTGTTAAAACAACAAAAGATAAAAGACTTAAATGTAAAATCTAGGGGACCTTATTGCATCAGTTCAGACTGTACGAGAAGCAAAAGAACTTCTAGAGCCATGTGCCAGGCCTTTAGATCACTCATACGGGAACAGTTCTAGTGTCGTAACTACCTTCCTGCGGGGGTTTTGAATCCGAAGTTACTTCCATTTCTTCCTCAGCTTCTCCAGACATTTCCTCAAGCGATTTTCCCTTTGATTCTGGGACCAAGAAAGTGAACATCACTCCAAGGGCATTGATCACACCAAGAACAAGAAGTGTCTTTTTAACTCCAATCCCCTTTTCGGCATATTGAAATCCAAATGCTCCAACAATTGCCCCTGCCTTTCCAGCAGCAGCTGATATACCGTGGCAGGTAGATCTTAGCCTTGCTGGGAAAATCTCAGCCGGTACAACAAATGTCGTGGCGTTTGGCCCAAAATTGGCGAAGAAGAATGTCAGAGAGTACATTATAACAAAACCAATTCGGTTTGCTTTTAGAGTCCAGTGGTGGTAAGGGATGGCCAAGGCAAACATGAAAACGGTCATGAAGAAGAAGCCCATTAATTGAATTGCAAATCTTCCTATTTTGTCAATCAAGGCAACTGTAAACCAATAACCTGGAACGGTGCTGCAAAGAGCTATGAGAGTTTGAGCCCTTGCAATTTTGTACACTTCCTCAAGAGCATTCATGGTTTTCGCGTCTGGAAGCCAGCCTATAGCAGTGAAGATGTCCTTCTGAAATAGATTTTGACTGTAGAAAGCTATGTCCAATAGGAACCAAGTGGTGGTGGTTCCAAGCAAGTGAAACCCATGGCGGCGTAAAAACTGCTTTGTGAACAACCCGAAATCGTTGGATTTATCCTGGGCCTGATCTATTTTTTCCTGTTCCGCTTCTAAATCAACCTGCATTACTCGGGACATATCGGCTGCAGCTTGTTTAGCATTCTTGGCTACCAAAGCCGTGTACCGAGCAGTTTCAGGCATCTTCATACGCCAGTAATAAGTAAGCAGAGCTGGCAATGCACCGAACATAACGATAATCCGCCAAACATAATCAGCTTGGGGCACAGTGGAGCCCACTGGATCAAGTTCATATGGAAGGACATCGTATTTAGCCTTGAAAGCTGCTGAGACTATAATTGCAACCATGCCACCGGCTAAAATCCCAAAGCCTTGCATAGCAAAGACTGCAGCAATGAAAGCACCTCGAGTCTTCTTGTTGGCATATTCAGACATGATAGTCGCTGAAAGTGGGTAGTCACCACCAATGCCAAAGCCGAGCCAAAACCGGAAAAAGCAGAGAGTTGTAATAACAGCTGTAGGGTCTTTGCTAAAAGAGAGACCAGAACCAATAGAGCAAAGAACCATCATCATAAGGGTCATTCCATAGACCCGTTTCCGGCCCATTTTGTCGCCGAGCCAACCGAAAAACAGTTGCCCTGCAAGGGTCCCACAGAAGGCAACTCCAGTGACAGCAGATGATACATTTGAAGGCAACACACCAGGTCTGCTAGAGCCTTCTTCGTAGTAGTAAATGCGTCCTAACAGTTTCGTCACGAGAGAGATGCAAAACAGATCGTAAGCATCCGTGAAGAACCCCATCCCGGCAATCACAATAGCTGTGAAATGGTACCATTGCGTTTTCGCAACGTCTAGTGCATTCAGCACTTGTAACTGCTCTCTTGCCATCACTAACCTTCTTCTTAATCAAAACTTCAGCTCCTTCACTAATTTAATCCTGAAACATATAGAACAGAACATGCGTCAGTGTTTAGGGGTTGACCCACCAATGTGTAACACATACGTTAAGGTATCTAGACACACAATTTTCCCAACCAATCAAGCATAGGCTAAGCTCTTAAAGTAATTAACGTCCGGGTTGATTTCTCATACCAAGACTACACGTCATGCACATGTTACAAAAGAAGACAAAGAAACATAAAATTTTATATCATGCCGCGGTCCGACCAGCAAAAACTATTAGGTTGTCTGTCAGTCTGAGAAGAAGACAAAGAAAGGAGAAAAGTTTCGACGAAACTGAATATTTTAACGTGTGGAAGTCCTAGAGTTGAGCGCCCACTTGACTACGAAGGATGGATAAGGACAAACAAAATGAGAGGCGTTCTAGAGAAAAGAACATTGTAAGTCAGTGTGTCGATCAATAAAGTGAGCTGTTGTTGAAATAACATAATTATAATACTACATAGCCGAATTCATAGGAAAAATCGTCAAAACTGACGTTGTTTTCCAATGTTTCCTAATCTCCTCTGTTTTTCTTAAATACAGATATAGCAGGAACTCATTTGGTTGCCCAACAAGTAGATGGATTAGATAAACGTGAGTTTGCCCTCTTTTGTCATAGAATTCAGTTTCTTTCCAGAAAATCATTTAGAGAGCAGGCAAGTAACACCAGAATCTGGAGAAAGTGGCTAAAATGAAGCAAGCAATGACAGGAAGTGAAAAATTACACACTTTTTTTTTTCTCCAATTTATGAAGTTTGTAAAACATTCAAAAACTTTGAGCTTGTTATTTTCTTTTCACTTCGCCATAGTTTCTGTATAAAATAGCAGTGAGAAAAGAAGCTATTCTACCATAAGAGCAGACGGAAACCTCTTAAAAGTTCTTGAAAACTAAAAACCAGAGAAGTAAGAACTTGCTCCTGAAATTTCCCTCCAATTTCAGTGGATGAATCCAAAGAAACGGAAAAAAAAAAAAGAAGGAGAAATAAAGTTCAAGAATCAAGATATTCTGGTTCAAATCTCTACCTGTGCTTGTGTGAATCACTTGTAGAATAAAACTATAAACAAAATAGGAAGCAGAAGTGAATCAACGAACATTAATACCTTCAGAGAGAAACCAGTCGATAGTTTAAAGTAAGTAAATGGTAAAGAAGGGAGAGAATGGTAGGAAGAAGTAGCCTAAACGCACAGAAGTCTAGAGAGAGAGAGACTTCCTCTAGAGCGAAAGATGGAAAGAAAGGGAAGAGGAAAAATGTTGAGATGGAGGGAAGAGAGGGGGGAGGGTTAGTCCCTTATTTAAAGGGCAGATGACACTCTCCCTCTCGGCACTCACTTTCTTATATGGAATCTGTCTCTAAAATATATACAAATTTCATTAACTAATTGTTCGGACTCAAATAGTTTTTAAATAAAAAATAAAAAAACTAAAATCATATAATTAAAATAATATATTATATTTCTTGATAAAAAAATATATATATATATAATTAATATTTATAATTAAATTTAAGTAATTCTAAAAATAAAATGATTTATTCATATTAATTTCAAGTTTATGCGGGGAGTCGATGATTCAAGGTAATGTGGAAGGAAGTCTTACTAAAACGCGGGAGGGCAATAAAGGCATAGATTAAAAATATCATTATCCCGTGAAAATAATAAATAAATAAATAAATAAATAAATAAAAAGGGGTAACGGTCAAAGTTTGGTCGAATTTGCCGTCACAATATTCCTTCCAAAAATAACTAACGACTTCTATTTATATTTTCTTACCTGAATTCGTAGGTTAGGTTTTCACGTGGCTTACAGCGAAATAATGTCCGACCGAATAACAAAATGAATTTACTATTTAAGAGGGATGTCTTAAAATTGTACAGTTGTTGAATTGTGATTGCTTATGTATACGTAAGCATGATTAAAAATTAATTTGATGGGCCACGTGGTGGACTACCCAGTGTTAAGGTCCATGACTCCGGCCCAATAAGAAATTCACCACGAGTAAAGGAAATAATTGTGTGCTACATTTCCGAGACTAGCCGTCGCCGACATAATGAAATTGTGTGCTACGTTTCGATTAGCCGAAAAGAGTAAAGGAAACTCAAAGTCTATGGGTCGACGACTGTCCTGATCCCGTTTATCCCAGATGGCCATAACTCACATTCATTTGCCAGTTTACCCACTCAACGGGTCCAATAGCTGAATGACATCAACGGGTCGGGTTGAATTTGTTTGAATAAGAATAAAATTAAAATAAATAAAATTAATATTAATATTATTTAATTTGATTTTTAATTGGATTAAATATTATTTTTATTTTTTTTAGAGATGAAAAGATAATTTTTTTTTTAAAAGTGTCTTATGATATTGTTCATTTATTTGTGTGTTTTATTTATTTATTAATTAATTAATTAAATTTTATTGTGTATCACTTCAATCTTAAGAATACTTAATAGATGAACGAAAATTGTTTTTTTATTAATTATTTTCTGTATAATCAAACTCAATAAAATTATTAATCTTATTATCATTTTTTTTTTCATTTTTTCTAAACACAAACTTCTTATAAAAAATATTTTTTTACTTATTTATTTTCTTATTACTATTTTATATGTTAAATTTAGACTTTAGATTATATATCGATATTTGTATGAATATTTGATCAGCAAATGAGAAACCATTTAACGAAATTAAACGGACAAATTATTCAATCTTAACCTACAAAAAGATTTATATGAACCAAAAAAGGAAATTATTACGAAACTAGCCAGCTCTATGGGGGAAAAAAAAAAAAAAAAAACAAGAACAAGGATTCGTGATAATCTATGATGAGAGCTTAGTGTTTGTGTTGTGAATGAGGTGGAAGAGGTAGCCAAAAAATAAAACAAACCCGCAACGTAATTAGAGAGGGAACCGGATTCATGCTTATAGAACCGTAACTCCTTCCTATGTACAGCTAGCTCTTGATTCCTTTTTTTGTTTTTTTTTTTTCTTTCTTTCTTTCTGCCGAATATTTCTTTCTCTCGTTCTTGAATGATGAATCTATTTCTTCGCCTCTTTGCAAATAAATCAGAATTTCAATGGAAAATGGAAGGATATATGACCCGTACATATGATTCAATTAAGTTTTGAATAATCAAGAATTCCGTTTTCTTTTTTACTAAAAGAATCTGAACTAAAAAATTTGTGTTTGACTTGATCGTTATTTACCAAAAGACTAGAAATAATATATGTGAACGAGAAAGACAAATAATTAATGATATTATCCTATAAAGATCAGTGGAAAGAAAGACGAAATATTTTTTTATTACTTATATTCATTAGTATTTGAAGAGAAATTTTTATATGTATATATTATTCATATATTATTTTCGATAAATGATATCGTATTATATATATATATATATATATATATATATTTGATTATGAAAATAATCATATGAGTTATATGTTTATAAGAAAATTTGCGTCTGTCATATCTAATTTTTACTCGCTTGATATATTAATATCAGGATAGAGATAGAATCAGAAAAATATTATATAAAAAAATATTAGAACTATTTTTTGTTGAATTAATGAAAAAAAAAAGGCAAAAGTTTTTTTTTAAAGATCTATTTATAAAAAATCTAAGAAATTTTTTTAATTTAAATAAAAATTAAGAGTCATCTCTTCCCTCCTTATCCCCCTTTCCCTCCACTCTTGGTTTCCCTTCATTAAACATCAAATAAAATAGAACCGTTTTTAGTAGAATTTAATGCAAAAAAAAGGTAATGTGTCGTCAACCGTTTACTTTCGAGGTGGCCTGCCAATGTTGAAAGCCAGTGATACATGGAATACACATGGACTTGCAAAACCACGATGAGACTTCTTTTTCGGCTAATGATGTTCGAGTGCCTCTCTAGTGTATAGTTTTAAGTACAAAGTCTCTAGATTAGGTATACTTCCTATCTAAGTCATAAACTATATTCAACTTTACAAAGCTGATTGGATAAGGTATACTGACCAATCTTGGTCAATACTGTTTGTCTACATCGAGCTAATCAGGCCGAAAGAGTCCTACCGGGGTAACCTAGATTATAATTGATCAGCTGCTCACTAACGTAATGCCTTGTTTATTAGGTTATGGTGTTCTAGTTAACTGACGTAGGGTCAACTCAAGGAAACAAGCCACAGAAGACAGTGGTCCTAAACTTAATTTAATCTACCAGTAAAATTATTGATCCAGATGTTCCACCCTCTTACCCGTGGAGTAGCCAGCCCAGAACTCATACACCTCGCGCACTCATGATTTCCTCTCTTGTTATCCCACGTGATATATTATTATAGTCAACTACAGCTTGGTCTTTAATTAGTACCTCCTCATATCATGAACTAATTTTTACGCCCATTTCAATCTAGTTTAAGAGGAATCAAGTACGTTAAGTACTTAACTTATGGCCATGGACTATAATTCACGCCTGACCTTCTAAGGTCCAATGAACTTCAAACTTTAGAGGTGAGAGGCCTTTATCTTAAAATATGATAAATGATCACCTATGAGATTCGATTTGATAGAATATGCCGACTCTATTGGGTCAGATGCCAAAATGCTTCAATAAGTTAGACGAACTATTAATCGTTTGAAGTTATATAATTAATAATCAGAATAAATAATATTAATTATATGAGTAATTGATGATCGGCATATATAAAAAAGTATTAATAATTATTAATAAATTTAATTATCTATTATTAATATTATTAATAAAAATATATCCCAAAAGGATAAAAAATATATATACACGCATAATCATTTTTAAGTATCTAAGAAATATTTAATCTCTCCCATTAAAATAGTATCATCAGAAATAATCGTAATAATAAATTTTTTTTATTTTATATATTATGACTGAATTGATATAATGTTAAGGAACATACACAAAATTTATCTTCATCAGCCACTATGCACTTTCCAACGTCACATTAGTCGTGTGTTAAATTTAGCATGCTAGCTAGCTAGTTCGTGCCCAATAAGGCAATATAATCCCATACGTTTTCATGGGCATGTTAGTGCCATAGAATAATGCCACTTTCCGACCTTGTATTGAGGGTGAGTACTCATTAGAAACAAGAAATCTACATATTGCATGTTAGGCCACGACTTAGTGCGTCAAAGTTGAGCCACTTCTAGCTACTTCTTCTTCCCCTCTCTTAAGCGTGATGTATACCAAATTGATCACACTTACTCTTTGTCCGAACTTATCACGAGGGCTGTTCGTATGTTATTCACTATTAATCCAAACCGTTTACTATGTGCTAGATGTGATCGTCTCTATTCATGCAAGTCTCTATTCATGCAAATGAATATGGTTTAGGATTTAGGGACATAGCCTACAAACAAGGTGGAGGGAGGAATAGTGGGGATGAATATTGTTCACACTCATTTTTTTTTAAATTAAGATTTTATAAATAAATTCTTAAAATGTTAATTAAAATTTTATTTTATCCATCTTATTGAGCCAAAATTTTAGCCACTCTCAATTCAAGACTTCACGTCAGTTGTGTAGTTGAACCGGGGGGGAGTGATCAACCCCGAATCAAGTGTCACTTGCTTATGGAGTTATGAGGCGTGTCTACCGAAGTTGAGGAGCCAAGGGCGGTGGATTAGATCATGGCTGAGATGAGACTGAGGCTGACCACGACACCCACTTGTGTACCTTCGGTCTGAGGCAAGGCTCAAGGGGCAAGGCTGAGGAATAAACAGATAAGTATGGGGTATCTTTCCAACACCTGAGTGTGGAGGATATCTATGTAGTAACATAATGAGGTGGACTCTGACACCGATAATGGCGCATAAAGCTACTAGGATCATGTGCAATGGTAGGGCGATAATGTAAAGTTGGCTAGGATTTCACACAAATATTAGAGGTATATAAGTTAAATGATGCTTAAGGAAGAGGGTAATCTATTTTTTACAATAATATTCTCTCTACAAAATACCTCTAAGTTCTTCTAATTAATTAAAGCATCAGAGAGAGTTAGCCGACCATAACCTCAGATACTCTTTATCTGTGTGCACAAAAAATTTTAGAGCATACTATTAACTGTGGGACCCTTTAGTTAGGACGAATTTTTATGTTAACAGTTTAGTACTACCAGGGGGACATACTCTTCATATTCGAAAGTTCCAAGAGATCAACGACTTAGACTGTTGCTATTGAAGAGATGAATGGAAAAAAACCCTGAGCAGAGAAATAGGTAGAGGAAGAAAGTGTAGCAAATGACAGAAGTTTAGCATAGTATAAGTACAAAAAATCTTCAACCTTTGAGGCTTCCTTACATAAAAAAACAACACGTTATGTCTAAGAAAAGGTTTCAGAAAAGCACTTGAAGTAAACATCAAGAACTAGTTTCTTTGAGGACTTGAAGTAAACATAATGGTGTCAGCTCCGGGGGTGTTATTCCTAACATCCTCAGCATGGCCATGGCCATGGCCATAAACACATTTTTGGTAGCTACCTTTTTGTCTCTCGTAATCCTGAACAAGTAAGAGTTTTAATATACTCTTGGACATATACTTTGAATGGTAGATATTAAGCCACATCAGCATAATTATTTACATGACATTCATCTCACCATTGAGAGTAATGCACGAGGTGTATATTGAAATGTCTCCCTCAACCTGTCCAAGGACTCAAATAACTATTTCATTTGGACTGATTTAGTAGAATTTTAAGAGTTTTGGTTAAAATAATAATAATAATAATAATAAAGTATTTATATTTTTATTTAAAATAAAATAAATTAATTCATTTAATAAAATAAAATTAAAAAAATTTAATTTCCGAATTCCATAAACAAACTATATAGTAATAAAATCAAATTGAACCCCTAGGGGTCCAATAATACAACCAATAAGTTAATGAGAAATTCTTATACAATCTACCTTTTCGTAAGAAGGTAGGGCATGGCCATAAACATCCCTTAGATTTTTTTCATGTGATTTCATTGCATCAATGTTATGGGGGCACGAGAATTTTATGACAACATAATATGAATTAGAAATACGTGTTATTTTGTTGTTTGAAATTTTGAATAATCAATGGCTTATAAGTTATAAATCAATATTCTGTATCGAAAAAGGTAAAGAAAGAAGAAGAAAAACGATAGCACAAAAAAGCAATGGCTGACTGCTTACTTTGGTCCAAGATTCGTGAAATCTGGAACTAAATTCAAATAGAGAAGAGCAAGTTGTGTCTGAAAATGATAGAAAATCATGGGCAGGGCAACATACTGGACCATCTGGGACTTTACCCAGTTAAGAAAAAGTCTTAAGAAGACAATTTTGTTGACTTCCCATGAATACGTGGTTTGAAAATTTGAGCTAACGAATATATCTTTTAAGTAGCTAGATTTCATTACTAATGGCTTAGATTTGACCTACTTGGCTTTAGTTACCTCTCTCATTCCTTCTCTACGCATGTCCAGTTGTCAATTATGTATGATATCGCATCAATGTGCTTTCAATTTTAACATTCTATTTTTCAATTATGAAAGTTTGAAAATTACAAACAGTTTGAGAATATATCTCACTTCAAATTTTTATATAATATTATAATTAAATTAATCATAATATATATTTTATTTTATCTATATAAAAAAAATATTTACTTGTGGCTTAAATCGCGACAACGATTGTTCCATTTTATGTCAGAAAGCAGAGGAGTCTGGCACCTTTCCATTTCTGATTACACACAAATTGGGATTAAAACACTTCCTTATCCTCTCAAAGGTTAAGACTTTTGTGAAGGGATTATTAAACACTAAATTTTTTAATCTTTTCTTCTTTTCAAGGCTTAGTGGCGTAAATATCTGGCCGTTTTCTCTGTGTGATTGAGTCATTATGGTAGTATAGTTGTAAGTAGGCCGGGCCAAAAGAGTGGGTAGTTGTCCTTTTCAGGTGGTCCAGTATCCTCTTTACGGATAGTCCGGATAAACGATTTGATTAAGGATCCTGGGCCCCACCTAAAACCGACGTGGCTACAGTATGACTTGGGCATCTCATCATGCTAACGCGAGAGTTTGGAACATTTCACATGCATCGTATCCAGAACGGTAACAGATCATACTTATACGAACATGATCTCTTAATGATTTGCTTATGCATTGCATTAGGTCGGGGACGGAATCTAATCATGTGATCAAAATCAACAATTAGACTGTTTATGACTAATCAACATGATTAAGTTTAAACTTTAAACAGAAAAACATGTTTTCTAGATTACGTAGAGGGGAATAGCTTCTGACTTCTGTTGTTATTATTATAATGTTTCGACTTATCCCACTGAAACTCCTCTCTAATATTTTAATGTCTGTTAATTTCGGACAAGACGAACTTGACAAAATAAGGTCAACTAGTTCGACATATCTAGTTAATTAATGAACTCGCTAATTACGGAATCATCCAACAGTTTGTCACCAAGTAAGGAAGGCTTAACGTCGCACCTAATTGCAAGATCATATAATTCAACGATCCAATCTTTGCCCTACAAAAAATAGTCAAATCCCTAAATTACCTAGGGAGCTTCTCAGCCTCTGTAGTGATGGCGGGAAGAGAAAAAATGGGATAGGATTCTTCTTTGGTTCAGACAAACTGGAAGATAATCCCGTATAGATAGATACTCAATGTAATACAAACTGAAAACATTTTGGGACTAAAAAAAGTACAAAGTTTAGATATACAAAGTTCCCGTTTTTCCTATATTTCAATTTGAATTTTAACTTTCTACATTTCGAGAAATCTTCATATAGATCATATTTAAAATATTATTTTTTATTTTTTGAAAATTACTATTTTAACTTAAAATCATATATAAATACTTTAAATTTGAAATAAAAATATTTTTACTCGCTTATTTAAAAAAAAAATACATTTTATTTCCCCTTAATTATTATTTTTCCCTGATTCTGCCCCTTTGATGCATGCATGCATATCCTGTACGTCAATTTCGTGGCCATCACATGCAAGTGAAATTAGAAATAATGAAAGGTGGATTTAGAATTCAATATTCTCTGTAAACAAAAGTAGAGAAGAAGAAACATGAAAGCTTTTATTGCTTTTTTTCAGGCATCGATCCTATGTATAGGTCAAAACTCAAAAGATACTCAAGTATCTCGAATCTGAATCTTTTCACATGAATCTTATGATGAAGGCTGATATTTTCATGTCCGTTAAATAACAAAACGAGCTTGACACGACATAAATGTATTAAAGAAAGTAGGGCTGACTAAAAATTCCGCCAGTATCAGTTCACGGTCTCTACTTTTATGAAAGAATGGTCTATAAGTCTACATATTTTTAGTTTAATGATATTAACCGAAATCGGGAACCGGACTGTTCTTAAAATTGGATCAGGATCCACAACCCAGTATTATTAGCAGTACCAATGAATCAATGATTCCGGTTGGATCTGAGATTTTTACCCACCCATAATGTTAGACCCCTCATGTTAGAATTCTTAATGCAAATCCTAATATGATAACTTAAAATTTGCCAGCTATTTTGCTTTTTTCTTTTTTTTGTTTTTTTTTTAATGGGTAGGATGATTATGATCTGGGCCGAACATTTAAACTTACAAAACTAACAAACAAGAGAGAGTGAGGCATAAGGAAATCAAGATCTATCAATCATTCATTCATTATCAGTACTACTTTTTTTTGGGCCCAATCGAGATCTGTAATACATTATTCATTCACGAAAGAACATGCAAATGAGTAATAAAAAAAACAAATCAAGTAAGAAAAAACATTCATAAATAAATAAAAAACACACAAAAAAAACCTGTATCTTCAATTTCCACATCACGTTTATCGATCTAAACGTTTTTCAATTCTTATTATATTTTGGCAACTTCTGCATAAATCATTCTTCTTCATTCTCACCGGTCAATTCTTCAAGTGACTTACCATTCGGTTCTGGAACCAACAACGTAAAAATTGCTCCCAACAGATTAATGCACCCAAGCACAATGAGCGAGTTCTTTACCCCAATACCAGGAGGGTAACCCGCATCTGTTTTGGTCTTGTCTTGGTTTTGGGCTGCATACAGAAACCCAAACGCACCGATAATAGCGCCGGCCTTTCCAGCCGCAGCAGATATTCCATGACATGTGGACCTCAGCCTTGCAGGGAATATCTCCGCCGGCACAATAAACGTCGTTGAATTAGGCCCAAAGTTAGCGAAGAAAAAGGTCAAGGAATACATGACAACAAACCCGATCCGATTGGGCTTCAAGGTCCAGTGATGATAAGGAAAAGCAAGCGCAAACATGAAAACTGTCATCATGATGAAGCCCATCAACTGAATAGCGAACCGCCCAACATGGTCGATTAGAGCCACTGTGAACCAATAGCCCGGCACGGTCCCACAGAGGGCTATAAACGTTTGTGCCCTTGCGATTTTGTATGTCTCTTCTAGTGCACTCATGGTTGCTGCTGAAGGGAGCCAACCGATCGCGGTAAAAATGTCCTTCTGGAACAGATTCTGACTGTAAAAAGCGATGTCCAGTAAAAACCATGTGCTTGCAGTCCCGAGTAAATGAAGCCCATGTCGTTTCGCGAATTCTTTTGAAAACAAACCGAAGCTATTTCTCGGTTCGGCGACAATCCTCTCTAACTTCTCCTGATCTGCTTCGAGTTGCACCTGTAGGACTTTCGACATGTCTGAAGCAGCTTGTTTTGCGTTCTTGGCGACGAGAGCCGTGTAGCGAGCTGTCTCAGGCATCTTCATACGCCAATAGTAAGTGAGAGCAGCTGGCAGAGCGCCAAATATGAAAACGAGCCGCCAGACATAATCGGCTTGGGGCACAACCGATCCCAACTCGCTTTTATTGTACGGTGGAGCCGGGAAATGGTCGTTAAATGTGCCGGCTACAATTAAAGCCACGATTCCTCCCCCCAAAATTCCAAAACCTTGCATGGCGAAAACTGCGGCTATAAATGCACCACGTGTCTTTTTGTTAGCGTATTCAGACATGATTGTGGCCGAGAGGGGGTAGTCGCCGCCGATGCCGAAGCCAAGCCAGAATCGGAAAAAGCAGAGCGTTGTTATTGTACCTTTTGCGCTGCTACCGAAAGAGAGTCCCGACCCGATAGAGCAGACGACCATGAGTAAAAGGGTTACACCGTAGACCTTTTTACGGCCCATCTTGTCACCGAGCCAGCCGAAGAAGAGCTGTCCGGCTAGAGTACCGCATAGGGCGACGCCTGACACTGCGGCAGCAACATTAGGTGGGAGCGAGCCGGGCTTCTTTGATCCCGGAGCGTGGTAATAAATCCGGCCCAACAGTTTGGAAACAACAGAGATGCAAAAGAGATCGTATGCATCTGTGAAAAAGCCCATTCCGGCAATAATAATCGCCGTGAAATGGTATAGTTGGGTCTTTGCTATGTCAAGCGCATTTAGTACTTCAATCTGGTTCCGCGCCATGGTTCTGGCTAAGGAAGGAGCTAGCGAAGCTAATGATTTTGAACTTTCGAGTATGTTATTATCAGCTTGAAGATGAAGATCATTTATATATAAGTACGTAAGTGCATGTGATTCTAGGAATCTAAAAAGCATCTACGTATCCAACTTTAATCTTATTGAAGTTAACGCTTTCACGTTGACGTACCCTAAATTATTATTTTGTATATAATTATAAATTATATCGACTATTTTATAATTTTGACTATATTTAAATTTGATCAATTTAATGGTTGTTCAACTTAAAAGGTGGATTATCTTAAGAGTTGGAATTGCATCATATCTATTTTTGTATAGCCAATTAGCCGTTTACTTCGATTATTATAATTTTGTCATTAGTCGTAATTGTGTGAAAAATAATATGATCTATTATGATTAAATATAAAAGAAAATTATGAGAAATTGAGAGAAATAAACAAAAAGAGGATAGATATCAAGTAAGAACATAAAACTACATTTAAGAAGTTTAAAATATAAAAATATAAGCTTTAAATTATTTTATTAACTTTTATTTTTATTTTTATATTTATATTTATATTTCGTACCTTAATATACTTATAATAAATTTTAATATTAAAAATATAATTAAAAAATGCCTTAATCTAATTAATATAATTAAAAAATTTATTTTTTTCGCGCTCTCAAGAAATGCAATCAATTAGGAATCAATTATATGAAATATGATGTAATATTTATAATTAAAAAAAAAAAGGTTTCAATCATTCATCATTACGCTCATCTTCTCACTAATTTAACCCATTAGAATCACAAAGCAACTTGGAAGATTATTGTACTTTTTCCCTACATATCTGAGGATAAGACATCTATATATTATGTAAATTGACTTTGCAGTTAGATGCGTATAGTTCAAGTAATCGCCAGCCAATTCCCAGGAAGCAATTAAGCAGTGGACTAATTAAGGCTTAATCATTTCATTAATTGGATGTTGATTGATAAGATAATGCAGTTGACATTGTACTTTTAGATCTGTTTTCTGATCAATCTATTACAGTTGACATATATAGGCTACGTAGCTAACAATTAGATGTGCTTTTATAATTTTGATAACAAGATAAAGTATGAGACAAAAATGATGAACACATCTATGTTTTGATTAGCAGATAACTGAATCTAGTAATCTGAACGTCTATACGTGTAATTGAGTCGTTGACCAATAGCTAAGTTGTGAAGGGGTTTGATGCGTGGCTTATGTCATGTATTACATCATTAATATATCTGAGCAAATCTATTTCTAGTGGAGGCGCTGACCTTTTTTTTTTTGCTTTTTTTTTACTGATTTGTTTTCTAAAGTCGTGCCGGGGTTTGGGCTGGGCCTAGGTTTTTATTTTTTTTAAATTTATTTATCCTTTTTTAATTTAAAATTCTCTAATTGTTTTTTACTTGTTAAATATTTGTAACAATTAATTTAATGGTGTAATAAATTATTAAAAATTATGAAAAAAAAAATATTAATAAATTGAACTCATGTGATAATTTGTCAGAGCGTGGGCCGTGAAAGCTCAAGCCCAGCATGGGCTCACATGCACCGCGGGCCCTAAGGTTGTGCCGGGCCTAGGCATGTTTATTTACGTTTTAAATTTTTTTTATAATAGACTAATAAAATTTTTTATATTTTAATTAATAGACTAATAAAATTTTGATAAATTAATAATTTTAAGATTAAATAAATTTAATAATTTAATGAAATATTAAATTATCAATAAAAATTGATATGTTATCTTCAAGTTTGAATATAAAAATTATTATTTAAACAAGTTTATTAATTTATTGAATATTAATTTATCGAGATTTTACTAGTTACTCCGATTGTATGTCATCCGATACCAAATCCAGATAAAAGAAATCGAGATTTTACTATGCCTATGTGACATCCAATCGTAAGAAATCTATCACATCCCCCTCCATGGTTTTTGATTCAAAAATATTAATGAGGGGAAGCCTCGCTATAAGCGATGTGCTATATACCTACATCCAGTATAGTGTCAAATGAGCAAGACACATTGCAATAGCATCTGGTTGTTGTTTTAAATGGGTTGGGTTCTCGCACCAAATAAACGGAGACAAGTAAAGAAACTATTTCATACTATAATTAAGAAGATTAAACTAGTCTCTTAAAATCTTGATGAGTAAAGTAAACATAACTTACCTTCAAGAGACAAAGTGAACAGGAGCGAGGCTAAAAGAATTGAGAAAATGATTCAAACTTTTTTATTCAGAAATAAATAAAACTACCGATGATGTGAGAATAATAATAGATAAAACCTAATGCAGAAAGATTGGGGATAAGATTATGAGCATTACCTTGGCCCAATTGAATTGCAGCTTCTGGGTTGGATGAGAAGAAGTCCGTTGCTTTAGGGTCCATTAAGAAAAGGAACTCACTTGCATCAAGGTTAAAAGAAAACTCTGAACAGAAAGCATGCAACTACTGCTTGCACATTAGAAGAGCAACATATGCTTATTACAACCTGCTAAAGATCCTCTAGTTTTATCAGATGAGGGTCCTCTCAAATGCCAAACGAGAAAAAGGGAAGGGGAAAAAAAAAGAAAAGAGAGAAAAAAGTGATAGAATGTGCTGTACTTCATTGGCTCGTCGCTCACACCAAAAGGAGCCGCTACAAGTCAACTTTGGAGAACTCACATTAGCCATAGCTTCTGCATCAATTTGAATAAAAGACCATTTAAAAAAGTGCAAATGTCAAATAATAAAGTATAACATGTTGTAAGATTGAAGTTCGTTAACCATCGAGGCAGAAGAATCGGATTCTCTTTTTAATTGTAAAATCCTTCCACGAGTTTATGACAAATAAAAGAATCCGGTTCCGATGCCGTAAAGAAGCAAGTCCGACCTTCAATGAGCAACTGCTAACACAAAACAGATTCATTCATATAACCTTTTTTATTTTGAAATAATCTTTCTCTAACAACCCAAAGTTGGCATACCTTGATTTTAGCAGGAGCACTACCTGGCTTAGAATTTTCATTGCTGCTAAAGCCAAACTTAAGCTTCTTATCAGCAGGTTTTAGTATCTGAAAATAACACATTAAAGTCTCATCCACACTCATCATCGCACCAGCATTGTCGAATTCCCCACAATAATTAGGCGCCGAGAAAATCGTCACAAGCTGTTTATTTGAAAAAAACTCATACCCATCTTCCACGACCTGCATTATTAGTTAGTGCACAATCTTCAGTAAGAAACAAAAATAGAATCAAAATCAATTCATCTTCATAAAAAAAGGCTTTTCCCCAAACCTGGTGAGCTCTACAAATCAAGTCAAGATCTTGCTTCCTCAGAAACTCAGTCACTATATCAGGTCCAAAAGTACAAGAAACACCCCTCTCATTCCCATCCCAACCTCTTATATCCTTTTTCGGATCAGACCAGAGGAGATCACATAACAAGCCCGTTTCTGGTACATCACACGGCCTTGGTAAATTCTTGATCTGATCCAAATTATGCAAGTAAGGAGAAAGCCCACCATGCATACACAGAATCCTTTCATCGATCAGAGCAGCAATAGGCAAGCAATTGAAACAATCCGTGAATACTTTCCAGAGCCGGACATTGAACCTTCTTTTGCATTCATCATAGAACCCGTAGATTCGGTTTATGGAAGCACATTCATGGTTTCCTCGGAGAAGGAAAAAGTTTTCCGGATATTTTATTTTGTATGCAAGAAGTAGGCATATCGTTTCTAGGCTTTGTTTTCCTCGATCGACATAGTCCCCTAAGAATAAGTAGTTTGAACGTGGAGGTAATCCACCGTATTCAAAGAATCGGAGAAGGTCCGAATACTGACCGTGTATGTCTCCTAGTTTCAGAAAATGTATAGTTCAAATTAATTCTACAATATGATAATCAGATTTCTTCTTTCAACTGTACTCAACTTATTAACTACATAGATGTCATACTAATTGCAGCTATTCCAGTTATTTTGTGGATTTTGAAGTACATTCAGACCCAGAACAGGACAAGTCTGCCCCAAATTGATATAAAAACACACACACAGAGAAGAAGAAGAAGACAGATGAGTATAAGTTGAAATTGAAAAAGTACCGCAGATCTTGATGGGGGCTTCGAGCTCTAAGAGATTAGGCTGCCTCAAGAAGATATCCTTAGAGACCAAGCAGAGCTGTCTGATTTCAGCTTCAGAAAGCTGAACAATCTTTCCCGGTCTACCTCTAACCTCAATCAACCTAGAAATAATACTATCAAGAACAGCGCGTTCCATCTCAGGGCTCCTTCTGTGAGCCTTAAACATTCAAACCCGTTTCAAATTAAGGAAAGCCAGAGAGAGGCAGAGAGCATAAAGCAAAGGCAAAAATAAAGGGCAATAAAAAAAAAATCGCTTTGGAAGACTCGCATGCGTATAAATAAGCGAGAGCTTCTTTATAGAAGGTAATGATGATTTGATTTCCCCCTCGTTTAAGATCTTAAAGATTCTCATTTGAGGAGATTTAAGGAAAAGTAATGGAGGGAGAAGAATTGGAAAGCGGAAGAATATATTCATGTTCGACGAAGAGGAAGATAAATTCCAAAATGCAGCAAAGAAAAAAAGGTATAATGGGAAAAAGAAAGAAAAAGAAATCTGAGAAAGGTTGGGTTGAAGAAAGTGGGTTCTGTTTCTGACATGCGAGAAGGAAGACGATTCATGATCAAAATGCTCATTGGATGGTGGCACCAAACCGGAGCCATGAAATTTTGAAACGGAACAGCCGTAGAGTTACGACTTACGATTTGTTGGTCCATAACGTTAAATTCGGCCCATCCTGAACATATCTATTGGGCTACCAGCATCAGTTAGGTCGACATATATCGAACATATCTATTGGGCCGTACAATTCCACACAATTTCATTTAACGTTGTGAATTAAAGAGATGGTTAAATTAATTTTTGGAAAATAATTATTTCTCTTTAAAAAAAATAAATAGAATTTTTGGATTGTGAGGGGTCATTATTTTTATTATTTTAATATTTATTATTTCTCTTAATTTTATTGATATATAAAGAATTAAAATTAATATATTAACTAAAATTAAATTAAATTTGAAAATATTAATAACTAACCCTCACACAAATTTAAATTCTCTTAGCAGTTCAATGAGCATCAAGGAGAAGCCAAACATGGAGTGGAATTTGCTTTTACTTCTCGTCAAAGAAATGTATGAAAATAAATGTTTGAAATGTTTGCTTTATTCAACTTGTATTAAGACATGTTTGAAAATTACAGACAAAATATACAACTTATGACCAATCCAAATGAGTAAGAAACCCATAAACTTCGAGCTGACCTCAATTCTGACAATGTTCATAAATAATTGAATTCCTGCACGCTCAAAACGATATCACCACAAGAATTTTCAACAAAACTATTGCCACCACGTACATCGACGTCTTCTTATCTAGACTTTTCTTGTGATACATACACTTTGATACGACGTCGCTGTCCAACTAGTTACGTGCCCCCAAAAGATTGTGCAATTATATAAACCTTAGTATTGACCAAGTCCGAGACACTCAATTAACGTGAGGCATTATTGGTGTTGATGCATTATAAAAGGCCACGAAGTATTCTCTCTCATTTGCACCAAAGCATCAGAAATAAAAGCCCGTTAGTTAAAAAATCATACGATGCATCCAAAATGCTTACTTGTCTTGTTACTGGTTGTGTTTCTTCTCACCGCTCCCATTGCTTTTGCTCAGGATCCACCAGCCGGTAAACATCCTAAGAATGGAGGGAATGCGGAGCAGCCAATTTATAACCGCGGTCCTTCTAAGTGCAATCCCTATATCCGCACCTCTGCCTGCTATCCCTATAGGCGCGATCCCTATAAGCGCGATCCCTATAAGCGCGTTCCCTATAAGCCCGATCCCTATAAGCGCAATCCCTCGTACCCTCCCCCGCCCCCGCCCCCGCCCCCGCCCCCGCCCCCGCCCCCAGTGGGAAATTAAAGCGGAGGACACACGGTCCTCATCAATTAATTAAGTATAGTCCACCGCGTACGTTCGTATGCATGCATGCAATAATTTAATACTTCAAATAAGATCGTGGTTAGTGGACAGATATGAGTGTATGTTGGTGCCACGTAGCACTAACTACTAAGTTACTATTAAGGTGGCTGTCTGTGGAGTATGTAGCCCTATGAGCATGATGATATTAATGTCGCTCTTGTGTTTTTATTCTATGTTGTCTATAAATCAGCAACTAATTAAGCTACCGCTGCGGTTACTTCTGGTGTTTTTGTTCTTTTAGAGCAAATTTCAGGGAAAAAACAGAAAATGAAAGAAAATAAAGAATACAAGTCTTGCTCAAATTAACTTTATATGATAATTACATTAAGCTGCTTAACTTTTATTAGATGAGTAAGAGAATATTTATACATGTATCAGTTAATCTTAAAGGTTATAAAGAAATATCTTTAGAGAATTAGAAAAAAGATTATAAGATTACAAACCTAAATAATAGCGATTATGATTATTTAGGAGGATCCTTAATACACCTCCGCAAAATTGACAATCCATCAAGAATGCCAATTTTGTCACGTAAAAGCTGGAAACTTTGTGCGATATAGAGGTTTGATAAATAAATTTACAAGTTGATCCACCGTTGAGATGTAAAAAATAGTCACCGCACCTTTAGTAACCAAGTCACGGACAAAATAAATATCGATAGAGATATGTTTTGTTTGAGAATGACGGACCAAATTAAGAGATAAATGTGTCACACCAATGTTATCACAAAAAAACATAGGGGGCCGAGTAATGGGTAGAAGCAACTCCGAAAATAAATTTTGAATCTAACGAACTCTGCATTGCCAAGGCATGATATTCGACCTTTGTTAAAGAACGGGCAACAACACTTTGCTTTTGAGCACTCCAAGAGATAGCGTTAGGGCCGAGAAAAATAATGAAAGTCGAGGTCGAAGTTCGATCAATAGGATTGCCGGCCTAATCTACATCTGAATAGGCAATGAGATCAACATCACGAGACTTTAAGAGTAGTATATGAGATTATAAGAAAATATTTCTTTAGAATAAAAAAGATATTGTAAGATTATAAATCCAAACAATAACGATTACAATTACGATTGCGATTGATTATGAGAGTTCTTAATAGACTTGTCTCTTAGTTCCAACCAATGATTTGAGATTTCAAAAAATTGAAATTACAGAGGAAAATGTTCTTAAGACCCGTGTCATAACAAGACTTGTTGGATCAGAGGAGAGAGAATAGTCATGACTCATGAGGTCCACGCTCTTGACTTATTAGTTGACTCCAAATATCACCACATACAATGTTACGAACCTTGGCTATATTGACCAAGCCCAAAACATTCGATTAACAACGTGTCCAGACGTCATTGGTAGGGATACATTAATTAATCAATTAATTAAGTACAACCCACAACGTACGCACGCATGCATAATGATGCATGATACTTCAAATAAAATTGTGGTTAGTGGATCAGATATTAAGCTAGCTGTCTATGAGGTTTCATGAGCTCTATGAACATGATGCTACGTTAATCTATCTATTTATTAAATGCCGCACTCGTGTTGTAATTCTATGTTGTGTATAAATCATCAACTAAATTAACTACCGCTATGGTTAGTTCTAGTTCTAATGTTTTTGTTTTACCATCTTTTAAAAACTTCATTAAGAGCAAAATTCATGAGACACGTCAAGAGAATACAAGTCTTCTCAACTTGACTTGTCTCTTAATTCCAACCAATGATTTGAGATTTCTAAACTGAAATTACAGAGGAAAACGTCATGAGACACGTGTCATAACAAGACTTGGATGGATCCACATATTTAAAATGTGACAATAATTAGAGCTGATGCTCATTGATGAGCTCCTCACATTACATGCACGTACCTTATATTACTCATTCGTCATGTTTTGTAATTTGTCTTCCTTTGTTTTACTTGTAGAATATCTATTATGAAGGATATTACTTAAATTTTCATATTAATTATATTTTGAAGAATACAAAAAAGATTTATATAAAAAATAATAATTTATATCCAGTTAATAAAAATTTCACTTTAGATTTAATTTTGCTTAAAGATCATTGTAGCAAATTTAAATTATATTGCAAAATAAGTGTAAATTAAAATTTATTCTTCCAAATATTTTAAAATTAGGATAAAGTTTTTTTATATTTTTTATAACTAGAATATGTCTTCTATTTTTTTTTTAAAAAAAATTCAGCATAATATAAATAAAATTTTGGTGTTAAATTATAATTTTCTCCCCACCTTTTCTGTCATTTTCGCTGCTCCACCTCCATCATTTTTGTCGTCGCTATTGTTGCCGCTCCACCATTGCTACCACTGCTCCACCAAGGTGAGGCGACCACAATAATGTTGGGGCAGCAACAACCACACTGGTGGTGATAAAGGTGAGGCGGCGACGATAGAGCTAGAGCAATGGGGAATGGAGATGGAAGGTGAAGTTGGGGAGACAACGGCAATGACACCATGTTTCAAGTGGTAATAGGATAAAAATAAAAATAAAAATAAATAGAAAAAGAGTTGGTGAAATTTCATTTTATAAAAGTTAAATGAAGATTTTAGAATATTTGAATATTTTTTTATTTTTTCCGCACCAAAATATGATAAAAGAGATTTTAGAATATTTAAATATTTTTTTATCTTTTCCTCACTAAAATATGATAAAAATTTAAGTTAGGAATCAAATGAAAGTTAAGAAATGAAAATTTTTTTAAAAAAAAAGTATAAATAGAAATTGAATAATTTAAAGAATTAGTGTAGCAAAGATAAATCTTATTTTAATTTTCTCTTTCACCTTTTATTATTATTATTATTTTTTTAAATTCACTTTTCTATTTATTTTAATATTTATTTTTTCTCTAAATTTTATTGATATATAAAGAATTAAACTTAATATATTAACTAAAGTTTAATTCAATTTGAAAATTTTAATAACTAACATTTACACAAATGTAAATTCTCTTACCAGTTTAATGAATATCAAGGAGAAGCCAAACATGGAGTGGAATTTGCTTTTACTTCTAGACAAAGAAATGTGACAAAACTATTGTCACCGGGTACACTTTGACACGACATCCCTGTACAAGCAGTTACCTGCCCACAAAAGATCATGCAATTATAGAAACCTTAGTATTGACCTGTCTTATTACTGGTAGTGGTTCTTTTCACCGCTCACACTGCTTTTGCTCAGTATCCACCAGGTCGTTTCGGTAGGTATCCAGTGGGAATACCAAATGAATATTTTTTCTGAATATTTTTTCATGTAATTCTAGGGTTAATCCCTTGTATATGTATCTACACTTTTGTTCACATAATGTAAAAATATGTAATTCATTTAATTAATTATAATTCTCCTATATGGTATTAAAATTACAAACTTTTAAGAGAAATCTCCACACCACGACTACCGTCACCGTCGTATCTTCCTCGACGACCAATGCTGCTGCACTTGCTTCCACTGCATCCGTGCCACCACCCCTCCTCTCCAGCCTGTTAGTCAGCCCCACTAGTATTCCCTTAGTTGTGATTAATGTCCATCAATAGTTTTCCCTGCGACTCGCGGCAAACAACTTCCTTTTGTGGCATGCACAAGTTGAATCATTGCTTCTTGGTTATGATCTCCTTGGATACCTTGCCGGTTCATCCCGTATCCTCCCCGTGGTACCTCGCCTGCATCTTCAGGTGATTTTGTTCATTAGTTTAGATAGGATAAGCTCCTTCTCTCAGTAATTTTCGGCTTCATGTCTCCTGAGGTCATGTTGCTCGTTGCCTCAGCTCAACCGCCACCGCCGCATAGTCCACTCTCTTTCGCTTATACATGAATCGTTCCCTCACGAGAGTCATGTAACTTAAAGAAGATTTTTCTTTAGAAACTTTTGGTTCTTAATCCATATCGGTTTTCCTTCAATCCATCATGGCCAAAGCTGATGAAATTACTCTTATCGATACTCCCCTTGGGAATGATCATATTACTCTCTATGTGCTCAACTGCTCTTATAGAGAGACAACTGCTCTTATTCGGGCCCATGAGTCTCCTCTCAAGTTTGAAGAACTTTGTGACATTCTTGTCGCTTTTAAAGCTTACCTCAAACTGTTGGTTTCGGCTAACGCAACCCTCATTGCCACAGAAAACGATGTTGTCCACCGCTCGTCCTCCAACTATTCTCGTCTGTTGACTAACACAGTTAACTGTGGGTTCCGATTCAATAGAGGTAAACCCCATAATAATAATTATTGTCCTGCAGGTTACTATACACCAAACTTGCAGGATGTTCCCATCTATCAGTATTATGGTTATCATGGCCACAAGGCAAATGTGTACCGTAAAATTCAGGTTGTTGCTAACTTGGCCTCATGCTTTCCCACCTGCCCGCCTAATCACTCTAATTGGTTATTGGATTTGGAGGCCTCCTATAACCTCATAGCCAATCTAGCTAAGTTGTCAATTTATTTTGAGTATGATAGACTGATGAAGTTCTCATTACGAATAGTTCAGGTTTGCCTATCACACATATTGGGTCATCTTTTCTAAAATTTCCATCACACCTACTCAATGTTCTTTGTGTTTCTAAAGCGCATAAAAATTTGTTATCAATCCATCACGTCACAAAATCTAATCGGGTTATTGTTGAGTTTCATCATTTTTATTTTCTTGTGAGGGATTAAACAATAGAGCGACACTCATATGCGGATCATGTGAACATGAGGTATATTTGCTTAAGGTGTCATTGACCTCTCCTCCACCACTGGCGGCCTATCTAGGTGAGCGGCCCTCCATCTCAACTTGGCATTAACGGCTTGGTCATCCGTCATCGAAAATTGTATCTTTTGTAGCTCGTCAGTTTAAATTACTTATGTTGAACGAGTCTTTTCATACCCCTCTTATTTGTTTTCCATGCAACATTAATAAAAGCCAACAATTACCCTTTCACGACACGTCTCTTGTTAGCTCATTTCCATTGCAATTTATTTACTCTTATGTATAGGGGCATACTCAAGTTTCCTCTCTTAGTGGTCATTGCTACTACTTATTTTTTGTTTATCATTATATAAAATAGTGTTGGCTTTATCATATGCATGCGAAGTCTCAAGTGTCAAAACTATTTCCCCAATCCTAACTCTTTATGGAAAAATAATTCAATTAACAAATTCGTAATTTTTATAGTCACAACAGTGGTGAGTTTTAAAAACTCAAGCCCTTTCTTACCTCTAATGGCATCAGTTGGTACACAACGGCTCCTCACATGCCTGAACAAAATAGCACAGTAGAATGGTGACATCATCATATAGTAGCTACCGGTCTAGCTCTCCTTCATCAAGCCAATCTCCTAGAAAAGTTTTGGTCCCGTACCTTTTAAATTGTTGTATACTTGATCAACCTCCGGCTGGCCATGCCTCTTTTGGACTTTGAAAGTTAATATAGCTGTCTCTTTGGTAAGCCATAAAACTATCTCAGCTTTTGGGTTTGCCATCTACGAAAATCTACGAATCATGTTTTGTTATCCTTCTCGTTCGGATCATGTTTGCCATCTATGAAAATCTCTACATGGCCTTAAGCAAGCTCCTTGTGCATGATTACCACGCACTTCATGCTGCCCTCCTCTCACTCGATTTTACGCAATCAAAGTTGGATGCCTCAGTTTTCATGCTACATCGTGATAACTCTTCCATAGACTTTTAAGTATATGTTGACGATCTTCTTATTACAGGTGCCGACTCTAGACTTATTGCCTCAATCATTATAGAACTTAGTCATCAATTTTCCATACTTCCTCATCATTGAGGCTATCCATTGCTAAAATGGGTTGTTTCTTAGCCAACAAAAATACGTGAAGGATATTCTTCAACGTCACAAAATGACAGTGATTGGCCCCTCACCACTCCCATGGCAGCCTTGGTCACTTTTTCTAAAGAGGACAAATCAGGTTTAGCCGATCCAATGGAGTACCGTTAAGCAATTGGTGCTCTCCAAAACCTCACCTTGATGCATCTAGATATTGTCTTTCCGGTAAATCGCTTGGCCCAAATTATGTTTGCATCTACAATGGACCATTGGGTTGCTGTCAAGCAAGTTTTTCGATATATTAAAAACACTTTTTCTCGTGGGCTACTTCGTAAAGTCTCACTCCCTCTGATCTCATCGCTTACTCGGATGCGGATTGGGCCTGTAATCCCATAAAGTGCACATTGATAGTCATTCATTGTATTTCTCGGTCCTAATCCTATCGCTTGGAGTGCTCGGAAGCAATATTTCATTGCTCGCTCCTCCACAAAAGGCGAATATTAGGGCACTAGCATGTACCACATCGAAGGTATGATGAATCCAAAATATTTTCTTGGAACTTTTTCTTCCACTAGCTCGACCTTTCATGATTTTTTGTGACAATGTTGGAGCGACACACTTATCCCTCAACCTAGTTCTATAATGTACTCACTTTCAATTATTACATGACAAAATTGACTTCACTAATGGATTGTCAATTTTACAAGATCGTATTAAAGATATATCTACAAAATCATAATCTCTATTATTTACACATAAAATCTTTTTTTATATTTACCGGGATTTTTTCTATCTGATTCTAGAGTTAATCCCTTATACAAGTATATATATTTTTGTTCATTTAATAAAAAAAACCAGTTACTTATTTAATCAATTACAATTCTAGAAATCACCGGGCCAATATACGAGGCCGTCCAATCCGGAGAGGGGTCCAATTTATTGGCGCCGTCCCGGCCGTCCCTGGTGGGAAATAAAGCAGAGGACACACGGTTCTATCTAATCAACTAATTAGGACTGAACGCATATGTGCATGCAATAATTTAATCCTTCGATTAAAGTTGTGGTTAGTGGATCTTGACACATTAGTTGACTCCAAATATATTTCCATGCACATATATGTATGTATGTATGAATGTATGTATGTATGTATACATAATACGCACACATGAATGATGAATGCAATAGTAAGAGCTGATACTGATAGATAAGTTATAACGGTACTTTATACTTTAAACGACGTGTCGAAAGTCTATTATCACCAGTATTGACGAGAAATTGTCTATCTATTAACAATGGACTGGGCTTGATGGGAAATTGGGAATGAAGTAAACTCTAAACCCCCAGTATCGTTTGCAATTATGGGCCAGGCTTTAAACCGCCCCGTAACAGGCCTCAAAGAGTTTAAATAAATTCTGTGGGATAATTTAAATGACTTTTATAGACACCGTTGTTGTGGCCCATTTAAAAATCTCTCATATAATATATATGTAAGAATAATTGGAGTTGATGATACTCATTGATCAGCTAATAACCTCACTAAACCTACTCATCTAGATACTGATATGAAGGTTAAGGATCTTTGGAACAATAATGGATGGAACAAAGACTTTATTACTGTCTTTTTGTAACTCAAACCAATTAATGGTCGTGTGTTTTCTCTTTAGTCTCTGCCTGAAACTTAAATCAGGGTGGATACTTCCGATTCATGCTCACTTTATAGCCTCTTGATCTATAACTATATTCCTCCTAAGGTTTCGATGTTTCTCTGGAAGCTTACAAAGGGTACTCTTCCACTGGATAACAATATAGAAATAAATGAATCATTCTATCTATCTGCCCTTTGTATCATAAGGATGAGGAAACCGATAAGCATATATTTTCTTAATATTGCTCTTTTGTTCAACAACTTTGGCAGTGGAGTAGTAGATCCGTTTACTTATCTTTTGGATGATATGGAAAGATAGATGCTCTAAAGAGTATGATGATATTTTGATGTCTATTAGTTTTTTAGTTAATGAAATGATCTTCATGCTCAGGTACTTTTTCAGAGCTTTAAAGATAAAAATCTTTCCCTCCAAGAAAGATTAGTTCTTCAAATCATTAGGATTTCTATGGTGAAGCCTTAGATTGTTCTGTAAAAGGATTATATGGGCTCTTTCTTCCAACTCGGGTATCAATGTCAATATTGATTGTGCTAGTAAAGACAATCCTAGGATTCAGTAATGTTAGGAATTAGGATTCATTTTTTTGGTCAACAATTAGGATTCAGTAACTAACATAACTTTTTTTTTTTTTTTTTTGATCCAATTATTAGTATGTAATAACTAATACACAAATCATTTCCTTGGATTTAGTGTTGCATACCATCGTCTTGTTAGCCACTTCCACGTCATCTGAATCATACCAACCAATATATATATATTTTTTTTATTTTTTTATTTTTATTTCGTTTTCAAACGGTCAAAATTCGAACTCTTTAGCGACAGAAATATTTGTATGAACTCGATTCGAAATTGTACAAAACTTGATTAACCTTTTAAGTTAACATCTAATAAATTTACAAAGTGGAAAGAAAGAAAAGAGAGTGATTTCAAAAAGTCTCATGCATGTTTTATGATTTACATTTCAAAGTTTTGATCATATAAAACATGGATATGACGGATTTTTTTGTCTTAATTAAGTAATAATATACAAACAAAATGCTAATAAGAAAGAAATAAACGATATGAACTGTCTGAAAGAATTAGCGTAACAAAATCGACTCATTTCTTCTGATATGATGAAATCAATCATCACCTGATGTGTTTGCCATCCGTAATTTCTAAACCCAAAAACAAGAACTTCTGGTAATCGGAATCTCAACGGCCGTTTTGCCTCCATGGCTTACGCTTAACTAGTTGTCTCTGACAACCTTAACAGTTCTTCCAAATAGTCAGCACCTAAATCTTCAAACACGACCACATTCTTCACACTCTTTTTCATTTTCTTGCATCCCATTTTCCTTTTCAATGAGTGCTTTCTCTTCAAAGCCACCACCGGAGAGCCGCCATCATCGGAAAACCCACCGCCCATTTCCCCGAGCGATTCCTGCACTCTCTCCACCGGAAAATTAAGTATAGCGGAGGGTCCTCTCATGGAAAAAGCTGCTTGATCATAAGCCAAAGCAGCTGCTTCAGCACTATCAAACGTGCCTAACCAAACTCTAATCCCATGTCTTGTAGAATCTCTTATCTCCGCCGCGAATTTCCCCCACGGTCGCCTCCGAACCCCTCTGTACGACATCATCGTCGATTCCTCAGTCGGGTTTTCCTTGTTCATTGAGTTCGATGAATCGACCTCTTCTTCCTTGACCTGACTTGCTGAAACAGACGCTGCCTTTGATTCACGGGAAATTGTATCGGATAGTAGTCCAAAGAGGAGCATTTCTTCGGAGTCATTTTCATTGAAAGGAAGAGAATCGAAGTGATCGAATTCAAGACCACTCCATTGAAATGAATCGATAGAAGATTCAGGTGAGAAATCAGAGCAGAAAGAGTGTCCGAAAACAGAGGAATCCATTGGAATATAGCTTACTCTGTTTTCTTATATTCTTTGTTTTTCAAGTGTGACCAAGATGGAGGCTCTCTGCCTTGGCATATATATATACACACATTTTTTTTTACATAAGAGTGGTAAAAAACAGAAGCGAAGTGAAATTTTTGATTTGGACAAAATGGGTAAAAGTAAAACACTGGTGCTAAGGGGGAGGAGGGTGGCTGTTGTTTTCATGGAGGCCAAGAAAATGAGCAAAGCAAGCAGGGAAGCAAGAAGTCAGATTAATTGCACACATGGGTCAATTAGAAAGGGCGTGGCGGCCAGGTCAGAAGACCAACTTGTTCGAGCGTCAGTCTAAAATCCTATGATCTCACCTTTCTTTTACAGTTATTTTTTATTATCATTTTTGGCGGGTATGTCTTGGCGCTTGGAACTTTCGACACGTCTGTCCGAATGTGGATTCTTGATCTCCCGACTGTTGCCAGCGTCTTCAACCGAAGTTGAACTTTCATACTAGGACTCAAAACGATTCGTTTCATAAAAAACAGATGCCACATGTAGTGATTTTGATCCGTATAAAAAGATTACAAACATTTTGATGAAACCTTAATCCGTTATTAAACCATTAAGTATATTTATTTCCTCTAATCAATATGGATGAGTTAACAAGAGGCAGAGGAATAATTAAAAGACAAACAGTATTCGGAATATACTTTTTTGAAACATTGTTTCTTCATCTTCTCCCCCTATTCGACTGTACATTACTACATCCGGGATTCATGTGAAACTGGTCTGCAATAATCCAAAAGGTAAAGCTGCTGCTAATCCTTATTCATCATACTTACTTTTCGCTGCCTAAAACAGAAATGTGATAACGACCCTTAATTTATCCGTGAACGTTCAACATTTGAATCATACATTAATATATATAATATATATATACTGATGATTTGATATCATGTGATTATATAATAATATTTATATATTAAAAAATTATTATTTTAAAATATTAAATGAATGCGAATTATAAATTAAATTTAATGATGAAAAATTGATGGCTAGGTTTTGAAACGGTCTAAATGCAGATCCCCTTGAAGCATTTGCAAATATTTTTCTAGTCATAGAAATTTAAAAGATTATTATTAAATTATGTGGTATGCACGTTTTCAAAATCCTCATATGAATTTAACAAATATGAAAGGAGATGGATGGATTATACTAGGCAAGAGGGATAAGAGGAAGCTTCTTAGAATCAGCTCCCCATAAGAAATTCTGGGAAAAATAATATTTAATGATTGATTAATTAGGTAATTAAGACATTAATTAATTAAGACGCTATCTAATGCAACTTGACTATTATTAAAACCAAAAAAACAAAAACAAAAACAAAAACAAAAACTTGACAAGTCTAGAATTTCCTCTTTTGCAAAGAATAGGACAAAGGCTCTATGTTTTTGACATTTCATCAAACTAATGTATAATATGTGTCTTTGTGTTAGTTATGAGTTATGACCTGATTATCAAATTAAAAAAAAAAAAAATGAGAGTGGACTGTTGAAAGAACACTGAGCTGACCTGACTGACAATAGAGAGAGAACAAGGGAGTAAGAAACAGCATAGGAAGCTGCTAATACTCATAATATGTTAAGGAGTTTGAAGATTATTAAACAAAATTACCATACAAGATCGAATCAGAGATCAAAATTAGAAAGCGAAAGACACATAATATGTTGTTAAGCTTAATGTATCATATAAACCTTAATAAAGTTATAAATAAAGTAAAACACAGGCACCATGTGTTACCCGAATTGTTAAGGTATTTTACTTTTATCTTGTATTTAACGAGGTTGAGTTGTGGAGAGAGTGTCTTAAGTTCTTGTCTCCTTTTAATTGGGAAACATTTTAACGGGTAGAAACCCCAATCAATATTAGTTTTATGCACTTTGGACTTGTATTATAAGAGTGTGGTATCTCCAACCCCGTCAGTGGCAACAAGGTCACTCCCTATGAGTTGGTTAAATAGGACCCGGAGAAAACCGAATGGATGCTCTAGATGTCAAATGGTGTCATTTAAACTCCATATATTAAATGAGGTGTCAAAAAGGTTAATTGTCAAATGCTTAACTTCATACTTATAATCTCGACTAAATCTAAATTCCTAAAATTTTATGTTTTTAAATAATCATGTATAAGAAAAATGTATTATAAATTTTTAAAAAGATAAGTTGAGATTTTAATCTCTTTTAAATTAGTTTTTTATTTTTTTTTTAAAAGATAAGTTGAGGCAAAAATAATTTTTGTACATTATTAAAAAAAAAAAAAAGATTGAATTAGTCATTTTCATACACCCAAATTAAAAATATATATTACAAATATAAATTACAAATTTAATATTTTCTAAAAAAATTATTACATGTAAAGTCATTTAACATCTACCTCTTAAAAACATATCGAGTATAGAATAGCATACACGAAAGTCAGAAATCCTAACTCATCTCTTTTGTTTGACTAAAACAGTTAGGCAACAATGGATGCTTACAGGTACATCGTACGTAGTTGATCTATAGAATTTTCCAAACTTTCACACTTAATTATCACTCACTGATCACCAATGAAGCATGGATACGAATATGAGTATTACGGTGATATAATAAATTAAAAATATTAAAAATATAATATAATATAATAAAGATATATATTTTAAAATTTAATATTATTTTTATTTTTATTTTTAATCTTTAAATTTTAAATATAATAAATATATAATTATTGAATATATTTAGACACTTAACAAAAATTATTAGTAAAAATTATATGAATATATATTATTATATGATACCCATTTAAATATGTAACTCATTTTAAAGTATCACCTTATATATACACACATGATACATACATGTATAGATATACTTTCGTATGCTCTATTCCCACCAATCACGTCTCATCCTCTTTTAAAAAAAATGATACGACAGAATAGAAAATATTATATTAATTATAATAAATTATATCTTAAATCAAAAATAAATCAAAAATAAAAAAAAGTTTAAATATATTAAATTATTTTCAAATAAATGAATTATATTTTTAATTAAATTTAATTAACGATTCCCCAAAATTATCTCTCTTTAAAACATACTAACATATCCGTTATCATATGATAAACTCTTCAAATTTCAAATGAGTTCCACGGCATTCATCCATTGCACTGGAATCTATTAGGTAAATTTTCAAGACATACATGAATCTTCAAATTAACTTTATGTCACAAATCTAATCAAATCCCGTTAGATAATAATAAAAAGCAAACCTTCTTAGTTTTCAATTCGAGATGCATAACATCTAGTTCTGTTTTTGCATCACAGATTCATAGAATCAGTCAAATCCCAACCCAATTTTTACTGGTTCAAGCCTAATTTTTCTCCCTCGGTAATAATAATTTTGGTATCAAAATCATTACACATCTGGGTTCACATTATAAACATGCTTAATAGAAACGTACGTACAGAATCCGCAACATTTTGAAGGTTCAAAGTGTAAGGAAAAAAAGAGTAGTCAGTCTATCGTTGTCTCTTATTACATGATGATAAGAAGGCAGCAAATTGATCAAACTTGGTCAGGCTCAATGTACCTACAATCTGTGATTCCTTCGACCTCATCAAAACATTGTATGGGTCCTGGTAACTGGTAAAGAGTTGCTGCGACTTTCTCGTTTGTGGTCAAGGCTGACGTGGCTCTCCAACTAGATTTAAATTAACATAAAAATAAACAAAGATATTGCTTTGTTTGATGCAATAAAATTAAGGTTGCAGTTAAAATAATGGAGGCCGCCTTGATCCCAGTTCAATGTACGAAAATAAGGTGCACGTGTTAATTTCGACATTTAAATTTGAAAGCGACAGGTAGGAGGACTCCATGACGTTGAGCATTGGGCCGGAAAATCTGGGCCAATTTTAGGTCCTTGAAAAGAAAAGATCCCATCTTAAATTGGACGGGCTGGATTGCAAACGATCTTTATAATTTGGTTTGATCAGAGGCCGAAAGGAAACAAGAGATATAATTTCCCTTTGCTAACTAAGTGTGTTGACTTCTCGATTATGATCTCATGATTCTTTCAAGTGTGCTATACAAATACACAGACACCAATTCTCTTTCTTAGGATTAGATATGATTCTTATAAAATATTTATCGATCTTAGCCATTAGAATCTTGTATTAGGTTTATTCTTTGTAGATAGATCATATGCTAGAAATCAAAGTATACAAATTATTATTATTATTTAATTTCTCTTTTTAATTTAATTTAATTTAATTTAATATTTCCTATACTTTGATGTTGTCATAATTAACAAATTTGATTTGACCAAAACATGACTAGTTTGAGAGAGTTAAACGGAATTATTCTGGGTCTGCCACAACTCTCTTGTCAGCTGTTCACATATATTTATGAGCAGCATTTGATTACTCTAAGATTTCTGTGTAAACCAAGTTCACATACTACGGCTCAGCCGTGGGGTTTGGCATGCTTTTGTGCTGGGCCATGAAGGCCAAGGCCCAGGACGGGCACGTATACATACGGGTACTGCACGTCCGTACCATGTTTGTGTCGGACTAGCCCATATTGCAAGCTTTGGACCAACGAATTCACAAGGATAGCTACCTTTTCTTTTTGTATGAACAACATATGTGTCATCTGTATGAGTCAACGCACTAGTCATTCGTTCAATCAATTCGATCTCCTCATAATGATATGTTTCTTTTCTTGAGATTGACTCGTACATATACTACACAGTACTTATCCCGAGCAACAAACAGACATTGACTACTAGTCCATTACCAATATAAAAAATAAATATATTCTCGGATCATGTACAGGTCCGTAAGTGATAAAAAGAGAGAGAGAAAAAAAAAACCTAGAATAAGAATCGCATAATTTCAAAATGCCTATCGGTGAAAAGAGATTTCACAAAAGCCCTTTTTTGAATAGCATTTATTGAAAATCTATAGGCGAGGAGGAATCAAATTCTTACATACACTACTGTCCTAAGATCTTATTACACTGTCCACGATCGAGATATCCATTTTTTGGTCAACAGTCCCCGTTAATGTAGACAACGAAAGATCGTCTATACCTATATATACGACGACATTCTTCAACCAAAATCTAACTAACTCAAACGATACGTTGAAAACAAGACACATTATCTTATAGGCTTATAGCATATGGAGGAGGCTCGTAGGGGTAAAGAGCAAAAGCTAGACAGAGAAGACGTTAGGTACCGGGGAGTGAGGAGGAGGCCATGGGGAAAGTATGCGGCGGAAATCAGGGATCCGTCGAAAAATGGGTCGAGATTGTGGCTTGGAACGTTTGATACGGCGGAAGAAGCTGCTAGGGCTTATGATAAGGCGGCGTTTAACTTGAGAGGTCATCTTGCTACTCTTAACTTCCCTAGTGAGTATTATGCTCGAGTGCTGGGATCTCCTCCTCACCCTCCTCATCTCATGTCGTTCTCTCCCTCGTCCGGTCCTTCCCATGTTCCGAGTAGGAGTATTAGTACTCAGTGTGAGAGATCAGGAGGCTCGTCCTGTGGAAATCCGGGAAAGCAAGTGTTCGAATTTGAGTGTTTGGATGACAAGGTGTTGGAGGATCTTCTTGACTCATAAGATGAATATCTTATGTTATCAACCTCTTCAAAAATATCAATATGAAAGATGGATCAGTTTCAATGCACAAATGCTTTTGTTTGTTTTTCGTTCTTCATTCCCCTCCACCCCTGGGAAAAAGCTCTAATTAATGAATACGATCAACGCCTTTATATGTAGTCTTAAGTCTTAACTTAATTCTTAATTGAGGTATGATCTTGTTCTAAAAGAAGACGGCATTTTTAAAGTTACTTATAAGTAATTACAAATCTATCGTTAATAACTTATAGGTAACTTGATAATGGTGAGTTTTTCATGAGAGTCAAGAAATCAAGAATCAATGGGCGATGGATGATAATGAATGTATGTGTTTATTCCAAGTAGCTAGTTATCTTATTAACTAGAATCTTGAAGAAGATTGAATTAATGAGAGGAAAACAATTAGAATAAAGTACAAAGAATATGATCACGTGGTGGTCGATCGTTCGGACATGCATAAAAGATTACGTATAGTGGACCGTGGTGGGGGAGATTTGTTTTCTGATCAATGTTTGTCTTTCCAAGTTAGTTGTCTTGTTGACCTTGTCTCCTCCTTGGTCCTTATAAATAAAAAAAAAACAAGTTAGATTCACAGTTGCTTTCTAACAGGATTCAGGCCAGATTGCAAGTAGTAAGTAGTACGCCTACTTGACCGGCCATGCACTTTAACATCACAACAGCCACTGTCAAATCATGATTGCACATGTATTTTTGACCAAGTGACCATCTGCTTGCTATTTTTTTTAGGGGAGGTTCGTTATAATGCTGTGTGAGGTTAAACTATATATATATATATATATGATGGATGATCATATATCATATTAAATTATATATAATTATAAATATTATTTTTATTTATTATATAATATAGTTATTGTATCATCTGATTATAATCTCATACAAAAAATTCACTATTCTTAAATGTGAAACAGATCTTGATACGGGCCAGTTTTCTAAACAGTAGGGGGTCCAGAATATGCAAGTTCTATCCAGGATATGGGCCGGTTTTCAGCTCATATCACAAGCATAGGTTGGGCCTTCAAGGGGAACAAAACCCAATATGAAAAATTCAGAAATGTCAAACTTGGTTCCCGACAGGCAAATAAAAATAAAGTGGCTCGACTCGAGCTGTGGAAAAGTTCCTTTCCTTTTTCTTTTTTCCGGTAATAAAAGAAGGAGGAATAGCATGATTGATAAGCCAAGCATCTAGTTATGGAAGAAAAGGAAGGGAACAAGTTGGTGGCTGCTTCTCTGTAATTGGGGGACAATCTGGTACAAGGTAAGCCCCACTTCACCGGACAAGGCACGTTACCTGCTCTTTGTCCTAATTAAAGAATTCCAATTCCATATGGTACAAATCCAAAATCCAAAACACGAACACCTAAAATTAGTAGTAATAAATCCAATTAAAACAAAACTAGATCTTGTAATTGAACTTAAGTTGCCACCATAAGTAAATCTCCCGTGTGACAAATATCTCCTCACCACTCTCATGCAACATTCTACTCCGGTGATTGGCGATTCCTACAGTTTTTCTCATTTTTTCTTCTTCTCTTTACCTTCAAAATCTAGTAGGTCTTCCAAAACCTTATCATCCAAGTACTCAAACTCGAAAACCTGTTGCTCGCGGCCTGAAGAAGAAGACGAAGCACCCGAGAAATCCCGAGAAGGGTGTTCGTTGGGGAAATTGAGAACGGCTAAATGACCCCTCATGGCGTAAGCGGCTCGGTCATAGGCTCTAGCCGCTTCCTCAGCCGTATTGAAAGTCCCTAGCCAAACACGTTGCCCTTGCCTAGCTGAGTCTCGAATCTCGGCCGCAAATTTCCCCCACGGCCTCTTCCTAACGCCCCGGAACCGGACCTGGTCTCCACCATCCTTGTCTGCATCTTTTTGATCTCCACTATTTGTTTCTTTTGGATCCATTAATCTTAATTTGGTCTGGTTTTGATTTGCATGGCTGTACTTTAAATAATCAATGCTATGACATGCAGGGTGTTTTTTAGATAGGTGCATGGGAAAGCAGCAGGAATTTTTTCACCTGAAGTGGGAAAAGGAGTATAGACCAATCAGCATTAGCCATCTGTCAAATTGGGTTCTCGTTTAAAAGGTGGCTTCGCATCAAGACCGAAACTGAGGTTTTTTTTCCTTGTCCAATACACTGACGTGTCGATCTAGATGGTCAAGGCGATGGCTTTCAGAGCTCCAAGGAATTAATTTGAAGTAGTATTCTCTTCCTTAGTAATTGAATCATAACTTATAACCATGCGCCACCTTCTCTGTTTTTTCCGAAAGTTATGATTATGATCTAATAGTTTTCCCCGTACAACTTGGGTTATTGTTGATTAAACAACATAATGAGATTGAGATGATCAATGTGTTATAGACCACCCAAAATTCATCCTTAAGCACAGATCTTTTGGAAAGGTCAATTAATGATTTTTCTTGTGAAGTAATGATGAACGAGAGAAAAATAGGTACTAAGATTATGCTAAGACACGTGGGTGTAATCAAGTGGCCGATTAAGGTCGCTAATTACGACGTTTTTTGTTTTTGTTTTTGTTTTTTTTCCTAATATTCTCGTATCAAATAATTATTTTGTCTTATTTCTTCTCAACATGTGTGTTTCCTGTAAGGGTATATATTCATTTTCTAGAATTATTATTATTATTATTTTATTTTTTTTAGGACAAAACTGTTAGGGTATATATTAATTCTATGTTTCTAATTAATATTAAGACAAGGAGTGCAAGAGCTTTTTGAACGTGGTGGTCCAGAGCTCAAGATCGCAAATTTTGATTTTATTCTTAAATTTTTTGGAGATAATAAGAATCAGAATTTCGGCTAAGTGTTTGTTACCATTGAATTTGAAGTTTGACGTAGAAGGAGGGTGGGATTAATTTCTGCCTATCCCACATCAAAAAGCATCTTATTAGATTAATCAATAAGTATATAATTAGTAACCTATGCGTTCATCGATGACGTATCAAAACCTAATTTACTGGTGAATAAAATTTTCTAGATTTAAGTCTCAATTCATTCATTGAAGACTAAAATTGAAACTAAACAACCCCGTTATAATTTTGATATCAGTTCCGAAAGTTAAAAAGAAAAAAAAAAAAAAAAATATATATATATATATATATATATTTTTTTTTTTCCTTCTCTAATTCCGATACTGTACCGCAGCACCGGCACCATCCCTATCCCTTCCGGGTCCCAACTCTACTGTTTTTAGTGTCTCATCACCAAGAAAGAACTGCCTGTCGTCCCGCCTACCCTTCCTCTTCTTTATTGGGCTTCTTTCCTTACTCGAGACGCCCAGGAAACAAAGGTGACGTCAACTCCAGTTTGATTTACAAATCCAGTATTGTTTCGTGCAGAAGTAGCCACTGTCTAAAATATCAAACCAAAGCCCAAAAAGACATATCAAAAGTGAAATACAATTTCTACGTACTCTTGTTTATCCCAACTACTATTGCTTTATCTTAGATAAGTGTAATTAATTTATCAACATACCTACCTACTAATGATTGTATGAGAATATTGAGCTTAGATATATAAGATTTACCTAAAACTGATCGATCGTTGATAAAATAACAATTCAGTAATATCACCATCATCACCTGAGATTCAATAAATTTCTGATTCAGAGCCACCATATGCGATCATGTAGATTCAATAAGTCTCGATTTTGAATAGAACATTCATTAGGTGCGATCCAGCCTGTTTTTGGCCAAGAATTTGGACATGCAAATTTCTTTGACAAAGGCAACAAGTTTAATCTGTCACTGTGTATTTAACTGTTTAGCGTTTGAAAAAAATGCATATGGCTGACTGTACTTCGATGTGTTTTCTAACCTAACTAGCTTTGTCTGGTTAGAAAATCGTTAACGTGGCAAACACAATTGCATTGTTGGATTTTTCCTTCTACCTTCCTAGGGTAGTGTTTTCTTACAAGTGTTTGCCCTCTGCACTTTTCGCCTTTTCAATTTTTGAAACCGGGCGGGCAGAAAGTGATGATCAGTTCGAGAACACATGCAGATGAAATAACAGATGGGAAATTACAACATCAGCTGATCAATAAAATTCGAAGGTGGTTTGCATGTGGGTACGACTCCTTTTCTTTCTCTTTTGCTTTTGTCATTGCTGATGCTGATTGACGATGGAGAATGGATGAGAATATGACAAAGTCAAACTTAGTTTGACCCATTTTCTTTTCTTCCCATAATGATTCTATATGCATATGGCCCTCCCTCTCACTTTTTGCAGACTTATCTTGACATGATTTTTGCTTTCAAAGTGGGTTGCTTGACTTTCGTTCTTTTTTATTTGGAGAATTTTTTTAAAAGTAAATCGTGTTTATGAAAGATTAATTTATTTTAATTATATATATAATTAATTTAATATATATTATAGGAATATAAGATTGATATATGTAAAATATATTAATTTACTAAATAATTTTGAAGATGATCAATGAGATTGTTCAAAAGCTACCTTGCTTTCTGTTTATTGTTCTGTATACGTTTCAATGACATTACCCAGTAATCAGCGACACTAATTAGATAATTAACTAAGTACAATTTGGTACATGTAATGTTTTTTTATGACACTTGTGATGATGATTAGTAGAATAAAAGACTTTAATGACACAACCTTTCGTCTACATGTACGTATAAGTCAATGATAACCCAATAATCTCTCCCTAATGGTATTAACTAACTTAATTTCATCATAGCATCTTAGGCTTCTCTCGACTGTAGCAAGCAAAGATACCGAGGATGATCAAGTGACATATCAAATTATGTTTTATGTCTGAATGTCCACAAAATTAAGACAAAAAAAATCATTAAAGAAAAAGCCTTTTTGAGCCGGCCCCACTCATTTTATAATTACTACTCATAAAATGATATAAAGCTCGATGCATAGTGCATCCAAACCGCCAATCACTCAAATAATAAATGCAAAAACCAAAACCCTTTTCTCTGCTCTTTCTCCTTCGTCTTTCTGTGCATTCTAGATCTAAGAACATACATTTTTCTTTTCTTTTTTCAATGGATTTTATTTCTCCAATTTCAAGTGATCCTCATCAAACCACTGTTTTTGGAAGACCTCTACATTCTTCAAAATCAGATACAAGCTTTCCCATTATAGCCGTTGCCGTGATAGGAATCTTATCCACAGCCTTCTTATTAGTAAGCTACTACATCTTTGTGATCAAATGCTGCCTTAATTGGCACCGGATCGATCTGCTAAGACGCTACTCACTTTCCCGACGCAGCCGAGACCCACCGTTAATGGACCATTCTCCCGGCTTAGATGAGACGTCAGGCGGGCTCGACGAATCTGTGATCCGATTGATCCCTGTCGTCCATTACAAGAAACTAGAATCAGGCTTTTGTGAATGTTCTGTCTGCTTGAATGAGTTTCAAGAAGATGAGAAGCTAAGAGTTATACCAATCTGTAGCCATGTTTTTCACATTGATTGCATTGATGTTTGGCTTCAAAGCAATGCAAATTGCCCGCTTTGTCGAATAATGGTTTCGGCAACTACCCCGTTGATTAATTCTGATACCCATGATCAATCTTTTTCCCCTACCTCTTCACCGCAAAATCTAGTACTTGATCGTGATGAAAGTTTCGCGACCATTGAATTGAGTATAATGAGTAGTACTGATCATGATCATAGTGATCATTCAGGTGACCAATTAATGTTGGCTGCTAGACGTCAAGAACGGTCGAATTCAGGTGAATTATCGATAAGAATCAGTCCTTTAAAGAAGGGTAATGTAGGAAAGAAATCCAGGAGGCATAAGAAGGTTACAAGCATGGGAGACGAGGTCATTGACACGATTAGAGAAAAAGATGAGCAATTTGTGGTTCAACCCATTAGAAGGTCGATTTCGATGGATTCTTCAACCGATCGGCAGTTCTATTTAGCGATTCAAGAAGCTTTACGGCATCACGACGGGCTGATTAGTGAAGAAGAGATTAGCCCCAATATTGAAGGTGGCACTAGTACAAGTACTAGTTCTAGTAGTAGATTGGGAAGATCTTGCTTTTCGTTTGGAGTACATGGTAGGGGATCTAGACGTGGAATTTTACCTGTTTATTTGGATCCTTAATTTAAAAGTAGTACTTTATTTATTTCTCTAATTGGGTGGTGGTTAGTTATGTGGAATGGTCATTAGGGGATAGAGATGTTACTTGTAAGAATTATTTGTGAAAACATAGAGAAGACATTCGCTTGAAAATTTGGAAGCAATCCAAGGTCAGACTTAGTTCAACTATTTGAATAAGAATGAGAATGATAATGATAATAAAAATATGAATGAAAATAAATAAAAAATAAAAAATGATCGATAAAAAAGGATTTTAATTCCCTATATAAACTAAACATGAGAAAAAGAAAATCACGTCGATAATTTACTTGTATTTTCAAAAATTTATCAAGTATCTTAAAAATATTTTAAAAATATAGAAAAATCCTTTGTATATGAATGTATAATATATAGTTTTTCAATTTCACCCGATTAAGAAATGTTCTTCATTCTCGGCACGATTATAATTAAACTAAACAAAGAAATAAAATTAATTTAAATTCAATTCTCATCAAAAAAATCGAACCAAACATCCGGTAATAATTCATTTCTATATTGCTTTTGATGTTGGGTCAAGATCCCACCATCTTCTTACAACTTGTTAAAATAATTATGTATTATTATGTCATTGATTAAGGAAAGAAAATGGCCCTGGTCCCTTCCCCTATACAATCATAATACTTAAATCTTATAATTACCCAAGAGATTACTTAAAACATAAATTAATTGAATAAAATATTCTGCTAATAACTATTTAATAATGTTAATTGATCAAGTAGCTTTATTTTTTAATCCATTGATCACAACTGTTCATTTTATTGTACAGCCCAACACTCCTTTTGGGCTACTTATGGATCGGGGAGGAGAGCCCATATTCTCTCATATTGGGCTGCTTCACATAATCTAGCTAGCCCAAACAAAATTCCAAGGAGCCGAGCGATTACGTATCGGATCAATAGTCCGACTAGATTTCTTCTTCTGCTGCGATAGAGCTCCACCGTTCATCAGCTACAAAACTCCGGAAAAGGAAAATGAAGATAATGGTCGCCGTGAAACGAGTCGTCGATTACGCCGTCAAAATCCGGGTCAAACCCGATAAGGTAACCACGACCCGAATCAATTCGATTTCTATCGTCTTTTCATCTGTTTTTGAGCTGGGTTGTGATTTTGATTGTAGAGCGGGGTTGAGACCCATAACGTGAAGATGTCGATGAACCCCTTCTGCGAGATCGCGCTGGAGAAGGCTCTTCGAATTAAGGAATCGAGCTTGGCCTCAGAAGTTGTGGCGGTAAGTATGGGTCCCGCACAGTGTGTAGATACTCTACGGACGGGTCTGGCTATGGGCGCAGATCGGGGCATTCACGTCGATGTGTCTGGAAATCTTCATCCCCTCTCTGTTGCTAAGCTTCTGAAGGCTCTTGTCGAGATTGAGAAACCTGGCCTTCTTATCCTTGGCAAACAGGTTTTTCTTCTTCATCTACGATTCAAAAACGAATTAGGGCATTTTTATTCCTAATTATCGATTTAGTACTTTTGTTTTCATAAATGATATCTGAATTTCTATGTGGTTCAGGCTATAGATGATGATTGTAATCAAACGGGGCAGATGATTGCTGGCCTTCTCAATTGGCCTCAAGGGACCTTTGCTTCTAAGGTTAGTGGTGTCTTTATGCAAGCTTATTTGACAATTCAGTAGTTGAAATAGGGCGGCAGCCATTAATATAAAGAACAAGATGCTTCTAGTATAAAGAATGCATGAATTTCTTGCAGCAAATATATGATTTTCTGTATTTCACTTGCTTGAATGATACCGGATTCGTAAAATCTCTACAAATGATATCAATCTGATCTGTCATTTTTTGACAAATATCAATCTGAAATAAATATGAACTATCAGATTTTATTTTTTAATTTCTTAAGAAATCATAAATGTAGGATCTAACAGTTCATATCCATTCAGATCAGTCCCCCAATTCTGCTCACTTACTCTAACATCATTCCTCATCAATTCTACATACAAGTGTTAGTCGGGTTTAGTTATTGATTCAACAGTTTTTTTGTCTTTCAGTTTTATTAAGTCTATCTTAACTTAGTTCTTGTCTACAGTAGGTTGTGCTGGATAAAGAGAAAAATGTAGTGACTGTAGATAGAGAAGTCGATGAAGGTCTTGAGACTCTGTCGATGGACTTACCGGCTGTAATCACGTAAGTTAACTCCCCTTCTCTTGTAACTTTATTCTTGAAAATTTTCATTCTCTTTTTATTCTTACAAGTATTTTCATGAACCTCTTTGCATTTTTGACAAAATGCAGTACGGATCTGAGGCTGAATCAACCGAGGTACGCTACACTGCCCAACATAATGAAAGCAAAATCGAAGCCGATAAAGAAGTTCACTCCGATCGAGTTGAATGTCGACATAAAATCTGATTTAGAGGTCGTACAAGTCACTGAACCTCCCAAGAGAAAAGCAGGTGTCATACTTTCATCTGTGGATGAGCTCATTGACAAACTTCAAAATGAAGCTCATGTTCTTTGATTTCTTTCACCCTTCCTGCAACTGTTCCCTCTCATCAGTACCCTTTTTATTAACCAATAAAAAAAGACTCATAATGTAACAAGAAGCTTATGAACACTGATTTTCTTATATAAGAATTTGATTCCATCGGAGTTGGATAGGTTTTGTTAAAAGAGAGATTCTCAAACCGTAAAATTATTTTTCCGTCGCCTGAGAAAAAATAAAATAAAATATATATATATATATATTGGTAAAGGCAGTGTCGCTTTCACGTACGTCAGACAAAGATTCTGTTGGAGTCACAAACGCGGCGGCGCGCATCCTCTAATCCCGAACAAACGTCTTCCACGTTTCATGGTACTTGACCTGCAACGTGTGAAATCCGTAGTGGACCTCGCACTACCTCCTATTTTGAGAAGAAAAATCAACGAATTATGGGGTGAGATGAGAGGTGGTTGGTTAGTACTGCAGAACTGGTAATAGGATCCGAAATTAAATGGATCCGATTCTTGACGATTCTTGCTGGGACTTCGTCGGCGACGCTTTGATCGACGGCATTGACGAAGGCGGAATTCACTCTCTCGGTTTTTCATGGCCGAGTAATCTCAGGCATGCTATTCATTAATCCCTCTGAATTTTTTGTTGTTTTCTTCATTCGAGTTTTGTTGCTTAATTTCGCGTTGAGAAATTAATCTTAGAAGTTTCGGCTTTTGCATTCAGTGATGGTGGGGCTAAATTTGATTTCTCCGGCGGCGGGGATACTGTTGCGTCGGAAGAGAAGGAATGTACTCGGAAAAGGTAACTAATCAATCTATCTTCTTGTGACGATCTTTAGTTTCTTCTTTCCGTCGAGAAACTCCAGGACGGTTTTCCCCCCTTTTGGAGTCAGCAATGAATGTGTATCCTGTGCCTAATGAACAAATTAGGGGCAATACTAAGATAGGGGTGAAACTGCTTGAAAAGATGGGGAAAATTTGACACAGTTGCATTTGGATTTGCACAACATTGTTTAAACGTTTCGTCTTTTGAAATGTGTTGAATTTATGGTCTTCCTAAGTTTGCACTTAATCTCGTGGTTTTATGAATGAATTGCAATAACCTGCTATTAGCTAAGTTTCCATACTGACTGTCCTTGCGATAAATTTCAGGGCTCGCACTGAGTCATGCGGTAGACCGGCGTCTAAAGCATGCCGGGAGAAATTGCGAAGAGAAAGATTGAATGATGGGCAAGCCCCTTATCCCAACCTATTTATAATTGTTTTCTCTTTTAATTTATAATTGTTTTCTCTTAGAGGGTGAAACCAAGTAGTAACATATATTGCTTTAAGAAACAGCGTTCATTGTTTGCACAAAGTTGTGTTCTTGTTTTTTACACCTGCAGGTTTCGAGATTTGAGCATTGCTTTGGAATCTGGTAGACCTACCAAATCGGACAAAGCGGCTATACTCGATGATGTCATCAAAGTTTTAAATCAACTAAGAAATGAAGCTCAGGAGCTCAAAGAGACTAATGAAAAGCTAGTTGAAGAAGTGAAGATTTTAAAGGTGAGTTACGTCTACATCAAAAGACCTTACTGGAGAATCGCATTTCAATTGCAGATTCTGTGCTTTGGTTAGTATAGGACCATAATTTGCTCTCTAATTCAGTTATGAGAATATTTATGTGGTCCAACATATGTTTCGTTTTTTATTTCATAACCTTGATTTCTAGAAATGGAGAAATTATTGGGTGAACTATTCAATCTCAACTGCACACGTCAATTTTATACGATCATATCATATGTCACATCAGCCTTATGTGTAATTGTGATGATTAATCTACCGTAGATAAAGTCTACTCAAAGAAGTTCTCCAGAAATATATTAACATGAACTATCATGTCATGTACGCAATTGGAAAGAGCAAATAGTAGGGTAGTCTGTGTCTAGTAATCAATGCAGATGAAAATGACTGCGAAGTTTCTTTATGTGTGAATGGATATTAGCAGGAGACAATATTTGCTATCCACAGTTAAAATGAAGAGTGTTAATGTCTTTTGCTCACTTTAACAGGCAGAGAAAAATGAATTTCGTGAGGAAAAAACAATACTGAAAGCAGACAAAGATAGGGTTGAGCAGCAACTAAAAGCTATGAGCATTCCCTCAAATGGAATTATGGCATCACATGTTCCGAGTGCATATCATCATCATCATTACTTTGCAGGAAACAAGATGGCAGTTTTTCATAGTTATGGTCTGATGCCCATGTGGCAGTATCTACCTCCATCTTCTTGTGATACATCTAATGATCACCAGCTGAGGCCTCCTGCTGCCTAGTTTACCTTTTTGCCCCGCTATTTTTCTTTAAAAAATTGTTAGGCACTTCTCTTTTTTTAATTAATCTATAAATGTCTTGTAGTTGTTGCACTTTCGGCCATTAACATGTCTATATTTCTCTTAATGTTATCCTAACTTAACATTTGGGGTTGGTGGGTGGCTCTAGATAAGTCTAGACTCGAGAAAAGTAGATTTTCTAAACCTGCAAGTGGGGTCTAAGAGCAACCACCATGCTAAGTTTGTTGCTTCTTGGCACCTTTCTCTTTGTTTTTATCTTACATGACAGTATGAGTCATTTTCAGCATCTGTGTCGTTAAGTTGGCTCATCTTTTCTAGCAACACTGTAATGCTTTTTTTCCTGGAAATGCAGTATATTTCATCATTTATGGGTGTGTTTGTGGTCCCTCCTCGACATTACTTTTCTTCTATTTCACTTGCTTAATGTTCACTTTCACGTATTTAATAAACCCTTTTGGCTGTAAATGCAGGGAATGGATTTGACGCCTACGGACTTGCGGGCCTTGGGTGTCTACGGAAGAATCTAGGTCGTTAATTTCTCAATTTACGGATGAGAGAGCGCCACCTAAGTTTAATATGAGACTCATTTCAACATGACAGAACTCAAACTCGAACATATATGGCGCTCTCTCATCCGTTTGATGGGAAATTAATGACCTAGATTTTTCCGCAGGCACCAAAAAGCATGCAAGCCCATAGGCACCGAATACATTTTCGTAAATGCAGCACTCTGACAAGGTTATATTAAATAAAGGGTCATATCAATTACTATGTTCTCTGGATGAACAATTGCGGATATATTATTTGAACTCTGTTAATGAGTATGGAACCAATACATAACGATTCTTGAATCTACAAAAATTCAGATCGGACAATCAGATGCAATAGACTTTACTATGCATGATAGCTAATAGACCTATTGTTAGTTCAACCCGCAGCCAAGATCCAAAGCATAATGAGAGATGAAATTGCAACAGCAATCCAGCTCAAGAAAGCCAAGGCAACAGAAATTTGATACTTTTGACATTCCTCTCCAAAGCTACAACTTCCCAAATCATTGAAGTACAGAACAGTCACCCCACCGGAAGCAGATGCCGCGGCAAGTGCCAATGTGCCCGTCACCTGACATACATGAACAGAAAGGGATTGATTGACCTCTTAAATCCAGATAAATGAACTTTCAAATTTTTTCATTTAAGGGAGTTTCATTTGAGGCTTTACCAAATCCCCGACCACAAAGAGGCTGACTAGGACCGGATTCGGGAGTACTTTCTTTCGGGCAATGGCGTAAGCATCTAACAATGCAAGTACAAAGCTCCATATGACTTGCAAGCCCATTGAAGCTATTAGGTAACTGAACAAAGATAAATCAGAGAGTGAGATAGATTTCCAAATCACACTATCATCATTATCTCTGTGCTTAAAAGCTTCAATCTGTTTTCAATTTTACGCGCTTCACTTCTTTGATGCTTATAAAGTACGACCCTTTTTTCCAACAAAAATTACAGATTGAAAGAGTAACCAGACCAATATCCCAAGTAAATGCTCAATCTTTTAGCTTGCTATACAGTAGTGAAATATATGTGAATTTTTTGTTCTCGTATTTTAAAAGCTAAATTTCAACTTGTCATCAATTGAAGAACAGGGATGTTGAATAGAACAAGACAAACCAGAAAGCAGTGACATTGAAGAAGGTAGAAGTGGTAGCCATGGAAGCAATAGACCCAGCTGCAAAGATGAACTGGAAAACCCTTAGAACTAGCCCAGTCAAAGTCCCGGGAGTCCCCGGAAAATCCTTCATTTTCCTCCCCACCAAACGCCAGAATAGAAGGAGGAAAAAAAAAAAAAACCCAAAAAAGCACAGCCCCCTCTCTAACAACAATGAGAAAGGACGAAAGAAAAGCAGGAAAAATAAAAATAAAAATAGGCCTCTGGAAAAGGAGGAGGTGGTGAAGAAGCGAACCTAAGCACCTTCATGGGCGCTTGTTGAAATTGAATGGCATTTTGCCATATTCGCAGTCAACTCCTCCTGGTTGGAGGTTGAAATGTTCCTTTGATCCTTCCTATATACATTTCCAGCGTGGCAGCGTGCACTCCAAACGACGTTTTCTTAAGCTTCCATTAGGAAAAAAAAAAAAAGAAAAGAAAAGAAAAAAGAGGTTATTCCATTCCATCAAAAAATTTCTCCCCCATAATAACTAATAATTATTTCGTGTTTCGTACTCAAGATTTACACTGTACATCATTATTACGTTATATATATATATATATATTAGACTTTATATGAAGAAAATAAAAAAAAGAAAGAAAGGACTTTGTATTTTTGGAGAAGCTACTCTAAACCTAACAATGGTTAAATGTAAAGATGAGAATGATCATTAATTCGATACAATCTACCATGCCTTTACTTACGTGGTCAACTAAAAAATCATTACAATCAACTAATACGATACAATCTACTACGACTTTATCTTCTTACTTGCAGGTTAAGTTTAGGAAACATTATTCATAACTAAGCTACTTCGGTTAATGGGTCTAATATGTACAAGCGTTTAGCTAATACCTAGCTTGTTTCATGACCTTCACAAAAATAGAGATGAAACGGAATAACGTCCGATCTTGTTCAGGGTTTATAGAAATGATGGGTTCTTTCATCCAGATAAACCTTTTTTTAGTTCCGCTTCTTGCTCAAAAAAGGAAGAAGCGCCATTATGAGGCTAAATCGAGTCGCTGGCCAATCAACTAATTCCATTGTCGTCTTCTTTTGCTCTTCCAGTTCGTCAAGGATCTTCGCTCACACGGGACCGGTTACCGACCTCCTCGTTTGTAGGCCTTTTTGGCTGTGGAGCCCTAAAACACTCGTGAAAAAATGTTGTGTTTTGATACAATCACAAAGACAACATTCAAACAATGACATAAGAAAAAAGGTAATACAAACAAACCCACAAGTACTCTTGATACTAATCGTATGAGGTAGTCATGGTTGTCGTGTTTTCCTTAAACTAGTGTCTAATGACAGGAGCCATTTGGTAATCAACCATATATATAACATTACTAAATATTCTTTGTTTACAAACTAATACACATCTTTATTTGGGCCGAAAGATCGAGATGAAATATAAATCATGATATTTGATACGTAATCATTTTGTTTACAAACTAAAAATGATGAGTAGTAATAATAGAAATTTGAGATGGGTATTGATAATTGATTAATGAATCTAATGAGAATTCCGAAAAGGATTTAACATTTTTAGTAATCTCAATTTGGTACGTTTGAGTGTGCTCAATCGATAATCATACCGAAAGAGATGATTTGAACTGATCTTATTGATTAAACATTAACCTCATAAGGGTGATTCATGCATTCCTTAAATGAAATTGGCATCTAGAACTACATGATCTTTGTAGTCTTAGTAAAAATGATGACAGTACTCTTTCTCTGTGGAAAAGACTAAAGAGGAAGTTAAGGCTGATGCAAAACCTAGTGCATTGATCATGGCCGCCCGCCCGTTGAATGGCATTTTCCAACTCCCCTCTAGCTCCAACTCCGACGCCATTTGGATCCATTAGTTTAAGATATGTTAGAGAAATCAAATAATAATTATTTAGTGTTTCTTAATCACGACTCTTGATTCAAGAGTGTACGCACTAATATTGGCATTCTTTTTTGTCCTTTTGAGCTAGACTTACAAAAAAACTAGTCCGGATAAATCCAATTCATTAAATTATTATTTGTACTTTTATACATCTTATTTAATAATTATGTTTAAAAGAGAAAAGATTTTATATTTAAGATAGAGAGATTCAATTTATGAGATAATCGATTAAATAAGGTATTATTATTGTAATAAATGTAATTGCAAATATATAGTGCTGCTATGGCTTTCTTCTCCGATTCTCTCTTTTTTGATTACCTTTTTTAGTCGTTGGTTTAGTTCTAAATGATTATATTTTATATATAAATACCACTTAATTTTATATTTACTATTGAATCAATCAGATCTTTTTTACTTTATTTTGTGACATATTGCTCACCCGACGGAGGGAATTCACCCGCCACAAATCCCAACATCTCCTTCCTTTTTCTTGTGCAGAGATCTACACTTGCTAGTTGGAAGAAGCTACCGAGTGAACTTCTTATAGCAACAATACATATATAGATATATATAACATAAGTGACAATGACCTCCCTCTTATTCCAACAAACAACAGTATCTCATTATCATCAACCCACTTATAAACAACAGCCTTATATGTTTATGTCAACGCCTGAAATAAGCCAAGTGAGGGTTCTCATGAGCAACTTGAAGGCCACCACTTTGGTCTTGTAATAGAATTGTCAGGAAGTCAGGATCCCAGTGTTCTCTTGCTCCCACAGTCAGTTCAGGCTGAGGGCAGGCTGGGTAGTAGTGACATACAAAGCTGCAGTCCTCCCCACATTCCGTGGCTTTTAGGTAGTCTGGTCTAAGTCCGAGCGCCTCAGATAATAACCCGAGTAGAGTATCCCTCAATTGTTTCATATGCTTGTAGTAGTCCAGTGCTACCTCTCTTCAAACCCAAAAGCACAACACACATATAACGTTATACAAACCGAAAAAGTGATCATTCTGTTATGAAAAAATTCATTCGATCCCAACATGGCACATCTGATCTATATATATAAGATCAGGTTCACTTAAAGATTTCTCTACTAAATCATAATTACGATGATCGATTGTACCTCAAGATAGCCGGTATGTCAAGTGGATCAAGGTTACGACCATCCCTGAAAGAAATGGTGAGTGTGTCCCTCCAATCAGCATTTTTAAGTCGATACAAATCAAAGTTGGAGCTCAACATCACTTTCCTTGACATATCTCTTGAATAGAACTCTTTCTTCAACTCAACATCTTGCTCGTGGAACCTTTTCGCTCCTTCTATCATATCATCCAACAATTTTGGGGAAATCCCATGATTAACTAGTTGGAAAAATCCCCACTTCTCGGATGCGTTTCTGATCTCGTTAACAATCTCCTCATGCCGATCACTAGTTTCTAAACCGGTAAGATCTACGGTAGGGACTTGGATTTGTTGTTGATTGTTCAAGTCATATTTCTTGGTTAGGTGACTAGGCCGAATGAATATTTTCGGGAGATTGATTATTCCGGAATCGGCTAAACCCTTGACACCAGCTTTTGTTTCATCGAAATCTCTAATCTCCTTTTCAAGATCGTAAGACATGTCTACATCATCTGAGATGAGCGACATGTTATATTGTTAGAAGGAATTGTGAAATTAAGGAATTGAAGCTCTTGTGAGATTTATAGTAAAAGAAAAGGTCGACAAATTTCATTAGATTTGTATGGGAAATCACTCGTACAACAACGACAACAGCAACAAATTCTTTAATAAACAACCACTTGTATCAAATTAATGGGTGACGATTTGATTTGCTTAATTAAATTAGTGTCGACTAATAACAACAGCAACAACCATTTAATAATCAGCATTATTCAACTGTACTATATTGTTTTTAATAACTACTACATAAATGGCATCCTTTCATGGGTGCCCAAAATCCTCATATATTACTTAGTAAAGCGTTTAAAGCTTAAAATGGTTGAGACCTGAAGTGCCGTGGAGCCCCTTGTGCACAAGAACTTGTAGCTCACCGATTTGGTATTGTAAGAGTAGAGTGAGAAAGTCGTTGTCGGCATGTCTTGTAGTGCCTAGAGTTAATTCAGGCTATGGACAGGCTGGATAGTAATGGCTCAATAGAACAAGCCCATCATTACAGCCCAGATCCGTCAGGTGATTTGGTTGAAGCCGAAGGAGCCTCAGACAACAACTCAAACAGTAACACTGTCAGTTTCGTTGCTTCCTGTTTGTACTCAAATATAACATCCCTACATAATTGCTTCATATCAGAAAATTATAGGCTACTAATATGAAATTTTAAAATCTTATTTCAATTATATATGTAAAATGAATCATTAACCGAATACACCGTCTCTATAGAAATTCTCATGAAAATATCGTTAATTATTGTACCTGCATACCTCTTCTGGATGAGGGGGATTAGGGGCCAGATTACAAACAAACGTATCTCTCCAATTTGTAACAGGTGCGCTGTACAAATCAAAATTGCTGTTGTATCTTACCTTTTTAGTAGCATCGGGAGAGTAAAACTCTTTCTTCACCTCATGATCTAGTTAATGAATTGCTGTTGTATCTTCACCTCATCATTTTTTATTTCGTCGAGCAATCTCATTGGGAAAACCCGAAAGTATGTCGGATTTGCTCGACTATCTTTTGGCGTTGGAGGGTTCCTTTTTTTTATACTGGCAAGGTCTATGATCGGGATACTACGACTGGTTTCACCGGAAATTGAGTTATCCTTCAAGTTGTCGGCTGGTTGATACGTGGAACTTTGGAGATACCAGAATCTAGCAGTCCTTTAACACCAGCTCTGGTTTCATCGAAAGCCTTTAATTCGTTTGCTCTGTCATAAGGGAGATCAGGGCTTCCATTTTTTATGGTAGTTTGCTCACTAGTTATTGCAATAGACTATAGCGTATCATGGAATAGGCGGTGGATAAGATTGACATGAAAGTCTTCTTGTAGATGGTAGATAGTAGATATTGTCCTTTCGGGTTGTTCCATGGACGAATTGTCGTTTTCGTCCTCTTCTTTCATAAATTATTCATTTCCGTCCTTAGATTTTCAACCGATTTAATTTAATTTAAAGTTCTTAAAACGATTCATTTTCATCGCAAGGTAAAATATCAAAAAATAAATTTGTAACCGATCTTTAATAACATGCTACGCTATCCAAACACGCCCTATCATTAATACGATTTTAAGAGTTAAATTATCAACTCTTAAATTTATTTAAACTAATATTTTATGGTTTCTTTGTTTATTCACAAAGAACTGCAAATCGGAGACAGTAGCGGCATACGAAAACATAACGGAATCGGATCGGTACAAATAATATGATAAGAATCGCATATTCAATGTGAAAATGTTTAGCGAAAATCTAGAGGCCCGTTTACCATCATGACCTAAAACGTGTTTTAAAAACAAATTCATTTTTAATAGATAATTTTATATATTTTAATTTTCTAATAATTATTAAAAAAATTCTAAAAAATTTATATATTATATTTTAAATATTTTCCTCAATTTTTTACTATCATCCCTGTTGCTGTTGCTGTTGCTGTGCCTCAACACTTGGGGGGAAAAAATAAATAAATAAAGCTTCAACCCTCGATGCTCTTTTTTTTTTCCGACAGGTAAAAATTATATAAAAAATTAAAAATATAATTTTTTATTTTATTTTTATAAGTATTTTTTTTAAAATTATTAAAAATTAATTAAAAAATAAAAATTATATATAATTTAATATACTTATCTCTTTTTTTTAAATTATAATACATAATTAAAATATATTTTAAAATACGAAACACATTTTAAAACACTTACCAAAACATAACCTAAATATTTTTCTTGCCAAATCTCATGAAAACTTCAAAAAGGAAAATCTCTGATTAAGGGTATCTAATCAAAACTAATTCCTAATTCTAAACGCAGAGTTGAAACTACAAATACCAACAAGGCGAACAGAGATACCCAAAACACTACAACATGTTACATATCTTCTTCATACAGTCTTAGATTTGGGGGCCTTTTTCCTGTGTTGTCTCCTTGGAATGGAATTCTTCATGCCTATGTAAAACAGCAATGCGCCAAAAAACGCCAGATTCTGTAAAAAGAAAAATTATTAAAGCTTAAATTAACCATGTATTCAACGATTTTCCTTTTCGGAAGAAATTAGAACTCCAAAGATGTTCATATGCTAACCTGAGTGAACTTCACAAAGAGTTGATTAAATTCTTTCTTCTCGGCATCGTAATTATAGAAGTCATATAATATTGGAGTAGCTAGCAACTGGTGCAAAATCTGTAGAAAGCAGAACTTAAAAAGAAATCAGATAAACTAATTATCCATTGCTTTTAGAGAGCTGATACAAGAGATCACGAACCAGTAAATATGATCCAATTGAACTGCCCAAGATGAAAAGAAGACCTCCAATCCCCTTCAAGAATATTGTTGCATATACTAGATGTTTGATCTGAACAATGCCAAATCAAAAGCCACAAAATAGAACTATGATCAGAATTTACAGAATCAAAGCAGTAGCTAATAGATAGACAAAACTAATTAGCTTGATGCAAGACTTGTGACCTCAAGTGGTGGAATTTTCACTCCCGTGTGAGATAGCAAGTGGTTGGAGAACACATCCAGCTTGGACCCTAGATGCTTGGCTGCAAATCCACCGTCCGCTCCAAAACCATTGAATCTGTTGTTGAATAGATGCATATATCATTGTATTAGCTTCAAAACATCCTTACAATGAAAACCTATAGACTCAAATCTAAAGCCGAATAAAACAGAAACAAAGGAAGATCTAACGTAGATAAATAGAAACTTTACAGATTCAAAAAGTAAAAAGAAAAAAAAAAACGCAGAAAATACATAGACTAGAAGATTCTAAACACATAGATCGTAAAAAGAATCCATAAAATTTCAAAAAGCAGAGAGGATGTTAATACCATAACAAAAGAGTAAAAAAAGAGCGCAGAAACAAATTGAGGAAAAAAAGTACCATAGGTTTTCTGAAAGAGAGACTTACTCTTGCCAAGCAGAGAGGATGAAAACAGAGGCGAAAAGAGCCCTTCCGATGAACGAAACAAACGCCATTACCGCCTTCCTCAAAAGCACATAGGTTTTTTTCTGTAGAAAGCGAACGCCCAAAGAGCGGATGGTGAGATTTAATAGTAGATGAAAGGAAAAAATTGTGAAAAGGCAGAAACGATGTCGTTCCGCATGCGTTTTGAATTTTGAGAGGCCTGAAAATTTTTCGTTTCTGCCGCCCACTTTCTCGCTCTGGTCAAATATAAAAAATTGGGCGGGCTCGACTTAGAAAAGAGACGATCGGCCAGATCTACTCGCGAGAGTAGGGAATAACAAGAGGACTCTCCAGCATAGTAAAATGCTTGGCGAGTTGAACGCGCTTTGACACGTTAGAGACCAATCAGATTCGCCGGATTACAAGCTAAGTAGATGACTAGGATAGACGTCGAGGCGAGTTTCAAGTTCCGTATGCGAGTGCGAAAGAGAGAGTGCTTGTTTTTTCCGTCTCACGAATATATCCTCCTTTTTTACTGATTTTTACGGTACTGCCCCTGCACTAAGCTCTTTTTTCTTTTTCCTTTTTTTCGTCTAATTAATAATTATGTTCCTCCAGTTGGTCAGAAGTCTGAATCCTGACTATTCAAGTCCAAAAATGCAAAGAAGTTTCCGATCCGACGAGCAGCGAAAGAGTAAGAAACTAAACAAGTAATAAAGAATAATATTATATTTATAATAAAAAAAAAATCAAAAAAAAAAATCAAAATTTTCTTTTATGAATTTGATTTATTATTATTTACTCACAAATAAAAATCAATTTCACACAATAATTTCTGAAGAAGTCCAGGTGGACGACACGTCGAGAGTGATACGAGGCGACAAGTCCAGCAAGGTTCGACGAAGCCCAAATAGGTTAAAAGATTACGATCGGCCCACCCCATGATAGCTACAGTGCCTTCGTCTTCAGCTCCACAACTCCAACAGTTGAAGAAATCTTTTAAAGAGCAGTTGGAAGGAAACAGTTAGGATAACTAATTGTAACTGCAATAAAGTAGAAACAGATTATAAATAGTTTAATTGTAAGCTGATGAAAGGAACGAGAATTTAGTCAAAGCTTCTCCTCGATTCTTCTTCTCTTCTTTGCCACTGTTCTTTAGGAGATTTGGATCTTGACTCGAATAAAGATCTAACAATTGGTGCTCTCGTTCTTGTTACTTAAACCTGCAACAATGCCAGAACCAGAAGTAAATTAGAATTGGCTTCAATCCAAGCTCAATTCGAAACTCACAATAAAAGTTTTGAAACCATCGAATGAAAATTGGAAGATTTAGGTGCAATGACAGAAATGATTCAAAGATTGTGTTCCAGATTTGATGCAGCAGAAGCAGCTAATCATGGAGGTTCAACATCTTACTCATCAAGTTGGACAAAAGCATATAAACTGGAATTTCCTAAATTCAATGGCGAAGATCCGTTGGATTTTATATTTCTCATTGAACAGTTTTTTTCAGTTCAATGAAACGATAGAAGCACAAAAGCTTAACAGTTGAAGTCATTTCATTTGGAAGGTCCAGTATTAAGATGGTATAAGTGGATGCAAAAGAGTAATCTCATAAGAACTTGGGCAGGGTTTTTGCAACAAGTTAAGATAAGGTTTGGCCCTTCAGAATTTGAAGATCCAAAGGGCAACCTATCCAAACTAACATAGACTACAACAGTTGCAGATTATGAAGCCAAATTTGAAGAATTGCTCACCCGGGTAACATGCTTATCTGATGGTCTTATCAAAAACTGTTTTGTTTCTGGTCTTAAACAGGAAATCAAAAGAGAAGTCAGACTCGCACTTCCAATCAATTTCTACCAAGCTATAGTTGTTGCTAAGATGTATGAAGACAAATTGAAGGATACTCCAGTAACCAGATCATATAACCATCAACCTTACAAACTTTACAATCCAAATTTCCAGAAACCTGCCTTGTTACCCACCCCAACAACAAATCCAATAACCAAAACCAACCCCTACCAAACCTTACGAGAAACTCACACAAACTGAAATAAGTGAGAAAAGAGCAAAAGGGCTCTGTTTTAATTGTGATGAAAAATATAACCCCCTTCACAATGTAAAAGCAAGTTCTTTTCATTTCTTCGTGTTGTTGATGATGAAGTTGACAATGAAGAATTAGAAGAAAACCCTGTGGAAATAGATATTCCAAAAACAAAAACACTAAACCAAGCTAACCACTGCCAAACCCCACAATCAGTTTTCATGCCTTATCAGATGACCAAGCTCCTCGAACCCTCAGGATAACTGGTATGATTGATAACACACCTCTGGAAATCCTTATTGATAATGGGAGTACCCCACAATTTCATCCAATCCAGAATTGCAACGTTTCTAAAACTTCATGTTGACAAGGCTACTCAGTTCTATGTGCAAGTAGGCAATATAGATAAACTTTACTGTGAAGGTGTTTGTGCCAAGACAATGGTAATGCTACAACAAATTCCATTTGTCATTGACTCTATATGCTTCGTACTAAAGGTGCAGATATTGTGTTGGGAATACATTGGCTCCAACAGTTGGGCCATATTGTCACTGACTATAACTCTCTATCTATGAAATTCTGGTGGAACAAATCAGAGACGGTCAGACAAGGTGACACACCAACAGCTCGAGAAGTAGGGGTGTTCTCAACTTCATAAACTAAGTGTCAACAATGGTATTTCCTCCTTTTATCACCCAAGTGTCATTTCCTCTAGCCCTGAACCTAACCGGAAACCCATTTATTCCTTACCTAAAACACCAACAAATAACCAGAAACCATATACTGAAACCATTGCCAAAATACTACAACAGTTTGTGCTAGTCTTTCAAGAACCTAAAACCCTCCCTCCATTCAGACCTACTGAGCCATCATATCCATTTAGATCCCAATTCAAATCCAGTAAACATTAGATCATATAGGTACCCTCATTTAAAAAAAAACAGAAATTGAAAAGCAGGTTCAAGATATGCTCTCAAATGTATCATCCAACCAAGTACTAGCCTATTTTCATCACCGGTACTCTTGGTAAAAAAGAAAGATGGAACCTGGAGGTTCTACATTGACTACAGAGGTTTAAATGCCATCGCTATAAAAGACAAGTTCCCTATTCCCATCATAGATGAGCTAGTGGATGAACTTTTTGATTATAAACTATTTTCCAAGCTTGACTTGAGGGCTGGTTATCATCAAATCAGAATGTGTTCATATGACAGTTTCAAAACAACGTTCATAAGACATGAGGGGCATTACGAATCTTAGTCATGCATTTTGGCTTGACAAATGCTCCATCAAACTTCCAAGCAACTAAGAATCAGGTGTTTCAACCCTTTTGACGAAAGTTTGTAATTGTGTTTTTTGATAATATACTAGTTTACAGTAAATCATTAACATAACTTGAATTTCACCTTTATAAGGTTTTGCAATGTTTACTAGACAACTCACTTTTGGCCAAGTAATCAAAGTGCAGCTTTGCAACCACTTCTATAGACTACTTGGGTCGTATAGTCTCTGCTGAAGGTGTTGTTCCAGATCCCAATAAGGTGGAATCCATCACGGACTGGCTTACCCCATGTTCACAAAAACAACTCAGAAGCTTCTTAGGCATCACAGGATACTACAGGAAGTTTGCCAAGGGTTATGCCACTATTGCCTATCCTTTAACTGACTTACTAAAGAAAGATGCATTTAAATGGTCTTTGCAGGCACAAGAAGCTTTTGATCAATCGAAGAAAAGCTTAACCTCGACACTTGTGCTCAAACTGCCGTACTTCACCAAGCATTCACCTTAGAGATATATGCTTTTAGGAAAGGCATGAGAGCTGTGGTCATACAGGATGGACATCCAGTTGCTTTCTTCAGCAAGAAGTTTTGCCCTAGAATGCAAAATGCATCAACCTATCGCAGAGAGCTCCATGCAATCACGGCAGCAGTTGGCAAGTGGAGACAGTACCTATTGGAGAGCAAATTCTACATTTAAACTGACCATAAAAGTCTTAAAGACCTCATATCACAGGCCATTCAAACTCCTTCTAAATAGTACTGCTTAACAAAATTGCTAGGCTACACGTATGAGATCCTCTTCAGGCCTGGAAAAGAAAACCTTGCAGGTGATGCCTTGTCAAGAGTTTTCTGTAAAGCAGAGGTTCCACCTGAGCGAACTCTTTTAGCCTTTTCAAGTGTCTCATTTAATTTCATTCAGACCTTGAAGGAAGAATTGACTCGTAATCTATATGTTCAAACAGTGGCTAGTGAAATTCAAGTTCAGCCACTTTTACATCCTAATTTTTTCATGAGAGAAGGCATTCTGTACAGGGAAGACAAAATCTATTATCCCTCTACTTCATCCTTGATTCCCAAGTTCCTATAAGAATTCCATAATTCCCCTATTGTTGGACATTCAGGCATTGCCAAAACAAACTAAGCAACCATTCACATGCTGGGTTACAAAACTGTATCATTCCCTTCCAATAGAAATTGGTTGCCAGTCTAGAATTTGTCAACAAATATGGCTTCTAATTCCTCCATTGCTGGCCTTCTCCAACCATTTGTTGGAAAAATTAGCATATCAATGTGCTATGTTTATGCTCAATTTTGAGTAGGTCTCACTTCATGTAAACAAAAAGTCAAAGTTGATTCGGATTCTTTTCCGTGAGAGCTTCGAATCGGTATATGGTATGCTCAAAATGATTAATGGGTGAATGAGAAATTGAATCACAAAGTGCAACTATTGAAATTGTTTGAAAATAGAAAAATAATAGAAGAAAAATTGTATCCCACATTAGAAAGGGAAACAAATGGGAGAGTATTTTATATAGAATTGCACATTTGTTAATATGTTCTAAAATATCAGTTAGAATGTTCTCTCTTGCGCGTGCTCACAGAGGGGTGCAAATCCGGACTGGATCGGGCTTGGCTCCTGGGAGCATCAAATGTCGGCTCGAAACAATTCGGTTTGTCTTGGCTCACTTTTGTTTTCTACCTGATTTTTTTTTCTTTTCTCCCTTCATCTTCTTATGCAAAAACATATGAAGATGAAATGTTGTAATTTAATCATAGATTAAATTTTAGATTAATTATCATTAATTATATATTCTCTCGTGAGCCTATAAATTGGCAGTTTACTTTCATTTGGAAACACACCAACAAAAATTGAAAGCTCTTTGTTTTCATTCCTCCCTTTTAGAGTTTGAAGTTTCTAGTGTGGTAGAGTTCGAGTCACAGTTTGAGTTTGCCGAGAATAGTTCGGTCGTGTGCCACTTCTATTTGTCTTTGTTATATCCAGGGAGACAGATGTCGTTCAACCTTCTGCACTGACATGAGAGAGTGAATTTGTTTTAAAAAAATTGTTACATAACAGACCTCGATTTGATTATCTATTTTTATTATGTTCTGTCTTTTCAGATTTTATTTTATTTTAATTTTTTATTTTGTTCTATTTTTATAAATTTTGTTAATATTTTATTTTTTCCATTTTATTCTAATTTTATAGATCCTATTTTATTTTATTGTTTTGGTTTACCAACTTTATTATATTTACTATTCTATTTTGGTTTCAATTTCTATTTATTTACAGCATCATTAATTTCTTATTTACTGTTCTTCATTTTCTATTTATTATATATACATAGATATAGCAATGAACTTCATCACCCATTTACCAAATTAGTTTGGTTTCATAGTCATAATGGTGGTGGTGGACTAGTTATCCAAGTATGGTCATTTTGGTGCCTTACCTACATCTTTTCTACATCTAAAGCAGCTGAATTGTCCTATCAATGGTCTGTAGACATCATGAATTTTCTAGATCTATAATTTCAAACATAGATAGAATATTCACTAGTAAATTTTGGAAAGAGCTATTTGCTCTTCACAAAACAATATTGAAACTCAGTACAGCTTATTATCCACAAACGGATGGCCAAACTAAAGTTGTCAATCATTGTTTACAAACAATATTTGAGGTCTTATGCCCTTGACAATCCAAAGTCTTGGTTCAGATATCTGGGATGGGCTGAATTCCACTACAACACTTCTACACACTCTGCCTTACGTTGATCACCATTTGAGGCAGTGGATGGAAGCTTTAACTCGTTCAGCAGGGTTCTTAGAAGCCCAAATTAGTTAAAAGATTACGATTGTCCCAGCCCATGAAAGCTACAATGCCTTCGTCTTCAGCTCCACAGCTCCAACAATTGAATAAATCTATTAAAGAGCAATTGAAAGGAAACAGTTAGGATAACTAATTATAACTGTAATTAAGTAGAAATATATTATAAATAGTTCAATTGAAAGCTGATGAAAAGAATGAGAATTTAGTTAAAGCTTCTCCTTCCATTCTTCTTCTCTTCTTCGCCCCCTGCTCTTTAGGCATTTTGGATCTTAGACTCGAATAAAGATCTAACATACAAACTCACTTAAAATCTCATATCACTTAGATATAAGTATGTATATTAATATTCAAGTCTAGAAATTATTTCCGAAAATCGATTCGAAGTAAATTTTAAGTTAGTCCGGAAAACAAAAAAACCGACAGAGTATGTATGATTCAAGTCTAATTTTTTTTCTATTTTATACAATAATTCCAATTTCCGTGCTCGTTCAATATCATATAAAGTAAATTGAAACCAATTCTGGATCTGCAGCATAGAGATAGAGAGAGAGAGAGAGAGAGAGAGAGGGAGGGAGATTAAGAACCGACGCAATTGCACGTGAAGTCACAGCTAGTCTATAAGATTTCAGTACGACCATTATTACTCGGCATTAATTGAGGAAAGAAGCCCGATCTCCTTCATCAAATGCCATCATCTACCTGTTTTCTCTTTTTTCTCCAAAAGAGATTTCAGTTCAAAGGGATGTAGAAACTGTTCAATTACAACGACCTAAAGAGAACCCAATTCGGGTTCGAAGACTTAAAGTCTTGAACGTGTTTGTAACACGGTTTTAAACATTCGGTGAAATTTAAGTCGGTGTATTTCGGTATAAATTACGGTTAAAATATTACTATAGAATAAATTGAATAGAATATTTTCTGTATTGAAAATGATAAGAGTTAGATTATGTAATGTCTTAATAAGATACGTATCATGAATAAATAAGAGACCGAGAGAATTTTAACGGAAAGAGATAACTTTGCTCGGTAATCCTTGATTAGTAAAAACTAATGACAACTATAATGCTCGGTAATCCTTAAAGTATGTATTTATAGACACCTATAATGAAAAATGGGTAACAAAGATGGTGCTAACTACGGATTGATTAACGAAGGGGCCAATATATGTATTTGAGGGAATAGTTACGAGTGAGTTATGACTTGTGAGTTGGGCATGGGATAAAGAAACAGAGCCAAGGGCAGCTGCGAGCGTGTTTGTTTCGACACCCAAAGATTCGGGTCGTAGTTAGTTCTAGACTTCGTGTTTTTTTGTGTGGCCAAAATAGACTTCTAGTGTTGGAATATTAAAGACAGGAAAAACCTAACTCCCTTTTTTAGTTGGTCTGAAACAGAGAAGAGAAGGAGGGGGGGCCCTTGAAAATTTCAATTTAAAAACCTGGTCGTGTTGAAGGGAGTGTAAGAAGAGCAGCGACACTATTTTCTCTCTCTTTCTGCGGGAAAGAAGAAGAATAAGAAGAAGAAGGAGGAGGAGGAGGATAAACAAGAGAATATGGGCTTCTTCTCCTTTCTTGGACGAGTCCTCTTCGCCTCCCTTTTCATCCTATCCGCACGCCAAATGTAACTCTCTCTCTATCTTGCTCTTCTTTTCTACTTTCAGATCCATAGGTGACTGGATCTTCCTTGTCCCTACTTTGTCTCCTTTACGTTTCTCCCTCTTCGATCTCTTGTTCTTACTAATCATTGATTTATTCGTCTCAATTTTTTCATACTTTTTTAAGTCTTGATTAGTGACTATTTGCTCGGATCTGGTTATTTTTTTCTTGAAAAGCTTGGGTAGGTTCTAATGAGGAAATTCAGATGTTTCCCGATTCGTTTTTTTTTTTTGCAGTGATTTGAGTTGATCAAATGTGTGAGTGCATATAAAATGACTTTAAACATTGTGTAAACATTGTGCAAGTGCCTCTCTGTTCATAATACTCTTATGAATTTTTGGGTGGAAGAAGATCCTTTAGTTTGATATGGAATATGTTATCTATATTCCATGGAACCGAGTTTCTTCAATGCTAATGTATCCGGTTTAACATGGTAGGTTAGGAAATTTCTATGTTTAGGAACAAATAATTTTATATCATTTCCTTATTCATTGCAATTATTGCAAGCAGGGTTGTGATTTTCCATATCCGTTCCGTATTCCTTTGTTTTGCACAGTGTTCTTCTTTGCCGGCTCATTTTACTGTTTCTCGGTAATAGTATTAGTAGTATCACTGCGAATGATATGTAGTGAAACCCTGAAGTGAATTTCTGGTGTGGTATCTTCTGTTTTAAGTACTTTCGCGTCACTCGTGCAGTTTCTATGGTTTGTTTTCCTTTTCAATTTCCTTTCCTGATAACAGCTTGTTTTTGGACAATTGTCATCTTGTTTAACTTTAATGATTAGGAACAGGATTTCTCTGCTTGAAACAAAGTTCTTACTTAAAAAGATAAAATCTTATACGCACCCATCTTACTTACTAGGTTCCATGATTTTGGTGTTGATGGGGGTCCAGCTGCAAAGGAGTTGCTCCCCAAGTTGTCTGCTTTCCAGAGAGATTTATCTTCCTTATCTGGTGTTTCAATGCCTGATATTGATGTAAGATCTATTATTTGACAAATCGTCCATCTATGCGTGCATGTATGTATGCTTTTTCTAAGAAAATGTAATTTTCTACAGGTTAGACACTTGGTTTTCTTCTCTCTCATCCTAAAAGCGGTCGGAGGCCTACTGTTTGTTATTGGAAACATGGTTGGAGCTGTTTTTCTGGTTAGAACTTTTAGCTTACCTCTTACTTGAAATCGCCATAGGGTTGTTCAGAAGTTGCCGAATTTCATTTACACCAGTTTCTATTAAAATTGCAAAACTCTGTTCCCTTTTGCAGCTCCTCAATTTGGCAATCCTGTCTCCACTTCTATATGATTTCTACAACTATTTGCCCGAGACCCCCGAATACACTACCCTTCTAAACGATTTCTTGCAGGTCAGTCAATGTATAAGTGTATGTATCTCTTTTCTCACCATTCAATTGTCTGCTTTTTCTTCTTTTTTGCAGCATGTTGCGCTTTTCGGTGCATTGCTATTCTTCATAGGGATGAAGAACTCGATTCCAAAGAGGTCGTTAAAGAAGAAGGCCCCGAAAACAAAGACAACCTAGATTTGTCAAGAGAAGCAGAACATTTAAAAGAAGAAAATGCTTCAACTGTTTCAAGAGATGTTGTGAAAAGAAGCACTAGATATCATTTGTGGGTGTTTGTTATAAAATCAAAGCTACGATACTTACTTTTCTGTAGGTATTAGTTACTTATGATTATTGGTATGCGTCTAGTTGCTAAAGATATGACTTGGGTTGTAGCATATGTATGTTTCTAGAACATTACCAAATTTACTTGTGCAAGGTTTTTTATGAATCAAAATTGTTTTTTTTTTTTTTTTTTGCCATCTCTGTGTTCTGATGAAGTTGTAAATAAATTAAAAAAAAAAAAAAAAAAACAGTGCGCTGTACTTGTTTCATATTCAATCAGTCTAAACAAAGGGAAGGAAATAATTTATACAGTCATGTTAATTAAGAAAATAAGTAAATACTTTTATTAAATAATTAATATCTTATTATATAAAATATTAATTCTTAAATATATTTCATAAAAATTTTAACATAAATTACACCGCGAATTGGACTGACAGAAGGGAAAGGAGAGAGAGAGTAGAGAAGTTTAGGAAGAAGAACGGAAAGCAGAGTTCTCATCTGACTCTTTCTCTCCGCTCGGCTACTTTCACTGTACCGACGACTACTACAGTCTTCCCTTCGCCATGGTTGGAGCAAATTATGGCGAACTTTCTCTCCCCCTCCCTCTCCCTCTCCCTTTCCCCTTCGATTTTTTTCTGGCACTCATTCGAACTCTGTTGCTCTTACTTTCAGGATTATCTAAAATCCATTGTTCCTTCTCAGTTTGTCGCTGAACGAGGTTCCAATTTGGTCGTCATAAACCCAGGTTCTTCTCATTGTCTACCATCAAGAAGTTTGAATTTAGCTATAAGCAATGGTTTTTATGTTGTTTGATTTTTAATTCTTTCCTGATCTTGTAAAGGTTCTGCAAATATCAGGATAGGGCGTGCCTCACAGGATACTCCTTTCAACATTCCGCATTGTATTGCTTGGTATTCCAACCAATTTCCGAAGAGAAATGTTAGAGATCAGGTTTATTCTATTATTTTCCAACTGTTCTGAAATGTTTAGTGCTAGTACGCTATTCTTTTCCCTCATGATGATTTACTGGGTTTTCTTTTCAGATGCTTAATTCACAGGTTACAACTGCTCAGCACATGGAGCGTGAAAAGGCATATGATATTGTTAGTGTCCGTCAAATCACTTCGTTTTGGTTTCGCATTAATCTTAGTTGATTGCTCGATTTATACATATTATGCATATATCTTCTTTTGCTTAACTACTTGGTTTTATCAGATTGCCTCATCGTTGAAGATACCCTTTCTTGATGAGGAGGTTGCGAACAATTCTTTCCCACGCAAGGTTGGCTGAATTACTGGTTTCATTGCCTGGCATGTTTAGTTTGTTTAACTTTTACGCTAATCAGTTTCTGGAACTTTAAACAAAGGACATAGAGCTTTCCCAAGAGAAATATGTAGATAAGTGATTATGAAAACCAATGAGGGTTTTTTGCAGATGGGACGTGTTGATGGATATAATCCTCAAAACAATAGAAAGGATGTAGCCTTCACTTGGATAGATGTACATGAGAAGGATCCAAGCTCATCTGTTACTGTAGGTAATAAATAAAATAGTTACTGTTAAATCTGTTCTTGTAGATCATGGCAGTGTTAGTTACCGACTCTTGTCTGTAGTATATTGCACTTTCCCGTGCAAAAATTTCTTAGGCTGAACTGGTTATATCGATTACTAGTGAGATTGGATGAAATTCCATATCCATCAGGTTGATCTTACTTTATATTGTGCTTGCAAAATTTGCAGAAGCCTCTATAGATACTGACGTGAAACACAACCCACTGGCTCAGTATGAGGGTACTGATTCTAAGGACCCTAATTCAGTTAGTCCCAAATACAGAAAGTTCGTTTTTGGCGAGGATGCACTTAAAATATCCCCTGCAGAGCCCTATTGCTTGCACCGTCCTATTCGTAGAGGTCATTTGAATATTTCACAACATTATTCCATGCAACAGGTATATAAGCTTGCAATGCATGAGAATATCTCAATTATAAAGCACTTCTAGTGTTTTCAATGGGGAATAAAATTGTGTTTTATATTGCATTGTGGCTACCTTGATTTTATCTAAACCTAGACAGCTTGCTGTTTGTTTGCCTTTTTCATTTCCTTTAGGTATTGGAGGACCTGCATGCGATTTGGGATTGGATTTTGCTGGAGAAATTGGGTATCCCTCACAATGAGAGAAGCATGTATTCTGTTATTCTTGTTGTCCCAGAGTCATTTGACAATCGTGGTATTTATGACACTTCTCAGTACTCCTGTGACTTTACTACCTGCGTGTGAGAGACTTCTGTTTCTTGGGGATAGGCAACTTTATGTATAACCATCATATTTGTTTGCAAGCAGAAATAAAGGAACTATTGACCATTGTATTGCGGGACTTGCGCTTCAACTCAGCAGTGGTACATCAGGTGGGAATTTTGAAGTATGATTATCTACAATATGTGCGAACACCTATTCTATATCTGAGGATGACAGTTTTCAATATTTTACATACTGTTAATTACACCCTTTTACGTTAAGTTTTTGTGGTCAGTATGCCGATTCCGAATGATATTACTCTTCAGCTATGTAAATATGCTTCCCTTCCCGATTAACTTCATTTTAAATCTCTAGTAGTATGTTCTGTGTTTAAACTTCCTTTCTTCTAACATAAGAATGTTCTTTGAGGCAGGAAGGTCTTGCTGCTGTTTTTGGGAATGGGCTATCTACATCATGTGTTGTAAATATGGGTGCTCAGGTGACTTCAGTTATTTGTGTTGAGGTAAGTGTCGCTAATGTGTCACCTTCTATGATAAGCTTGGAAGAGACATGTAGGGTAATGAGATTGACCTTTTAATTTAAATATGCATATATATATATGCAAAATTTGAGAATTATTTGCCTCCTTTTTGGTTGCACGAATGGGATAATGCCCAACCTTTGTAGGGTTGATGTTCAGTGTCTTTATAGCTGATTACTTATGTATTTTGGTGTTAAGGACGGAGTTGCTTTACCAAATACAGAGAAGACTTTACCTTTTGGTGGAGAGGTTGGTAGTTTTATTCTTTCTCTTTACTCTAGATCTTCTGAGCTTACTATCTGCTGTATGAAAATTTCTCTCTTTCTTTCCCCAACAATTTGTAGTTACTTTCAATGTGTGGTAATCCAGGATATATCAAGATGTCTTTTATGGACTCAAAGGCATCACCAAACATGGCCACAAATTCGAACTGACATTTTGACAAAACCTATAGATCTCTTGATGGTTAACAAACTAAAAGAGTCATATTGTGAAATTAAAGTGAGTTCCCTTTTGATTCTTGGGGAGGGAACCATAATTTTAGTCCTTTTATTGCCTTTATTATTACTATTTTTTTAAATCTTTCCGGGGTTTGTGGACAGGAAGGAGAGCTTGATGCTGTTGCCGTTGTTCACTCTTATGAAGATGGAGCACCGGCAGGATCTCATAAAACTACGCTTACCGCTCTTAGTGTATGTCTCTTAAATAACACTTTTTTCACCTCTTTTTTTGATCAATTTGGATGGAACTCATTCAGCAGATCATTGAACGTGATATTGTTTTCATAAACAGGTTGCACCTATGGGTTTGTTCCACCCAATGCTTTTGGTTCCAGATGTGTATCCCCCACCTCCTCGCTCTTGGTCAGTAGGATATTATCGAGTTGAACCTGCTTTCATATAGAATCAAGTATGTATAATAATTGTCCTGAAATTATGGTTGGTGATGGTTCACTTTTAAGGTTCCATGACTATGACGATATGCTTGAAGATACATGGCAAATGGAATTTCATAGAAGACCCGACATGTCAGATGGTTTCTATCCCGGAATGAATGTTGGTTTACCCATGTGGGAGAACTACCCGGCTTACACATCCAGACCTAAGAAAGAAGAGAAAGTTGGCCTTGCAGAAGCTATCACAAGCAGCATCCTTTCAACTGGTACATTCACATCCAGTATTTTTTCCGTTATGGATTTTTTACGGGCCGTGATTTATTAAGCTGCTTGGTGCTTGCTTGTTCACAGGACGCATAGACCTTCAGAGGAAACTGTTCTGCAGTATACAGCTGGTGGGTTTTTTTTTTTTTCCAAGTGATTTCTTATTCTGTGTACATGTTTTACTTGCAAGGATATAATTTTTTTTTGGGTTTAATTAGATTGGTGGAGTGGCATTGACGAGTGGTCTTATTCCTGCAGTTGAGGAAAGGTTTGTTCAATTTAGTTTCATCTTAGTATTAGTTATGAGTATTGCTTCTTAGATGTTGAGTCTAAAAGCCGATTCCTGTAGACTTGTAGTATTAAGTTGCTAATTTCATGCTTTTATTATTGGCGCAGAGTTTTATATGCAATCCCCTCAAATGAAGCCATTGAGACTGTTGAGGTCAGTACACTACTAAGTTCTATGTACTTGAGCTTATCGTGTATTCGGTTTCGGCTGTTCGATTATATGACATTATTGAATGTTGACATAGGTTTTGCAATCAAGAACAAATCCTACTTTTGTTTCATGGAAAGGTGGAGCGGTAAGACACATTCGGTCAAAATTTTCCTTTGTATGGTTTGTGTTCTCTCTTCATGTTCTTATTTCCTTTTATGTTCTCGAAACAGATTCTGGGGATTCTTGATTATGGCCGAGATGCATGGTTGTACCGCGAGGACTGGATTCGCTGTGGAATTCATGTCGGAAGCGGCAGAAAATACAAGGATTCGTATTATCTTCAAGCTCAATCAATGTGTTACATCAATTCCTAAAAGCCCACGGATTACGCACGCTAGAGTTAGTAGAATGTTGTTTCATATGTAGCTTTCTAGAATCACACTGTTCTTTGCTTCAAATGTTATGTATAACTCGATTTCCAGTTTTGCTATTTTCATCAACACAAAATGAAATCTCTCCAATTATTCAAGCTGCCATCATTGACCAATAACAAAGTAAACCAAACAACAGTTTCTAATTTCACCACTTACTCAAATATTTGAATGGGGCCTGGATTTCTCAGGCACTCCGACAATAGCACAAGTTTCAGGGTACAAACTCCTCCTAATATCGGCATAGGCTTCCCCGTCCCACTTCCTGTTCCCGAACTGCTCCGCCATCTCGATTGCCGCCTCAATCACACCCTTCTCCCCATCATGTACTGAGTCTACAATCCCCATCCTCACGGCCACCTCGCCCTTCAGCTTCGCCCCCTTCAACAACACATCCCTACGAGCCGAAGCAGAGGAAATCTTCGACCTCATCAATGCTGCAAAATAGTCAGGTAGAGTCAGACCTATATCCACTTCGCTCATGTATAGCACACCTCTATCGCGCCTCATAAGTACATAATCATGACAAATGGCTAGAAAGAATCCAGCAGCAGCAGCATGGCCGGGAATAACGGCTATGGTGGGCATGGGGAAGGAGATGAGCTCGGCTACGACCGGCTTGAAGATGCCAGTTATGTGGTGCATACGGTCCAGAACGGCAGATTTGGACCCGGCGGATTGGGCCCAGGCCAGATCAAAGCCATTGCAGAAGAACTTTCCTTGGGATGTGGTGATGAGAACCGACCCACGAGTCGCTTGGGACTTGATTTGGATGAGAGAGGATTGGAGGGTGAAGATGAGGGTAGGGTTCAGGCGGTGCTCATCTTCTCCGGTCAGGGTTAGGATGAAGAGGTTGCCACGCTTTTCTACTGTGCACATTTTCAGCTGCTTATACTGTGAAAGAAAAAGCTTGATACTTGGCTCTTGCTGTAAGCCAAACTTGCTATTATTGTGATCTCTTTTGATCATCCGATCATTTTCTGTGAAGTCTCACCTTATCCTTTTCTCGATAAGTGTGATTCGTGAGAAACTCCCACGTATCAAGAACTCAGGTTACTAATAATAAAAAACAAAAACAGCCACCATATACATCATAGCATGTTACTTTATTACGAAGCATTGTTCGAGTCAATCCCAATTTCTCATTTGTTCAGAATTACTGAAACTGCAATACAAATTGATAGCCAATTGCAGAATTGTAGGAGATATACTGCAAAATAGAAGTTGAATTCTTTTACCTTTTTGTCTAAAGCCTTGGAATGGATATAGATTTTGTCTAAAGCCGGATCCGGGAGGCGCTGCAAAGAATGATCAAGCGTCATTACAATAAAAGAGTTCGGCGTCGGCCGATATATGTGGGTGACTTGGTCTTTAGTAAGGTTGCTAACTCCATATATATGGGTCCTTTGAAGCCAAAATGAGAAGGAACGCATAGGGCTGTCCATGAACTTAGGCCAGTGACTTACAGACTGCAGAACCAAGCATGCAAGGAGCTCTCACACCCGTGGAACTTAGAGAATCTCAAAGTCTACTCTGAAGAAAGTATGGACGAGGATGAAGGTTAGCGTAAGATTTGTATTACTGATCATATTGATCCTCAAACACTAAATGAAGGAAAGAATGTTTGCTAGCATGTACAATTAGAAAGCACAACTTGGAATGCTTATTTGGCGTTCAAGGTAAAAGAGATCTGGGCACCCGATAGGGGCTCAACATCAACAACATGGAACGCTTATTCAGCGTCCAAGTTAAAAGAGATATGAGCGCTCGATAGGAGTTCAGCATCAACAATTTAGAATGTTTATTTAGCTTCCAAGGTAAAAGAGATCTGAGCACCCGATAGGAGCTCAACATTAACAACTTGGAATGCTTATTTGGTGTCCAAGGTAAAAGAGATTTGAGCGCCCGATAAGGGGCTCAACATCAACAACTCGGAACGCTTATTTGGCATCCAAGATAAAGAATATCTGAACACCCGATAAGGGCTCAGCATCACTCGAAGAGCTTATGTGGCGATGATGAAAGGGACATAGTAGCCTGATACTTAGGTTCATTCCAATACGTCTGAAAAGGGAAGCTAAATCAAGCACTGAATGTGCTCATTTGGAAATCCTCCAGCCAGTATTTGTGTTAGAACCCACTGTCAAAGTAAAAGAAGTGCCTGATTTTATTACGTCTGAAAATAAGGTATCTATAGAGGAAGAAACAGGTGGTTCTGAAGACATTCCTATGGGAATACTCGACAAGTCCAGAATGACAGCTGAAGAAACCGAAAAGAGTTTTCGGAATGTGTCATATGCAGAGTGACTTCAACTCAAGAAAAGTGAAGCTAAATCAAGCACTGAATGTGCTCATTTGGAAATCTGCCAGCCAGTATCTGTGTTCGAACCCACTATCAAACTAAAAGAAGAGCCTGATTTGATAATGTCTGAGAGTAAGGTATCTATAGAAGAAGAAAGAAGACATTCCTATGGGAATACCCGTCAAGTCCAGAATGACAGCTGAAGAAACCAAGAAGAGTTTCCGGCACATTCTTTCAAGTTGCAGATTCTTTCAAGTAATCAGAAGGTATTGACAACATTCTTTCAAGTTGCAGATTCAAGTCTTATGCTTTGTATGCTCTATCTGATTATGTTTTGTTGGACCAGGCTTAATTCACCCCCAAGGAACTTGATTCTCGGAAATGTCATCTGCTCAATCGTGAAGTACGTATGCCTTAATGGATATCTATGTACTATTTAGCTCCTTGTTCAACCCGCAAGCATCAACTTGTAATGTGTGAACTTCTTTTCCATATCAATTACTTGATTGTTATCATAATGGAGAATAACATCTGATAACAAAAACATGGTGAATCAGAAGAAGCAGTATTAATGTTACCTAATTTGAAGCGAAAGAGAGGTTGCAACCTTGAATCAACCAAAGATGAGCAAGCTGTTATTGAAGCATCACTAAATAAACATGTTGGTGCTACTGAGGTTTATAACTTGGAGGTAAGTCACTTACAATTTAATCCATTTGTTAGAGCACAGAACATGACGTCTTTTGATCACCCTATAGTCATAGGCCAATTGTGCATTTTCTAGGAAATGGAACCTCCTAGTACACTTACATGTGATTTAAATCCGTACCAGAAACAAGCTCTCTATTGGATGTCTGAACTAGAGAAAGGAGTTGATGTAGAGAAAGCAGCACAAACTCTTCATCCATGCTGGTCTGCTTATCGGATATGTGATGAGTAAGAACTTTCTGTCCATGAAAATTTTATCTCTTGGGTACAAAAACTTTATGTTAATTGACTTTTGGATAATTGGCAGGAGGGCATCGTCAATTTATCTGAATGTTTTCTCTGGGGAGGCAATTACTTAATTTCCAACAGCAACACAAAATGGCAAGAGGAGGAGTGAGTTTCCTATGTCCCTTATCGGTTCCTTCTCCTTTTCTAGTTTGATGGTGTAATTGTTGACTCAAGGTGTACGTTTGGGCCTGGGAAAGACTGTGATGACCATTCTCTAATACTTGCAAGGCCAGGCAAAGGAAGCTCTGATAACCAAGAACTCGTGGAAAAAACAGCTGATAACACTGCAAAGAGAAAGAGAGTGTCATACTGATCCCCTCTCCAAAGCAAAGGGTGGTGCTCTTATTGTTTGTCCAATGGCTTTGTTAGGCCAGTGGAAGGTATACACAAAACCTACTTATATGTATTAGTGAGAACTGCTCTAGTAATTGCATTTTCCTTAATTTGTGAGGAAAACTCATCATTCGTCTTCCTGAAAATTGCAGGATGAACTTGAATCTCATTCAACAACTGAAAGTATTTCTACTTTTGTTCATTACGGTGGTTTCAGAACCAATGACCCTGAGGTGATGGCTGGACATTATGTCATCTTGATGACATATGGTGTCTTAACAGTTGCTTATAAGCATGTAAGGTCCACTAAATGCTAAATTGCATACTGAGACACTACCTGTTGAATTCATTTACCAAGGATTAGCTGACTTTCTTCCTTACTAGAGTCAATTGGTACAGAGGGTGCTTGATGAAGCCCAAACCATTAAAGCCTCAAAGACCCAAGGAGCCCAGGCTGCCTTTACTTTGTCCTCTCACTGTAGGTGGTGTCTTACAGGGACCCCACTTCAGGTCTGACTCCTGATTTCTTTTTCAAGTTTACTTGAGAAGTCTTATTTGCTTTAAGAGACATCTAACCCTGAAGTCTTTGTGCAGAATTCTTTTAGAAGATCTTTATAGTCTCCTGTGCTTCTTACATGTTGAACCATGGTGCAGTTGGGCATGGTAGGATAGAAAGCATTTACTTTATTCAAACCAAGTGCCCGATAGTTTATATATTGGAGGCTAGCCTTCACTTAAAGCTGATGAATTATCCTTCCTTTTTGTGTAGGTGGAACAAACTGATTCAGAGACTTATGAAAATAGAGATCCAAGAGGGATGAAATTGATCAAAGCCATCCTGAGGCCTGTAATGTTGAGGAGAACGAAGGATTCAAAAGATAAAGATGGAAGGTGATGATTATTACTTTCATCACACTCGAATATTTTTACTGAGATGAACTTTTCCTCATCAGTTTATTGTTTGGTTGAACTGATTCAGGCCCATACTTGTTCTTTCTCTAACTGATGTTCAAATCATTGAGTGTGACCAATCAGAAGCCAAACGTGACTTTTACGGTGCCCTATTCAAGATCCAAAGTAAGTCAGCCTCAAACATGACTTCCTCACTGATGATTTCCCAATAAAGAAGAATCTCACCATTGCCATTTACATGCTACGTACAGGTCCAATTTGATCAGTTTGTGGCACTAGGAAAGGTTCTTCACAACTATGTATCAATCCTTGAGCTACTGCTCCGACTTAGACAATGCTGCAACCACCCCTTCCTTGTCATGAGGCGAGTAAAACCAAACACTCCTAGACGACACTAGTCTCTCCTTCAAATTCTAATAATTTTCTATCTGAGAAAATTTGCAGCCGAGGAGATTCACAATGGTATGCAGACCTAAACAAGATTGCCAAAAGATTCCTCAAAACAATCAATGACTCAACCACAACCAAACTCGCTGCAACCCAAGCATACGTCGAAGTTGTGGATAATATCCGTAAGGGCGAAAACATGGAGTGTCCTATATGCATGGAATATGCAGATGACCCACCCTGTACTAACACCAAGTGCACATAGGATGTGTAGAGTGTCTACTGTTCAGCTGGCGGACCTCAGCAGCTGGCATGTGTCCTATCTATTGGAAATTTCTCAAGAGGAAGGACGTTGTGACGTGTCCCGGGAACCATTTTTGCATTGATGTGGAGAAGAACTGGAAGGAGTCTTCGAAGGTTTCAGAGCTGATGGATTGCTTGGAGAAAATTTTCCGGTTGGGTTCTGGTGAAAAGAGCATTGTGTTTAGTCAGTGGACTTCGTTTTGGATTTGTTAGAGATTCCTTTGAAGAGAAGATGGATTGAGTTCTTGAGGTTTGATTTGAAGTTAGCGCAGAAGCAGAGAGTAAAGGTTCTAAAAGAGTTTAGTGAGACACAAGACAAAATGGTAAGTAGCAATAATGACTGAAAAAAGTTGCTTTCTTTCCTTTTCTCATCTAGCGGCGACCATGAGATGTTCCATGTTTCACGTTTTTTCAGGTATTGTTAATGCCTCTGAAAACTGATGGAGTGGGGTTGAACTTGACAGCAGCTTCTATAGTATTTATGATGGTAAAAACTTTTCTAGCAGCTTTTGTTTAGTTCATTGCTTTCCCTCTTATCCAAACACACAAAGTGGGGTTGAAGTTGAATAGTTGGTTATTGTTTTATGATTGATTGGCAGGATCCATGGTGGAATCCTGCAGTTGAGGAACAAGCAAACATGAGGATTCATCGGATGGGACAAACGAGAACAGTTCGTGTTAGAAGATTCATTGTTAAGGTAAAAGCTTTTTTCTCTTTTTCTAATGTTAATCAAGTAATTCTCATTTTTGAATTCTGTAATCAATAGGACACCGTGGAAGAGCTGTTGCAACAAGTGCAGGAACGGAAGCAGAGGATGATTGCCGGTGCCCTCACCAACGAGGAAGTTCGGACAGCCAGAATTGAAGAGGTCAAAATGCTTTTCAGATGAAGATTCCATAAAATTTTTCAAACATCTTTTGTAAATTTTTTGTTCATATATATTATATATATATCAATATGCTTAGCTTGGCAGTTTGTAATATTTCCAGAATATTCTTGTATCCAGAAATCAACATGTTCAGACAACAACGTAAAGTAAGCACCGAATTCTATGACCACCCAAACAGTCCAATGATAAAAAGATGAACTACACTGATGTGGAGATGTGGGCCATAGTTGAAAGGATGAAAATTGACCACGTAACTGTGAGATGCAAGATCTATGGCCCAGTGGAATGCTGCCACGTTGGGTTGTAAGAGAATCCAACGGCGAGTAAAAGTTGCGGAAACATGAAAGAAAATCGAACGCTAAGTTCAGTTTGGGTTGGGTGTGGGACCGGTCCATTAGATGGTCAAAAAACGTGTTACTTCGGTCATAAACCTCTCTGTGTTTTTTCTAACCTTTCGGTTGGGACGGAAGTTAGCTACTTTGAAGCAAGCTTCTATTCAATTGGCTTTCTTACCATAATAAAATCTGAAGAGCCGAGCCGAAACTGAGCCCAGCCGCGCCTAAATTTATTGACTGTCCTTGAAGCACAACCACTGAAAACTTCCACACGCTCTCACACACACCGACGATACGTCCAATCAATAATTCATTCATTTATTTTATCTCCACCCTCCCCTCCCTTCGTTATTATTAACCCCCACCAGGTCTCCGTTCACTCTCTGTAGCTCCCATTCGCCATTTTTGTCAACTCTCTCTCTCTCTCTCTACCTCTGCAAATCCATCATCATCAGTCTAGCTCTTACAAACAAACACTTCCATGACGGAGTTGAATATAACAAGTTCAAGTTCCGGTTCCAGACACCAGCCTAGCCGGCTGCAAAGGCGGGCACCAGCATCTCTAGAGATCAATCGGCCGTCACAGTGGAACGTAGCCATTCCTCTGTTATCGCCGCTAGTGTCTCCTTCGTCGCCTGACCAAAAATCGGAGCAGCGACGGACGGCTGAGATTAAACCAGTTAGAGAAGAATCGAGATCCAAGGACCAGAGATACCTGCATCCTCAAGGTCAAGGGTCGGAGGTCGAGATGAAGCCGTCGCCTGTGTTCAAGACGTGGCAGCACCCGGCTGCTCCTTTTTGTTATGAACCCGGTTCGAGGGTACCCGCCTTTTCCTTTGTACCCTTATAGACTGTACTGTAGATGTATATATATTTTTCTTTTTATTTTCAATTTATTTAATATATTTTTGGACAAATAAATAAATAATCATTAAATGTTCGGTGACAGTTTCAATGTATTCATTCAGTTGATCTAACGGCAAGGATCAATCGAATCCAATAGTAGTAGGTATAACTAAAAGTCTCAAATACGAAAAATCATCTATATTAAAATAAGATCTAATAAAAAATACGAAAAATTTGCATCTTCAGTTCGTTTTAACTCATTCTGATTCTGGACCAGAAATTTGAATCCAGGCCTTAAATTAGATTGTATTGGGGCCAGGCCCAGAATGTTAGTAACCTAAAAAGCACAAAAAAAAAAGAGGCCCAGCCTCTGTTAACAAAAAGTAACGAAAAAGGCATGCAGATTGCAGAACAGCTTCACCACCACCCTCACTACCCATTTTTTCATCTACCTGGAGTGTGTAGAGGACCACCATAAAGTGATTCCAAACACAAACTTCCATGCCAAAAATGGAGGGAACATTGTTAACTACAGCGCCAACCTAATCATTTAAGCACACTTTTTTCCTTTTTTTTTTCCCTCTAATTTTCTTTTCTTTTTTTCTCTGAATCATTTTGATGAAGTACTTTCCTTTACATGAGGAGAGATTTCTTTTCTTTTGATTGACTTGAACATTAGATGCCAATTGCCAAGTGGACTCAACGTACGCTGCGTTTTACAAATAATAACAATTTTTTAAAACCCTTTTTGTAGTTTAATCAGTTTACACGAATGCATGATTGGGTTCCTTGTCGTCTAAAATTCTAACTTCTAAACATTTTGGTTCATTTGTAGATTACTATTATTGTATGCCATTTTCAATACGCAACAAATATTCAAATGGTGTATATGCATAGTGTATGATATATAGAAGTGGATAAAATTTTTGGTCCCGAGAAGAATTACGGTTCCGAATTCGATACCGATATTGATTTTTGGTACTAGATAAAGACTTCTTATCAAGAATTGAGATCAATTTTATATTCAACGTTTCATATCGTTTTACTTTTAGTTATGATTTATTAAAATAAATTCAAAATATAAAATTAAGATCTAAAGATAATATTTTTACTTCTACTTTTCTTTTATTCTTGTTCTCTTTTTTACCGGGCAGTTGGACTAATAAAAATTGGTTTTTTTTTTTCTCGGCCTCAGATTTGATATCAGTACTAAAAATATTATATCACACGTTTAAAATATAATTTTTTAAAAATTAATATATAATAAAAATATATCAACTCATTTCATTATCAATTCATTTTAAAATAAAAACTTATAGAATTGATAATTTCAATCCTTATATCCAAACAATCATAATTAAAATTAAAATTAATTTTTAATCTCAATCTTAATTTTACCCGTCCCTAATATTATACTAATCTTATTATAATTACAAACGTCGTTATGTATCTCTGTGGACATACATTAGCCGAAAACCTCTTTAATTATAAGTTAAAAAGAAGAAAGCATAAGACCCCCACTATCGCCAATTAGCCATAGTCATAGGTGACTGATTGGCCCATGCTGTACATCTCTCTTTTTGTCATAATCTGGTTTGCAGTTTAGCAGTGGGGTGAATATCCATTTCGTAAAGGAAACACAAGTCATGAAGTCAAGACAGATCTCTCTATCTAAAGAAGTAGGAACAAAACCACCTACGCCCACTACTACTACTACCCATTTCTTCTTTCTTTCTTTTTTGACGAGTACCATTTTCCTTCCACCCATTGTTACAAGTTACAACAGCATTTTTCTTTCCTTGCGTGCCACCTTATTTACACATCCAAGCAAGTTTTACAAACTGACAAAAGTGAATGAAAATGACATTACACGTATTGGTCAATGTAAGAAGAAATAGTTTGATTTCATATTGCAAGAGGAGCAGGTTAGGGGCCCCACATTTTGAAATAGCAGTTTGCAAATGAAGGCACGAATGTCTCCGTGACATATCAAAACTTATTATCGGACCGGATCGGATCCGTGACATTTCATGGCCGACCAAACCACGGTAAGGAAATATAAGAATGTTTAGTTTTAAATTACTTGGAATGCTTTTTATTTATTTATTTATTTATTTGTTTATTAATTAATTAATTAATGATAAATACTTTTTTGAAGAATACCTTTGAAAAATATACCATCATCATCATCATCATCACCGGCTCGCTCTGTCTACCGTCCCTGACTCCACTCCACTAAACAGGACCACTGCTTTTATAGTTTTTAACAACTGTTTTTGCCTTTCCAAGCGTTGCAGAAACGGCGTTCCCTTTTTTTTCATCTTCTCACGCCTCTGCCTCTACTACTCAGATTGCTCCTCACTCTTCTTTGCTCTCTCTGTCGCGCATTTTCTCGAACACCTAATCGACAGCGCATAAATCCGTTGTTGAATGAAGCGGAAATGGTTGCAGAGTTCTGGATAGTGAAGATGGGGAACCACGTGAGCGCGAATCTCAGGCAAGCGCTCCCGTTCGAAACGGCGAAGAAGAAAGATCTCAGGCTCTCGAAAGGTGCAGGCAACAAGCAGGTAATCGTAGGGATTCTTTCTTTCGAGGTAGCTAATGTGATGTCGAAAATCGTTCATCTTCACAAATCGCTGACCGATTCTGAAATCTCGAAGCTCAAACGGGATATTTTGAGCTCAGAGGGAGTAAGGAACCTCGTCTCTTCCGATGAAGTTTATCTGCTCGAGCTCGCTCTGGTAGAGAAGCTCGAGGAGCTGAACCGTGTCGCCGCTGTAGTTTCCAGGTTAGGGAAGAAGTGCTCTGAGTCTCCCTTGCAGGGATTCGAGCACGTGTACGCGGACATTGTTCGTGGAGTTATCGATGTGAAGGATTTAGGGTTTTTAGCGAAGGAAATGGATGGAATGGTGAAGAAGATGGAGAGGTACGTGAATTCCACAGGAAAATTGTACAGTGAACTGGAGGTTTTGAACGAATTGCAGCAGGGGACGAAGAAATTTCAGTATAATCATCATGAGGAAAGCCGGAAAGCGTTTGAGCAGAAACTTCTATGGCAGAAGCAAGATGTGGAGCATCTTAAAGAAATTTCCCTTTGGAATCAGACTTATAGTAAGGTTGTGGAGTTATTGGCCAGAGCAGTTTGTACTGTTTTTGCTAGGATTTGTCTAGTAATTGGAGATTCTGTTTTGAAGAGAAATCGTTTCACTCTCTTTGGAAAAGCTTCCCCTTCAATGAAAGATGAATCCGGTGAAATTTCCAGTCAGCTCGTTTCAGAGCAGTTGAAGCTGAAACGGGCTCCAAGTCAACAACAATCCGGATCAATTGAAAGAGCTCAATTTGAGAAGCAAATAACAAGTTCAAAGCCACAACTTGATCCAAGAGGTCTTGAAGTAGCCATCTTTCAAACTGAAGTTATAGGCTTTCCATGTGGCCCAAGTCCTGGAAGACTTCTGATGGATTGCCTTAGTTTAAGAAGCCCAGTTTCCAGATTCCACGAAGAAGATGATTATGTTGACCATGAGGATCGAAGCAGCCAGATTTCAGGTTGCTGCAGTGTCTCAAATAACGGTTTCAGAAAGGATCCCCCGAATGATTCTCCATCCTTAAATCAGGCCCATCTTATTTGTGGAGATCTAATACAATCGAAAAGAAGCCCCACCAAAAGCAGGTTATCTTTCTATGCTCCTCCTTCTACAGTTGGAGGTTCTGCTTTAGCCTTGCATTATGCAAATATCATCATTGTGATTGAGAAGTTGCTTAAATACCCTCATTTGGTCGGGGAAGAAGCTAGAGATGATCTATATCAGATGTTACCCACAAGCTTAAGAATGTCTCTTAAGACTCACTTGAAGGCGTATGTGAAGAATCTGGCAATATATGATGCCCCACTTGCTCATGCTTGGAAAGAGACTCTTGACGGGATTTTGAGATGGCTTTCACCGCTTGCTCATAATATGATCAGGTGGCAAAGTGAGCGTAATTTCGAGCAACATCAAATTGTGACTCGTACAAATGTTTTGTTGCTACAGACTCTGTATTTTGCCGATCGGGAAAAGGTGGAAAAATCCATTTGTGATCTTCTCGTCGGGTTGAATTATATTTGTCGTTACGAGCATCAGCAGAATGCATTGCTAGATTGTGCAAGTAGCTTTGATTTGGAAGATTGTATGGACTGGCAATTGCAGTGGAAAGGTTCATATATTAACTGATTACATTGTACCACCATTCGAGTGCTTGAAGATGGTGTAAATCTCTCCCCTTATTTGATTGATTATGATTATCATACTTGTCTGAAGACAGATGTTAGCGATGTACTAAAAAGTTGTACATAATTCACCAAACCATCTATGGAAAAGAGTTGTTTTTCTGCTTATCTTCATGGAAGTTGTATACTTCATACATCTGTAAACATGTAATAGTCTTTCCTTTTCAATCTACATATGTTCTTAAATCTGACAGGCGTGCATATAAGAATGTCTGTTTTTCCATTACATATGGGGCCGAGTAAGAATTCCTCACCGCTTTTACGTCATATCAAATTAAAAGTAAGAATTCCTCTGCGAAACTCCCATCCCAGAGTAAACTCAGCTCACAAAAGTAAGAACAAAACCGCAATTTCAAATTAAAAGTCAATTGGGCTGACGGGCCTACTTGTAAGCCCACATATTTTGGGCTAACGAAAGGCCCAAATACGTCCAGCTGAGTGTTGCATCTGTTTTCCATTAACTTCCATGATTCATGCTTGCCATATGCCAATTTCCCCAGATTTCCTTTGTTCGGCGGATTTCCGTCGTCCAAGCCCAGGCATTTCATAGGCAGAGAGGAACGGGCTTGGTGAATCTCGATCAGCAATGAGTTACAGAAGGTGCGTAATATACGTGTCTGTTACTCGTACTCTTCCCGCGAATTAAGCTCTCGGAATCGCCTTAGTTTTTTATTCAATCAGTTCCATTTTCTATTTTTCCCATTCAACTTCCCATTTCAAAGATCTGGATCTTAAACAATGTCACCATGAATGAAGGTGCTACTTTGCTAAATCGATTATATGGAGGACCGAAGGTTGTGAATTGTGATTAAACACGCTAAACAACATCGTCACAGATTGGAACTCGCTAAAGTTTTCTAGTTATAAGCGTTTCTGTGCTTGGGTATTTTTATTGTTGCAGTGTGATTCCTTTTCATTTCAGGGAGCAGCGAGCTTCCAGATCAGCTCTTCTTGATAGCCTCGAGGAAGGTGGTATTAGGGCGGCATCTTCACCTGAGATTAAAGAGCATGATAATGATAGAGCAATGGACAGTTTGCAGGATAGAGTCCTTTTTTTAAAGAGAGTAAGTTTCAACAAAACAGGATTCTTTGATAATTTATAGCAATATGCATATGACATGGTAATAGTTGATTATTGTGCATGAATCAAGTTTTTATGTATTGTTCTGTACCTTTTCGACCATGAAGCTGGTACTTGGGTTTTTCGGTTTCATTTTGTTTTAAGGCAGCTATTTGTTGGCAGCTTCAAATTTCAGGTCAACTCTCTATCGGTGTTCTTTGTCTAAATCATGTCATGTATACTAAATAGCATTCATTGACGTGATAATTTCTTTAATCTTAACTCTGCTTAGGCAGTGGTAATTCACGACCCAAACCTAGCTTATAGTTGAATTGCATGTTCCATAATAGTCTTTCATTGAAGTTTTTTTATTTTTTTTGTTTTGGACAGCTTACTGGTGACATCCATGAGGAGGTAGAAAGTCATAATCGTCTGCTTGATCGAATGGTACGTAAGACATCAGTTGATCCTGTTAAATTGAAATATATTTTAGTGATGGTGGTGATTGGGGCATTTATGTTTTTTCACATGGATATACTGTAAATCAGGGCCATGGCATGGATGCATCAAGGGGTATTATGTCAGGAACTATGGATCGATTCAAGAAGGTACCAAACAGAGGTTCACTCGTTTTATTATAATGCTATCATTTGTATTTGTTGATTTATTCTGCAGCCTTCTTAAAGTTACTGTGTATTACAGGTTTTCGAGAAGAAATCAAATCGGAAAATGTGTTCGCTTGTTGGATGCTTTGTGTTGTCCTTCTTGCTTATATTTTATCTCATTAGGTAAATTATTCACTCAGCACAATTCTTGAAATTGTAGTGTATGGTAGAGTGCTATATACTAAGTTCGCTCAAACAATCTTCTTTCAAAAAATTGCACATCTACCTTTGAAAATGATCCCGATGATAACAAAAGGAATTGAGCTGTCTTGGTTGTTGATAACTTCATCTATATTTGCAGGTTCATGAGATATTTCATGCAGGAATAAAGTATAGAATTACAGAATCTGATCCGCTCAAGCATTCATTACATAGAATATAGATGTCTAGCTATATAAGCATAGCAGCTAGCTAGCATAACCATGTTCACCAAATTTGTCTCGATCCTTTCATTTCGGCAACAAATTGGACCAGAGAGTGCATGGTTTGAAGCTAGATTCAGACGCAGCGTTATCTTTTCAACACAGATATTACTTTACCCCATACTGCTTGGCTGATAATATGTGAACACTAGTGATTGCAATTGTAGAGGGGTTTGAACTTTAGATCCATTTTGAAACATGAAAAAGGATTTGACTTGTAGATCTCAAATTTTCAGACAAGTGAAGACAAAGCAAGCTAAACTTTCTCACACACTTTTGTAGTGTTTACTTGACTAGTTGTCATGTTAAGACACATTAAAACTTAATACACCATTTGCTACCCTATGTACGTATATGCCTACGTACCTAAAGAAGTAACAAGTTTCCAGGAAAGAAAGCAGTATCCTAATTCCTATACTATTTAAAGTCCTAAACCAAGAAAAATTATTTATTAATTGTGCAACAGGTACTCCTTCAATTTCCCCTCTGGCTTGTTTCCCAACTTACTGACCGGACTTCCGATCATGAACCCAACCGAACCCATCCATAGTGGCGGCAGTACCATAGACAACGAGGACAATAGAGATGGCCATCATAACATGATCACATTGGAAGAGCCTATAGAGGGTGCAATTCATCCTCAGATCGGACTAACAACTGGTCGTAGATCAAGAGGCCGACCTCTCGGGGCCCGAAATCGACCAAGAGCACCAATCACAGTCATCCAAGACAGTCCGCACGCACTTCTAAGCCATGTCATGGAAATATGCAGTGGGGCTGACATCGCCTGGAGCGTGGCCCAGTTTTCTCGGAGGAGCAGTCAAGGTGTGTTTGTACTTAGCGGAAGTGGCTTGGTGACTACCGTCACGCTGAGACGTCATGAGACAGTAGTAACATACCAAGGATGGTTTGAGATTCTGAGCTTAACCGGATCGTTCCTTCTGGACGGTTCGACCACTGGATTAACAGTTTACTTGATCGGAAGTGAGGGCCAGATTGTCTGTGGGACTGTCGTGGGATCATTGTTTGCGGTAGGGCTGGTTACGGTTGTCGCTGCCACGTTTTCTGAGTTGGATTATGTGAGATTGCCGCTCCTTGAAGACTGTCATGTAGGGAGTTCAACGTCTGGAGCTAGACAAGTCCACCCCGATCATGATCCTCATCATCTGCCTCTTAATCCCTCCCTCACTTATCTGCAGCCGAATTCGGTTCCCATGAATAATGGATCTGCAGCAGGACAGGCAGGGCAGGCAGGTCAGTACCAGTATGGCTTGGCTCATCATCATTCATCCTACTGATCATATACTAGATGTGAAAGCCGAAGAGTGAACACAACTTCATATATATTGTGGTATATAATGCATGGTGTGTTTAATTAATTATATATAGAATAAAGTAACTATGTTAATAATTAAATAATGAAGTGTGGTTAATTTATTCATAGCGCAAGTACTGAACGTCTGAATCTGATCGATCTTTTTTTTTTTTTTTTTTTTTCCTTTTTCTCCCAACACGGAAATGCATCCAATACCTATGATCGTTCTTAACTATATTTTATTCAATCCAATTGTTAGTTGTTACTATAGATTGGTCAACGACAAAAATATCCATGCCATGATGATGATGATGATGATGATCAGTTCATGTTCCGCAGGCTAAAGAATATATATATATATATATATATAATAGCAGCTTGAGCTTCACCCCATCCACTCATTTCTGCTTTCACTATACTCAAAAGATATGCAATTTGTGGTGGATTTCGAATCGGCTCCACCTTTTGTGACTAATCCTATGAAGAAGTTACTACTAATTAAACAAGAGAAAAGAAAGGGAAATCATCACCCTGTCTCTATTTACATATTTGACTAATTTGTGTAGTTAAAAAGTTTCAGATGTTATATAAATGATAAATGCGACTCTCTATAAAAGTAATTTAAAGGATGAAGAAGTCTAAACCACGATCTAAATATCATAATAATCTAATAACTTCTTCTCTAATTATAAACTCTAATACACGAACTGTTATCCAAACTCAACATCGCATGTAAATATTAACTCGATACTATATAAAAAAAATATATCAGTATTTTTTATGGTGACGTTGAGAAATATAATTTCATCAATTCTAAAGTGGATTAGGGCGGCTGAGTCATATACACGATGGAGTGGAGTGGCGGACAAGGATTTCAAAAAGTTGATTAAAGTTACCAAAAACATGAAGGAAGAATACTAATTGTGTATCTGACCAACCCTAGCCTAGCACTACATTATGTAAATAAAGATCAGACAAATTTCTAGCAACATTCAAAGGATCCAAGAGGGTGCTAGCGAGGCCCCCACTTCACATGAATTCACGTGTCCTGGTTGATGACAACAAACATTATTTATAATATATGAAAACAAAAAGTCCATAATTCATATAACCAGGGTTAAGAAAAACATTTTTACATTTTTTCTTATTACATTAACTAATGGGAATTAGTTTAGTTTTGTGGTTGGCAAGCTTAATTATTGTATCCAACACTTTTGTCTCACTCTTACAATATGATCTCATTTTTTAATTTTTTTTTTAATTTTTTGTGTGTGTAAGTAAGAAGAGTGTGAAATATTGAATTGACTGCTTCCAAACATAAGGACCCACTGCCAAGAAAATGGATCCTTTAGACTTTTGGGGAAAGTAATTTTAAGAGGAGAACTTGGATTTAGAACCGACAAGGAAAATGTGATCTTGTAATAAATTTGATCACGTGATATATAAAGATTTGTCAATTCCATCATCATTTGATTGTTAACACTTAAAAACAAGATGAAAATGTATGAAAATTGCATTTGTCAAGCTTTTCTTTTTCGTGTTTTATTTATTCAATGTTTTCTAGCCATGGACCTTCTTTCTTTGACCAAATGAGAAGAAGCACAAGATCATGTGTCCTTAAAATTAAATATATAATATATAATATATAAATTATATTAAATAAAAATTGAATTCTTTTAAAATTAATTTATAAATAAAAATTATATATTATTATTAAATTTTACGCTAACTATTTATAATTGAACTTAAAATGGAGAAAATTCCCATCATCTTTCTAATTTCTTTGGTTCCATCACAAATGTCAAATTGAACGCTTTTGGAAGTCATTGATCCCTCTACACATTATCTATTTTGAATCAATATTGGACTTACATCAAAGTTAGATATTATTAAATTGAATTAATATTAGACTTTTATCATAGTTATATATTCTTAAAATTATCTTTTCAAATAATCTATTTTATTTTTATATTAATATAAAACTAAAGCAATATTTATTAGATTTTATCGTAATTCGATCTATTAATAATTAATATATTCTATATATTCAATGATATAGATTAAATATGAATGTGTCATTAAAAATTATATGTAATATGATTTCAAATATATTTATTTTTTCAATTAGCTCTTATTTTATTCCGTAATAAGATAAATGAAATAAAAGAATGAAAATAAAATCATTAGTTTTATTATGCAGAAAACTAAACATACATAAGTATTTTAGTAATGTCAAAGAAAAAAATTAAAAGCAAAATATAGACTCTCACTAAAATTGCATATTATTATATAAGACAATATTCATATGAGTTATATGCTTATGAAAGACCTTGAATAATAAATAGATATGCAAGTATGAAGTTTGTTCTTATATATTTAATTGACATTATTTTATTCTAAACTCACATTTTAACAACGGTAAATTTAATGTCTATCTACTTGAACTTCGACGAGCTTTATGTTGTTGTTTGAATATAGAACTGTTGATAGATTGTCATAATACACTTTAAGGGGTATTTCAATAATATTAACTATTCGCAGTCTAATGATAAAATTTTGCAGCCATATCCTATGATTGATTATCTCGCAGTCCATCATCTTTGGGGTATTGACTGAGACTAAACTTGTCTCCTTTAGCAATGGAATTATCTTCTCATATACAATTTATCATGCCAAATCTAGTAAGTACATTCTCGATATAGCTCTTTTTGTGATAACCTAAGGATACATCGAAAGCAATCTCGATATATCTTAATTCCTAATACAAAAAAGGTGTCACAAAGATCTTTCATTTTAAAATGCTTAGTAAAACCTCTATTAATTTCATATAGTAAGCATATATCACTATTAGCCAATAATATGTCATCAATATAGTGCAGTAAAAAGATAAATTTACTCTCATTAAACTTTTGATATACACCGTCATAACTACATTAACTTTAAAATCATATGAGATAATGTCTTGATAAAATTTGTGATACCATTGAATTCAAATATATTGATCATGAATCAAAGAAACTTATTATTGATTTATCTTAAATAAAATTTAAGAATTAAATTATGTTTATAAATAACATCAACACCTCAAAATTAATATATATACACCTAAAAAAAACCCAAAACCATATGTTAAAAAAAAAAAAGATTCTTAAACAAAACTGATTATATGTAATATATATAGTTAAACAAAAGCCAATCGGTAACCGAAATAAAAAAATTAATATATATATATATATATAATTATATATATACAGTAGCTATAAATATAATTAAAAAAATCATAAAATCAAAAGACTCATGAATTTATTAACTAAATCCATTCTCAAAAATTGAAAAATTCAATCAATCATATGATTAAGAGGAATGAAAATTAAAACAAACCATACACATATTATGGATCAAATCCTAAAACTATATGGATTTAACAAAAATATATAATCATGTATATAAATAATATAAATATAACAAATTCATTAATTATTATAAATAATATAAATATAACAAATTCATTAATTATAATCAACGCAATCGATTCTAATAATTTAATAAGAAGCATACTCTAATACCAATTATTGTAATAAAAATATAATATTGATCAATCCCATAAATTTTATATTAAATATCAAAATTAAGAAGCAGACAATAAAATAATTAGACCTAAGGTCCAAAATTTATATAAGTTTACTTATATATGTAAATTAATTAGAACTATAATAATCATAATTAAAATTTAAATTAAATAAAATATCTTATAAAATTTTATTACAGATTATTTAATTAAATTAAAACTTGAAGTATAATCGTTAATAATTTAAAAAGAGTAAGGTTATTTAATGACCCGACAGGTTTGACTTCTAGATCTCAAATTTTCAAACCAGTAAATAGAACCAGAGTAAACAGAAAGAGAAAGATAAAGAAAGCAATCTTCTGTACATTGTACGTACTTAAACCAAGAAGAGAGAAAGAATTTTCCTTTTTTTTTCTTTTTATTAAATTAGCCAAGCTATTAGTCCTCCTTCTACTCCCGCCCCTTGTTTTCTATTTCGCAACTCGTTTCATCACCCTTTTCCGCTACTCTGGCTAATCCTTGGTGGAACGGTGCCTCCGCCGGGCTACTAGGCATAGACGGGCCCACTCGGCCTAACCACTCTGGATCAGATGACCAAAACGACAGCGTAGAACTAGATCAAGAGACTAGAGACCATGGTGATGGTGCTGTTCATGTCGGCATAACCCGCAGACCAAGAGGCCGACCACCTGGCTCCAAAAACAAACCGAAACAACCAATCGTCGTTGTCCACGACAGCCCCAACGGGCTTCAAAGCCACGTCATGGAGATTTCTAGCGGTGCTGATGTGGTGGAGAGCGTGGCCGAGTTCTCTAGGCGGCGACAGAGAGGTCTTTGCGTGCTTAGCGGAAGCGGTTCAGTCACCAACGTGAGTATAAGACAGCCAACGGTACCGGAGGCTCCTATATTAACATTACAAGGAAGGTTTGAGATCATGAACCTAACTGGGTCGTTTTTGCCGGGTCATGAACTACCCGGATCTAGCGGATTAACGGTTTATTTGACCGGAAGTCATGGCCAGATCGTGGGGGGAAATGTCGTAGGGTCGTTAGTTGCGGTGGGGCCGGTGATGGTTGTTGCGGCGACATTTTCTAATGCCGTGTATGAGAAATTGCCGCTTGACGAACAAGATGATGATCATGGCAGTCGTGGGTCGCGTGGCGGTGTAGAGAACTTGTCACCACCTGAGAAAGGTGGTGGTCATGCTGACGGTGGAGGAGAGCTGCACCCTGCTCATGATCTAGTTCATAATCTTGACCGACCCGTTTATAATCTTCCGCCAAATTTTGTTCCCATCAACGGAGGCGGACTTATAGGGCAAGGTGGATATACCGGCTGGCCTCATCCTCATCCTCATCCTCATCCTCATCCTCATCCTCATCGACCATCTTACTAAATAAAAATGCGAAGATGTGTAGAAACCTTAGTACTATCTATATATTGGTAATGTGTTTCTTGGTCTTTGCTAGCTTCGTTTGTGTTCGCAATAAAAAGGGGGCCAGTTGATTGAATTTTTTTACATGCTGCTGCATATTTATGAATATATTAACTAGTGATCCAGATCAAAAGAGGTGGAGGTGGAGGAAAAAGAGATTAATAATAATAATAATAATAAATATCAGATTCACCCTATCCACATCTTTTTTGTTTCAAATAAATATTATTTAATTTAAATATTAATTTTGGGTTCATCCCCAGCCACAGCCAGTACTTGTTTAGTTTTTGCCCTTTCACTATCTTCAAGATTCCCAATCTGTAAATTTATGGAAACTCGTCCAGCTCCACTACTTCAGATCAAATTATAGCCACACATCACCGTATGATCTTTTCATTCTTCAAGCTTTTGCAAACTTCCAACTTTTACCGTAAATTTCGCAGCTATCTCATCTCCAGTTTCTAAGATGATCATGTCGATTTGGACCGAGTCATGTTTCTCCGGACAGGGAAATCAACAATGATTTCTAAAGTTACAAGAAACATGAAGGACCAATAGTAGTTAATATATGTGACCAACTTGATTTATTTAATGATATAAAAATATTGTCTACATGTATAAGCATCCAAGAAAGATGAATAGATGATCATGACACCACCACCCTCCTTCACATGAATTCACGTGTCACGGTTGATAAAACATTGCTAAATCATCTCATTAGCAACTTTTTTTTTTTTTTTTTACCATGAAATAGCCACCCGAAAAGTCACATTAATCATTATTATCTTTGGACCGTCTTAAATTTCAATTATTGATAGCTCAATTATTGTAATAGTAAATTTAATATATTATAATAATATTATTATTAATATTAGTCTCAAATATCATATTAATTATCATTATTAAACTCTGCTGTAATTGATCCAAAACATTTCTGGGTACAATTTCATTTCTACATGCATGTATAGACCTGAGTTGAGTTGATGATGATAATCTTGTCTTTTTATTTAGTACTGCGGCTCTTCGAACACATGAAAGGGTGTGAGCCAAATTTGAACACGTTTGGTTTTTTTTTTTTTTTTTTTTTTTGCCCTTTTGACGAAATAGCTAAACCTGTTTGGTTGGTCATTGGTCATTGGTCAACGATATATATCTTGTGCAGTTAGGTTTTTGATGTTCATTGATTGCTTCCTTCCAAACAGTCAAACACAGTTGACCCTAGAGAGAAACAAAAAAAGGGAAGACAAAGATTTATTGCCCACGTGGACATGTCTCCATTTATTTCGAAGCTAATTCAATTTTCTTCTTCTTCTGATTTCATATTAATATATCCTCTGACCTCTGTAGTCTGTAATGGGCTTTAAACTATCTAAAGGCTTTGACTAGGCCTAGGAGAACTTATAGTAGGCTTTATGAGTTTGACAGGCTTGAAGTAACAACTCTTTAACTGTAAGGCACAATCTAATCCACTAGGCCCAGGCGTCAAGTTGCAGGATAGTCGTCAGGCTTCTTTTGTCCTGACTGCGTAACATATTAGTTTAGTAATTCATTAATAGGACGAATCTCCCAAGTTTGGGGAGCTAATTTTTTGCAGACCAAATATTTACTTCCGTAGAATCTGTGGTTGTTGGATTTGAATAGATTAATTATATTAAAAGAAAACATGCTACGTGTACAAACAACTAAGGAGTTTCATAATTCTCCTGAGAGTTATGTCTTAAGGATAATTTTTTTAGTGTAATAAATACAAGTGGGGTGATTAATTAAGTGATTAAAGAAAGCATAAACAGAACAATGCATATCTAGCGAACAGTATTAATGTCGAAAAGGTCTGGTCTTTATCTAATTATCTTCCTTTAATTAAGATACAGACCCCCTCTCCCAACTCTCAGATACCAGCTGGCCAGGGAAGAGCTGGGTAATCTCTTACATTATGAAATCATGAGTTACTTGAACGTATCGATAATGGAAATGGAGCCCGCCATTTCTTATTTGGATTATGAATTGTTTCTTGACAGTGATTTCGACCATGGAAAATATATCACGGTGTCCCGGCGGCCTTGATATTGGCAGCGGTACTGCTTGGGTGAGTGGCATCGTCGATGGCGGCGGGGGATTGCTGGTGCCTGGCGGCTACTTCTGATCACTACGTAAAGTAAGAGTGAAAATATTAAAAGGCGGCGGAGTTGGAAGTGGGATAGTATTGTATAGTTTTTTTTTTTTTTTTTTAATGATATAAATAAGAGGTGGAGGATAAGGAAAGCTACGTTTGAGAATGAGGTTGGAATAACAAATCTACTTACGTAGTTAGAGATTCATGCATGGGGATCGCGTTATGGTTTTGAGAAACAAGAAACATAGCACCAAAATTCAAAGAAATCATACTACTAATTGAGTACTAGATTCGACTTAGACCTGCTATACATTCATCATCTCTCTGACATTCATATCTCTACCAACTCAACCTGACTAGACTGACACAGTTTGACCCTGAGAATATATATGCAACGTAAAATCTTATCGAGTAAATTTTTGTCATTATTAATTAAAATTTTAATATATTTTATATAATTGCTTATCAATAAATTCACCTTAAATAAATGAGATCTTCTCTTATAAGTTAAGATTAATGTTTTAAGAATTACCTTTAAAAATAAAATGTAATTTGTTTATTTAAAGTTTCTTAATATATTAGAATTTAACTGATATATTTTAAAAGAATTTTTATTTATTTATTAATTACAGTTATGAATAAAGGATCAACTTCTGTTTTTATATATACCTTTTTATCATTATGATATGTGAAACTTGTTTGTAACATCTCTATCCTCCCATTTCAGAAACTTAATTACAGGTTCTAGCTCTCTATATATTCATCTTCCGGGTTTATTTGCCTGCAACAGAGCCCTTCTGAGCTCATTAGCAATTTCTCGAAACGGAGCGGGTTTTCGTAAGACCCCATTAATCCCAACCTGCATGCATCTTTCCCATACATCTTCTTCTTCCTCATAATTGGCAGTACTCGTTCCGATGATCAAAGGCCAACTCCAGCTCGATCTTGCCTTCCTTATAGTCATTGCTACTTGAAAAGCATCCAGGTCGTTCATGTGAAGGTCCAACAACACAACTTGGACCGGACATCCAGTTTGAGAAACAGTCTTGAGACATTCAGAACCAGATGAAACAGTTGTGACAATGCAGCCTAATTTCTCAATCAGTTTCTTTGTCACAGCCCTGTTTATGTCATCAGCATCGGCTAGCATTACTTGTAAGGATTGGAAAATGGAGTTGGGGTTCAAATGCATTATGGAATCAGACACGGAGGGTGAGGAAATGGAATTGGGCCGGACTTGAAACCGAAGAACAAGTGCAATGCTTTGCATATGTCCTTGAGGATTATTTGGAACCACCCATATATTCCCTTGCATCATCTGCCATTCATATTAAAACTTCTTAATGATCCTATGAAACAACACTTTTCCTCCTAAGAGATAATTGTTACACAAACAAGAATAAAATTGTAACGCTCTGACCTGGACCAGCTTTCTGCAAATGGTGCTCATCCGTTCCTGATCCACTCCATCTGAATTTGGCACACTAGATAGAGAGTTTACATTATCTTTAGAAATCTCAAATCTAACATACACAAAATCCCCTTCAGACGAGTTTTGTTTCCAAGTCGCCCATCTTTGATCATTCCTTCCTTGACTTCCACTTTCTGAACACACCAGAAATTTAACACAACCTTTCTCATTGTTGTTTCCCTTCAAAACGCTACCAATTATATGTAAAATCACCTGAAAAATCCTCGGCTCATCGCCCATTGCACAATACGGCAAAGACCTCTCAACCTCAGTAGCAAAAACAAACCCCTTATAAACAGACAAACACTTAGCAAGGCAAGCAGCTTCTTTTATCATAGCATGTAATCCAAAACATCTCCTCTGAACCGGATATCTTCCTCCACCATGCTGCATTTCACTGTCCATTGCATCGTTTATCAATGTGGATACCACGTTGCTAGTCCTCCACATAGTGTCTATAATAATCCGTTGCTCAGTATTCAAACTTTCGTTCTGCATAATAGAAAGCAAACTGAAAATGGAGTGCATGGGCCTTCTCATCCCATCACCCATTATCTTCCGGAAGCAATTCCTGGCCTCACTAGCCATCATAGCATTCATCTTGGCCTGTTGGAGAGCTCTATTTTGCTCGGCTAATTTTTCTCTCATCAGCTGAGACTCTTCAAGAAGCGCAGCATGGGAAAGTGCCACGGCCACCTGGTCAGCAACAACCTTAATCATCTCAGCCTCCTGATTAGTCCACGACCTAGGTTGTCTCAGAACCAAAACCAAAATAGCAAAATAGGTCGAGACCTCCTCAGGGGTCCCACCTTGGAAATTCGAAACACGGAGCATTGGCATCCGAATTGCAGCCACGGTCCCCACCTCCACATACCCTTCTCCAATGCTAGCAGCAGCAACAAGTGGAGAATCCGGTCGGAGAAGCTTCACCCCATCACTGTCTTTAATACTAACAACGTCAGGATCGGTCATAGGTAAAGAGACATTGAATCTCTTGGAAAAGCCTCTGTCTTTCATCTCATGTGTTAAGTTCATCTCTGTCCTGTCCTCATTAGGCATCCAGACAGAACAATAATGCAAGCCCAATGTTTCAGACAACTCAAAAATAGTCGTGTACAGTATCATATGTCGATCGAGCGATTTCCGGATCTCTCGAGTAAGCATACGGACATGTAACCCTGCCTCCCTTTGCTTCATGATAATCCCAACTTCTCGCCCTAGATCCCATGTCTTCTTCTTTAACATGAATTCTCTCACCTTCACATTAAGGAGCAGAGGAATGAGAGTGATGAGGGTTATGGCAGTAGCACAGGAGACCAGAGCGGTTAGGATTTTAGCGATGGTGAGGGCTACCATTATCTGAAACGGGTGGTGGTGATAGGTCCAGCCGTTGAGAAAGTGGGTCAAGCCGCATAGGACTATGAAGGCTATGAATTCGAATAGGACCCACTTGAAGGGAATGTTCGAGCAGCTAACGAAGTAGAGAAGCTCTATGGGGATTGAAAAGTATGCTATGGCGATTAAGAAATCGCTTACGCGTTGACATTCTAGAATGTTGTCTATGCTCCATAGATTACCTTCATCGTCGCAATTACATCGGTGGGTTATAGTATTAGCGGACGAGGTCGAGATGATGAGAAACAGAATCAGACCAGACGATAATGTTCTTATCAACATTGCATCCCAAGTTCACTACAGTTCACACTTAAGAGGTAACTTATGATCACCTCAATCTTGATCGAGTCCCATTCCCTAGAAACAAAATGTCAAACTGAAAATCATCTTCTCTGATTGTTTTCGTTTTTGTCGATCGTCATAGTACTATGAATGGGTGAAAAAAGTAGAGTAATGAGAAGTTAAGCAAAATTAACTAGATTTTTAACAGAATCAATTTTAATACAAGCACGTATGCAGTGAGGAAAAACCCATAAATGAAAGATGAAGAAAGAGTACCCGATTGATATTCAAGTCCGGATCCGGATCTTAGCTTTTCTTTCTCATGCAGAGACATCTTCACCATCGTTAGTCACCGACTGATCTTCTTCAATAGAGTATAAGTTTTTCGATACATAACTTGAAGAGTAGTACTAGTCTTCTTGACGTCTTAGTTCATAAGAATCGAGAGAGAAAACAAAACAAGAAACGGAAGCTGGCAGTTTCTCCTTCTCTTCCGCAAAAATGTAGAGGCATAGAGCCCTTTTCGTTTTGGCAGCTCTTCAAATTTCAAACAAACAAAACCGCCCTTGCTTCGAGAAAAGTAAAAATAAACGCTTTTTAAGAGAGAGAGAGAGAGAGAGAGAGAGAGAGAGGTACATTGTTTGCGCCGTTGTTTCGGAAACTGGCTTTGTATGTAAAGGGAGGAGGAACAAAGAAGAAGATCGGACAGACAAAGGATGGGACCCGCCGCCCTCCCCTTACATGAACCGAACTTGGACGCCCTCCGTCCCCCCCCTCAATATGTCCTACGTCACCCACCCATATAGATCTGGTTTTTTTAATTTCAAAATAATCATCCGTACACGACACGTGGCAACATGTAATGTGCTTTGGGAGTTTGGACCAGTTCAGATTTCATTCTAGCCCGTGGCGGGAACAAGCACAGTTCAGAGGATTACAAATATGTCTTTAACGGCAAAATGGATTGGGCTGCCAGACGGTACTGATAAAAATATAACAGAGGCATAACCTTTTTTTTTTATTTAAATTTTTAAATAATATTAATTTTTAATTTATTAAATACTAAATGATTAATAATATATAAATAAATTAAATTCTAAAATAATAAATTTAAAATTAAGAATAAAATTTCAAATTTTATTTTTAATAGTTTTTATTTATTATTATTATTTCACATTTATTAAATTAGTAATATCTCTTAGACCATTATATATTATTAACGTATTTTTTATTTATTATCACTTATTTAATTATTATATATATATATATTATTAATATGTTATTTGTGTGACATATTAAATTAATTATATATTATCATATTAATATTTTACTAATTATTTTTAAATTCTTATTTCATTTAAAATTAAATTAAAATAAGTTTATTGAATGAAAATGATTCACAAATCGGCACGACATATTTTATGACTCGTTATTATACATGTGTCGTATCTTTATTTTTGAGCACGGGCACCGGCCAACTAATATAAGGGGCATGGGCACAAACCAAGCCGCACCTTACCGGATTGGGCCGTATCGGCATAAATTGTTACATCTATCTATAACATATGTCTATATTTTGACCCCAAAAAACTATTCAGGTCTATATAATTAATCTAGTATTATATTATATATATATTTAATATTTTAGAAAATTCTTTATATATTATTTTATTTAAAACGTGTCTTTTTATTTTATTTATGTTATTTTATAGTAAGGTAGGTATTGATCAAATAGAATTAGCCACTTGCAAAAAATGATTACAAATATGAAAAAGAGAAAGAAAAAAAAAGTATATATATATATATATATATATATCAAGTTGGAAGTTAAACATCATCCAGATTCAAAGAATTCCTAAAGGTATGGACCCTCCAAATTTTCCAGTTGACCATAAATTACAGCCTCCATGAAACACTCAAAAGTTTACTTTTCAGTCAGACCAACTGACGAGTCAAGTCAACCGACCAATCGAGGTAGTAAAGAGAAAGATTCAGCGATTTAAGGAGTAAAGGAATCTATTATCTATAGTTCTATATGTTTCTGATACAGTCCACAAACTTTGGTTTGGGGCCACGTTGGGTCCAATCACTCTGACTAATTGGGCCCATTTTGTGGCCCATAATTCAATGAATGCATATGAACCCTTGTATTGTATGTGACCCATTCTCCACATCTAGACTGCTGTTCTTTTTTGTTCTTTTTTGTTCTTTTTAAGGTTGTTGACTGTACTTTGTGAGTGAAAGATGATATCAGTAATTATATCTACATGAAATTCAAATTGAATTCAGAGGGAAAAAAAATGAAGAAAACAGACCCGATTACTGTCTCTTTTATTCTTCTGTTTAAGACAGCATTAGTACCTACTAGTTGTCAGCATATTTCCTTATTAGTAAGGAATTCACATGATGTCTCTGAACCGGAGAAAATAGGATTTTTATTTTTATTTTTTTTCATTAAAAGATAATATTATTTTTTAATAATTTATATTTATGATAGATTTATTTATTTTATTTATATATCGGTTTTTAATTATTAATTTAATATATAATTAAAATAAATTGATATGCCGGAATCTACTTAAATAATTTTTAATTTCTATACCGTAAAGTTTTTTATCATAATTTTATATTACTTCCCAAGGCTAAATCCTAATTTAGCTTTAACATAATTCAAACCTAAATGATTATTTTATGTGTCGAGGAATTGAGTTTTAGTGAAGATAATAACAAAGTTGTGATCAGACTAAATTCTAATACATATATGATCAAAATTATAATCAGTGACATCATGACATAAATCATGTCAGTATTGATATTAAAAAAATGATAATTAATAAATATAATTATAATTATAGCTAAAGTAAAAACAAAAACAAAACAAAAAAAAAACACTTGGGGCTAATTAGCAATTAAGCACACTACAAGGTCATATTAACGAAGTATACTTTACCTCGATCAACAGCTCTAACTATATGAAATACTACTCACATTAATTCGAACCATCTCTTCCCCTTTTGATGATGATCTAATCACAAGTTCCAAACTTTGATGATCATCCTCGATTCATCTCCTGATCAATTGCTTACGAGAGCCAAATGTTATGAACTCAAACCTATAGATAGATATACTAGGCTGTGCACAGATAGTATATGCAATTATTGATTTTGATATATATATATATAACTTCTCATTGATTAATTATAGCCAAGTCGAAGCTCCAAATCGACATCATCGTTTCTCCAAACTCCTGACGAAGATCCGATTCGCAGGCTCAAATTTGCACCGAGAGTTTCTTGGTTTGAATTCACAGCTGCTTGAGTTGACCTAATTGCATCATGATGATGATAATGATCACATGCATCTGCAGGCCGCTGTGTAGGGACCATATAGGAGTTTCTCTGATTATTACTAGCCTCGAGAACCGGATAGTTATAGTAACTATTTGCGGCCGGTTCGGATTGATTAATGTTGACCGTGTTCATGTTCGGATAATGATGATGATCGAGTACAGAAGAGTGGCGGCGTGGATGAACCGATTGCTTGGCCTTGGCACGGTCTTTCCTGTGAATGTTCATATGGCCACCCAACGCTTGAGCGTTTGTGAAACCGCGTTTGCAAAACGTGCATTCGTAGCAGCGTTTAGGATCATGATTATAACTATTACAATTCACCAGTTGATCATCATCATGGTCATGATCATACGTCTCTTGATCCGTGCTAGAAGTATCTGAGGCTTCCTGTTTTCCAAGATCCATGCAGAAACTAATTGTAAGTATGAGAACTTGAACAAATTGATGATTTGACGAAGAATGATCGAAGGTAGTATATTTGAATCCGAGTGAGGTGGAGAGGATTTGAAAGGGGGGGAAGTAGAGACGTTTTATATAAAGACAAAAAGGTGGCGATTTTTTGCGGAGATAGTGACAAAGCACGTGAGAACAAATTTGCCATATTGTCATCGTGGCATTAGTTGATTCTCTGTTGGCCTTTGCTCATTGACTCTACTGCTTTTTCAGCCGGCTCTTTTTTTTTTTTTTTTTTTCTTTGATTAAATATAATATAATAATATAATAATATTAAACTAACAAGATTGATCGGTTTACCGTAAACCGTACTCACCGTCTAATTTAAAATTTTCTCATAATATATAGCACTCAACCTAGCTGCATTATGTACACTCAATCTCCAGCTTTTTGCTTTGACTTGGCGTCGCTTCAGAATTAGGTTAGTTTTGGGCAAAAGCTAGCTAATTAGTTCGTGATGAGAAGAAGTAAATGATACATTGATGACTGATGAGTTAATCTTTGTCTTTTACAAGTGGTAAAGAGTATGATATAATAATGCATGTTTATGGCCTTGAATGAGATGAGTTACCCATTAAGAGTTTTTTTTTTTTTCTTAATATTTTAAAAAAAGGTTTAAATTCTAGTACTATGGATCACCCTTTAATTATTTTCTTAATATACTCAACCTAATCAGTAATTAAGGTCGCTAGGTCGGTAATTACTTGCAGAGCGGAACTCTTTTCAAGTTCGGTTTTAATCGAAATTTTTTTAATGAATATAAATTATTTTAAAGATATATGAATTTTATATTAATAGTAAATTATCTAATCAAATTATAATTTAAAGATACGATGGACGAGAGGTAGGTAGTTGTGAGTACGTACTCGTATGATGATGATGATGATAATGTGTAGGAAGTAAAATTAGGGCATTGTGGAGAAATTAAAGAGCAGTTCAAAAGGAATAAATTAATTGAAACCGATCTTATTGTTTAAAGACGAAATAACTCTACCAGACCATATGTCCTCTACTACCCCTTTCTGTCCTATTTGTTTTTGTTTTTGTTTTTGGTTTTTGTTTTTTTGTTTTTAGATAAGAATTAATTCAAAATGGATTTTTATTACTTAATTTGCTCCCCATTTTAGACGGCAAAAATACCCACGTAATTATGAATTTTATTAGGCTAGCTATATAAGACTATACTGGGGTTTTGACCACGTCAACGTATTGAATCTCCTTAATTAATTAATTAATTAATTAACTAATTATGATCATATCTCTCATTAATTCTTACCTCAAATGTTACTTTACCGACATGATTAATTTTGAACAGTATTGGGACAAATGGAAGGAAGGAGAACGTCAATGACAACAACATGAGTTGTGTTTTATTGCTGGTCAATTTTTAGTTTTCTGACAGGACCATTCTTTTCAACTGAAGAATGAAGATGTTTTTTTTTTTTTAAATAAATAAATTAATTAATTAATTAATTGCAAATTATAATGGATAGATGGATTTAATCCTATTTCTTATTGGAAACGATCAATTATGTGAGAGAGAGAGCCACGTCAGCGTAATTATTAGTTGGTTAATAACACCCTAAAATTAACAACTCTGGATAGTGAAATCCAATTCCGCAGGGATTAATAATTAGTGTGTTTGTCATCTTGCAGCTTGTACATATTTAGAGCTGACACTTTCAAACTTGGAAAGACTATTTCCTTCACAACATCAAACCAAATAACAAAATGCCCGGATTTTGTGAGGCACTGACATCATCAATATCCGACACCTTAGGATATTATTTTAAAAAAATGATCTGAATTTACTTTAAAATCTATGCATCCACCACTTAAACTTACCTTTGAAGTCAATTGTGGAAAGTTTGGGCTGGAGTGATTACGGACTTCTTTCTTTCAAGGCCCAAATATTCAATCTAGCTTTTCATTAAACCATATTTCATGTACATGGAAGGTTCATACTTTTTGAAACCATAATCAAACATACATCCAATGTGAAAAAAGCTTTGTACTATAAACTAGTAACAAGTCTTGGCCCATAGTTAGTGATGATCATCTTGTCAACGTTAATAGACGCTACGTACTATATAGTCTCTATAGGCCTGATTGAAGCTTGAGAAATTCCAGCTCCATCTCTAACTCAAAATTTTTCTTCCTCTCAATCTCCAACTCCACTTTCAACCTCTCAATCAACTGGTTCATGGTAATCATCTGCTCCTGCTCTCCTGTGCTGACCTCCCCTGCACCTTCCTCCCCCACACCTAACAGACCAATCAGATTCACCACCTTCCTCCTCTGCTCCTCTAAGCTCTTCTTCAACACTATCAATCCTCCCACCATTGATTCCCTCTCAACCACAACACCATTCCCCCACCCTCCCACCTCCTCGTGATCACTAACCACTCGGGGCAACATCTTTTCTCTGACCCCATCCGGTGAACTCATGTTCGACCTGCTAGACCCTCCTGAGTCACTCGCCCCTTTAAAAACATCTTCCATGATCGTTGGAAAGACAGGGTCGAGTTTCAACCCGTCCTCGTTAAAATTCCATCCACTAATCCTTCTATGTTTAATAATAACCTCCTCTTCTTCTTCCTCCTCGTTGCTTTTAATCGAGGGTGTTTGTGTAAGCTTGCTTACTCTAAACCTCTCTTCAACACTAGGCAAGTTCTGCATCACATTCTTTGCAAGAAAATCCGGCCCTTTACAGTACTTAAAGAACGAATGCTTCATCAACTTTTCAGCCGAAGGTCTCTTAGCCGGATCCTGATTAAGACACAAAGCAACCATGTCTTTAAAAGCCTTGGAAAACTTCTTATTTTTCTCATCCTTGTTCTTCTCGTAATCCGAAAACCGAAACCTCTTTGTGATCCTTAAAAGAAGGGACTTGGAAAGAGGAAGGTGAGATAAAGGAGGGCGTCCATGAGCTAACTCTAAAGCTGTTATCCCAAAAGACCATATATCAGCTTTAAAACTATACCCATTATGTGAATGAATCATTTCCGGAGCCATCCAATACGGGGTCCCTGTAAAATCAGTCAGCATCAAAGCGGAAGAGGACGAAGAATAAGAACACCCATGTTTCGAATTCGGCTCAAAAATCGAAGTTGACACTCCAAAGTCAGCAAGTTTGACCGACCCGTTTGAGTCTAACAGAATGTTGCCAGCTTTGATGTCTCTATGGAGGTGGCCTTGGTCGTGAAGATAAACCAAGGCATGGAGGATTTCTTTGAGGACTATGGCAATACAGGGCTCGGAAAAGCCGTTTGGGAAAGAGGATGTGATTATAGATTGGAGGGACCCACCTGACATGAAGGGCATGACGACCCAGAGACGGCGGTCCACGGTGAAGGAGCACAAGGAGTTGAGGATGTTGGGATGGGAGAGGAGAGAGAGTGTCTTGGCTTCTCGTCGGATGTCTTCGAAATCCGGTGAACGGTCCATATCAATAGATTTGATCGCGACAATCGCAGAGTTCATGGGGATGCATACGGCCTTGTAGACTATTGCACTCATGCCAATTCCGATTTCATCAAGGATTTTGTAGGAGCTGGGGTCTAATGGGAATTGGGGCCGTTTGGGTTCATGATGATCTCGATCTTCATGGATCATTGTTGTTTTACCTGTTATGCAGTTTGGATTGAATTGGAAGTGGGATTTGTTTGGGAGAAGATTGATTATATGGTGAAGAAAAAGTAAGGTTTTGGCGGTTTTCATGTGTAGATTTGGGACAAGGACAGGACAGAAATGAAGTGTATACTAGTGAGAAGATGCATGTGACTACTTCACCTGTTTCTGTTTTCCCCTATTTCTTCTAGGGAGCTGAGACAATTAATAATCTCAAGCTTTTATGTGATGCAAAATCAGCTAGCACCAACTCATTACTTTCTTAATACATGAGCATCGCAGGTTACATTATGACATCATAAACATAAATGAAAGCCAAAAAAAAAAACAACATTGCAATTAACATGTTAGCAAAGAAAATCAGCTAGCACCAAGTCGTGACTTTTTAATACATGAGGATTATAGGTCCTAATATCATAAACATCAGCGAAAGCAAAGAAGATACTACACTAACCTTAGTAGGAATGCACCCATTATCCTTCCGTATCACCATTCCTTCTATGATTGGGTAGTCAATCACCGTAATATAAAAGGAGATGAATATCTGCACAAACATCTTATCCCGATTATCCATGCCGGCTAGAACTCGGACCACTCCCACGATCATGGAGATGATGTTCAAGATTACAAGAGCGACAATCGGAGCAAGAAATGTGAGTGATGCTTGAAAATCGTAAATTCCCATGTTGTATCTCTTGATTTGTTCTTCATCTACCACTTTGTTAGTTGGTAAGAAGCTGGCTTCTCTCATGCCCATTTTCTTCATGAAGGCATCTAAGCATCCATATGAATGACTTGTAACTGATTTCATCATCCATACTCTTTGTTCGTTTATCCATGTTTGAAATGAACCCCCTGATGCGAAAACCTCATACAAATCTTGAGACACTGACGAAAAAAACACAAAGGAAAATACGAGGAATGAGGGACTTGAAACCTGTAATGGAGAAAAAAACACAAGAAAATGTGTAAAAATTTCGATGAAGAAAAGAACTTTATGTGGGGAAAGTTAGTTAGTTACATTACCTGTGGGTACAAGGGGATGCCATTGAGGAGACAGATTTGAGGCAACAGAGCAAAGCACCATAGTGGGATGCAATAGAGAGGGAAAAAAGCAAGTTGTGCATAGCACATGCTTTGAAGAATAGACATTCTTAATGGGCCGTAAATGAGAGGGCAAAACCTTGATATACCCACTTCAAATAGACCAGAGCTCCATCTTGTGCCTTGGATCAATAGGTCATTCAAATTGGTTGCCCCACTTCCTAAGAACTGGGGCCTCGTTGGGTCACAAAACACAGATGTCCAACCTTTGCAATGTAACATGAGCCCAGTTAGGTAGTCTTCCACTACCGAACCATATGAAAACCCAACCTTCATGCATTATTAGTTTTTACTCGATCAGTTTAAAGTTAAAATTCAAAAGAAAGAATCAGGATAAAAATTTGTTAAAATTTTTTTACTTGCCTCGTGACCCCATTTACTGCCATTTTCGTAAGTGCAAGAAGCTAAGAGGTGAGTCTCTTTGAGCAACCTATCAAGGCTTCCCGTCATGATTAGATTCGGCTTGTAGTTTGGGGAAAGAGATTTGATGAACTCATTGGACCCACCAAAGTGTTCTCCAAGCTTGGAGATATCAGTGTCTGAAATAACCAAAACTAGGATTAATGCATGAACCAGAGTGAGCCCTGAGTCCTCATTGAACTAGGCATAAAATCAGTCCAACAAATACTCTACCTTCATAGGAGGATCCATACAACGAAGCCCTCGTGATATAAAAGCCTGTACCAGACACAACTGGACCATTAAGTCCATCCATACCTTGCCACTGAACCTACAAGTTAGATTAGTAAGAAGATAAGCTTTTCGGTATCATTAATCAGTGTAATTAAAATTTGAATTAGTGGTAGTAAAAATTGTTGTTACCGAAAACAGTGATCTCAACTGACTGTCGTAGATGTCGTTCTGTCTAACAGTTCTGAATCTTTGAGGAAATTGGACAACCGCTATCGAAGAAGATGAGGAGTCGGGATTAAGATAAAAACACATTGCTTGTCTAGCCGAGGTTGGGTCGTTGCAATACATGTCGCAGTCGAGTACCAGAATGTGAGGTGAATTGGATACAACCCCAGAGACCCGTTGCTGCATGAAATCCAAAATACAGTGTGTTCAAATTTCGGTTAGTTAAACTGGAGTTTATACGTACTGAAACTGAAGAGAATAAGCCAATACATACAAGCACGTTGAGGGCCCCAGCCTTGAAATGGTGAGAATGAGATGGGGTTTTCTCGCGAGACACGTATACAAGAAGAGGCAGTTTGACTTTGACTTGCTCGGATGTCTCCAATGCAGCTTGTAGCACCTGCCAAACTCACATTTGCTGATATTTTAGTAATTTCCTATTGCTAATGGTGGAATTAGTTGACCGGAGAGTCGTAAAGCTATATTTTAAATTGTTCTTCTTCAATAATTAAGATTGCAATACGACAATTAAATACTTAATTAGATCATCCCACATACCTCAATAACAGCAGGATGATCTATAGCAGAAATCCCAGTCCCTTCTGCTACTTCATCAGATCTTTCTCTACCTCTTACTACTTGATCCTTAAACTCCGCGTATTTTTCCTACACCCAATTCACACAATCCTAATTAACATGCAAATCTTACTAGCCCAAAATAAAATTGAAAAAGGTCAAAAAAAAAAAAAAAAAAAACAACCTTCGTCTTTTTCATGTCTTCCATGAACTGATGACTCCTCCCAAATTCACCGGCATGGTCTGCCAGAGCTTCAAAAAAGGCCTTCGGGCACCTGTTAACGATTCTATACTTTGCACAGAAAGGAACCCACCACTCTGCAAACCCTAAGGCCTCTCTGAGACCGAGTAAAGTTGCCGGAGAGCCACCGTCATCTGAAAGATATATGTTAAGCTTCTCCGCCGGATAATCAAGTGCCATAGCAGATATCACAGTGTTCATGACATTCAAAGTGGGCTCTTTATCTGGATCTGCAGTACATATAAAGACATCTATGGCCGGGAGATTATCATCTTCTGGTAATCTTTCAATATATACAGTTCTAGAGACAGAGCGCCACCTATAAGCTTGACCCAGCAGCCAGATGAAAGATAAGAGTAACTCAGAAGCAAAAACCAGAAGCCATGGAAGTGTTGGGGTATTGGGTCTGGTTTCGGGATCATTGAAGAAGAAAGAGGCTCTGTAGTAAATTAAGTGGGCTAAAGCTATGGAGTGGAGGAGTGTATGTGATCTGTTGACAAAGTTAAGTAGTTTGTGTTCATGGCGGACATGGAGAGGAACAGAGTCCTCCATCTTTTTTTTGTGTGGATGTGAGCGCAAGGAAAGAGGCGCAAATCATTCGAGTTAAAGTTGAATATAAATAAGAAAATATTCTTCAATTCAGGATCCCGACAAATGTGTTTTTCATTGACCAAGAAAAGAAGAAGAAAGAAATACTGAAACACAACTTCAGAGGCATGATACAGGCAATTTGATTTGAATTATCAAAATTGACACTTTTGTCGATTTCATTACTTTCTTCCTTTGACTTTTGCTCTACAACAAGGTAAATTTTCTTCAGCTAATAATAAAAATGGTGGCGACAGAATAAGATAAAAGAAAAACAACCAGCCGGCAGCAACTAAACAAAATTCATAAATGATACAAAAATAAGTGCAACTACAACATTATGCTTCTATGCACATAATTTTTCTACCAAACTGCATACAACGATTCTACAGAGATGTCTTCAAACTTTAGAAGAAAAAAAAAAAAAAATTCCTTAGGATTAGGAAGACTCGGATAAAAATCCTAAGGATTAGGAAGTTGTTTTGTTCTACAAATGTTTTCTACTTCAGAAATCATGGAACAAAGATACATTTGCATTAAAAAAAAAATTAATACCAGAAAAGCCGGAGCTTTCCTCCCTCTAGGATCTAGCCCAGCCCTTCTCCTACTTGTGCTGAGCTGCTATATATTCATGAACTCTTGCAGATTTGATTTTCATATTTGTGATCATCTCTTCTGTTGCATCAATTATCTGTTTAGGCAAATAAACCTCCATGTAATCAAACCACTCTCCAAGTGTCATCTTCGTCAAATCCGGAGCCTCCTCGAACTTTTCCTTGCCCTCTTTAGCATCTGGAATGGTTCCATTTTTATCCTGGTTATAATTTTCCTGAGCAGTACACCCACTTGCTGCTGCTGAATTAAGTTCTACATTACCACCCCTATCTTCTCTGACATCCACTTCAGTTTCTTCATCCAGGTTCTTATGCTCCCCATTTTTATTATCTTCCAAAACAGGAACTCCAGCACATTCTGATTCTTCTTCCGGTAAATTCATCTTTATTTCACCATTATCTGAAGCTGATATCTCTGGAATTTCCTTTGGTACTGAATCTGTAACCACAAATTCCTCGTTCTTCTTATCTTCTTCCACATCGTGCTGAGTACTTTCATCTGAATTTTTCCGATTCACATTCTCCTTATCTTTCAAAACATCAACTTTAGCAAAACCCAGTGGCTGTTCCAGTAATTTTTTCCTCCTACTTGTGCCTGCTTGTGTTCTTCTACCCTCGGGCTTTGATTCTATGAGGTTGGGAATCATCCGATTTACTGAATCCAAGTTAATACGTTCCTCCTTCACAGTAAGGAGAGGGTTTTCACCTGGAATTTTCTTCTTAGTATATCTCTCTTCCAAATCATCAACTTCACCACAATCCACTGGCTCTTCCTGTATTTTTTTCTTCCTACCTCTGCCACCCCGTGGTTTTTTCGTCTCAACCTTTGATTCTCCATCGTCCAAAGAGGAATTTTCAGGAATCTTCCCTAGAATTGAATCTACCCTAGCTGATTCCTCATTCTTTGCATTCCGTGTTTTTCTTGTACTTATTTTCTGGGCCGGTTTCTCCGGCACAGAACTTAAATTCTCGAAATCCGTCTCCGCTATACCTAAATTATTTTCAATTTTCAAATCCCTACCTCGTTTTCCTCTATCCACCGCAACAGATCCCAGTCTCTCCACCACGGAATATTTTTCTTCATCTTTCCGCCTGGGATTCCGCCTCAAACGGCTTTCATTAGAAGTATCAAATTTAATCAAGATAGAGGTGAACTCACCTATTTTGACGGTGTCGCCGTCATGTAGATCCAAAGCAGTATTTGGAGAGATCTTGCTGCCATTGAGAAAAGTTCCGTTGGAAGAATCTAGGTCTCGGACCACCCACTTACCAGATTGGAGTTCAATGGAGAGGTGATTGGAAGAGATACCGTTGTCTTTAATGGAGACGTTGTTGCCGCGAACAAGACGACCGATTCGGATTCTGGATCCAGACCGAAACCCTATGGTTTCGCCTTCTCGAGGTCCTTGAACCATTAGGAGCTTGATCTCTGAAGGTTCCATGGCGAGAGAAGAAAAATGGGAAAGGAGGAGACTTTAGAATTGCAGAAATCGCGTAGTGAAGAGTGCAAGTCTGGAGGAATCGCGCGGCTTTTTCTGTGTTTCAAACTTTTTTACTTTCCCTTTCCCTCTCTCTCGAAATGCGCCGGAAGATGGACCGGGAAATAGCATAATCTTTCAGATCCCTAAATGGGCCTCAACCAAAAACCCAGTCGATAACCCGCTACAGTTGTCTTGACCCAATATGCCCATTCTGTACCATGACCGTGCATGAGCAAACAATTATTTTTTTTATTATTCAATTTATTAAACTAAAAAGATTAATATCATCACATTACCATATAATTAAAGCTGAATTATTTTATTTTATTATGAAAATTTTAATTTATCTAAAATATATAATTAAATAATTTGCCCTAAACCATATAATTAAATAATTTGCCCTAAACGATGTTGCTGTGATTCTCTCGTCCTCTTCCTTCGCCTGACGCACCGTCTTCCACAAATTTGCAATTAAAATAATATATATTTATATTAATATTAATTAAGGAAATTAAAATCAGTTTTTTTAGGGGGTGGGGGTTAAATTGCAAATTCTTATTTGGTTCCGCCTCTGCTCTCTCTCTCTCTCGTTCGCTTCTGCTCCTTCGACTTCTATCTCTTCTTTCTCTGAAAGCCTCAGAGTTTCCTTTGAGTCTTTGACGCAGCTCTGGTCTTCTGGTCTTCGTTTCAGGTTTGTACTCCCATTTGATCTGTGCGATGTCGTATCAAAACCTGAATTCATTCCATTCCTCTATTTGTATCGTTTTTATTGTGCTTAAAAGGATTGAATTTGATCAAGATCACAGCGGATGGAGACTGCATGTGATCTACGCTGTTTTTGGACTTTCTAAGGAATTCTTATTTTATACTCTAATTTTTTAGGGTTCTTTCTTTCCTATCTCTGTTCGATTTTATTGAGCTTACCGTTTTTTTTTTCAACTCTTCTTCTCTTTAGGGTTTTTTGTTTTTTTTTTGGGGTGTTATTTTTTTATTTGTTTCTAACTTTACGGCTGTTGGGTTGTTTGGTGGCCAAGAAAATTTCAAGGTCTTGAAATTGTATTGGTATTTAAGTATTCAAATTTACAATTTGACTCAAATAGTTGCATGTTAGCTCTTGGTGTGCAGTCCATCTCTTAGCTTCACATTCATTCTTCAGTTTTATAGCATTTACTATAATTTCTAGCTGCAAATTAAACAAGGAATTGTTAACTTTGTTGACTTGTTTATGATCGATCCTTTTTTCTCTTGTCTCTTAATATAATACAATTGTGGCTTTATTGTATATTTTCAAATTATCTGGTTCTTTCCCTTTTTCTTTTTTGTTTTCCCTTGTTATTTAGCGAGTGGAGTTTAGACTGTAGAGAAGGTTTTCCATAGAGGAAAATGGCTGGGACTACTAGTGACGACTCTATTCTGGGAAAGTCCAATGAAGAAATTACAAGTGGGCACCGTAGCCAATCTGGAGAGGCATTAGCGGAATGGAGGTCTTCTGAGCAGGTCGAAAATGGAATTCCATCTACATCACCACCTTATTGGGACACTGATGATGACGATGATGGTGGTATGCTTCTTCATTGACATCTAACATTTCGGAAAAATTAGAAAGTAAATAAATATTTATACTGTTCAAGTGCTATTATTTCATCTCAATAGGATTGAAGCCTTCAGACTTGTATGGAAAATATACATGGAGGATAGAGAAGTTTTCCCAGCTCAATAAAAGGGAACTGCGCAGTAATGCATTTGAAGTTGGCGGCTACAAATGGTATGCTATGTATTCCTTTTTGTGATTTTCAAAGAATTTACTTGAAGATAGCGATCAAATATGCTAGTTACATGTATAGGTTTTGATTTTAACTTTAGTATATTTTTTACAGGTACATTTTGATATATCCCCAAGGCTGTGATGTTTCCAATCACCTCTCTTTGTTTCTCTGTGTTGCAAATCACGACAAGCTTCTTCCAGGTTTTATATTGGTTTGGATTTGCTCTGGAAGTTACCGTCTTTTTCTGTTGACAATGTTATAGACATGTGTAATTTGTTTGCATGACAGGATGGAGCCATTTTGCGCAGTTTACTATAGCTGTTGTCAATAAAGATCCAAAGAAGTCCAAATATTCTGGTTGGTTGGTTACTTTTGCTATTCTTGTAATCCTTTTATGTTTTGGTCAACTCTTGACAATTGATTAAATGCATACTTCATAGATACATTACATCGATTCTGGAAGAAAGAACATGACTGGGGATGGAAAAAATTTATGGAGCTTTCTAAAGTGCTAGATGGTTTTGTTGAACTTGACACTCTCATAATTAAGGCCCAAGTTCAAGTGATAAGGTACTTTATGACTAGTTGATCATCAATTCCTTTAACAATACTATTGATCACTACTTGTTTACATTTCTTCTACTGACTTGCAGGGAAAAAGCAGAGCAGCCTTTTCGTTGCCTTGATTGTCAGTATAGGAGAGAACTTGTTAGAGTATATTTGACAAATGTTGAACAAATTTGTCGCCGTTTTGTGGAAGAGCGAAGATCTAAGCTCGGGAAGTTGATAGAAGATAAAGCCAGATGGTCAAGGTATTGAAAGCTTACTTTGGATCTGTGAATCTGTTATGACTAACTTATTCAGAGAACTAATTGGTTCTGATGGTACTCACTTTGTTAATATTCCATTCATGTGACCTGGATTCAATATTGTTACAGCTATGTAATAATGATATGAATTTTTCAACACTTGCAGTTTCTGTGCTTTCTGGTTAGGGATTGACCAGAACTCTAGGCGCCGTATGTCTAGGGAGAAGATGCATGCAATTCTAAAAGTAGTTGTAAAACACTTTTTTATAGAGAAGGAAGTCACATCAACTCTGGTAATGGATTCCTTGTATAGTGGACTGAAGGCTTTTGAGGGCCAGTTTACTTACAAGAAAGGGAGGGCAAAATTGCTTGATACTGAAGAAGTGCCAGCTCCAATTGTTCGCATTGAGAAAGATACGTTTGTTTTGGTAGATGATGTGCTAGTCCTACTTGAAAGAGCTGCCATGGAACCATTACCTCCAAAGGATGAGAAAGGCCCTCAAAATCGCACCAAGGTCAGTCACTATAGCTTACATTTATGTAGAACCCTTAGGGGCTTTGTTATGTAAGTTGGTTCGTCAATAATTAGGGTTGAGAGGGAGAGCTTTTAGAGGTGACAGGTATTTATTTCCATTTGCATCTGCTGGATTAATAAAAGTTTCAACTTTATATGCAGGATGGAAGCTCTGGAGAAGACTTCAATAAAGATTCAGTTGAACGCGATGAAAGGCGTCTGACTGAATTGGGTCGTAGAACCGTAGAGATATTTGTCCTTTCACATATATTTAGGTAGTTTTTTTTTTTTTTTTTTTGGGGTCTTTTTACCTGTTATATTTGTGGGTTATCTTCAGACTGCTAAGCTGGGCTATAAACTTGTTGGCAGCAATAAAGTTGAAGTTGCCTATCAGGAAGCTGTTGCATTGAAGAGGCAAGAGGAACTCATTCGTGAAGAAGAGGCAGCATGGCTGGCTGAAACCGAACAAAAGGCAAGACGGGGTACTGACAAGGAAAAGAAATTAAAGAAAAAGCAGGTTTGTTTCTATGCACATCTAAATCGCATAACTTTCAGAGCTTCTCCTTCTGTGAGTTCAATTTATGTGCTCTCCTACTGCATTTATATACAATGCTTTGAATTATATATACTAGTAAGCTTAACCCTCACTTTTTCTCCAGGCTAAACAAAAACGAAACAATCGAAAAGGTTTGGGGAAAGGTAGAGAAAGTTGGGCTGGCATGTCTGAAAAGGACAAGCAAGAATTAGAAAACCCTTGTGATGAGCAGGAAAGCTCCATTGTGGAGGAGGTACAGCCTGCTCCTGGAAAACCTGATATACTGGAAGATGTTTCAGATGCATCTAATTCACTGGACTGTGTCAGTGAAGTTCTTCTGCCTGATTCAGAAGACAGAGACACTAGTCCAGTCAGTTGGGATACTGACACATCAGAAGCACATCCTTCAGTCGATGCTAGTGGCAGTGGAATTAGCAGTCTTTCTTCTTCTGTGCAGGCTGAATTAACAGACAAAAAGAGTCTGTCTCTAATGGATGATAGTTCCTCAACGTGTTCTACTGACTCGGTCCCTTCTTTGGTAACAAATGGGCCTTACAAGGGGAGTGGTTACAGGATGCAAAAACCTCGTGGCAGGTAAACATGTGATTTATGCTTTTGTGAAGTTTTTTATATAGATAATAAGGTGATCACTTTTGACTGGGTATATGTGTAGAGGAAAGAACCAACGTGATTGTCATATTTGGGCAAATGAGACGGATAGTCAGCCTTCAGGGCAGAGCATTGATGCAGGGGATCAGAGCGATGTTTCCGGAAGTAGTAAACCTGGTGAATCTGAATCTGAAGCTGTTGTTCTGTCCCTACAGGACCGGTTAAATTGGATTGAGCAGCACATGGTTAAGAAGGTGGCAACTCTGTTTCTCTCGGATTTCTGTTTGTCCCTGCTATAAGAAACTTTTTTTTTTCTCAGTATAAGTTTATTTTTATCATGTATAGGAAGAAGATACTGATTCACTGCATAAGAAATCGAGTGTGAAGAGCCAAGTTGGAACAGAAACAACCCTTAAAGACAAGAAATCAGCTGTACCATCCTCTGCACAGAGCCCTCAAATAAATCTGCCCACAACCATTCAAAAGATGCCTGATTGCCAGAGTAGTGCCGTTGTAGGTGCAGCTTTAAAAGCTGTACCTCAGACTGAGAGGGCCCCACCTGCAAGTGCCTCAAAAGCCGAGGTTCAGAAGTCTGTATCACCAAAGCCAACTGAAAAAGCAACAACACAGCCAGCTCCTGTGATGTCAAGGCCTTTTAGTGCTCCTATAATCCCAGGTTCTGTTCCCTCTTCTCCTTCTGTTTCCACAATTCAAACAGCCTCACTTCATTCCTGCTCTGTTAGTACAGCTGGACGGTTGGGCCCCGACCCCTCACCAGCCACCCATAGTCATCCTCCCCTGTCTTATATAAATGTCATGATGGGTAAAAGTGCCTCACCAATTACTTCCAGTTTCTCTTATCCCAACTGTCCATATTCTTCAGGAGTTAATCCATCGCCAATACATCCACACCCATCTCCCTTGGTTTCTGTGTCTTCTTTTGTGCCACTAAGCTCAGAAAGGTTTGATTCAAATACAATCAAATCGAGTTTTCCTTTCAGCACAGTATCACAAGATGCCTTACAGGATAGTCCTTTGTGGATGGAGGGTTCTCAAAGGGAAGCCGGAAGAAACATGCATTATAATTCTCCTCGACTTGTTCAAAACCTCGACTTGCTCACATCCTCATATAATGGGACCCAAGAACGATTAGTCACTGTGTTTCCGGCAAGTACATCAAGTTCACAGACCCAAGACTATCCTCACCTGGATATCATCAATGACCTACTTGATGATGAAATTGTCATAGGGAAGTCAGCTAGCTCGTTAAATAACCAGTTCTCTCTTCCGGAAATTAGTGGCTTATCTGGTAGTAGCCGTTTACCATATGCTAGTGGCTTATCTGGTAGTGGCCATCTACCATATGTGAGTGGCTTATCTGGGTCTTGCAGGTTAACAAGGAGTGTACGGGATGGTGGGTTCCAACGGGGCTACAGCTCTTCTTTTGGTGGTTATGAACCGATCATGGATTTTATTCCATCAGCTAGTAGCCATCTACCATATGTAAGTGGACAAATTGATGGGTCAATGCCTAACCAGTGGCAGGTGGGTTCTGATCTATCTTACCTTGGGATGGGAGGCTCAGAATCTGATGGATATCGGTATATGAATCCGGAATATCTGAATATGGCATGTGGGATCAATGGCTATAATGTCTTCCTGCCTTCAAATGACCGCTGAAAAAGTAAACGAGTGTTTGGAGAGAGGGTCGGAAAAAGCCAGTGGGCATTGCTCTTCCTACTGTAATACTTGCTAGTGTCTTCTTTTTTGGGAATGGGTTGTAATCCTTTTCACGACAATAGAAATTTGTAAAGAGTGTTACAGCCATCTTTACTTATCTTAGCCTTTTCAAGGAAATTTAGTTCAGTTTTTGGGTTTATGGCTCAGGCAGGAAAGATAATTGCAGTTCTATTGAAAATTTGAAATCGACTTCTTTTTTAAAACGTGTTTTATGTCTCAAGCAGCCAATCAAGTCCTTATCTCAAGTGAAAAAAAACTACCAACTTTTCCACGGGGAGATTATTGACTACCAAATAATATTATTTTGCCTCCTTAAATTATCATCTTTTTAGATTTAACCCCCTTAAATTATCATATTTTAGAAAATAAACCTGTAAACTGCTTTCAAGTTATCCTCAAGTTACACTTTGTCCCCTTGAAATATCATTTACATTAGAATTTAACCCTCCTAAATACTCTCTTAGAAATACCTCCTAAAGGGGGAGTATTTATAAAACATAATAGTTTAAGGGGTTAAATCTAATATGATAGTAATTTAAGGGGTACTATGTCATTTACCCATTATTTTATTGGGACCATTAGTTTTATAAGATGAGAAATGTGGAAACTAAAAAACATTGGGGCTAGATTTCAAAACCCACCGTCGGCATGAGAGTTATGACCCATTCAATTATTGAATATTATGTGAGGAAGAAACCAAGTAACCAGCTGAGTCCTAATTCCTCGCCAATATGCATTAGTAGTTGTATAAATTCATCAGCTACTTTCTTATTGTCCCTACTCTTATCTCTCTCTTGCTTTCTCTCTTTTAGTATGAGGCTCCTCAAATATATTCTTGTCGCAACACTTGTCTTCCTTATACATGTTCACCCAGGCAAAGCAAGTAGGTTATTATCCATGCATGAAGAAGAAAGAACAGAGTTGGGAGAACTACAACATCGTAATTTGTATGAGCTTAAGCCACAGTCTCTTGTGAAGGGACCTGTACCTCCCTCTGATTCGTCAGGCTGCACCTTCATCCCCGGAACCAACGGACCTGGCTGCCTGCTCCAGACAAAGAACTATAGGGCTTATCCACGTCTCATGGCAGCTACACCCGCTCATTGATCATTCATTAATCTTGCTGTGATTAAAGGGTTCTTATTATTCTGGATGCAAACTTCTTTCAATTGTATAATATGCTACTGATAATCATGTAATGTAATCTCCTTTATTCAGTTGATTGATTGATTGATTGATTATGTATCATAATTCTTTATTGATCTACATGTTCATAGCTAGATGCCTGCATTCTTCTAATAAGTTTTGTTCAATTTTTCGGTGGAAGCACCGTTTCTCGAGATCGATAAATATGACTCGAGGTAAACTATATGTATAAACATGGGCTTCCAACTAAAAAACAATTATTTATCAACTTTCATTTCTGATGTCGTACGGTATTTTCAACAAACTGAACGTATGAATATGCGTATAATCTTAAACAAAGTCCAAATTTCAAGTAATTTTGGTGAATACCCACTAATCAGAAAAAAATTCATCATCATGGGTGGTTTTGTAGGCTTGGAATTACGTATGGAAGTGTTAAATTTGGTTGTTTAGGACGGCTAGCTATCTATAGTATCAATTCAGAACTGGAAATGGTAGATTGTATATGATGAGTACTGATGTGGGCAGCTTTTGTTTGACCTCAATGCTCGATGAATTTATTTATAATTTTATGTGTACCCAGCTGACGGCAAGTGTTGTATGATTAAGACATGCAACTATGTGTATGGTTAGGTCACCTTTTGTTCTAATTTTTTTTTTTTTTTTTAAACTAGTTTTGGTTGGTTTTTTGTTTTGTAAGGAGGTTTTTGGTCTTATTAAAAAAAAAGAAAAAGTTTTCACATAACTAGAAGAAAAAAAAAAGAACTGTATTATTACATAAAACACGATAAATTTTATCATAAGAACTGTTCTTATATTTTATTGCATTGTCTGTAAGATTATTCAACTTCGAAAACGAAACTTGCACGCATATATATACATACATATACGAGTTATATATAAAAGTACTGTGGTTGGTAACTAACGGTATTGACGGTATTATATTACACAATAATAATATTATATATATATATATATATATATATGTTACATAAAGTCAACCTTATTGACCGTGAAAACTAATGGTTTTCTTGAATTTGACCTTAATTTAATTCAAACTTGCGTGGTTTCGTTTTTAATTAATAGAATGAATGTTGTCAAAAATAGATAAGCATGAAGAAAAACAGAAACGACCCGACGTTCAATCTGTGTTTGCTGACTTGGGTATGCTGCATGCATGGTTTCAACTTAGAACTTGGAACCGACACGAAACGCCCTGCATGACCTATAACTCTGAATCCAAACAAGCACTATAAAACTGAATACTAGCAAATAGTTTTTTATTTTATTTTTTTTTATTTTATTTTTTTTTTAACATTCTTGAGCTTTTACCACTAGATCAACTCCGTTGGGTGATCAGAGCTATATATGATGCAGAGGGAGATCGTATTGGTCGCAGTGCTGCGTGAAGGACGACAATGTCCGCCCTTAGAAAACCCTGGAATGTGGGTGCATTTGAAAGGCCCAGAAGTTTGATTAAGCAAGTTTAATCCTAAGGAGAGAGCTTTAACCCAATGTAAATTATCAGTCAACGTAAAGGTACCATATTTTCTCGACAACCAAACAAACCATATCGCAACGAAAATGAAGAGGAGGTCGAGCAGTGAGAGGTACCATATTTCCTTGATCAGCGCTTGAAATTTTAATCTTCAGATCGCCTTTATCAAATTATTGATCAACAGTGGAAATCTTGATCTCCTGATCGCCGTCATCAAATCCTTGATCAGTAACGGGAATTTTGATCTCCTGATCGCCATTGTCAAATCCTTGATCACCACCGGAAGCTTCGATCTTGTGATCGCCATTATTGACTCCTCGACCAGCGGAGGAAATCAGTTCGATCTTCTGATCACCATTATCGAATCCTCGATCAGCACCATTACTGAATCTGGCAGTTAATTAGTTATGCTAATTGTATCTGGCAGGTACGTGAAACAGAATCATATCAAATGAACTGAAAGTCCCCCCCCCCCCCCCACAAATGATTCTACTTTTTTGTGCTGTACCAGAACGACGTGTCAATCAACCAAAGTCGTGAATGACGACGATATGTCGTCCCAGAAATAGGTTATATGTCGTCACAGAAGATGGTCAGGTATGCATCAATCAAGTCCGTCCGATGTACAAAAAGGTCCCGGGAACCATATGATGATCATTCAACTTCCCGTCCAGGATTTGAAATGGACGTGATATGAGGAAAGGGTGGACCCCCCCAAAACCACCTTTCCGCCACCTCGTTGCCTTCCATCTCACAGCTAATTTTGTGCATCCAACGGCCACGCTTTGTCTCGTCGGTCTTTCCCTTTGTCCCTAATTTTCGTTAAAAATGGATCCCTGAGAATTATAAGCTAAACTCGAGTTAAGTTTCGACTCAAGTTAATTTAAATATAAGCTAATATTTATATGACAAAGTTGGATTAATTAAAAATAAATAAAATAAATGCATGGTAATTAATATTTAATACATACATGCAAGTTAAAAAGAAAAGGTGCAAAAAAAAAAAAAGTAATTAAAGAAAGGTATTAAGGCTTTATCAAAGGGGGGTTAAGGAAGAATAATCAAGTGTGGGGACCACGAAATTAGTGGATAGAACATCTTACATCTCCATTGCTTTTTGGTGAAGTTATCAATTTCATTTCAATATATTGTATTAGTTTAATCACAGCCTCATCAAAAACTTTGGTTAAAATATTAAGATATACTATTGCTGTTGCTGTTGCAAATTATAAATTAAAATAAATAAAATTATGCTACAGCTGGTAGCCGTCAAGAGACGGAGTCAAAAACGACGCCGTAATTCTCACACACATATATATATATATATATATATATATATATATGAAACAGGCTAGTGAAACGCAGCGCACCCCGTCACTGTTTTACGCGCACTTCTCGCTGCTCTCCAGCTCGACAAGGTAACGGCTTCCCTTCTTCCGCTTTTCTTCTTCTTCTTCTTCGAAACAGATTTGAAATTTGACCAAAAAGAAAAAAAGAAGAAACAGTTTGAAAAATTCTTGTAAATTGTACTCAGTTTTACGTTCTCTGCTTCTCGATCTGCTCTTCTTCTTTCGATAATGTAATGTAGCTTGAAAATAAAAAAAAGATCTCGTGCATTCATGATTTGGTTTGATCTGTTTGTGCATTTGTTTACTTCACGGACAAACGTAGTTCAATGAAGAGCTTTGTTTTGATTCCGAGAAAATATATAGGGGGGTAAAATAAATGCCTTGTTTGGATAGCGGGAAAATACAGGACTGGAAGGAAAATCTTTGAATTTTCAAATGGTGAAAAGTCCATAAAATATGCCAAACGCTATTTTGTTTGCTTTCAAGCATGTATAGATGGATTATCGTCATCCTAAAAACTCCGTGTTATCAAATTTGGAATTATTCTAAAAATCATTAATTGTCCCCCCCCCCCCTCCCCCGTCGGTTTTCCCCGTTGTTGTTGATCCTAAAGAAGTATCAACTCATGTTGTGTACTAGTGATTTTCGGTAGCAGTTTCATCATTTATATTTTCGGAATCTTAGGCAAAATCGTGATGATAAATTCCCATTTCATGCATTCATTTTGAGGTTAAGCTTCTTCATTGCAGTCTCATGGAGATAGAAGGTATGGATGCTTGCACGGACAAGGAACCTGATTGTGTAATAATATATGCTAATGGAGGAGTTTCCCATGATTCAATTTATGACAACATCGCCACCCCTCAAGATGTTATAGAGCCGTTCAAGCATATCCAAAGTTCTGATGATAAAGAATATGAAGTGAAGGAATGTACTGCTGAAAAGCCAGTTGAGATGATTAAACTCAGTCCTCATGAGGATAATCTAAAGAAAGAATGTGTAAACGCGACAAAACCACCTTCTGGGGATTCTAGAACAAAGCATACTGTTCCTCAGCCGTTTGCCTTGGCAACTGAAAAGCGTGCTTTGTCTGGTGTAAAGAAATCATCTATTACAAACAATGTGAGGCATCCTACAACTATAAAGCCGAACCAGGTAAAACCTTATGAACGTCCATTTAAAGAGCTGTAAGTGTTCTATGCTTAGTTTATTTACTGAATGTATTAAAGAATATGCATGCTTTTCTGCAGCCAAAATCACATGTCGAATCAAGGAAGCCATTGCAACCGACTAATAAGAAGCGTCCTGATGAGGAAGACTCTTGTTCTGTTACTTCCTCGTATCCTCTATATCTCTTCCAGTCCAAACTACACTCACTTTACACACCCCAGTAACGACTATTTAACTATACACATAGTTTTAAGTAATTTCAAGTCTATATGTCCTTCTTCTCAGCAAGTGAGATAACCCTTGATTCTGAATTAGTACTTCGACCTCTTTGAAGACTTATAAGACCAAAGCAGTGGTCGCTTCAGCTCCCGTGTTCAGAAGCACGGAACGTGCAGAGAAAAGAAAAGAGGTATACCTGTCTTTTAATTTAATCATGTCAAATTCACTTTACTTGCTATGAAATATGTGTATGTCCAGTTTTACTCAAAATTAGAGGAGAAACAACAAGCAATTCAGGCCGAGAAGACTCAAAGTGAAGCAAGGACCAAGGTATATAGTATATGATACAATCATTCTTAACTAGGGCTAGGAACTATTCTCCAATTAGTTTTCCTTTGAATTTAAGGAAGAGAAAGAAGCGGCAATTAAGCAACTGAGAAAGAGCTTAACTTTCAAGGCAAACCCAATGCCAAGCTTCTATCATGAGGGCCCCCCACCTAAGGTGGAGCTTAAAAAGGTAATTTCTTACATTGACAGAAACATAACCTTCGTTAAAATTTTCCTAATCTTCTACCATGATGCCTCAAGTTTCTGGTCATTTGCTTTGTGTACTAAATTCCCAGCTGCCTCCTACGCGTGCAAAGTCACCTAAGCTAGGAAGAAGAAAGAGTTGCAACAATGAAACAGTTGACTTATCAGAGGAAGACAAAGCAAGAGTAGCTTATTTGAAGCGAAATCATCCCAGTATGGATAGCTACAAAGGAGAAAGCAACAGAGAACAGTCCACTAAGGATCAGAGAAGCATCCAGATTGGTAATGAGTTTAGTATTTTAGAAGATGAACCAGAGAAAGAGGGAGAAGTATACGAGCTGGCTTCTTACGGCAGGAATGGCGAAGAACATGTTGGCATAACTGTTGAGTTCTGAGTTTTTGGGTGATATTCTAACTTATATGCGAGAAAAGTCTCTGGTGTGCATGTTATTTATTATTCTCTTCAGTTTGCTTGGACTTGTTGCTCTGATTTCATGCTGTAAGTAAATTTAAAATTTTTATTGCTGTATTTATTAAATTATGTATGTATATTTAAACTTGAGTTAATAAATATTTATTCCATAAATCTTGTTTATGAAGCTGTTTTTCTTCTTTTCTTTTCTTTTCTTTTCTTTAGGCATGATGATGAAAAGTAATTTGTTTTCAGCGAAGATCTCTACTTTCAATGCTAAGTGACTTCATAGGGCCCCTTAAGCTCTGCATTGATTATGAAGTTCTTAAAGCAAAAGGAAGAACAAAAGAAGAAAAAAAAGCCCTTAAGAGAGTATAGTGCTCTAGTGATTTGTTTTGCAATTGAAACAGCTTTTGAGAAACAATCTGTTGAAGTTTGTGTTGCCTCGTTTCTGGAAGCAAACTGAAACTTCTACTTTGAGGCCTTGTGTTTTTTGTCACCTGTCCTGTTCTACTTTCAAGCTGTTGATTCTGGCATACTAACACAATCTTGCTTTTTCAGATTCCACCCCTGTAATAAAGAAGTTGCTTCTTTTGTTACAGTCACTGTACATTTGTGCAAGAAGTTTGATTGGATAGAAGTAGAAAGTAAAAAATAGGCTCACGCTGTAGTACGTGTATACACATATGATAAGCAAACACCTTCCTCACACTCTCTCTCCCTCCATGTCTAAGATAAGTTTAGTTGAGGGGAATATTGTCTGGTTCGAGACCATTCATTTGTACCATAAGAAAAACTTAAACATATGGTCCGAATTGAATGGTGTCGGACCAGGCTTCATTCCCCCCAACTTCAAAACCTCCCCGTTTCAAAGATCAGATCAAATGAGTACTCCCCAGTTAAGTTTGCATTAATCACATTGATTTTTACTCCTTCCCTTCTACACCTTGATCAATATCCGAAAAGTTGCTAAGCTATAACATTATATTTGTATTTATTAAGTATTAATGGTAAGTTATATTATACTAAGTCATAAATTAACAGCCGATTGTGCTATAAATACATACATTTATATCGCATATATAGCTGCTAAGAATTTTTTCGTGCATTAATCATAGGGAATTTGAAATTATTGGGCTTGGGCTTGGGTTTGGTCTTGGGCTTGGGATTGGGATTGGGATTGGGATTGGGCTTACTGGCAAGACTGTTCGGCCCAGAAACTCAGGAAAGGCGGTCTGTATTAATTATGTATCAGCAGCGGTACAAATATCATTTTAGATTCCTTATCCATAATTTAATGTTCTCAAGAGTTAAACTTCCACGCTCTCGACGCACGCGTGTCGTCGGTAAACACAGCAATTTATTACCTTCCAACATTACAGAGCAACCTCATTCGACGGTTAGTGTACCGCCACGTCATGATACGTAATTTTCAAATCATCCATCCACCTTTCTCTCTGTAAACAAAGCTCATCTCTCTCTCTCTCTGCGCGCCCGAGGAGATGCAACCTTTTCGATATCTTCCTTAGAGCAATGAGACGTGCAATTACTGATCGAGTCTAGAAGAGTCGTCTCGCATGTGATCAGGGAAAGCTTTTCTTATTGCTCAGTCGCTTAGATCCTGGAAATGGGGGAATCTTTCTTCGATTTAGGGGAGTTTCTAAAGAAGCCCTCGATAGCCGAAACATTTGTCGACATTTTGCTATGTGCAGTCCCAATTTGGATGGCCGTGATGATCGGATTGGCGATCGGTTGGTCGTGGAGGCCGCGGTGGACTGGATTGCTCTTACTTGGGCTCCGCGGAAAGTTCCGGTTCCTTTGGACGGCTCCGCTGGGGTTTGGAGCTCGGAGGCTCTGGCTGGCTTTCACCGCGCTCTCAGCCTTCTCGATATGCAGATCGATGTGGTCAAATTTTAGGGAAAGGCGCAAAAACAATTTGGCGCCTATGAATTCGGATTCAACCGCGTCCTCGACCTTGGAACATTCTGACGGAGAAAGCAGGTACGTCGTTTCGTGAGTATTGAAATTTGTCTAGGGTTAATGTTCGTGAAGAATAGAACCTAACTATCTAGGAAAGAAGAAAGGAATTTGGATGATATTGCAGTCTGACGCTCTAAAAGAGAACGCTATTACGGTATTACCTCCTTCATATGTAATGTTCAAGTCTTGGTCGGATTACTAGCTCATTTACTTATCAAACTTTTTATCTATAGAAACTACTATCCTTTATGACCCTTTTGTCTGATCCTGACTTCTCAAATAGCCAAAGATGTAATGTAGACTTACTTACAAAGGGTTAGCTTTCCCGCAGCCCAAGCCAAAGAGATGCAGAGATGGAGCAGAGCATTGTTACAGAAAATGATTTAGAACACCTATTACAGCTTCTTGAAGGTAGGAATAGAGAGACGGAATGGCAAAGCCTGATGGATAGGTCTGCCACAAACTTTAGCTACCAAGCTTGGCGCCATGATCCTCAGGTAGTTATCAGCTTTGTCTACGGTTACATGCATTTTCTGTCTGTCTTATGATTATTTAACAAATAATGGAGAATAAAATTGATATTTATTTCTATATTAAAATCTGTACACAGCAGGTTCTTATATAGGCAATGAGGAATTAGAATTAGAAATTAATTAGGAAATCTAGAATCCCTATAGTCAAGGAATGGGTTAACATAACCCTATAATATAGGAAGAAAGATAAACTCCCTAATATACAAATTTATCTCTTTATTTCAACACTCCCTCTCAAGCTGGAGAATAAATGTTCTTTAATCCCAACTTGCCAATCATGTTGTGGGAATGATGACTGGATAACCCTCTAGTCAGTACATCAGCTAGTTGTCCTTCTGTCGATACATAGGGCATGCAAATCAAACCACTGTCCAATTTCTCCTTTATGAAGTGTATATCAACTTCCACATGTTTGGTCTGATCATGTTGAACTAGATTATGAGCAATGTTGGTTGCTTACTTATTATCATAGTCCAACTTCATTGGTTTTTCCATTGGGACTTTGAGATTCTTTAGTATAATTTCCAACCATAGTAATTCACAAATTCCTAAAGCCATAGCATGGAACTCAGCCTCTGCACTCGATCTTGCAACCAAAGTCTGCTTCTTACTTCTCCATGTAATTAAATTTCCACCAAGAAAAGTACAGTAACCTGAAGTTGATCTTCGGTCTACCACAGATCCTACATAGTCTGCATTTGTATACACTTCTAGGTTCATTCTATTCTTTCTTAAATAATAACCCTCGTCTGGGGCTAGACTTCAAATACTGTAGGATTCTATACACAGCCTGAAGATGTACTTCCTTCGGATTGTGCATGAACTGGCTTACTACACTCACTTCATATGCTATATCAGGTCTAGTATGAGTCAAATAGATTAGTCTCCCAACCAGTCTTTGGTACATACCCTTATCCACCATCTCATCTTCAACAGCTTCCCCAAGCTTATGATTATGCTCGATGGGAGTCTCGACGGGTCGAAACCCTGTTTTCCTAGTCTCCTTTAGTAAATTCGTTACATACTTCTGTTGTGAAACAAATATTCCCTCCTTCGAGTGGGCTACCTCAATTCCTAGGAAGTACTTCAACTTCCCAAGATCTTTTATCTCAAACTCCTTGGCCAATTTTCCTTTAAGTGACTCCCTTTCTATTTGATCACTCCCGGTAATAATGATGTCATCCACGTATACAATCAGTGTCGTGACTCCCTCTGAAGCAGTATGTTTTATAAATAATGTATGGTCCCCTTGACTCTGTTTGTATCCCCAAGCCAACATATCTCGTGTAAATCTTCCAAACCAGGCTCAAGGGGACTGTTTTAATCCATACAATGCCTTTCTCAACTTACGCACCACATTTTTCTTTGTGTTAAAACTCGTTGGTGTCTCCATATAGATTTCTTCCTTGAGGTCTCCATTAAGAAACACATTCTTTACATCAAGTTGCACCTAAAATTAGTAGCTAATGTCAATAATATCCGTACTGTGTTCATCTTGGCTACAGGGGCAAAGGTCTCCTCATAGTCAACACCAAATGTTTGAGTATACCCCTTTGCGACCAGTTTTGCTTTGTATCTTTCCAAGGATCCATCTGCATTATACTTTACTGAAAATATCCATTTGCACCCTGCTGGTTTCTTCCCAGCTGACAGTGCAACTTGTTCCCACATCTTATTCTTCTCGAGTGCCTGCATTTCAACTTCCATAGCATGTTTCCATTCTGTGCTAGTTAATGCCTCAGTCAATGTTTTAGGAATATGTATAGAGTTTAAGTGAGTTAGAAAGGCTCTATGTAAAGCAGAAAAATTTTCAAAAGAGACAAATTGTGAAAGTGGGTGTTGTGTGCATTTTCTAGTACCTTTCTAAAGTGCAATGGGTAGGTCTGATTCACCAGTGTCAGGTAAGGAAGGAATGGTTACCTGTACAATATCTTCTTCTAGTGTAGTTTGAGGTCCTTGATGCGGTTCCAACTCTTGGACTAGCGTTGGATCAGCCCGGTATCCCTTCTTTCTTGAGTAGACTTGAAGTGGTTTAGAAACTGTAGGATCGGATGATAGAATTGGTGGTTCAGGTTGTGGAGATGATTGTGGAATCGGACTTACTGATGAAGGTGGTTGGGAAAATGGCAGTGGAAGATTGGAAAAACAGTCCACCATGTCATCCTCCTCTGTAGTCAGTGTTTCCTTCTGAGGAGAGGCACAAGGAGAATAGGACTCACTTTCAACAAAGGTGGCATCTATTGTAGTGTAGATTTTGCAAGTAGGCGGATGATAGCACTTGTAACCTTTTTGTGTAGCCGAGTATCCAATGAATAGACATCAAAGGGCTCGAGGATCAAATTTGCTTTGATTCTGGGAATGTATGTGGACAAACACTGCACATCCAAACACTTTGGGGGTAGTCAGTTTGGAAGGACGTAATCTGGAAAATGTTAGGAAAAGGCCTCCCACGGGCTCTAGTTGTCTAACACCCGAGTAGGCATTCGGTTGATAAGGGAGGTAGCAATAAGGACTGCTTCTCCCCACAGGTATTGAGGAACTTGTCTCTGAAATATTAATACCCGAGCAGTTTCCAGCAGGTGCCTATTTTTCCTCTTCGCCACCCCATTTTGTTGAGGTGTATCAATTCAGGAGGATTCATGAATTATGCCTTCGACGTGAAGAAACGAGGTTAGAGTCTGATTAAAGAACTCCTTTCCATTTCTGACCGTAATCTTTTAATCTCGATGCCAAACTGTGTTTTTATCATATTTAGGAAGATAGGGAAGATGGTTGTGATATCGGATTTTTGTTTCATTAGAAAGACCCATGTAACTCGAGTATACTCATCAATAAACGTGACAAACCAACGTGCTCCCGAAATATTGGCCACCCTAGAAGGACCCCACACATCACTATGTATCAAATGAAACGATTTCAATGATATATTATTACTTGTAGGAAAAGAAACACGTTTGTGTTTTGCGAATTCACAAACTTCGCAATGTAATTGTTTCAAATCTACATTTCTAAATAGCAAAGGAAACATAAGACTAAGGGTTTTAAAAGAAGGGTGGCGTAGGCGTAGGTGATGGAGGAAAATGTTGTCTTTATTTGTAGTAGTAGTTGATAGTGGTAAGGTTGGGTATCCGGTCTGTGCAGTTTCTTTACCACCCTAAGGCTCAAGATAGTAGAGGCTGTTCTTTTCTTCAGCATGCCCAATCATCATCCCCGTAGCTTGGTCCTGAAAAATACATGAGAATTTGGAGAAGATAAGTTGGCAATTTAGATCTTTAGAGAGTTGTTTTACTGATATAAGGTTTGTTGTAATTTTGGGTACATGTAGGATATTTTTTAAGGTTAGGGATGGTCCCAAGGCTGTATGTTCTTGACATGCTACAGTAACTTGGGAGCCATCTGCTATAGTAATTTTTGTATTACTAGGACATGGATTATAGGTAAAGAAAATGTGGGAGGAATGGGTCATATGGTCGGTTGCTCCTGAATCTATTATCCATACTGTGTTTGGGACATTTGTTGACGCATTAAGAGCATAAGAGTTAGAAACCATACCAAAGAAGGCTAGTGAACAAGAAGAACCTGATGGTTTCTCAAGGGAAGCAAGGAGGTTTCTGAGGTGGCCAATTTCATCTTGACTGAAATTTTTCTCACCATGCGCAGATTGCTCACTGTGCAGTGGTCCATTCTGTGCAGTATGGGCTTGCCCTTTGTACGGGGTTGTCCTGCCCTTATTCTGAGCAGAATTTGGAGGCTTTCCGTGTAACTTCCAGCAATTATCTTTCACGTGGCCTACCTTCTTGCAGTAGTTGCACACCAGGTTTCCCTTTTCTGCAAATCTGGAATCAACCCGATTATCAAATTTTCTATTTGCAACCAGGGCCCTTTCTGTAGCTCGTTCTGAAGCTCTGGTTGTGATAAGGGCAGATCCTTCCACCGGTTGCGTTTTCAACATGACTCCTCTCCTGCTTTCCTCCCCACAAACAATTGAAATTGTTTCTCCCAATGTCGGTAATTCTCTACCTAATATCCGAACCCTTACTGGATCAAATTCTGCATTTAAACCTACCAAGAAATCATACGTTCTTTCCTTTTCTATGAACGTTTTCAACGTAACAGCATCTTCACTATTAGTCATCTTAATAACTTGATAATAATCCAACTCATACCATAGGTTCTTTCCTTTTGTCACTGTTTTGTTCCCTTGTTTCGTAGTGGCTAATTTTGTCTTGATTTCATACACTGGGGCTGCATTGGCGACCTTTGAGTAGGTTTGTCGGATTGCCTCCCAAATTACCTTAGCAGTGGTCAGGAACATAACAGTATCGCCGACCTCGGGTATCATAAAATTCCACAGCCAAGTCATGACCATCGAATCTGCTTCATCTCACATAGGGAACCGCGGGTCCTGCTTCTCAGGTCCTGTGCCGAGAAGGTGACTCCTCTGCTGGAAGAAGATTAATGGTGGTTGAACCATCTGACATCTTGATTTATGAAACAGCAAGCCTAGCGCTCTGATACCATGTAACAAATAATGGAGAATAAAATTGATATTTATTTCTATATTAAAATCTGTACACAGCAGGTTCTTATATAGGCAATGAGGAATTAGAATTAGAAATTAAGTAGGAAATCTAGAATCCCTATAATCAAGGAATGGGTTAACATAACCCTATAAAATAGGAAGAAAGATAAACTCCCGAATATACATATTTATCTCTTTATTTCAACAGATTAATATGTGCAAGAGGAGGTAATTGGGTTCTGTAAAATTGGTGTTTTTAGTATCTTCCTCTATTTGTTTACTTCATGTGTCTGCTACCATTTCTTTTTGTGTGATGGATTATTCCCTCATATTCATAGACTTATTGCACGTTTGATATACTTATACAGTTAACTTGAACTAGATAAGATTACTTATCGACGGTCTTTTGATTTTCAATTATTGCTAGTTGAATGGAGCTCATGACCCATGTAGTTTCTATTTGCAGTGTTATTGTCACAGCCATAGTATGACATGACATTTGTGTGCTATAATATACTATTCCATGGATGATGCATTATCTCAATAATCTTTTGGTAGACTATATTCTTTCTCTCCCCATTGTTCATGTGAAAGAAGGGAATCTTGGACCTGATGGTGGTTTTGTTTGTCAGACGGGCCCCACAATTTACTGCAGTAAAACTGTCTTTGAAGATGCAACTCCAGATCTGGTTAGGGATTTCTTTTGGGATGATGAATTTCGGCCTAAATGGGATCCCATGCTTGTTTATTTCAAGATGTTGGAGGAATGCTCAGATACAGGGACAAGCACTGTTCACTGGATTAAAAAGGTTAGTAGAACATGAAGATATCTTGGTTTACAATAATATCGTTCAAGTCTACAACATGCATGGATTGATTCCACAATTATTGTCTTCTATATGCAGTTCCCCTTCTTCTGCAGTGATAGAGAATATATCATTGGTCGAAGAATATGGGAGGCAGGGAACACTTACTATTGTGTGACAAAGGTACTGGTTGACAGTTGACACATCTAATCCTTTTGCCCTACTCTTATAAATCTCTCTCCCTCCTTACTTGCATCTATAAAACAGCATTTACTGGGTTTGAAAATTTTCATTCTCTTTCGCCATAAATTTACTAAGATAATTACATATCTCCATTCTTGAGGCACTAATTGATGAGTTAACCACAACACTGCAGGGGGTGCCATATCCAGGTTTACCCGAGCGTGAGAAGCCTAGGCGTGTGGCTGGTTACTTCTCGAGCTGGACTATCAAGGCTGGTAAGAAACAAGACGAGAAATCAATCTCTTATGACAATTGTTGGGACTGAGATTACAAGTATTTTTACATCTTCCTCATTATCTGCCAAATTTGAATGATTGCAGTTGAATCCCGTAAAAGAGATGGACAGTTGTCCGCCTGTGAGGTTACCCTTTTACATTACGAAGACATGGGAATTCCAAAAGATGTGGCCAAGCTGGGAGTCCGTCATGGAATGTGGGGGGCTGTGAAGAAGTTGCATGCTGGGTTGAGAGCATATCTGGCTTCTAATTCTATCTCCAGAAGTGCACAGATTGCAAGAATCACCACAAAGCTTTCTTTCAATGGGATCATGGATTCTTCAGATCTACCTGACGAAGAAGGAAATGTTCAAGCCACGGACAAGAAGCAGCAAAAAGATAATGGCGTGGATTGGAAATGGGTTGTTATCGGCGGTACAGTAGCTCTTGTCTTTGGACTTCGCACCGGTGCGATAGGGAAAGTCATTTTACTTGGAGCAGGGAAGAGAATAGCACAAATATGAGAGATTTGTTTTATCGGAATATGGCTTAGATGACCCTTGAAATTTTATTTGATACCATGATATGTCGACAGTTGTATCATTCCGAGTGATAGCAGGGTTGTAATGGAAATTTGAAATTGAAACATGGATACTTCTTATGGAATTGTATCATTTTGAGTGATAGCCGGGTTGTAATGGAAATTTGAAATTGAAACATGGATACTTCTTATGGAATAAAACATGAATGTTAGCAATCATTACTTATGTTAGAGTACCTTTGATCAATGTTAATGGCTATATGGCAGGTCGAGGTTACTATGATCTGGGCGATTAGGACAGAGAAGAAGCAGCCAATCACTTACGGACACGATGACATCAATCGAATTTGACAAAGAGGGAAAGTAGGACTAGCAAGTCAACTAGGACTGAATGATTGAGGAAGGAAATGGAGGTCATAGAATTCCGTTAAAGGGTAATAATCCAGTTGGAAATCAAATAAAAGTTAATTACTTAACAGGTTTGGGGTAAAATTAACGGTTGGGTTTTGATATAAATGATTTATGTAACTTTTTATTTTTTGTTTTTTTTATACATAAGATATCACTTGGATAACAATTTGTTGATCTTGATAGGTCCTAACTCGTTTGATCCAGACCGAATCCAAATCCACACTGACCACTCAAATTGCATCAAGAGCCCTTTATTACGATGGATATAGTCCTTGTGTATGATTCAACAAAGACAATCAAGTGCATGGTCCATGTCTCATGCATTGTCTCAATTTGCAGTCGACAGGCTTGAAAGAGACTACAGACTACATATCCTACTTCCCTCTTATGTGACAGAAAAACAAGGAACTCTCTAACGGGTTGATCTGATCTGAGAGTTAAAAACCCAGCATGTCACTCCAGATTAAGCTTTTGTGTGAATATCATTTTGAGTCCAGATTTGACCAACGTTACGGAATGAGAACAATGAACACGGTACGACATCTTAGATATGACGCGGTCATAAATTAGAAAGAGTCTTAACCTCTCCGGATGAAGATGATGAGGAAGCATTTATATTAATTATATTTTTAAAGTATATAATTAATTTTTATAAAAAAAATTCCAAATCAAGTTAATTCTATTTAATTTTAATAAATTAATTATTAAATTTAAATAATTATCTTAGTAAGATTAAACTTATTTTAATAATATTTTTTTTTTTCATATAAATTTTTTTATTAAAAAATAATAAGTAAATTGCCAACTCTTACTTACAACATGACTCATGATAACAAGCCATGTCCAATTTGTCAAATTGTTCCTTATCGCTTTCTGTTGCTTTCCCTCTCATATTAAAAGCTCATCAGCCTACCACCCACCTTATCCTTTCTAATCCATCCATCCATCCATCCATCCATCCATCCATCATACATGCATGTTTCTCTATTATTCACAATCTGCTTTTCATTTATAATCAATGCACCACCTGCAGCTTTAAAAACAATTTCTGGGTTAATTAGCTTCTGCTTTGCCATTGATGGAGGTGAAAGAAACCAGAAAGCCTAACAGGGACAATAATTGACCTACAAATGTACAAAAACCAGATCTTCCGTGTCTGTTTTTGTTGTCATTTATATTCCAAAGATATGTATAAAATAAACAAATAAATTATGACCACAACCCAGAAAACAAGGCTACTGTTGTTCCAATTAATATATAAGAAAAACTTTGTTGTCTGAAAAAGACTTGAGGTAACTTTATTAGATTAAATCTTAATATAGAAGTGAAAGAAATGATTAGGATGATTAACGATATATTTAAACTACTAATGGTGTAGTTTAGTTAGTTAATTGTATAGTTGACCTTGACTAAGAGTCTAATGAAGATAATATTATTAAGAACTGTGTAATAAGCAACGGCTGGGTTCAGTTATGAGTCTGTGACAGCTTTATTCCAATTTTCTTATTTACAGAGCCACATGCTAATAATATAAAGCATGTTACACACAAAGCAACGTTACAAAAATGGTATATATAAAAAAATAATAATAATAAAATAATAAAATAATAAAATAATAAAATAAAACAGAATGGGACTGTAACGACTGGCTTAAATTGAACCACGTGACAATATTGCTAACCTCATAGTACATATATGTCTGTCTCAGAAGTTTACAAGAAAGCAACGGAGATTCCTGTCATTGTGACTGTTGGACAGTACTCATCTGTTCCGCTGCTCCCCTCTTCTTTATCTCTCAATCTTATACTTTATGTGATAGATTTTAGCTTCTGATGGGCAGCTGTGTGTTATAAAGAAATGGAAGAAGGGAAGAAGAAGATCTGATGGATAATAGGTTTGTAAAGTCTCCACCTTTTCATGCTTTTCAACTTGGGCTTTGGGTTTCTTTTTTTTTTTTTTTTTTTTTTTTTTTTTACTTTTTTTGTTGCAGCTCTGATAATATACCAAACCCTTTCTGCTAAATAGTTTTTCCCAAATTTTGTTTTGAGGATTGGTTACTCATTTTCTGATGTATGTGTTCTTTTTCTTTTTCTAATTTATGTTTTGAGTGATGTTGCATATGAAGGGTAAGTCATTAGAGCTAGTTTTCGATCCTGAGGTTTCTGAAATAAGTTGGTCGGTTTTTAGCTGCATGAGCATTAGCATGAAATAAGTTGGCCGGTTTTTCTAGTTTCTTTATTTTTATTTTTTATTTTTTAAATTTATTTATTGGTTTATTACTTTTATAACAAGCATCTCAAACCGATTGTATGATAACAATTTGTGTGTTTATGATGATAACAGAGTAATCACTATGGACCTAATTACAAATTCAAGACTGACCAATTAAAACCGACACCGAAGAAATGGTGAAATTGGAGAATGAAGAGAACGAGAGCATAGAAACCTTAACACCTCATGATTTAAAACTTTCTTTGGGTTATTCCAGTACTCCGTATACTAACTGGACAAGACTGAACCGTGATGATTCAGGTGCAGGTGCAAATGCAGGTTCCACGTCAGCAGAAGCAGACAGGACTTTCGTGGCCGATGACCCTCTCTCTGAGCTTGTGTGGTCCCCACATTCTGGTTTGACCCTTAAGTGTGCAGATTCCAGTTTCACCATTAAACGCACCTCCTCCATGTTGAGGCCAATTACTACTACTATCAGACCAAGCAATGTCTCTCTTACGCTTCCCGAATTTGTAACTCCCAAAAAACCGCTTGAAGACGAAATTGCCGTCACGACATCTCAAACTGCAGTTTGTTTGAGTAGTGAACAAAACAATGAGGGAGATGATGTATGTGTTGAAGGATGCAAGTTTTCAAGCTTTGCAGGTGCATAGTACTAGCTCAGAAAATGGATTCCTCATCTCATTGTTATGTACGATATTTTCATCGAAATGGTGCTTTTTATTTTCATGCAGGTCAAGGAGATGAAGGACTAGTTGAGATACCTTCGTGCGAAAAAAAGGAACCAAATCCTGATGTAGATAGTGAAAACCTGACCTTGGGCTTAGGATTGGATTCTTTTCCGGCATATGAAGTCCTCCCTCTTAATGAATGTAAGCCTTCCGGATCTTTTCTACCAAATGATCATAATGTTTCAGGTTCACGTCCTTTCGACAAATTGGAATCAACGGCAGAAAACAACTTGCAAACCGTGAATGATACCACCAATCCTAACGGGGAGAAAAATGTTAATGGTAAAATTGTTTTATCTGAAAAATCTAAGAAGACACATTTACGAGAGGAGGATATAATGGCTGAAAATTCTCCTTCAAACAGTGGAGTCCTTGTGAAACGCAGAAAAGGAAAGGAAAAGGTTTTCTCGGAAGGAGATGTGGAGGAGAGAGCGTCTAAGGAGAAAGATGAAAGCCATGAAAGCGTGGAAAGTAGTAATAGTGCTGGGATTTTTTCATCACCAGGATTTGAACAACAATTGATTGTTAGTACTGAAAGAGTCAAAAGGGAAGTAAATGAAATTCCTGCTTCTGCATTCAACAGAGGCCATGACAGCTCCTTTATGAGTTGGATGTCGAGTATGATGAAAGGGAGTTCAAAATCTGTTCAAGACGAACCTCCATTTCTTGCTCTTACACATACATCGACTGCTAATGAACCCGAAAGACAACCTAGTATCCAACTCACTAAGTGCAAGAAGAGTACGGGTTTTGAGTCTCTTTTTCAGTCCCTCTATGGTCTAAGCACCAAGGGTGATGGAGCTGGAACACTCGATGCCAGCTGTCATAGAAAGAGAGGTAAAGAAACAGAACCAGATGAAGAAATCTATGATGTTGGGGCCACCCCAATAGCCTACTCTAAACAACTTTTGGAAAACAGACCGGGCCCATCAAAATCGCATCCTAAGAATCATGAAGATCATAGGATTGAGTTACCAGAGATTGGTCAAAACAAGGATGAGACAAGCTCAAGTTCTTCTCTGGGTAAGCGTAAGGCAAACAGTTCCAAGAATGTTGTAACTAATGCTTGTGATCCTCTTCGAAGCTTGTGGATAACTAGGTTTTCTAAGCAAGATCCGGGCCCCCTTTCAAGCCAATTAGATCCGGGCCCCCTTTCAAGGCAATTAGATCCTTGCATACAAACTGTCAAAGAAACTAGTCCTCAGTGCTCGGCTGATTGCACTAGACTTATTCCGGGTTCTCAAAATCATATCACTAGTTCTAATGATCTCATTCTGGCCTCTCAGAATCATGTCAGTTGTTCTAATGATCTTAACGACCATTTCCCAGAAAAGTCAAAGATTGTTGCGAGCAAAGAATTACAAAGCTATGCAGCCCATTCAGAGGCTTCAGCTGGCTTCAGTAGATTCCAAGTAGTCCATAATGATCAGAAATCCAAACATAATTCAAATCACATTATGAATTTTGCAAGGAGATTAGATGCCTTCAAGCACTTTGTCTCATCGAATATTACAGAACTTGAACCGGCCAAATCCATGTCCTGTCTCTTCTGTGGCATTATAGGTCATGAATTACGAGATTGTTCAGAAATTTCTGGAAGCGAAGCTGAAGAGCTTTCAAGGAATATAAGTATGTATAATAGGGGAGAAGAATTTCCTTGTTTATGCATTAGATGCTTCCAGCCTAATCACTGGGCAAATTCGTGTCCAAATACTGGCTTGAAAGATCAAAATCAATCGGAATATTCAGGGAGTGTTGTAAATGCAAATATTCTCGTTAGTCCTACAATTGATAAATTGGAGACCGGTCTAAATCTAAAAGTGGGGTCTAGCACTACAAATTCAGTTCAGAAGTGCATTGCTTCTTCTACTTGTACGGAGAAGAATGTGAAAGAAAATGAGGCCGGACTGTTCGGAATTAGCTATGCAGATAAGCAGATGTTAAATGTTCCAGAAGGAGTCTTTCATGCCGTAAAACGACTTAGGTTATCTCGATCGGATGTTTTGAAGTAAGTATACAGATTTCCAAAGTTTTTATTTATTTTTTATTTTTTAAAGAACTATAATTATAATTTTCTAACATGCTTGTATGGCCCGCTAGATTGATGAATGCCCACATGCCGATATCGCAACTTGACGGTTTTTTCTTGCGGGTGAGGCTCGGAAAGGGAGAAGAAGGACTTGGTAGCACTGGATATTATGTGGCTTGTATAACAGGTTATTTTAACTTGTAGTCTTGTATGATAGATAAGCTTGGTGATGGTTTATTATAGAATTTGATGTTTGTTATAATCTTCATGGATCGACTTCTTTGATTTATGTTCCTAGTTGTCTACATCAACAGGGGAGCAAAACATGAAGAATTCCATCTCGGTAAATGTAGGGGGGATCAAATGCTTGGTCCAGAGCCAATACGTTTCGAACCATGATTTCCTTAAGGTAGTAGACCTTTGACCTCTAGATGCTATCATGATAGGTATATATATATATATATATATATATATATATACCTACAGGATGAACTAATGGCATGGTATGGTGGTCACACTATGCATTGATCAATTTCGCTGCTTACAGGATGAACTCACGGCATGGTGGTCTTCGGTATCAAGGGATGCTGGCAAAGTTCCAGTTGAAGCAGATTTGATTGCTAAAGTAAAGAAGAAAAACTCGTTAGGTTTATAGCCATTTTGTTCATCAAAACCCAAAAGGTATGAAATCCGAAAAGAAAATGATCAAATATAAAATAAATAATTTTGCTTACAACTGTTTTACTTTTTAGATTTTTTTTTAGGTGCACCTTGTTGACTGTGTATCCGTTTATCTCAACTGTATATATTAAAACAAAAATATTTGGAGGAAGCATGGAACATGCATGCACCAATCTAAAGCAAAAGTGTATATATATACACATATCATATATGTAGGGAGACGTAGTTAGTTGTTTCTAAAATGTAATTAGCGTTGTTAAGTTAGTGATTTGTTTGATCTAGAATTTCCAACTAATTTAATCATAAAGAACCCACAATCAGTTTTTTTTTTTTATACTCGAACTACATGAGTTATGTTCAAAAGACTTTGGCCGAGTCAATTTAGATATAGAATTGGAGATGACTTCATCGGTTTAAAGACAGTTGACTTCTCTCTAAAAAGAAACGTATTGCAACGTGTTGTGCGTTGACTTTATATATCTTTAGAAGAAACGTGTTGCAAATCTAAACGATTCATGAAGTTGCACTGATCTTACCATGTTGGTCGTCTATACAGGAATTGATCGAGTGTTTCCGATTTTCATTGATTTAAAATGACACCATGTTACAAAATAAACAAGTCACGTAGGATGTCGGATAGACACGATCATGTCTTCTTCCTTGTAGCTTCTGTTTTCACGCAATATATGCTAAATTCCAAGAAGGGGTCTGTTTTTCTTTTTCTTTTTTTCATGGAAGCTTCCGGATCGTTGACTTGTCCGGTGGTCAAATTGAATATTGATGGACTTGTAGAACTGGTCGAATTATGTACGACCACGTTGTTCGACAAATTGGACTCACCAATGAATTTTCCTGTATATGAATGAAGAGCTACTACATATAATATATTGTATCATGTATGTTTTGTCTCCCACCTAAACTGAGAGGGAAGCATGATTGAATATTAATCATTCTTTTCATCTGGAGAAAAAAAGAAAGTCAAAGTAATATATATATATATATATATATATATATATATAATGTGATCAATGACACTTGTTGTTAATTAGTTCAAGCAGTAACTAGGACAGCATGTATCACGTTTTTCTACTTTAACATAGAGCTTAATTGACACGTTCACAAACAAAAGTATTTTAGAAGGAAACAGTTGTTGCCATGCTCCTACTTTCACACAATCTTACCTAACTAATCTCTTAGGACCTTGTCACGGGTTATCTAGTGTCTTAGAGACTCGTCTTTCCAACCCGTTACACATACGGTAACTAAAGGGGGTATCAAAACTTCACTATGTTAATGACTTTTGGAAAAGTGGAAGGAACAAAGTAATGGGGGTGAGGATAGATGTGACATGCAATAATTTTTATATCAATATTACATATTATAATGTGGGGCATACGCACTTGCATATGTAATGACTTGTTTGTTTACTCCTTAAAATATTCAACTTAGTCTCTTACTTCCTTAAAATATATCTATGTATATGTTTGATATATGATCATAAGGCATCATTACAATATTTAAATTCTGAATTTACAGAGCCGCACGTTCGTTAAAATTCTTCAAGTGGGAAAGAATTATCCGTTTTAAATTAAATTTAAAAAAGAAAAAAAAAAGCATATGATCATGAAATGTTGACCCACAAACTTAATTTTCCGAAACATGATGACTACTATATATACAAACAGAAATCTGATCTAGTGATCTCTTCTTAAACCCATCAAGCCAGGAAAAATAAAGGAGAGCTGATCGTCGCTGGCCACCTTGCAGTGATTTTCACCTCTTTGAAATTCAACATGATGAAGCTACCGCATGGCAGTTACGGCAAAATAATCATGGCACACATCCTCGCTGTCTCCGTTATTGTTTTAGCCGCAACCGCCCACCGCTGCCTTCGGAGAAAACCAAAGACGATGTCGTCGATGATCGGTTCGCGAGATGGAAAAGTACTAACCCCACTGATAAATAGGACAGGATCCGGCCGCGTTTGCAGCCTCGAAAGATTTTCCCATTATGTTGGTTAGTAGTACCATATATTTACTCACTTTTTTTCGTTTCCTTCTATAATTAAGTAGTGCTAATTGGTTTGCAACGACATGCAGCTAGGCAATTGGGTTTCTTAGATGCAGATGATTGTCCTCGAATAAGCAAGTTGGCCCTTGAGTATTTGAGGAAGAGTAAAGGGTGTGAAGATTCGATCTACGCGTATTTTTCGGACGAACCGGAGGTGAAATCTCTATATGTCAAGTTCATACAGGAGCTGGATAGATTCATCCTCAGTTATTTTGCATTTCATTGGAGCCAAGCTTCGCTTATGATCAGTCAGGTGAAGCTTATGATCAAACTATTCATGATTTCATATGAACAAAAAAGTCAAACATCATACACGGCTTTAGTTAGTTAATTTGAATCTTAGATTTGACCATATTTTGATTAGTCTTCTTAACTAATAATTGTGGCTTTGATTTGGTGTTGAATGGCAGGTTTTGGGTGTCGAGTCTCAGCAGAAAACAAAGCTTAAGGATCTTGTCTTAGCAGCTACAAGGTGACTTTTATGTTCTTATTTTTTATTTAATTTTCCTGTCACCATTTCTTAACTGCAAGTTGGTGTTATATAAAATATAAGAAATACTTTATTATAAATTTATAATCTTGAGGCAGTGGCCGATGGGTGCTGTAGTAGTCAGCCAACTTAGAGAATAAATCATTAAAAAATACTAATTAAATGATTAGATTAGTTACCGTAAACACTGTCTAGCCGGAAAATTTTCCTTGCGTTGATAATTATAATAACCTTTCTGCATTCCCATAAGCTTATAGATTAACGATTAATTAAATGGGGATTAAAAATTGACCCAACACAGGAAGCAGAGATTTGAGAGGATAGCAAAGGATCTAAAGGTGAAACGGGTTTTCTCGACATTAGTAGAAGAGTTGAAAGCCATTGGAAGCAGTCCATCCCTCAAGGTAGAAGAAGACTCAAAATGCACGGATGTCATGGTTCCTATGGCTCACAAAGAACGAAGCCCTGTCCTTCTGCTTATGGGTGGTGGAATGGGAGCTGGAAAAAGTACTGTCCTTAAAGACATCCTTAAAGAGTCGTTTTGGGCGGAAGCGGCAACAAATGCAGTGGTGGTAGAAGCAGATGCATTCAAAGAAACAGATGTGATCTATAGAGCACTTAGCTCTCGAGGACACCATCATGATATGCTTCAAACGGCAGAATTGGTGCATCAATCTTCGACCGACGCAGCATCGTCTCTTCTAGTAACGGCACTGAACGAGGGACGGGATGTAATATTGGACGGTACTCTGTCTTGGGAGCCGTTTGTAGAGCAGACTATAAGAATGGTGAGACGTGTTCACAAGTTTCGTTATCGAATGGGGGTTGGATACAAGGTGGGAGAAGATGGTGCTGTTACGGAAAATTACTGGGAACAAGTCGAGGACGAGGAAGGTAACGGAGTTGGAGCAAAGAGAAAACCGTACAGAATTGAGTTGGTTGGAGTTGTTAGTGATGCTTACTTGGCTGTTGTTAGAGGCATCAGAAGAGCTATAATGGTGGGGAGGGCAGTGAGGGTGAATTCACAGTTGCAATCACACAAGAGATTTGCAACTGCGTTTCCAAGATACTGTCAACTTGTTGATAATGCAAGGCTCTATTGCACAAATACAATTGGTAGCCCACCTAGAGTAAGTACCTTCTGTCTCAACGTCATTATTTTTCCCATTCAACTGTTGAACATTATGAATTTTAATTGAAGCTTGTAAACTGCAGTTGATAGGCTGGAAAGATGGAGAAAATAATCTACTAGTGGATCCTGAAGAGATCAAGATTTTGACAACAATAAGCAACTTGAATCATAATGCAGAATCTGTACACGAGCTTTATAAGAATCCAAGCACATTGTATGAACCCGGTTCATTTTGGAAGGAGATTGTTCTGTCACCTTCAAGAGCAGACCTTCAACTAGAACTAAAAGCTTCAATTCAGAAGATTGAAGAATCCACAACATTAAACAACAATCCAGAACATATCAGTAACTGATGTCATCGCTTACATTTTAACCAAAATCAGAAATGTTTCTAATTCAGATGTATAGGTTTCGTGTTTTTCCCTGGAAATCAAAGTATAATTCGACCAATGATGTCTACTGTTCTAAGATGGTTGGGCTGATAAAACAGAGTAACAAACCACTTTATACCAACATTTACAATGACACTTCCCCTAAATACAGATCACAATCACTCACTTCTTTGACACGGCTTTTTTGGCCGGAGACTTAATGCTCTTTGGCTTCTTTAGTGCTCTTTGGCCGTTTATCTTCTTGCCAGGTGATTTGACAGTTGACATCTTCGGCACCTTAGAAGGCATACCAACAGCCTGAGATGTTGCTTTCCTCTTTGTAGCCACCGCCTTAGGTTTGGCAACAACCGTCGGCTTAGTGGTTAGCTTAGACTTGGGCTTAGCAACAACGGCGGTTTTTGGCTTAGCAACAGAAGTTTTCTTTGTCGGAGCTTTGGCCTTTGGTTTTGCCGGTACGGCGACGCCATTGTTGGCTTGAGACTTGGCAGGGAGCTTGAAAGAGTTCTTGACCTTGATCAGCTTACCGACGGCGACGAGTTTCCTGAGCTGGACGAGCAATAGCTTTCTAAAATTCGTTGGGAGATGAGGCTTCTGCTTCTCCTCGATGAACTTGGTGATTGCGTACTGGCTTGAACCTGTTCTCTCCTTGAGCGTGGTTATCGCCTCCTTCACCATCTAGGGTTACACATTTCCAAATTTCAGATCTCAAATCGTAAGACTCAGAGGCTAAATGAATACACAATCGAAGAGGCAAAAGTTGATTACCTCAATGTAGGGAGGGTAGGCCCTGACTTTTCTTGCGGCAGGCGATGCTTTGGCTGCTTTGGATTGCACAAGCGGCGGAGCAACGGTGACGGAACCACCGTTTCTAGAGGTCATTGCTTCTGCAGAGAATGTAACAAATTAACTTGGAATTCTGAGATTTCAAAATGGTAACTGGCAACTGATGGAGGGAAACCAAAGAAGAAAGTGAGATTTTATAGGGGTTTGAAAATTCGGTAAGACCATTTCGGATTGGTCCACAAGCCAGACACAAGGATCGCTCCCATTCGGATTATTAACCGTAGGATTAAACTGTAATCGACGCTTCGTAAGCTTTCATTTGAGGATTCGATGCGGATTGGAATTTTGATTCCCCGTAGGTTTTTATTTTTCGTCCTATTGTGATAAATTTTGGAAGCCCAAAATGTAGTAAAGGCTGATCGGCCCACTATCATATTTAGGCCTTATTCAATAGAGCCCAAATTAGATTGAACAAGCAATGATGTCCTTGTGGCGCTAGAAATCAACAATAAGCCCGCCCAAATTAGATTGAACAAGCACGTTGTCTTTGTTGGGCTAGAAATCAACAATAAGCCCACCCCACCCATTCCATATGTATTCAGCTCGAAATTCCTGCAGTTCTCTCAGAACCCTAGCGGCCGCAGATCGAGAGATTTGTTCAGTTTAGGTTACCAGCTGATTCCGAAGCTCCAACAATGGTGGGCCCTAAATCCATATTCTGTGAAATCGAAGGGTTGATTTCCACTTCCTAAACTCTTTCCTCTCTGTTTCTCAGGCGGACGTCGAGACCGATGTGGCGGCAGCAGGATTGCCGAAGAAGAGGACGTTTAAGAAGTTCAGCTTCCGTGGTGTCGATTTGGATTCTCTCCTCGACATGTCTACCGATGAGCTCGTCAAGCTCTTCACTGCCAGAGCGCGCAGAAGGTAGTATCTACAACTCAACATATCCTTGCAAGTTTTTTTATCCATCTTTTGCAAACTTGCTCTGAATCTTTTCGTTGTTTCTTAATCCGTTAAAGGTTTCAAAGAGGATTGAAGAGAAAGCCTATGGCCCTTATCAAGAAGCTGCGCAAGGCGGTGAGTATTCCAAATTCTTTTTTTATTATTACGTTTACCATCCTATAAGATGCGCATTGATTTTTCTTCTTCCTAATCTAGTCTTATATTTATATGTAATGTAACAATTATCATTTGCCAAAAAGATATAATCTTAGCTATTGACTTCAATTGTTCAGATACTTGATTGCTGCACGAATCCTGTAATCTGATGGATCTGCAATTTAGTGGCTTTGTCTTTGATAATTTGATGTCATTGATGTGTTTGATTTGTTGTAAACTCATTCCTTATGTTTAACGTTTTGTTAGATGTTATGTAATCGTAGGGTTCCCCATCTTGTGGTGTTGATTGCACCTTTGCATCTTGAATTTTGTAAAGCCTATGAACTATATAAATATAGGATAAGTGAACTGTACTTTGTTGACACAAATCATAGTGTATATTTGATCTTAGTTGATTAAGAAACTTCCCTTCTTGATGTACAAATAATGATCGAATAGAGCATCTCTTTCTTTCTTAATGTGTTCTGTGATCTCTTTCTTGTAATTTTCACATGAATCTCACAGAAACTCTTTCTTTTTTTCTTTTTATCAATCAGAAAAGGGAAGCCCCACCTGGTGAGAAGCCAGAGCCAGTTCGTACTCACCTGCGTAATATGATCATAGTACCTGAAATGATTGGAAGCATCATTGGTGTCTATAATGGAAAGACTTTCAATCAGGTTGAAATCAAGCCTGAGATGATCAGTCACTACCTGGCTGAGTTCTCCATTTCATACAAGCCTGTCAAACACGGTAGGCCTGGTATTGGTGCCACCCACTCCTCCAGGTTTATTCCTCTCAAGTGAGACCAGTGTTGCTGCAGGACTGTTATGTCTAGTCTTTTAGATTTGCTTCAAAAATTCAAGTTGATCAATTTTGTTTGTTACTCTCTCCTTCATATTTAATACTTCCACCTTTGATTATGACACAGTTTCCATATTATCCTTATGAAGATGCACTTTTTTTGGTTCATAATTTTCCCTTGTGCTTGAGTTAAAAGTATAGTTAATGCCGTTTCAAATGAGTTTGTTCGTTCATGGCTCTTTTACCTCCGTTTCATCCTTAACTACACATCTTTCATAAAGAACTGCTACGGTGACAGAATTAACTCGGCTAACTGTATTCATTTTTCCCTTAAAAACTGTCTTCAAAGGTCTTGTTTAAAGCAGCAAGTACAGGCCAACCCAAATTCTTCCAATGGTATGGAGATCATAAATATGAAAAACAGGGTAGATGTTAAATTTAGATCATAAGAATAAAAAAAGTAATTTAATAATCATTCATATTTGATTAATGAGTGGTTATCATTACCAATTTTTGATTACTCTCATCGATCGCTTTATTCAAATTTTGTTTACATTTTGGTCTCTATTATTACCAATTTACCCATGTTGAAAACTTTACAACATCAACAGTATGTACTATATCTTAATTTTGTTTATATATTTGATTTCCTACCATCCAAAACCTTACAAAATAAACAGCGCGTAGTTTTTAAAGTTGGATTCGATCGTAATTTTGCATATCCTAATTTATAATTTAGGATCTAAATCAATCCGAAAAATAATAATATAAATATTATTTATTAAATAATATAATATATTATTAATAGTTAAATCCGTAAATTCGAGAGATATTCAAAATTAGAACCAAATACAACCCTCATCGTTTTGAAAATTTAAAAAAAAAAAAAAAGTGTATTTGGATTAAAAACAATAAAATAAATCTTCAAGTAGTCCACACTTCCCCGAAATGGCTTTGAAACTCCCCTTGAGCTTCTTGTCGTGTTCCCTGCATGACCTTTTCCAATTCACCATCTTCCACCTTTCAATCATCATCCAATCAATGAAGGCAATTTTCACATAAGCTTAAGTGCCTACATTACCTTTCTTCCTTTTTTTTTTTTTTTTATAATAATAATTTCACTGACATAGATTAAAAGATTACTACTTACCTGGGTGGTTTGAATGACGAACTCTGCAGAAAACTGTTGAGCAGGGAAAGAGAAATTGGACCTGATTGCTCTGGTTTTAATTTGCGAGGTTTTCAATTGCTTAAGCTCAGCCAACATCGAATCGACACCAGATGCAGGATTTTCCGCCCTTCTTATTATTCTTATCTTCTTACTCACTCCATCATCTTCTGATTCTTCTTCCTTCTTCTCTGCTTTTAACATCGATTCCACTTCCAAATTTCTTCTCCGCAGCTCCTCACTATACCTCTGCAACTCCTCAATGGTCGCGGCTGCCATTTGAACGATCGAGTTCTTATCATTCTGCCAAGTACCAAGCAACCGCCATGAGAAAAAGATGAAAACTTTAAAAAAAAAATTAGTACCCAGATAGATAGTTCACCTTCGTTCCGCGCGGCAGCATTGAATGCAATACAAGATAGCCTTCCTTCTCTTTCTCTCTTCTCATTCTCTCGTTCATCATGTGCCTATAACACCTATCCGGAGGCTCTCCTCCTCCTCCTCCTCCTCCTCCTCTTTCGATTTCGCCTTTCCCGGGGAGCTTTCGCGCAAATTCAATCTTCCTCTTGTTCATGTTCTGATACGGAACAAAGTCGCTTTGGTTTACTGGCAAAGACTCGTTCCAGAAGATTTCACTCAGTGAATCAAACGACGAGGAAAACTTGTCCATTACCGAACTTCACTTTTCCCTAGAATTTTTGAAGATGATTCGATTCCTCTTAAAACGGCCTTTTGAATTTCTGAATATATAAATAGCTGGCATAATTTTATTTAATTTATGCTCGTTGATCACGTGCTCAATTATATTTTAATGGTCAAACGCTTTCTTTTGGAACGGTCTGGATGACTCTTGGACCACAAGCAAAGTCAGCATGTGGGTATGTAAAATCTGGGACCCACCGCCGCAAAACTAGAGGCCCGTCAAAACTTACGTTGATTTGTCTGAATGAATTTGAATGTGGCAGCAACAAGAATAGAGTATGTCATCTCATTTCCTTACTATATCTTACAAAATTGACAATCTACTACTAGTACTACATTAGCAGTTCAGCTTCCGTTTCAGGTCCCTGATCATGAAAATTGTCAGGATCATTTGGTTCATCATTTCCACCGATCTCTCTGTCATATTTCTCAAGATAAGCCGCTTCTATCTCTTCATCATCGGTAGCATAAGCCGATTCTAATTGGTCATACAGTGATTCATCTCCTCTCTCTTTCACTACCTCCATTTGTTCCTATCAACATTAGAAAAAGAGAAACTTTAGCAAATAGAGTTTTGGAAAGCTTTTAGCATGATAGCAGAAACTGAAGCGAGGCCGTACGATTTCAGATCTGAGCTTGTCTACTTTAGTCTGCATAGCGGATATATGATTGAGTAGGGCTTCATGTCTTTGAAGCTCGATCGAACGGGCTAAGGCCTTCCGCTTCGTCAAAAGATTCTTCGGTCTCAACATGGAAGGCCTACTATAGTCTTTTCCACGGAATAAAACTATAGCAAATGCTTTTGAAACTTTATCTACGGAAACTAACACGCCTCCACTTTCTGCCTCGAGTGCTAATGCAATATTCTTGACCTGGTCAAAAGACGGAGCCTTAACCATGATCTTTACCAATTCTCTGTATTTCCAATGCAAGTGCATGTTCTCCACTGTACCGTCAAAAACTCCTCGCCTTCCTGAATTCAGAAAACAACACACAGTTGTGAATAATCGTTCGCATGTTCTGCATCATACTTATGTTTTAAGCTCAAATTGATTTTCTCAATTTGCTTGTAAAAGCATCAGACTCTATTAAACTACCATATGACTCGAAGAATGAAGTTCCCTTTATCTATATTTTATTTACCAAGAAGTAAGAAAGCTTTCATGCGTAAGCCTAGCTTGCGAAACATAAATCTCTCCTCTTCCGTTATGCTCTGAGGGTCAGCTTGTCGCTTGGAAGGTTTCAAAGACTCTTCTACCTTAGATAAGGCTCTTTCTGCTCTCATTAACTTTCTTTCTGCCTGGGATTAAAGAAAAAACATGGGTGTTATGAAATAACATACAGGGATTGATGAATTATGATGATATATGATCCAAACTAAAAGACTCACAAGATTAAGCTTCCGATCGAGCTTCCGAACAAGGTCAGCATGCCTTGTTATTTCTGCTTCTTTCATCACTTTCTGTTTAAGCCGATCATCTAGATTCTTTCCCCACTTAGCATCTGCATCCATTGTTTCTCCAAGACTACCCGCAATTCCGGAGTGCTTGGTGTTTATGACATCTGGTGTGACTAAAGCTGATGCTCTTAACCGAGCAAGCTCCTCTTCGTCTTGTAAGGACTTAGCCAATCTCTCCCTTTCCAGTAAAGCCTCAGTCACCTCTGGAGATAGAAAGTTCTTCCCTCGGTAAAAGACCAAAAAGTCCTTGTTTCTAGAAAGCAGAACTCCCCCTGTCAGTTTCTGCAGCAACCAATAAAATAAGCTCGATGACTTAAGCTCAATTGAAATTCAATAATATATTCACATATTAAGCTCAATTTCATTACCTTGAGCTCTTCGGCCATTCTCTCACTTGTCGTAAGCTGGACACCCCTTTTCAAAGCAATCTTTGCAATTGAACTTCTTTCCCATAACTTAGACATAGCAACAGCCAACCCTTGGAGCTGCCTATTCCTGCCTATAGATGGAAAAATATCTCAAAAAAAGGCATCTTAAATAACTTATAAGAAGTTAATACAAAGAAAAAGGAACCATTATACCTAGAGCAAAATGCGGAGGGAGAACTCTAGCAACTCTTCGCAAAGCTGTTGCTTCTTTAACTCCAAGATTGGACCTCACTCCATAAGGAAGTATTCTAAACGGAGGCTCGTAATTAGGAACTATTCCAGAGAGCAGATCTGCATCAACAGGCAAAGGATCACATCCAGGCCAATCTGCATATCTCGGGCCCAAACTATTCAATAATTGTTCTACTTCATCCTCATATTTTTTTTCTGGTAACTCTTCTCTGTTATCCTCTGAATTAATCTCTGCCTTCACTTGTGCTGTATCTATGTTATTAGTATATGAACCAAGTTTAGAAGGAACTATGGCGGCTTGGTCAATAGATTCAGGCGAAGAAGATGAAGAAAATATATCGGTTTTTCTGTACATCTTTTTGTTCAGCTTTGGTCCAGGGATCTCATAGCTTACCCCTCTATACAAAGAAACAGTAGTTCCTGACCTCCAGACAACTAGTCCACCAGTTTTTCTCTGTTGTAAGAACAAAATTGAAAATTAATATAGAAGAAAACTTCTTTAATAACAAGAAGAGATAATAATTAAAAAATTATTGCAAACCTCTAGTATTTCATGCATCCTCTTCATGTTAAGGGCAGGCGGACCTTCAATTTTGAGCCTCACAATCTCTTCCGTCTTCCATTTCTCATGGATGGTATCAACAGCGGATTGAGTAACGCCGGATCCACCGATTTTCATCTTGTGCTTCTTCTGAAAAGTCAAATTCCTCAACCTCCTCAACTCTGATTCTGGAAGAGTCAACTCAGCCAAAGATGTTCTTCCCTTCTTCCTTGCTGAACTCCCTTCTCCTTCCTCCTCCTTTTCCTTTCTCTTCTCCCATGGAAACCTCACCTCTCCTCCTTCATTCCCTCCAAACACATCCTCCAAACCCAACGAAGATTCTTTTGAAAATCCGCCTCGGCTATTCGGCAAAATTCCTTCTTCCATATAAAAAATATCCTCTACAGACCCTTTTTCAACCATGCCCTCATCTTCTTTCATCCTTTTACTCACATTATTTTCATCCTTCACGTACCCAAATTTCTTCAATTTCTCAACAATCCTCTCCATTGTACTACCTCCACTATCAACTTGCTCACTATCACTACTTTGATAATCAGAATCTAATATGGCTTTTGGTGTTTTCGGCCGATTCTGTTTCTGGGTTTCATTCCATTTATCTATCCAATTGCTAAAGCATACTATCCTGCCGTAATTACATGGGGAAATGGGTTTGCTTGGGCTAAAGAAATTAGACCTTCCAATTGGGTTTTGTTCAGAAACTAAACTGGAAGTGATAGTAATCTGGGTTGTATATAAAGTGTGTTTTTTTAATGGAAAAGAAGCACTGTACCTGGAGAGATAGATTTGAGAGCCATGGAATGTTGAGAAGGAGCTTTGAAATGAATCAAGGAAGGTTAGTGGGTGGAACTGCCGACTGGGAAGAAGAGCCATCGCTTATTCGAAAGCCAAACTGCATGAAGCTTAGAGATTAAAAACCGATAGACTGTACATAAATTTTTTATTTTTTTAAAAAAAATTTGTGAGACTTTGGTGAGATTTTTCTAAGATTTATCAGTGGCCGTCTCTGGCTGCTTAAGCGAAAAGACGAGGTTTATCCGTGGCGGAGGAATAATATCCTTTGGGAATGTTTGGATACACGAATAATTCATGCTCGGATTCCAACGTGGCATTATCTGTCAAAATAAATATCAGCCTATTCCAAGGATGGATAGAGATTTCGAAGTTTCCAAACAGACCTTTTCATTAAGGCCGAAAAGCCCGAAGCTATACCGTCGTCTTCTTCTGCATACAAAGAGCAAGCAAACAGAGAGTGAGAGAGACTCCGGAAGCTTCGTCCGAATCGTCCCTGTCGCCGCTAGCAAGTTGAAACCAGGTTCTTTCTCCTTTTTGAACCTTTTATTTATGCAAGAACCCTTCTTTTTCTTCTTTATCAGGTTTGACTTGTGATATTGCCCATTTTAGGGCTTTTACAGTAGGTAGTTAATTGAATTTCTCTATCTGCAATGCCAATGGTGAATGAACTCTTAGGTCTCTTCTTCTTCCTTTTTACGTACCATTTTCTACCTATCTTTGACGCTTACTTCACCACATATCCCACAAAATGTGATTACTTCTGATTGAATAGGTTAATTTTTTGAAAACTTGGTAATTGAATGTGTAGAACACACTCAAACCTAAATAGGTTTTGGAATTGCATTGTATGGTCCTTGTAAAATTCGCAATCATCAATGACCAGATAACTGGGCTTCTCTTCAGTCTGTGATGCTTCTCGTTTATTGATTTCTATAACAATGCGATTCATCAACGATCCATAGATTTTCTTTGTATGAATCATTTTGAATGTCTTACTGTATGTCTGGTTTGATTCTCGGCCAAAGTTTGTTTTCAGCAGTCATAAATTCGGTAAGGATTGCCATTTTTTCTTTTCAAATCCTTCAATTAAACCATAAATTGTTATGTGAACCAGCTTCACTTTCCTCACATCACTCTTTCATTAATGATCCAGACTTTCTTCTTGTTTATATGTCAGGTTGACAAGTCGGAAAAATATGTTTCTTAAAGTACAGTTGACATGGAACGTCATCATTCCAGCCGAAAACCTAGATGCAAAAGGGCTGATGCTCCAGCGGGCAATCATAACAAGTCTCATGAGCAATTTTGCTGAAAAGAGAGCAACAAAAGATCTGGGTTACTTCCTTGCAGTTACTACCCTTGAAAGCATCGGAGAAGGCAAAGTCAGACAGCACAGAGGGGACGTGCTCTTTCCCGTTGTTTTCACTGGCATCACCTTCAAGCTTTTCCGGGGAGAGATCCTTGAAGGGGTTGTCCACAAGGTGATGAAGCATGGCGTTTTCTTGAGATGTGGGCCCCTGGAGAACTTGTACCTCTCCTCTCATAAAATGCCCGATTACCGTTTTGTCACAGGGGAGAATCCTGTCTTCTTGAGCGAGAAGCAGTCCAAGATCGAAAAGGAAGTTGTTGTCCGGTTCACTGTGATCGGGACCAAGTGGATGGAGGCGGAAAGGGAGTTACAGGCCTTGGTTAGTCTCGAGGGGGATTATTTGGGGCCTGTTTCTTAATAGAGGCTTATGTATGCATATGTTATGGATGTGTTTTGGAAGACATGTTTAGCCCTTCGAACTTTCCTTTTGTTAACTTGGGACTTTGCATCTTGTAATTAGCAAAAACTACCCCTTAGCATGCCTGTGCTTTGCTTTTGTTCTGTGACTTGATCCAATTAGTAATTCATTTTGGAAATTAGAGAGTGATTGGTCAAACAACCTTATCTCAGTTATTACATTACAAACTACAAAACAAGGCACTTGGATCCTAAACAAACGATTAAAGGATAAACAGACAGTTTAGTTTAGATGTTAAGGTGATGTTTGGTTTCATTTCTTGGATGGGAATGGAATCAAAATTAATTCCAAATCATTTGTTTGGTTGGATTCTTACTTGTGTTAAGAATGAAAATGATTCTTTGACCGTGTTAAAAATTCATTCCCTCGTTCTCACTACAAATTTAGGGTGATCCCAAAAAAATTATTTGTTTCAATAATTTTGAAAGCAATTTTCATACAAACTTACAAACAAATTCAAGATGGTGAAAAAATAGCTTTTAGAATACGTATTCGTACCTATTTGAAATCTCCATTCCATATTTTCTAACCACTAATATTATAATATTAAAGTTTATTTGAGTCAAATATTTTGTTTAGTTTGGGCTTCTTCTAGACGGTCGGTAACTTAACCCGTCGAACCACTGCCATCGGTCAAACTCGTCACTGGGTTGGCTCCATTTTAGCTTAAAAGGGAAAAAGGTTGACTGGTCTGCTTGGCAAATTTTTTACTCCAGTTTGCTTCGTCTCGCTTCACTCCGATTCTTCTACATCTCCGGCTCTAACTAACTATGGCTTCCACGGAATTCGCTTCCCGCCTCAAGGAAGCCGGCCAATCGGTCATCGCCACCCGTCGCCCGTGGAGGGAACTCCTAGACCTAACTGCCCTCAGTCTTCCCCTTTCTTTCTCCGACGCCACGACCCGAATCACTCAGAATCTGACCCGATTTCTCTTCAACTACACCCTCCTCGTCTTGCTTGTCCTCTTCCTCAGCCTTATCTTCCATCCATTGTCCATGATCGTCTTCCTGCTCGTCTTCGTCGCGTGGTATTTCCTCTACTTCTCTCGCGACGAACCAGTTAGGGTTTTAGGTTTTCTCCTCGACGATCGCGTTCTGGTAGTTTCTCTTGGTCTGGTTACGATTGTGGCTCTTGTTTTCACTCGAGTCTGGGCCAACGTCTTCGCTTCGCTCGCGATCGGAGCTTTCCTGGTCTGCCTCCACGCCGCCTTTAGGGGAACAGAGGATCTTGTAGGGGATGATCAGGAATCTCCGTATGGAGCTTTGCTCTCCGACAGCCCTAGAGGCGCTTACGCTGGTATTTGATATTTCGTATATTTCTGCAAAATCATTTAGACATTTGATAAATTGTCATCTTCTCTTCATTATCTTTTTTAGCCGGCTTACAAATTAGAATTGTTAGCTAAAATTATGAAATGTGGATTGCCAGGAGGACGATGACCCAAATGAAAAACATGAAATTTTACTCTCTTTATTTAGTGCATCTTGATTTTGGTTTCTCTCATTGCTGCTGCCTCATACCTTGATTGAGCTGGAGATTTTACCCAGTAAAGTTTGAAAAACACATTATAGACTGAATCAGAGTTTACATGACTTCTATTTCAAGATCCAACCTAGCCTCTGAATCTAGCATAAGCAACTATTCCAATTAATACAAGAGCACAAAACACCCCTGCATAGATGACCACCTGCCAATATATTCAAAAGGGCAAAGAGTTATTTCGACACATTGCCCGGTTAAGCTCCATGGATACAGAAAATCTTATAGCATACGGAAAAATAACATGTCATGCTTACCCTTTAGAACATGTAACTATGGTCAGTATTCCAAGCGTAGGGAATATTCATGCCAAATATCGCCCCCACCAGATAATAAATAGTCAAAGCCATAGTTCCTGCACTCAGGAATAACTCCAACTGCATCATCAATACATAGTAGCAGAGGATTAAGGAGTCGACAAACCTGCGAAAACAATGAATCAAATGAAGTGGCTCGAGTTGAGGGAAGACAATAGAACCTGAATGAGCTGATTTCTATGATTATCTAGCTGCAAGTCAACGGAAACGTTTGACTACTTGGTATAATAACACTTGATAGATAGAGATACAGAGTAGATAGGATACTTGTTCTTGATACAGCACCTGAATGGTGAGATAATCTTCTGTCATCGATGTATTCCCGCAACTACAAACGTTTTATGAGAGTAATTAGAAGGGTAATTGTAATTAAGCATTGATGAATCCACTTAACATAGTACACAACATACCGTGGCTAACATGTTCAATGTGCCATCAATTTGCATAAAGTAAGACTGCAACCAAACAGTGTTCACAGTTTTAGACTGCTGATTTTGAAAAAGGGATCATTTTATAGTAATAGTAAAATAAGAGTTAGACAGAGATGACCTCCAGTAACATCTCAAGCTCATCAACATCATTTTCATCTCCATGAAAAGTAAACATACTTGTTCTACTAGCTCTTGAAATCTTTGGAGCTATAGGTGAGTGAAAAAGAACATTTCCGGCACCAAAACCTCTCAGCAGAGGAGATGCTGCGGCAACCTTTCTCGACAAGTAAAGCTCCGCCGTATCATCATCATCTTCCAGTAACTGACCAACTGTTCAAGTTCATCTCTCACCTGTGGTAATATTAAGTGTAATTTAATTCAGACATATACAGAGAAATCTAATTGTTATTTAGAAGTGAGATTGTACATTCTGTAATACCTTTTGAACGCGAGCATTCATTCTGTTCATTGCACTCTTCAGCTTTCGAACACTTTCCAAGTTACGACCACTCACCTGCATATCACATTTTTAAGCGTTAAGAAAAGTAAAAACAGATGAGTAATATTCACATTCCAATTATGGAATCTCTATTGGTAAGTATACCATGGAGGTAAGCTCGTCCAGGGCCAGATATGGTGCAGTCTAAAGTTCTGTTGTCCGAGCAGCAAGAAAACTACAAATGGCTTCCAAAGCTATCTCTAGTACACCGGAACTCGAATGGAGATTCTTCAATATATTTCATAACATGTTTCATCTCAAATGGTACGATCCACTTTGAAATGATTAAGTAATTAATGATGAGAATGACGTTAGCAATTACCATCTTCTTCGGCAGCTTCGACGTCATTTCCGTCCTTGCCATGTTCTTTATTTTGAACCTGGTACACGCTAATGGGGGGGCAATCGCCTTTGGAGCTCCTCTACCACAGGGATCATATGTTCATCCGTCGGGTCTCGAAGCAATACCTACTTATATTCTCAACATACAGTTGGTACGAAAAATAATAAATTGAATTGAATTCGAATTTGTTCGTACTAGGAAACAGAACATAATGTAACTGTTAAAGAACCTCTTCGGAAGTTATAATTGCCTTTATGTGCTGAAAACATTCACGTGCAAAAACCAAACAAACAGGCAAATCAGCTGTAAAAATTGTCGTGAATATTAAAAAAGACTCGTCATGATATGTTCAAATGATATAATCACCTCCAAGTTAAGAACAATGACCTTCTCACGTCCGGGAATGGTCGATGGGTAAGAGAGATATGGGTCGAGGATCCGAAGATCCTGGGCGTGAATTTGGACCCGCTGCATGATGGCATGGTTGTCGATATCGAGAGCTGTGGCTTGACCCGTACAATCTAGAAGGATCCAAGTATCCAACTCTGAGACGAGTGAGTCTTCTTCTTATTCACGGTCACATTGGTCTGACCTCCGCCACCCCCATCTTCTCTAACCATCCCCGGCCAATACACCCTCCTCACTTCCACAATTAATTTAAACCATGTACTCAGAAATTCTTATTCGGAGCAATGTGTTAATGTCTTTACACTGTGTAAAAGAGAAAGAAAGCATGTTCTCAGGGGTCTCGATCGAGATCATTCTATGACCGCATGCCCGCCCACAGGTTTTTTTTTTTTTTTTTTTTTTTTGGCATGATCAAGTTGGAAAAATCATTTCCTTCCTAGGAACGACATGTCGTTTTATCTTATAAGAAGAAAAGCACGAATACAAAAAACTTGGAAAAAGCAATTAATGAATGTCATCGAATACAAAAAAACTTTAATTACTGTTAGATCCAAGAAATCCTTAGGATATAATTAATTTAGTTAATTAATAACATCTAAATAGAGTAATAGACCCTATAATCATTAAAATGGAACCAAATGAAGTTAGACAGGCTGGGTCTGTACTAGGACAACAAACCGAAACACCATAAAACTAATGGCCATGATCCGATGGCCCATTAGACATGCACATGCTCTTGTAGCCCCCCTCCCTCATCACTAGGTCCGTGAATCCCGTGGATTTCATTACCAACTATTGCACCCTTTATCTCATAACAACCACGGGCGGAGCCAGGTGGGGGCTGTAGCCCCGCCTGCTCCTGGGGGGGAAAAAAAAAGAATATGTATATTTTTGAAACTTTTTAAACTATGGAGGTAAAATTGTAATTGTTTTCATTTTATTAGGGTTAAATTAATATTTTTTAATTTTTTATGGGTAAATTTATAATTTACTTTTACTTACATTCTTCCTCTACCAGACATCTCCAGTCTCCTTCCTCCTTTTTCCTCTTCATCTTCTTCTTCTCTTCTTCTCTCCTCCACCGTGAGTCCGCCGTTCCTCTTCTTCTTCTTCTTCCATTATCCGGCTGTTCTGAGCATTCTCCATGGTAATTGGTGAATAGTTATCATTGGCGTGCTCTAATTTTTTGCCCCTTTGTATGTCCCAAGTAATCACTTTTTCTAATAATTGGAAGACTGTTGTTCCAAGTTCAAGCTTTTTTTTACTGTTATTATATTTTTTGAAATCTTGTACGAGTGAATGACTCTTAAGCCTCTAAAATCAATAGAGATTTATGTTTAAGACAAGGAGAAGTAACTTGGGAATCTGAATGGATTATGGTATTGTAGATAACTTGGCTTTCAAAATCATCTACAGAATTAGAGCATGTAAGATCTTATAGATAGTTGCAATCTTTGCTTTATTAGAAGAAGGGAATTAGAAAAGAATCATTTGTTCAATAGTTTGGTTAATTGGTTACTACCTTACTTTCAGCTTTTGTATTAGGAGTATATATTATCATACGATTATGTACATATTCGTTGTATTGATCGCACTGAGTTTGAGTACTTGTCAAGTAACTCATTAAAAATAATTAATGACTCGAAATTTATATATGGAAGGGCTTGTAGTCTCAAATTTGTATTTGTGTTTTATTTTTATTAGATATTTGATCGAGTTAGTAATGATTTGGATTAACAAAAGAATGGTTATAATTTTTGAAGTGTATGGAAATATATTTGTAATTGTTATTGTGAAACTGAAATCGAAGATTGTGAAGAACCATTTGAGTAACCGAATGGAAGATGATCGAATCAAATCGTTTAGTTACTTATATATTTTTGTAACGGTTGAAAATGAACTCAGTTTGCAACGGTTTCAGAATATACATATTGGTAAGGAAAGATTATGAATACTTTATGTTTTTGTTATTTTTATTTCAGCTTAATGTTTTGTATAATCACTTTTCAAATTTTTGGAAGCTGTAATACTTTACTTTGAATTATGAGTGCAGGACTAAAATTTGTATACATGCTTTGGAATAAGATGTGTTGATTAAGCAGGCCCATTGAACTTTATTATAATTAGTAACAGTAATGATATTACAAGCCAAGCATTAAAAAAAAAAAAGAAAAAAAAGGTAGGAGTAATTAATCAGGTTTATTACATCTTTGTTCCATTACAAATCTTCAAATCTACATATGATCAAATAAAAAACACAAACACAATCAGATTAGAAAGATCGATGAGTGATGTAACTGATCCAGTACTCGATCTGATCAGCTTCTGTTCTTGCATTTCTCCATGGCTCTTGGCGCTAGGTTCAACAAAAATATAACATCAAGTTAATTTATGAATCATATAATATGCATCATAAATATCTTATGATCAAATTACGTACCAAGTCCAATAGCTTCTGATCCTTTCATGATTCGCAAACGCTTGCATGAATCAACAAACATCCTGAAAAGAAAAATAAATAGTTCATTTTGTTAGTGTTCTAACTAATAGTTTACGCGGGTTTAGAGAATTAGCGAAAAAGCTTGATCGGTCGCTTACTCCCACGGAACATCGCCGACGAGCATCCAATCGCCATCCTTGTCTTCATAAGTAGGCACATACTCAGAGCTGTTCAGAACATCCATCAACTTGCTCTCATTCATGAAGTCTATCATTACTTGGGACCCATACTTACCTTCACAGGAAACTATATATTAATTAAAAAGTTTAAATAAATATTAGCTGGTTAGTACTTAGTAGTAATTAATATAATATATATCATAATGAACCTGTGGGGAAAGAGCTAAACATCTTGGCCAAAGCAGCAGACAGATCTTGGTAGCTCTTGTACATCTTCAAGTCAACCTTACGAAGATAAGGAGCCCCCCATCCATGCAAACCTTAACAAACGCAGCAGCAGCAGTAGAAGCAGCACTAGTATTACTATTACTGCTTGTAATACCACTACTCTTATTGTTATCACTGACTGTGTTCTTCTGGCCGGCGGCCATTATGTTCTTTCTGTACGATCTCACTGGTGGCCACCCCACTACTTGTGCCCTATATATCATATTATACGTTGATTGATCTCATTAATTATTAAGACTAAAAATGAACGAATAAAGAGAAAACTTACTTTGAAGGGGGCTTGGCAGGATTAGGATTAGTGTTTTTGATATTATCATTGAGATTCATCACCACTTGATGATCTCCGTTAGCCTCCTTAGATTGGAGATTGAGTTTAAGATCGACCGTCTCGGAGAAGCCCCTCTTTCCTGTACATTTCATAGTACTATTGATCTCAAGCTCCACCGCTGTGCCGACACTGCCGCCACCGGGCAAACCGAGACATAGCTCGGTTTCCTTCAAGTTGAGGCTAAAATCATGACGATCACGCTGTTCTATGCTCATCATGATTGATTAGACCTTGATTGCCAGCTGAACTCCACTTTATTTTCTCTCTAGATGTGTTTAATTATTAAATTGCTAGCAAGCTTTATGAGCGATATTCTCCTTTGCTTCTTGATATGTTTCTTGTTGAATCTTTTCTTTCTTGTTCTAGTGATTGACTGCTTGTTATACTATTACTTTTAGGTTTGTTTGCCTTTTAGCTGTACACCAGGCCTGTCACCCCCTCAATAATATAACTTTTTGAGGAGTTATTGATATCATGTGCATGCATGTGTATTGAATATTGGGTTTCTGACTAATGGAATGATGATACGTGGAGAAACCTGGGACGTTGATCTTGGGGGGGGAGACAGATCAAATGATCAATCATGCCATTTTCCTGATATTGTTTTGCCTGACGCATTTTGGATATGGCGGGAGTGGCTAGCTAACATGGATTTGACTCCAGTAATTTTTCATTCTATAGTTCTTCTTAAATAATCAGAGTCGACTATCACATGAAAAGGCACTCATACTATTCAGGTAAAATGTGCTAATCAACTAACGCCTAATTGGTTAATCACATATTTAACAATATAAGTAAGGACTAATGATACTTTGCAAGTTAGGGGAAAGAAAACACACAAAATTATACCATTCTAGTTACTATTACATAAGGGATCTGTAACAATAATTTATTGATTATCTTAAAATTTTGAATTATTTTAATAATATTATCTATTATTAAAATTTTTTTAATCCTCTCAAGCTCCTAAAGATCCAAATAGGAGTAGGTCATGCACATAAAAATAAATGATAAATAAGAGAAAAAAATATATATTATATAATAAATAACAAAAAAATAATAAATAAATATGATTGAAATTCAAAATTTATATTTTAATATTATATTAAATTATCGATTTTTTAATTGGAAGTATTAAAACTAAGCTCAACTATATTGTAAAAATCTCTTAACACGTAAGATATGAAATGGGTGGCAGAATATAATGCATGCAGGCTGCAGCAAGCAAGCAAGCTAGCTAGGGATGAAGAACGAAGATAAAAAATGGGAGGTTTCGACATGGTCGTTGAGATTTGAGGGATGAGGATTGGGTTCAAAGACTTATTAGGGCATATGTCTACGGTCGTAAATTTAAGACAAGTCACATCCCTAACACAGAAACAAACACTTGGAACATAGCATTAGCATCATGCATTGCCTGCCCCGCTTGCCTTGTCACCTTCCCCATTTTTTCTGGCCTTTTCCTTTCGTAATAACTTCTTCTTGCACGTACGATTACGAAAGAACCCAATATTTAAGCGATAATCATGTCATGATCATCACAACAAGCATCTACTCGATAGCCAGCTTTTCTTCATCATCTTTTTGACACGATCGGATTTAGGGCTGTCAAACTCAAATAAATAAGAATCCAAGCTAGCTAAACTCCGAATCTACTTACTATTTTGTTCCTAGTTCTAAGAGAAAGTGACTTCTATCCGTCTTGTAATCACAGGCTTAAGTAACTAGTCCTTTTCCGCTTTCATGAACTACATGGTAAAGTGACTTCGATCTAAATTAATACTATAATAAGTGTCACTTTCATAAATATCTAGCACGTATCGTGACATTCTAAAACGGGAAAAGTAAAGAAGGAACAAAGCAAAGCAGATTGATGCTAGAAAAAAAGAAGTTGAGAGCAGATTAACTACAATATAATTACGCGCAATAATTGAGTAGCTAGACTGCAACTTGATTAATCATTATCACTAATCTAGTCTATTACGTGGGTCGTACGTGAATAGGGAAAATATATATGAGAATCTTCACCCATTATTACCAATATTCCAAATGTTGGCAAGACTTGAGACATTGTGGGGCAGCAGCCAAGCCACTACTATTCTAGAACTCCGAAATGTTTATTACATACACTGTATATTAGTGAAAATTTAACTGATTAATTATTTATAAATTTAATGTGATATATAATATAATAATATAAAAATAATATATATAATTAAAATAAATTAAATAACTGTAAATATAATAATTCAAACAAAAATTTATCTTCCCAATAGTACTGAGTACTTATCTACTTCTCTTGTTCCGAGATTGTTGATGTAGAAATTAGAATCCTCTCCAACAGTATATTCCCGAGGTCACCGGAATTGTTACCGTCGAAATCTCTCTGACATTCGGATTAGACTTTAATTAAGAGAGTATAAACATCCCTATATTTTATCTGTAGTTTGTTGCCCAAGAAAGAGGAAACATCTTTTTGACTTTTTTTTTTTTTTTGGTGATTTAAAGAAAAAACAGAATCAAACATCATATTGCGAATATCGTGCTAAAAAACTCATTAGCAATTATTATATTCCTCTTTCCAACAAGAAAGCTTGCACCGACTCGATATGGGCTGAAGTGATATTTCATGTGGGCTCTAAAATGGATCTGAGCCCAGGTTATTGTCCAATTGTTTTAAAGCCCATATCAAGTTGGATTTGGTAAACAAGAAGATCTGGAGAATGACAAAGTAGGGGGCCATAATGGGTGGGTCCCATCTTCTTGCAAGCATTAACTATTAAGCAATAAGCAGATGATAAGAGGCACGAATGGTGTCGGATGCATCGACGTGGGCTTGGTTTAGCCCAACTAACGGAGGGAACAGATCCGGGTTGATAGGCGGGAAGATGAATGATTTTTATGCCGTGTCTTTTAGAGCTGCTGCCAGCGAGGCAGGTCAGAGTTTTCTGCTTTCCAGATATTATTATCGGTCGTGACCCACCAAATAATAAATAAAAAAAAAAGAAAAATGGGACCCACGCGTTATATAATCAAGCGCACTCGGAGAGTTGGAGAGAAACGTATCACCGTCACACGTGGACCGTAAGAACTTTTGTATTTGAAGCTTCCGAATCACGGAATGCAGGAAGTGATGGAATCGGTCTTCTGTTGTCAGGGAACAGAAGCCCCCACGCGCTATCCCGTCTATGGTCCCACAACACAAAACATTTTCAACTCCCCACGGAAAGGTTAACTCCCAAGTTCCAACCTTTGTTTTTTCTTTCTTTTGCAATAAAATATTAAAATATTTATAAAACATTATTAAAAAAAAAGAAAAAAAAGAATTAGAGTTGTTGGCCATTGAATAATAAATTTATTATTATTATTATTATTTTTTTAATCTTTTTCTTTTTAATCATAACTTTCTTTAATAATTAAATATACACTACTTTATTTTTAAGGATAAAAGTGGAAAAACAAAAAAGACAGAGCATCTCTACCAGAAAGCATATTCAAAATGGTAAAAGGTTAAAAGCTAAGCAAATGGAGAGAATAAAGACATGTTTATTGAAGACAATTTCTTAGTGTCTACGTTATTACAGATTTTCTCCGACCGTATTACGTCGGTGATACTATAAGAACTTTAAAAATGTGTTAAAAGAAAGTAAATTATCGGAGGATGACGGTCGAATTAGATTAAATAATTTTTTTAATAGAGAGATTGAATTAGATTTATTGTAGTAGGATAGAGATCAGATGAGATTATATCCTACTTTTTTTTTTTATTTGTATTTTATAAGTAGTATTAAATGTAAATAAGTTTTTTTGTAGAGAAATATTGATATGTTTAATTGAAGATTATATATTTTAAAAATATATTTTTTTTAAAGAAATAATTACTAAAAAAGTCAACTATTATTAAAAAAAAAATTAATTGAAACTTTCATTTAGGAAAATAATATATATTAATATCTTTAAAAAGAAAATTCTAATAAATATAATTAATTGATTGAATTAGTTTTTTTTTGTTTGTATTTAATAGTAATTTAAGGAAATAAATAATGAAAAATCATATATATATACCATTCCTATATGTCAGATCTAATCAAAATCTCTCATTCCATATATTCATGAGTCTTTTTACTATTTTTTCTATTCAAAATCAATTTTTTTTTAAAGTAGTATATAGTATAAATAAATACATAGATTAAAAAAATAAAAATAAATAATAAATAAATATATATATATATATATATATATATATATATAGAAAAACCCCGCACCAGCCGGAGACAAATTTAAAAGTCCAGGCAGATGTCGGTCCCACATGGCCATGGCTACCCGGAGTATGAAACGGTCATGTGGAGCCCGCTTTCACATGGGGATGCTTCCTGCGGAGCAGATCTCGACCGTCGGATGGAAGGCTTAAGATGTTCCATATGGGCGGCTGAGCTTGTCGCAGGCTTGTCTCCAAAGAGAGAGGCAATCTGCCTCAAAGCTGATTCTTTGCAACCGACACCCAACCTCGCCTTTGTCCTTAATACATGCCTCTCAATCGCTTTCACTAAAGAAAACTAATACCCGTCTTTTCCTTCTACCCCCTTTCATATTATTATAAGATACAAATCATCTTCTTCCTCGTCTCAACTTCATTCATTTTCCTTTTTCTTTCTGAAAACCCTAAATATCATATATACCCATATCTGCAAGCGGGAAGATCAAGAGCAAATTCTCCAAGGATAAGGTTGAAGATAATCATAAGACGGAAATGGAAAGTAAGGCGGCTTATGAGAATGATTTGAACCTCAAGGCAACTGAGCTAAGGCTGGGGTTACCTGGAATCGACGAAAGAGAAGATCAATCTGTTACTTCTGTTGCTAGAAACAGCAACAACAACAACTACAACAAGCGATCGTTGCCTTCGGAAGCTAATCAGAAGTGTACTGGATCCACGGCTTCTTCTCCTAACCAGGAATCTGCCCCTCCTCCTTCCAAGTAAGCCAAGATGTTTGTTATTCCTTGCAATATGTAACTACGTTAGCTAGGGTTGTCTCTTCATCTAGATTTTTAGGGATGCGCAGTACAAATTAGGATTTTAGTAGGATTCAGATCTTAATTTAGTAAAAATTCTTTGGCCAAAAAAAAAAAAAAATAGAAGTAAATATTGGGGAGGGCTTTATGGTCGAAATTTTCTGTTAACTCATTGAATTAACTATTCTGCTTAAAAATGATAGGGCACAAATTGTGGGGTGGCCTCCAGTTCGATCTTTTAGGAAAAACAGCCTTCAGGCGAAGAAGATAGAGGCCGAAAGCTCTGGAATTTATGTTAAAGTAAGCATGGATGGAGCTCCTTACCTCAGAAAAATTGACCTCAGCGTTTACAAAGCTTATCCTGAGCTCCTCAAGGCCTTAGAGGACATGTTTAAATTCAAAATTGGTAAGAAAAATCAGCCATTAACTATTAATGCTTTCAGCTTATTTACATGTTTGATTCATTTTCTGATGACCCTTTTTTAAAAATCCAATTTCCAGGTGAATACTCTGAGCGTGAAGGCTATCAAGGATCAGAATATGCACCCACTTATGAAGACAAAGATGGTGATTGGATGCTCGTTGGAGACGTTCCGTGGGAGTAAGCTCTCTCTCTTGCTAGAATATAGCTCTTTCTAATAGAGTAATTAAGTTTATATTTGTATTGGGGTTCAGTAAACTATACGAGTCTTATCTGTATATATGCTTGTTGCAGAATGTTCATATCATCTTGCAAGAGGTTAAGAATCATGAAAGGATCTGAAGCTAGAGGCTTGGGTTATGGTGTTTGAGAGATAGATCCATAAATTCTCAGAGCATGCCCATAATTTACCAGCAGAGTGGCAAAGATTTGTTTTCAGCTCTGGTTTTCGAAGAAGAAATCTTCGGATGGACCTGGACCTCGATTCTATAAATCAACAACCCTCTACATTGTTGGGATGAAGTATAGCAAGGAAAAAGTACCATGGATAGTGAAGGAGTGAAGTAAAAGTAGCTGCAGTTTCTTTATTGTTATTATTATTATTATTTTTCTCTTGAGAGTCTAGTTTGACAGCAAGATCTATTGTGGTTTGCCCTCATTTTGATTATGTATGTATGTTGCATTAGATGTTGCTTCAAATGATATATTGTATAAGGAAAAAGATTATTTATATTTATTCAAGTTTTTGGTTTAATGTATAATGAATGAATGATACAAACATTCATCATTTTTGCATCATTAATCTCAGGTTCTATTTCTGGGTTGTTAAGTTTAAGCTTGAAATCTAGCTTTGATGTATTTGAAACTAATTTTGTCATCAAATTAACCTAAAAATGTTAACATTCATATATTATCATATGGGCTTGAAGATGTAAGATTTAGCTGTTGAACAAAAGACTTGCAGATTAAAATAATAAAGGGTTAAAGAAAATTTTTTTTTTTGGAGGGTCAAAAAAGAGATGCTTAAAGTCTACTTGGATGTTTCAATTTTTGCTGACTTTCTTATAAATGTACAAGCAAATCAAAGAGAGATCCATTAGTAATTCTTATTATATCAAATCCGATCGAATTTCACTTTTATTGTCTCGTTTTATCCATTAGATAAAATAAAATTAGATCGATGGTAATAAGATTATCCCACGTGATCATTAAACTTAGGATATGTAAAAAATGCATCTCTACTTTATATTCTGTCTGCTTTATTTGTATATGTCTCCTAATAATACTAGTCTGTAAAGTAAATGTGATTAATTAAGCAAGAGATCAGATGAGATTTAGGAGGTGACACGATCTTATATATTATATATTTTCTGGCTTGCTTGCTGCTGCTTTAGAAAATTGTTCATCTTTTTTCTTTTCTTTTGTTTGGAAAGTTGTGTGTCATCTTGTCTGTTTTTGTACAGAAACAATTAATTAAATGAAGGTAATGCCATTATCTGACAATTGTAAACATGTCAGGGAATAGTAATTTCAGCCAGTAAGATGTTGTAATTTGATTAGATACAGTTTTCTGCAGAATTGAAGAACAGTAAACTTCCAACTTGATGAATACTAAATGATATTAGATCCTGCCTTTGAATCACCAGCTGCTTTGCAACGACTCTATAAAACCCCAGATTTAATGTTTAATAATTGAAGATAAAAACTATAATAATACTGTTACATTGGCCCAAAAAGAAGCTCAGGCTCTTCATGATGCGTCATCTCGAACCCGTAACCATAACATCAAAAAGAATCTTCAAGCTCCGACTATTCTTTCGTCGGATCAATTTTCAAACGAAGCACATTTGTTTCCTTCTTTCTTTCTTTCTTTCAAGTTTATAAAATCCACATGTAGATGTTAGAGATGAGGTCTTCTTCTGTTGTGAGAAATTCGGAACTTTGAATATGACTTCAGTTTACCGCCAAAATCCTAGAGGTCTGAGATTAAACTTGAGGTGGATCCTTCTTGAGTCCATCTTCTCTCTGGTCATTCTCATCCCCGGATAAGGAATGACCGGAACTTTGTTTTTGAACTAACACCACTGAATGTGTCTCTACAGACGCTGTTTCTTTTTTGTCAACAGACTCGTCCTTGTTCATCATATCAGTTGAAGGAAGATATGTTATCCCAAACTTCTGCCCGTGGGTGAGTCCCGGGCAGACTCCCTGTGGGTTGACCCATTAAAAACAAAATCGATATGCAAGTACAATTCCAATTGGTTGGTTAAATGAAGGCCTACTAACCTTGATTAACCCAGATGGAGAGGTTGACTTGAGAAAAGCAGATCCAAATGGATATCTGACCAGATCTTGTCCTCCATATGATCGACTATCATTTGTTTCTTGAAGCTCAGCTGAAGATTCTAATCTATGAGATTCCTGTTCGATGCCACTACTTTTACAATAAGATCCGAGATATGAACAATGTTCTTGCACTAGGGATATCTGAGGGGTTGAGGGAAGCAAGTGGCCTTCAGTGGTAAAAACATACCTGTTTTTTATTTCGAGAGAAATTTTGTAACACAGTGAAAGATAATAAACCCCAAGTTAATGGTAAAATTTTTCATTGAAAGTAAAATATGGAAAGTACAAAGGGGCTTACTTGTATGGTCCATTTTCAACAAGATTATCTGGACCCGCGGCTAAATCAAAGAGAAGCCACAAGTATTTAACCTAATTGCAATGAACAAGTAACCCAATCATATCTCTGTTTTCAAAGCTTGTATTGAAGTTGATCTAAGAAACCCATGTTAATTTTCATGAATTTTACCGTTTCAGCCAGGAAGAAGCTTTCCATGTGATCTTCTTGGTTGTGAAGTTCAACATCTGATATATGACAATATCCACAAGGGCATCGGGCCCCATACTGCAAACTGGTGACAAAGTCCCGTCCAGCATCTAGATATCTAATAACAACATTCTTTAGACATGGATTCAATACCAAGGAAATTGGAAAAAAAAAAATATTTACACAAAAATAATAACACTCAAATTTTGGAAAAAAGGAGAGGGAAGAGGGTGTCTATATTAGCTGAACCATGTATGAAATCACCTGGGATCTCGAGTGGCTTTGTAGAGCCAATATGTGCTCTCCATCAGCTCAGGACGAAGAGGATAACTTTTCTGCCCATTCTGAATATAAATGAAGTATTAAGATATAACTACTAAGAAAAAGTTGATATATCATCCTTGGAAAAACTACGTGCATTATTTTACTATATTTGAGATACCTGAACACTGAGTGAAGCAAGATTAAAACCCTCTGGAGTGAATCCGTATCTCTTCCAGACACTGAAGAAGGCTGTGTGTGTTCGAATTGCAGGATCAACATCCCCTGCTAAAACCTTGCAAAACAATGTATCCATTCAGTTATAGAAAATAAACTTCATTCGATGTAGAATAAAACAGTAATTCTCAAAACCTGAAGCCCTGGCCAGAAAGCCTGCAAACTGTTAAATAATGGCCAGACAATTGCTGCAGAATCCATGTTTACTTCAACATACCTACAAGCATAAATCAAAGTATCTTGTTGCAATAAAGAGAAAATTGTGAATAATAGATCTCACAGAATAATTGGGCCAATTCACGTAGTGCATAATAGCCACAAGCCTTTACCAAGGATCGTTATAAAGATAATGCATGGCAGCCCCATAGGCTTCTTGAAATATGAAGAGATACTCTTCCTCTCCAAACAACAGATAAGCCTGACATGAAAATTTTTGAATTATTATGCCATGAAAAATAACTAATAAAAAGTTAATGTAAAGCTTATGTTACTAACCTTGAGGAGATACTCATAGAAAGAATCAATACTGGTACCTATTCCAGCATCCTGCAACATAGGAAAGTAAATTTTCCATTAGGTGGTACCATATGGGCGAACAGCTTAACAGTTCAGAAGAACAATTCAAAGATTTTTCAGATATAATGCAAAGAAGAGGGAAATCAAACAAAACAAAACACACTACAGTCCAATTATATGAGAAGGAATGTTACCTTCTGTGTCCATTCACCGGTAAATACATTGATATGTGCACCAACTAAATTGAGCTTTGAACGACGTGCCCAAAGTCCTCTCACAGCATTCTTGGTTACTTGCTCAAAAACTGCAAGGTAGCAATTGAGGTAAAGAAGAGAGGAGAGTATGGTGCATTGGTTTATGACAATTATCACAATCTGTACAAATTGATTAGTAAGACTCACTAGGATCATTTGTCAAACGACTAAGAATTCCAAATTCCAAAGTCAAGGTCCCTCCACCAGCCGTGGATGTTATCTGAGGATCATAAATTGGAATCAAACACACCGACAATGATAAAATACTGAAAATAAAGAGCTACTAGTTAAAATATGGCGAGTTAATCATCTAGTTTTTTTTCCTTGTAATATGTATAAGTGATTAACTGCTGAAGAACTTGAAATTAAACAGAAAAAAAAAACCAGAACATATAGAAGGAAGTGCAGAGAAACTTTGCCTTGCTTTCATGTTCATCAACTCCATACAACAGGTTGACAGATCCAAATGGAATTCCTGCATTATACAGTAAAATTGTAGGGCAAACTAATGCACCCTCTATAGCAATACGATAACTTGCAATTGATGTTCTGTATTATCCGTACAAGAAATGACAAAGTGATGAAACCTGTAGGAGTGTCAAATGCAGGTAGCAATCTCCTAGCGAGATCTTCAGCCAAGTTAAGCAGTTGATTCTCATAGGATGGAATTCTCATTCCCTAAAATTAAAAAAAAAAAGTTGGAAGATCTAATGGATCTTACTAATCAAGTGTATCTTCTCCTTTATTTCCCTAAAGCAAACAAGACTCACATGGGAAATGAAACTAACAGCAAATAATTATAATAATACCGTTGCATAATCACTTGCAATAAGATGTGCAGAAAGTAAGCCACCAAGAACCCGGATGGTTGTCTCAAAAACAGATACTGTCTTATTCTGCAAAGTTATTATAGAAAGTTAAAGAACATGCACATTTATTTAGATCAAATGCGGGAGCACCTCTACCTGGATCTTTTATGACTTTCTTTCAAATTCAAGTCACCAAACCCCCTGGTTATTTCCCTCCCCTTAATTGTTTTAAGGATTAAAACTAAAAAAAGAAAAAGGAAAATCAAGACCAACAGTTGCAATGAAAGTGCAGTACTCACTATATCAAACCGAATATTTTTACCAATCCATTCAACAGAGGTGGCAAAACATTCTCGATCACCGAGCAGTGCTAGGGTGTCCAAGGAATCAATCTATGAATATGACAAGATGGAAGTGAATTAGTACTGAACTCTATATGAGTAAAAAAATCTACAGCAAAATAAATAAGAATATAGAACCAATAGCAAAATGATTTATGCTTACCAAAGTTAAGGCATAACCACCAAGTGTATCTTCTCCTTTACATGACATAGGTCTTAATTCATCGAGTGGAAAAGCATTATCCATGTATCCATTGAAAGCATGATAAAACATGCCCCGCACCTGCATAGACCGAACATCTAATGCTTTAACTACAGAAACAAAATTTCTTTAACACAAGCCGGGCCTTGCACCCATACTCATTATCAAAGATTGATTTTTGAACACAATACTGCTTTAAGACATATTAGGTTTTATCAGGACGTGTTCCGGATGGGGTTTTGAAGCTGAATTCTAACTTCCATTATAAGTATTGAGAATCCGAAAGGCATAAAATTGCTCCAGTTGGTAGAAATCACCAATTGCATAGCCACTGAAATATTTAACGCAGTCTAACTTAGCGAATAGCAGAATCGGGTTAGCAAGGTGACAAAGAATGAATACAGATAAGTTTTCCCATTGCTCCATCCGTAATAAAGTTCCGGCACAAAGTAAGATACAGAGAATTCAGAATTACCTCATCTCTGAGCTGCCTGGCTTCCTGAGAAGTGACACCGTCGGCGAGAATCTTGCGCATGAAGCTAGTTGAAGAAAACGAGAGCGAGAGAAGGAGGTAGAAGAACAGAATCCAAGTTTTCGACACTTCCATTGCTCTCTCACTCTTCTTTCCCTCCCTTTTGACGCTCTGAGAGTGTCTTATCCAGTGATGGGAAACTCTCGCATCGCCCTTTTGCTTGACTTCCTTTCTCCCCTGCGCATCCTCTGAGCTCTAAAGCTATGAACAATGGCCAAGATTTTATTAAAATTTTTTATTTTTTATTTTTTGGAAAAAAAAATTGTGAAAAAAATTTAATTTAATAACGAAAAAAAAAACAATAATATATATAAATAGTGTTTATAAAGTAGGTAGAAAGGCCGGATAAACACGTGGATTGACCAATCATCGTTCTGCTTAATAAGTTCTAATCCTTCCCATTGGCTCGTTATCACTTAGTACAAAACATTTAAATTTCTGTAACTTATTTTCGTGGGGAATACAGATATACCCGACCCGACCCGACGCGACGCGAGTTAATAACACGTGGGCATGTAGTTGTGAATTCATCCAAGATACATAATCTGAAAACCGTACAAGGAAGTAAGCAGGGGTGCTTCTAAAATTTCAAATATTTTGTTTTCAACTCTAGTTAATGATACAATAGATTGTAACTTTCAACATAAAGTTACAGAGACAAACAATTCATCTAATTTTTTCCGAACGGATCGACTGGAAGAGCAGCAAAAAGACGAGCAGATGAGCGAGCACCCATGAGAAATGCAGAGGCAAAGGTTAAAAACATTGAGCTGTATTAGTTTGCATCAAATCTTGAAACCGATCCGAGTCGATTGAAACAAGGTTATACAGTGCAAAGTCACTCACTATCTTCAGGCCTGTCGATAAAGTTAGAAAAATGGCATTTAAAGGCTTTCGGTATTAGAAATGGTTTGCAAAACATGCAAAAAATAAAAAATTATAGATGAAATGGGCAAACCTGCTGCTTCTTTTTCTTTGGCCTCCTCTTTCTTCTGGGTTTGTGAGCATCGGAGTTAGAACTTAGATTACTGCTCTGAGTGGTGCCCGAGTTTGATGAGCCCCTTGCCCTGACGGATGAAGGCCCACTTCTATTGAAGGAAGAAGAACCGGTTCTATTAAAGGAAGAAGACCCACTTCTATTTGACGTATTGTTGGATGTAGAGATTTGAAGTCTCTGTCTCTGTGAATTTTTGCTAGAAGAAGGTCTGAATTGAGGTTGAACTGAACTTGGAAGCGAACTGGTTGGCCGAGGAGGTGGCATCAATGCTCTGGCCGAAATCTGCCTCTAAAAAAACAGGCCACTCAAATAGGAGCTCAGCTTTTATACCTCCTAGAGGAAGGAAAACGTATGAATTTAAAAATATACCTGGTTCCTTTCATCACTGGACATTCCAGAAGCTGCTTTGCCAGAAGTACTGGAAGCTTGCTCCCTGTCATAAAAAAACAAAGATTAGGATGCTCCTTTCCTCCTGTTAAGCATTTTACTACCGACTATACAATTCATAGGTACAAGTTCAAAGAAAAAAAAGGTACAAGTGTAAAACAGTGGGTGGAAGCAATTTAAGTTTTATGGATTGAAACCCACAATTTCAACTGATAACTCTTCCCTTTATTGTCATAGTATATTAATGCTTCTGAAGGAATTTGTCACACAGAATTTAGATAGGAGTTCCTCATCTACCTTGTACTTTTATCGGTCCATTCATCATCAGCATCTGCTTCATCACTTGAACTTCCATCAAAGAAATCATCTTCACTCATGTCCACTAACCCATCATCCTCACTACCGGTCTCTGTTGAGGCAAGTTTCAAGTCAAGAAAGTAAATTTGTACAAGCTCAAATTCGAACAGAAACATACAAATTCCGTATACAGGTACTTGTGTAAAAAACATAAATAGGTTCGACCAAGATTACATTGAAAGTAGTGTAGAAAACCACATTTCTTAGTTGCTTTCTTACTTGAGTCTGTTTCTAAGTCTATGCCCAACATTTAACATGTGTCAACCAATCATTTTCTGTTGCCAGTAGTAACACTTCAACCCATGGAAAGTCCCAAAAAAGGGGAAACCACAGATAAAGTTGTAACACAGTACTAAGATTAGCAGGGAAAAGAAAGCACCTTCTAAATCCTTTCCACTTGCTGCAGCAGCAATCAGATTGGCTTTAATCTGCTTTCTCAACTTACCTCTACGATCAACAGTGTCTGAATCATCACCACCAGTAAATAAAGACACATATTTCTCTGTCTTGGGAAAGAACTGCAATCCAAATTAAACATAATCTTCACCTCGGCAGTTGGGAGTGAAATAAATTATAGAGAGCTATACCATTCACCATAACCAAAAAAAGAGCCCAATCAAAGCCGAGTATCAATGAGATCTAGTTCTATAGAGGGCAATATAAGATTGCTGATCAGGGCACTAAATCCAAACTATTGACTTTTGGTCCACATCATATTGCAATAGAAACTCAAGATGATTGATTAGTGATTACTTTGCTCCATATTTCCGGTGAATCAAAGCTAGAGAGAGCATTAACTGTAGAACTTACCCTGACATATTCAAGATCCTCCTTCAGTTTAGAAAGTTGTTCAGCATTCTCTGAATCTTGCAGCTGACTGGATGAAGCACGATGAAGCTTCTCCAGACGTCTAATTCTTCTTTCTATCTTTCTCCTCTCTGGATAAGGCACATAAGTAACCAGAACTTGTTAAGCCAATGAAATTAAATAACTAAACCATGCAAGAAAACTGTTTGAAAGAAAAAAAAAATTTACCAAAGAATTTGATCTTCCTGTCTCGCAAGAAGATTTTGCGCTCTACAGCAAGATGAGAATGAATTTCCTGCTGCTTCTTCAGTCCGTCCAACTTCTTTTCCTGAGCCTCCCTCACTTCAGGCGGTAAATCCTGACAAACAAACAGTCATCCGGTAAGCCATAAGGACAAACTTCCATTAACGGAAAGTTAAAGCTCTCAAAAGGCATGGAAAAAGTAAAAGGAGAACTCCGATAGGAATTTTCTTTTTCAACTCGGACCAGCAAGAACTAAGCAGAATAAATATATATATATTTTTTCCATTTCCCAAAAAGTCGGATTAACTACTAACAAGAAAAATACTTTCCTTCGACCATCTTCGTATGAAATAGTAAAAGACCGAAAGAAATTTACCTTGCGGAGCATTCGCTCGGTGGATCGAATCTGGTTCTTGAGAGAGGTAGACTTAGGTTTTTTCTCTGCTGCCAAACCCTTGGATCGCCGACCCGCGGGATTCACTCTGCGCTTGCCATAGCCACCGTGCGCCATGGCTTTTCTTCTCTGTGAAGAAAGATCAATATTTTCTTCAGAGAAATGGACAGGGCGAAACGGTCAAGTCTTATGGTTTCCTCTACTCTGCACTAGATAACAAAACTGGAAATTCCAAGCCCTAACTAAGAATAAGAGCAGTCTTTGGTTTCGACCCTAGAAGGAAGGAAGGAAGGAAGGATATAGGTCATAGGTCATAGGTGACAGTGATGAGCCTTCGCGGGCGCGGCCTCTTTCCCCTTCGGCATCTCTGTAGCGGGACCTCTTAATTAGGTAAATTATTATTTTATAAAAAATATATATTAAATATAAGAATTACAATAATCAGCTGAAGAGAATATACAAAGCTTATTCGGTTTTATCCTGCGAGCCATTCAGCCCATTCATGCATGAATCAAGAGAATTGAAATATACATATATATATATATATATATATATTCCATCGTGTATAATGCAGCAGTACAATCCTGACATGGAACTTATAGATGATTTTCTATAGTATCAGCACTCTCTCTCTCTCTAACGAGACTTCGATTCAACCTACGCTTCTCAAGTCTCGATTCAATCCTCTTGTTAAAGATATTGTAATTTGTGATTATCATTTAGTTATATGTTTTTTCTATTTTGACTTGGTCAAATTGATGAAGTGATTGTTTGTTTAGTAGACTTTTATTCAGTTAACTGTAAAATTGTGTGTGTTGTTTGTTCATCTTCCACTTAATGAAAGTATTATTTAGTTTAGAATGGTAATGATATTCTTGTTGAGAACATGGCAACAAAATATATAATGATCATGTTAACATTGCAACATAAAATAATAATGTTAATTTGCCGCCTGTTTCGTTTGATGATATCTTTGCTCCCAACGCCGACGTTAGAACTCACTCCGACAGTCTCCTGCTCAGATCCGCTGGCGCTTGCCCTTGTCGAGTACCCCACCTCCATTACCGACTGATCAGCCTTCCGCCTTTCCTCCGTCGCAGATTGATACCTTGTCACCTTCAAGATCACTAATAATGGATATTCGATCGGATTCACCCTCTCTTGGTATGATTTCGGCACCTCCCTGATCTAATTCTCATATTGATAATGCAAATCACCCTGCACTTACAGTAACCTAAACAGCCATCACTCCCTCACTGTCCCACTCAACTCCGGGCCATCTAGTGATCATCCGCAGCCACAGCAATATATTCAAACCAAAAATCCTGAATCTTGTCACTAAACACCCTTTACCACCCGCTATAGAATCCACATGTGTGAGTGAAGCCCTTAAGGACCCTCAATGGCGTGCTACTATGTCAGCCGAGCTTACTGCTCTCATGAGTCATGATACATGGTCCTTAGTTCCAAAACCACCTGGTGCAAACATAGTAGGCTGTAAATGGATTTTTCGAGTCAAAACGGCTAGCAAATGGCTTTGTTGAGCACTTTAAAGCGTGCTTAGTCGCAAAGGGATTTACTCAAAGACCTAGGGTTGATTTCACAGATACTTTTATTCCCGTGGTAAAACCTGCAACCATTCATATTGTTTTATCTATTGCTACTATGCAGGGATGGCCGCTTTGACAAATGGACGTCAACAATGCATTTCTACATGGCTCACTTGAGGAAGAGGCTTACATGGTTCAACCTCCCGGCTTTACAGATCTAGTCATCCAACTCATGTATGCAAACTACGCAAGCTTATTTACGGACTTCGCTAAGCACATCGAGCCTAGTTCTCAATCTTAAGACTTCCTTTTTGGCATTCGGGTTTGTTAACTCTCAAGCCGATACCTTTTTATTTATTTATCGTCGTCATTCTGTGGTGGCTTTCTTCCTGGTCTATGTGGATGATCTTGTGTTGACTGGAAATAATTCCAACTTCCTATCATATGTTGTCAAGCAGTTAGGGGACCGATTCTCATTAAAAGACCTGGTCACCTAAACTTCTTCCTGGGAATTGAGGTGATATCTATTGCTTCATGCCTATTTCTATCTCAACATCGGTATATACGAGACTTGCTATTGCGAACTCAAATGGATCCAGCTAAGGACATGTCCACTCCACTCTCTACGTCTGTACCCTTCTTTGTGATGGCAGTGCAAATGTTGAAAACAAGGAATATAGGCAGGTACTTGGGGATCCATAATACTTATCCTTGACAAGACTGGATATTTCATTTGCTGTTAATAAACTATCATAGTTCATGCACAAACCAACTCGGACACACTGGACAGCGGTTAAGAGACTTCCTAGTATCTCAAACATACTATATTTCATGGAATTCTCCTTCGGAAATCAACTACTCCACACCTTCAAGCCTACTCTGATGCAAATTGGGCGGGAAACTTAGTTGATCGCTCATCTACCTCCGCTTATATCATATTTCTCGGAAATAATCCCATAACATGGAATTCAAAAAAATAGCATGCCATTGCTCACTCCTCAACTGAAGCCAAGTATAGGGCTCTAGCTGCCACAACATCAGAAACAATGTGGCTACTATCTCTCTTTACTGAGTTGGGTCTTACACTCCGAGCACCTCCAACTCTTCTATGTGATAATCTTGGTGCAACTCACGTAAGTTTTGATCCGGTCTTACATTCACGCATCAAACACATCCAGATAGATCATTTTGTTATAGATTTGATCCAAAAAGGTAAAATAGAAGTGCGTCATGTCCATACTCAAGATCAACTCGTTGATATATTAACCAAGCCACTGTCAAGACAGCGGTCGCTCTTTCTCACTTCTAAGATTGGACTTGCCGATGGCACCCCACTCTTGCGGGGCGTGGCGTATAAAGGATCATTATCCTATTAAGTTAACCATGCCACCTCATTCATCATCAATGAAATTAAATCAAATGAGGCAGCAATCACTACCACATCAGAATCAAATCGATTACGATCACAGGCTTGATTTATTCAATCCATTTGTGTACCATATTTCTCTTTATTGTATTTCATTATTTTAGCAATTACCTTTTTTATATAATCACAGTATGATGAATAGAAGTGGAGATCAGAAAAATAATATTTTATAGATTTTATAGAACTATCATTCGCAAGAACAGCACTAACTTTCGTCCTCAACCGATCAATTTGCACGCTTCTCTGATGCTTAAATTGATCATACAAGAAGCTAAATGACGAGCCCAAAAAAAGAAAAAAGAAACAAGAATGGAAGGACGTGTTACTGTAGGATAGGTTGTTCTCCTTCAAGCTCAGATATAACGATCAATGAATCTGTCAGTTCAAGGGAGAGAGGTTCTGACTTGGGAACTGGGTTTATAACCTGCAATAATCATTGGAACAAGAATCAGAAGCTTACATTGATTTTGATATCGAGAACTAAACATTTAAAATGTCTACCTTCTTGTTATTTTTTATATAGCCTATGGCTACTTCTCTCCTCAAATATGCTCTTTCGGTTAGCTCGGCAAATGATGGGTTTTCTCCTTCTTTCATATAAAGGCTGACATCCTGTAACGAGGTTAAACTCGGGTCAACCATTTAAGTTCTAGCAATAGATCAGTCACTTTTAAGTAATAAATTGTACAAGACATGAGTATAATACCTTCACGTATATCTCATCGCCTTCTGCATCGAGGATGTCTTTCCAGACCTCATTTAGTTCACTGTTTTCAGCCACTGAAATGCATATAGAAAGTCTTATTGTCAATTATGATTAGATAATATGCCATTATTTCTTGATAAGTATAGGAGATGCATTTATATTTCAGACCTTGAGCTGTTACAAGACTCATCACTTCTTCTGCAGCAACATAGGTTAGAGCCGGCTTGATTTTTGAGATCTGTACACGTTGCAATAGTGAAATAATAATTAACACGGTACGAGAGTGCAAAAGTGAAAATAAGAAAATTATTCTGCTGGGGAGAGTATTTACTTGTCTTCCAAGTTTCGAGTCGACGATCTCTGCAACTAGATTTTGTACCTGAAATCAGCCACCGCGAAAAACTTTCCTAACGATGAGTTTTGACAAAGCTAGAGATAAGGAGGATGTTGATCAAAATATTATTTCGGTATACTCGCCTTCACTCCAAGTTTATTGCAGATATTTTCAGCAAGGAGAAGAGAATATGCTGAATGCTTGTCTGCTCTAGATGGATCTGAAGAGTGAAGAGTGACAATTCAAATGCAATGCCACCTCATTATGAAGAAATTTGAAACATCATACATAATATACCCCGCCCCACGTCCCCTCCTGAAAAAAAGGACCAAAAAAATATTATGTTCTGACCTCCAAGAAGCCATTCTCTATCAGATATCACAACAATGGACAGCGGAATGTCATCGTCACTGTTTATATTCATTATGGCTTCCTCCATCGCATCATAGTCCATAGGATTACCAATCTGAAGCACATAGAAATACAATGAAGTATTACAAGGAACTGAAGGAAAATGAAGGTTTCCTGGGAGAAGAGAGGAGAAGAGAAAAAAGAAAAGTGAGGGAAGGTTCTATTCAATTACCCTATGAGAGACTTGTACATTTTTGGCTTTTCGACGACCCGCAACTTCCATTGCTTTTTTCCTATCCTCTAATGGAACATCTGATAGAATTTCCTGTGCATATGGGGGGTTATGATGTTACAGTTGAAACTTTTAATTCAGTGTTGAAATGCATGTCAAGATAAATTCCATACATTCAACAGTTGGATGGAGTAAGAGCATTAGAAGATATAGGAGCATACCATGACACTACCAGGTCCAAGGTAGTTATCATATTCTTCAATCATTTCTATAAGATCTGGGCGCCAACCAAGCACAAGTATTCGTTCTTTCGGTCCCAACGTCCAGTCAGATGCCTGCATTTATAGGAGAAAAAGTTAGCAAGTCTAACATGAAAGCCTTTCATATGAATTGTTTCTGGAAAAAACTTGGGGGAAGTTGTACCTTTGAACCTGGTTTGAGAGGACGCTTCACAATATTTTCAAGCCGTCTTAAATTTGTTTCCAGGGAATGATACAAAGAATCATTAACATTAGTTTGTGCACTTTCCAGTTTTTGTATGGAACTAGTTTCTTCCTCGACAAAATGTGAGAATCTCCCCCTTGTTTTCCCTCCTCTGTGGACAGGTGCAATGAACATAAGCTGCATAATAAGAAAGTGTAAACAAAACCAGGTAGAAAACCAGTGAGAAATTCTGTTGTTGATATAGAGAATCAATTCTAGAAGAATTCCGGATTGAGAAAAAGAGCAACATGCATTTCTACACCGAGCATGTATTATGATTATTTGATATTATATATTTTCTACATACTTTGTCAGTATTCTGCAGAATCTCATCATCGCTTGGGTGGAAGAGTGCCTTCCCACTCCTATAAATACCACAAACAACTGCCTGTAAGGGATGTCCGTTTGGATAAAAAGATCCCAAATTAGCATACTTTTCAGATAAGTTTTGTGTGCACCAGATACTTCACAACTATAGCAGAATGAAATTACCTCTTGGAATCCATGACGTATTTGCCTATACTTCATGCCAACTAAATTGGGAAAACTCTGAAGATTAAATACATTTTCTGCAATGAGTGAACATAATATAATTAGTATTTGAAAAGAGATCATCCGAGGAGATTCTAACAACCGTAGTCTCTGAGTTGAATTTGATTTTGTTCTGTACTTCGATAATTAAGCAAGTGTCTGTATATCTTTAGGAGGCCCTTTTGCCGAGAGCACTGGACAAATAATTTGGAGGCAACATTTTCTACTGGCTCTACTTTTAGTCCGGATATTGACTTTAAGAGCTCGCACGTACTGGAGCTTGAAACCTGCATTTTATGAGATGACAATCAAATTTCAGAAGAATTTAGACACACGTGAATAGTTCTTAAAAAAAAAAAAATCCTATCAAAGACAAACCTCAACAATTGTGGGGACAGAATCCATCTTTGGAATGGGTTGAAGGGCTAATACAGAAAGAAACGCATCTGTATCAATGTCGTACCTGATCATTTGAGAAGTTTTAGTCAATGTGATTTGAAGTAATGTTTACTATAAGCTTCCAAGTGACAAGTTCAATAAATTTATTACCTATCTGCCTTCGTTGGCAGTATAATTATTGCACGTGCCTTATTGGCTGCAGCTCTTTCAAATGATTTTGTTAAACTAAGGCTGCAACTGTAAAACCATAAACACAAAATGAATGAGACTGATACAAGGTAGGTTCAGACAATCAATACAAGTTATCTTCCAGTTTACTTAAAATCGCATTAGACTCTTGCCTCTTAGTAAGTATATCAATATGGTCAAGGTCTTTGGAGATATTATCAGCAATCTTGTCTATCTGCTTCCTCGGAATATCTGACATCAGAAGGATTCTCTGCCTCCTACAAACAAATAACAAAAAATATAAACAATTACATCACTTAAAATACACCATCTGCTAAGAATTCCATTGTTCGGAAAGAGTACCAAATTACCTAGCATTAGCAGTACCTAAGCGGACAGCATATTCATGGTATTTATTTAGCTGCTTTAGGATGAAAGCCAGATGACTATTGACTCCACAAATAATGATATGATCAGCATCGAGAACTTGAACTTGGGCTCCTTCTCTGAGCTTTTGCATATTATTCTAAAAGAGAAGAATAAATGTACTCATCAATCACATGTGAATAGATATAGGTAGTGATTTTTGTCTTGGGGCTCACCCTAAACTGTTCTGTCATTGTGCTCAGTAGACGGGAGTAAAATAATATGCCCCATATAGCAAGGACAAAGCCAAGAACGCGCTCAACTCGTGTTTGTTGCTGCAGTCAACACATAGATTACCATAATATGAAATTGTGATATAAGTGCATCTAAACATATTATGTATTCTCACAAGAAGGCATCGTACTTTTAAATGAGTAGATGAAGAGCATAGACATGCCCAAGCCTCCCACAAGCAGTCCTCCAAAGATTGGGAGCTTCCCCTGCAGGTCATTCCCATATTGCTAAGCACGAGCATCATATATATTGCTAAGGATAAATGAAGAAATTGACGAGAATCAAACTACACATTGATGCCGTTTTAGGGCTATAATAGTCTACTGAAAAGGATATGAACATCAGAATTACCTTAACTTGAAGAAAAGCAAGCCACCAATCACAACAAATGAAAAGCATGCTACAAGGAGCACCACAAAGAACCTAAGAGAAATGAACAGTACAGTTAGACAACCATTGGGAACAAGGAATCAAATTACTTAATAGCCATTAACAGACCAATCAATTAGGACTTCACAATAATACAATACATAGAAATAGATAACTGCACTTACGTGGCAACATTTCTCTCAAGTTGGATGTTGAACAAATATAACAACCTCGCTAAGGACCATCTAACATCTTGAAATGAAGGCAGAGACAAGTCCAATCCAAGAGGTGTTGGTTTATTCAAGGAATTAGAGACACATGCAAAGGCCAAATTAGTTGTTCCGAAAGTTTGAACAACACGGGGCAATATTTCTTGAACCACTTTTTTTAAAGTATTTACAAAGTGTAGCCCTGTCAAGTGTAGTAGCAGCAAAAGTGCTGACGTTGATCCTACCATGATTGTCGTTTGTTGACCCTGCAACCAACAAGTCCTTATAAAACAGTCAGTATGTCATACTGAATTTGGAAGTGTAGCATGGACTAAATGATCATATATCAAAAGAAACGAGCCTTCTTCTATGGACCTCATATTATAAGTCTATACTCACATGAGAAACATTATCGTCATTTGAATCGTTCGAGATGTTGTTGTACATGTTACATTGCACCCCAATCTTAGTACTTTGAGATCTAGTCTCCCATTTTCCTGTAGGAAAATTTTGGCCATTCCAAAAGAAAGTAAGACATTATCTAGTCATCCAAATATAACAACACGGAGGACGAAAAAAGAAAAGAAAAAGGAAACTCTGATTCACCTCTGTTGACTGGGAAAGAACTTGCAGGAAAGGATGTACTCGTAGTCCAGCAAAGGTAGCATAATGGTGATTTCCTAAAAAGCAATAAAGTCAAACTTTCACATATATAGCAAAGCTAAAATGTACTATAACTGTACTTCAACAGGAATCATGGACTCTACAATAAATGTTTCTCTCAAGAAAACTCTTGAAGAATTAGCTAGGTCAAATAACAGGTAGATGATATCAATAGCAAGTCCCAATACTAAAATAGGCACTAAAGCATTTAGCCCTAAACCATAGTTCGTTCGTCCCGAACTTTAATATGCGAAGGAGAAACCCCTGTAAGAAAAAACAAACTAGAAAACATAATTGCATCTCAACCATCCGTCAATATGCGAAATCCATTGAAAATGCATAAGAATTGGCCAGAGTCGCCGCCGCATTAGCAAGTGATGGAATTATGAGCAATTCTGTCTTGCGCCAGTGGTCAGAACTAACAGAAACAGAGGTATACCGAACTCCAGAAATATTTAAAGAAATATATAGAAGACCAACAAATCTCCAGAATGAACACGATTGGCAAACACTGATTCAAAAGCATTAACGAAAAGTAACACTGGTTGGCAAACATTGATTCAACAGAGAGTGGAAAGAATCAAAATAACCTGGTAGAGGAAGAAGAGAGACGGTTGAGTCGAGAAGGTGGAGGAGGAGGCAAACACCATAGCTTCGAGCTCTGCAGCTGACTAATTAGAAGCATCGCCCTCTGCAACTCCTTTTGTGTGACTATCTCTATCTAGAAAATTAGAGATAAGAAAAATGCCGCGCTGGATTGCATATGAACGAAACAGAAACTGCGAGTCGTAGCAGTTCGTTCAATCGTTTTCTTATACTTTAAAAAAAAAGAAAAGAAAAAGTAATCAGACGTCGAGCGTCCCATGTATGATTAGTAAAATCAAGAAAAACGTACGCTCTAACAAGACTACTATGATTCACGTGGCTAATTCGACAGTGTGATACTATCGCAGAGCACGTGCTACACTAACTCCAAAGCGCTAGTCCCACTTAGGCGTCTCGAGATGCAATTCTATCTGGTTACGTGGATCAGACGAAGCAGATTTTTCGGAAAATCGATCGGGCGGTGATAATCTCGGCAATACTTTCTTCCAAAAGTAAGATGAGAAAAAGAACTGTCGCTTTAAAGAGAGAGTGCCAGAAAGAGCATGAACCGCCGTGAGTACAAAAGACTGGCATTTTCTTTTGGGTCAGATGGAATAGCGTCCGGCTTCCTAGCGCCGCCCATGTGGTTCGGATAATTTAGGCGTGGGATCTAGATATGTCACGTCGTCTATGGAAAAAACACGCGGGTCACAAGTTACCTACCCGCATTTTAATTTTATTTTTCTTCCTCCTTCCTCTCTGTTTCCCTTTTTTTTCTTTCTTTTTTGCCCGGCTGTTTTTTTTTTTTTTTTTCTTTCTTTCCCCCACTTAATACACGCCAAGACCTCCATTAATATTATCTGAAGCTATCAGCCTGTTTGAAACTTAGAATCTTCTTACCTCTATCAACATACCTATTCAAAGTTAGAATCTCTGTTCAAAACAAATTCAATATGTTTTCACAATTCACAAGAGTTCAAACTCGTGAGAATGCAAAAAAAAAAACAAACAAAAAAGAAAAAAAGAAGATGTTATTTCAATCTCACCCGAATGAGAAGTTAAAAGGTTGAAAGTGATACTAGAATCAACACCGGAAAATTCTCATTCAACTAATTCGGTAAGCGTCTTAAAATACTCTTTAAAAATGACCATATTAAAAGGATTTCGACTTATAGAATTTACTTTATAGTTTGAATGGCCTCGACCTATAAAATGTTTTTCGACTCATAGTATTTACTCTATAGATCGATAATGCCTCACGAATATGCATTCAACACATATAGTAAACTAGCAATGATGCTAGTAGTATACTATAGGATCAAAGTCTCTTTCATAAGTCGAAGCCCGTTGACCTGTCGAGCAAATTATTATTTTGTTAATTTTGAAGTATTTTTCTATTGATTGGTTTAAATATTTATGTATATTAATATTCAATTTTTGAATTTATTTGTTTTAAGGGTGATCAATTTGCAATCCATCATCAGCTTCATTTAGTAATCCACGATGATAATAAAGTAAAAAACTATGATGGTTAACATAAAAAAAAAATTTTAACATTTTAACAATTTGAGCACTATAAATTTTAACATTCATTTCCATGTTGAACTTCCACTAATCAACACATAACTAACTCTATATTAGTCGTTAGGGGCGGACATAGTTTTCGGTCTCGACGAGAGTTATGGTACCGGACCCGATACCCATTTTGGTATCTATATTTAAAGTATCGGTATTGGATCCAGTACAGGTACTAGAGACCATCTCACTCTTGATCCGATTAAATATTTAAAACATAATTAAAAAATATATATATAGTGTCTCTATTACTATTTTAATTTTCCCACTGTCCAACCCTAATTTCACTTTCTCTAACCTTTCCCCTCTCCTCTTCCCTCTCTCTCGCCGTCGTTGTTCCCCTCTCTGCTAAAAAATGTAGGGATATATTTTCACTTCTGCAACTAGGGGTGGGGGCGGGATGCTCAGGGGATAATAATGTGAATATTCAATAGTACATAATTCATAATGCAACTCAACTTTGATACATTTTCTATATTATGAGATGTGGTCATCATTAAAAAATTGCTATTAAACTAGTAAAATAGAAAAAATGAAATTTAAAACTAGTCTAGTATCACATTGCCATATCGAGATAATATATTAATTTTTTTTTATAATTTAATAATTTATTAAAATAATAAATTTATTTAAATATCATATCGAGATTTTAGTATATTAAGAAATTGGACGCGTAAGGTAAGTACCAGAGATATGGAATGGGTGGTCGGGATGTTCATAGACTTGGCACAATAAACGACGTCGCTAGGAGATGCCTTGCATGAAATCATGCACAATGCAAAACAACCAGCACCAATCACAGGATCGCCTGTTTTCCGACAGCACTTTAATCCAGATTTAAACATACAGAATTTGGTACTCTGATATGATGAGTAGCGAGGAGAGCTCTTATTATTGGTACTGATTGTATGATCAACATTCAACCGATTCAGCCCCTGGTACTCATATCATCATCGTTATCATTACAACTCCGACAACTTTCATCATCATCGAACTACGTCGTTCCATTGTTACTTCTTAGTACTTAGACTTAAGAAGCCACAAAGTACAAATGTATCTAGCAAGTATTTGTGTTGTGGTGGGAGTTTAGCATAATAATAGATGGTATTTATAGCCTAATAGAGAGGGATGTATAAAACTTTTTCTATAAAAGTATAAAGCATTACAGACAATATACCATATGTGACTAACATATGTCCAAACTAGCTACTAAAAGTAATGCAAACTAAACAGTTTTTTCCTTTTGAGAAGATCAAGAACAAATATGAATGCCTTTGTAGCCCCACCTTAACATTTAAGCAATTAGCAGGTATATAGTTTGGTCCATTTCACAAACAGGTAAGATTTTCAATTACATACATATATAACATATGTATGTTACGAAAGGATTAGAATTGCTTTATCTTTCTTTTATTAAATGCATGCATAAGCACACAATGCAATTAGTGGACGTTTGACAACCAGTAATGTAAACTAATAAATATACCAAAGTTTGATTTGCAGTCATAATGACATTTAAGTATAAGTTGGGAATTGGAATTCAATAAGAAATCTAGAAAAATATCTTCCTTAATGACTGCTAATTACAATCATCGGCGTCGGAAATATTTTCGCGAGAAAAACTATTACCGGCCGCCATAATCAGGAAAAAATATAAGAAAAGAAAGATACGAAAAACTTAAATTTTTCATTTTTTATTTTGTTTTTACGCACATGGATTGATTAAACTCCTATCTCGAATGCCTTGTAATTTTGTTTGAAAATCCTCCCATTCTATCACCTCAAACTCCACTCTACCTTCCACCACCTTAATATCAACCCTCACCAATTCCGCCGCCACTATTTCCACCACCTCCACCGACAAAACCACCTTCGCTTTCCACAGTCTAATCCCGCAACCCTTCTTCCTCTCCACTCCATACCCTAAATCCCTCCCCATCTCACTCACCCTCTCCTCCACCTCCTCCACTCTCCCTCTTGTCGTAAACCTCTTCTCCTTCCTACCCCCCTCCGTTTCAAACAAACCTGACAGGTCCAACCCCGAGGACATCGATATTATATCAAACGCATTCATATCCACTACTTTACAACTACTATCCCCAGTAAACTCATTTCGATACTTCAATTCAAGTGATCTTTCGGTTTTAAACCACGAACTCTGCATTAGATCCTCCATGTGCATCCTCGTATTGGGATCCGGGTCGAGCAATCGATAAATCAAGTACCGAGCAGACTTTGAAACCCAACCCGGGATTTGGTATTGCCGTAGATGGATTTTCTTATACATAGCTCCAAGGTTAATATCGTCAAAAGGGAGGTGGCCGGAGAGCATGAGATACAGTATTACTCCGACAGACCATGAGTCAGCCTTGGCGCCGTCGTAACTACGCCGGGACAAGACCTCTGGTGCGGTGTAAGCCGGCGTCCCACATGCCGTGTGGAGCATACCGTTCCTGAGCTGTTCGGGTAAAGCTGACAGCCCAAAGTCCGAGATTTTGACGTTTCCATTGTTGTCTAGAAGGAGGTTTTGCGGCTTCACGTCACGGTGGGCGACACCATTTTGGTGGCAAAAATTGAGAGCTGAGACTAGTTGTTTGAAGTAACGGCGAGCTTCCTGTTCTTTGAGCCGTCCACGTTGGGAAATTTTGGTGAAGAGTTCGCCGCCGGAGGCATACTCGACGACAAGGTAGATTTTGGACTTGGTGGCCATGACTTCGTAGATTTTGAGAATGTTTGGGTGGTGATGAAGGCGGCGCATGGCAGCTATTTCTCGGAGTACACGAGGTTCCATGTCGACGTCGATGGTTTTGTTCTTGTCGATAATTTTAACCGCGACTGTTGTGTTGTCATCGGTTAAAGCATGGGCTTGGTAAACCTTGGCGAAGCTGCCTCTGCCCAGTAGGCGGCCGATATGGTACTTTCCGAGGAGGATTGATCCGGTGGATGGTGGAGTTTGGGTTGGTCGGTTGGGCGGCATCGAGGGGCCCCTGGTTCAATACTCGGCTCGTGGGGTTTGAGGGGTTGGGCTCGACTCACCGGATCATACAATGTGTATGGGACTGCCGGCTTTTCTCTCTACTTCTAAATTTCGATTTCTATATGGACGAGCTTGGCCGCTTGGACGGCGTAGGTCGTGCCAAGTAGGCAATGAGTTGACTGATTTCCATTGGTGGGGGTCCCACTTAGAGTGATGTCCAGCGGTATTCATTAAATTTATTATCACATAAAATTAAATTTATCAACCCTAGTTATATACTTTATTTGAAAATATCTTATTTTTATTTTTATTTTTGGTGATCGCCTCTTTTACAACTTGTGAAATCATTTGATAATATGACCTTTTAACATGTTGGAGGGGCCAAGTATCCACTATCTAAACTAAACCAAAGTATTATAGTATATAAATAAATATAAAATTAAACTAGGACAAATTCAGCATATGCTTTTGCATATTCCTTTATTTTTTTTCTATTTTTTTTGTTTAAAAATGAAACCAACTAAATTAAAGGATGAAATTATATATAATTTTTCATTAGCGATTGAAGGTCTAGACGAAGAAATATAATAAATTAGCAAAAAATCGGATAATACTATATCCGATCCGAAATAAATATATAGTTATTTTTACTTATTAGATTGAATATTTGATTCGATAAATAAAAATTAAACAAAATATGATGCTATGGATATTTAATTTAATTTTTTTTGTAATTTATTTTCTGTAATGTTTTAAATATGAAAATTATTAAACTTTATTTAAATTTTAGGGATCCATTTTTGATATAAAATAAAAAATTGAACTTTAAATTATCATACAAATATATTATTATTTATGTATACTATTTAAAATTATTTGTTCTATTTTTTATTTCTCTAATAATTGTACTTTACTCGCTTAGAATAAATTAAGTTATGTTTTATAAATAAATTTGGGCAGTATAATGACGAAGTTACATCTAATTAATATTTAAAATTTACCCACAGAGTATATATAAATCACAATCATAAATTCATAACGATGTAGTAAAAAAAAGTTCAATAAACATCATGCAAAATCAAATTAAATCATATAATGCAATAATGATAATTTATTAACAATCTCAAAATAATAAGCAAATTTAAACATAATTAAACACCTTCGGAAATCAACATGTACTTTGTTTTTTCGAGTTTTCACCAGTTGGTACTATTAAAAATTATAAAATTCAATGAATATATTGAAAAAAATGAATATCAAAATAACTGAATAAATAATTAAGTATATACCATCTTCTTTGTCGAAATCCTATAATATATCCATATCACTGGCTAAGGTGAATGACATGTCCAAAAGTTAGCTCTGCACACATATGAGGGCATCAACCATAGAGGGTGCAAGCCTATTACGAAAGTTTATGAATGTACGTCCGCTAATGCTAAATGTAGAGTCGGAAGCAACCGGAAATACTTGTATGGAAAGAATATCTCTAGCTATTCACTGCAACATCGGGTACTTATACCCACCCATTCACCCTCCACCACTGTAGGATATCAAAGTCATCATAAAATTCAACAGGACCATCAACATCCAAATATTGCTCTACCTTCATAGTCTGTTGAGTGATTGACCTCAAACTACAACTCGCATAGAAATCTTTCACAAAATTATTAAGTCCCCGAGAAGGTCATGCCTCTGACTCTGGTTGTGATGCGGATGAGGCATCAGATCGTGTGAGCCTTATAGACGATGATGCAAAATCTCCTTCTTTGTATAAATCATACAACAACAACAACAGACAAATTCACGATTCTTTAATGATATGTTCAACTTGTTTTTGAGAATCAGCATTCTTATAAAATGTATTCGAATTTATGAAGTCATTATGGTTTTGCTACAGGGATCTAACAGGCTGCCAACATAAGCCAAAAGATTCATAGCATCAAGATCAGTCTAATACCTATTGACTTTCTGTTGCATATCACGAGCCACCGTATACAACGAATAATTTTCCACGTTTTTTATTGTTTCTCTAATTATCTTCTAGATGATGAATATTTGCACATAATATAAATAGATAGTCGAATGGTTAGTAGCAGATAATGCCTCAGTTGCCTCTAAAAAGTACACCAAGAACTATAGATACATATGGGCCACATCTCAATCAAAATCAGTTAGATCTTTTGTGAATGCTTGATATTCTTATTGCATCATGCCCCAATAAAAATGATATTTTAAGAAAATATTATATTACAAGAGCTAAAGATAAAATAGTAATGAAAAATATAAGGAAACTTACTTTATAATTGTATTATAGTATGGATATACCTTTTTAAGCATAATATAGGTCAAGTTCCACCTAGTTACCATGTTAAGCCACATCTTCTGATCAACTTCTAGGCCTTCCCATTCATATTATCTCTTGAATGTCTTCTCTCGTGCAGGAGATGATCGAATGCACTTCACCACTTTACAAATTTCTCAATAGAATCTTTCAGCACTACCAATCCTCATTCACAATAATATTTATTATATGGCAAGCACGCCTAAAAGTAGATAGAAACCATTGTTAGTAACTATAAGCACACATGATATGAAGTTTAACCAATAAAAAAAAAATGATGTTAAGATTTAAATGTTGTGCACGTACCTTAAATGCATATAAGTCCCTTTATAACAACATCTCATTATGATTAAGCTTTTCTCTTAAGTATTTTATAGCTTCATTATTAGTTGAAATATTGTCTATTGTCACATATCTAAACACGACGAATACCCTACTCACAGATAATCTCAGTTAATTTTCTCCATATGGTATTACCTTTGTGATCATCGATTACCCTAAAATCAATCACCTTCTTTTAAAGGTCCTAGGTACTATCAACATAGTGAGTGGTGACACACATATATAACATATTTTGAACCGATGTCTATGTGTCAGTGGTGAAGGAGATCTATCTATTGAACTCCTTGAAAGTCGCTCTCAACTTTAACTGCACTGATCCATATAGCTTCATCACTTCATGTGCAATCGGGACCATGATGGCACCTCCACACATGAATCAATTATCTTCAACAATCTAATGAAGCTTGGATGATATACTTAGTAGAACGGCTGCTCCAACTCTATAACCCACCGCACAATGGTCACCCAGATAGCCATCCCATTGAAAATGTATGATATAAATAGATGACATAAAGTAAAATTTACATTCCAGCTACAAATAAATCTATTAAACTAAAATGTTGAATACAATCATACTATTTGTGTGCGACCAATTATCTGCTCCCGTCAGTTTTCTTCATACCCACAAAAATTTTATCCATCGATCCTGCTATAATTTTTTATGCCCGACAATATCTATTTATGTGGCTATTCAAGTGTGAGTTTCTCGATTTCCTAGCAACTTTACAGGATAGGAACTTTTTACAATAAATGCACTAACCGTCTCTTTCTTTATATCTTTTATGAAATTCTCATATACCACACTCCTTTTCAGTCTTTTCTTCAAAGTAGTCTCTGAAGTCGTTTGTCTTTCCAATAGCATGGGGTGTTTTTTATAGGGTGCAAATAGACTTCTTTATCTTAGTTCTTTTCTTGCGTTTGTCTGTAACTTGGGCCATTTTGGTGTCATCTATTTCAAGATCATAATTAGAAAGGGAGAGGTCTTCCAACGATGGGACTAGTGGTTATTTGCTATCACTGGGTAAGTCCTATTAAAAGAAAAAAAAAAGAGACAAATCAATGATAATAATACAAACTAATATATATATTAAAAAAAAAAAGACCAATATAAATATACAAACATAATTAACATCAATTCATAGAGCTTGATAACACTAAATGAAATGGAGAAGTAAAATCTAGATATGATCTATTCCAATTAGTTTAAAAGTGTTGTATAATACAACCAATCTTTGCATCACCTATTTGCTCGTTAATGGCTTCCACTTAATACCTCAAAAGTTCCTTAATTAAGTCAACCTCTCTAATATGTTTTTTTCCCATCATTCTATCTCAGTAGTGGTGACGAGGTTGACCTACATGCATGGGGTCTAATTGTCAAAATATGGTGCCTCATTATTCTTCTTATTAGCACGTTTGCAGGTTGAGTTTCTCCTTTCTTTTTTCGATGGAACGAAAGTTATACTACACTTTAAATTAGTTTATACTTTTGTTGACTGAGTTTAGAAGGAAAATAAAGTGAAAAAGATTAGGAGAGTAAAAAAAAAAAAAAAAAAAAAAAATATATATATATATATATATCAATGAAGCGTTAGTTTGATTATCGAGATTCGACGATAAAATCATAAACAGATAGAATTTTTCTTCGTGGCAGAAGGAGGCTCTAGAGAATAGTGTGGCATGCCGGCAGATCAAAATATGCCAATGGGAAGGCGATACAGAAGAATGAGAGAAGAGGAGGAGAGCGGTTTTTTCGGGTGAAGTTTAACCCTGCTTGCGCCTTGCAATGTGGTTATATCAATCTAGTATTACAGGTTTTTACGAATCTTGTTGCAATGATCAGATTGCACATGCCAAAATTAACGTTTTGTTTTGTTTTGTTTTATTTTATTTTATTTAATTAAAATTTTAAATATTATGATTTAATTTCGAATCTAATCCGATATATTAGATTAGATTGGATTATATCGAGTTCATATATTTTGTTAATGACTAGATTTTTCTGTCCTAATTTATTTGAATATTATATGCTTATTTTTATTTTTTTTAAAAAAGTAAAACAGTTGAGACTTGATTATCTTAACATACATAATATATTTATGAGACAAACTGCAACTAGACATTGTCAATTCAATTAGATTATGATCCTAAATTATTAACAGCGTTGAAATAAACTGTTTAAATCAAGATTAAAATGAGTTAGATCTCTTTTCGGGTCTGAATATGATTAAATTGGTCAACTTTACTCATTATTATGTTCCAACTTCACTGTTTGAAATAAAATAAAATAAAATAAAAATAAAAATAAAAATAAAAACAAACTCTATTGGGCTTAGAGAGTACAAGCCCAAATTGAGAATAAGAAAATCGGGATTGAACCTTTAATCGATCGAGTCCAGTGAACATACGCCCGTATTCTGTAAACTGTGGCCCGTTATGGTCTCTAGACTATCTAGAGACACTCGTAAAAACCTCGCTCGACCACGTATTGAAGGTATTATACACACACGGGCGCACACTAACATCTTTCTCTCTCTCCCTCCCGCGATCAACTTTCCTCTCCCTGCGTGCGCGTGAAGCAGAGGAGGAGCATTTTCTAGGGCTTGAGGATACAGTGAGCTCGGGCAAAATGTCTAACGTGGGAACGTCGAAAGGAATTCTGGAGATCGCAAAGTTCGGCTTGTATGTGACCATTCCTATCGTTCTGATGTACTCCTTCGCGAACAACACCAAGAACCTTCAGAAATTCATGGGAAATGTAATCTTCTTTCTATCCTCTTCCTTATCGATTTTCTTCTTTTTCTCTTTCTGTTGCTTTTCCTTTTCGATTTCCTCTCGCATCGTTTGGGAATGATCTGTTAGCAATTAGATAATTACTCCAAAAACTACTAGAGATCTCTGAATTTAAAAAAAACTATTGCTTTAAATAAGTTTGATCTGTCCGCTAACTTAAGACTTTGTTTGCTATTTAAGTTTGTAGATTCTAATGCTTAAGCTAAGAATTTCATTATATTGCATTTTGGAACATTTTCTTCAGCCAAGCTATCTCTTTTTGCCTCACAAGCCTTCAAAATAGAATACTTAGAATTCATCTTACAACAAATCTCATTAATTTTTTTATTTTATTTTAAATTGCTGATAATTCTGGTTTCATCTCTCTATTGGTTATATTAATATCATGCTTAGTTCATAATCTCTGTCTCTATGTCTACTTAGTCTATTATTAATCTGTTTTCTAATCTATTGAAAGACATACTCAAGCTCGAACTGACTTTTGGTACCTTCTCTTGGTTGATTTGTAGCGATCGTATGTAGTGTATCCGCCGGAAGGACCGAGGCCTCCTTCACCGGAGGAGCTAAGGGAGATGGCACGGGAATTAGCTCGCAAAAAGAACATCAGATGATACTTCCCCATTGTGTTGACTGTTGCTTTTTGTTTGAACTTGTGTTTTACTTGTATTCATGTTTTATTACTAGTGTGATAAACGAATACATAAGCTAATCTGTAATGAGCCATATATCTGTTTCATAAATGAAATAATAAATCCACATTTCAATATGATAATGATATCTTGCAAATCCTTCTTCGGTTTTTTTTTTTTTTAACAATTTCAGGAGTTTATCAACGTACTATAGAATCTTGGCGCCAATCAGCTACTACGATAGCAACATATTTCCGTGTACGTTTTGAAGATTGACAAATGTTTGGCTGAAGCTTGATGACTAGTTTCTGATGGACTGTGGACTGCTCCGCTCCCTTACTCGCCTTCAACCTGGAACTTCGTGTGTGCCGCCTCCATCACCACTCAACATCCTCAAAATGCACGAAGTCATGGCCACCAAATAGAGCAACGGACTTGACTTGTGTGATGCACTGGCATTTAATGTTTTTCCCAAATAGAGACAGATTTAGGATTTCAGCTTGTTTACTATATTACAAATTGATAACGATTAATACTTGTTTTCTTTTATTGCTTGCAAGATGACAAAGAGTGTGATGATGTGGCATTTAGTAAATATTTTGAATGGGGATCGCTTAGGTTGCTATAACTCACCGACTCTCCTAGTTTTAACCTTCTTGCTGTTCTTGTTCTTATTTTTTATTTTTTAATGTTGTATATGTGAAGCTATTCTAACATATATTTTTTAGCAGTTGCACTTGTTTTAAGATTTAGGTTCTAGTGTTCAAGGTTCTCATTGAGTGAAGTTAGAGTTTGGTTTTGAGATTTTGGTTTAGAGTTGAGTGTTTAGGGCTTTGATTTAGAATTTAGCAGTATGATTGAGGTTTTAGTTTTAGTTTTTAAGGTTACTAGAATCTAAGGTACACCCAGTGGTTTAGGGATTTAATGTCTAAACATTAAATCTGTTAATTAGAACTATACTAAGAATTAGAACATTCACAATGTCTCAAAAAGATTGATTATGACCTCGTGAAGATTTGGATTAAATTTAGGCTTTATAGAATAAGACTAGTAATACATCGAGGTGCTATTAGAATTCATGTTCTGGGTAAGTTTGCCATAGAACGAACTAGAGAATTCGACACGTATCGATCACCTGTTATCAGTTGATATTTTGTATTGCTCAAGCATGTTAAGTTTATAACTTGACCAAAAAAAAAAAAAAAATTCACTGATATATAGATGGTGCAACATCCCAAGTTTATTCTGGTTCATAGTTGTAATTTAATTCGGTTGTAATTTTTTTTTGTAAAGGTTGTAATGGGGTGTGTTTTTGCACCAGATCTCTGCAAGTGAAATTATTTGGCATGAGCAGCAATGTTTCGATGGATAATTGTTATCGATTCATCTTAACATGGATACCAAAATGTGTTCGCTTGGAATTTCGTTTTGTAGGTTTACTTAGTTTGATTCAAATTAAGTAAACCTACAATATCTTAACATCAGATAACGTTCAGATATTTACCAAAATGTGTATCGTAATGTTATCTGAACGTTGCTTGCTCAACATTCTTGTACTTTCAGAAGTACATAACATGTCAATCCGCTTCTGTATCTTACCTTGCCTTCCCCTTTGTCAAGTCGTGTATCCCTCTGCCACTCCCTGTTTGCGTTCTCCTATCAATTTATCAATGTGCTAGCTTCTTACCGAACTTCCTCAATATCACAGGTGGACATCCATCTCCAACCCAAGCTGGCTAAAGCTTCTTCTAGTGGGTACTTTTGTAATAAAAATAGTCCTCTAATCTCTTAATAGGTAAAGCTGCTTTTCATCCTCGTTAAAAAATTATAAATATAAATAAATAAAAAAAGGGTTAAAAGTATTAAAGACAATGTAGAGTAAACAACATACCGACCATATACCATACATATGTGATTCCAAATTGGTAAGAAAAATCAATACATACAAAGTCAACATATATCCAAACTAGTTTGATTTAGTAGCCACCTATTCTTAAGGAATTGCCAAGTACGTAGTCTGGTCCATTTCACAGGGACATACCACATTTAATAGAAAATGGATAAGAATTGCTTATCTTTTATTAAACCCTTGCATGCATAATCACACAAAGCAATTTGGGCACTATAAATACCTTCCTTCCCATGTTGAACTTCCACACACCAACACATGAGTCCATACTGATCGATCATCAGTCGATACTACCCAACTAATAATTTGTAGCTACTCAGAAAGCAATGGAACGGCATACGTAGTTTGATAATGATGATGATGAAAGTGATTGGAGTTATTATGATGGTGAACATCATCATGCTAGCTCACGTAGCTCAAGCTAGCAGCTGATGATCAGCCGTGAAGGTGATTCTATCCCGTGCGTCGAACTATGTGCTGCCCAGTGCATTGGAAAGATACTGTGGCCAATGCATTTAACAAGACTTTTTATTTTATTATCTTAACAAGACAATAATAATATGTCCAATAATATTACCCGGATTAGATGTAATAGTGAGGAATGAGCTTGGAGATGCATTTGGAGATTAGATGAGTGAGAGAGATCTGAAGTACGGATACCCTACTATCCGGATTAGATCAGGTCAAGAAAATTGCCTCAAATTTTAATCGGATTAGATATCAATCTGATCAAAATTACAGACATCTACATGCATCAAGTCGGATCTAACCCAATACTTAACTTTAAAATATAACTATTAACTTTATTAATCTTTCATCACTTTTAATCATACAATTTAATTTATCTTAAATTATGTCCAATTCAAAAAGTAAAGATTAAGAGAGAGATATAAAGACAACGACATACATATTTTATATTTATCGTGATAGTACATTCACATTGAGCTCCGATTAAATGTTAGATCTAGATGTCCTAGATAGGATTCAGTTTACACCCTCACGTTACAAATCAATTCTAAGATCTAAACATACAACCTAGTAATTTCAACCATGAATATAACCCATTCAATCAAAAGAAATTGAACTCCGAAGATCTAACCAGATCAACTAAGAAATTACCAGAAGAAAGAAGAAGAAGAATAGATCATCAAGAACTCGAACAAACAGACAAGAGAAAATAAAAAATAAGACAGGCACACAATCCTAATCTCTCTTAGATGAATAAGAGAGTTGGGTTATACATGACTATGCAATCATCGGCGGGTCGGATCAACCAAAGCTCAATGGATTAGATTAAAAAATGGGTCTGTCTAAATTTTGGGTTTCAGAACCTAATGTGCCATAAATTCCTACATTAAAAAAAAAAAAAAAAAAACAGGGAGTTTCGTGCTGAAGCTGATTTCTCGTCTACCTTATCTAACATTTGGGTTGCTTAAAGAAATAAAGGGCGTGGGGAAATTGGTGGGTATTGGATAGAAATTGGAGCATTTAAGGAGAGTTGATATTATTGAATTTAACATGTTAGACTGACTTGTGAGTAAACATAATCATAAGATTCACTAAAACTTGGACACGCATTGTCAAAGCGTCAAAGCGTCAAAGAGATCCTATTTCGTGGGAAAGGGATGGCTGACTTGTAGAAAGGTCAAAATGGTGGCTTTTAAGTTTACTTCCATATTTATTTACTCACATTTTAAGACAAATTCTCATATAGTATTCATGCATATTTCTTTCTGATAAATATTTTATTTATTATAAATATTATTTATATTAAATAATATAATTTTATTTACTAAACTATATTAATAATATATAATTCCTATTCATCCAAAAAATTATCCCCATCTTCACTGCTACTCTCCCCCTTCACATCGATACCGGTCTGTATATATAAACTATATCTCTTGATTTCATGTAGAAAAATCTCAACATGAGACAACTTAGTATGAATTATGATCTACGTAACAAGTAAGTAGGGTCACATTTCTTATTATTATGTTGCAGTATATGTGTACAAAAAGATAAAATTATAGTATAGTGCTATTTTGATACGTAAGAAAAGTTACTTGATATAATTTATCTTTAAATAATAAATTAAATTTCATCATAATTATAAGTATAATTATTATATTTTATATATTATATGATTATAAAAATAATATTTAAAATTAGGACGAAATTTAATTTAAAAGTGATAAAAAATATATATATATTCGTATAAAAAAAATGAAAGGTGGAGGGGCCGTTCATCTTCATTCTCTTCTCTTTGACTAGGAGGGGGGCCATGTAATTTTTCCAACATCTCTTAAAACCTATTTTTACAGACTGTCCTAATTAATAAACCCATCTGCACCGGATGGCAAGAAAGGTCAATGCCATTTGCCCACCAGCATGATCATGTTAGATAGGTCTACAATCTACATCATGCATTTATGTAGAAGTTATATTGTATAAATTTAGTATTTAGTACATAATTATATCGAAAAGAAACCAAATCAAATTAACTTAATTAAAATGAATGATTTGATAATTAAAAGATATCTTCTTTATGAACACGTTACTACACATTTTGGGATTTCGTAAGAATTCCATCACTTGTAAAGTGTAAATAACACATAACGATCCAAATCGTTTTCAATAGACAGACAGTAATAAAGACAAAACGTGTTGGTCTTATTTTGTCACTTTTTTCTTCTTCTTCTTCTTCTTCTTTGTGAACAAAGGTTTCTTAAAGTATTCGTATAACAATTTTGCATGAGGCCATAATTATAATAAAAATAAAATAAACGTCGTCTAATTTGGTATTCCTTAATCAGCAACATCTAGTTAACCAACATATCAACTTATATGACAAAACTTGAGGCTCTTGACACGTAACCTCTTACTGACGTATATACGTAAACACTAGCCAACATCCATAATAAGCAAGAAGGGTCATATAATATACTTTCTGCATAATAACTAGATTGAGCAATTTCATGCAACTTGCATTAATTTAAACTGACCATATAGTTTGGTGATTGGTGACTAATTCCTACTACTTATATGTAACATTTCACAAGGTTGCGTTGGCATTATTTGAGACATTCATAATAAATTTGTAAGTTAATAATTTTCTTTTTATGATTACAACTTCTCAACTCCTATGAATACTTGTTGATTGATCATGAATGTTTCAAACTACCCATTTTTTTTTGTACTTCAAATATTTTGTATGCTTGAGAGAAGAGTTCATTTTGGTGAGAGATTATAGAAAAGTTGAAGTCGAATTTTTGAATTTAGTGATAATTTATAATAATAATAGAACAGATGTTTCACTTCACATGTAAAACATTTAACTTTTATTTCTTATGTTAGGAGATTGTATATAAGAATGACCATTCAACATTTTATGTATCCAAATTAAACTTCGATCCTCTAAACTTAAATTAAACCTACTCAAGATAGTGTATCCATGTTTATTGATCTATAATAACTGAACAAATTAGTACTAATTCTCAGAGGTATTCTACCCTACTTCGAGAGTATCTACTCGCAGTCGGTAGGTTATCATCCCAATTGAGAGTTCATATGTAAGGGAGATTCTTACCCAAATGAAATTAAAAGACTGAAAATCTAATCTTAACTAGAAGTTATGAAGATGACAAAAGTCAAATGAAACCACTTGCTTAGTAACTTGTCCCACATGTGAATTAGGACAAAAACATTACATAACAATGAACTTTTTTAGTCTAAAGCTATTTTCCCGGTTGGCAAAAAATGAATGCACTCGCCTTGTTTACATTTAAAACGTCCGTTGGGGTGGTTGGCTAGTTTCATCCTCCACCTCCCCAACCCTTGCCCTCGCTTCATTTAAATCCCCCCCTCCTCTCTACATCTCTCTCACCACACTACATTTCCTCCCCTCCTTCTCTTCTCTTCTCACTTCTTCCATTCCTTCCAAACCTTTTCTTCTTCTCACTCCAGTTTCAAGAAACATTTTCACACCATGGGAGATGATGAACAAAGGAGGCGAAACCAGGAAACTCATGATGAGTCCATCTCCAATCAAAGAAAATTGAATCCTCTACCAAACTTTCTTCTATCTGTAAGGCTCAAGTATGTTAAGCTAGGTTACCACTACTTAATCTCAAACGCTATGTACCTATTTCTTACACCAATCTTCATCATAACTTCTGCTCATCTTTCCACACTCACCATCCAAGACCTACTCCATCTATGGGACCAACTTCGATTCAACCTTGCTTCAGTAACTCTAGGCTCATGTGTCATGGTTTTCTTAGCCACCCTCTACTTCATGAGCCGCCCGAGAAAAGTGTTCTTGGTGAACTTCTCTTGCTACAAACCCGAGCCGGAGAGAATGTGCACGAGGGAGATCTTCATGGAAAAGTCTGGCCTTACAGGCAGCTTCACTGAAGAGAATCTGGCCTTTCAGAAGAAGATTCTGGAGAGGTCAGGTTTGGGTCAAAATACGTACTTACCGGAAGCCATTTTGAGGGTCCCGCCTAATCCTTGTATGGCTGAGGCTAGGAAAGAGGCAGAGACTGTCATGTTTGGTGCTATTGACGAGCTTTTGGACAAGACCGGAGTTAAAGCTAAGGATATTGGGATTTTAGTAGTGAATTGTAGTTTGTTTAATCCAACTCCTTCTCTTTCTGCCATGATTGTCAATCATTACAAGCTTAGAGGGAATGTCTTGAGCTATAATCTTGGTGGCATGGGCTGTAGTGCTGGGCTTATTTCTATAGACCTTGCTAAACAACTCTTACAGGTACTTTTTGCGATTTTTTATTTACTAATCCGTTTGTTCATCTTAAAAGTTTAAACTGTTTAGAGATGAACTGACAGTAGTACTACAACAGGTACACCCTAACTCTTATGCTCTAGTGGTAAGCATGGAGAACATAACACTCAACTGGTACTTTGGAAACGACCGATCAATGCTTGTATCTAACTGTCTTTTCCGAATGGGTGGGGCCGCAATCCTCCTCTCAAACCGACCGGCGGACCGCAGCCGATCAAAGTACCAACTGATCCACACCGTACGTACTCACAAGGGGGCCGATGACAGGTGCTATGGATGTGTCTTCCAGGAAGAGGACGACACGAAAAGGATTGGAGTTAGGCTCTCGAAGGACTTGATGGCAGTTGCTGGAGAAGCACTGAAGACCAACATAACAACACTTGGACCTCTAGTTCTACCTATGTCGGAACAACTACTGTTTTTTGCAACTTTACTTGGGAGGAAGATTTTCAAGATGAAAATAAAGCCGTATATACCGGATTTCAAGTTGGCTTTCGAGCATTTTTGTATTCACGCCGGGGGGAGGGCTGTTTTGGATGAGCTTGAGAAGAATCTTGAGTTGAGTGAGTGGCATATGGAACCTTCTAGAATGACTCTTTATAGGCTTGGGAATACTTCCAGCAGTTCTCTGTGGTATGAATTGGCTTATTCCGAGGCAAAAGGGCGGATCCTGAAGGGTGATAGAACTTGGCAGATTGCATTCGGATCGGGTTTTAAGTGTAATAGTGCTGTGTGGAAGGCCTTGAAGACGATTAATCCGGCCAAGGAGAAGAGTCCTTGGATGGATGAGATTCATCATTTTCCTGTTGAAGTCCCCAAAGTAGCTTCCATTGCTACAAATACTTGAAGAAAGCAGAAAAAATGAGTCTTCTTTTGTAGTGTCTGATTAGTGATCTGTTTGACTTCAAAAGGATAAGAAAAGATTGGCACACTTCATTGAACATGTTCGTCGTTTGATAATTTGTTGTTTGTCATGTAATATTAATGGAAATTTCTTTTCTGCTCAAAATGTAAAAGAGAAAGTTATACAAGTTCTCATTGAAGTGCAGTAATTGATAAATTGATTACACAGAAGAAAGATAGTACAGAACTGAGACCCTTCCAAATTCAATCTTGACTAATAAGTGATGATTATCAGTTAAATAATATACACAGATCGAGGTTTGTTCATCTTCTGAGCGAGAGAGAGATTTGACTAATGACCAAGGTTTACTACTACAAAATCACATTCCCCAAATGCCCTGAGCAGCAGTAACTTTGCTGTTTGGTCTCGGAGTAAGTTCGTACAAGATCCGAGCAAATGCATCAGCAAATCTGCTATCCGAGAAGAGTATTTCGGCAAAAGAATTTTCATATGCAAGCAGTATGGCTCTATTCTGCGGCTCTGATACAAGGCTCTCTATTATCATTGTTGCTTTCCTGCATATTTCTGGAACCGGATGAGGAGCCTTGATCACTTTTAGCAATCGATCAATTGCCCTGAATTTGGAGAAGAAACGGAAACTGAAAATCTGCATTGTAATTTGTTTTCATGAACTTATAAAGTATAAGTAAAATGTTACCATCTCTCGCTTGCAAGCTTCAATCTGCAGTTCACGTTTACTTCTGCAAGGTTATAAAGAGCACCCACAGCAGCTGCTTGAGCGTCCACTGCTTGGAAGCTCAGAAGATCGACTAAACGCTTATGTATCTGTTTTCAAGTAACCCCTTGTTATAGCTATTGTAAGAGATTCTAAATTAAATAAGACATTATTGTCTAGGGAATCAAATGAACCTGTGGAACAAAGGGGAGAAGGAAAGGTTCATTATCAGGATTTATAATCAAACGCCCGAGCAATTCTGCAACAGAACAATGCCAGGCCTTGACTGCAGATCCTAGAATTCCCATAATGGCTTGAACTGCACGTTTCTCTCTGAGGGGGGGGGGGGGGGGGGGGAACCCAACCACTTTATCACACAGGAGTTAAGGAACAGACTAAGAAAAGAAGATGCAACAGAGAATATAAAATCGCTCACGATATTTTGATGTAGGATGGCCTGGATGAGCTAAAAATACGAAGATCAAGCAATGGAGCTAAGTTTACAATTGTCTCCAGGGAATTTGTGACAAGCTCCTCATCCTCTGTGACATAAAAAATTTCAGAGGCACGCCGACACAGAGAATGATTTATGCAAATGTACAAGAAATGGCAGCAGATTTTTGTAATGAGTATCTTTATATTCTTTCTGAATTCCATTTTACAAAAAGAATCTCATAAATTACAAATCTTCATACAAGATAAGTTCGTCGAATTGTCACCTGTAAGATGATCTTCGATGCATTGGAACACGGTCTCCAAACAATGTCGATGTTGGGCCATAATAACCTCATTATCTGGCATGAAAGAGAAGTTTCTGATGATATTTGAAGCAGCAACAGCACATAGTTGTTTTTCTGCACGCCCTTCATCATCTAAGTTAAACAGACCATCTTCATCCAGCCACCAAGGATGAGGTAGGTGTTTATTTAAGGTACTTTGGCCCGATGCTTCAGAAACAGAGGAACCTGGTCCCAGACTGCCATATTCAGGTTCTTAATCCTCAGACCAAGTTATGCATCAAAATATCAAGAAAAAAAATACTGGCCAAATATTTTCTTGCTTACTTACCCGTTTGAACCAAGAGCCTCAAACTCATTCCCAAAACCCGTTACAAGAGAATTTGCGCCTAATGTTCTAATCCTTGGAGTCTTTACAAGTTCCCTTGGAAGGGCTATATCTCGCCAATCATCTATCTGGGCCGCATAAAAACACTTTCTCATTGCTATATACATGATAAGATAGAACTAGAAATTTTGTGCATGACAACAAATCCATATTGGAGGTGGAGGACCAAGAAATCACACTGGAAAGTTATGAAGGGATATATATGAGTACGCTGAATGCTAAGTAATATGATTGATATTAAGAGAACATCGTAAAAAAACATTTAGAAATCAATAGCCTCCAAATTTAAGTAGAAGCAAGCGAAGACGTAGTGTTTTCAAATGTCAAGTTTGAACTCATTTACATTAGCTTCAAGCACTTGTTGAGCACAAAATTGTTTTACTTTAAGAGAAAGCATACGTACAACTTGCAGAAGAGCATCAAGCAAGCCTGGAATTTTGGCGAGAGGGGTAGCGTCTTTGCGGAAGTCATCCTTTTCTTTAAACGAGAGCAATGTGAGAGTGTTAATTGCCCATGTCAGCTCACTCTTTAATCCACTTTGTAGAGCCAGAACTATCCTTTTATTGCTTTGATCTGAGAAGCAAGCAGAGGACACTTATACGATAGCTCTTTAACCTACTTTATAGATAATTTGTGAAATTTATAGCTCAAATTTAGAGAAATGGTCGCAATGCGGATCAATTGACTGAAATAGCGGAGATTTTTTGTAAGTTAGAGCAGACAAGGCAAGTGTTTTTGGTTATCTGACCTGCAAAGGAGGTGTGAACGTGGAAAGAAGGACCGAGGAGAGCCGACGGAGCTGTTGTATCGGCCGCTGCCGCAGCCGCAGCTGCTGCAGCCGCGGTGTTGCTGCTTGTGCTGCCAAACGGCCGGCCTCTCTTGGCCGGAGGCGCCGTGACACCGCCTCCACCTCCAGTGATCTTGCTCTGCTCCCTCTTCTGCATGCCAACTTCTCGATCTTCACTTTCTTTCCTTCTGTATAATTTCACCAATGGCGATTTGGGGATAAATTAAATTAAAAGCTTCTTCGATTCAATTCAAAATCTAGGGCACGAAAACTCGGGCCTGGATCCACCTTAATAAATTGGTTTCGACTGGTGCTCTATTGATCGCATTAGGACGGGAGAGAGACCCAGAAGAAATGGGTCCAATATGTCGAGTCGGCCCAGTATTGAATGGGCTAGAAATCTTCGAATACAATTTCGGTGGGCTCGTGAAATTCACACGTGGCATAAGTAAACTAATTTTACCTTCATTTGAATTAACAAATCTAATCTTGAGTCGTCTATCAATCATTTTATTGGTGATTTTTGAAAATTGAATCGACCGTTATGGGCAGAAAAGTCAAAGGAGTTAAGAAATATAATATATTGGTTTAGCTTCTGGAAGAAGTCAAGGAATATAATTACTTACAATAATAATTCAATTACTTATTGCTAGTGACAAATCCCATATTATTTATTTATTAATTAATATATAATTATTTACCCAACCTTCATATCGTTTTGAATATATTTATAATTAAAATAATTAAATTTAATTAATTAATTAATTAAAAAGACAATCATAATATCCATATATGAAACTATTTATTCCATATTAAAAAATAATTGTTATAATTACTTTTAGACGGTAAGTATCAATGTGATGTCACATGTTTGAAATTTAATTATTTTCTCTTACATTATGCGTAATGCGTGTGTGTATATTATACAATTTTTCGACCTAATTTCAGCATTTATATCATACTTATACATAACCAAAGGGTAAATAAAATTTCAATATTATTATATTAATAGTATAATTATATGATATATTAAATTTTATTATAAATATATTTTATATTTTTAAAAATAAATATATATATATATATATATATATTAAAAACTTAATATATATATATATAATATTAATAATTCATCTCATTTAAAATATAACATAAATTTTTACTTTATATTAAAATTAGGACCTAACACTTATCCTATATAAAAATATAACATAATCCATCTCTCTTTTTTTCGATTATATTCATTATATTAATACTTTATTTCTTCGTTTACAAGTTTCATCTTTGCCCATTCCCCTCATTCATGTGCGATTTTCGTGACAAAAATAAAATTAAATGAATAAATCGGTAAAATATAATCTTTTAATTAATTATATTGTATTATAATAAGATACGTACGGTTAAAGGTATTATTTTTATTTTTATTTTATTTTGACGCTAATTATTTATAAGAATTTTGAGGTATTTTAGTAAAACGACAAAAGGTGTCGCCTAAACTTAGGAGTCATGTCATAGGGGAAGAAAAATAAAGAAAAGCGAGTGGGGTAAGGGGCAGACATGTCCAATCATATTCAGATAAGGCTGAGGCCCGTGAAAAGTACCCCCATCGGTCATTATTTTATATTCGGAAAAAGTCTGAATTTGAATTGAACGGCATCTAATGCATCTGAGGAGCATCATATGCCAAAAGAATAATCTAATCCAACACAGGAAAAGGAGACTGCACTCTACTTAATATAGTGACAGCTACTCCCTATCTCTTTCTCCCCCCGCCATTTCTCCCAATAATTAAAATTTCAGTAAAAAAATAAGAGAGTTGGTAGGTGGTTGCTTTTAGTGGGTTACTGTTATTTGTCAAAATTTTCGTCATTTTGTTTTTGTTTTTGTTTTTTTTAAACAAAAAGAATCAGAGAGGGCCCACTCCGGTGGGACCCGCTCTCGTAAACAGAATAGGATTTAAAATACACTCATTGCTTACACGTATGTACATGTACACTGTATACCGTATAGTATCAATATCATGGACCCCACTTCAATTATTTGTGTAATATATATAAAAACTTATTACTTGTTTACTTTAGTTCCTACTCAGTTCGATTTTAGTCTTTTTACTTTTTATAAATATAATTTAAACTAGCAGTACTAACATGTTATGTATATTAGCATGCCTAATATTATTTTAGTCTTTATTTTTTTATTTTAAATATTTTTTTATTTCATTTTTCTCTTTAATTAATTTTTTAATCAAAATTTTAATATCTCAGTTTTAAAAAAAATTAAAACTTTAATATAAAAAATAATAATAAGTCATGTTCCCTTTTTTGTAAAAAAAATAAATTAAAATAATCTAATTATTTTATAAGAAATTGATCGAATAATTTTATCTTTTTATGAAATATATAAAATGGATTATTCGATTTTTCAAATAACTCAATTGGATTGATTTCATCCTTCATAAAAAATGAGGTTAGAATGATAAAACCTAATCCAAGTGATCCGACTCTTCAACAATATATATATATATATATATATATATATATATGTTTGTGCAAAACATACCTCCAATGGAAAAGGTCTCGTACAAATATTTATTATTTTTTAGGTGAAATCAAATCGATTGGATTTTATTCATCGAAAAGAAAAATTGATTCAATCAGATTTTATTTTTGTAAAAAATATGATTGATTTAATTAGATTATTCACAAAACTAAGTAATCCATTATAAATATTTCACAACTAAATCGGATTGTTTAATTAATTTTTCATAAAATAAATAGATTATTTTAATCAATTAATTTTTTATGAAAAATTGGATCATGTTTTTTTTTACACTAAACTTTTTGAATTTTTTAAAAATGAGAAATATAAGTCTGGATTAAAAAAAATATAATAAAAAATTAATATAAAAAAATTAGAAATAGAAAAAAATTAGAAAAAATAAAAAATAATAATAAATAGTTATTTTTAATAAATGCGAACATACTTACCACGTCACTGTCGGTAGTTTAAATTTTGAATGGAAGATATGATCCGGGTCAAGTCCATAGTCCTAGGGGCTATGAAATTGTATGAAACAAGTCCTTGGTACATGCACATCTTCACGAGCACACATCGTAGTAAAAGAGGCATTTTCTTCTACTTTTTCATATTTTTTTTTAATTTATTTATTTTTTCGAAATAACATAGTAATATAATAAAATTATTTCTTCGGTTGGACGCAGTGTTGGAGAGATGCCACGACCTCTGTCTCTTTGGTTCTGCGGTCACCTTCGTCATCGGATATCATGATATTCTCAAGCCCCACCCATATTGCTCTGTTTCCTTTGAACAAACCGACACTGCCCAAAAAAGGCCTTAAAAGACACCACCTAATATTATTTGTATATCACAACCATGGATGAATTAGATATCATGTTACCTAGGAATATGAGTTCCACATACATTATATATACTTATTAACATACTTTATAAAAATAATCTAAATATTACCTTCGTTTTTTGGCAAAATGTCTGATAAAAAAAACCAAAAAAACAAACAAAATGAAGATTGTACTCGTATTTATTTTGATAAGAGAAAGTTATAGAAGATTGTACTCGTATTTATCTGAATAATATATTTACGATCATACTCGCCGGAAGGCTAGACAAAAAAAAAAAAAAAAAATCCAAAACTTTTTAAGCTTTCTCCTTGAGTAGTGAAGCTAATCCAGTGACGATCTTAGCTCCTCTCTCAATGCTTTTCGGCTTGATGGCCGGCGGTTTCCAGGCTTGAACTGTCTCTACAGCCTTCTCATCTTCACTAGATACTCTCACCTCCGATGAGAGGTCTGAACCGCCGGCGGAAGTATCGGGAGTCGGCGTTTGCGGCGAATCACCAAAAATCAATTCAAATTCTCCAAAATCATTCTTCGTCTTCGTCTCTTCACTCTTGGTCGGAACTTCACTCGTTTGGGATTCGAACTCTGAAGTATCATGGTTACTCATCGGCAGTTGTTTGGCGATTCTGGTAGTAGGTGAGAGCCATTTGGCTCGTATGTACTCTGCCTTCCTCCATGGCGGAATATGCATGCCTTTCTTCTTCAAGCTCTGCTTTGCAGCCTCCGATACGATCGAGACTATTTGATCGAGACGATCTGATTTCCCTACGAACATGTATGGCAGCAACTGAAGGATCGCCTTGTAGATTCCGGTTGATCGAGCTATCTCGAACTCCGATCTGAAATCTATGTCGATCAGAAATCTCTCTCCCTCCATAATCACATCGATGTATTCATATTCACCTAAGCAAAACAAATCAAAATTTCATTACCGTTCTGAAGTAGTAATAATTTATAAATGAAAGAATCTGGATATGAAAGAGAGGTTGTACCAGCTGGGAAAGAGGACGATTTCTCCCATTTAGATTTACAGAGAGAGGAATCGTGGCCTAGAGATGAAAGGCCGTCAATTACGATCTTGCGCAAATCGTCTTTACGTTTGTGAGCTCTGTTGCTCTTCTCGACGATCTTCGCCACATCAGCTAAGAGATTTCTCTCGGCCACACTCACGCAAGGTATCAAGCTCTGTAAAATTCCAGATCCAATTATAATCGACACAAAAAGGAGAACGAAATTCGAAAACTTCCGAGATGATTTATTGAATCGCATTTTTACCTTGAGTACGTCGGAAGCTTCGCAACCAGCTGATCCGGAAGCAACGAATTCACCAGACCCACCACAGACGTCAAATTCATCGTCGGAGCTTTCGTTGCCGTTCGCATTGAAGCAATTGCAGCGATTCCGGCCACATTTAACTGCAACGGTGGCCGCCGATGATGGCTTATCGTTACTGCTATCTTCGAGGAAGTTCTGGACCATTTTGTCCAAGCAAACAGAGCTCGGCTCAAACTCAGCTCCTTCTCCTACTCCTCCTCCATCTTTGCTGCTATACTCAGCTGCTCCACCAACAATGGGCTTCTCGGTCGATGAAATCCTCAGAACACTAGGAAACGGCCGATCAAAAAGTCTCCTCAGTCGTGATTTCAGTACCGGTTTGGTTGAATCGGTCCTTACCGGCTCCCTCGCTGATAAGGCGTCAACATCTATAGGTTGGATCTTCATCGGAAAAGGCATGATCGAAGAAAAGGGCTAAGAATTGGAGTTTCTAAAGGATTTAGCAAAGGGAAAAGAAAAACGAAATGAATCTCTACCCTCTCCCAATTTATACACCGACGGAAGCGCCTCCTTGTCAGGTCTGCTCCATATTCAGAGGCTAAGCAGGGATTGGCATTTATAGTCACAGACTCACAGTTATCATACCCATAGCAAATGGACCTAAAACCGAAGCCTCTGATTCTTGCATGCACTAATTCAGACTACTTCACTCAAAAAAACCAAAAAGAAAAAAGAAAAATTACACAAACTCGTGAACAAACATAGCACTAAAAAGCATGAAATCAATGCTCTTGGCTCTGCAAATTCATTCACAGTCAGGATCCATTTCACCAGAAACGCTCTCCGATTTATGGAAGTACAAAATTTTATGTACGAGCCACCCGAAAAAGGGAAGTACCTATCAGCTGCCTAAAATCTCAACAAATAAGAGCGGAATAACTTGTTCGCAAAGAGAAAGAGGATGGGTCTGGATCAGGGTTTTTCGTGAAAAACGTACCGGCGATAGTTAGAGAAAAGAAAATTGCGTACAGATCTCAAGGGAAGGTTCGCCGGAATATTCATTACTCCGGCGCCGGTGGATAAGGTTTCAGGTCAGGACTAAGGATGGAGGTTATGTATCGACCTGAGTCCTGAGGAAAATGATAAGAGTGAGAGAGTCGGGATTGGACTTGTTGTTATATAAGAATGGAAAGCTGAAGAGTTTTTCCGCGATGCTGACTCGGCTTGACTATTGCCATGTCATATTTTACATCAAACCAATTATATTTTTATTTTTATTTTTATTTTTCTTCTCCCTATTCCCATCGTTGCGAGCAAGTGTTGTCTGCAGTTGGAGTCTTGGGAGCGTGGCGAGAGTGCCACACGCGTATTGATTTCTATGGGATCAGATTGTATGTCGTTTCTATGACCTCCATACAGCTTGTGCAATTTTGGCTATCTATATACATGGATGAATTATATTTAAAAAACGCGGTTTATCGTATTTAATTCAATAACTTACACTTTTTTTATTTTCTTTTCCACCCTTCTTCTTTTTTTTTTCCTCTTTTCAGTACTTTCAAAACTTCATTTTATCATTCACTCAGTGTATTTTGAAAACTTTTGATAGCTCAAACTAATATAAAATATGAAATTAATAACTGTAAAATATCGATCTGAAACCTCTGATAGCTCGACCTAAATATTCAGTACATTTTGAAAACTCATGATAACTCAAACTAGTAGGAAATATGAAATTACCGATATGTGAGATATCGGTCTGAAAACCTCTGATGACTCGAACTAAATATGAAATTATTGATATGTAAGATGTCGGTCTGAGATACACATATTGACATATGAGATATCGGTTTAATATACACAGATCGACATGTGAAGAACTATTTGATCTTTCGATCATTTGATCATTTGACCATTCGACTTTTCGATTCACATGTAATCTAAGTAACATTTAAGGTCAAAAATTCATTCCTTTCAATATTTAGAATTACATGTAAATTAATATCGACTTTTTGACTCTTAGAATTATATGTAAGTTAACATCGATACCATTTAACCTTTAGGGTTATTTTATGAGGTCCTTCATCCCTGGGCAACGTGATTATCCAAGAACGTCGGATCTATATAAATAGCCAGAATTACACTAGCTATATAGACACCATACAATCCAACCCTAATTTCTATTGGTTCTGATTTGTTCTTTAGTTCCGTGAATGCCTTTGGCACGAGCGTAGTCTATCGGTAGGTAGATGCTCCTCTTATTCCGCGCACATTGAACACTAGTTAGAGCAGTTGTGGCAAATGCGTAATTTTGTCGAAAACTGTTTAAGGCCAGTTTACTTTAATGTTTATATAATTATATTTTTGGATCAATTTTATATTTATGTAATAAATCTTTTTAAGAATTAAAACATTGATTAAACTTAAATGAGGTTCTATAAATGCTTAAACAAATTTGGTCTGATGAGAGAAGTGGTATGATAACAGCAAATTATCTCAATAAACTTTGAATATAAAATCTTTATTTAAAATTGTAATAGCAGTTAGTATTTATTGTGCAATGAAGATTAAGTTGAAAATCAGTTAATTAGAAAAAATTAACTCGATTTGTTCGTTTAATACAGAAAAATAAAATGTAGTAACAGTAATAATTAGTTTAGTTGTAATTCTATGAAATCAAAAAATATAATCGATTTCATTTTCATCGTTTGATTATATTTTATTTATTATATGGAATAAAAATAATATATTTTTTAATTAATTAATTAAATAAAAATTAATTATTCTTATTATCTAATAATATAAATAATTAATATATATATATATATATATATATTTAATTATTATTTCTATTAGAGCGATCCTCCTCGTCTCCTCGCTTTCACTCAACTCATTACTATTAATAAAAACTAAACGAGCCCTAACTTCTATTTCTACTCATTTTCTATTCATATGCATTTTGAATTTTAGATAAATTTATACCAACAATTTGGCTAAATATCCAATCATGAATTTACATAATTGTCCTCACCATATATAATAATGACACTAAGTTTTAGTGATTATATTTGTGTACATTATTATAGAGACCGTAATTCTATTAATCTTCCAAGCTTCCGACATTTGTCGATGATTCATTTGTCCTCCCCGTTTTAATTTTGTCATTACTCAATCATTTTATTGTGAACTGAAATTAAAGAAAGATTTATGACCATAAAAATTAAAATTAAAATTAAAATTAAAATAAGATTTAAAAAAATGAAAAAGAATAAGTTGAATTAAGAGCTGCATTGCACTACTACATGCATGATAATGGATTCATGTAGTGAAATTGATGATCGCTTTTCTTTCTTGTTTTTTAGTCTCAATTGTTATTTTAAAAGCTGTAGAGAGAAATCCCTACATGATGTATATTCTCGTGCAAAGAACCCTTATGACCCAAGTTTTCTACCCACTTTCTCCCCAACCAAACAGAGTATGGGTCCCTATATTATCATAATGATAATAAAATAGTTAATTACTTAATGAATCATGAACTCGTAGCACTATTTGTGTAGCTTTTAGTACTACTCTTATCTATAATTCATAATCTAAAGCCTAAGGAGTAAGGAGGACTAGGACAAAGAGATTGATAAAGAAAAGCATTTGGTAATTCATAACATCACTTTACTGGACTTCTTTTTATGATGTCAAATGATATTATGATATTTTTCTTTTCTTTTTTCTCTTTGTTTTTGAAGCTCATTATTATCTCTTTAACAGCTTTCGGGAACATGGGCTTGTCATTACCTTTTGCACTCACAGTTGCTTTCCTTTTTCTCTAAGTCATAGTTTTGGGAACAAATTCGAGATTCCAAGATGAATCTTACTTACGGTCTTGAATTTTGACAATTTGGAGTCATCCAATGTATGTTCTTGAAACATATCGAACGGTTAATCTTTTGTTTCGAGATCTAATGTTACTAAAATTAACATTTGTATAAAGTCTCCTTCAAGTTGTTTTCACAGTAATAATATAAAAGTGGGGTATACAATATAGCTGTGTAGATGAGTGTCGTTTTCCAAAGTTTATGAATGAGTAATGGATCAAGTTGCGTTTAGGCTCTGTATATAGATTACATGGTAGTTGTGTAGTCAGATCCATGTTGTGACTCTAATTTAGAAGTACTTGCCAATAATTCAACTTGTCTTCAATACAATGTGTACATCACTATTAATAATTCTTACTTTGTGTCTATTTCCAATATCGATATCAATATCATTTTCGTGGGTAAAAAGACCTTCCTTCATGCATAACATACAAATCATAACTCCAAGCCATAGTAAATAAGTCTAGGTATAGCTAATTTTAAAACTAACTAAATAAAAAATAAAAAAATGAGGTGCTCAAATTATATATATATATATATTATAAAATATGGAATAAAGACAAACTCTAGCAGATATTTTGTAATCAAATGAAAATAAATATGATTTTATATATTTCTTTTGAGAATTTATTGAATGCATGACGTTGTAGATTCCAAAGATAATGTTTGATATCATCCATTTGTTCATATCTCAGTAGTGCAAAACTCAAACCAACCCTATTGTCGTTTTATTTGCTTTAAAAAAAAAAAAAGTAAACCCTAATTAATTATCTATCAAATTCCCATCAAACCCACCAATCCAAGTGCCGAATGACAAAAACTGATCAAGAAAGGTTGTTTCAAAACTCCGATCAAGAAAGCAACGACTCACTGTTTCCATGGACATATGGGCTATGAGTCTATGACATATGCATGAGTGATTTAGCAAAAGAGATCTAGCTACTACACAGCCACTTTAACCATTAACCATTGTGTAGTAGAGTTGCATTAACAAAAGACATCTACTTACTACACATCTAAATTATATATGCAACTTGGAAATCATCCTCTTTGTCTTTGCATGCTCTAATGTATTTAGATTGCCTACCTTAAACATTAATTTCATAGTAAACTTCACATGGGTCATACCCCACAACAAGTTTAATTATATAGAGAGAGACATTTTATGTTGGAAATATTATATAACTAATGAGGATCGGACTTTATCAACACGTTATGTTATATGATGAAGGAGTTGATAAGATTTTATTTTATTTTTTCTTAAATTTTTCTTGGAGTTATGAGATAGACAGTAGAAACATACATTATTCAGAGAGATCGAAATAGCTTCAAAATCATGGAAATTAGAGGGCTACTCAGCAGTATGAGGCATTTAGAGGGCTATACTAAAATTAAGAGAATTATTATTCCTCAACCGCTTGTAAAATTTCAAATCATATGGACATCATTTTAATACGTAACGTATTAATACAATCACAAATATTTTTAATACACATAATATATAATTATATAATTTATTATTATAATTTTTAATAATATTTTCATACATTCCATTATTTATTTTTAAAAAAAAATAATTTAATATATAAAATAATAAAGTTACCGCAAATCATATACATACAAAAATTCATCAGCATCCACGGTATTGTAACTTCTTGTAATGAAAAAAGATATACCACCTGTTGTCTGTATCAATTACAACAGACTTGTTGTCTCAACATTAAAAGCAGCTTGGTTAATTTATTTATATTATTTTCTTTAAAGGAAACAAAAACAAAAACAAAAACAAAAACAAAAACAAAAACAAAAACAAAAACAAAAACAAAAACAAAAACAAAAAGTGTGATCAATGAGTGATGATGACATAAAGGTGGTTGTAAAATGATGGAAAGCTAATCAAAGAAATGATGGATCTGGCACCCCACCCTTCCCTCCTAATAATTTACAGTCATCTATCTATTCAGGGACTATTCTGTTTGGATTCTTCCTCTATCAGGCTTTTCTATCTCTCTCTATATCTCTCTCACTGTCCTAACGTTTTCCCCTCTTTATGGGCCCTCTTAGTGGCCCAGTGGGCCCAAATGTAATTCCCATCACAAAACGTTCATGTTATTCCCCCCCCCCCCCTACAGCCTACAGCTACATCCCATTTAAGTGTGATCAGGTGTTTAGAAAACTAAGGTTTTGAGTAAAAATGACCTAACATCATATATAACCAAGTTGCATTATTAAGACAAGACAAGTTAATTAGACTTGTGATCTGAAATAGGAATCAATTACAGCAATAATTATGAAGGTAAATTAACTTGGGTTGTAAAGTATTCATCAAAGCGACCACTAGTTCTTTCAGAGTGAAGCAAGTTTGATGTTGGGCTTTTTAAAATGGTGTCTTAATCTGCGTTGAAAATTTGGACCGTTGTGAGTCTGGGAGCCCACATGTGCAGAAAGCTGATGAGGTCTCTCCACAGCGGGCCCATTATAACTGGGCCTCATAGTCTCTCTACAGTGGGCCCATTCTAACTGGACCTTTTGGCACTTTAAAAATTATAGAGTCAAATTTGGATAAATTAATAGTTTTAGAATTAAAATTATTATAAGTTTGGATTATGTCCTGCATGCGTCGCGAGTTGATTGTCCAAAAGCTAAATTCTTGTTATTTTATCCGTTTCTTTTCTGGCCCAAAAAAAAAAAATCCGTCTCTTTCTGATAGCCCGCGTGACTTTTTGTTTCCGTCATGTCGTCATCCTATTCCGTCATGGTGCTAAAGTGAGTGCTAACAAATCCAGGTAATCTGCCACGATGGATCAACATCTCGCGGTCTGGAAATCCTTCTCAGCGAATAATTAATACTCGCTGTATTGTCTTCTTCTCCAGTTTCCCCTTTCCAATTTTCCGCTCTAAATCTAATTTTAGGGTTTTCTCCGAGTTCGAAACTCGAATCCTCTCTACTCCAAACCAGGACAAACAATTTCATATCTTCCTCCTTCCTGACGCTAACGCTACACTCCGTCACCGCTTCCAATCCGATCCTCAGTGCATCTCCAACAAGTACAGGTTTGATACGTCTTCTATTTTCCTTGACTATCTTGTTTATTGATCTGCAATCCCTCTATCATCCATCCAAATTAAACGGGTTTTCTTCTTGTCCAAGCTGACATCCATTGATTAATAGTCAAGCTCGATTGTCTTTTTGTTTTTCTGCGGTGCTATCAGATGCCAAATTCTATGTTTAATTCGAAGCATTTTCTTTTCTTTTTGTTTTTCTCTCACGGACAGGAAAGAAGATGGGAGCTATTATATCGAGATTTTGGTTCATGATGTTCCCGGCTAAAGAATATAAGATTGTGGTTGTTGGTTTAGACAATGCCGGGAAAACTACGACCCTTTACAAATTGCACCTGGGAGAGGTGGTCACCACGCATCCTACTGTTGGCAGCAATGTCGAGGAGCTTGTGTACAAGAATATCCGTTTTGAGGTTCGGTCACTGCTTCGATTTTTTAGTTAAAACAAATTTATATTCTTTGATTATGTCCTTTCAGATTTTTATCGGTTGAGGTTTTAATTTTGTTGAATGATGTTACTTTGGAAACCCTATCAAACTTCAAAATTTGGGCTGTATCATGTATGAGAATTGAGAACTAACAATAATGGGCATTCTTCACTTTCTTCCATAACGTGGTTGACCTCTGTTCTTGTCGACAGTTTTCTGGTGATATGAAGTATATAAGGAGTTTTAGATGCTTCAATGGTTTAATTGTTGTTACGAAATTGTGTTCATAAGGTCCATACTGGAGAAGAGGAGAAATGTATATTCAACGTTTTTCCTTGCATTTTTGGTCATGCTTCATTGCAAGAAATAGATTCCTCTTTTGTTCTCAACATTATCCCCATTAACATTTGTAAGATTTTTGTAGAAATTTGTAAGCGAGTATCAGTTGCTATGATGATGTTAAGGGTTAACAAGCTAAAACACAATCTTGTTGCCTCAGGTATGGGATCTTGGCGGTCAGGACAGGCTGAGAACATCGTGGGCGACATATTACAGAGGGACTCATGCGGTGATTGCTGTGATAGACAGCACGGATAGAGCGAGGATCTCTATCATGAAAGACGAGCTGTTCAGGTTACTAGGTCATGAAGATCTCGACAATTCTGTGATACTAGTTTTTGCGAACAAACAAGACCTTAAGGAGGCTATGACTCCAGCTGAGATAACTGATGCCCTTTCACTTCACAGCATAAAGAAGCATGATTGGCACATTCAAGCCTGTTGTGCTCTCACTGGAGACGGGCTTTATGATGGTTTAGGTTGGATTGCTCAGCGTGTTACTGGTAAAGCACCACCCACTTGAGAATGAGTGATTGATTCAAAACTTTGATGATTAACAAATAATATTTTCTTTTCACTTCGTATTGATGAGTTTTGAAGGGATAATGATTGAATATATAAAGCCCTCTTTTTATGTCCTATGTTCTTTTACCATGGAATTGTTATATGCATAACAGTAACATGTCTTTTAAACTGATATCCAGGTATGGTTGATATAGCGTTTGTGAAATTGAGTTTGGCCAATCTAGAGTTGAAATTTTTGGAGTTTAGAGTGCTAGAGAGTTTTGCCATTGGATAGAGAAACTGGGCGGTTAGTCTATAGCTTTAGTGTATGTTTCTGCACGAGAGATTTGTAGGAGAGGCATGCATGCCCAGCAAGTGTCACCCACGTGTCATCCATATATCCATTTTTCTGATCCCAGTCCGCACCGTAAACGGCAATTAATTGTCACTCTAAAAGATCCATCCGCCGTGATTGGAAGAAATGTCCTCTGTTTCTGCAATTTCCTCCACTTTCATTAAGAAAACCATCCCTACAGCGACGAAACATTCCCTCTTATTTCCATTCCGATATGGACCAGGACTATACTGCGGCGCAGTTTCGCTTAAAAAGATGGCACCTATCTCGGGCCTGTTGTTGGCCTGCAATCCATCTGAACCGAGAGAATTCCTGGGAAGGAACCCGCCCAAGTTCTCTACTGAGACTCCGCCGATGTATCGCCCCACTCCCTTTGAAGTACCAGAAATTTCGACTGATCCAGAAATTGACCCGGGCAGTACGCCGGCAGAAGTGAACACGGTTCCTGATCCTCCACCAGTAGGTCCCAGTCCAGACTTTCCGGTTCCACCTGCTCCATCACCTCCTGTGCCGGACTTGCCAAGGCCTCCAGCACCGTCGCCACCGAACCCGGACATACCGTTTCCTAAACCACCAGACATTGAGCCACCAAATCCGAAAATACCACGACCGGACCAGTTGCCTCCCAAGCCACCGGGCCCAGAAATCCTGACTTTACCTTCACCTCCATTTCCTGGTATTCTTCCAACCACCGCCTGGTCTGAATTAAACCGGCCATTTGCTTTCTGAAAATAAGGTAGTGTTTTCGTGCATGCATGGCAACAGTTGCCTTTTTTTTTTTTTGACATGGAAATATAATAATAATCTCCTCCGTGTTTTGTAAATTGTGAAATTTGTATGCTGGCCATCTACGTAACAATTGTTAACTTGCAAGTTGAGAAGGAAGAGATCAAGGATAAGAGAGGAGTTTGTTTGAGAGTGAGAGGTAGTGGGGGAAAGTTATATATTTCATGAATGTTTGATCTGGTCTCCTCTGTTTTCTTATTCTTTTTTAATAGGCCAAGCGACCAGACCACACACTTGAACCTCTAGATTTTGGCGGCAGAGTAGCTTAGCAACTACAAAAAGTTAGGAAGCTTAAATGAACTTGTTCTAGACTCGACAGACCGGAATCTCAATCTCCAGCATAAGATCTTTTGGACAGAATAAAAAGCTTCGACCTTTTCTACAATACTTCTTGTTTCTGCCTCTTTCATGTCTTCCAAAAGCTACCCATCGTTCTAATCCGTGAAAAGCACGAAACGACACCGAAGAAGAACTGCGTCATCCCTTCCCCTTCATGTTGCGACTTTTGATGCAATATGAGCCAATTGATTACATAGGATTTTTAGAAAAACAAAGGCCGGGTCCAATTTCAAATGCTGTACTTCGTGCAAACGCTCTTAAGAAAAAAAGAAATTCTTGTCAAAGTCAGTTGCCGCGTCGTTTGCTGCGTCTTGAAGGTTCAACAAGTTCAGAAGGTCTAAGCTCTAGACCCATTCATCGTCTATCTAGTCTTCCTGGCACGCCTACATAGTAATCAAACAATACCTATCTTCGAATCAGAAAGATCTGTCTCCACTGGAGGAATATTCCATCCCGTCGAAAGAGTCTATGTGTGTGCATGCCCATTAATTTCGGTCGACCGTGCATATATAAAAATTAAAATACGCATCATTTCAAAATTATTTATATTAAGCTTGTATAATATTAAGCCGTATAAACTTTAATTAGTGAATAAGATTGAGTTTTTTTTTTTTTTAATGATAGAGGGTTCTTTTTTGAGTATTTTAGTTCTCAAATTGAGTTGTCTTTCTTTTTGAGTTTCTGATTTGAGTTTCTGAGATCTTCTGTATTTTCAAATTAGGTCTTTTCTTTTTTTCTTCTCAACTTGACGTTTAAAAATGCTTTCAAGTTAGCATTCACGATCAACTTGTCCCTCTGCCATACGATTCTCAAAGTCTCACGATAGGAAAGTAAACTCAGAGGAGGTACGCAATTTTAGTTATCTTTGGATTAAGTTGTTGGTGACCAAATATGTAAATGTGAGGTTGAATATTGAAGATGTTAGTTATGCACAAAGGTGTTTAATGAAATTTCTAAGAAAGTCTCTAACTTGATTTATTCTTGTGAATGAAATGAAATTGATAGGAATTAGTTAGAAAACAGTTGTGAATCTATCAATGAGTAGTAGTTCATGATTTGTGATCCAATTAATCACCATCTGACTTCTCGACGATCCTAGACCGAAAATTTGATTCGTGGTCGGGGGATCTTAGACCGTAGTTTAAGGATCTTAGATCTTATCTTAAACCAAATTATTTACTATTTAGTTTTGTTGTGTAATTTATTATTATTTTGTGTTTATTTTTAGGGACAGGAGTAGCTAAACAAAAACCGATCTTAGGACGTGATCGTCATTTTAGTTGCATGATTACTTTGTGATCAAGGATGCATGAGGTGATTAAAGAGATTACGGAGAAGTTGAATGAAAGAGAGTTCAGGCCATCATGCTTTGGGCATTTCCTGAATGTGGATCTAGGACAATTTTTTTCCGGTCATTTAACCTTAGTCTTTATACTCCGTTTAGTTCGTACCCCAAAGAAGTATGAGGCATGGTTCTCCATAAATAATCATCCTCTCCGGTACTCGCAACCATACCACATAGAATATTGAATAATACAGAACTAGTGAACAAATATTTAGGAGGGAAAGTAAAATTTAAATGTAGCGACTTCATGGACATGTTCAATAAACTCTGTAGAAGTAAAAGGAGTAAAGATTATATTGAAAGGGCGAAGGTTAAAGAAGAGAAGGTCAAATTAGCCATTGTTTACTTTTTGATGTTCGGCCTCTTAGATACAGTAAAAATAATAACTTTGAGGATAGTTACATGTCTATGGTCTCGGACTTAGGGTAAAATAGTATATATAAATATACAAAATAGTATATATAAATAGTATTCTTGGTGTAAAATAGTATACAAGAGAACCATCAAATATATAAATATGGACGACCTAAAGAAAAAAGGTCGAGATAACTACTGGAAGAAGTGATGGAAAGGATGAGACCGTTGATTTATACGGTTTTCTGTATGATCTTTATGTAATTATTACTCTTAATTAGACTTAATTAAATAGTATATTTTAAATATTTTAGTTCGGTCTTTGTTAATATTTTTTAAATTACTTCTACAGGTATGGGCTTTGAAGTTATTCCCAACCTTGGATAGGAATTTGGGATTCATTTGGAAAAATTAATAGACCATGAATCCTTAATTAGGGAACGTAAAAACTGAGGCATGCAAATATATTTCTGCCACTGTACAAGAAGATCAATGAGACTTTAGGTAAAATAAAGGTAAACTTTTATGGTTTATTTATTATGTAATTACTAAATTAACATGCATTCACTAAATCTAACATTAAATATACATGTTAGAATGCATGGAATCTTAAGACCACAACGGAAGAGGAATCTAAGTCTTATATCAGTATTGACTCGTTCAGCAATGAGAAGGAGGACATAAATATTGATCGTGTAAGGGTTGTATTAAATGAGATGGGGAGTAAGAGAAAGAGGTTGAAGAAGATGATATATTACGAGATGAGGTGGAAGAAGAGGGTGGGGAAAAGGATGTTCGGGAGGTTACGGGGGAGCACGAAGGAGAGGATGAGCAACGCAGGCTCATATTTTATTCTTTATATTAATCAATTTTTTAATCACTTAATATTTTTCAATTCATTATTCATACTTTAAACTTTGTAGTTTTCGATGCTCCCCCACCAGCTATGGAGGTCTTGACAAATGCACCTACAGATAATATCTCGGTGGCCAGACCTAATAAGTAATTAATTTAATATTTAGGCTCGCATTTTATTCTCATATACCAATTTTTTAATCACTTAATTTTTTTTATATGAAGGGGGAGCTGCATATAGTAATAGTCATGATGCGGAGAGTAACCTTAGCTATGTGATGCTAGATAGCAAGCCTGGATCACCGAGGAAGCGTGATGTGTTAACGCTCTTTTGTCCACCACGTGAAAGTTATGCACTTTTAAGGACGCTCTTCATCCGTTTGTTTTCTTGCTGTCTTGCATCTCTCTCTTTATATCATGCTGTAACTAGTTCAAGAGGAGGATTAATCAATGTGTCCGAAGTATTTGTACATTTTTATGCATTTAAAGTATAGTTGATATTTTGTAATCGATCTGATTGGATTTCGTGAACATCAATGATGGTAGACCATATTTACATCTCCACACCAAATCTCTCTAATGTCAATGTAAACATATTGATATGTCTCTTTCGAGTTGCAACAACTACAATATCTTGATTTTCATGTGATGATGATATGGAAACTCCATAAACCCTTCCTGTGCCTTTATAGTCCATATTTTGAGTATATATGCTTATGGTATGCATAGTGATTCAGCTGTTTTAAGTATTCAAATAATATGGGTAATAAGGAATGCATACATATTAAAAAATTGTGCACATGGGCTGATGAAACCTATATTAGTCCGTCTTGACACAATATTGCTTCGTCCTCGAATAGTCATGATAGGGTTATTGTTATGATACCGCAACAACACTTGTTCACAACGTAAAATCACATAGTAACCATCTTGATGTAACTAACTTAACTTTTCCATCTTCTCGTTGAAATAATCATATATTTTTGGTGTATATACTTTGCAGGTATATATGGAGAATATGTTATTTGCTTTTTTAGTGGCCATATTTTTCTCAATTGCAAAATCTAACTATGTCTCCTTGTACCAAGGGTCATCCACATATACTTTAAATCTCTTTACGAATTGGTCTATATTCATGTCCGACTTCAAAAAATGACATAGGTGCGTGTTGAAGCTTTCACTTAATTATGTTGTCCTTCTACCAGCACAAAAAGTATTTCTCATATGCTTGCGCCCACTTATGACGCCTCTCATATGTTCTTTGTAGTCATGAGTTCTCATGAAGATGATAGACATCTAGCATCTTAGACCATTTAATCTCGAAATCATCTACTTCGTTGCTGAAAAGAAGCATATTCCAGCCTTTCTTGAAAGATTTACTCTGCCTTAGTACACTAATACTTTTTACGACATTTTGAGAGATATGCCACACATAAAAGAAGTGATTCGTGTTCGAGAAAAAATAGAGGGGATTACAGTGGACATAACTGCATCTTGATATGTGAATAGAGATATTGGTATCTTGCCTATGGAACAAGCACTGGAATGTTTATGTTGTCTCATCAAAAAATAGGCAGGCCCAAAAAATGGTTCTCCCTTTGTGGTGGTTCAATCCCACAAATGTTCCTAACAGTTGATGTTTATCATTCGTCCACTCATAAGTATAGTAGATCACATCCTATTGACGCTGAATAATGAAATATGCAACGTAATCACATCTTGTTTCTGAGCTGTCCTTCACCTTTTTGTTCCCCTTCCTTGTTACATGTGAACTTTTTACTTGTCATGATGGTGCTACCCTTACATATACATCTGTCTTCGCAGCGAATGCTAAACTCAATCTCGCTTGTATAATATTATACTAATTATAAGCATGGTCGACACACTTGAACTCTAGGTGGTACATATTAATAAATGTCCCATCATCTGCTTTCATGGTCAATCCATTAGGTATTAGCGTTTGGATATCAATATTATGCTTTAGAACCATTTGAAGTGAAAATAAGTTAAAATTAATAATAATCTTATATTTGGTGAAGTAGAATGTGCTTTCTGGTGCAATAGAATGGTCTTGCGGTTAGTTTTTCAGTAGAATGAATATGTTTTATAGAATGGTGACAATAATAGTAGTGTCACATCACTATGTATTATAACATCACAATATATTGACACATCACTATATCTTATCACATCACATTATGTTGTCAAATCGATGAGTTTTGTCACATTAGTAGCATATGAATATAATATTATATAATATCTCCTCTATTTGAATTAAGACCAAGAACTGAGTCTGATTTCCCAGTCCATACTGAGTTCTCAGTCTAAAAGGATAAATACATGATTTATATCCTTTAAGACTGAGAACTCGATTTGAGTTTTCGGTCCAAACAGAATTCTCGATCTAGAAGAACATATGCATGGTTTTTGTTTTTCAAGACCGATAACTCGGTCTGAGTTTCCGATCTAGACCAAATACTCAATCTATAAGGGTAAATATATGGTTTATGTCCTTCAAGATCGAGAACTTAGTATGAATTCCTGATCCATACCAAGAACTCGATCTTGAGCTAGAACTTAGAACTCAATTTGAGTTTTCGGTTTATAGACTGAATATCGGCATCTAAATTTATAGTAATGGTCGATAAAAGGTGTAAATAAAAATATTTTTCCTTAATCGCTCTTTCTTCAGCTTCCGAATTCAAATTCGTTGACCCAGATCAGTCAAAAGGCTATGATGTCAATGGCTATTGTTAACATTCAGAGAAAATGAGAAAGAAAATAATTGTAACTGTAAAAGAATTTAGAAAGAGAAATGAATTAAATATATCTCATAAATTAATTATATTTAAATCGAATCAGATTTTTATTTTTTTTATTATATAATATTTTCCTAATTTTTAAATCAAAATAAATAATTAAAATATTATATGAAAAAAATAAACAAGATGAAATCCACCCCATCTCAACTATGATGGATATGTATTCTGTAATTTCTCTACGACATGTTCTACGTACTTACGTACTCTGTACTGAGTTGGAATATAATATTCATTCATTCATGTAAGCCTTAAATGCTGGCAAGCTGGCACTCGTATTTTCATTCGATGAATCCAACTTATTGTATAAATAAAATATGGTTTTGATTAGGTTTTTAATCGGGTTTTTAAAATTATTATTTGTAGATCACATAGATGCATGCTTAACCATTCCACGTGCCTACTTTTCATTTGTCAGGCTCCTGTGTATTGGTGTTATGCTCCATTAGTGCTTCTTAGCAGAGCGCTGATTTACTATTTCATCTGAACAAAATAGCTCTTAAAATTTTTAAACACGAGCTCAAGCCTCTTAATTAGACATTAGCTGTGATCTTAATTAGATTAGTTTTGAGAGAAATTCTTTAATATAATTTATATACCTTATAAATAAATAAATAATAATAATAATAATAATAATATATAAATTGTGCAAGAATTTATCGACGACGTGGTGGAAGTAATGAACAAGAGTGGTGTATGGAGTTGAAAAATGTGAACAGAAGACCACACGGTTTCCAATAAGTCATCTCTCCATGTCTCGTGTCTTTCATTCTCCCTCTTCACTCTTTGAAAGCACCTTGTTCCCTAAACTTCAAAACCAGACAGCTGTAGAGTTAGTATCTTTCATTATTATATTATATTATATATTTATTCTAAGAATTTATTTATTTATTTTTAAAGACTAGATAGATAGGATTGAACGAGTCAGTCAATCAGTCGTATCTACGATTCTCTCCTGATAAAATCCACCTCTTAAAAATCAAACTCTAGTCTAATTTTGAGTCTTGACTCCTATTATTAGACTTGGTTTATTACTAATTAAAATAAGTTTAAAAAGTTACAGCCTTGAAATACTACATATACCCAGCTAAGATTGAGCTATATACTCATTACTCAACTCAACCCTCTCTCTCTCTCTCTCTCTGTTTGAAGCATTGTGTCAAGTATAGCAGAAGAAAACAACATGGTCGAAGTACTGAGCGAAGAGCAGATTGTTGGGTTTAGAGAAGCCTTTTGTCTGTTTGACAAAGATGGAGATGGTAGGCTCCTTGTTATGGTTTAAGGGCTCTCTCTTGTTCTGTTTTACTTTTACATGTTTTTTTATTTATATTATTTAGAACTTGAGATTTTGGCTGCTGTAGGTTGCATTACTATAGAAGAATTAGCGACGGTCATCAGGTCGTTGGATCAAAACCCGACTGAAAAAGAGTTGCAGGAAATGATTAATGAAGTTGATATTGACGGCAATGGCACCATTGAATTCACTGAGTTTCTCGACTTGATGGCCAAAAAAATCAAGGTACCATGTTCTCTGGGTTATGTCCTATTATTATATGTACTACACGAATCTCGAATCTAAAAACTGTGTTAATTTTCTTACAGGAAACTGACGCTGAGGATGAACTCAAAGAGGCTTTCAAAGTGTTTGACAAAGATCAAAATGGTTTCATTTCCGCTACTGAGGTACTTAATAAAAAAAACAAATTCTACTTTTTATTGGTGCAATGTATTTTTAAATTTCTAACATGTTCAAAAAACGGTGTCGTTTAAATGATTATGATGTAGTTGAGGCATGTGATGATAAATCTGGGGGAGAAGCTAACAGATGAGGAAGTGGAATCGATGATCAAAGAGGCTGATTTGGACGGTGATGGTCAAGTTAATTTCGATGAATTCGTCAAGTTAATGACAACCGTTGGATAGTTGTTGTTGTATTGATGTATTCCGTCGGTTTGAACAAGTACTACGTTTACTTTGTTCATTTAATTTTCTTTTTTATTTAAAAAAAAAAAGATTATAATTTCAATATTCATTTATTTTTCAGTTTGCATGTCTCAAAATAAGTGATTATTGATTTCTCCAATTTGTTCGATTGTCGCTGTCGTTGTAGGAGTATGACTTGTAGTCTATGATGTCGATCGACGACCAAAAGTATTAAGATTGACTTTGACCTACGCGCTTTATATTGATGTGTGCTTTTCATCCGTTTCAATCTCTGTTACAATCAATATGTATACGATGGAAAAGCTCATTATTGTTCCTTTCTACCGTTCATTCTAAACAATTAAAGTGAACTGACTTTGGTCATGTCGTTTTCTTCCTGAACCTGTCCAACGACCTGTCGTTTATTTCAAATGATCATTCTAAGAAATGAAGCAGTCAGTTTTAGAAAACGCGTGGGTGATTCAAGGAGACGTTTTTTTAAATATTTTTTTATAATTATTAAATTCGGGTAGATTAGTATAAAAATTTCTTCATTATTAATGCCCGAGTAATAATTGTACAGCAATAATACACATTGTAATGAAAGACTCGTATATATATTGATTTTTGTTCATAAATACATTTCTTTAGTGATCAAAACAAGAAAACATATGGTTGATCTGGGAGTGATAAGCTTTGAAATGATCACATTTCTCATCAAACAACAGATAAAGATTCACAAATAACTTAACATCATAAAATCACACGGCCATATTTCTGTAAGCAAACATTCTCTCTTCTGATCAAAGTCCCAGAAAAAAAGGGGAAAAAAAGAAAAAAAAAAGTTGAAACCGGATAAGGAAAACACAGAGAGCATATGCAGATAAACAATGCCTAAAATTCTGTTTGTTACATCCGTTTTTCAGTTAATCACAGCAGCACAGCACAAACAGTTACCAAAGAAAAAAGACCGGGATTTACTTGGCTTCCCTTCATGTTTTATGGAAGTTGATACAACTCCCTTGTTAGCAGAATCGTTTGTTTGATTCTCTACGGCATCGATATTATCCAGTTTTTGTGTCCCCATTTCGTTTTCAGTTCTGGCTGCATTTGAAAATCCGGTGAACAAAGGAGTTTTAGGCTTCTCTGATATGTTTCCTTTCAAATTCGCATTACCATCTGCAATTGCAGCCTTGTCCTGACAAAGCAGTGGAATTTGATCTGATTCTTCGGCTCTTGCTTCAATATGGAGTTCAAGATCAAAGCTCGGGGATTTCCTTAGAATACAATTCGGCGATGCAAAAGTTCTTGCAGATTGTTCACTGGCCAGATCGCTCAAGTCTTGTGATTCTGTCAATGTTATGTTTGTTGTTTGGGAAATTACAAATTCTGTCATCTTCACTGCTTCTTCAACATCCTTGTCGGAAACTAGCTCAATCTTGTCATTAATGGTTTTGATAGCTTGATCAACCTCGTTTGTATAGTGTTCCAGATTGATCTCTCTTTCATCTTTGGAAGATTCTTCGACCTGGTTGTAGAAATGATAGGGATTAGAATTAGGAAATAATTTGGTTCCCTTCTTGTCGTTTTCATGATCCGAATCAATCGTCTTAGAATCAGAATAACCTGATTGATTCGACTCAGCATCCGGTGATCCATCCACTAGAATTTCACTGGGATGATCCGAACAGTTTTCATCAAAGTTGTTTCCATTTTCCGATTGTTTTTCTGTTTGTTCGGATTCTACAGTAACAAGTGCTTGTTTGTCTTCCGGTTCGGGATCAAGTCCTGAAGAAAGCTTCGCCGAGTTTGTCATCAGAATCATAATGTCCTCTGATTCTGATTCTATACATAAGTTCTCCTTTGCCAGATTGTCATTCTCGGACAATGTCGGGTCTAGTAGGCAGCCATTCAACTTGATGGCATGGTTTAAACTCAATTCTGAAGCTTCCACGCTTTCTTGAAAAGGTTCATTGGACGAATCCTCTACAGATGATATTACTTGACCAAACATCAAATCTGTTGTTTCTTGAGGTTCTTGAACTTGTGATGATAGTATTGTTATGAAGTCCGAGTTTTTTGTCCCCCCCTCTTTCTCTGTTTCAGTTTAGAGCAAACAGTTAGGAAGATTTATAATCATCCAGACACATAAGTACAATTTCTAGGATCTACAAAATTTTGACATGTTTGAGTATGGTATATAGCTTATATGACCTATTTCTCTTGAATATGACCCCGTTGAGCTATCTCCGGATAATGACGACATGGATCGGTCTTCCACATTTTCAGTATTGTTTTCTTGTGTGAATTCTTGAGGGCAATCGTCATGCTCTTCTTCTTCTTGTTGTTGTTGACTTACCACGGCTTAATAGAATAAATTACTCGAATTGATCAGCTCATGGCTCGAGAGTAGTATCACCAACAAAACTACGTAACTAACCTTTTTCAGTTGTTTTATCCCGGATCACATGAATATCTCTATCGTCTTCAGAAGTGGACCCCGCTACAATCTCATCGGAATCCTCAGCCTTATCTGCAGAAACTGGCTGATCTATTCCTTTAGTTTCATCATCACCATCTTCTTCTTGTGAAGATTTTTCTCCATCTTCCATCATTGTTGTATTATTGTCAGCATAAGACATTACTGTTGAAAAAGAATTGAACAGAAGTGCTGTTATCATTTAAAATATTAACATATACACATGACTAACCTCTTACACTTGATTTCTCATTGCTAGCATGAGAAACTTCCATTAGCCTTTCTGCTGCATCCAAATCTAAGTCTGCCGCTTCTTCATCCGCCGAAACTATATGATTTTCTTGTTCGACTTCATTAGCTCCTTGATGTGAAGTTTTTTCTAGAGCTTCACTTGTCTTACTTTCTTCCTCTGCATCATTGTTAATAATGTCCATGAAAAATGATTCATAGAAAACAAAATTATGATTAGCAGATAAGACGATCAATATTTTTCCAGTAAAATCTAATCCTTTCTCACCTATCAGACCGGAAGAGTTGTTGTTGCCCATTTCATTTCCCATATCAAATCACCAAACCCTGCAATGCAATTCAACAAGTGTATGATCAATACATAAAACACGATGTCAGTAATATTGAATCGACAAGTTCTAAATTCCATACCATTTTTATCATGTCGATTCTGAAATGCGAATATCAGTATAAAGTTCAGTGACAGCTCTGTTCATAGTGAGATTGACAGACTATTAATACTTGATTACTACGAAGACTTTACTGATTTTGCTTAAAGCATAAGCCTTATTTTGCTCATCTGTCAGCTATAATCAAAAGGGGGGTGAGCTGCTTTACACACTTTTGTTACATTCTGTGATCATGAGTTAACAACTTACTTAAATGTACTTAATGATGTAATACACATTGTTAATGACCTTTTTCAAATACATATATACATATTCACTAGAAGCAGACAGCCGTTTATACATGTGATTGGCGACACATCTTGAGCTGGGTTAGACCATAGACAGGGACATCATGCGGCTTCTTGCTGTGATTTTCACCAACACTCTTACTAGTCTAGAACAAAGTTTATTTGAAGTTCCTTTTGGTTGCTTAAATTAGTATTGACTAGGGTCATGGTCGGTCGGTTCTTAATCATTTCCTGCTCTTATCGTATATATATATATATATATGCAAGACAGTTTATTATTAATTTCGAGGCACAATGCATAACAACAGTTGAGTTTTCTTGGAGTTGTAATACTTTTCTTTGTTTAAGCTAAAAAGTTGAACGGTTGGACAATACACCACTCTCCCCTTTCTTATCGAAATAATTGTGCTAATTATAATCGAAAGGACGTTTAAGTTGTAGGATGCTCAAACGGACATTTATTGCGATTAAAGAATTCTTATCCAAACTCATCCATTATTTTGGGTACTACTATTAGTATGCAAATTAAAACTCATCCACTCTCCTTGGATGGTGCACGTCCATTATTGAATTGAATTGAATTGAATTGAATTGAATTGAATTGAATTGAATTGAATTGAATTGAATTGAATTGAATTGAATTGAATTGAATTTACATTATCTAGTATAAATGATTACCGTTATATTCAAAGTACCCTCCAATTTTAGGAAGCAAGCGAAATCATATACATTCTAAAATACATTTCATATTATGCTCATCAACTTCAATATATTTATTCGTAAACTTTTTTTAGTTAATATTAATATTTCAAATAAAGTGAAGTGTTTGTGACTTTGTCATTATGGATTTGGAGTTTGAATTTTTTTTGTGCACAGACATGGATAAATCAGCTTCATTGCTTGTTGTTTTTCGATTGATTTGAGAAAAATAAAACACTTAACTAAATTATCCATGATTTTTTATTGATTCGTTCTTCAACAAATCCATACAAATCATCCACAATTTGTATCCCAAATCTGTAAAACTTAGAAAATTCCCAGATACATGAAGATGAGATAGAAGAAGAGGAGGAATAGAGGGGAGAGAGAAAGAAAAAAGAGAGAGAAGAAAAGAAAGGAAAGGGAAGAGAGAGAGAGAATCAAATACGGTCATGGCAGTTTTCGATGACCGGCAAAGGAAGAGGATGGTGGGGAAGTGAGTGGGGGAAATAATTACAAGATTAATTTGTTTGGATGATCCATGTCCAGTCATGTCATCAGTCTATTAGTTGACATAACAAAATTGACTAAAGAGAGATTTATGTCACGTCATCTATTGGTTAACTTCAAAGAATTGTTAGATATTTTTTCCCCACAATTGCTCCTTGTTCTTCTTCTTCACATTTGCTGATTCTCAGCTTCTCCACCTCTTCTTCTCCTTCTCTTTAAGCAGATTCTTAGATTTATTCTCAAATCCAATTTAGTAAGTGTGGTGCATTCATGAAACTTCTTTAACCACATGGAAAACCCCGCCATTTGCATCTGCATGCACCAAATGTTGGGAAAATTCTTTCGTATATTACTTCATACTATTGCCAGGTATATATATTACAAACGGAGAGCAAAATTTGGTGATATAAATTAATGAAGTAAATGGAAGTAACGAGAAATGAATGAGAATAAATGATTGATGATTTTGTGAGATGAAATTAAGGGAATTAATTTTATTTTTGTTAATAAAAGAGATCATAACCGATAGCATTGGTGATAATGTCAGTAAGTTGGTGGTTGGAAGAAACATAAGACATGGTGATGAGTCTAGAACGAAGTTTTTCGCGAACGAGACGACAATCAATTTCAATATACTTAGTGCTTTTGTGGAATACTGGATTTTGAACAATATGGAGAACATATTAATTATCACAAAAAGAGTTATAAGAGTTGGATGCGGAAGACCGGGTTCTTAGTTTTGAAAACTCACTTGCAGCTAATTAGTTTTTTTCCCGTTGGAAGGGGTTCCAATGTCCATATGACATTCTCCCCCAAGGCATTAAGTTCAGAGTTTAAAGCATCTCTCCAATAGGAATGGCAAACAACTTCTGTGTAACAAGAAGGCTCAAGAGTGGTATTTAAGGCATGTAAGAAAGATGTGTGAGAGGAAGAGAAACGAGGGTATAAGATAAAAGATGACTATAGATACCAAAGGTTGATGGAGCGTCGGAGGAGGCGACAAACTTGTTTTTCAATGTAAGGCAATCATAATCTGAAAGACGCAACAGAGGATGAGTGGTTCGACGAGTACGAGGTGGATCAGATGGTGGTGAAGGTATGGTAGGTGTTTAGTGTTGGATAATTATGAGATTGGTTTGGGGTTCAGGTGGGAGGGAGGTTTCGAGAGGTTTGGGAACTGGGAGAGGAATAACAAGTGTAGGAGAGGAAGAAATAAATTAGGAAATTTGAGTTTCAAAGAAAGTGATATCATGAAAAAAACAATCGAGTTGGTTTCAAAGTTGTAGAGTTTATAAGCTTTTATGTTGTTCGGATAACCGATAAAAATGTATTTAGAAGATCGAACAGAAAATTTATCTAGGTAGACACAAAGAGTTTGAGTATAACAGAGACATCTAAAAATATGAAGATGAGAATATAAATAAATTCTATTAAAAAGAATGTGAATTTGAGGATTTATTTTCAAGAGTGGAGGTAAAAGTTAAGATATATTCACCCTAAAATTTGAGAGGAAGATTAACTTGAAATCAAAGACGTCATGCGGCATTTAAAATATGTCGATATTTGCTTTTAACTATTCCATTTTGTTGGGGAATTTCAACATAAATTCGTTTATATAAACATCATTTTCAGAAAAGCAATTTTGAATTTGATGGGAAACAAGTTCTTGACTATTAATTTTGTAATAGAAGTATTGAATTGGTTTTTGATAAGTGCAAAAAAATAATCATGAGGATCTATAGTTTCATATTTATATCTTAGTTAAAGATATAGTTTTATAATCTCTCTAAATATCATACAAAATTCTATTAAAAGTATAAAACTTTTAGTCCATGAATGCAAAATGGGAAGTCTAGTATGCTTTGAAGGTGCAGAATATGACAATAAGAAATTTTTTTAGAAACATTAATAATGTTGAAAATTGAAAAACAAGAAGGATAACTAAGTGTTAAAATACCATAAAGTGGAATTTGTTGATGTAGTTGCAAAAAGGGCAGTGATTGGGCTTGATTGAAAAATATGAAGTCCACTGCTCCAATTAGCCTCTTCTTCGATGTCGGGTTTTTTTTATGAGATAATGAAAGTAATGAGAAATAAATAAGAATAAATGATTGATGATTTTATGGGAAAAGAAGACGTAGAGAAGCTGAGAAGGAGCAAACATGAAGAAGAACAAGGAGCAATCATGGGTAAAAGTTTTTAAAAAGAAAAAAGAAAAAAAGAAAAAAAGAAAAAAAAAAGGGTTATAAATTGGTTAAATTAATTTTAATTAATTAAATTTTTTATGGAATCTTAAAATTAGACTTAAAATTTATAATCTATAAAACTTAGAAATATATAAATATAATTTTATAATTTTAAGAAGCTTAAATTAGACTTAAATTTACTCTTATTTAAATTTAGTTATTTAATATTTTAAGGGTGACAAATATAATTTAGTCATTATAATTGTACCAAGTAAAACTGTGGTTTATATTAATCTAAGAACCGAACCGAACCGGAGCATGTCTAATTAAAATCACACGTGGTCCGTCAAATAAGTTATGAAAATAATAATTTAATTTTCCATCGATCATTTGCTGTCTCAATTGTATGATGGGAATAAATACTTAGCAGAGGGAGTGGGTGCAAAGCTAAACCCGGTCAACACTCGATTGCTGCCAATTTCTAATCTCCTTTTGTTAAAAATTATGACTACGAATTTTCTCTTAATCTCTTTAATACTCTGTTGTTTCTCTTAATTTGGAATCTAACACTCGAACCTACTTGGAAGGTTCGTGAAATTACTTAACCAGGTTTAGTCAAACAACTGGTCAAAGACGTAAGAAATCTGACACCAGCAACATTTCAAGCACAGAAACGATAAAAAGAGGGCGGTACGTTTTTTCGCATCACTTTCCATCAAAATTCAGGAAGTTTCTCCGCTCGAGCTCAGGTCACTTCTGTCGGTTAACCGGTTTTGTGTCCGAAAAAGCAAATCTATCGACATGCACGCGCCGCCTTAATTTAGTTATAGCTGCATGTCTGAGAGAGAGAAAAACACATAATACTGAATACAAATATACGTATTTAATACTGTCCTTCGCATTTAAGCTACGCGGTGTAGCTTCCTTATATAAATCACGTGGACAGTTTATCCATCCCAACACAACCTAACACTTAAATCTGCATTGCATTTGCATGTAAGTTATTTACACAGGCCACCTTTGAATCCATCACCTTATTACGTTCTCTTCATCTTTTTGTTTTTTCGATCGCTTCTTTCATTCTCTTTTCTCTGTTTTTGTGCTTGGCGTTGTAGATCACTATGACGGCTGACATCTTACATGAACACTTCGACCGCATTCGGTATCTACTTGATGCCTCCAAAACAAACAGCAAACCAAACAAAAGATGGCAATCTGCTTTTCTCACCATCTACTGCTCGAGAGCTCTCTTGAACAGTTTCTTGTTAAACAAGCAACCTCCACTCCCTCCTCCGTCTTCATCTTTCACTAGCATCGACATTAGCTCCAAAAACGCCTTCAAAATAGACAAAACCACCCTCATTCAACTCGTCAAGGAAAAACGTCTCAAAGAGCTTCGAGACATCCATGGTGGCGTCAACGGCATAGCTGCAGCCCTCAAAACCGATATCGATCACGGAATCAACGGTCAAGATGATCAAGACATTATTCTTCGACAAAAAGAATTTGGTTCCAATACATACAAGAAGCCTCCCCCAAAAAACTTCCTTCATTTCGCTGTAGAAGCCTCTAAAGACCTCACCATCTTCATCCTTCTTGCGTGCGCCTCGCTTTCCCTCGGATTCGGTATCAAAGAGCATGGCTTGAAAGAAGGATGGTATGATGGAGGAAGCATCTTCCTTGCAGTTTTCATAGTCATCATTTTCTCCGCAATAAGTAACTACAAACAGAACAGACAATTTAACAAGCTTTCCAAACTAAGTGACAACATCCAAATCGAGGTTGCAAGAAACGGAAGAAGACAAAACATCTCGATTTTCGATATCCTCGTGGGAGACATTGTCTGCTTGAAGATTGGAGATCAAGTTCCAGGAGATGGGTTGTTCTTAAACGGGCATTCATTACTAGTTGATGAATCAAGCATGACGGGTGAGTCCGATCATGTAGAAATCAATCATGAAAATCATCCATTTTTGTTCTCTGGGACAAAAATTGCAGATGGGTACGGTCAGATGCTGGTCACTTGTGTCGGATTGAACACGACTTGGGGAGAGATGATGAGCTCAATAAGTCGTGATAATCACGAGATCACTCCGTTACAAGAGAGGCTAAACAAATTGACATCTTCAATAGGTAAGGTTGGTCTGACAGTTGCTTTTCTAGTTCTTGTTGTGCTCTTGGTCCGTTATTTTACGGGAAACACAGAGGACGATAACGGAGTAAGAGAGTATAACGGGAAGCAGACGAGTAGTGATGATGTTATCAATGCTGTGATTGGGATCGTAGCAGCGGCTGTGACGATTGTCGTGGTGGCAATTCCGGAAGGTTTGCCGTTAGCCGTTACTTTGACTCTTGCTTATTCTATGAAGAGAATGATGGGCGACAATGCCATGGTCCGGAAATTATCGGCTTGTGAAACTATGGGGTCTGCTACAACGATTTGTACTGATAAAACCGGCACGCTCACTTTGAACCAGATGAAGGTTACAAAGTTCTGGATCGGCATGGAATCTATGGAGCAAGGTACTACTACTACTACTTCTACGTCCACAATTTCTTCGGATCTTCTAGAAACAATCCGGCAAGGAATTGCTGTTAATACAACTGGGAGTGTTTATTACAAGCCCAATCCATCGGGCCAGGCGGAAGTAGATATCACTGGTAGTCCAACCGAGAAAGCCATTCTATCATGGGCCGTGACAGAAATGAACATGAACATGGAGGAAATAACCAAGAATTGTGCAGTATTACATGTCGAGACATTCAATTCGCAGAAGAAACGGAGCGGTGTTTTAATCAGAAAGAACGTGGACAACACAATCCATGTCTATTGGAAAGGAGCAGCAGAGATGATTCTAGAAATGTGTTCAAGTTACTATGACGCTTCAGGCAATGTAAATGATTTGGGCGATGTTGCAAAGATGAAAATTGTGAAGATCATTCAAGGTATGGCTGCTAGCAGTCTTAGATGCATAGCTTTTGCACACTCACGGGTTTCAGACGATCAAACGGAGCAAAAGAAACAGATAAAAGAAAGTAACTTGATCCTATCAGGATTGGTCGGGATTAAGGACCCATGTAGGCCCGGAGTGAAAGAGGCTGTAGAAGGATGCCAGATTTCCGGAGTAAACATCAAAATGATTACAGGAGACAATGTTTTCACGGCAAAAGCAATCGCCACAGAATCTGGGATTCTCCGCCCGAACCAGGATCTGAATGGAGCGGTCATAGAAGGTTCCCAATTCAGAAACTACACCCCAGAAGAAAGGTTGGAGAAAGTAGACAAAATCTGTGTGATGGCTAGATCCTCTCCGTTCGATAAACTTCTCATGGTGCAGTGCTTGAAACAGAAAGGCCATGTCGTTGCAGTCACAGGAGATGGCACGAACGATGCACCGGCTTTGAAAGAAGCAGATATCGGCCTTTCTATGGGGATACAAGGGACAGAAGTGGCAAAAGAGAGCTCCGATATTGTCATATTGGACGATAATTTTTCGTCGGTTGTTACGGTTTTAAAATGGGGAAGATGTGTTTATAACAACATTCAGAAGTTCCTCCAGTTCCAACTAACTGTCAATGTGGCCGCTCTTGTCATAAACTTTGTGGCTGCAGTTTCGGCCGGAGAAGTTCCCTTAACGGCCGTGCAGTTACTGTGGGTCAACCTGATAATGGATACGTTGGGTGCTTTAGCTTTAGCCACAGAGCGGCCCACCAAGGAACTTATGGACAGTCCGCCCGTGGGCCGGACCGCGCCGCTCATAACCAACATCATGTGGAGGAACTTGCTGTTTCAGGCTTTGTATCAGGTAGTTGTCCTATTGACCTTACAGTTCAAAGGCGAATCGATTTTTGGGGTGTCTAAGGCGGTGAACGAGACGTTGATTTTCAATACGTTTGTACTCTGCCAAGTGTTCAATGAGTTCAATGCTAGGAATCTAGAGAAGAAGAACGTGTTTAAAGGGATACTGAAGAACAGGTTGTTTTTGGGGATCATAGTGTTTACCATTGTTCTTCAGATCATGATGGTGGAGTTTCTGAAGAAGTTTGCTGGTACAGAGAGGTTGAACTGGGGTCAATGGGGCGCTTGTGTTGGAATTGGAGCCGTGTCGTGGCCGATCGGATGGGTCGTGAAGTTCATACCTGTTCCTCAGAAGTCAATCTTCCGTTATCTGAAGATAAAGACATCAAACCGAAGACATCTAGATTTATAGATATTTATATACTCATACAAATTAATCATGAACCAAGAACCAAGAACCATGCCAGAGATTTTCAGTCCTCTACTCTTGTCAGCTGAGCTATCCCGCCCATTTCTACCACATCGCATTGCATCATCCTTATTTTAATAAATGACTGGAGTTTATATTAATTAAAAATATGAAAAAGGGTATTGTATTTAGTTGATTGATTAATTGTTCAGATAGTGTTTGTACTTAGTAGTAGCCTCATTGTTTGAATGAAATATGTAAGTATCATTCTTTTCTTTTAAATTGGGTGTGCTAAAAATGAAATCAACTAATAATGGAGCTGAAGCAGAAAATGAAAATCACACTATTTTACAAAGGGTGCCCCCAAAATGCACAGCACAGATTGCTTTTAAGCAAGATGGATAAATGTGGGGGGCACTTAGTTTACAAAGTGAGGGCCTAAATTGTTCAAGGTGTCTCTGTGCCAGAGCCTCACATCTCTTTATTCAATCATCTGGACACAGAAATCTTCAAGCACTTTGTTTTAGAGGACTTTAAGGTCACACACTGGAGAATAATACATAATTACCAACGGTTTTCTCCCTATCCGGAGCAATCTCAAACTAGTTCTTTTTACACAGCAATCGATCTTTTAAGCTGGAACAGCTTCGGGCACTCTTCCGTTGTCAACCGGAACCAAACTGTCATAGTAATCAACCAGCACTTTCCATCCACTTGGGCACATAAATCCGTCCGGAGGGCTCTCCTTGTTCTTTGCAAGTGTCCTCATCTGTACAAAACCCGAGCAAGGTTAGAGTTACTATACATACAACAATCTAACCATTTTAGTAATATTTAAGAGATAACTGTGAGATAAATACCTTAGTGCCCGATATGAAAATGAAATCCTGAGCCCTTGTGGGGTCGAAAAATGCCATTTTCCCCTGAGTTTTATCATATGCAGCAACCTGTAGATTCAAAGCCAATGAGAATTGGTCCCATTTGACAACATGATGCCATGTGCAAACAATCCTATTGACGGATTATGAAAGATTACCTTGAAAGGAAGAATGTTGAGTCTCTCGAGTCCTGGTGCCATGCTCAGTACTTTCTTCCCATGGTCAGCATCATACAGATCTCTTTTCTCGATCGGATGGCCCATCCCAGCCGGGTCCCGACCCACAATGTAGAAGTTAGCTCCAGCATTGATCCTAGCCTTCGCATGCCACTGCACCTCAGTTGGGCCTGCATAGTGCATGGGAGATGGAAATATCGAAACAACAGTCGTTTCCGGATCGAGAACACCATCCTCAAGCACCTAAGCAAAATGTCAAATATTACAATTATATCAATATATAGAACAAGCCTGTTTTTAATGGAACTAGAGTATTAGCATTATTAAATATGGTACCTTTTCATGTTGTTTCATTCGCCAAGTGAGTGGAACATCATCTGCCTTAGTATAACCACCTAATGGATGAAGCAAGAGAATGGGATTCTTATACCCCATCTCAAGGAGCCTACGGCGAGTATCAGTCATGAGCAAAGCATGACCATTGTGGACTGGATTTCTGAGCTGAAATGCAAAGACGGCATCTGCATTTCGGGCTGTGAATTCCTCACGGAGCTGGGCTGGGGACAATCGGAAACGGTCCAGTCCATCATGATACTTGATTGACTCTATAACCTCCAAGTCGCCTCCTATTAGCCAGTTGCCAGTGTTGGTTATAGCTTCATCCACATATGGTAGGCCCGGGGCACTGGTCCCCCAGGTTCTAGCTATCCGTTCTTCTTTCGGGTGCTTGTAGATCTCAATACTGATCAAATAAAATTCAGAGAGTGAGTTAAAAGAGGCTTAATAAATATCTCTAATCCAATAGAATGTAAATTAAAAGTAAGACTCTGTGCGCAGAAGAAACTCTGCAATTTGATGGCATGGGTATATAAGGTTGACTAGCATGCGGCAAGTAGATATTTAAGTATGTCAATACTAATTACGGATTAATTATCTATGCAAATTTTCACCCAAAAAAAAAAGGGACATATGTCAAATACTAATTACGGACTAATCAATGATGCAGAAACAAGTTCAAAAAAAAAAAAAAAAACGCATGAAATACTGATTGTCATTTTCATGTCTTATCATGATAGCATCCATCTGAAACCACATAGTTAAATAATGAATGAACTATTTTGGTATAGTACAACAAGTATAACAATCATCTACAATTGAATCCTCTTTAGACATTGGTCAAAGTAAATGGAGAACAGTCCCCAACAAGTAATGTTTGTATTTTCTCTAGTCAGTGGGACCTCAGAAAGGAAGCAGAATCCATCACCCTGGATTCTTTAAGAGCACAAAATTGATAACCTTTTCAAATAATTGTATAGTTACACAAACCCAAAAAAAGAAGATGAAGGTTGCAAGTACATGGAATGATCTTTAGACAGCTAGAATCCATCACCCTGGATCACAAGATTCAAATCTACCTTAGTTCAAAACACATCTATGAAATTGACCAGTCAGTACAAAATCCTGTGTTTACGTTTGAAAAGAAATAAAAAAAAGCTTGCAAACATTTTGCAGGAAGGAAAGAAAGTGATTTTCATGATGACTGGGCTATCAACATGCATGTTAGCACTTCACAAAATTCCATCCTGTTGAAAGTGAAGTTTACATGTGTGATATATGTAACCAAAGCGGCTTATATTCTCAGAAATAACCAAAATCTCACATTTGAGTCAAATTCAATAGATGAAAAGTATGTAAAAGCCTATTAGAAGAAGAAGAAGAAGACATTTGCTTACTCTTTCAAGATGGCGACCGGGTTATTATCCGGGTCAAAGAGAGCAACACTGGATGACGCGGCGATCCTGTGCTTTTGCTCGTCGTCGATACCCAAAACAATCGGGACCGACATATTCACGACCGACCCGTCGGCGAGTCGGAGGAAATTGAAATGAAGCGTTTGGAGGAACTCAGACTCTCTCATGAACCCAGCAAGTGGGCTGGCCCAACCTTCGCTGAGTACATGGACCCACTGAAGATCGATCCTAGAGAGCTTAATTCTGGGCAAAGAAAAGGCTTCCCTTTTCTTCAAATCCTTAAGCGGCTCCTCCACCAGGAGCTCCACGAGCTTCCCACCGTCCGGTTCGATCAGACCGGAGGAAACTCGAAGCCTCTGGGAAGAACAAGTCTTCGCCTTTGAGGAGCCGCACGCCACGTGGAGCTTGGCGGGAGGGGCAAAACGGGTATTTGAGGTTCTGGGAAGGGTGGTGGTGGAAGTGTATGAAGATTTAGCGGTGAAAAGGGTCGTAGTAATGGAAGCCATTATTGTTGCAGATTGAGACCAGACAAAGGTCCTCTGGTTTGGGGGTCTCTCTCTCTCTCTCTCTCTCTACTCAAGTTTCTGTTATTGCAAAGCCTCTAGAGAGAGGAGAGGGAAGAAAGAGTGGAGGGGCAATTGGGTAAATAAAAAAATTGAAAAATTGAAAAGTGGGGCCTCTCTGCAACTTATAACAATGTAAGATAGTGGGGTGATGCGTAAATGTAATTGAGGAATGAGGAAGAAGAGAAATCAGGGTGGAATTTATATAATGAGCGGATGATTTTGACACCAAAAAAACACGAAATTTTTTGCAATTTGCAATTTGCAATTTGCAAAGGGGCAGGGAAGATAAATCTGGACACCTTTCTTTGGGTCTTTCTTTTTTGGGTAAAAAGAACAAACTTGCATTCAATTTTTTTATTATTAAGCACATACATTATTATCTTTTAAAGTTTCGAATATAATTAAATAAATAAATAAATAAATAAATAAAGATCGCCTATGAATCTATCTTAGACAACATTGAATTCAAAGAAATAAAAGATTCGCCAAACTGACTTTATGTATGTTGTTACATTGACAACTGAACGAACATGGCCATATTTCATGGCTACATTCAATTGTGACATTTGGAATAATTATTTATTTATTTATTTTTATTTTTAAAAAAATAAAATAACTGTGACATTCTCCTGTTTTTGGCTCATGTACATAAATATTGTAAGTTTTTTAAACATAAGGGGTTTAAGTCTAATTATTTAAAAATTGGAGGACTTAAGTCTAAATTTCTTTTTAAATTAATATAAAAGAAATCAAACACTATCTTATATATATATATATATATATATATATATATATATATCAACTTTTTAAAATTTTAGCCTCCATGAATTTGGTCATTTCCCACTTATCAATAAATACATTATTTAATTTAATTTAATTTATTATTATTATTATTTTCTTTTGCATTCAGTGCTAAGATTAGGTGTTATGCATATCAAGCAAATATTAAATCATCATGAATGTACTTTTTTGGCTCAATTATCTATCTTATTCGGTTGATTATTTATTTATTGGTTTTATAAATTATTATTGAAACAGACAGCACGTTTTTCAGGAATTACAAGGCTTCCTGCTAGTATCTATCTGACCAAGTGGGCCAAGCCCACTACAGTTTCGGAACCCACAACACGTATGAAGTTTTACTCAGGCTGGATCCAATATCATGGGCCGAGGGAAAAAGATTATTTGAAGCCCAATCTGAATACAAAGTGAGAGCAGTAGACAAACATGGTCAAAGGTGGAGAAGAAAAAGGAAGATTGAGCAGTCAAAGTAGAAGAAAGCAAAAGGATAATAATGTTTTGGTCTCTTCCTCTGTTCTCTCTACTGATCAACGAACCTTATGTGTCATACCACTCACTCACTCACTAAGTCACTATTACTTGCTTCATTGGTCCCCATCATCACCATTAACCTTTTTCCTTTTTCCTTTTTTTTTTTTTTTTTTTTTTTTTCTCATCCCCCAATAAATAAAAAAGCTAACCCAATACCATTTCCTTTTCAAACTTTCTTTCGCTTTAAGTCTTTATCAGAGACCATCAATGTTACTCATTTGTGTATTATTATTACTTACTTCGCTACATTAATGTTTCTTTGAACATATCTTAAACAAGCATCAAATGTAAAAACTAATCTCCTACTTCTAAATATTTTTAGATTTTTAATATTTTTAATATATATATATATATATTTATTTATTTATATATAAATAATATTTTTAGAAATAAAATCCTAAATAATTATCGAAAATCAATCTGAATTTAAAATATGTCACGTGCATACAAAAATAAAAAAAATTAGACCAAAATTATGTCACATGATTTGCAATGTAATTGCAAATTTAGTATACTTTTGGCAATCATGATTGCATTTTCATTAGTGTTTGTTTGGCCTTGATTAAAATTTCACCAAAATTTCGCTTTCAAATTATTTTGCCATCAAGCTGCGGAACTAGTTTTTTAAACTTTAATGATTTAAAAATATAAAAAAATAATACATAATAATATGTATAGTAATAAATTTTGGTCGGAGCCACGTGGCAGAAAAGGATTAGTAGAGGATATAGTAGATATAGCAGAATGAGCTCCGGTAGTGAATAGTGAAGTAAAGGATTGTTTTTGTGTCAGGCAGCTTGTTTAGATCAACAATGGTCACACCACCAAACGCCAAAGATTTTCCATTTAACACTTTCATCTCTCTCTCTCTCTCTCTCTCTCAAATCTGGATCATGTACTTCATCCTGCACAACATCTCTTCCTTTCTCATAATTTCAATGAAACAAACAAACAAATATATGTATATATATATATATATATATAACTTTAAATTGAAAATTGAAAAGCTGTTGCATGCATGCTAGTCTTTCATCATCAAGCCGGTGACTGCAAAGTGCAAAACTGCAAAGGCCCTTTTAACTCAACACCTCCTTCCCCTCCATTTCATAGCCAACCTACCTAGACAGTAGCCAAGGCCATGTTCATTGTGTTCTTTTTATCAATGTCGCCACTTTCTTTTCTTTCTTTTTTCTCGAAAAGCATATAACTTTATTTATTTGTTAATTTGCTATACATACACGGAAAGATAAAAGAGAAACACATGAACAAACGAATGTTGCATGCGCAATGTTTTCTTATATGAACACTACTAACATCGACGCATGCAACAGTTTCGATTTTGTATTGCGAAATTGAATGGAAGAGATCGATGCTTCTTTGGCGAAATTGAACTTAACTATGGATATCTTATATAAAATCCACACGCGTGAATCACATGCGAAATTAATAAACAACTACACTCAATAATGGATTAGTTAATTACCTTTCTTTTTTAAACATAAAACATATGATTAAGAACACCTCACACCTTTTGAGACTAAGTACCATGTTTGAACATCATGGGGTCACTGCCATAAGTAATAAATTAATATTTACTTATCTATAATTTGTATATTATAAGTACATTACATATGAATATTTATTAGAGAAATTCTATGTATAAAAATATATCTCATGTATTATTAGTTGTTAATTTGGACTGAATTGAACATATATGGATAATATAGGGTGACAAAAAAAAAAAAAAAAAAAAAAATTACAAGAAATTTATCAAAAACATAAACAAGGTTGTCTGGGACAAAGCAGCGGGTAGTACAGTGAGAAGTTTAAATCGACATGATGCAATAAAAAATGAACGTTGAGATGTTCATGAACAGTGGATAAAGGGGCCCACCACACGCACTATAAAATTTTATACTCTTCTCTCTCTCTCTCTCTTTGGGAATCCACGAAACATTTGCTTTGGGAAACTCCCGAATTCCGGATCCACATCCCAGAACCACTAGCTTCCAAGTTCCACCACCACTTCTTCCGGCGCCGTTTCCTCCTCCTCCGCCAATATCCTTCTTCTCTCGCTATCTAACTCAGGTAATTAATAAATGTATATTCTATTTGCCCATCTATCCTAGTGCGATTCACTAGCTTGTCCCTAATCTACTACTATGTTTGTCCCCTTTTTAAATATAATATTTTTTATATATTATAATTGGTAGAAATAAGAAAGATCCAAAATAAGGCATGTCGGAACAAAACAAGCACATGCATGCATTAGCATATATTGCATATTGAATATTGCATTGCATGCCCGCAACTACTGAAAAAGGAAAAACCCGTTGACGTGTTCATCGGGAGTAATGATTCAGTGCATTTATTATACAATGAATCTGGTGCGCCCGTTCCAACTCAAAATAAATTAATCATCAACCGCGTGCCTTATACGGTACATGAATCTCTATTATCCCTCACATCACCAAATCTTTTCCTTGATACTATTTTATCTCTTTCTCTCCCTCTCCAGCCTTTATTATATATATAATGAATTCAATTTTTTTCATTTTTATTTCGTGCATTTTTTATTTAGTTTCAAAGATTGATCCGGAGGTCAACGGTATAAAAGATAAGATGTACATCTTTGGGGTCATCAAAATTTATAAAGAGATAAGAAGATAGTATTAATTAATATCGAAAGGATGTAAAAATTAAATCTCCAATTTAACTGTAAGCTAAAAAGGTTGGACGAGATAATCAAAATAGTTCATATTAGGGCAATAGTACAAATGATTAAATTTAAATAAAATAATAAATTAAATTAAATAAAAAACAAATAAAAAGGGTAAAAGAAAAACTGAGTTTCAATCTGGAGTTACATTTATTAAAAACTCACTTTAACTCACTTTTGTCTAATTGCTTTTATAAAAAAAAAAAAAAAGTTGAGATGGGACTCATCAACATCATATGCTTTTTTAGTATGCATAAATACAAAATGTGTTTATAATTATTTTTTTAAATATTTTTAATTGCAGTCAAGAAAGCAATCATCAGTCAGAACCAACCAAAATAAGATAACGAAGTGGGAGGGGGGGGGGGGGGGGCATTTCAAAAAATTATTAACACCTTTTGTTTGATTATATGTATTATCCAGGCTATGTCTGATGGACCCCCAAAAATCTACCTCCAAGTGAGTCCATGATGCAGTCATCCACTCTCTTCTTTTCAATTCTTAGCTGTCGATCATATCTTGATTAGATTGGCGCGGATGAAATATGAATCATGATCAGGGGGGAGAGTAGAGAGTCGAGACCATTAGTACCGTTGGATGCAGGATCATGGGTTTTCTTCCATGTAGGGGGTCCAAACATAATTTTTATAAAGTACAACGTAATAATAATAAAAAATTAAAACAGGCTTTGGCCTTTGTAATATAGAGACCAGAGAGAGGAAAAAGTTCAGATGAAGAGAGAGAGAGAGAGAGAGAGTTGGGGAGGGAGCAGAAATGAAGAAAGACTGAGCCAGTTCGAATTATTCTTCATCTGTGTATGATTGCTTTTATATGTTTCTCAGTAAGCTCTTTTGGACACATGCACACACTACACTCTCTCTCTCTCCTTACTTATTATTATTATTATTATTTATTTAATTTATTAATTATTTAATGGGGAGGTTTATGGTAGAGCCTGCGTGATCAGAACAACTGAGAAGGAGGAGAGAGAAAATGGTGTAGCTTTTTAGAGAGAGAGAGAGATACCAGTCCTCTCTCTCTCTCTCTCCTAAAGTTTAAATGAAAAAAATAAAAAAGGTAAAGATGGGAGGCAGAGTGAGCGAGAGGAGGGTGGCCTCAAAAAATTAACTTTACACGTAATAAAAGAAAACACCAAAAGTGCTTTGCATGCGTCTATAAAGATTCATCATCATCATCATCATCTTCTCTCATTTTTTTCTCACCCCCTCTCCTCCCTTTTGAAAATTTTCCAATTTCATGCTACTAGCTACGACCCAGTACCCATTGCTTGTTTTTCAAGCTTCATCTCCTTGTTTTTTCTCGAGGGTTTCAGCTCAAGTTCAGACTCGAATGGTGAGTTTTCAAAATTTGTAATTTTTTTTTTTCCATTTAGAAAAGTAGAGATGGAGCTAGAGTGATATTTAATGAATGGGGGGCCATTTCTTGTATTGCATTTAAATCTCGTCTGTGATTTCAGGCAGATAGTGATTTTACATCCCCTTTTCAATGTTTATTCCTTCTCTTTGGATTTTTTCTTAGATTTTTTGTTTTTTTCTGGATGGTTTTATTCTCGTTTCTGTGGCAGCCGCCCCCAAATAGTTTCCAATCTGTCTCCAAAATCCCATACCTATATATTATTTTCCTGTTAATTATATAAATTATTTATTATTTCTCCCCTACGTTTTTATCTGCTTGGTCCATCTTCATTTAGGTTTTCATTTTGGATAGCAGACAGATCCATGAAACATCATGGATTTTTCTCCTGGGTATTTCTGTTTTTTTTTTTTTTTGGGTCTTTATTATTTACTGAGCCACTGTTCTATTTTGATTATTATTTTTATCCTCTGGGGTCTTTGTGTTTCTCGGTTCATTATGTGTTTATTTACATGTTTTATTTTTGGGATGTATTATTTCTTTGTATTATTGGGTTGGGATGTACTGAAAGAAAGAAGGTGAGTAATTGGTTTTTCCAGTTTTGCCAAGGAATAGTTTGATTGTAATCTTCAACAAAAGACTGGATTTTTTTACCTACCCCCTTTTTTTTCTTCTTACCTTGCGTGTGAAAAGGAAACCAAGATGCATCTCATCATCATTTCCATTTGTTTACTGTTGTGCACTTTTTGGTAATTTTTGCTGACATGCATCTTTTTTCGCCATTTGTTTGTTTTTTTTTTCCCTCCATGGTTTTTGCAGTTGCAGAAATTCTCAAACTTTGAACAAAAACTGAGTACAAACTATTCATAAGAAGACACTGTGTCTGTGTGTACTAGTTGATGTCAAGAAGCTTCTTCCAACACAAAGTCCTTCTCCCATTTGAATATCATTTCCAGTCAGAAAAACTTGAAAGAAGGGAAGGAAACCCAAGAATCTGAACAAGATGCCTATAAGGCAGATGAAAGAGAGCTCAGAGCAGCACCTAGTAATCAAAACCCACTTTCACAACTCTATGAACAACCCCCCTGTTCAGAAAGCACCCAAAACTGCCCAAAATGGTAAAGGTCCTCCTAATCAAGAAGCCCAGAACACAAAGACTTCTCCTATGAAAAACAGGGGAAGAAGGCGAGGAAGAGGTGGCCGTAAATCCGATCAAGGTGGTGGTGATGTTTGTCTCCGGCCTAGTTCCAGGCATTGCACCATGGTGAATGCACCTATAGCCCGAGAAAGTACCCCAAACGGGTCTGTGGAAAATGGTTCCAGTTTGTGTGAAGTAGAGATGGGTTTTCCTAGTTCAAGCAAATCTTTGAACTTTGCACCTAGGCCTGGGTTCGGCCAAGTTGGGACTAAGTGTATTGTGAAGGCTAACCATTTCTTATCCGAGTTGCCGGAGAAAGACTTGAATCAATACCATGTAAGCTTCGAGCCAACTGGGTGTTTTTTTTTTCTTCCTTTTTGTCCCCTCTAGTAAAATTATTGAGATACCCATCAGTATGCTGTAGTATAGGACAAAAAGAGTATTTACTTAAACTGACAGCTTATATGATTAAAGTTTTCTTTCTTCTTCACATTGCTGTTCCTCTGAGATGGAAATGAATAAGTTTCTGTTCTTTGCTGTCCTTTTGAAGATTTAGCCTTCAATTTTGTTCCCTTTGCTTACTATACTATATTGTATTGGGAATCTAATGCAGGTAACAATAACTCCTGAAGTAGTATCAAGAACTATGAACCGAGCAATCATGGCTGAGCTAGTGAGGCTATACAGAGAGTCTGATTTAGGAATGAGATTACCTGCTTATGATGGCCGAACGAGTTTGTACACTGCTGGGGAGCTTCCATTTGTTTTTAAGGTGCTCAACATTAAGCTTATAGATGAGGATGGAATGAACGGTAGCAAGTAAGGGCATACTCCTCTGCTTTTCACTTTCTTTAGTTTTTTCCCCTCCTGTATGCTATCTCACCTTCAGCCAAATTATCAGGAGGGAGAGAGAATATAAGGTGGCTCTGAAATTTGTTGCTCGGGTCAACTTGCATCATTTGGGCCAGTTCTTGGCTGGTAAGCGAGCTGATGCTCCACAAGAAGCTCTTCAAGTACTTGATATCGTACTAAGAGAGCTTTCATCAAAAAGGTATAACCTCTTAACAGGAGATGGTTTTTATTTTTAAAACAAGCTCTTCAAATTTCTGTTTTTAAGATGTGTTATTTATCTAAAATTTGGCTGGATTATATATACATAGGTACTGCCCTGTTGGGAGATCCTTCTTTTCTCCTCATATAAAGTCACCTCATCGTCTTGGTGATGGGTTGGAGTCTTGGTGTGGATTTTATCAGAGTATTAGGCCTACTCAGATGGGCCTGTCCTTGAATATAGGTAATGAATTACATTTCTTTAAACATCATATGCTACTAATTACAGAGTTTTCCTCCAATATTGATCTCTAATTTTGAATTCTTTGTATTTGGATGTCATTAGATATGGCTTCCGCTGCCTTTATAGAGCCACTGCCCGTAATTGAGTTTGTAGGCCAGCTTCTGGGGAAAGATGTTTTGTTAAGGCCATTATCTGATTCTGATCGTGTAAAGGTTTGTTTCCTTATCTCACTCTGTCGGCTGGTTTACTTTTACTAATCTCGTTTATTACTTTTGGGACTTGAGCCAGATTAAGAAGGCCCTTAGAGGAGTGAAAGTTGAAGTTACTCACAGAGTTAATGTACGAAGAAAGTACCGTGTTTCAGGGTTGACATCTCAACCTACTAGAGAACTAGTGTAAGTTTTAGTTCTTCACTTGTAAGTCTTCCCCCCGCTCTTTTTGCCAAGTATTTCATAACTAGATATCATCATTTTGTCCAGTTTCCCTGTGGATGATGATTCAACTATGAAGTCAGTAGTAGAGTACTTCCAGGAGGAATATGGCTTCACTATTCAACATGCACATCTCCCTTGCCTTCAAGTTGGAAATCAGAAGAAGGCAAATTATTTACCTATGGAGGTATTGGGAATTATTTTTTCTATGCTAATTAAGTACAGTATGATTAATTTGTTTCATACTTGTTCTTACTGTACATTATTCATTCCTTTGGAAACTTTTGCAGGCATGCAAAATTGTTGAAGGGCAGCGGTATACTAAAAGGCTGAACGAGCGACAAATTACTGCCCTATTGAAAGTTACTTGCCAAAGACCTAGGGACCGCGAAAATGACATTATACAGGTATATATGTATAGCATTTTACTCACTTATTTTTTCTTATATTTGGTACTCAGACTTGACGTGATACTGATTCGACTGTTTTGTCTCTTTTTTCTTTCTAAAATGATCAGACTCTACAGCATAATTCCTATGATCAAGATCCATATGCAAAGGAGTTTGGTATTAAAATCAGTGAAAAAATGGCTTCCGTGGAGGCCCGAATCTTACCTCCTCCTTGGGTAAATTAACTTTACTCCCTCTTCTATTCGTTCTGATTCAAATGTTGACAGTATCCGTTGTCTATGTTAAACTGTTGGATGACATAACTCCCATGCACAGCTTAAATATCATGATACTGGAAAAGAAAAGGACTGTCTCCCTCAAGTTGGTCAGTGGAATATGATGAACAAGGTACTCAAGTCTTATTTTTGTATTATAATTTCCCTGCGACTCTAATTTCACCATTCTACTATTTACCACTATTCTACTATTTACCTGCTCCACCTCTGATGCAGAAAATGATCAATGGGATGACTGTAAACCGTTGGGCTTGTATTAACTTCTCTAGGAGTGTTCAAGAGAGCATTGCTCGTGGTTTTTGTAATGAACTTGCTCAAATGTGTCAAGTGTCTGGAATGGTATTGTAATAAAGTAATAATAATAATTATTTTTAATTAGCTTTCCTTCAAGTATTAATTAATTCCTTGTGTTGTGTAGGAATTCAATCCGGATCCTGTAATTCCAATCTACAATGTGAAGCCCGAGCAAGTGGAAAAAGCCTTGAAGCATGTGTATCATGCTGCTATGAACAAAACCAATGGAAAAGAGTTGGAGTTACTGTTAGCTATTTTGCCTGACAATAATGGATCACTCTATGGTATGCTAATATAGCGAACCATTAGTTTTCCTCGATATAATGGACTTTATAATATTTTTTGGTTTCTGATTTGTTTTCGGTTGTCTAGGTGATCTCAAGCGAATTTGTGAAACCGATCTTGGTATAATCTCTCAATGTTGTCTTACGAAACATGTCTTCAAAATCAGCAAGCAGTACTTGGCTAACGTGTCATTGAAAATCAACGTTAAGGTTTGTTGATCCCACTATTTTTACAAACGCACTGGATCCCATCTAAAAACCATATTGTAACTCAATTTCGGACCTTTTGGTCCACAATTTTTGCAGTTGGGTGGTAGAAACACTGTTCTTCTAGATGCTATTAGCTGCAGAATACCATTAGTGAGCGATATCCCAACTATCATTTTTGGAGCTGATGTTACTCACCCAGAAAATGGAGAAGATTCTAGCCCTTCTATAGCCGCTGTACTTTACTTGCTATCCGCCCTTAGTATACAAATAGTTGGATTTAGTTCAAGAATTAGTTACTAATTGATGTGGAGTCCCGACTGCAGGTAGTTGCCTCACAAGATTGGCCGGAGGTTACAAAGTATGCCGGATTGGTCTGTGCTCAAGCTCACAGACAGGAACTCATCCAAGACTTGTATAAAACTTGGCAAGATCCTGTTCGTGGCACTGTTAGTGGCGGTATGATCAGGTATTATATCAAGTATTCAAATCACTTCCATTATGTTTTTTTCATCATTAATTATTTCATGATCTTTACTCATTCCTTAGTTATTATTTCACCATCCCCATGATGTTTTTTCTTTTTTTTGTAGGGATCTTCTTGTTTCCTTTAGAAAGGCAACGGGGCAAAAACCATTAAGGATAATATTTTACAGGTTTGCAACTTCCCTCATGTTTTGTATAGTCTTCTTCTTTTATGTGTGCACTCTTCATTCACCCCAATATTACTCCCAGAGTGGAGTTTGGGGTTCAACTTTTTAACAAAAGAGAAAAAAATAAGTGTGCACTCTTCAATCACCCTCCCCCCACCAAAAAAAACCTTATTTATTTGGCTCCGATTTGTAATCTCTAATCACTTTGAATAGGGACGGTGTAAGTGAAGGACAGTTTTATCAAGTTTTGCTTTACGAGTTGGATGCAATAAGGAAGGTGACATATGATCTATTATTCTATGCATTTACTGTATACCTTGTATTCTTAAAAATAATAAATAAATAAAAATCTGTAACTCTAATTATTTGTGGTGTAGGCTTGTGCTTCACTAGAACCGAACTATCAACCACCTGTGACATTCATTGTGGTACAAAAACGACACCATACCCGACTCTTTGCTAACAACCATAGAGACCGAAGCAGCTCAGATAAGAGCGGGAATATTTTGCCTGGTAAAATCTCAAGTTTCGTCTTAATTCTATCTAAATTAGTTTTGGTACGAGGTTAGTAGTAACCGTTCATTTGTACCTATTTCAGGAACTGTGGTTGATTCTAAGATATGCCATCCTACAGAATTCGATTTCTATCTCTGTAGCCATGCTGGTATTCAGGTATATAAAACCTCTGAGAGAAATCTCTTATTACCACTCTGTTACAAATTGTAACTAATTTTTGACATGTTGACATGGCAGGGTACAAGCCGGCCAGCTCATTACCATGTTCTTTGGGATGAGAACAATTTTACTGCGGATGGAATCCAGTCACTGACAAACAACCTCTGTTACACCTATGCAAGATGCACCCGTTCTGTTTCTGTTGGTAAGCATCGTTCCCCTAAAAAATAAAAACAAAAACAAAAACTTTTGTTCATTTCCTACTTGGAGAAATTCATAATCTGGTTTTGGCATTTAAACAGTCCCTCCAGCATATTATGCGCACTTAGCTGCATTCCGAGCTCGATTCTACATGGAACCAGAAATTCAAGAGAATGACTCGACCGGTCATACTATGAAGAAAACAAGAGGAGCAGGGGAAACCGGAGTTCGCCCATTGCCAGCTTTGAAGGAAAACGTAAAGAGAGTAATGTTTTATTGTTAGGCACTTAGGAATCTCTACCCCCACCTCCCTGTACTTTTTGCTAGATTTCTTTCTTGTATATGAAAAATCACTTATCCGTTCGTTCTAGTTCTGTGATTTTTTTAGTTTTTATTGATTATTGTTGTAGCATCATGTCTTTTTCGAGTTAGGAGTACTTAGGTAACTGTATGTCTTGCTTGTATGTAAAGTAACTGTCTTATCTAATGGATCAAATATATAATGTGTAGGAAAATTTTGTCTCATCTCTTGCTGTCAAATCTTTCAATTGTTGTAAAACTAATCAATCACCGAACTTCTTATCCTAGTCGGGACTTGAGTCAAAGAAAAACATCCTCACCCAACTTCTAAGTGGCTTTTAGAAGTGAAAAAGAGCACGTTTTGGACCTCATAGAAAAAAAAAAAATATATATATATATATATATTGTTATATATGTATATATTGAGAACCCTACAAATTTAGGGTTCATTGCTAATTTCAAGTGTTGTATATCTCACTATCCTCAAAATATTATTATAATTTACAAATTGAATCATATGCTCGACGGATTGGTACGAGGTAGGAGTAATTTAAGAGAAAAGAGAAAATTCTTACATGCATACGGTTGATGATGACTAATAGAATTTTATTATAATTATAAATATTATTTTTATATAATAAATAATATGATTAAATTAAGTATCATTTTTTATTGTGATAAAATTTGGCGTGCACGTGATGATCACGCTAAGTGCATACAAAAGTAAATGCATGTAATTAACGTGAAACAGTGCTTCTAGGATGACTATTTTATCAAATTATATATATACATATATACATATATACACATATATACACATATATACAACTATAAGCATGTTAGAGTTCTCTCTCCCCTTACTAAGGAAGAAAAAAAGGTATGACTACACGTCATATTTACTAGCAGTGTCAATCAGCAGTGGCTTTCACCAGAACATGGAAGCAGATCTCAAAGTGGTATGGTGAAAACATCAGGGTAGTGACTACCTAACACTTCCTTTCTTTATGACAAATATATACACACACACATAGATATATATATATATATATATATATATATATATATATGGTAGCACTGTACGTTGGAGAATCAACTCGTGATGTTCACGTATAATTATTGTGACTTGTGTTTTTCTATGGAAAGGATGGAAATTCGATGCACTAAAACTGGTCCAAAGATGGAGAGAGATTCTTACCAAAAGAGCCTCCTCCTCCTCCTACTACTACTACTAGTACTTCAAAAAAAAAAACAAAAAAACAAAGGTCGCCATTTCCATTTAATTCGACACAAGAAGCCCACCTACCTGCCTGAAGAGATCAACTAGCTGCATGCACATTTTGTATCACTCATTGAGAAAAGGGATAGTGATGGTACATACAATACTAACTAGCTTTTTGTGACATTTACATACAAATGGTATATACATTGCCTGCATCCACAAGTTATAATGACAAATGCATTCCATTATGAAGTCGAAGGGCCTAGCTAGGGCCGAGATTCTACAGAGAAATAGACATGAAGAACATCTTCGTATCTTATACACATGAAGAACCATATGTTATATATATAGTACAAGAGCCGCATTGCACTGCAAATTGTATAAAAAAAAATGTTAATTGATTGTGCATAAGTTTGTATGATCATGCTTCAAGAAACTGCCTACCAAATCGATATAGTACCAAGATCAACCATTTATATCATCCTCGAGTCTTCATGTATTTGCCAACTTGGTAGCTTTCATCTTCTCCACTCCGTCATGAAAATGGATCAGATATATCTATAGTATGTATGTATGTATGTAGTTTTATGGAGGGATCAAGTTTGCAAGTTAACTGCATCATATGACTATCGTGATATTCTGATCTTCTCCTGGAGAGAAGGAAATTAATGAGTGGTGAAAACTAAGAGGCATATATTTGGGGAATTCCAAAATCTTTCTAGGCATATATATATGTATACCTATGTGCATATATATATACATATCCCAAAATCATTATTTGCCCCATTGTAAACCTAGCTAGGGCGGCCCATTGTTTATCTTGATGATCTGTCTACAGGACCTTATTCAAACTAACAGCTGCTTGTGCAGTCTGCAAAAGAAGATTCGAATCGAGTTAATTAATAAGCTGGTAAAAGATAATTAAACCCTAAAACTAGAAAATGCACACCAATTCATGACACAAATGATTACCGAATCAAATTCATACTGTCACCCGAAAGAGAGAGAGAGAGAGAGAGAGAGGGCGATGAATCCAGTTCATATCTAGCAAAGAGATGATAATTCAGAATTTCATAGGAAACTTGGAATTTAATCATCAAACTGCTCCAGGAGAGGAAAAATCCAATCGATCAATCCAAAACCCTAAAAAGACAAGAGAAGAGTTAACACACAAAAAATCAAGATGTGCAAGGACCTTATAACAAGACCCATATGACCACAAACACATAGAAAAAACAAAACGCACACGATTACCCAAAGAAAGAAGAAGAAGAAGAAGGAATTTAGGTATAGGCTATAGGGTCCTTGAGGGAATTAGGGTTTGTGAATATGTAAATCGTGCGGCAACCAAACAGGTGAAACTGCCACATGATCTGATCTTTCCTCGACAATGGAGGAAGGTTGAGATCATGCTGGCAGCTTCATCTACTTGTGGGGCACGGTAATTAAGTATTGAAGATGCGATGAAGAAGCCAATCATGTGGTTTTAGGTCAAAATTTGTGTGGTTTGGGGAGGTAAACAGTAAGCTAGGGTTGCTATCTAGGGTTAAACTCTGCATCCACAACTTCCTTAGAGAGTATTAGCTATAGCTAGATGGAGAAAAAAGAAGGAGGTGATGAAGGGGTATAAATAGCAAAGATGTAGTAGTAACTAGAGAAGAGGAGGAGTTGAGGGGCAGTTCCGATAAATTCCAATTCAGGTTTTAATTTAATTTCGTATTTAATGTTGAAAATGAAGTTATTCGATAAGAACAAAAGCAAAAACAGAAGAAAACAGAAGATATATAGAAAAATAAAGAAAGAAAAAAAAAAAAAAAAAAAAAAGTGGTCCCGGCTTTAGAAAATTGAATAATATCACGCCAAGACTACATGACTACACACCTCCCATGCAGTTTACAGATAGGTTAGTGGGTGTTTTCTAACAACAGCATTAATCACTTTTAGGTTTTAGCCTATATGAGTCAAGATGGGGGGGGGACCTTAAAAACCCTTATTAACTCATCTCTCTCTCCCCTCTGTCTCTTTATGACACTAACCAAGAGAAGGAAAGCTCCAAGCTGCACAACCCTTCTCATAAGATCGAGATTGTGTACAAAAGGGGACCATTTTGGGATTCGGATTCATGTCATGTAAACATTTCCCTCCTTCTCTTTGTACCTAAAACGGCCTTAGCTAAGTTTGTAAGATTGATCGTTACTTGATAATTAGAAAGCAATTGGATTTAATTCACATGATAAAATGAAAAAGTTGGTACGTAATTTATTAGGGGGAGCCAGATAAAAATTATAGAGGCAGCAAAAGATAGTAAGAGTGCATATTTAATATTAAAAAAAAAAAAAATTTGAAGATTTATTTATAAAAATTTTAAGTTAATAATATAATTTTAATAAAATTGAGGGTGAATAATAAATATATCGTTAACTAACCTTGTCTCTGCACTATGTACGTATATATATGTATATGCATGTAAATAAGTATTTTGCATGGATTTTCAAGTCCAAGTGGTCGCATATACGTACACAAATACATCTACATATTACGTAAATTATAGGTATATATATATGAGTTGGTAAGAAAGAAAGAAAAAAGCGAATCATGTCTTTTTATCATATGTTTTGTTTTTTTTTTTTTTTTTTTAATTTGAAAATTTTCTACTTTCCATAATAAGTTACATAATATCATTATTAAATTTAAAATATAATCTAAAATATTATATAAAAAAAACTTGAATTCAGGAGTCATCCCTAAAGTTCCTTTCTATGTTATGCTATTGTTGAGTAGAATATATATGTTGTTTTATGTAACGTACACGATACATGTCGTTTTATGCAATCTTTTGTAAATGAGAATCTTTTCTTTCTGTGTTACGATAATAAGTTAGAAGCATAACAGGCTTTCGTTGGCAACTTGGCATCTAAAGCCAGTTGTTGTTGCGTACCTGCCAACTCAGCAGGCATCGATTGGTAAGCGATGATAGCGGCACTAATTTATTCATTAACTAATTAAATTTATAAATATATTATACGTTAAGGATCTGGATTGAGTACAAATTATTACGGTGTGAATGAATGTATGTTACAATAATGTATAACTGTCCATGTAAATATGTAATCGATTAGAATTGAGACCGTTTTAGGTATTTCCTTAATTCCTTATGTAATGCAAATTAAAGTATCATTAATACGGTGTAGGAGATGAGATATTTTTGTCTTTTTGATGTTGGAACAACCAAACTGTCAACCCTCACACTGATATGTTTTACTTTTACGAATGTTTTTTTTTTTTTCCCTCCCTCTCCAATGTTCTTCACATCACTACAAAAGTTCAATCTGTAATTTTATTTATTTTTAATTTACTAAATAATTTAGATTAGTTTGATATATTCTATTTATTAATATTCGATTAATCTCATATTCTAACTCGTTGACATTAAAAAGTTTAAAAGTAATTGATTTGATTTTATACGAGTAAATGAAAATTATAAATAATATTTATCTATTCGATTCGATTATATTAAAAATGAAGAATTATTTTTATTTATTGAGAATTCAAAATAAATAATAATTTATTATTTTTTTTCAAATAATTTATCATATTTTTTTTATTCTAAACTTATTTTTAATCATATAAAATAATTATTTATTCTTTATTATTTTTACAATAAAAAATAAATATAAAAAACAAATATTATTTTTTAGAATTATAGTCGTGCTTAGGAATCTTATTTTCATATCAAATGATTAATTGATATGACCTACCTACTAACTTTATTATTAAAATATATATATATATATATATATATATATATATATATATTTGGAGGCAAGGCCGTTTGTACAGTTATCCTAACCCGACCAGCCGCCCCCCCTTTATTTGATTATTGTTTTTGCTGTAGTTTTCTATTTAGTTCAGTGGGTTTGCTAGAAATTAGCTGTAATTAAATGAATAATAAAATTTCCTATCTAGCTGGGTAAAACTGTGCTTCTTGTTCTTGGTTGGCTCTTCAACTTACGTTCTAGCTCCTCTTTAATCGTCGATAAGGGGTGGTGGGGTATTAAAAAACCTTATAATTTGAATAAATAAAATCACGTATAACCGATTAGATTAAATTATCGTAAATTATAGCATTATATATATATTTGCATTATACATATTGATCGCGTCATTAGCTACCGTACGTGAAAGTTGAAAAGTAATTGTACAATCTGTACTAGAACAGTAACATGATCTCGTGTTATATGTGTTATGAATCATACTTGAGATTGGACAATAATGGAGAGGTGTAATTAATCATATAGTACGGAATAAGTATTAAGTTAGGGTACGCTGTGTGTTGACAGGATTTGACAAGAACAAGTCCGGGGACAGGAATACGGGAATGTTACCATTAATGGAAGGTAGCCAAGATGGTCAGAACTCAGAACCATTGCCCCCAAACACGACTCTAGCTAGCTACCAGTTCTTACCAGAGAAGAAGGACCACTCTTCCGCATGCAATACAAATTTTAAACCTAGCAAGCAACCTAGCAAGCAACCTAGCTAGCTAGCTAGCTAGAGCCAACCCCTGTGGCTTAAGTGGTCCAGATTATTTAATATATTAACTCCACTACGAGATAATGGCAGTGGTACTGCTAAAACAATTATGTAACCTGTTTCGTATAACATGATCATGTCTAGTAAACATGGCATGCATATGATGTTATATATGAATGTGATGTCACATAACAACAACATGCGTAAGGTTTTTATCTTGCCAGTGCCCTAAGTCGAACAGGTAATTAAGGGAGATCTGCTGCAATTCTGGGCCTATAAAGGCTATATCAGTTGTAGATCTCGTTTCCCTCTCTTGTTTGCTTGTTTCTGTTAATTTAATATAGCTAGAGACGAATATAGATTATATCTAGAGTGGTCCAAATTCTTATTGTTATATTATAATAATACGAAATTTAAAGGTCTAAACTATCATAATTAAGTGTGTTTTATGAGCAGTGTGTGTGCTTTCGAGGAGGCACAGTTAATTAGCATTCAAACGTCACACAAAAGCTAATTATCACCTTAATGAACAGTGGGGGAATAAAGCAATCAACACATTTTAATTAAACTAACACTACTTTTGTACTGGGTCTTTGCGAGGGCCACCTCCCCTCCCCTCCCCTCCCCTCCCCTCTACCGCAACCCATTCTAATAATCACAAAATGTTGTTACCTTTTTTCCCAGCAACCCAATATAATAATCACAAAATGTTGTTTACTTTTTTCTTTCCAGAGAGAGATTGTGATGATACTTGTAATTACGAGCAGTATACAAAATAGGTAGTGTGTTATTTACATGTGCTCCAGTCAGAACCTCAATTTAGTAGCAGTAATGATATAGTAATAGGTAGTGGTGTTATAATAATAAATAATCAAGGGTAATCGGTCAGTTGCTTTTACTTTTTTACTTGCCGAGTAGACCCATGTTCATACTCCTCTTATATATAAAGAATTGAGTAAAGCAACAGTGTCTTAATCAATTGTAAAGTAACAAGAGGAGGATAAGGCAAGGGAGTATCCTTTAAGAAGAAGTAGAAGTTTAATGTTACAGTAAGAAATAATGTTCGAACACTTTGAACGAGAATGAAATCACTGACGCTGCTAATTGGATACCTAACCACAGAAAACAAAAGAGAACACTTGCAACTACTTATGGGGATCTGATTAACGACCAAGTTCATCCTATGACTAAATATAAAATTGGGTTTACCTAAGGTCTAACACCAACCTAATCTTCTAACAAACTACTTGAATTTCTAAATTTGGTTGTGCGGGAGAGAAGGACTTCGTGGAGTTTTGCTGCCGTTGGACGGTCTCTGGGGTCTTCCATAGTGCACTGGCGAAACAAATCAATGAGGAACCCAAGTGTCTCAAGTTCGTCTTCCGATCCCTCTGGCTCAGTAACAGACTGAGCCATTGAGCTCTCATTGGATGATCCCAGTGACTCCAGTTCGTCTCTCACTTGCGGTCTTTGGCCCCTCTATTTATTAGATTAAAGAATACGGAAAAAATTCTATCATTTAGAGGTAATAGAGTTTGTTTTAGAGGGAGCAAGACGGACGGGATAAAGATGGAGCTATACCTTCAGTTGGTTGTAAATCTCTTCTTCAGATAAGTCCAAGTATGGAATTTGCAAGGTCAGCAACTCCAATAGCAGGCATCCAAACGACCAGATATCCACTTCCTGCACCCAAAAATTGTTTTAAGTTAATCCAAGTCCCGGTCTATGCAAGAACACTTAAGAGTGGAGATCTGTTGCATTAACAGAATTATTACAAAACTGAGAATATATTCTGTGCATATATGTCAGAAAGAACTACCTATCATCATCATCATTTAAGCTTATTCTTATTATTTTTTAGATCAGCTATACAAATTAATTTTTCAAGGTACGCAATCTTCTCACATATTATCACTTAATACAAAATCTAAAATGTCTTTCCGCACTACCTTCATCCAAATTTTCAACAGACTATTCCTCCACCTACACCATCCACTTATCTGTCAATCTAAATTTTATCGAACTAGAGTCGTATTTGATCTTTTCTACACAGACCAAACAATGTTGTACATTTCTTCCTAATCTTGTCATCTATAGGGACTATAAACTCTTAATCATCCAGGCGCCGCTGCAACGTGTCTTGCTCATTTTGCACTACGCCCAAATGTAGATGGAGTGCATCACTTATAGCGATGGATGCCATAACATTTCACCTTACTCTTTTTTAACTCAAATCCATGTAAAGGGTTGTACATTTTAGTTGATTGACTGTCACAGACCTAATACCAACGGCAACATATTTTAATGGTTCTAGATTAACACAACCATCACTCCTCTTTTGATGATTATGCATTGCCCACAATCCATATGTTATAACAAACTGACTATGAGAGCTAAAACTCTGTACCAGTCCATATGTATTGCGTTTATGCATTGCCCGCAGAACCTCTGGAGCCATCCAACGAGGAGTCCCAACACAACAATCTGGGGATTCTATTCCATAGTGAGCAATGCAGCACGTATGCACTGAAGAACGAAGTGGGACAGCTTTGTCAAAATCACAAAGCTTAACAACAGGTGATCCATCAGCTCCCTTCTCATCTAAATCAATCAAGATGTTTTCACTTTTTATGTCCCGGTGAATTATATGCTTTGAATGAAGCTCGGCTAAAGCACATGTCACATCCCTAGCTATATATAATGCCAGCTCCACTGGGACATGCTTCTCATTGGCTTCGGACAGCTTGTCAATATAACTCTGTCACATAGAAGACAATAAGTGTGAAAAAAGAAATAAATAAACTTAATAGCAGATTTATTATGACATAAGACTGATCAGAAGCTCGGGGAGTTACCTTCAAAGATCCCCCTTTGATATACTCCACAAAAATGGCGGACTGAAGCACTCTCCGTTCTAACTTTCCATCTACTGAAGGAATCCACTTGGTAGATATCTGATGGCCGTACATTTTTACGATGCATGGATGTTTCAAAGCACCAAGTATTCTTACTTCCCCTAAGCAATTGTACTCGAACTTCCTAATCGCTTCTACCGAAGTCTCACATATTTCCATACTACGAACCTGTTCCATTCCATCCAACAAGATAGGAAACTTTCACATTTAGAAGTATATCTAAGAATAAGAAATAGTACTCAACAGAAGAATTCTTACTCCATGGAAATCGAGAATCTGCCATAATATTATTACCTTTGCTGCAGCCTCAAGCGTTCCCAGATTACACCTTACAAGAGAACTTGAGGGTGACTTGTCAATGCCATCGCAAGTGGATAAGGATGGGAAAGAACCACCTGGAACGGGCATCCTTTCAGTAGATACAGGAACTCTGCTCCTACTGAGAGGAACATACCTTCACAACAAGCAAATGAATTTAGAGTTTAAAATACGTATGGAAAAACTGAGAAGCTAAATCTAATCAAACATATATCAGGATCAGGTACTTTTTTAAAGAAATATGGTGATAAACCGTGCAAGAGGCCAGAGCAGGAGGTTAACGTTTTATTAACAGATATGGTACACAGTATCACTCAGTAGTCAATATCACAAATGAAAATTTGAAAAAGGGGATTTGGAAGTGATGAAAAATATCTGGAGATTTACAGAGTAACAAGAGATGCCTACCTGCAAAAATACTCGGGGTCTGTTTCTTCTCGAATATCATTTGGCCGACAGGCATCAACCATCATTCGAACATAAGAACCACCTCTCTTGACCAGAACAGCATTCCAGGCATGTGGCAAGAAATCCAAGTAACCTCTCACAAGCTCACAAGGTACTGGAGGTTCCATACGGTCACATAGATACTACAGAGAACATGGCATTGTCAGATCAGGTAATAATATATACATGATAACTAGTAGAAGACGTCTAACAGAGGTTTATATGTAAATTCAGGAAAATGATTACCTTCAGGAGCAGTGCCCTATGTCTGCACACACCAAATTGCAGTGCTCCTATAGGAACTACAATAGAATTCCGTCTTGCTTTAATAGACTGAAGAGATCTCTCACAAAGATTCGTAAGACCCATAACTTCATCAGAGTCCATTACAGGTTTATTAAATGTGTTCATACTATCTCGATTCCCAGTCGAGCATGTGCAAACAAACGGCTTTTGATAATTTGACCCCGAAACAGTTTTTCTCATCCCTTCGATCATAGCACTTCTATCACTGCCTCCAAAATGATCAGATACAAATAGAGCAAGCAAAGATGCAATTTGCAAGTTGTCAACAACTTGATTTCTATCTAAATTTAACCGATTTATCTGCTTCAAATGGAGCACCAATGCCTGTGCAGAGAGGGTAATAGCATCCAACACTTCATCCTGCTCCCTTTAGGCACAAATAAAGAGTTAGTCATTTACCTCAAAAAAGTGGTATCACATCATTTTTTGTAATCCAAAAAAATATGCTACTCATGCTATTTAACGTCGAGCATACAATTTTTACCTGTCCACAACAATGACTTCACGAGAATCAAGATGTAGATTTTCTTCATAATTGCTTAGTGGCATGAAGGGCCGGTCACGGCCGGCATCATAGAAGCCGTCTGGTAAATGGTCCTCAGTGCTGCAATATGAACTATTACTATACTTGCAAGATATATTTGTACTATCTTCGGCTGGTTTACGAGACTTGCATGGTTTCGGATTACCAAGATCCCCTTCAGAAGCCCTCTTCGATTTGGCACTACTTTGTGATAGCTCAGGAATGAAGCCTACATCTTTATCATCTGCTCCATTCCGCTTGGAGGATAAAGATTCATCATCAGGTTCGCAACATTCAACTTCACTTGTTTTAGTCATTGCAGTAGAGGCAGGCTCAACACTTGAGCCATTCTCAACAAAAGGACCCTTTTTGAAGCCAAAATTATCGTTCTCAAGACCGTTTGGTAAATTTACACTCTCTGCTTCTCCTGGATATATTTCCTTATCATCATCTAGACTTACAGCTTCAGACACAACTTCACATGTGTACGATGTTATTGTGTCTATGCTTTCAGGTTGCCAATTTACATCTGCTTTAATAGTTGTTACCACGGGAGGATCTACTCCTTTCCACTTCCTACTGTTGTTCAAACGTTCTTGACGAGCTTTTTGCTGCAAATAATATTGTCGCTTCCACCGCTTACCCGACCTTCGAGAAGCAAAGCATCGACTATTTGTTGATGATCCAGTTAGTAAGTTTGATGAAGAATGATGATTGCCTGGAGAGATAAGAATTTAGAGTCTTAAAACAATAAGACTTACAAACAATAAGACCCAGATCAACTAATTGGAAGAAACATTAAGTAAGCCCTACCACTACGTGATAAACTTCCATCATTCACTTGGATAGGGCTTTCATATACATCCATTTCAACTGAAGAACTACTACAATCCTCAATGGTTATGCCTTCACCATTTCCTTCTAAATTGCAGTGTAGCCAGGAAGGTATCTGACATTTACTCAGAAGTCTGTTGTACTGCACCAAAGATAAACATGACAGGAAATAGCAAATCACACTCTCAATTATGCTTTTCATATGCAGATAGGATATGAAATACATACTACCAATATACTATAAATGATGTTCATAAACTATGAAAGTCCAAGCAAATCTGAGGAGGATTTGATTCATCAAACAATATATGAATCAGAAGCGTGAGTGGCTCACTGGTTAATATGGAGATTTAGAAGTACCTGTAAGTTTAACACCTGCAGGTTATGCATTGAGCCAAGTTCAAGAGAGCCCAAAGAGGTCAACCTATTATGCGACAGGTCCATGTTCTCCAGCCGCTGCAAGGAGGACAAAGCTGATGGTAGTTCGACCAACTTATTATTAGCAACTTTCAATGATATTAAGGCACTCAAATAACTTATTTCAGTGGGTAGACGCTTCAGCTTATTGAATGAGACATCTAGATGTTCCAAATTACTTAAGCAGCCAATTTCAGGAGGAAGATATCTGTACAAAAAAACAGTAAGAACACAACAAAAGGCAACTAATTAAACATGGGGATGTCAACCATTAATGAAAATCAGGAGAAAGAAACACACTTGAGGCAATAACGACCACCTTTGTTTACCTAGCACACTAAATAAACAAGGCTATACCTCGTACAGTTCAAGCCTGCACCCTTGCAAGTAGAGACTAACACTTGGACAGATAAGAAATTAACTAAAATGCCCACTTACCTTAGAGAGAAGTGACAGACAGAAAGCTTGGTCAAGCACTTGAGGCCGGAAATCTCCCCAAGAATTGGAAGAGCAGAAGGCCTAGGGGGGACTTTAGACAGCTCAAGCTCCTTCAAACCGCTTAATTTATTCAATGGTAACTGACCAAATCCCGTTGATGATATTCTCACCTGCAAGCATTCCAGTCCCACTAAGTTCCTCAACTCCGACGGGAACAGATTGATCTCGTTGCCGAAAAACTTCAACACTCTCAACCGCCCGATATCGCCTAATGATTTAGGGATTAAATTAAACACATTCTTATATATATACAACCCCTTCACAGCTCCCTCGGAATTTTCCAGCAATGAAAAATCCAAGCTTTTCCCTGATACGTCAAGAATCGAGTCATCTTCACCATTACTATCTTCTCCATCAGCTAAGACCGGCTTAGAGGGTTTCAATTCTTCAGGCTCAGCAGGGTTTTCCGCGGATTTAGTGGCGATTTCTTCGGAATTAGGGACTTGCATTGAGGAGTGATGGGCGAGAAAAAAAAAAAAAAAGGCAGAAAGATTATGAGAAAGAATCGAAGGTGAAAATTGATTGATTATACGGGAAGGGAACGAAAAGAAACATGGAAATCAAAATCAACGATCAAAATAAGAAGGGCGGGAGGAGAACTGGAGAAGACTCGGGAAGAGGACAGACCGCTCCTTCCTAATTTGACTGGGGAAAAGAAACCCTAGATTTCAATCCTACAACGATATATGTTGGATGTAATTTGGAAACTTTCTTTTTTCCTGGTAGTCAACGGTCAATGTGATGAAGTAAAGCGCAAGTTTGGGCCCTTGGGCTGAAGTTGATAACCGTGGGCCAGAATTTTTTTTTTGCCAGCGAGGGGCCGGGTTCTGATTTCCAATTGCAACCCAGCGTCGAAACGCGGATCTTACCCCCGTTTTGTGTTGCTAAACAAACTCTCTCTTACGCGCCTCTCCTGGTTCGCGCCTTATAAGTTGTTATTTGGCCGTCGATTTCATTTCAAAAGTTACTTCAAAAAATCATACGCACAGCGTGTTTTCTCTTTCTGGTTTAGAAATTTCTCCATAGCAACGAAGATGATTGCCGCTCTGAAGTGAGTTGATTCCATCAGTGTGCACTTCTATTCGTTTCTATCTTGACTGAATCGCACTCTTTAGCATCGAAGCTCTAATACTATTCGATCTACTGTCTGTGATGGTTCGCAGAGCCGAAGAACAAAGCCAGCTCCAGCTTGTTGAGCGCGAAGATATTGATGATGAAGAAGACCTGTTTGAAGCCATCGACAAACGTAAATCGTTTCCTCTTTTACCTCAACTTATTTTATGAATCGCAAAGCGATCGACGTAAATCGTCTCGTTCTGTAGCTTAACTTATTTTGTTGATCTGCGATTCATAATCTTACATTTTCGCTGGTAGATTCAAGTAGTTCGAACGAAATTTGGTCGAACCAAGAGGTTTATCAGCAATTTGATCGATACCTAATCGTGTTGTTGCTTCGAGCTTGACTCCTTTTCAACTTCTTTTTCATTCTTATAATAGAACACAATTTTCATTCTGAGAATAGTTCTCTTCGTTTGAGCTTCTTTTTATTCGATTCTTTTCGTCAAATGAGAGATCTAAGCGGTTAAGAAAGTGCGTGTATATTCGATCCGATGTATATTTTCACGCTCTCTGTTTTTCTAAGAAATGACGAACGAATTTATCAAATAGTTTTCTGTTTCCACTAGATCTGAGTTTTGATCTCTGCTCTAGATAGACGCACATTTTCCAGAGAAGTTTCACTTACTCTGAGAAATCGAGACTCCGCGACTTACTAACTAGTTCATGGTGCGTATTTCTATGCAGTTATTTCTCAGGGAATCAACGCTGGAGATGTGAAGAAGCTTCAGGATGCAGGGATCTACACCTGTAATGGCTTGATGATGCACACAAAGAAGGTATAATATTTCTCTCTTGCAATATTGTGAACCATATTTTGCGTTTGAGTCGTTGCTAAGATTTTCATTTGACAGAACTTGACGGGAATAAAAGGTTTATCAGAGGCCAAAGTTGATAAGATCTGTGAAGCTGCTGAAAAGTTGGTGGTTAGTAAGCAATTGGATTTCTATACTCAAAGTTCAGTTAATTATTGCTTCCAAGTCAATTTAATACAGCTCATATTTCTGCTTCTTTTTACAGAATTTTGGTTATATCACTGGGAGCGATGCTCTGCTTAAGGTATGTTCCGTGTGGCTTTCTTTTGAACTAAGTTAAAGAGCGCTGAACGCGTCAACCTTTGGCTACAACTAGATCAGGACAAAAGATAATTAATATATTTAACCCATTAGATCTCATTTCTCGCGTTATATTTTAATATCTGGAGATAACAGTGCATTTACGCTTGTTAGCAACTTAGCAGATCTCAAAAGGTGTTATGGTGTTACATGCATCCATTCTTGCAGTGACTCAAACTATCTCCATTTTTTCTTGTAGAGAAAGTCTGTCATTCGCATTACAACTGGGAGCCAAGCTCTTGATGAATTATTAGGAGGTAATCTTGCGAACGGTTTCGTTCTCACTGTCTATTGCACGTTTTAGATGCACTGACATAGGTTACTGCATCAATCTTTTGTTACATATGTGTCAAAGGTGGGATCGAAACAGGGGCGATTACAGAAGCTTTTGGGGAGTTCCGGTGAGAACTTGGATAACGGTCTCTTGTATTGAGATTCCATGCTTCTTATTTGTTCACTAACTCATATAACATTCTACAGGTCTGGGAAAACACAACTTGCACATACTCTCTGTGTCTCCACGCAGGTTCCTTTCTCATCCTCACCTTGTGCATATCGCAGCACTGAAATCATCTAGCAGTGATGGTCTACTGCTAAATTGGAAGTTAATTATTACAAAGAACAATGACGAAGTGACCTAAACCTTATGCTTCCGAGGCTGTTTTTTTATAAATCCCTATATGTGGCTACTGGCCCTGACCAGTGTATTTAAGCCAGTGTTGATGTATACATTTAGCCAAGTTAACTGAAGTTTGTAACTGCCCTGGCAGCTTCCCACCAACATGCGAGGAGGAAATGGAAAGGTTGCTTACATAGACACTGAAGGAACTTTGTATCCTTTCCTTTTGTTTAGTTCCCTTGTAATCTGCATGCAGTCCCCCTTTTTGGTCATGTTTTCTCCTTAACAATATGCACTTGCAGCCGACCTGATCGGATATTACCAATAGCTGAAAGATTTGGCATGGATGCGGGAGCTGTTCTAGACAATGTAAGCTTTGTTCTTTTACAAATATCATCACTTGAACAATCAATAACAAAAATTTGACGAACCATTTTTTTAATCTGCATGTAAAAGATTATATATGCTCGTGCCTATACATATGAGCATCAGTACAACCTCCTCCTAGGTCTGGCTGCAAAAATGTCTGAAGAACCCTTCAGACTTCTGGTCAGTACTCAGTTACATATCAATTCTGTGGAGCAAGTGCGAACCATCTGGAGTCCTCAAGTGTTATATCTTTATGATTTCTTATTTTCAGATTGTAGATTCCGTAATTGCTCTTTTTCGAGTGGATTTCACAGGAAGAGGGGAACTTGCAGAGCGCCAGGTTATATCTTCGAGATTTTTCAAAAAAATTGTAATCATTCACAAGTATAATTTTCCAGACATGACACAAGCTAGTTATTATGATGCAGCAAAAACTGGCACAGATGCTTTCTCGACTAACAAAGATAGCTGAGGAGTTTAATGTTGCTGTCTACATGACTAACCAAGGTAATGGAAATCAGAAGAACCGTCATATCAATATTGTTTGGACTACTACGTTGATTAGGACTTTGAGAATTATTTCTGAACCATTCTGTTAAACGGGTTGCTGCAGTCATAGCAGATCCAGGTGGTGGGATGTTCATATCCGATCCAAAGAAGCCTGCAGGAGGGCATGTCCTTGCCCATGCTGCCACAATAAGGCTCATGTTTAGGAAAGGCAAAGGTGAACAGCGTGTCTGCAAGGTGTTTGACGCCCCAAATTTGCCCGAGGCTGAAGCAATATCCTTACTCTGCATCTCATATCTCTTATATTTGATTATATTCTGACACAATAACTCTCACCTTAGAAATATGTCATCAGGTAATCGATCCTTCATTTCTTCAGAGAAAAAGAAAGAGAGATCCCTTCCAGTATGCAGGAATCGCATTCCTGCAAATCAACTAAACTTCGAAACTATATATATATATATATATATATATATGCTGTTCACAAATTTTCCTTGACAAATGCATGTCTTTCAGATCACACCAGGCGGCATTGCAGATGCCAAGGACTAAGGTTGTTTGGGATCATCTGGAAGTAAAGGTCCTTGAATGGTGGAGTTTTTATCTCTTTTTTATGCTGTCTAGTACTCACTCTTCCATCTAATTTCTAGTGACACATTCACACGTTAATTTTGAATCATGAAATCTGATAGATGCTTTTCCTACCTTAGCTCAATATTACTGAAACTTCTCCTTCGTGACCGAACTAGATGTAATTCACATGCAAATAAATCCAGGCACTGATTATGTATCCTTTTCTCTTAGTTGAAAAATTACCATCCCAGAAGGTAATGTAGTCGGCGAGCAAGTTTAAACAGAAATTAATTAAAACAAGATAAAGATATCTTAAGCAAGTAACATATCATAACCAGATAAATTTGCCACGAAAGAAGATATAATATCAGCTGATAATTCATCCGCAAGGATTCTAAGGCCTAAAGGACAGGCAAATCACATAAAATGGGGCAGTTCAGACCCGTTTATATCCAAATGACTTGCTGAAAAGGCATCGGATATAGATGACTTGTAGAGCACTCGCCCCAGCCAGCATAAGGTACTCCCCAACAGTATAGACTATAACACGTTTTCTTGTACTCTCATTTGCTGCATTGAAAGAGATTGGCATAATTGGTCATAACAAAATGCATATTTCCTAATGTGCATTGCTATGAATTAGTAATCATTAAGTTAGCTATGAAAAGAAAGCACGTACTACGGTGATGTCGATCCTCGCATGCTTTCAAGTACTTCTGCTCGGCAGTAACCGATTCCAATGCCTCTCTAAGATCAGCAATCCTAACATGTATTGGGTTCAGATGTTCTGCCCAGTAAAAAACAAACAAAAGAGAAAAGGTAGAAGATAAGTCCATCTCTGTATAATACTGTTTCCGAATAGGAATTATTAAGGAAATGATCAAGTTCTACCATCTTGAGCAAGGTCATGCTGATTAGGAATATGACCAACGTGTATGTAGAAAGAAACAGTCTCCAGTGTAGTGTAAGGATTACGAAAACAAAAATTGTACATGCCACTGTGGGGGGCCTTAAACTCAAACTTGTCCCCAGCTGTTCCCTTCAAAGTGTGAACGTTGTTTCCTCCTGGAGATGTCACCTGAAATTACCTCAAAATATCCGAACAGAGAATTGCTTCAAAGGTAAAAAAAAGTAGATTTATTTAACAACAAGAAAGAAACAATGAGAAAAAAAGAAAGAAAGATGGATATTATTAAATTAAAATTATACGGTGAAGTCAATGCCGGGGTGATAAGCTGTCCAGAAGATATCATGGTCGATTACGATGAAGTTTCCCGAAATGATGTCGCCTTCGAAGAGAACGTACTCGTAGACACATTCAACGTCGGTCACCGTAACCGACAAGGACTCAATCCTGTCGATCAGAAAGATGATCATTATAAGAAGAAGAACTATAAGCCTCGCCAAATGCATCCTCTCCATATTGTTCTGAAGTTTCCAACCTCCGGTGGAAGGATCCGACTACCTTCCTTTTTCCTTGGCCAAAATTTTTTTACCAACTTTGCCTCTGGATCCTGCATCTGATCCGTTTTTTTTTTTTTTTTTTTTTCTTTCTTTGAAGAGGTCACGTTTTACAGAATTCCTACGTACCATTTTGGCAATTTCCATGTGGCAAACTCTAGCTCTTTTGTGTCTATTGGGTTAATTCAGTATTTGTGAAAAACGGACAAGGTTGTAGACAAGTCAATTCCGGTCGTGACAACTCCACCCGGTCCAACACCAAAGCCAGCTCCTTCTGTACCTTAGGTGTTTATCTGTTAAACTATCGACTAACGCACTAATTTGTAGCTGTACTCAGGTCTTTGATTCCTCTGTTTCAAGGAGTCTGCGTGGAGTCCAGGTCGAAGGGGTTGGTATATAGTTATGACTTATGAATTTGGTTGGAAAGATAAATATGTGAGTGTGGGAAAGTAGCGTGAGAATTATTTTACGTTTCTATTTTTAGAGTGATTTTTTATTTTTATTTTTATTTTTTTAGATTTTATTGTTTAGAGTCGAGAAGTTGTGTTTCTTTTCCTGACTTTGTTGCGGTTCAGACTCATAGAATTTGAGCTCCAATTTAAGCCGGATGAAAGATGAAGAAAACAAATTATAGATAAAAGAGAAAAAATATAAAATATTAGATTTTAAAGAAAATTATAAAATAAATAAAATAAAATAAATTAAATTGGGTTATTCTCTTTTTAGGTTCTTCTGTTTAGAGGTGAGGAACTATGTTCCTCCATTTTAAAATTAGAGTTGAAGAGCTATGTTCCTCCCTCCTATAATTGGCTTTGTTGAGGCTCCATATCCATGGAGTTTGAGCTCCAATCTAGATCTGGATGAAGAAAATAAATGAAGAGAAAAAATACATGGATTTTAAAGATAAAATTATAAAGAGAATTATTAAATTAGGTTATTTTTATTATTGAGTTGGTGATATCAAAAATTAACATTTTAACGAGATAGGTGGTGATGTATTTAAAAAATATCATATCAGTTTAATTATCAAAAAAAATTATTGAAATAATTAAAAAATTCGATAATATATAAATTTAAAAAATTCGACAATTGAATTCATAAAATTTAAATTATGTAAAGATAAAAAAAATAAATTAATCCGAATAGATACTATAATTTCTAACTATTTTTTTCTATACATTAATATATTATAGAAGAGAGAATTATAAGAAAAATCCAACACGAAATTATATTAGCCTGAATTAGTCATAAACATACAGCTTTTGTATATACAAAGTGGTAACTGCCTACATGTTTCTTCGTAAAATTATTTAAATTTAACTTAATTTTAATTCATTAATATATATATATATATATTATATACTTTTAGATTTTAATTAATGAATTTTTAGATAACTCTACGATTCTATATCCAATTCTTTGACTGCTGTACGTTTTGACCACGTTTTGACCCATCTTCTCCGAGGGTAAGCTGCCATCGCTTTCCTGTAGTTTGTTGAGGCAAATATATACTTAAGAGGAAACCCCATATGTAGTTATCTAGATTTATTTGCCATTTAAATGCTAATATGTTTTAAGATTGTAATCACCTTCCAATAGTTATATTCTTAGGCACTTCATCATCCAATAATTTTTTTTTTTTTCTTCTAAATGGCCCAATGAAAAAGGGTAAATAACGAAATGATCACTTGATCTTTAATAGTAACTCAAATCCATAATGAAATTTACAAAAGTGCATTACCATCTATAATTGAGATTGAGAAGAAGGAATCCATACCATTCTGTATTTCTATTTGCTATCAAAATAGTAAAGACAGCAAGGATGCTTGTGGGAATCAGTAAGATTCTATTTCTTCTTCTTCACATGAGCTTTTCCTTGGCGGTTACTCAAGAACAAGATAATTATACACTTGCACTGTCTTTCCACTGGCCTAATGCCTTCTGTAATCGAGGTACAATGAAATGCAAAGAGCCAGTGCCACAAGAGTTCAAAGTCGCGGCATTTCAGCTTCATCAGCCGGGTCCAAAGAAGAAAAGAGAGCTGCGGGTGGATTCCGCAGAGTGAGGTAGTGAAATGTTTTCGGTGGTTCTGTGTATTACAAAGTTTCATGGTTTCTTTTACCATTTTTAAATATGTCTAATATATTTAACTTTGTATAGATCCAACCTTAAATTTTTTATAGATGGAAAGTTGGAATTTCACTAATACCTTAAACTCGTTCCGGCCGAGCCTCCGACTCGGGAAGAAGAACACAAGAATATGGAATGTGGAATGGTGGAGAGGAGGCGTATGCAGAGTCATGACTGCTGAAAACTACTTATCCGTCATCAAGTATGCGGCGAAATATACCCCGTTTCTTACCCTCATTAGCAGAGGTAGGTAGTTCTTGAAGATGTACCAATAGAAGCAGAATCTTTGCATCAAACAATTACAAAAACTTTGGGCACCTCGCCAATGATGAGACACAATAGAAACAAAAATGGTGAAACACGAGTTTGGATGTTTGAGTATTTGCATGAACTCTGAAGGGGGGTGGTTAATAACAGTCGGCAATCGTTTTATAACTGTTCAGTTCAAATCTGGAGAGGAAGAAAGAGAAAAAGGATATCTTGTTTCCCTAATTACAAACAGTTGCTGTGTATATATATATATATATATATAGTCGTATCTTTTTCCTTCCTTTTTCTTTTCCTCCCACTATTGTAATATGATATGATTTAGTTTTTGAATCAATAAACCTCATGGAACTTTATCTACTGACTACTGTATATAAGCTTTATCTTGTAAAAGTAATACCTTTTAGAAAGGTAGGGGATTAAACTATAATATTTCTAAAGTAAAGGGGTCCACTCATTTTCAATAAAAGATATGATACTTCCAATGACCCTGGAATTGCTCAGGCGGTAAGCGCTCAATATTTAAGAGTATAACATAACAATAATAATAATTTCTTTTCCACGATCGGTACAATTTGTATCTCACAGTCTTGGGGGGGGGGGGGGGGGGGGGAGCAATTTACAGTGTCGGAAGTGTATAAAGAAGCAATGAATGGATGAATGATACAAATTTCTGCTATTCATATATTTACATATACATGGGGGGGAAACCTTCAACATCTTCACTGTCTGCGTAGCTTCTCATACTTGCTGCTATGGGTCAATATAGAATGCCAGCTTTTGGGATTCCACATTTGGTAAAGCTTCATTATCTTGGTTCTGTGACAAGGTAGAGGAATAAAACTTGTAACTTACAGAATTGTCAGGACTCAAGAGATGCGCCCAATTCTATATTATAAGGAGAATCTAGAGGCACTTACTTCTGCTGGCGGTTGAGCGGGAAACAAATTTATGGCTGAGGGATTGAAACTGAATCCACTGAAGAATGGGCAAAGAATGAAACACGCATATGAGTAAGCATATAAAAGCCAAGTCTAGTTTCATTATATATAGAGGAGAGGGAAAATAAGGAGAGAAGGGAGGATATTATCACCGTGATAAAACTAATTGCCAGACATATGGAATGAAGAACTCTTCTGGATGACTCTCTTGTTCGTATGTGAAGCGCATTTGAGTAAACATCTGAGAAATTTATTTATTTATTTATTTATTAGAATGGAGAAATGACAAGGGAAATAATCTACAGGTGATAATATTAGAGATTTATTAAGTTTAAGGATCACGTTGATTACCTTCAATCCTTCAGCCCGCCAAGATCGGCAATTGGTAATAATGACTTGCAGTACTTTCTCTACTGACCATTCACCATCCATTCTTTGAGCATCCACGCGACTATTGAAAAAATCTAATACCTACAATCATAGAGAAGTATTCTAGTAACTCATGCATCTGTGCTCGGGAAAAAGCCCGTGGCCACATAAACTAACTGCTTGACACATTGCAAAGACAATAACAGAAAAGGAGGAGGAGGAGGAGGAGGAGGAGGGGGGGGGGGGGCAGAATAAGGGGGGGAAAATCGAGGTTATAGATTCTAGAACATACAGTATAAATATTTTCAAGAAGTTCATTGAAGCGTGGATGATTCTTGAATGGCTGAAATACTTCCTGCCTGTGCATTATTGCATAAACAACCTGCTCAATGCGTACATATTAATAAACTAATAACAATGATAATAATAATTAAAAAGAAAAAGGTGGTGTAAAACATATAAGATCAGAACATGAAATAGAGATATTCTCTCCAATTAATATATGACAGTACCTCAGGATTTCTTGGCAAACCATAAGATAAAATCGCATTTAAAATTTCAAGGACAAGCCTCAGGAAGTCGGTATAAATATGCATCTCGGTTGACTGCAACAGAAAAATATCTAGGTTAGCAAAGCAAAAGAAAATTAAGGCCTTGAAAGAAAGAGAAAAGGTCAACAGGGTTTACCATATCATCTGCAAGGCCATTTCCTTCTATAGAGATCCCTTTGGTATTGTGCGTCTTATCATCTCTTAGTTCAGCTAATTTGTTATACCTATGCAAAAGCTCCTAAGAATAAGTGATTACAAGCAAATTGAACCCAAATACTAAACTAAGCCTTTCATCACCAGAAATATCAGGCATGTTGTATGAATGATAAACATTAACAAAATAAGCAGAACCAGACGTACTTCCGTGAGAGCATGTCAAAGAGACTGATGAGTCTCTGAGATGCATATGAACTCAAACGGTGGACATGCGGAGCCATATTGGCTAATGTTGCAAGACAAGTTGTATGTAGATAAACATCCTGTTATGAATGTCCATGATAAGATATAAGAAATATAATAGCGGCGAGGGAAAATATTACTGTGAAGATATTACTTTTTTAAGAACTTGATCAAAATTTCATCACGTCGTGAATCATACCCGGAGCTTAGATAGGTTATACTGCACAGTCCGTATCAAAATTATCACCATCAGGGAACCGAGAGATGTCTGGTGAAGAAGACGCTCCTTGTACCATGGAACACCAGGAAGTATCTGCATATATGCTAATACAATTAAACATGCCTACATGATGTTGGAAATCCTGCCAAAAAACACTTTTCTTACCAGCTTGTGAATGCTTGCATTGAAGGTAGAATCCTGACTAAGCATGAGAAGTATTATCAGCAGCATGTAGATTTGACTAGATGACCTCCTTGAAGCATTATATAATGCTTCCAAAATGGGCATTAACTGTTTCAATGTGCAACCATGTCACATTAAGTATGTATTGTGGATTAATAAGAATAACTGGGGAATTTAGAATCAAGCTCCAATGTATGCGGATTTCAGACACAAGATTATGTATCTTACCAATGTATCCACATCGGTTCGCACTAAAACATATTCCTGAAAATCTGAGTTCCCTTGTAACAACGAGTAAAGCAAGAGGACAGCAGCCTCATCAGCCAAGCACCTACAGATATATGACCAGTTAAATGACTATAGCAGGCATGTATACACGGCATGTTGGAGTCTGAAAAACAGCACTGGATAACAACTATTTGTACATTCAGAATTTGATCGGTTTTCATATATTATGTTATAAGGAAATCTAGATGAATAAGTTGCAATTACTGAAAATTACATTCAAGATATGTTAAACTGAAAGTGAATTGCTTACATTCCAAGAGTATCAAACAATGACGCAAAAGGTAATTTCAGAAGTGGACCATCATGGGCATTTCCCTCAACATCAACACGATCAACTGCAATTTGTACAAGTTTAGGACCATCAAATTAGCAAAAGACAACCACAGAAGAATAAGATCAGTTAGACAAGAAAAAAAATAACCTTACATTCAATGTCAGATACATTTTTTAAGGCCTTGCAGTATGGATTGTCAGAAAAGACTACATTTTCTTTCACATAAGAATTTGATGTAGAATCTGGGTTATCATTGGTATCAACTATGGGATCATTGCTTACAGTACACCTGTGGTAATGAATGAGAACAAGTAGAACGTGTAGACTACATTCTGCCAATGGGCTCCTCGAGCCTTCACTGTTTGGACTGACCAGATAGTTAAATGGCAGCAATGCCAAGTTTGCTGTTAAAAAAATCAAGAAACAGCTTAGGGCCCATTTGATGGATGAGAGACAAAACAGATGCTGTATTCAATTCCACATATCTATTCCCATTCAACATAATGTCAGGTGAGAAATTTTTAAATGGTCTTGGAGTATCTACTCCCAAGGGCCTGGATGGTGCCACATCATCACTCCAGACCGTCCAATAATGCCTCAATGTCAGGTACACCAGTGCAAATGTGTATCTAGTACAATAATCAGACACAACAAGATATTTGATAATGGCAGCATAGAGGGTTGCACCTTTTGAGTTCAACAACAAACAGCCCTCAGTAAAATTTGCAAAGAATTAAAGCCATTTGCACTATATAGTCTGTCATCGATAAAGGCATCCAATGAATAAAAGAAAGCAAAAGAGAGGTCTATACCAGCTGCCGAACCAACACGTTGGAAAACACCGAGCTGGTTTCCTTCAGAAAATAAGGAATATGATGGGCCAGTCAGAGGAAAGCTAGGCCGAGTAATGTAATTGAGTAACAGTTTGTGCACAACCATAAAAACCAAAGTGCTGTCCTGAAATTCAAATAGTGATTTAGGACACAATTTACTTCAATCACATAGACATCTGGACTAATAAATCTAGTTACCTCAGCCATTGCTGTATCAATGAATGGGTTTACGTCTTTTGGCCCTGGTGATGGCCCAGAAAGAAGCTGAGTTGACATTACAGTCAGCATGAAGTTAAGCAGCTCCAAATGGAGGAGGTATGTGTTGGAACTTGAGAGAGAAACAATGTACAATGAGTAAAACAGTGGCGCTATAAATCTCAACTCTAAAAAAGAAAAGAAATTGTTAGTCAATAGTTTACCTTACATCTACAGATCTAATGAAGCTAAGAACAGTATGCATGACAATATCCTCGATTTTTTGTTCTGCAACAAAAGTAAGTAAAAAACAAGAGTAAAGTTGCTAAAGTAACTCCAGATATCGGATCATGGATTTCACCCTCACAGGTTAGCATAAACCCTATTGAATGTATCACATGCAGATCAGTTGAGATTATACGTTAATAATTTACCAGAATGGTCACAACATACTAAACATAAAGTGACAAAGAGCATAAAACTGATATCAGATTTGCAACCAAATACAGATAGAAAATTACCACTTGAGAAGTCCTTTGGCATGGGTTCACTGTCATCAAGGAATAGATATAACTCCTCGAGCCTTTCGCTTATGGAGTTTTCAACTGAATACTTCAAAAATATGGACGATATATATACTGCATTAACTGCCTTTCGATAGACCATAGATGATGCATCCGGATTTGAAATACACTCTTGCAAACACCATGAAAGATGGAGCAAAATCTTGGCGAGATGCCTGGTATGGTAATTGTTTCTACCTGCAGAAGTAATGAAGCGACATGGATGAAGTAAGGAAAACTCAAGTGAAGAAACATATTACAAAGTTGATGTATGGCACTACTGTTAAAACACACAGCCCATTTTGCAGATGAGGTTCGCAGAGCTCCAAAACAGCCCCCATGCATGAATTTCATACTGAGTGAAATCTCAAAATCCAAACCATTTTCATGTCCTTCCAGATTAAAACAGCGATGGATGACATATCAGATCGTCCAAACCTTATTAGACGAACTGTCAAGGCTTATACCAAAGCAACGTAGTTATACCACTTGCATTTGACTAAAAAATTCTCTAACACAATACATCAAGCACCAAAACTAATAATCGATTTCCAGAACTTAGTGTACTTCTAAATAAATAACATTAACATAATTGACCTCTTGGCACAGGATCGAACAATTAAGAGAATAACAAGAATTACTGACCGAAAAGCTCACAGGATTGGAGAACGCGGTCACCCTGCCATCGAAGATTGATCGGGAGCTCGAGCAATTTCTGCCAGAAATCAGATGAAATGGGAAAAGACTTATCACCGACAAATGTGCCGACAAGGTACTCCGCCGTCTCCTGCGGCCGCGAGCGAGGTGTTGAAGGCACCGCACCCATTGGAACAAGACGAAGCCAAATAAACCCTAATTAGTCTTCACTCCTCTCCCTCCCTCTATGTCTCCATCTCTTTACTGAGTCGGCGCTGTTGGCAGTCGGTGGCAGGTGATCCCAAAGCCGTAGTTGATTCACGTAAATGGCATTACAGAAAGAGAATTGGATCCGGCGAGTTACAGAGATGGCAAAGTCGAAACTGTTGAGCTTGCTCGTGAATCACACACATGAAGGAGGAGAAGACTGAGAGCGAGAGGGAAAGGAGCTTACAAACGAAGGCATTGAATGATGGTCTCTAGTACTGGGACGAGGAGACTATCCCCTCATTAAGTATTCACGGAAATACCCTTATAGTTATATCTAGATACTCGTATACACTACCAGTATATGTATATATTTTTTGCCTTACTTTAAAATTAAATACGGTACCCTTCAATAGCTTAAGATGCGTCGCTATGACTTATTCATAAATCATACGCGTTACCTTTAATGACAAAACAACTGACGTGACGTAACTCATCTTAATTTTATACAATCCAAACTATATTATTTAAATACATTAATAATTAAAAGTATTAATTTACATATCTCAATCTTGAATTTGAAGAAATATGAACCTAGAGTGGATTAAATGATGAGTTATATATATAATTAAAAATATCGATAACTTTAATTTTTTTTTTAAAATTAAAATAGTAGAATCTCAATTTAAAATTTAATTAAATAAATTATAATGAGATAAAAAGAAATTATACTTTAATTATAATTAAAATTTATAAATAAATTCGGTTTTTGGGATGAATTAGATGGAAAATAAAAAATATGTATAAATTAATAAGTAAAAGTAATTAAGTTTAGTTTTAATAAATTCTAAATGCTGTGGTTGACGTGCTACCTACCAACCAAATCAATGTGCACCATCGTAGTTCGTAGACTTGGTTTCTCTTGACTTTGGGATGGGTCATAGACTCATAGGTTTGATTAATTTATTCCTACTTTCATTATGGCCACGCCACTTGTTTTAACAAATTGGGTATGGGCCAAACACATAAACGTTGAAATATTGGGATTATGATGGGACCCATTTTGTTTTGGCAGTTTATTGGGCTTTCGGCCAATTGGAAAGCCCACCACCACAAGTAATCATACCGTTGAATTTCCAACCGTATATGCCAACATACCAGACACTTTGCATTGATAAAAGACCAAACCCAAATGGAAAAAAACCATCATCTTGGCCCGACAAACGGATGTACTTTTACTTACCATTCAACTAACGGATGAAGATATGAAATATTATTAGGTAGACGTATAAACCAATCAATCTTATATTATATATTATATTAATTATATGTATAATTAAGATGCATCGTTCTGCTTACTTAGAAAATTCTATATAAGGTAAGACGGAAGGATTGCATCAACAACCCCGACGCCATGGAAAAAACACAGTTTTGGGTTACATTGTTGATGAGTACGGGCCTGGCATAATGGCCTCGTCACTCTCTAGAGATTAACGGACGAAACTGTCAGCATGGGAATTATAGAATAAGGTGAAAGGAAAAAAAAAAAAGAAAAGAAATTCAGAAACTGGTTCGCTTTCACTTCAACCAACACAATGAATATATATTACACGGTTATTATTAACGTTAATGTACGAGGTTAAAAAGGAAAGATGTAATTAATTGATTTAATTAGAATGAAAGAGTCCTGAGATATTATGACCGTTGTTTTATTGTTTCCTTGTGTGGTTTTATTGCTGTGATTGAAGGATTTGCCTTAACCGGTGCTTTCCTTCGTGGGAGAATCCTTAATATGCCCCCTTAAGTTTAGCGGGATCGGAGTCACAATAAATTTGTCTCGTAGGAATGTGAATCGAGATGTCGCAAGAGGTTTGATTAATATATCAGTGGGTTGATCTTTGCTAGAGATGAAACCGATGCAAGGGCGATTTTCTTGCAAGCAAAATGGAAACCAATTGCTACATGTTTCGTTTTTTAATGTTGAACATGATTGACTGCAAGGTAGGTAACACCAATGTTGTCACACTATCAAATATGCAGGTCTCGAGATAGAATGTTTAATTCGGAGAGAAGGTTTTAGATCCAAAGAAGTTCAGTAGTAGAGTTGGATCCTCGATACCAGAACGGGCAACTATTTATTACTTGCGAGAGTTCCATGAGATAAGATTGGGTCCGAGAGTGAGTAAGTAATCGGTGTTGGATCAACGGTCATCGAGGCAACTTGTTCAATCAACATTGGTGTAAACATTGAGTCTAATAGAGGAGCTTGGTTGAATGCGAAGACCAAGATGTAGGCGCCACGTAAATATCAAAGAATCCATTTGACGGCTTCCTAATGATGAAGGTTGGACAATGTAGGAACTGACAAACTTGTTTATTGCAAATGATATGTCGGGACGAGCGAGAATGAGGTATTGTAGTGCGCTAATGATACTCAGGTAGAAAGATGGATCATCAAGGGTGTCGCTGTAAAAATGAGTGAGGCTACTCACATTAGACATTGGGCTCGAGGTGGATTTGACATCAGACATCTTGGTGCGGCAGAGGAGGTCATCGATATACCATGACTGTGATAATTATAGGCCAGAAGAGTTGTGGTGAGCTTCAATACCGAGAAAAAAAAAGAGAGGGACCCAAGTCCTAAGTAGCAAAGCGTGCATGCAAACTAAGGAGGAGGTCACTGATAGAAATAGAGGAAGAGTCGGTTAAGATTATGTCGTCCACATGGACAAGAAGGTAGATAATGTGAGGACCTGTAAAAAGAAATAAAGATGCATTAGATTTGGATGAAATAAGACCTAGAGATAATAAAGTTGAACTAAGTTTGAAAAATCAAGCCCGAGGTGATTGTTTTAGCCCATAAATAGATTTTTTTAGACGACAAATGCGATTGGGAAATAGAGGGTGTGAGAATCCCGACGGTGGGATCATGTAGACCGATTCGTGAAGATCGCCATAGAGGAATGTGTTTTAGACATCGAGTTGGCGAATGGGCCAATGGTGGGAGATGGCGATCGATAGAATAATCCGAATAGTTTGTGGTTTTATGACGGGACTAAAAATCTCCTTAAAGTCAATGTCGACTTGATGATGGTAGCCCTTAGCCAGTAAGCGAGCTTTGTAGTGATTAATAGTGTCATACTCCTTATCGTTTGATACGATAAATCCATCGGCATCCAATAATGTTAGGGAAAGAAAGAGGAGCAACAAGATTCCATGTTTGATCGTGAAGGAGGGCATCAAATTCAACGTTCATTGTTGTTCGCCGTTGTGGTAGTTTGAGAACAGAGAAGAAAAAAGTAGGTTTTCATTAAAGTGAAGCTACGGTAGTGGAAAAAAACTCCCTGGAGAATGTGCCATCAGGAAATCTTCGGGGTTTAATGATATTATTTTTTGCGAGTTTGCATGGTATAGCCGCCGGTGGTAGGCGGATCAGGCGGTGGTGGTAGATCAAAGGCGAGGGATGTCATAGGAGGTGGGGCAGGTGCGGTCGTAGGAGATGACTGCATGGGAGAGGACGTAGATGTATGGGAAAGAGAAGAGGAGAGATCTGATGGGTTCTGTGGATGGTTTGGACGTGGGTCGTACGGGAGAGAACAAGTGAGCCCGTAGAGAGTGAGGGATTTAGTGGGTCTGCTGAATCAGTCGTGGGTTGAGTGTGATCTGAGCCAACTTAGACATCCACATGTGTGCTTAGTTAACGGGTCATCTGATGTTGAGCAAGTTGGTGCAAAGGAATGGATTAATGGGCTGGTGCATGAACTAGGCCAGAAGAGTGAGTGGGTAAATTTGCAGGAGGCATGATTGTATTAGGTGGGTTGAGCATGGATAGATCCATAATAATGTGAGTGTATTGAGGAATGTTGGATAGATCCATAATACGCAACTCTTTGGATGGAAATCGTGATTCGTCAAAAATAATGTGACAAGATATACAGAGCCGGTTGGATGGTAGATGCTGGTATAATAAATGACCTTAGTGTTAGTCACTGTAGCTAGAAAAACGCATAATTTAGAGTGATAATCAGTTTTATGAGAATTGTAAGGCTTTAAATTCGGCAAACAGGCACAACTAAACACACGAGGAGCCCGATAGCCGAGTTTGCGTTTAAAAAGTTTTTCATAAGGAAAAATTCCATAAAGAATTATAGTATACATCAGGTTAATGAGAAAAACGGTAATTTGGAAGGTGTAGACCTAATATTGTTTAGAGAATTTAAAAATGGGCTAATAAATAAGGCCAGCCCGATTTCCACAATGTGTCGATGCTTCCTCTCAATTGTGTCAATTTTATACATATGGACATGTTATACAATGTGTTATTCCAATAGTTTTAAAAATTTTATCTAGACGATGAAATTCATCTATTCAATCACTTTGAATCGTTTCAAATCTAATGTATTATTTAGAAAATGTTGATTACATAGATGTTGATTATTTCGATTTATTGCTGGGAAAGGGTAGGAGTGGACCCTTTTTTTTTTTTTTTCATCTTGTAATATTTTTCTTATCAATATACAGGTAAAACTCGGTTACAATTGTTTTAACAAATTGGATATAGACCAAACCCATAAATGTGGAAAATTTTTGGAATTATGGCATCCATTGAGTTTCTAATGAATGACTTTGCATTAAAAAATATCATAATTAACCGATAAATCTGAATAATTAAAAATAAAAGACATTTACTAATAAAATGTAAATATGTCTATTTAATATTTTGATATTATAATAAATTAATAAATATAATAATTATTTCCTCATAAACAGAAGAAAAAAAAAACCATCATCTCAACCCAATAATGGTTTGTACTTTTACTTACCATTCAACAACCGGATACAGACGTGAGAAATATTAAGCAGAGCGTCATACATTACATTAAATCCATTTAAATTCTCTAAAAGGTAATCCGGGAAGGATTGCAGCAACAACAACGCCATGGCAAATTCGACTAGTATAAAAAACACAGTTTTGGGTTAAATTCTTGGAGAGTATGGGCCTGGCATTCGGCCTCGTCACTCTCTAGAGATTAACAGCCGAAACTGTCAGCATGGGATTATAGAATAAAGTGAAAGAAAAAAGAAATTCAGAAACAAGTTCGATTTCGATTCCTTTACTTAGGACTCGAACCCAAGAATTCAAGGTCTTCAACCAACACATCTACACCTACATCTTGTTCTTCCTCGCCACGAACCGAACAGAAGCTGAATTCACCTTCATTAACACCCTGATTCAGAAAATCTTCCCACAACCCCTCATATACATTTTCCTGATCATTATTGCCAATTTCATGACATTCCTCCTCGAATTTATCTACATCGGTTCCTTCATCATCTGGGTACTTATAAGATTGGTCCAGCTCATGATCCAATATCTCAATATGATTACTCGGGCCTTGATTTATAAGCTTCCTCCTTTTGTTAGAAATAGCTTCTTCCAGGTGTTTACTCTTGTCCTTGTGTTGTACTAATTGCTCCACAAAGTTTGAATTCTTCATTGCTCTTGCCAAGAAACTCATCATTTGTCTCTGTCTTGTCTCCGTCGCTTTAAGTCTATTTTCCACTGCCTGAAGATGTGCTCGAGCATTCTGCTGCTGCTGTCTAAGCTTGACTAATTCTACCACAAGGACTCGCTTGTCACAACGTAACCGATCAATCTCGCTGTCGAAACCGAACCGTCCAATTTCAACACAAGGGTCCTGAGCTTCTTGATCTTGTGAAGACAATGGTACCTGAAGAGCCTTCCTCCTCCTAATATGCTTTAAAAGATGTTTTTGGCCTCTAAGAAACCCTTCATTAGCAAACTCCCATTTATCTGGATCAACCTTTCTAAATCCCTATAGAAATCAAATTTAAGTATTTCCTTTTTGGTCATTGATCATCAAACTCAACTCAAAACAACCCTCAACCCTTAAGATTCAAGAACACCTTCAATATCTACAAACAAAACTGAGCACATTAAAAACACACCCAATATGTTGCTGTTAGCCTGTTTGTTCTAGGACAAGCAAAACACTAAGATTTACTACAACTTTTTGGACGAGCAAAATGTCCACTTTCTTATATTTTCCCGTTTCTTAGTTACCCATATTGAGCAATCGATTAAACTAGTAGAGGAATGAATGAACATAACAAGAAAGGAACCGATGAAAGAACGGTCTATTGGCCTAATATTATAACGTTTAGATTTCTCAACTTTCCTAATCAAGCAATTAAACAAACAAATTTGCATGTTAAGTAATCAACCCACTAACTGACAACTGAATTTGAAGTCAAACTCAAAATCTCAAACATTCGGATCAACAAAGCAATACTACATCAGACTTACATAGGTATTTAGCTGTCGGACAAAGCTGGAAAAATTGTTGTGCTTGAAATATCTTGGCAGAAGCGTTAGGGCAAAGGCTTGAGGATCCCATACGACAAAACTATTATTCCCTCTGCTCCAAGAAACTACATGGTCGGTAGTTGGATCTTCGACGAGCTCATAAGTTTTTGTCAGAAATGGAGGCGGACCGACTTCATGAAGTCCTTCCTTCGGTCGAGGAGGAGGAGACGCCGTACCCATCGGCGGCGCCCGTGCTACCTGGCTGGAATAGATCGAAACCGCTTCCGGAAACTCTTCCTTGACTCTTCCTTGACGATTCATGAACAAAAGTGTATTAAGGGGAGAGGAAGACACAAACTTGGAAGGACAGACACATGAACTGAGCAGCGTTAGAGAAATCGTATCAACGATATATATAAAATGGCGGTGGATTTTCTTTTTCCGGGGTCTCTTTTCTTTAAGCAGGCGTGATTACCTTAGATGGCAGTTGCTAAAAGTGATGACAGGTGACAAAAGAGGTCGTAGATATTTTCCTTCCGTCCCGATCTAGAAAGAATGGCGTTTAGATATTTTCAATCATCCACGTGGATTCTCCATCTTTCTTCTTTGAGGAATTCCGCGACACGTCACTTGTTTATTGGTACATCTGAATAGAATATTATTTTAATGTTTATTTACCTTGGATGATGGAATGGAAGAAGCCAAGAAGGTGACGGGGATATATCATTTAAGCCTGAAAGCTTGGTACGTGAAACGACGTCATTTTTAAAGTTCCACGTGTCAAATTACTAATCTAAGAATCCTTGGATGTGATTCGTCGCTCTAGGCAAAATCTATTAGCGATTTTGATTGGCAACTCTTGGCTTGAATTTAATCGTCCCTTTTCTTTCTGGTTAGAGTGAGCGTGTCGATATCTCATTGGCTGTCTCTCACTTCACCCAGGGGCAAACTTTTATTTATCCAATACCTGAACTACACGTGGATCACAATCCAAACCATCTTTTTTATCAATCCATTTATTTTAATTGTATAAAATTTAATAAAAAAAAAGTTTATAATCACAAATTTTAATTCAAGATAAAAGATTTGCAAATCTAATGTATTATTTCATTACATCAATACAGAGTAGCCCTGTACGGAAACCATTTATTGCAGATAAGTTTGGGGGTAGTATATATTATTATTATACATACACATACTACAGACAAGCAAGTATGGTTATAATAGATTTCAGTAAGCCGCGAGAGGGTGTTTTATGCCGCGGATACAACAGCTTAGGGTTGTTTTATGCAGCGGATTCAACAGCTTCATTCCCAGCTTCCTTGTCCGCAAAGGTTTTAAGATATTCGTTCCTTCATCGAAAACAAGTACAATATCAGAGTTGAGAATGCTATTTTTGCATTCGAACAAACGAAATAAGCACCGGATTGATATGGCATAACCATTACCTAGCTGGAAGATGATCATGAGGACGATTGAATGGAGTCCAAACAGGGTCGCCAACAAAAAGCCGCATAGCCTGCATAAAAAGAGATGAAATGAGTTTCAAACCCTCTATATATTAGCCATCGCTCCTACCATGAATGATGAAACTGGCATTTATACAATCTGTGAATGAACTCTACCTTGATGTAATTGTTTGAATCCAGTGTAAAGCGGTGATAAATCCCAGCAGGCAAAACAATTATGCCCCCTTTCTTTATCCACACACGTATCCATTTGTCGTTGCGATCCCTCACATCAAAGTAACCTTCAGCAGAGATAAGAAAAGGATTTCAGAAAAGAGAAAAACTATATATTGGTGATACCTTGAAGATCAGAAGTAATGATAACAAATACTAGTCCTACCACTTCCCTCCACAGCGTAGCGAATCTCCTCGTCAGTGTGAAGGTGTTCCTCGAAAAAGTGTTTTATCTTCTCTTCATAATTTGGCAGCTTTTCTGGACAAACTTCACAGAAGTCCTGAAGATAAGATCACTCATCAGAATCAGATAGTAGAGTGTAATACTGACAATTTCATAGACAGAACAACAAGTCTTCTTTAAGTAACAGGCTTATCATTTCATTATTAGAATCACCAACATATACATTCCGCAGATATTCTACTCCTTCCGTAATTTATTTCGCCAATAAACAGGCATTGGCACAGTAAAGTGGAAAACGGAAATAAATAAAAGTAAGATGGTAAAATCAAGGGCCAAACCATGTAGGAGTAACCACGTTCTTGACGGATCTTCTTCAACTCCTCATCCGATTCATAGTTATCAGCATCTAGTCTCCAGCTCAGCACTCCAAGCTCTGAAAGTTTAGAGCAACTTTGATGAAACCAGTCAAGCGAGCAAACGAAAGTAATACAATTTCATTACCGTAACTTGTTCCCAACCAGACTCACCAGCAAGTTGTTCCAAGGAAACAAACTCCTTGGGTTCCTTGTGATGGGGAAGCCTCTGATCCTCTTCACTGTCATCCATGTACCATGCCTGAATTACCTCCTCCCTAGGATCCTGTGGACACGACAAGTCTGTCAACTATATCTATGCACATTTTCAAGAACTATAAGATCAAATACAAATAGAATGAAGGTTCAGAATTCCATCCTGCTTTATCTGTACTCGGATTTGTGGTTTAGCATTGATATTGGTACAAACCTGAAACTAATCATGTACTTTAACTTGCCAAAAAAATCATCATAAGCATTAGCAATCTGTACCCAAGTACAGCGTTTTCCCAGAAGAGACCTCAACCTTTTAGTTTTACCCCCATAATTACAGAGAATTTCTAGCTCTTTACGCAAAATCAAAATATTAGAAGGCACCAAACAGTAACCAGTCGCGGATGATCAAAAGAAAAAGACAAGAGAGAGACCATGATCGGAAAATTTTCAGGGAGAAATAAATGATCCACGGAAAGGGATGAAGGCGTCCGTTACCTTGTCGGATATACCCATCGCTCGCAATACTATTCCCGCTGGGAAACGCCAAAAGTTTACAGAGAAACGGAACCGAATCGTGAATTGTTTTTTTTTTTTCTTTAAATAAATTTTAAGTGGTAGATATTGATGAAGGGGAAAAGTCATAATTACCCTCGCTCTTTTTCAGAATATCATTATTGTGCCTGTCCAAATTAATTGAATCGTATCATCGTATGTAAGTGGCTTTTTGACAATGGTTTGTGTCTTTGTGACTCTGTGGGCTGTGATTTTTCGTCATTGATGACGCACTCAGGCCTACGATCCATAGTTTCAGACGTCCTCTCATTTTCGATTACGTTTTTAGACTTAAAACTCAAAAATTAGGCCCAAGTCCAATACCAAGCCCAATCTCAATAGAATTTGATTGAATAAAATATTGTTATTTTCTTGATCGTATTCCTATACACTTTTGGGAATTTTAATTCTATAATATTCATAGAAATAAAATGAAAAAAAAAATTTATTGTTTTTATTTAAAATATAATAATAATGTGAGAATGAAATTTTTTTTTTTAAATATATATTTTTTATATAATTTAATCGAATTATTCATTTACACTTCAATTCTATTATAGTAATTAAGTAATTTAATCTAAAATTAATTCCTTTATTCCCTTTTTAAATAATTAAATACATAATTTTATGGGAAATAAAATTATTTTCCTTCTTCTTATACATTTAATATCAAAAACATAATAATAATAATAATAATTTAAAATTAAATTTAGTTTTTTTTTTACCCTACAACCAAGTCCCCGATACTAATAGTATCAGTACCAAACCGGGAATAAAGATTTCAGTCCCGATGCCGGTATTAGTATCGTATCAGGAAAGTTGCTTGCCCCTAATTTTCATACTCAAACATGACTTGACTGAGGCGAGAACAAATCCATTACATGCCTTCAGGGAGGGAGCCTCAAAGAAAATAATGATAAATAGATGGTTGTAGGTATTCTTTGGTCGAGATGTTGGGGTGCTCGATTTCGGAAGTACCCGAGACTGCTTGGGAGATCATATCACCTCGACACACCTAAGTGAGACACTGCAAATCACTTAGGTGTGAGCTCGACACAACTATGACTAGAAAACACCTGCAAAAATCGCACAATTATATTACCGAGATTATGTCCAGTAATATCCCTCCGATCAAGTTAGCAATAATGGAGAGCAAATGATGAGTGTGATTGTATTAGGAATTCTGTCATTGTACCTTTTCCTTGAGATGCAATACCATTTTATACATTTACCTAAGATCTTCTTTCTTCAATGCTCATTATTTTATGTAATAACCAGACACATTTCATTTAACATAATTACTACGTCGATTACGAATTTATTATTAAAGAGTGCAATGCCCACTTTCGTCTAATGGCTAGTAAAGGGCTTAGCTACCCCTTAGTTTGGACTCTATCATGGCAATTAGGTTCTCAGCATGAGTACTCTGACTCTGAAGACATCATCAGAATCTATGATGCTTCGGCCTACCTCTTTGTCGTAACTCAACTGCCTCCTGACCATCGTAGTCCATCTGAAACTCGACTCTTCATCACTTCAGTTCGACTCATTCATGATCAGTCCCGCAAGGCTGTTTTAGAGCCCACGTATAATTGTTTTGAGTTCTGAATTCATTGATCTATAATAACAATATCCATTCTTACGATTAAAATGGATCAATTTACTGTAAACATAATCTGCAACAACAATATAAATTTTCCTTAAACACGATGAATCAGGCGAATGTACTTTTTTGGAAATTCTATTGCTTTTTTTTTTCCTTCATTTACAGCAACAATATCTTGAACAGTAAGAACCTCAAAATCCCCATCCCAGTAATTTGGGTCCCACACAAAAATATAATAGACCAATCGTACACGACAGAGATGAGGGAGAGAGAGAGACCGATCAATAATGGATCGGGTGGGGGTGGGGCCGGGTTCAGAATCCCTCAGATGTACATGACAGCACACCCCCCCACGTATAACCCACACGGGTGGCCTTTTGAATCTACATCATCTACCATTAACACCCCTCCATTTTAAGCAATTATTACTATTTAGTCAATCCTCTACCTGCTCCCGCCCCCATGTCCACTTCACATGCACAGTGCGACTGCCACACCAGTAAATAATCCAAAAAACAAGGTCCTTCATGAATGCATCGAAATCAACCATGGGCCTCAATTCAACGTTCATTACACTCTACAGCAAGTTGGGCCGAACAATAAAACAAAACCAATTCCAAGACCCGATCTATCTCTCTCTCCCTGATCTATCGCTGCAGACTATTTGACTTAAAAACCACACTGCCCTGCCCACGTCCAAAATAAAGAAGAAAAGTGATGCAATAAGAGCAGATGCGAAAACTCTGTTTCAGTCTCACCTGAGCCTTTTTTCTTTATTTTCTTTTTGCATAATTAAAGGCTCATCCTGTCTGATGTTGCTTGTTTCTAACGCGATCACCAGCTGGCAATGGGCGGAATAGCACACCAGTGCAGCCACCACCGCAATCACCGCCGCCGCTGTTGGCTGACAACAACTCTCACCGCTGTCTCTCTGCTCCTCTTCTTCGCTTCTTCATCCGCCCTTGTCGCTGACTCAAGAATCTTACAAAGTAAGCCTGGAATACTATATTTCTGCACTTTCTCAAACTAACTACTTATCGTTGTTTTTTTCTGTTTGGTAAGTTGGGGAGGTTAGGAAACTGGGAGGTTGGTCCCGATCAGTGATGGAAGAAGAGAGACTAATGAGTGGGCCGGGTTCGTTCCCGCCGACGTGTAGATCGAAATGCGGGAGATGCTCGCCTTGTAAACCGGTTCACGTGCCGATTCAACCCGGGCTTAGTGTACCGTTGTTAGAATACTATCCCGAAGCTTGGAGATGCAAGTGCGGGAAGAAGCTGTATATGCCTTAACACGACGACGTATTACTCGCCTAAGAAATGCCAAAAACGGAGGGAAGATTTCTTGTCTTGTTTTAATTAAGAAACAGCCTGGATTTTTGATTTAAAGTGGGGGACAAGGGGAACGTCGGAACTCGGATTGTAAGAAATTGATCAGGGTGAGATTATCGAGAAAATATATTGATTAATTAATTAATCCTCTTAAGTCTCATCTGTATATTGTAAATTTTTTGTATCTGCTCGTTAAAGTTTCTTCCTTTCCCATTAATCCCTATTTTAATATGAACAGTTGAAATTAATTAAGATAAGCTTCTTTTGAATATTGTGAGCTAAATGTATTCTATCTTTTCCAGATTATCCACTATCATTAAACATCATTGTGTTCTTCTACTATTAAGGGTTTTTGCGGTAAATTATATCGAAATATATCATTAAACATCTTGTTTTGACACGCATGATCGTTGTCCCTTCTTGTGAGGAATTTACTCCTCTCCCGCACGCTTCTTGTCTCTTCATGTGGCCAGCCATTCAGATCTCTCCACATGGCTCTTCACATTTGAAATTCATGATACCAAATCCATTTTCCTTTCTTTCTCCCTCCATTTCTGAAACCCTTTGAAACTTTCTCTCTCTGCTACCTTCCGGCAAACTTTCTCCCTCCAAAGAACATTACAGAAATCAGTGAAACAGGTTTGAATACTTACTTGTTTTCTCAAACATGGTGCCTAACGTATTTCGAGCGGGGAGGCGGCATAATAGTACAACTGAACACTGTCGGAGCAGTAGTGAGAGCAAATCTAAAGTCGTCAGAGGGAGAAAGTTTGCAGGAAGGTAGCAGAGAGAGAAAATTTCAAAGGGTTTCAAAGGGTTTAAGAAATTGAGGGAGAAAGAAAGGCTAGCCACATGAAAAGACAGGAAGCATGCGGGAGAAGAGTAAATACCTCGCAACAATTCCTGAGGCAACTCCACCACAGGAAGGTACATAGATCACGCATGTCAAGAGAAGATGGATCATTTTCCAACATATCGGGGGAGTAGATCGACACTCGCATATCCTATAGTAAGCTGGCCTTAGTGATACGAGAGGAGTTGAAGGCCTCCAGGCATGCCACGTGACCCTCATCTCCTTAAGCTACCTGACAAAATGCTTACTATTGGTGTCGACCTAGGGATCAACTCAGCTTATAACTAGGGAGCCCATCTGATGGTTAAAGGTAAATCATAGACTGATCCTACAAGGACGAGGCTGACTCCGTGGGTGCGTGCCCTTAGCCTCAACACCCACAAGGCGGAGGCATTGAAACATGACCAACAAGATAAGTCGAAGTTGAGGCTGCAACCAAGGGGCTGAGATAAGAGCTTCCCTTGAAGGCGATGCAGAACAGCCTGGGAGGAGCATAAGCTGTTGGCCATGTGACGGACCTTTTGCTGCAAGTAAGCGGTCCCACTTAGGCCAAGGTGGGGCTTACTGGGATTTTGTCTCACGATCGAAAAGGTTCAATAATTCTCGAAAAATATATAATATTCTTACTTTAATCATTCTCTCTAAAAATTATTATAAAATACATTACTGATTAGATTCTAATCATTATCTCTAAAAATTATTATAAATTGCTATAAGTCACTCCGACGTGATTCTTTATTTATCTCTCCGCACGCTGCTCTCTCTTATCAAAATGAAAATCCAAATCAACACGCTAAAGCATAACCGAATATTTGCTCATAATATATTGGATTGGAAATGGGCAAATTCAGTCATGTTCTTAACTCTTAAAGCTAGAATAAAGCTTTACACGTGAAGAGTAACTATATCATGACATGGGGTTCCATTATTTTTGCGAGAAATCATAGAAAATAGAAGAATATAATTAAAAGAAAGAAAAGTAAGTAGAATATAAAGAAAACGAAAGGACATTGATTACTGATATATATTTTTGTCACATAGTTCTCTGCATTATCTGATTATTGTCATTAAACAGCGAATAACTAAGCCATATTCCCCTCTCTCTCTCTTTCTCTTTACTGTTTAGAAAGCTACAGTGTTAATTTATTTCGTTCCCAGAATCAAAAGATTATCTGGCGTAATGTGGCATTGCATGTACAAATCGTTATAAACTTTGCGTAAGTACGTCAACTTAACCGCTAGCTGTCATGCATTCATAGATAAGGTAGATGTTTATAAACCTAACTAATGTTATGCCTAATCGGACGACTGTTATTGAAACAGTGATGAACAAGTCAAGTATGTAAGATAGAATGTCAAAAAAGGCGAGGAAAAGTGGGAGGGAGGGAGGGATGGAGGGATGAATGAATAGACGGTCGGTCGCATACATGATTTGACTACACTGTACACACAGGTGTGGGCAAGTTAGCTCTTGTTTTTACATTTTATGGTCGAAGGTGTAAGAACCAGACAGTCAAAAGATATGTATAAAGCCCGAATACGCGGAGTGTCACTGACCCACTTCCATCTTAAAAGTGCAGGAATTTAAAACTGATGGCCCACTTTGTCTTTCAGAATTATATATATATACATATTGTTTTTAACTTGTTGGGGTGAGACAGGTTGACAAAGAGGATGGGATGGGTGGGGGCGATGGCAGTAACACTAGCTAATTAGGCGTAAATGGATAATTCAAAGTTGGAAAACCTGAACAGTCTGGCGCTTGCCCGCCGCTTCCACCACTTTCCTTCAGAGTTCAGAGTTCAGTTTACCAACTCTTGGGTTTCGTCCTGGGTGAAAATAATAGAGGAACAAGAACAAAAAATGATGATTTTTCACTCTGTAAAGTAATAATTTAAATAATAATAAAAAAAAGGGGGAGAGATTTGTTGCGTGGGCGGTCCTAAGCTGACCGAGCTCCATAAGGAGCAACTAGCGTTGGTTGGACCGGCCTGAAATGAAGAGGGCCCAACTCGGAGTTATTGATAAGACCAGTTAAGGAATATGGAGGCCGACACGAGTTAATAATATGCTGGTCGGTCGGTCATGGTCAAGAAGACATGTTTGAAAAAATAGATAGAAGACATGTTTGAAAAAATAGATAGAAGACATGTTTGAAAAAATAGAACCCTAACTTAACTATCGAAAAATATATATCGGATATAACCCTAACTTATCTTTATTTTCTATATATAGCTAATTACTTCTTCTTCTTCTTTTTCTCTTTTCTGGCATTGTTATGCAGTAGACCCTGATGTCATTGAAGCATAAATCTCCCCATTGTCAGGTTTTTTTTTTTTTTTTTTTGTAAGAAGACTATACATGTTCAGTCCAGTCCATTAACAGTCTCGATGGGCCTTTAGTAGATTCAAAAACAGATGTCTGATTTGGGCCTGAGTTGTTTTTGGGCTCAACCTAGCTCATGTTACAATCTAAGTTGTTACTTCGCAGACAGTTCTAATCTAAGGCCCATATTACTATTAGCCCCACGTATACCCAAAAAGCATAAGCGATATCTTGTCCCGCAATAACTTTCCTACATCAAAATTTTTAATTTGGGCTAAACCATGCAAAGTATTGGGCCGGTACGGATCATATCCGAACAGTATCCATCTAATTGTGAAGATTAGTTGTTTAGCTCATTCTGCGACCATTAAGAAAGAACATGTTTCGTTTCCGAACATCAAACAATCCGAAAAATCCTTGATTCTCCAAACCCATAAATCGTATCTCAAGCCTAAAAGATCATTCAACGTGTTCCTTTTTAACAGCCTTAGTAAGTAGTCCAAGGTACTAACTTTTTCTTTTCATATGAAAGCCAGAGATTGTAAGAACACAGAAACATGAGAGATCACATGGCGTCACTTACTTTCATACAAAATCCACCCCCTTTACTTTCCCCATTCAAAACCCAACCAAAACAAAAGACTTGAATATTACTACAAAGATAGTTTTTAAATTAAAAGAAAACAAACACTCCCCAGTTAGATGACTTTTTGTCCTTAATCTACATCCACCCCCATCTTTACAACAAAAACAAAAGCCAGCCCAGAACATAGAATCATCAAACTACATAAACATTTCATCTTATAATATAATAATAATAAGTTCAACGAATCCTAATCCATTTCATAACCTACCATTTTTGAATAACCCCCAAAAAAAAAAAAACCTTAATGTCTACTGTTCCTTTCGGCGGCAATGGAGAGAAGTCTTGAGACACCTTGAATCCAAATATCATACTCCCTTTGATTTCTACATTCGAATTCTACTACCCCTCGAAGAAGCGTCTTCAACCCGAAGTAGCGCCGGTTCTCACCACCTTCCAGCAAGTGCCGGCCTGGCCAGGCGGGCATATCTTTGACCGCATCTACTACCACATCTGAAATTAACAAAAAAAGAAAGAAAATAAAGAACTTAATAAAGAGGATCGCTTTAGTTTCTTTTATCCTTACTCTACTGCCATGAATGAAAGCTTTTTACTTTCATCAATCCCAAGGCAGGAGAAGCGGCCATTTTTTTTTTTCATCTTCTGACAAATAAATCATTAAGAGAAGAAAGACAAGGGCATTAACACTCACTCTTTTTCTTTTTCGTGATGGTCCCAGCAACGTGCCTACTCTTCATCTTGAGCATCACCTGCACAAAAAGGAAATTCCAAAATCTTGATTAAAAGACCGCGAGGGAAGAAGCTAAAGGGAAAAGCAGATTCCACTACTTCATCATCATCATGATCATCATGTACTAGACTCTTTTTCACACCCTTACCAAACCTAAACGTCATTTTCCAACCAAAAATTATTGAACAATCATATTGTAGTTATAAAGAGATGAGTAAACAAAATATGGATCAGAAAAATATAAGAACTGAATTGTACCTGATTCGTTTGGTTAATGTAGACAGAGACAACTTTCCAGTGCAGATCACCTGCATTCAACAAACAATGATCTTCTTCAATAAAACTGTAGTAAGAATTGTGACGAATTAACATAAAAGAAGTAGATTCATTTACCTTTACGGGTACGTTTGAGGAGCTCACAGCCTCTAGCTAGTAATTCTCTACTACAAATGCCAAGGAAATTATCTTCAGGAACAAGCTCATCACTGTTGCTGCTATTACAATTACCATTTCGACCATTATTATTACTACCACCCACAACCCCAATCCCCTTCTCGACCGGAATAACAGCTGCAATATTCCACACCTCCTTCAATGCTCTTGCCTTCAAAGTTGCAGCCCCACGCAAAGCTAAAACACAAACCATAAAATTCTAAACGTCGATACAAAAGTTACAATTCCAACCATAATAGAATCCAAAATTCAGTTACAGTACCTGTAGCGGCTGCAGCAGTTAGAGTCATTATGTCACTTGAAGACCGAACATTAACGGCAGAGTTAACAACCAAAGCAAGGTGATCCCGATCAGCACCTAATGCTTCTGCTGCCTCGACGCACTGGGCCGCCACTAGAGTGGCAGCAGATGCGACAGCCATGTCAGTCTTTGCCATCTGCTCATCATTGCCGGAGCTCGAAGAGGCTGCAGTGGCGGCAGCTATGGCAGCAATAGCAGCAGCAACTCCAGCTACTGAAATAGCGGCATGTAGTTGAGCGTTATGGGCTCTGGTTTCCTCTTTCTTTTTCTCCTTCCTGTCCTTCAGCCATCTGCCTACCGTTTTTCCACCTCCGGCCGGGACCAATGGGGTGGCTCTGTATTGGGTGTTGAGCGTATTGGTTGCCCGGACAAACTGTAATCAAGAACATAATGGTCAGTCTCAGCTTTCATGTCCAGCTAGCTGCATACGCGTACACACGCCACGAGAAAATGAAGGTTGTAATTATTCATCCAAGCGGGGACAGAGTCCTTATTTAATGCACCAGCTCAAGCGTGCTCAATTAATGTCGCTTAGGCTCTGTTTTTTTTTTTTTTTAATTGTCTTATTTCAGTAAATAAACTAGAGCAGAGGTTACTGATTTAGCCAGTTCAGGCAAACTTACAGAAACAGGAATTTAGTGGGGATGTGCTGTAAGAGACAAACCTTAACGTCGTCAATTTCAGACGGAGAGACAGGTGGGCTATCAGTCGAGGAACCGCAGCTCTGTGTGCCGTTAAGTGGGCCACTGCTGTGAGAGAGCCTGCCGGAAGTGCGTGGGGATACGTCCTGCTGCATAAAAAGATAACGGAGTCCGTAAATTAACCGGAGAGAATACTTAATGATTGCGAACGAAGATATGATTAAGTTGTAGTGTTAAAAAACGGGTAGACAATAAAATGGGCGTGAGGATCAGAGATATGATTGCAGTTGTTAAGTGTGTGTCGGTAATACTAATCAACCTTCATCGGGACCAGAAAATAGAAAACTGGAAGAAAATGAAAGCAGCAAAGCATGAAGCAGAGAAGTGCCCGTAAACACATCGTTATTTACTAGAAAACAGCACGGATTAGGAGAAAGTATTTGGAGTTCGGATTATTATAAACTCAAATCCCATAAAACAGTGAAAAAAACAGAGAGGAATTAGAGACGATTAATGGTAGGAAAGTCTTAACAGAATTACCGGAAAACAAAAAAACGATAAGAACAAGAATATCAGAACAAGGTGCTACAATACAAGATCATGATGCACTTCGCAGTGAGTGAGATGAAAATAGAAAAGTGACAAAACTAATGAAATCCCATAATTTGTCCGCATGTATGCTCTCTGGTCTAACTTACCGACTGCAACATGATGCGATCCATAACCATCTGCGATGTCTCCGATGAAGCAAACGAAAACGGGTTACCGGAAACCGTCGCGCCGTCCTCCGCCTCGACGGAAAGATCCTCCAAAAGAGGACCTCCGCTACCGCCATTGTTTAAGCCAGACATGTTCTTAGTAAAAGACAAGTGTGGTGGAGCTAGAGCTTTGGAAACTTCCAGAGCGGATACACTCCATGAACGCGAGAGGAACTCCATGGGATCACGCGGTGTCTCCGGTGGCCTGAACATGGCGGAGTGCGCCAGGTCCGGCCGCCACGGTTCGGCCAATGCAGCTTTTTCCATAACAGTTTTTATTCTGGAAGTAGTTATTGGACTCTGTTCGTGAGAGCAGTGCGAGAGGTAGCGCAGTTTGAGAGAGATTCGTGGAGCGACCAGGAAGTTAGTGATTTATAGAACAGCGAAGTGGGAGAGAGAGAGAGGATATAGAGGATATTTACGGGGACTGAGATGACATAAATGTAAAAAATTGAGGGTAGAGTTGGAAGTTTCAAGGAGAAGGAGATCGGTGCAACAGTGCATGCCTTTGTCTTTGATGAAACAAAAGTAGATATCTGTTAAAACACGCGCTTTGGATCGCCGTGTTTAGTACTTTCTGACGCTTTGTAAGATGAAAATCATACGGCCTTGATCTTGATTCTTGATCATACACCACCACCACTTCCCGAGAGTTCAAACGGAGGGACGTCATCATAGATGACACGATTCGAGCTCCCATTGGCTTCCATTTCCAACTAATCATGTAATTTCTTCCCAATCTTTGTATAAATAACCTAATCTCATGTATGCATAATACATGCATGTATGCTTGATTATGTGGTCTCCCCCCTTCAGATTAACGAAAGGTCATGATGAATAGCTAGGTCGCTAGGTTTGATCCACGAACGGTGGAGATCAATGATTGGCCGTGAAAGCTATATCCAAACACAACGAATGGAAAACAGATCAATCAATCTATATATGGATTTGTTTAAAATTCCTACAACCAGCTACTTCGATCCTTTTAAACAAATTATTTGCAAGACCACTTTGTATAGGACAGCAGAATTAGAAACATGTTCATCGCGATTTATTATGTATAATGCAAAATATAACTATATCAATATTGCCCTTCATTGATCCATTACCATTAATTAGATGGAACTGGATCGAAATGATAATTTCTTACAACCAGTATAATTCATATTTTATATCGGACAAAAATTTTATAGGTCAAGAGTTGAGAGTGAGACAAGTTACTAAGCTCAAAATTCCTTATTTTTCACGATCCGTACGGTCAACGTGTACTTGCCACGAAGGAGAAGCCGCGGTGCCGCTGCCCAATGCAACTAGTTAGTGACCATAGTGATTGTGTTCCCACTTCCTTCGCCCAGGATATATAATGGGCCCCCGCTGAAAGCAAGAGAGGCGAGGCCTCTATAGATCGGGCCCACTTACCTTTGCCCTTGGGCACCAGCGCGCGCCTTGGCTCTCTCTTCTCTGCCTTCATGCAGCGCTAAACTGCAGATTAAGGACAGGACACATTTGCTTTGTTTGGTGCTCTGCATAATATAACTGGTGCACGTTTTTCATCTTCCTACAGTTCCAGTTGTTTGTAGATAGAAACCAAGCAAAAGAATAATAACAGCCTTTTTTTTTTCTCTCTAATTTAGAATCCGTTTGGAGGGTTTATAGTTTGGATTAAAATATGTAATTTGTATAGTCAAATATGAAACAGTTAAAACCACTGAAAGGAATGTCTGTCCTTTGTTTAAGTTCATGTCTGACAACCTCACTGTACGTTCGAACCAACTTGCCAAGGACAAATACAAATTTCTAATACTTGGTGCAGGTCTAGGTGGGATTTTTAATCATCACACCATGGACTAGCATTAGTACTATATTTCTTCATTAGATTACAATTAAGACATCTTTGTTTGTTTATTACAAAGATTTTTCATTTATTTAGTTTAAGTTGTCTTATTTTACTCATTTTTATTTATTTATTTGTAATTAAAAGAAAAAAAATAAAATAAAATGTGGAGACAGAATTTGGACCAGATACTCACACTACGTTGTGCTCATAGGCCTTTCAATAAATGCATCTAGAGTAGATGCGATTGGTCATAATTCTTCACCCTGCCCCATAACAATTAATACAAATCCATACATATAAGTATAAACTTTAACATGAATTTAGATTTATATGTATTAATTTCATTTATATTATTAAATATGAATACTATATACTATATACTATATACGCTGAACTTTAATCACATACCGAACAAATTAAGCATGATGAGAGCAAAATGTGGGAATTGAGGATTTGGTGGAGGATGAGAAGCCATATAGTAACGGGCATGATTTGGTGGTGGGGATCTAGGGGTTCTCTGGTTGAGTACGGTGGTTCTTTAAGATTATTTTGGATTCAAATTATTTATTTAATATTTTTAATTATATTTTAAAATTATTTAATAATATTTGAATAAGTTGCGTAGAGTAGTTTTCTACATTAAAAAAAAAAAAAATTGATTTAGCGGTGGGGCCGTTGAGGTATTGAGTAAGAGAAAACTTATAAGTAAGGAGAGATTTGACACATCTAATGGCAATGAGAGTGAAAGGAGGGAGAGGTGTAAGTAAAATGTAAACAACCCCCCCCCCCCCCCCTCTCATACAATGAATTTCCTTTTGCATTTTCAACTCCAATTTCAAGTGGAATCTTTGATTAGCAGCACCAACCAGAAGGAGATGACACCATCAAAATTTCACCCCCAAAACTATTGCTTTTAGCTTTTATCATATGCTAATGTATGTGTCCAGCAAGCCACAACACAAATTGAACTTTCATTTCTTTGTAATGAAAGATTGAATCTCTAACATTTTTTTTTACTACAGACAAGCTCGTTTCCAGGTTCTTACCGTGAGATTCAAATTTGGTGAAAATAGCGTAAAGGAAAGGACGTATGGTAGAGTCGTAGGTCCAAGTTCCGATGATCGTGGATCAGTGCTCAGTGCTTCTAGTACACACACACAAAAAAAAGGTAGATTGAATGAGAATGCAATTTCCATTTCCGATTTCGAAAGAAAAAAAAAAGGTAATAAAGATGGTGGAAAGATGAGGACGCACCTCATTGTTGAAAAAACACTAGAAACAGGAAAGAAAGCGAAAAACGAGACGAGCAAATTAAAGCAAAACGGCAAACACAACAAGTAGTAGTAATAATAAAGAACAACAAGGAAGGGCCAGGTGAGTGAGGTGCAATACTTCATTCATTTATCCCGACATGAACATCGAAGAAACCAAAGAGAAAGAAACTGTGAAGGGAACAATAGCTTTACATTACAATTAGGGTAAGCGAGTGACATGGGGATCTGGTTATTTATTTATTTATTCATTTATGCTTTTCAATCAACTTACAATCAATGAGAGTCTATAGAGAAAAAAAAAAGAAAAAGAAAAAGCAAGTGGTCTATGATTAATGTGGACCGTACGGACATCTGTTCAGTAACGCAGTCACAGCCGGCAGCTCGAAAGATTTGATTATTATGAGATGGGACCTGGTCGCTTTCTTTCCTATGGGCTCTACTCAGCCTTAGGCTCTGCTAATCAATTTGTTGAAGGCTGATGTGGGTCAAATCGAATTTTTCCCATCTAATTATACGGTCCATAAATGATCTCTATTCACATTTTGTCAGACATGATACTAAGAGGAAGAAGATCCTGCGCCTGCATTGGGGTGACTTTGGGTCTCGCATTTCTATTGGGCCTGTAAAGAGACCAGGCAGATTCGAATCTTGTCTTGTCGGAGACCATGCTTATAATACTCGCACGACGACATGTAGTTTATTTATGTTCTGAAGAAGTTTCTCTTATTTTAGGGGGAGGGAGTTATTATGAGACCACATGTTTGAGACATGAAGGGATAGGATATAACCAACGTTGGTCTAACTGTACATATATGGAAGAAGAGTTCAATGAGAAACGGAGAGTTAGGCTGTAATTTCAAGAGCAATGTATAAGATTATTACTTCAAGAGCAATGTATAATTTCATTATCTCTGCAGACCCCGAAATTCTAATAATAACATGAAAAAAGGGTCTTAAATGAAAACCGCACAGCTGACTAATAATTTACATACTGATGAAAGCCTCATCATGAATCTAATGACAATGAAGTGCCATTAACCTCTCCCTCTGGCTACGTTATCTAGTACATCGGAAAAAAGGCGATGCTCGCAAACATGAACGACCTCACCAAAAGGCAGGAGTTTTCTCGGAGGACTGAACTTGCTGCATAAGCCAAACCAGAACAATGTATAAATATAATCATAGGATCAAACAATATCTCACTTTAAATCCCAAAGAAGAAGACCTTACCACGACTCTTGCTATTTTCTACCGAATTTGGCATTGGAGAAGTCGATTTATTTGCCACGGATATCCCGAGGTTTAAACAATCCATACCAATTGAACCTTCATAACAAATTCCTGAACTCATGTCATCAAAGAAACAGAGGTAGCAATAATAGAAACAAGTGTAAAGAGACTTTGTCATGTTAAAAGAATGTGATGCTATTACAATCTCTGAAGCAGGGGAAGGCAGTGACATTGAGCAAATTGTAATAACCCTCCGAGCAAACACAGCCATAAGTGAATTTTGACGTCTTGTTGCAGACCCCACCTCTACAATCTGTCCAAGAACATGCTATCCAAACGGAAACAACACAAATCAACAACATTTATATTACAAAGTACTTGAAACATGAAACTAAAATCAATGACAGCAAGTTCGAATGGGATTAAAAGCCATTTATTACGATCAAAGATAGAGTCATTAGCATTGCTGCCTGCTTTGTCTTGCGCGGGCAAAGGAGCTTTTTCACAGGAATAATCAAGGCTGCCTACAAAATTCAAATGACCATTTTAGGAACATCAATCATCCTTGTCACCATCTATGTGTTAACATGGCACATGGGTATAGAACAAGATTTGGGGTTCATCTCTTTCTTAATATAAACTAAATTACTAACTGGTAAGTGGTCACTTTCACATGGCTGCTATATAAATATGCCATTTTGACAAGTAACCTAATAATGAATATACTAATTACAAGGAGATTCCCTTTCCCTTTGAAAATTCCTTCCTATAGAATTGAATGAACTTTACAAAACAATACTATGAAACTAACGTGGCCAATCTACAGCGCTCTTAGATACACAGATCCAGACATCCAGTTAAGCAGAAACATGGAGATAGAGAGATGTTACTTCACTTACAATTAGGTACTACACAAGGGAGAAATTGGAAACCATGTTCAATATTAGAATTAGAGTGCTTCCAACCAGGATCGCAATCGCATTCGAAGAAGAAAGTGGCATTACTAGAAGCTCTGCACTTTCCTCTCCCACACTCCACTTCTTTACATACATCATCTATCATCATCAATTACCAAACAATCACCAATATTTAATTAAAAAGGAAAGAAAAGAAAAGAGAATTATAAAATTGAACAGAGAACAAGAGTCAAGAACCGGTCTAACCGGTCCTAAAATATTTTAAAAGCAATAATAATAATAGTAAGAAGATGAAGCAAAACAGGAGACGATTTATAGTAGAACAAACCTAAGGCAGGTGCTAGAAGTGGAGACAAGAAATCGGTTATGGGATTAGAAGCGGTGACGGGTTCAAGGACAAGAAGTACTAAACCCAGAACAGCAATGGCGTTGGCGGAAGCCATTTTCTAAAAAATACAGAGCGGAGAAGGGGGAGAGAGAGAGAGAGAGAGAGCGGGGGTTTCTTTCGAGCATGGGTTGGCAGGTTAGTAAAAGACTCCACATAATTAAATTTGAGTTTCGGTCAAAGTTTGAAAGGTGGACTTTTGTTGCAAGTTAATTAAGATCGTGGGACAGTTGGTAGTTGAGAGGGTTGACGTGGAGTCCTGACGTGTATCGAGCAATGATGCCAAAATCGTCGAGCAATCCGCCAACATGAATTCAGATTTCCATATTTCTAAATTTCAGATTTTGGGCGATACAAATAGAATCCAAAACATAACACAAACAAAATACAATTAATAAAAATTCTTTAAGCTTCGTTTATCATTATTTTTCAAATATTAAAATCAAAATCAAGTTTAAAAGCTTGAAACTTACCTAAACGGTTTGTGAGCTCTCAAGCGCTTGATTTTTTATTACAAAGCTTGCAAATGGAATGTAGATGAAGAATTAGAGATCAAATTACTTTACAAGTGATGAAAAATGAATTAAAAGTAACGAATCAGAGATGATGACGCTAATTAGAAATGAGTTTCTTTCTAAATCCAAACAATGAAGAAACAAAAAGAATGATGATGAAGAAATGACGAAGATGAAGAATGTGTTGGAAAATTAACATTTCAACATATTATATTTATGTTTATTTTGAATAGAGCCCACTTTATATAAACGAAAGGTTAAAGTTGATTCAAGCTCCGTGAGAGTTTCGAATCTGTATATGACACATTCAAATTATTAATAGGTTAATGAGAAATTGAATCTCAAAGTACAACTAATAGAATAGTTTGAAGTGAAAAAAATAAAGGAGAAAATTTTTATCCCATATTTAAAATATGAATAAGTGAGTAAGTGTTTATATAGAATTACACATCTATTAGACTAACGATCACGTGATTATAAAAAAGAAGAAAGAAGTCGAAGAAGAAGGAAGATAACTTAGATTTTATTTTATTATATATATTTTTTCAAAATTCGTTAAAGGTTTCTAGTTCTTACATTTATTATATAAATTGAATTGAAAAAAATAAAAATAAAAAAGGAGTTATGAAAAAAATTCATAATTTGAGAATGAAGATGTCCTCTAAATTTAATCAAAATTATAATAAATATTCTAAATATTTATAAATGTTAAACTTTTATATGTTATATAATGAAAATTCAATCCCAAATTTTAATTATAATGAATAGACTATATCATATATTTAAGAAATAAATATTGAAAATTTAATATATATAAAAATAAGATACTCATTTTTAGTATTAATTGAATTTAAAATAGAAATCCAAGTTTTCACACCACTAATCTAATTACTTTGGCCGGATTACTATTAAACACATTACTATTATCGAAAATAATCTAAAAATTTAAATTTAATGAACTAAAAAGTTTATACTTAATTTCAAATGTTAATTTTTATTCTTACTTTTTTAATTATATTTTAATTGCTTTTCATTCCTTCGTATGCAATACAATATATTCCATCCTCTTCTACCACCTTCCACAAACTGGAATAGAAAATTTCTTTGTACAAGGAATATTCAAGAGTCAGTCACATTAGGAACTACAAATATGATGCAAACTTTCGTCGATTTAAGTTGGATAAAGCATGAACTACAAAAACGAAGAGCATGTTGTTTACTACTACAATGTTTTTTAATGGATACTTCAAGCTATTAAAGCTGGAACGTTTGCAAGAAATACTGAAGATACATTGAAGTGAAGGCCACTGCTTACCTTTTAAAAATGTCAACATCCGTACCTTGTCAATTATCAAGGCATAGGAAAGTGGAAGACTAGAATCAAAGCTTGTCATTTCAATTCTTCTCTCTGATTCTCTCCCACCCATAATGCAGATTTCAGTGTATCAAAAGAGATGCATTATTTATCTGGACATATATTTGTGGTCACAGCCTGAATTTTTTGATCCAAAAGATGAGTATGGGTACAAGCAATCGAGTGAGTTAGAAATGGTAGGGACTATTCATGGGTAAGAGAGAGCAGAGACATACACATTTTTCAGTTTGGTCCAAACACAATGAGAATGTCATTTCCTCTTTGGACAAGTTTGATTCGGTTAGATTCACTGTGAGAATGTGAATAAAAATGAAATGAAAATCATAAATTTTTTATATCAATTTATTTATATAAAAAATAAATAAGAACTGTAATTTTGTAATGTCTATTTAAAGAAGTTTTTAGAATTATTTAAATATCATAATAAAATTTTAAAAAAATCATGGAAATGAAATTTCCTTTGATACGTATTAAAAATACATATTTAAATGAAAATAAAATAATAATTTTTTTTATTTAAGTAAGAATAAAAAATTATTTTTATTTCACTATATACCAAACAATATAATGAAATGATTTATTTTTCTATTTTATTCGACTTAAAAAATAAATAAAACCAAAATTGTGTCTGATTTCTTTCGGAAAGTCAAAACAAATGCAGCCACATCCCTTCATATCGAAGATGTAATTAAGAAGAAAGGGAACAAGCTTAAGATAAGGTAAGAGGGGCTTAAATCGATCAGATGATGAGTGGATATGACCAGATGATCAGATGAATTGAAGTGATTAGGCATTTTCTATTACTAGACTTCTTCACTTTCTTTTGTTCCTCTCATGCATGTACAAGTTTCCTTTGATTTTTAGTCGTTTTCTTGCTGGACTTTTCCTTCAAACACACAACATAGAACATGATCATGCTAATTGCTAATGTACGCAACTACAATACAATACAACTATCTTGAATTGGTATATATATATGTATGTATGTATGCATGTATGTATATCTAGAAGGATATGATCTAGATGTATCCCGGACTGTGAAGATAGATAGCTAGAAGCTGACTAGCTAGGTAGGTAGGTTGGCTTGCTATATGTGCGTTTCAAAGAAAGCAGTAACGATAGGGAAGAGACTGGGAAAGTCTAGTGTATATACAAATGGAGAAATCTTGATAGTGGAACCAAAATGATATTGGCCAACAAAAGGAGTGATCACGAGAAGAATAAGGAGAAAAGAGTCGGTCAAGTGAAGTCTAAATCTGGGGAGGTTTATATCTCGTAATGGCTTTAGTTTATCACTTAATTGGTGTGGTCAAGCTAATTTTTATCTGGGGAAGTTATTGTAATCATTGGACTCATCGAGCTTTTATCTGGGAAAGTTGTTGTAATCAATAAAGAGCAATATATGCTACTGTTCTTGCAACTTTCTTTGTCACAAAACCCTAGTTTGTCTCAGAAACCTATAGATGATCATATACTTCACCCATGTGTTTCTTTTATCCACCCTCTTGCTTATATATATTTCAAACCAAAAATCATTAGTGTTTCAATAATGAAATCAACTTGTTGACTTCTTTAGTCAATGATGTTTAATTTGGTGCTTTAGGACCTTATAATACAACTTTATATTTGTATATATACATATAGATAGCAGCTATAGGATGTATCTATCAAGACATAATCAAGTTGATGAATTTAATGTAATCCACGTATGTTGTTTATATATATACATGATGTCGTGATCCGAGAAGAAAAATGGAATGCAGCAGATTCATGTTATATAGATACATTCTCGATCAAAATAATTACAGGAAGTCTAGAGTGATATATATATATATATATATATATATATGGAAAAAGTGGAATGTAGATGGAAAAATGGAAAAAGATCACCCTACAATGATATATAAAAATTATTTTTGGATGAAATTGCTTAATGATATAATATTCTTTCGGGACGGGACTGTGACGATTAAGATAGAAAAATAATTCAAAAATAAAATAAAATAAAATTTTAAGATAAATCGATTCATCTTATAAAATATATATAATAGTATTATGAGATTGGATTTGCCTAATTCTTCTTTGATTCACCGAATCTTCTCCTAAGTTTAAGATATTTCCTTATCTTATATTCATTTACTTCTTTCTTTCCAGTATTGATATTGTGTAATTACTTCCTTTAATTGTTTCCATGTAAATTCTTCTGAAATTTAATCTACATATACTGTGGGTTGAACATGAATAGTATGATTAAAACATATATTATTTTAATTATATTATAAAATTAACCAATTCATCATAAATATGATTAATTAAAAAAAATTATATAATATATATATAATTTTTCTCCATTTTGATTATAAATCCAGTCTATCCAAACTTTTTGTCAGAATCTACGTGATTATTACCACAGTTCACACATATGTTACTCACTTGACCTTTTCAATTGATAATTCTCAACATAAACGTGTACCATGCTGTCGTTTTTTTTTCTTTTTCGCATTCATTTCACTTGCCCTAGTAATTGCCTTCATACCGACCATAATTTATTTATTTAAAAAAAAAAAAAAAAAAAAAAAAAAAAAAACAGCAGCAACATTAAAAATCTCGATTTCGGTATATCGAATCTACATCACCACAGATATCCTTTCATGATTTGACCGACAATCTGGATTAATTGTTGGTAGGCAAGTCAACTCTTAGTCCCTCCTATCCCTTCCCAAGGTGGATTGGTATGGAAGGTCGGATATTTTTCATTTCTTCTACCACTTTCATTTCATGATTTTTAAGAACAAAAGTTTCTAGAGATGTTAATTTCAAGACTAAGGAAACAGATACCATATCCGAGTCAAATAAAGTCAAACACACGCATGACACGTAGACCTTATCCATAACCAAATCTCAATTAATAGATATTGCCATTTTTTAATTTAGGATACCATAAATGTCTGTAATTAGTTGATGAGATTTAGATTGTTGTCTCATACTGAACTCCTTACCGTTTCATGATTCTCCTTTTATTAGAAGTCGGACACGGATGAAAGTATCAAATGGCCACATGTTACTAACATAAAGTGGTTTATTCTGGCAAATTCGCTTTACACATTCATGATTCCACAGTACTATATAGCTAAGAGAAAGCATCCCCTCTATACCTAAACCAAACCTTTCGATTATCTAATCAGATATATACAGATGTTTCATGTATCTCTTCCATCTCCGGCCACCACCGTATCACTAGCATGACTAATCAGAGCGAGTCACGTATGCAAAATCAAAAGCCGGCACCAAAATTTGCCGCGTAATATTTGGTCGAGGATTTCACGAAAGGGTACATTCTATAGTGGGTGGGTGGAAAATTAAGATTGCTACTTCCTTAAGCAGGTTAAAACATGATATCATGATCAATGGGTTTGGACACATGCCACGTGACATTCCTGTAGTGGGTCCCAATAAGCACTCTCTCAACACCATTATATAATACACCCTCCCATTATCCTTCTCCTCCAGTCTCACCGTAAGCTGCCTTAAAGCTTCAAACACTATATCCAAAGAGAGCACTATTCTCTCCCCGTCCTTAACACATTATTACATACGTTCTACGCAATTGAGATGGGTAACGCAGACTATGAGTGCCCTCAACGTGTTCCGATTCCTCAATCCAAAACGTTTTGCGAGTCCTTTAAATCTAATCTCAAAGAAACTTTCTTTGCCGAAGACCCTTTTCGGCAGTTCAAGAAGCAGCCTTTGTCGCGAAAACTCGTACTCGGCCTGAGATATTTCGTTCCGTTTTTCGAATGGGCTCCTCAATATACCCTTGAATTTTTTAAATCTGATCTTATTGCCGGAATCACCATAGCAAGCTTGGCAGTTCCTCAAGGGATAAGTTACGCTAATCTGGCTAGTATACCACCCATCATTGGACTCTGTAAGTGTGTGTATAATATACTATTATGATACGTATGTTTAATGATTAGGAGATTGATATGAGATTGTTGATGCAGATTCGAGCTTTGTGCCCCCATTGATATATGCTATGTTGGGAAGCTCCAAGGATTTGGCAGTGGGGACAGTAGCTGTCGTGTCGCTTTTCATGTCTGACGTGTTAGGCAAAAAGATTGACCCTGTGACGCACCGTGACCAATATGTTCAATTGGTTTTCACGGCTACCTTTTTCGCTGGAGTCATGCAAGCGGCTCTTGGCTTCTTAAGGTACCTATGATTATGATTATCGACGTATTACTTAATTAATTAATTAATTACTTACTTAAATATTTAACTAAAATACCCTTTTATTCTTTTGAAAAGTTATGTCTGAGTTATTTTACTAAACCTTAATCAAATGTTTAATTACTTGACCTAATATTTGAATCATATTGTAGGCTTGGGTTCATAGTGGATTTTCTATCGCATGCTACAATAGTGGGATTCATGGCGGGAGCAGCAACTGTAGTTTGTCTTCAACAACTGAAAGGAATTCTGGGTTTGGTCCATTTCACCCATGAGACTGATGTTGTTTCAGTCATGCGTGCTGTCTTTACCCAAACCCATCTTGTACGTTACTAAATGAAATCCATCTTAAACATAATTAATATTCATTATTTCATTAATTCATTAATTTATTAATTTGCTTGTTCCTCTATACACACACACATATATATATATATATAATATTTATATGCGTGTTACAGTGGAGATGGGAAAGTGTCGTTTTGGGCTGTTGTTTTCTATTCTTCCTCAACCTCACGAAACACATTGTAAGTTGATATAAATAATATTATTTTTTATTTCCCAAAACAATTACAATGTTAAATGGTCCCTAGGGGTGGGCACGGGCCGGGGACCAAATCAACTGCCCCGATTCGAGTAATAATTGAGCTGGTCACTCTTATCATGCGCCACTGTTTTTTAAAAAGAAGAGTAATATGAAGCTGGTCCTAAATGATACAAACTTTAAATATAATGCTTTCATAAGATAGTCGGGAATATTTCAGAATAGTCTGTTCATATCCGGAAATGACAAAAAAGAAAAAGAAAAAGTCATTAGATTAAACTTAGAACTAATTAATAAGGCATCAAGAAATTAATTATACACGTGAGTTGGAATGGGACATTGCATGGGAGTTGGATTCTATAACAGCTGCCTATCGACCGTACACAGTTCGGTTTGTCTTTAAGTTGTCGTTTTTGTATATCTAAATTGTCTTTGTTTGTATGAGTTTTCTTTCTGAATCTTGATTTGGTGATGTTTACGTAGAGCAAGAAAAAACCATCCTTCTTCTGGATATATGCGTTGGCACCTTTGGTCTCTGTCATTCTTGCAAGCCTTCTAGTCTTTCTCACGCACGCTGAAAAGCATGGAGTACAAGTGGTAATTATTACTAATTACTAATTACCAATTCTCTCTTTATTAATTACTATGACTTCTACTAATCACATCCCACTTTCTGGCCAGATTGGGCACCTGAAAAAAGGCTTGAACCCTCTATCAGTACAAGATCTCGCTTTCGGATCTCCGCATCTGTCTACAGTCATCAGGACCGGCTTCATCACTGGCATCATTGGTCTTGCTGTAAGCTTGAATTTCTTAATCTAATGAATTTTATCATGGTCCTAGTAATAATCATAGTCATCTGATATTTTTGTTGCAGGAAGGAGCGGCTGTCGGAAGAAGTTTCGCTGCGGTTAAGAACTACCACATTGATGGCAACAAAGAAATGATAGCTTTTGGCATGATGAATATCGTCGGCTCCTGTACTTCTTGCTACTTAACTTCAGGTTTATAGATTCATAACAGTTTATGCTAGTAATTTAGAACATGCTTTTGTTCTTACTGCTTATGTATCTTTTGTACTAATTAGAACATGCTGTTGATTTTGCAGGACCATTTTCCCGAACGGCGGTTAACTTCAATGCAGGCAGCAAAACTGCAGTTTCAAACATAGTGATGGCAGTTGCTGTGATGCTCACCCTTTTGTTATTGACCCCATTTTTCCTTTACACTCCTCTTGTGGTCCTATCCGCTATCATTATCACAGCCATGCTTGGCCTCATCAAATACGAATCTGTTATCCACCTTTGGAAAATCGACAAATTCGATTTCACCATTTGCCTTTCGGCTTATATCGGTGTCGTCTTTGGCAATGTCGAAACCGGCCTAATTGTGGCCGTAAGTAACAATTATAAAGTCTTTATCTAGAGGGTATAAATTATATACCATGGTTTTCTGAATTCTTACCGTGTAAAACATACATACAGGTGGCCCTTTCAATTTTGAGGCTACTGTTATCAATTGCAAGACCTAAGACTCTGGTTTTAGGGAATATTCCAAATTCTGCGATCTACAGAAGCATCGATCAGTACCCGAGTGCTAATAACATTCCTGGGATTCTGATTCTTCAAATCGAGGCATCTATTTATTTTGCCAATGCAAATTACCTAAGGGAAAGGTAATTAATTGGTAGAACCGTGCAGTTAATTAATTAAGATACTAGAAGTAGCTGTTTTACTAATACTCTTGTCCCGTGCGCCTGGCCTGCCGGCCCGCTTAACAGGATATTAAGGTGGATTTTTGAGGAGGAAGATAGAGTAAAACTTTCAGGAGAGAGCAGCCTACAATACATTGTCCTAAATCTTAGTGGTAAGCAATGTCTTGTTTTAAGAACAGAGTTAATGTACACATACTACCATTTCTGTTCCTCTTTATGCTAAATTGCTAAATAAATTACAGCTGTTAGCGGCATTGATACAAGTGGGATAACCATGCTTGAAGAGGTGAAGAAGAACGCTGAAAGAAAGGGTCTGAAGGTATGTCATTGTCACACAACATGATCATATTGATAACTAGCTATCATCTGTTATACTAATTGTAAAAATGTTTGATGGTTAGATTGCACTAGCAAACCCACGAAGCGAAGTGCTTAAGAAGCTAAACAAATCGCACTTCATCGAAGAAATCGGACATGAGTGGATCTTTCTGACAGTAGCAGAGGCCGTCGCAGCATGTGACTATATGTTACACACTTGCAAGCAGAATCCTGTTGTGTCTAACCAAGTTTGAGAGAGAGATCGTATTTACTTTTTTTTTTTTTTGGGGGGTCTTTTTCCTTTACTTGTTCTAGGAACAAGGTTATGTAATTGCCCAAAGACATCGGAACAGAGAAATTTATTTCAGGGCAGAATTATGTAATGTGTAAACTTATGAATCAAATCAAATTCAAAGCACGTTCATCAATCATCAGAATTGTTAGATAACATATCCTGCAGAAAAAAATTAGAACAATACAATCCAACCCTGCCCCAAAACATCAAGCATTGACAATACTAAGTCAGCCGAAAATCCTTTTTGCAGTTGAGATATGAAGTTGCATGTTTATGAGTTCTGACCGAGAAAGCACCTTCTTGTAAGCATTTACCCACACCCTTAACAGAGAAGACCTTGCTTGTATGTTGTTATCTTCAAACATTCATCTTCTAAGACTGTCAAGCTGGCATTGCTCACTGACTAAAATACAAGCACATATAGAACGGCCCATCTAGGAAATTGCTGGTGTGGTTTCTTTGTATACGCGAGGAAGTAATTCATGGACGCCGATATCCAGAAGCGCAGGATCCCTGAAAGATGATGCCAATGTCAAGTTATTTTTTTCTACTAATTGAGAAAATCATAGGAAAAAAGGAAAAGAAAGTTGAATGTGTGGCAGAGAAATATCAACCTGCACAGGGTTTGCCCCATTTCAGTGGAACTGGGAATGAACCATAACTTTCTAACAGTGGGTGTCTCAAATTGAATAAAGAAACCATCATGCTGTCCGTGTTTCCACTTCCTCGATCCCTGACCTTTCCATATCTATAAAAACATTGAATAGCAGAACTTAAATTGAGTGAAGTTGAAATTCTGGTACATTACTAAGTACCAACGTCAAAATCAAGAAATCTTAACATTTACCTGAGGGTATGATATGATGCTTTTGGGGGCCACTAGGCAAGCCGCTCTTGAGAAAGATTCTGTCGCATAATCTCTCAAAAATGAAAAGCAACTGCTATGTGTATGAGGTGATTCAAATGCCTGGAAAGTGAAATACATAACAGAAGTCAATTCAGAAAGGTAAAATATTTTACAAAAATATGCATGTAAGGATTACAGAATGTAGAGTTCGAATACCTTATTGATATTCACAACTGGAGTGTACTTTTCAGTATTGGAGTTTTCCTTATCAAGAAGGAAGTATACTCTAGCGTCCACTTTTGAAGTTTCATGCCATGATTTTATAGCTGTTTTCATTGTCTCAACTAGGAAAGAGAACATGTCCTTCCACGATTCTTCAGATCCACCTGTTTTAGACTGTAAGAAAAAGAGTTGCTTAATCCCAACAGATAGGAACTTCTTCAAAGATCTATGGAAACGACTCTTGTTAGTTAAGAGATACCATTTCTGATTTCAATTTGTCAAGGTGCTTTGAGATATCAACATTGGACCTCATGATCTGCACTTCTTGAACTTTCTTCTTTTCTTTCAGCAACTGGGATATTCTTTTAATCTTCCTTGATACTTCTGAACTTTGCGGGTTATACTGCAAAGCCATTTGGAAAGCAGCTATGGACTACATGTGAAAATTTGGAACAACATTGATCAGCTGAAGGAAAGCCAAGATTATGGGAAAATGATGCGAAAAGACTGTAATTTAAAGGAGAGACATAAATTTGAGACTCACATCATCAAATCTTTCCATGGCCTCTAAAACGCATCCTTTTCTAAAATATCCCTGCAAAACACCAGTTTTCAGTGAATGGATAAGTAACACCTGATATCAGCTACAATAATAATGCTAAAAGAAAACGTACCTTTTCCCATTGGGGATTCAATGTGATAGTTGTCTCGGCATCAGCAAGAGCTTTGTTAAACTTAGCCAGTTGTAGAAATGCAGCAGCACGGTTACTGGCCATGGTTCGACATTAGAATGAAGAAGAAACATCCAGAAAATATGCATTGAGAATGTAAATTAAATCATAAACATCCACTTTATATCTCGAGAAAAAGAAAGCTCCTTTATTGAACTACATATAGGCATTATTAATCTTAACACGGCAATCCCTCACTGAGTGAACTGACTAGGTAGAGTATGCACGATTGCACAACTTTAATATCTTAGCTGGAACAGAGAAAAGTCGAGGAAAATTTCCCTTCTATATAAACTAGAGGAAAATGCAAGCCTTTCACTAGATTGCAAATGCCACCATCAAAAAATGCATCTTGATTTCCTCAAATAGCACTTACAAATTTACATACTTATCACTTAAATCAATTGGGTTGCAAAAAAAAGTACCAAAGCACGATGAAATCATGAAAAAAGGATCAAGCTTGAGCTAATAAAGCTGTGCTAAACAAAATAGTGGAGCTTACCTAAAGAGAGTTGGGTTGGAAGGATCATGCTTTGTGGCCTGGGTATAAATCGCAGCGGCTTTAAGGTAGTTCCCTGCTTTGAAGAATTCATTTCCCTTATCTTTCAACGACTGCCCCTCCCCACCGTCGTTAGCGGTGCTACCACCACCAGTTGCAGCTGATCCTTGCTCCGCTCCCGCCATTGTTGTATTTAATGAAGTGAGACTCTCTGCAGCGCTCTGATCTTCGTCTTCTTCCTAAGATTACCAAGCTACTACGCTAGGGTTTTAGACGACATTTCTTTTTTCTACGATTTTGTTTGAAGTTTTCTGTTGATCTTGAGAGACAGACTAGACCAACGGACAGCACCAGCTTCGCGAGAGGGGGAGCTCTGAAAATTAAAATCCTAGGGATTTTTCCTTTTCTCAGTAAAACGCATGTTGCAATGCCGTTTTGGAGAAAGTGAAAAGTGAACTATTTTTAAACTATAACCGTGCATGGCAATTGTATTCGGAAAAATTCTTGTAGATCTGGTTTAGGACAGAAGTTTTGATTAGACACTTCAAAAAATTCAATTTTTCTTTGTATGCACGTGTCACTATCATATTATATACATATATATATATATTATTTTTTTTACTCATATTTTTTTATTATATTTTTTATAATATGATTTAATGTAGACTCCCGTTATAAATTAGATCTATGAAAAATAAATTATATTATATTATATATATTAGGTATCAATTTTGGGGGGAAAAGGTGGAAGATATGTAGCTAGTAGTAGTATATACATACACAATTACATCTAGAAAGTAGAAACATTAGTCCATGAATATTGAGACAACCTTAGTACTTCAAATTCTTTTTCATTTGTTTTTAGGGAATTGGTCTAATGGGTTTGGTATGATTTCTTAATTAGTTCTCATTTTTAGTCCTTAAACTAACTTAAAGGTTGTATGTACAAAAAGACGGTGCATGTGTTAAGAATCTAAATGTTGAAATATTTCCAATTGCTTGCACTCACCAAACGTGTAACAAGCAGGACTTAATTAGGAATTAACGTGAAGAACAAAACACTTTTCAAAGTAAGATTGACGAAATTAAACGAAAGGGATTAGTCATTAGCGTGTGGGGTTAGCAAATTTTGATTTGGTAAGAAAATAAGTTTTGGGGTGTCATATCAAAAGTTCAAAATTGAACATTAATCTCCCGTGAGTTCATATTTACATTTATATATTTAAAATCTTTATACGAACTGTCGAGAATCTTAAAAATTGGTTCTAATGATTTTAATTCATACAATAATCACTAATATTGGATATATATTATACTTTCTTATGGTGCCATGTTGTTAACCAGTTCTTCACTTCGACAGACAAAAAGGTTGTCCCTTCTCAAGAGTTAACTTATCGATCCGGCTCTACATTGAACAAGCAAATCCAATAAAGAAAACGTTTCTGAGATCTTGTACAAATAGTTTATCACTTATCTCTTAGCGAATGAATGGAGCATATAAAATGAGTAGCTTAACAATCATATTCAGTAATTACATTAATTTCAACTACCGCCAATTCATAATCACAAAAGAATGTTATTACATGATGTTGTCTTTCTTAACACGAACAAGTCAACTTATCTCTTCTCTTCTGTACTCAAATAATCGCCTCTTAACTACCTTCTCAATATATTATTACCATTACTATAGCACCTCAGTGTCAAATTAATACAATTTCGTACTATATAATATAATATAATATAATATTATATTATATTTGTTAATTACCTGCAGTACCAGACCTTGTTCGTTATATAATCATCTAAACATAAACTCTGATCATATCATAAATTTCTTCATTAGATTCATCTTCTTCTCCAAAATGAAAAAACAACAGTTAACCCTAGCCCTTTTGGCCATCCTCACCATCACATTTCATACCAACCCGTCTCACCAAGCTTCTAATGACATTCATAACCCTTTCCCCCTCCTAACCAATCCTAGACTCCTCAGAGCCTTCACAGCCCTCCAAGCATGGAAACATGCCATCACCTCTGATCCGAAAGGGTTCACCGCAGACTGGTGGGGCCTGGATGTTTGCAACTACACTGGAATCTACTGTACCAAAGCGCTAGACGACCCTCTCTTCATCACTGTTGCAGGAATAGACCTAAACCACGGCAATATAGTCGGTTTCTTACCCGAAGAACTTGGTCTCTTAACCGACCTCACTCTCTTTCACATCAACTCCAACCGCTTTTACGGAACCGTCCCTCCGACCTTCCATCACCTCAAACTTCTTTTCGAGCTCGATATCAGCAATAACAAATTTTCCGGCCCATTTCCTTCTCCTGTCCTTTCTCTTCCTGCACTTAAATACCTAGACATCAGATTTAATAATTTCAGTGGAAACGTCCCCTCTGCCCTTTTCAACCTAAAACTCGACGCATTATTCATTAACAACAATAACTTCAATTTATCGTGGCCGGATAATTTAGCCAACTCCCCGGTTTCAGTGATTGTTTTTGCCAATAATGAAATTTCAGGCTGCTTCCCTTCAAGCATAGGAAAAATGAAGGACACGTTGAATGAGATGATTATCAAAGACAGTGGATTAAAAGGGTGTTTACCGACCGAAATAGGGTTGTTAAGCAAACTGACAGTGTTTGACGTGAGCAATAACAGTCTTGCCGGGTCATTGCCGGAATCAATGGCTGGGATGAAGAGTTTGGAGCAATTGAACGTGGCGAACAATAAGTTGTCAGGGAAGATTCCGGAGAGTATATGCTCATTGCCAAAGTTGGAGAACTTTACTTATTCCGATAACTATTTCTGTGCTGAACCGCCGGTCTGTTTGAAGTTGCCGGAGCAAGATGATCAGAGAAACTGTATACCATATAGACCTTTACAAAGGTCAGAGCAGGAATGTGCTGCGTTTTATGCTCATCCTGTTGACTGTGGTGCCTATGGTTGCAAACAGAGCTAGGAGTGGTTAGCTTGACTTAGCCGTCGGCGGCTTATCAGAATTGACTTATGAGTTGTGTTTCGTTTACTTAAAGAAGTTTTATAATTTTATAATAATTGTTTTTATTTTTCTTATGCATTTGATTGAAGATTTATGGCAAAAAAAGAAAGAAAGAAAGAAAGAAATATTAACCACTTTGACTGATTTTCTTATATATATGAAATAAAGATATAATTGCAATCCAGCTTGCATCTATAACCAAATTGGTGATACATATATTTTTTAAATTTTCTTCATGGGCTGTTCATCAAAACCACCCTACCTACATTACTTTACTATAAATATATAAAAGTGTATTATAAATATAATATATATAATTCAAATGGGTTAATCTAATATGCAAATATAATTTATTAAAAAAATTATTTTTAATTTTAGTAAATCGATTAATTTTAATTTTATAAATTTTATTTTGTTACGTGTTTAAATAATAATCTACATAATAAATTCTTTAATAATAATAATAATTGGAAATTTGTTGGAACGACGTCGTTTCGAAAGACAAACTTGGCCAAAAAAAAAAGGTGTCTTGGAAAGACGAAAGAGCCCTTAATTCAACCAATAAACACAGCGCAATCTTGGAGCTATATAAATGCACAAACAAGTGTAGGGTTTTTTTTCTCTCTTGAGGGTCTGGTCTGTAGCTGCTTCTCCTCTTTCTGTTACTACGCTAAGGTCGTCGGCTCCACTAACAATGGCGGTAGGAAAGAACAAGCGAATCTCGAAGGGAAAGAAGGGAGGAAAGAAGAAAGCGTGAGCACGTTTACGCTTTTCCGTTTTATTTTAATTTTATTTTTGTCAGATCTTACTTTTTATCTTCTCTCTAGTGTTACAATCTGGTTTCTCACTTTCAATCGGATTTGTTCAGCACCGATCCATTTGCAAAGAAGGATTGGTATGACATCAAGGCTCCGTCCGTGTTCCAAGTCAAGAATGTGGGCAAGACTTTAGTTAGTCGTACTCAGGGCACCAAGGTATGTCTCTTCCCGAATCATTCAGCTATTAATTTTTTATTTTTCTGTTTCTTTCTGTTTTATAAGTTTGTAGCTGATGATGATGGAGGCGAAAGTAAGTTAAGTTTATTGCAAGTTCATATCCTTTTCGTATATTTGTTTAGAAACTAAACATAGGCTTGATTTAAAATTCTTGGCGTTGTTATGAAGCATGTCAGCTCTGTAACGTAGTTGGTTTTAAGACGGGAATGATACATTTAGATTGGTACTGGAATCTGTCTACTTGAGTAACAATCTGTATTTGATCTTATGAATTTTGATATATCCACTTTTTCTGATATTTGTGAGATATTAGGTTAGAAAAATCGATCTCCTTAAACTTATTAGAAATTCTGAATTCTGGATTACTGCTTCTCCCACTCACTCTTACCTGTTTAAAGATGATTTGGAATTCCAGTTGTGATTTTAATCATGCTGGGTGAAATGTTAACGTGTGAATGTGCTTTACCTCTATCACTGTCGTTGCAAGCTGTATGTTTATTTGGGTTTTACCGTGGTGATAAACTCGTAAATCTAAGTTTTTATTTTCGTCCATGCACTTTTGTTGATAAGCTTGTATTGGATTTGTGTAACACCAACAATTTATCTTAACAGATTGCTTCTGAAGGACTCAAACATAGAGTTTTTGAGGTATCTCTTGCGGACCTCCATGAGGATGAGGAACAAGCTTTCAGGAAAATTCGATTGAGAGCTGAAGACACCCAGGGGAAGAATGTTCTTACAAATTTCTGGGTATGTTTTATTTTATTTTATTTTCAATTCCTCTCTGGTTATTCATCTTAAACAAGTACCTGACAAGTGACTCTTTGTTTCTTTCAAAATAACCAGGGAATGAGTTTTACAACTGATAAGTTGCGTTCCTTGGTTCGGAAATCACATACTTTGATAGAAGCACACGTTGATGTGAAGACCACTGACAACTACACTCTGAGGATGTTCTGCATTGGATTCACTAAGAAGCGCCCAAAGCAGATTAAGAAGACCTGTTATGCACAATCCAGCCAAGTCAAGCAGGTGAGTAGATTGTGTATCTTGGTAAAGTCAATTAGTTTCAGTATTATGCACAACAATTATGGTGATTGTCTTTGTTGTATGGATATTAAATTGTTGTTTTCCTTGTGTTAGATCCGTCGTAAGATGAGAGAGATTATGGTAAACCAGGCTTCGTCTTGTGATCTGAAGGACTTGGTTCGCAAGTTCATCGTGGAATCAATCGGTAAAGAGATTGAGAAGTCAACCACAGGAATCTACCCACTGCAAAATGTGTTTATCCGAAAAGTCAAAATCCTGAAATCTCCTAAGTTTGATCTTGGAAAGTTGATGGAGGTATGGCTCAACTAGCCTTTTCTAGAAAGCTTTCTTTTTCTTTTGAATTCTTGCAACATTTGGTTGCTTATTGTGGAAGTGTTGTATATGTAGGTTCATGGTGACTATTCCGAAGATGTTGGAGTGAAAGTGGAGAGGCCTGCCGAGGAGACAGTGGAAGAGGTACCTACTGAAGTTGTAGGAGCTTGAGCTAATCGCATTTTGTTCAAGAGTTGTGTGGTATCTTTTTAATGTTATGAAAACTTGAATAGTTCAAGAGATTCAGTTTTTTGGTTAGTGGAAGGAATCGAGTAAACTGTTTTTTTTTTTTCAATATAACATTGTTTTAGTTTTGCTCATATTCTTGTGCTTGAAAATCGTCTGGTTAATGCGTTACTTTCTAATTCTGATGCCCGTGATTCCTCATCCAAGTTACTGATCTGAACAATCCCATGTTCTGTTTATGGTGAGTCGGTACAGGAATCACATACTGATGTGTTTCTTTCTCTTGATGCAAAGAGTTGGTTCGGGTTTGGATCGATCCGACCAAAGGAATTTTCCTTGCCTTGTAGGATCCGGAACTGACTGATGAAGTCGGTCCCAAATTCCAATGTTTTTAATGCAGTTTATTATGTTATATGTTGTTTCAAGTCGCCAACATTAGCACTTGCTAAAAGATGAGTTTAATAAGATAATTTCTCTGCAACTGAGATTATTTACTAACATTGATCAAGTTGTTAAATTGAGACAAAAGACGATGAAAATGTTGGAAAGAAATCAGGGCCTTTATAGTTTCTCTCTTCTTATGGTTCAACCTAACCCTTGAAAAAAACTCTCCAAACAGATCATAACATCAACCTCTAAACATTAGAGTAATACTAAGGATGTCTCAAGGGACGAGAATTTGAAAATGAAAACCTCAGTCACCACTAGTTGTAGGTCTTGAACACCCACAAAAGCAACCTTTCTTCTTCCTCTCGACTCGTCCCTTGCTCGTATGTATGAAGTCCCTCAGAAGAATGCCAGTGCTACTCTTAGAGAATCTGTTTTTCCCTTTCCTGCTCTTCGCATCTTCCATTTTTACCAAAGCATGCTGGATCTTCTCCACCTCCAACTGTAACCGTCCAATCTCCTCTGACCACCTCCTCGCCTGTTCTGTCACAGTGATTCTGGGCTCAACACTGGTCTCTGTCCCATCAAAAGATGAAAATGGAGTATCTTCAATATCATTTATCATCTGACCATTCATGTTAACCAGATGGAAAACATCTTCTTCAACTTCTTCCAGCTGTCTTTTAACCGTCTCATATTCATTGTTATCACCTGCCCTATTGTTTCTGTTTTTTGTTGTCTCCAGTCTTTTCTTCAATTCCTGAGTAGTTGATTGAATATTCAACAGCTTCTGGGCGTCCGAAGCAAGCCGCTTTATGATCTTTCTTTTCTTATCCCCCTGTCTATGCCCTCTACTGCTTGGGGAGAAGAACTCCAACCTGTCAACTCCAAGCTCTTTCTCAATCTGCAGGTCCAAAGAAGAATCCCGACTCTTCTCGGAAGTTTTCCATAACTCCAGCATCTGATCACTAGCCCCACTGCTCTTCCTTCTACTTCTTCTTCGGCCCAAAGTAGTAAAATCTGAGGCTTGATCCAGTAGAATGTCTTTCATCAGTATCCCATTCTCAGGTTTGTTTAGATTCCTCTCTTGATGAGACGTCCCTTCTGATTTGAGCTTCCTCGTCAATTTCTTTACCGCTTCCACATCTAAAATGGTTTCTTGCTTCGCAAACTTCTCCTTGTCTTTTAACACTGCCTTTTCAATCACTTTTATACGAGCCTCAATCTTCTGCAAATCTGCAACCCCATTGTTTATCACTCTACCTTGATCTTCTTTGACCTCTTTACAGCTTCCATCCTGGAGCATTAGGATTCAACAACTAATTAGAACAATCTTGTCCTGAAAAGGGAAGAAAAAACAAAAAGCAAAGAGAGTGACCTTTTCATCTTGATTATCTGCCCAGAGATCCTTAGTCCAAGGAAAGACATTCTGCTCGAGCGATTCTACATTATTTCCCAAAGCAGCTACAGCAGGTGCATATGCAGATAACTCGGCTTTGATTTCTCCAATCTCACTTTCCATGAAAGTCACTCTGTCCTTCAACTGGTGAATCTCCACGCTTTTTGCAGCGCTTTCTTCTGAAATATTTTCACAAATTTGAGTAAGCTCACAGACCTTGTTTTCGAGGAAAACTTCATTGATGGCAGAGAGTTGAAGATCAAAATAAAAAGTAGCAGCTTCAGACTCCCATAGCTCAAACTCATCTCTTCTCTCCTGAAGATCCGAGCTGAGATTCTCTTCCCTAATCCGGCATTCTTCAATTTCCTTATGGAGAAAATTTACTTCGTTCTTCATATTTGTATTCTCATTCTTTAAACATTCCCTGATCACAAATGATACTTCGCATTCCATCTTCAGGTCTTCAACAGTATTACATAATTCGGTGTTCAAGGCTTTGACTTCATGCAACTCCCTGGTCAACTCCTCGACCAACTCTTTGACATGGAGATTTTCCACTTCTTTCACCTCCACCTTCTCTTCCAAATTCCCAATCTCTCCCTTTAATCTGCCTTTAACCACATGCAGACTTTGAAAATCTTCAACAAGCACTTTGATTTGAACAGCTTTCTCTGTCATAAAGCTTTCAGAAACCAAAGAGAAAATGTCCAGAGCTACTGCCTCTTGAAGGATTACACTATTTTCCTCTTCCAGGGAATGCTTAACATCTTCAAGATCCAAACATTTCTTAAACAAAGACCCCTTTTCTTCCATATTACTTGAATTTTCTTCCTTCAATGCCAGATAATCCCCCTGCAAATCAATCAGCTTGACATTAAGAGCTTCAAGTTCCGCCTCAAGAACTTGCCTGTGCTTCTCTCTCTGGCTAGCTTCCAACATCAACTGCTCATTTCTCTCTCTGAGCTTGCAGTTATCTACTTCGAGCAAAGCAAGATGGTTTTTTGCAAACTTGAAGTCCTGCTCGAGAATATTTTGCTCTGACTTGAATTCTGAGCCTTCTAATTCCAGTTGCTTGAGAACAGTTAAAAGGACCGAATTATAAATCAGAAGCTGATGCTTATCATCCTCGTTTTCGACAAGAGACGTTTTCAAATCCTCAATCATATCGAAAATATCTACCATGGGAATCTGCTTCTGTTCACTCTTCTTCTCCAAATTGCCTCCATGTCCATTAACTGCCTCCAATTGAAGAGCCCGGAATATATGAACAATCCCTGCTCGTAACTTTTCAATTTCATCCACCAAGAATTTCACTTCAACCTGTTGCTCAAGATTTTCAGCTTCCAACTCCATGATCAGTTTATCAGACATTTTAGATGCTTCATCGTGCTTTTGACATTCAATTAACAAAGAAAAATTTCTCTCTTCCAAATCCTTTATAAACTTTTGTAGTATGAAGATCTCTATCTGAGCATTTACAGCCCTGTCTAGTTCTTCTTCAAACTCCTTCTTCCCAAATCTTCTTTCCTCTTCCATGACATGAACATCTTTCTCCAAACCAACCAATCTGGCCTCAGTTGACTGCTTAAAACTTACATGCTCTTGTTTTTCAACGAGAAGAAAAGACCTTAGTTCTTCAACCTGATAAATTGCAGACGCTCTTTCATTTTCAAGATCCAAACACTTATCTTCGAGTTTCGAAAAGCTCGTTTCTAGATTTCCCAATCTCAATTCAACGTGTTCCAATCTAGACACAAGGGAACTTCTTTCATCTTGAAGATTGGACTTTTCATTCTTCAGCAACCCACAAAATTGTTCTAAGCTATTTGACTTTACCCTCAAGCCTTCAAGCTCGACATATGCCCCTCTTAAGGAGTTCTCAAGCGAGGTGTTCCTCTCTAAGAGACTCTTCATGCCTTCAGTTATAATCTGCAACTGAGAAATCAAAGTGGCTTTCTCTTCAACTAGAGATGATTTCTCTCCCCGAAGAAATTCGCTCGATTCTTGGAACTGATTTGCCTTCTCTCTGAGCCTTTGCAACTCTCCATTCATTTCTGCCAAGGAAATCCCAAGAACAGCATTCTCTTTTGAAATTTTATCCATATGATTCAACTTCTCGTAAAGAGCTTCTCTCTTGTTTTTCTCTTTCTCATGTTCTTCTCTCAGCTTTGCATTTTCATCTTGCAAATCCTTAACAGAGGATCCAAGCCTTTCTGGATCCAAGCCTAATGCCTCCACTTGCTCTACTATGGCCTGATATCTTCCGATCAAGCCCTCGATTTCTTCTCTCAAATGGTGAATCTCCTGCCCTAATGCATTGCTTTGATCTGCTCTTTTTACCACCTCTTCTTCAAGCTTCTCCTTTATCTCCTTCAGGCTTAAGATTTCATTCTCCAAATTGTTTATATAGATAGTTGAAGAGGAGTTAACTTCATTCAGGCCACTGTTTTCATCCTTAACCTTTTGAAGTTCTTCCTCCATCTCATGTTTGCGCTTATCCAAATCACTCAACATTTGGAGACCATTCTTAAGCTCCATTGATAAAGCTTTCTGCTCCTCTTGAGACTGATAATGGAGGTTCTGTAAGGCTTCCAGACTGATTTCGACTTGTGAAAACCTAGACTGCTCGTCCTGCATCAGAATCTGAAGCTTCTTCAACTCATCTTGTTTCTGCTCAAGCTCTTGGTCCTTCATCTTGATCTCTTCCACCAGATTCTCAGATTCAAATTGCAAAGATTGATTTGAGTCCTCCAATAAAGCGCACCTTTCTTCTTTACTCTCTAAATTTGCCGCCACAATCGTAAGTTCGTCTCTCAATCGTTTTGCATCATCTTGCGCACGAGAAATTTGCCTCTCCATCTGGGCTATGATCTCCAAGCACTGCAGGTACTTGAGAGATGTTGCTTCTTTCTCTTCATTCAGTTTTTCAAGAGCTTTCTTCAGTGCCATGGCATCAGCTTCTGCTCTTTTAATTTGCTCATTAAGCATTCTTGCATTTTCCTCTGCAACAGAAACTTTAGCCTCCAAAACAGAGATCTTCTCCAGGCATTGTTTTACCTGAAGATGACTCGCTTCCTTTTCAGCCTCTACAGTTGAAACTTTCTGCTTGAGATTCTGAGCTTCAATATCTGCCTTATGAGCTCTCTCATCAAGACCCTTGGAATTCTCCATGGCTTGAGTTAATGAAATCTCAAGGCTATATATCCTTTCCAAACACTGATTATACTGAAGAAGACCAGCATCCCTCTCTGCTCCCAATTGTAGAAGAGCTTCCTTCAATACTTTTACTTCAATCTCGGATTTGCTTGCTCGTTCATCAAGCCCACTAGCTTCATTTCGCATGTGATCAAGTTCTCTCTCCAGGTTGGATAAATTCTCCAGGGCCTGCTGGTATTTAAGAAAAACAGCTTCTTTTTCAGCTTCTATCTTGGATAATTTCTCCTTCAAAGATTGAATTTCCGCTGCATATTTCCCCACAGCTTCGATTTGTTTGCTCTCTTCTGCTCCATGTAAATTCAGGTCTCTTTTAACCCTTCCGCCAGAAAACATCTCATCGAGTTGTTTCACACCCCTTTTGATTTTTCCAGAATCCAATCCCTCCATAGAAAAATTGGACGAAGAGAGTCCTAATACATCCTTATGTAAGTCGTCTGGGTCATACAAAGCTCGGTTTGGATGAGGTATTTCTGGGGTGTGGGGTCCACTCCCTTGAAGGGAAGAATCCGAGGGGGAATCATCACCTGTTATGTAAGAGGGAACTTGGTTCGGAAATGCTTCTTCCATGGTTCGATGGGCTTGATGGAGCTCCACAGTAGCATGATTATATCTCTCTGCTAGTGCACGGTAAGCTCTGTAGAATTCCTCGACAAGCTTCATAAGCTCAGGACGTTTTTTGTAGTACATTTCTGCCCTCCTTGCAAAAGAATCTGCATCCTCTTCAATCAGCTTGATCATTGCTTTCACTTTTGCATCCATATCTACAATTTGACAAAAAACCAGATCTATTTAGTCACATTCCATAATCATCAGAGAAATTAACATATCCATACGGTAATGACTAAAAATATGTTGGGGAGAAAATGACTAGTATACCAGTAAGATTTTCTTGGAGCCATTTGGAGTTTTTGGGGCTGATATGACTGTCCCACCACCAAGAGTATAAGCGTCGAGATTCGGAATGTAATAAAGTTGCCATCGCTCCAGCAAATAAAAACCATACAACAGGTTTCGGCCTGGTCTTTATACCAGTAATAAAAATCCCAGGTAATGGATCCAGGCCAGAATAAATAAAAGAAGTAGATGAAGTCCCAAAATCGCCAAAACTAATCAAAGATGAAGCTTTACAGCACTGTATCACTCACTTTCTGCAACTGTAAATGAAGATCGATTAGGCCGGGAACAATGTTCTTTGGAACCTAAAACTTTAAAATTAAACTTTTATTTACAAAATCTAAACAGCAAAGCAGCTCTTGATATACACAAATCAGAAACTCACTGACCCAAAAGAAACGAGAAGCTAGATCAAACTTAGATCGTTCACACTAAATGTCTCTATCAGATTTCATGCTATGGTTGGATTAAAATGGACAAATTCGGGCAAGATCAGTAAACGCTATTAAACAATAATCCAAAAACATAAACAAATTTCTCGTCAAATAGTGAGAACCGGGCTAGCTTTGAACGAGAGAGTAAGATTGCTCAATGAAACCGGCAAGCTGAAGGAAAACAAGCAAAAAAACAAAAAAAAAAGTGATCTTCTTTACGGACCATACATGAAAAAACTTACCAAATGAACTCAAAACTCAGGCGATGGGTTCTGATCGTAGCTAAATATGAAATCTAAGCAAAAGGGTCTCTCAGCATAACAGCAAAATGTGATATTTTTGACATAGCAGCATCTGGGATCAAAACAGAAAAATTCATCTATCCCATCTCGCTGTTCTGTCTCTGTGTCTCTCTCCAACACTCTCCCTGCAAAAATTGTAAAATTCGGTTCAGTTCAGTGAGCCCAGTCACTATTCATACGGCTGGTGGAGTGCGGATTGGATAGGAGGACTGACGAGTAGAAGAGGGAAGATGTGCCCATTTTGACTCTCATTAATGCTTTACCAGATCTTGAAGCGCATGGCCGTATGTTACGAAATTTACATTATGATTTTCCTTTTTCTTTGTTTAGACACTAACATGATTACATTCTACGTATAGATTTTCAATATTTGAGATACACGAGTATTAAATTAAGTATTAACATACTCTGTAATTTTGAGTCTAAATGAGATAGATCATGATTCACTGTATGTACTATGTATATATATCACCTGGTAACTATATTTAAGATTGTAATAATAATAATAATAATAATTATTATTATTATTATTATTATTATTATTATTAATTATAAATGAAGTGAGAAAAATTCTAGAGAAACTGTCATTTTCTTTCTTTCTTTCTTTTGCTGTCCTTTTGTCGTGTGACCCCATCCGTTGCTTCTTTTTGTTATTTTAGTCTTTTAGGTCTATGCTGTTGCTTAAACTCTCAATGATGTCATTTCTTGGACTTGCAACATTTATTAATTAATTATAATCTTCCCTAAGTAAGAATTGAGTAACACTGATTAATTATAATAATCAAGTTATTAATTATTTTAAAATATTATAAGGAGTGTTAAAAATTTTCAATAATAAATAATACGGTTTCAATATTAAGTTTTTAATTATCTTACGAGTTTAATTAGGAAAAAAATAGTTATATTATTTATCATTAAAAAAAAATATCATTCTAATCTCAATTCTTAAACGAAGTTCACATGAACTTCTATCTACAATTACAAGCATGCAAATAAGTCTACGAAACACATTTATATTGAAATAATGTAAGTCTAAGATGTTAGTAGGACTAGAAAGAGCTCCGACATGGCTGTCGGCAAAGTTCGTCTCCCACAAATTGACAAAATTAATGCTTTATTTCAAGGTTATAAAGATCGATTATTATTTCCCCATCGCCATGTCCAATTATTGGTGTTTAGATTCTTGATGGGTTTATGCAAATAGTCTAAGCGCTGTAGGGAAACATCAAACATGGTTTCAAATTAGATTGCTGATCGTAGAAAAAGAAAGAGATTGGGGTTGATATCTCTCACCTTTTCAAGGTGGGCCACCTTGGGCGGTGGCGCCACCACCTGCCACCCATGCCCTTACAAATGAAGCTAATTCATAATTGAGAGCCTACTTAATTAGTTAATTAAAAGGCTTAATAGGAGAAAATGCAAAGTTAATCTAAAAACTTAATCTTATGGGTCCACCTTATGACCTGGGTAATTCCACTATTTGCAACATTTCGAGTAGCTTGCTCTCATAATTAGACTAAAGTGGTCTAACATGAATAATAATTTATGCCGTAAATTATGTTTAGATATAATAATATAAAACTGATATATATAATTTAAATATATCGATTTATCGTAAATATAATCTATCAAAAGATTTCACACCATAAACGTTGAGCATCGAAGAAGAGACCCGATTAGAAAATGAAATTGTTATACTTCAATCAGTACCCAACAAGTTTACAGAAGGTTTCACTGTCTAGATCAAGAGCTGGGACGTAACTATTGACAAAGACTCAGAGAAGAGCCACATTTATGTTTACTTAGATCTGGATATTTCTGATGTTACTCCCCACCAAAACTCAATCATCATTGATATGTTTACTTAGGTCTGGATTTCTTACAATACTTCAGGGTTGAACTCAATGTAGTAACCTATAATTAAACACCAACTACCACCATAACTTGTCTTGAAGATCTAGACTAGAGAAGCAAATCTGCAAAAAGAAAGAGTGGTTGTGGAGTTTTTTCCTGATGGGCCCAATCGAAAAGATAAGATTCAGATTGTGCTTTCGTTTTTTAGTGTTTGGTCGTGGAGCCAGCTATGCATAGACGATGTATGACATGCCACCCCCATGTGTCTCTCTACTCTTGTATAAAGTTGTCTAATTTTTTAGTTGGATCTTGTGCTACCAAGTTGGCTTTAAGCATTTTGGGAATGTACAATTTGTTCACATGGGAAAACCAGATTCGATTCAAGGCCACGTGACCGCTATGATTCATCCACCAGAGAAAAAGCTGAGCTTGATTGATATTGTTCCTTTCTTTATGTAGTAACGTTGTACATTAGAGAATGGACCAAGGATCAAACATTATGGGCCTTGCTATGGGCTCACATTGGTAAATGATTAACGACATGTCATTTCATAAGGGACCCCCCCCCCCCCCCCCGGGGGGCTACTACTAAGTGGCATCGGTACCTCTAGAAAGTTTGGAAGTTGTACTTGCCATCTTGAAGACTAGTTAATAAGCTTGCATATTTCAGAAAAACGCTTGATTCTTATTATACAAAGCTCACATGGAATGCCATTAAATTTATATTTAAACGATTTAAACACGTAGAAAAGAAATCTACTAGGATTTTCTAGGAGAAAATCAACATCTGTCCATCTTTAACATCATTAATGTTGGGAGGTAAGAGAAGGGAAAGAAGGGATAGACTGCAAAATCAACTTCCGGCCAGTTTTCGAAAGAGGCGACATCACGAAGTCGCTCTGAGGAGGAGACACCCTCTTACCGTTTGGGGAAGCTGTCTTAACTCCGGATCCAGGAGAGCATTCGAACCGCAGAATATCCGGCATGCCATCTTCTACAACGGTTTGCATGCATTTCTCAAACTTGGGTAGAGGCCCAAGAAAAGTAGACTTCTCGAGCTTCTGCGCGGGAACCAGTCCAGATGAGGATCCCATAGTAAGAAAATAGGAATGTGATTGTTTACCGCTTGATGAAAATGGAGGTGGAACAAACGACCTGACAAAAAAATAATTACATTTTAGGACTTAATAACGTGGAATTTGGAAATGTTACAGTAAGGGCGAGAGAGTTGAGAAAGTAAACCTGCTAAGCTGTAATGGGGTTGCCGGAATTGTGTTCTTTTCTTCATTACTCTGGATTTCTGGTTCTTGTAGTACACTGTTTTCGTGTCCATCCTCTTCTTCTTCATCTTCTAGTTCAGTTTCTATTGCGATCTGAGCAGATCCTGAGTAATAAAAATACTGGAGTTCAGACAAATACGTTGAAAAGGAAAATGCACTGGGGCAATGTGGTTATTCACACATACCGTCTTTTCTGCCGAATGCATTTTTACAACCTTCACATCGGCAATTAACAGAACACCCAACACCACCCTTTACAAAATAAAACACCAAGATTTGTTCAGTTTATACATTGACATAGAAAAAACCCGGCAATAGGCGATAAGAGGAAAAAACCTGATAGCATTCACAATATTTCTTCAGACAATTTGATTTCTTGCAGTTGCAACCTCTTTTATGTCGTGCTGAAGCTGGTGTTTTGCTTGGCTCATCCTGGAAAAAAGACATTTCTAAAGTTATTAAAATCCAACTCAACTAGGAAAAAGACAAAAAACAAAGTAAAGTTGGATATTTTCAGACCCCAGTTTCAGGAATATAACTAGAATTCCTAATCACTTTAGGAGCAAATGCAAGAGGATTGCGCGATTCGATCTGTTTACGAGTTGCAAGAACAGTTTCTTCATGTATCGGTTTGTTGAAGCAATCTTGACATGAACATGGCTCAATGCAGTAGACTCCAGCAGCAAAACATTCACAATAACTACAAGGGAAGAAAGAAATCAAAACACAGCAGAAGATGGTGGTTACATGACTCAGTATAATAGACAAAAACCTTTTTTGCTAACTTACAGTTTCAAACACTTTGACTTTTTACAGTTGCATCGTTTGCATGACTCACCTTCTTCAGAATGATCCGATTTACGCCTGCAAAATCAGTTTCACAATAAAACTAAATGAATGAACAGAATTTAATATGATTAATGTATTCTCAACTTGGCATACTTCTTCTTTTTGGGGCTATTCTGATTGAACTCTTCCTCTTGTTGAACCCCATTTTCAGAGGAATCTATATCTTTATCAGCAGAGGCCGAGTACAAAATTAGATCTTGACCAGTTGAAGTGGAACTTGTTGATACATTGGAGGTTGGTAAAGTTACTCGGCTTCCGGAAGTTGTGGCAAGAGCATTTAAGTGTAACCCTATTCCGGGTAATGTGATTCGAGATGAATCACAATTAGGTTTTGGAGCAATCATTTGCTTTTCATTAGGAGGTAATAACATCAAACCGTTATCTGAATCTTCGCCTAAATTCTTTCTTCGAGATCCTGCGGTCTCAAAATCAAGACAGCGTCTCCTTATACCACGATGTAAATTCGAGACAGGCTACAACAAAACAGAGGGGAAAAAATGTACTTTTTGTGTATTATATCGTTTACGAAATGATACATTAATTGAATGTCAAAAGTCAAAAGAAGCTATTAGAATATATTTTTACCATTTTCTCCACAACATTGCTCTTGTCAAAATTTCTATATGCAAGGTTGTTGCTGAGTGTTTGGTCTATTTCTTTCAGATCACAAGCTTCTTCGGGTTGAGTGGAAGGGTCTTCTCTTTCACTTGCTTGACCAGAATTGAATGAATTAACAATTTGCAGGTTGTGAATATCAGTATTTTCGTTTTGCAGAAACTGCAAAACAGGACTTGTAGGACGTTCCATTATGGTGTTTAGTGGTTTGTGAATCAATCTAATAGCCTCTGAGCTATTTGGAGAGTTGAAAATAAACAGGTCAGCACTATCAGAAATCAGATTGTCCCACGCATATCCCATCCCCTCCTTTCTTTGTTCGCCTTGACTAATCCCCAGAAAATTTGTTCCAGCTTCAGACGAATCGTGTGTAGTGGTATCTTTGATAAAGGAGACAACTACAGCAGAATTATCTCCTAATTCTAATTCACGATCAGTTTGATTTCCACAATGTTGTGCCAGGTTGCAGTCTGGGCTATCAGAAACATATTTCAATATATCATTCTCCTCCATTGTAGATTTCAACGATTCATTATTGGAAGGAACAGGAGATAAGTCTTCATGTGGTACAACCATGTTATTATTTGGTTCAGCCATATCCGTAACAGCCCCTTCATTTGTATAAACATTATTCCCATTTTCAGAAGAAGACTCGGATTTCGATAGATTTGGGTCGCTATTCCTGGAAAGGAAATATCATTAGCATTAAAGTAGACATGATGATGTGTTTTAGGATCAAGGTGAAACAAGTTGTAAAAATTTTTAGGGGAAAATAAGATTACCTTGTTAAGAATCTAGATTCCTTGTGAGAAGCGACATGCGGAGAAGTGAAAACCGAAGGTAAAGCTGCGAAATTAAGCGAGTTGAATGTCTGAGTAATGTGCATGGATTTAACGGGCTCGATAGGGGAAAGACTGTTGATATAGTTGAAGACAGGGGAGTCCTGCATTTGTGGAGGAAATCTCAGTAAGCATTTGAATCATGACAAAAGGAGTACACTCGTCGAGACGGTCAACATGAACAAGTACAACTGTGTAACGCATCAAGGACAGATATGGAAAACTTTCAGCCAATTAAACAACGTAGACTAAACCAATGACTTAGCCTCGTAAAGAAAATAAACCAAAACATCATTTGTAAAACGATAAGCAATATTTAGTCATTAAAGCACCGAAATTTGAGCTCAAATTGGAGATCTGAATCAGAAGGAGCTGGAATTCACAAAAGGAAAACAATTTATCCGAAATTTAGAAACCCCCTCCGTCCCCAGAAAAGAAGGCGACAATCTCTCAAGTAAAAACCATCAAGCTTATCATAAAGGAGGAAAAAAAAATGAAAAAAATGAAAAAAAAAAAAAACACCAGATCATGAAATAAACACAGTCACACTGAAATTTAAGGTCAACCCATGATCAAATCAAGCACATGCAGTGACAACATCATAGCAACCAAAACCCAGATGGAGAAGAAAATCCAGATAACAAAAAAGAAAAGCATAGAATTTCTCTATTAAACTGAATAGCATAGAATTTCTCTATTAAACTGAATCGAACTAAGAATTTAAAAGCAGCACCTCGAATTTGGAAATGGATGCAGTTCCGATCTGATTCCTCTCCGGCGTGTCCATTTCCGCCGACTCAGCTTCTCCGGCCTGGTAACTTTACTAATTACTAGACCACTAAAACCATAACCACTACAATGAGCACTTTATCAGTCTCTCTCTCTCTCTCTCAGTCTCTCTCTGCAAGCTTTCTATGAGTTTCTCTCTCTTTAAGAAATATGGGGTCTCTTTTCTTTTTTTTCTTTCTTTAAAGTCTTTGCAGATGAGATTTCAAGTAGAAGCGGGAAAGCGGGAGAGGCTACTTGAGTCGTAGATTTCTCTCTCGAAGAGAGAGATAAACCCGACCCTACCAACCACCCGAACCGACACTTCCTTTACTCAGACCCACCCACTTCTGCCCAGCTGGCATTGTTTCTATAGTAACCCCCAACCATATATAAATCCTCGTTTACTGTTTCTGTATTTTCTTCCTTGTCTCTTTCTTTCTTTCTTTTTTGTATTATTATTATTATTATTATTTTTTTTTTGTTGGGTCGAGTTTGCATGGTAATAATGTTAATGGACACTTTTACCCCTGAAATATTTGATTGCATCTGATCAAGTATCAACAATTTTACTGCTGTAACAGAAGCTAATATTCAGTGGGTCCACCTGGATATTCACAATCAAATAAATTAGCGTTGAGCGTTTCAACCTCTAATTATACTCCGCTATCAAAACTGAAAAAAAAAAAAACCGTTACTGTTGGAAAAACGCTATCAAATAAATTGCTTTATTAAGGAGATACAGATAATAATGGCTACAGTAATTACAAAAACGCCTGAAACGACACGTCGATAGAACAGATTGATCGTCTATCATTCATGCTCAAAAGACAATCTAAGAGCGTTTTTGGATTCCTTGGACAATTCACAAGAACAAACATATATCGTTCAGATAGTTTGTTGGGTGTTCAATGTCGAAGTTTGAAACACGACCAAGCCACCAAAACAATATTTACGAGTCAACACGACACATGTATTGTTGTACAGTGAAACCAAGGACACGTCATGGTCTAACAACTAACGCCCACGGGATTCAGCCATTTGGCTCCAGATCACGGGCCCCATCATCATGCATTGATGATCAGTAGAAACTTGAATATTTGTGGAGCGTCAGGATATGGATTCTTGAGGAATAAAAGAGAAGCTAATATTAATATTTTAATTAAATATTATTTTTAATTTGAGGATGCTCTTGGCAACACGCAAGTGACCAAGGGAAGAGACACATTGATAGCAATGATGAGGAGCAGTGACTTTATATTTGTATATTTTTGACCATATAATAACATATATATATATATATATATATCGAAGTTGTACCTTATTTATTTATTATTTATTATTTATTATTTACTATTTATTGAAATACAGAAAATAAAAACTGGGTGTGGTGGTTCCAATATTCTTGGATGGAGTAAAACAGCAGGTAGGTTAATTTGACTTTTGGGTTTGGCAAATGGCACCTTTAAGCGAGATCAAGAGGGACTGTTCAACTATATCCGAAATTATAGAACTTTGAGATCTCAACGATGAAACATGGGATTGGATCGATTCGTTGTAAGTTGATTTGGGCCGGTGAGAACTAAATGAAGTCTCGGTTTGGGCCAAATAGGCCACGGCCCGTGACTTAAAAAAATGTGCATGTTAGATCAAGTATGAACAATAACGTGTCTTGTGTTTGTAGACATTAGATATTAAATGGGTTGTTGTTAACTCAAAAAGATTATATAATTTTCGAATTTATTTATAGAATATTATTATTATAATTATTTATTTAATATATAATTTTTATAAATTATTTTTGGATTCACCCATATACTAAATTCATGAATTTTGATTACGTAGGATTATATAATTTTGATAAATTATATATATATATATATATAATAAAATAATTAATTTTAATTATATATAATATTAAACTTTTGATGTATAATTATATATAATTTTAATTTGATAGTTTCGTACATTTCGGAGAACCCTCTTGTTAAAATTTGATTTTTATCCTCCTACAAAGTATATTATAATAAGGGTAATTTCGTCATATAAATACGTAGGTCTTTTTTTTTTGTTTAATTTTAATTTTAATTTCTCTTAAATAAGCTTTGTTTATGAATTTTGAAACAGTATCGGTTCAGAAAATAATAATAATAAACAAATAAAAAAGAAGAAAAAACGGCCCTTCATTTTAGGAAAAATCCCGCGCTTCCTTCCCTCTCAATCTCAAAGACCCTGGCTTGGCTGGAGCGTGATCGGGTTCGTTGGTTTTGCTATTTTATCTCAATTTTCTATTTTTCTGGGTCTTTTCTTTTTCTCTCCCGATTCTCTCTGTGGATTTTTCTTCCTTTCATTATTTGATTCCAAAAAACGGGATGGAATTTCTCGAACCATCATCCCATCTTCTTCCGACGAAGTTTCTCCGACTTCGTCGTCGTCTTTGAAACTACATTCCATGCCTCCGCCTTTGAATTCCAAAGCCTTCTTCATCCCACCGCCGCATTGCATCCTGTAAACATCCCGTAAAGTCAACCATCTCGTCTTCTCTTTTATTTTAAATTATTTTCTTTTATTTTATTTTGGCGGGTTTCTGTTAGGGTGGGTGGAATTTCTGCATGCGTGCTTCTTGTGGGTCTTAATCCGTGTCTCTGTCTTTTCTATTTAAAATTTTAATTGCTCTTTTTAAATTCTGGGTCTCTGGTTTTTATTCCTGTAGTAGCGGCAATCGGGTCGTTTTCTTTAGGGTTTACTTTTCCTTTTTCCATGTATTAAAAAAGTAGTGGCCGGGTATGAATTGAATTCTTTATACTTAATGCTGGTCAACAGATTTCTTTCAGATAAACAGAAACGAGAAGTCTTCTTGTCTTCTTGTCTTTTGTTTTTGGTGAGGATCGACTTTTCGAGCTATACAGGGTGGTCAGTTTTGGAGGCATTTGGTAAAGTTTTACGCTTTTCCTCAATCTCTCCCGATACTATTGGATTAAACCATATTGGTCCTGTCGCATATATATGTGCATAGACGAAAGTTTGAAACTTTTCACGTTTGGATCATTCATCTTTTGCGGGTTTGAATAACATACAAATCACATTGTAGGTAGTATGGTACACCTGTTTTCCTTAATACCCGCCATAATTTTTTATCCTCTACCGTTTTGTTCTGTTATAGTAATGGAGTGAAACGCAGGTGAGCGATGTCGTCTGGCGCTAGGACACCTCAGGAGATGGAGATGGAGATGGAGGTTCAGGAAGAAAGTAAGATACGGAATTTGAAGGGGGTGGCAAGTTTTAATGGCAGAGATAAGATTTTCCGAGCAGATAAGATTGATTTGAAAACCTTGGATATGCAATTGGAGAAGCACTTGAGCCGTGTTTGGTCGAGGAACTCAGAGATTGAGAGGCCGAAGGAAGAATGGGAGATTGATTTGTCTTTGCTTGATATTAAATACGTTTTAGCTCACGGCACGTATGGAACTGTCTACAAGGGTACTTATGATAGCCAAGATGTTGCAGGTAAAATATTATAGCCTTCATTATATTTGCTATAGCTATAATCCAATTGCTTTGTACAGGTTTTTTGCTGTGAATTGTAATACATTTCAGATTCAATAACAATGTTATATCGATTGAGAATTTAGAACTTTGCAGCACTTGTGTACTTTAGAATCTCTTCTCCCATCTTTCTCCTCTGTTTTTTTTTCCCCTTCAAATTCTTACTGCATTGTCATTTTGGATATTCACAGTGAAGCTGTTGGATTGGGGGGAGGATGGGGTTGCTTCAGCTTCTGAAACTTCTGCTTTGAGGGCATCATTTAAGCAAGAAGTTGCTGTTTGGCACAAGCTCTATCACCCTAACGTCACAAAAGTAGTACTCCTTCCTCTTCTTCTACTTCTTACATTATCCATCTCTTTGAAAATATCATAGTGATTGTGTTCTTTTCATTCACTCATCCATTCAATCATTATTGCAGTTTGTGGGAGCTTCAATGGGAACTGTAAACCTAAAGATTCCTTCCAAAAGCTCTTCTTCAAGTGATGGCAATAATTCCTTACCTCCAAGGGCGTGCTGTGTCGTCGTGGAGTATCTCCCTGGCGGAACATTAAAACAATACTTGATTAGAAACAGGCAAAAGAAACTTGCGTTTAAGGTTGTCATCCAACTTGCATTGGATCTTTCCAGAGGGTAAGCTCTCTTCTTCCGCCTAACAGCTTGGAAATGGAAATATCTCTGAAGAGGATTATATTCAACCTTTTTTTTTTTTTGCAGACTTAGCTATCTTCATTCACAGAAGATTGTCCATCGTGATGTGAAAACAGAAAATATGCTGTTAGATGGTCAGAGAACCCTAAAAATTGCTGATTTTGGAGTGGCTCGAGTTGAGGCTCAAAATCCGAGAGACATGACTGGTGAAACTGGAACTCTTGGATACATGGCTCCAGAGGTTGCTTCTTTCTTCCTTGTTACGTGCTTGTGCTATAGATTAATAATGTACATAGCTGATTCATGCTTAGTATGAATGGAAATATTTACCAACTCGATAATCTTTGTGTAGGTTCTTGATGGCAAACCTTACAATAGAAGATGCGATGTTTATAGCTTTGGAATCTGCTTGTGGGAAATCTACTGCTGTGATATGCCTCACCCAGATCTTAGCTTTGTTGATGTCTCATCTGCAGTTGTCAAGCAGGTATATGTTCGATCATACGGGCAAAACAATAAAAAAATATTATTAATTTTTCAATACTTCGTTCATTTGCATGGTTTATTGTTTGTAGAACCTGCGACCTGAGATTCCAAGATGCTGCCCGAGTTCCTTGGCGAGCATTATGCGGAAATGTTGGGATTCAAATGCAGATAAGCGGCCGGAAATGGATGAAGTGGTGAAAATGTTGGAAGCAATCGACACAAGCAAAGGAGGAGGGATGATTCCAGAAGACCAGCAGACCAGTTGTTTATGCTTTGCCCCCGCCCGTGGACCATAAATTCTTTCCCGTGTATATATATATATATATATATATACTAAAATTACTACTCGATGGAATGGTGAAATTTGTTTGTTTGTTGGCTCTTTTCCGGCCTTTGAAATCGTTCCTTGTTCAAGCTTTCAATTGGTTTCCTTTTCAGAGTGTTCGAGAACACAAAATGGGTCAAATTTTAGAAAAACAGTATGCACTCTTCCTCGTAAATTAATATGGCCATGTCGAATTCAAAAGTTGAGCCTCTCTCGGTCCACTCCATTTCGAACAATTAGTTGGGCCGTGTTATGTTGAGATTGTGAAGCCCAGTATGCAGATTCGTTGTCATAAAATAAACTGTTCTGATTCTCATCACATTTTGATCAACTATATATAAGTATAACCAATATACTATATACTATATAGATATAGTGTTTGCGACATGATTTCTTGATTTGTCTTAGTTAGTGATGTTCTTTCGGAACTATACATAGCGCATGATGTCTTTTCTGTGGCCACTCACTCTCCAATATTATTAACACATCCAATAGACACACTCAACATGTTAGCATAAAACGATAATGGTAAGAAAGTTTGGTATATGATAGCGATGGAAAATTACATGGAGGCTTATTAATGGTCAAGTACAGTTTTCTTATCTTTAGATTTACAACATTTGATAAGAAATGTTAATGTAGACGTTTGCCCGTCTACATTAATCCATTATTTTCTCGCATCCGATCGATCATCCTGACAATAAATTTTCTTACAACAAATTGTTATAAAAGCTTAATGATCGGTTTAATGCTTCCCTATAAATTTCCTTTTTTTTTTTTTTAGAAATTTGTAATTTTTTTAAAAATAATTAAATTCGTAATATTATTAAATAAATAACTTAAATTCAAACCAAACTCAAAAAATCAGCTTTTAAACAATCCCTACAAGTAAGGGCTTCCTACACGCCAATCTCTCTTATCTTCTAACTTAACTTAACTTAACTATGCGATAAGGCTTAGGCTAATGACGTGTATTCTTCTTTTTCTTTTCTTTCTTTTTCTTTTTTTTGGGCCCCCCTTATCTTTTATTCTTGCTTTCAGACAATCATCGTGTCCATCCACCAAATTTACTAACTTTGTTCTTTCAATCTCACTCTGTCTTGTCCGGATACTGCTCTCCACTTAGATACACCGTTTAGTTAATTTTAACACGGTAATTACTAATTAATTACATTTAACAAAATTCAGCATATTAACATGTCGCGCGACAACAATGATAACATGCAAGAACAACATGGAATTCAGTTTAGGAAAAATTAAATAATTTAATGATCTGATCATGTTTTTGGATAGAGATTATCTTAGAAAATGGAAATTAGTAATTCTAACATGGACCCGCCGATGTTCTCAGATGTAACAAAACAACATGTGAAGAGAATCTCATTACGTTAAACTCAGATCCGGAAACTTCACGACTCAGATCTCTTGCTGTACATATATATATATATATACTAATTAATCTAATTAGTATTAGAACAATCTAATTAATACTAATCGGTTTTAATTTGCTGAGCGTGTAGTTTTAAAACAAAATTAACAATATATACCACTGATTGTTAGCTTTTAACGAGAGATTTGATTCAATTTAAGAGAGCAATTTTTTAGATTAACTATTAGTAACTTCTAATATTAAAAGTGACGCAATTAATCCGATGTTAATAATAATAAAAAATTATAAATTAACTTAGATGGGGGTGTATTTGTAATTTTAGATTTCCTTAATCCATTCCCCTCCTCCTTCTCCATGTGGTCTCTATAAATACTGCATCGCGTGATCGTCTCAAATGTGGAATTTGTTATCTGTCCGCTTCCAAAAATTTCAGGTAAATAAAATAAGAGCTTTTTAAAGGTTTTGTTGCTCCGCTCCCGAAACTACATCGTTTCTTCCAGAGCACCAACAATCTCTATCACCGGAAACTTCTACGTGTTGGAAAATGGTCGAATCGGCGGCGTTCATGACTGACTTTCTGCAAAAGTGTGGCGGATACGCCGTCATAGACGGCGGTTTCGCTACTGAGCTGGAGCGACATGGGGCCGACCTCAATGATCCTCTCTGGAGCGCCAAATGTCTCATCACCTCACCTCACCTCGTCCGAAGGGTACTCTCTCTCTCTCTTCTCTCTCTTCTCTCTCAGTTTCCAGTTTGTTTCTCGGGAAAATGTAATCTAAAAGATACGGGGACAAACTGCAAAAGGATGACGCCAAGTTAACACATGGCGTTTCATTTTTATGAGCCACGCCGAATAGACAGTCTAGACTATCTTCCATGTGATGCCCATTTTGGACATGCCCACTTGTAACGGGGTGGGTTTGGCCCATACAAAGTTTGAATTGTTATTTGGGCCAGCCCACGCTCTTGTCCATCATTTCCAGACTACATGTCGTTCTCATTTATTTAATCCCAGTCAGTTTGGATTTGTGATCTATCTTAACCTAACAGGTTCATCTTGACTACCTTGACGCTGGGGCAAATATCATACTAACCGCATCTTATCAGGTAATTTAGATTTTCTGTTTCGTGTTATATTCCTTTTGATTTTGTCCTTACTAGTTTACAAACTTTAGATCAACTCAATCACCATATTTTCGGCTTTTATACAGGCAACCATTCAAGGTTTTGAGGCTAAAGGCTTTTCCAGAGAAGAAAGTGAAGATTTACTTAGAAGAAGTGTAGAAATTGCCCGTGAAGCTCGGGACATCTATAACGACCAATGTACGAAGGATTCTTGGGATTATGTCGACATTGACCGACGTTCCAAGAGGCCAATCCTGGTGGCTGCTTCTGTTGGCAGTTATGGAGCTTATTTGGCTGATGGTTCTGAGTATAGGTGAGTTAACGATATCTTTTGGTGAAAGACTAGTTATCATTCCGATGATTGATTGAATTGTTGGATTCTAATTTACGATACTATGGGTCTTAATTCTTATATATGTATAAACAGCGGGGACTATGGTGATGCAATTACTCTAGAGAAGTTAAAGGATTTTCATAGGAGAAGAGTACAAGTCCTAGCAAGCTCTGGTGCGGACCTGATAGCATTTGAAACAATCCCAAACAAACTAGAAGCTCAGGTATAGCTAGTAATACTAATGCATCTTTTATTATTATACTTACGCGGAGTTGTAGACGCTTTTCATTTAATTTCAGGGATTTTGTTACTGATAATGGCAGGTATATGCTGAACTTCTGGAGGAAGAAGGGATAGATATTCCAGCTTGGTTTTCATTCAATTCCAAAGATGGAGTTAATGCAGTCAGTGGTGACTCTATCTCTGAATGTGCCTCCATTGCCGATTCTTGCAAGCAAGTTGTTGCTGTTGGAATCAATTGTACCCCTCCTAGATTTATCCGCGGATTAGTTTCATCTATTCGGAAGGTATAATACTAAGTTCTCGGATTCTCAGAATAGAGTATTAATTTCATAATTAATTGGCTAATCATTCTGCAGGTAACAAGTAAACCGGTATTGATATATCCAAACAGTGGTGAAACTTACGATGGTGTGAGCAAGCAATGGGTGAAGTCATCTGGATTGGAAGATGAAGATTTTGTATCATACGTAGGTAAGTGGAAGGAGGCAGGGGCTTCCTTATTTGGTGGGTGTTGCCGGACTACACCTAACACTATCAAAGCCATCTCGAAGGCTCTTTCCGACAGATCATTTTGACTGACGTTTGGAGTAATCAAGGCTTAGTTAACAATGTAAGAGTGTTAAGAATCGTAATTTATTTTGCTTGCCTTGTACTCTGTAGAATGAACAGAAGTTAAGCTGCTTTTTGCCAAAGCTATATGTAATTTACAGTTGAGAAGCTGTGATAAAACAACATGTCGGAACTCGCACCTTACTTTTCTAATACTTAGTTGCATGAAATGAAAGACGAGTTTCGTTCAGAATCAAAATGTCATCTCATCTTCATCGTTGTCTTATAATCTCAGCTACGACAACCTCCATTACACCCGCTTACCAAAATGATTCGAAATCCATTTCCAAGGATCATTCTCGAATTGGGTCGTTCAAAATTTGCAAAACCATGAAAGAAGTCAAGCAATTACACTGTCTCGTAACAAAGCAGGGTTCTAGCCATAGACTATCTACTGTGACCAAGCTGATTGCCGCTTGTACAGAAATGAGCACCTTTGAAAGCTTGGACCATGCTCGAAAGGCCTTCGAGCTTTTCCGGGAAGGCGGCGACAAAGCAAATGTCACCTTGTTCATGTACAATTCCATAATCAGAGGTTACTCTTCTTCTGGGCTTATTGACGAAGCTCTTTCTCTTTATAGTCAGATGGTGGCTTCTGGCATTTTGCCCGATAACTTCACTTTTCCTTTCGTCTTGAGCGCGTGTGCTAAGGGCGTGGCGCTTCATGAAGGTGTTCAGCTACATGCGGAAATTTTCAAGATGGGATTAGACGACGATGTTTTTATTGGAAATTCGTTGGTTCATTTCTATGCGCAGTGTGGAGAGATCAGTTTTGCACGCAAGGTATTTGATGATATGTCTGAGAGAAATGTCGTGTCGTGGACTAGTTTGATTTGCGGGTATGCTAGAACAGAGAGGCCCAAAGAGGCTGTTTCCTTGTTTTTTGAAATGGTTGAGACTGGAATCAGACCCAACTCTGTTACAATGGTGTGTGTGATTTCAGCTTGTGCAAAGTTGAAGGATCTTGAATTGGGTGAGAGGGTATTTGCTTATATTAACGAGTCAGGAGTGATGCTTAATACCCATATGGTCAATGCGCTTGTCGATATGTATATGAAATGTGGAGCAATTGCTTCTGCAAAGCGACTTTTCGATGAATCTATAGAACGGAATCTTGTTCTTTGCAACACTATTATGTCAAATTATGTACGCCATGGGATGCCAAAAGAAGCGCTTATTCTCTTTATCGAAATGCTGCAGCTTGGTCCACAACCAGATAGAGTTTCATTGCTCTCTGCAATATCAGCTTGTGCACAAACGAGTGAAATTAATTTCGGGAAGAGCTGCCATGCTTATGCTTTAAGAAATGAATTGGAAAGTTGGGATAACATTTGTAATGCCATGATAGACATGTACATGAAGTGTGGAAAACAAGATATGGCCTTCCGGGTTTTCAATGGTATGTCTAATAAGACCATAATTTCATGGAATTCATTAATTGCAGGATTTATTAGAAGTGGTGATTTAGACTCTGCTTGGGGGATATTCAATGAGATGCCATTTAGTGACCTGGTGTCTTGGAACACTATGATTAGTGCATTGGTGCAAGAGAGCATGTTTAAAGAAGCGATTAAGTTTTTCCGAGTGATGCAGAATAAGGGAATAAAAGCGGATAGGGTAACAATGGTGGAAATCGCATCTGCTTGTGGATATCTTGGAGCTTTGGATCTTTCCAAGTGGATCTATGCTTACATTAGAAAGAACACAATTGAGGTTGATATGCTTCTTGGGACTGCTATAGTTGATATGTTTGCTAGGTGTGGTGATCCTCATTCTGCATTGAAAGTGTTTAACTATATGGAAAGAAGAGATGTTTCTGCTTGGACAGCAGCCATTGGAGCAATGGCTATGGAAGGAAATGGCAAACAAGCTATAGCTCTTTTTAAAGAAATGACCCTGCAAGGAGTGAAACCAGATGGTGTAGCTTTTGCAAATGTACTTACAGCTTGTAGCCATGGAGGGTTTGTGGAAGAAGGGAAACAGCTATTTAGGTCAATGGAGAGTCATAAAGTCCGTCCACAAGTTATCCATTATGGGTGTCTAGTGGATCTATTAGGCCGTGCTGATTTGCTAGAAGAAGCTCTAGATATAATAAAGAGCATGCCAATGAAGCCTAATGAAGTGATATGGGGATCGCTTTTGGCCGCTTGCCGGACCCGCAAAAATCTCGAGATGGCAAATTACGCTGCTGAAAAGTTAGCTGAATTGGGGCCGGAGAGGACAGGAATCCGTGTTCTTTTATCAAACATATATGCATCTGCTGGGAAATGGGAAGATGTAGCAAAAGTGAGGCTAGAATTGAAGAAGAAAGGCGTCCAGAAAATGCCTGGATCAAGCTTGATCGTGGTTAATGGAATTATCCACGAATTTACCTCAGGCGATGAATCACACCCGGAAAAGGACCATATTGGAATGATGCTCCAAGAAATGAACTGGAAACTGAAGGATGAAGGCTATGTACCTGATTTAACCAATGTTTTGGTTGATGTAAATGAGAATGAGAAGAAGTATTTGCTAAGTCGACATAGTGAGAAGATGGCCATAGCTTATGGGCTTATTAGTACCGATAAATTTGTAGAGATTCGTGTTGTCAAGAATTTACGAATGTGCTCTGACTGCCATATGTTTGCTAAATTGATTTCGAAAGTATATGAACGGGAGATTGTTGTAAGAGATAATAACAGGTTTCACTTCTTCCGGGAAGGATCTTGTTCGTGTTGTGATTATTGGTAAAACAAGAAAATGAAAAGGAGAATACTAATCTCCATTTGTAATTTACTGAAAGAAGAATATATACACATTGCATTCACTATGCAACTCATATGTAGCTTTCATTTCCTTTTAGTTCTCAGTTCATTACCTGGCATTAGAATAGCAAAACATAGATGCAATTTATGCCTTCATTTGACTTAAATAGTTTGACAACCCTAGCTAGGACTCTACCCAAACTGTAGTTTCATGACAGTGGAAATATGGAGTCAATAAAAGCATGGTACATAGGGTCTAGTAGCCAGAGTTTGGCAACATGATGATGAGATGAGGTTTCTCTATGGACTTGTTCCACGAGCCAGATTGTTGCTTCGGCCTTACAGGGGTGAATCATAGTATCCAACGGTCTATATTCTTCCGGGCTGCCAATCCTCGACCGGTCCCACTGCTTCAGGAGAATGTTTGTGAGGTAGTGCAATGGCTGCCCATATAGCTGCTTGATGGATTTGCCTAATCCAATCCATGAGGTGAATGGAATCACGGAACCACGCTGGGTTGGGATCGGGATCTGTTTCATGTAATTCTGATACATTTCTGCCCGTTTTATCAATTTGCCTGCATCAATAGAATCATGTTTATAGCAGCAGCTTATAAACATGAAGGGGCGAATTTCGTTACACAAAAAGATCCTAATGTTTGAAAATATATATACCTTCGAAAGTGAGATCCTTGAGAGAATAATCAACCTTAAAGTTGGTGAGAAAGCGCTGAATATCCAGCCCGCCATTATTGACTTGTGTTTCAGAATCTGATGCAGAAGATTCATCTGATGATATCACATCAACCTCCTCATTCCACGGCAGTGCTCTCTTCATGGTCGACATGAATTGTCGTCTGGTTGGGTTATTATGTCAATCAAACAGAATGTAGCTCAGACAAGAACCTTGGTTCCATTATTATTCAAAATAAGATCGAAAATTCACACCATACCAATTCAATCTAACATCTAGCATTCAATGAAAAACTACAAATGCATTTTCTGTGTCTCATCGAAATCATGCAGAAAAGGGGGGAGGAGATGAAAAAACGATCCAATGTTCTTAGAATCGGTAGAAAGAGTACTTTACCTTGAACTTGGAGTAGGAATACAAAGCGAAGACGGAGGTCTCTGAGCCTTGTTACGGGTTTAGGTCTGTGTGAGAGACGAGAGAGAGAGTCGGGTTAGTGGGCTAACCTTCGGAATTCGGACTGGGTTCGACCTGGAGGCCTCACCTCTAGGGTATTGGGCCTGGCCCGTAAAGCCCAATTCGGCAGAGTCTCTTCTTCTTTCCAAAAGGTTCTCTCCGCTTTCATCTGAAACATGTATCCTTCTTTCTGAGCTCGCCAAAAATGCTATCGAAATTTCGTATTTCCAGACTATTTTCCCGCGCACTGTCTCCAGAAAATGCCATCAACAGAAAATCACATTACTACTTCTTCTGCAATCATCTATGTACCACGAACGCGTCGGCTCAGCCTGACGAGTCACCCGAGCTTCCCGACTGGTTCGAGTTCTTCAACACTAAATGCCCTCGTTCTGCTAATTCCAACGACGAAGATTTTGTCATTCCTTCATTAGCAAATTGGGTCGAAAAGCAAAGGGTTGAAGATCATGGAAAAATCGTCAGACACTTGCTCCCTAAAGAAAGCGATAACGAGGTAGATAAAATCACTATGGTCCTAAAGAATAGGTACGCGTCTCCAGAAAGTGTTGTCAAAGCTCTAAACGGGTGTGATTTTACTGCGACAAATAGCTTAATCGACCAGCTTCTGAAGAGATTTAGCAGTGATTGGATCCCAGCTTTTGGTGTTTTCATTTGGGCAAAAACGCAAGCAGGTTATGTGCATTCACCAGAAACGTACAACTACATGGTTGACATCCTAGGAAAGTCAAAGAAGTTTAAGATCATGTGGGAATTAGTGCAGGAAATAAACAAGCTCAATGGGTACTTGACTTTACTCACAATGAGAAAGATATTCAGAAGGCTTTCTAGAGCTGGTTTGTATACAGAGGCAATAGATGCATTTCGTGGGATAGAGCGATTCGGGCTGAGTAAAAACATGGAAGGTATGAATGTACTAATGGATGCTTTAGTGAAGGAAAACAGTGTTGAGAATGCCCATATTGTGTTTCAAGAATTTAAGAATGAAATACCCTTGAATTTGAGCTCTTTCAATGTATTGATTCATGGATGGTGCAGAGGTAGGAATCTAGATAATGCATGGAAAACAATGGAGGAGATGAAGAACCATGGATTTCAGCCCGATGTAGTGTCGTACACATCTCTCATCGAATCTTATTGCCGTGAAAAGGATTTTCGCAGAGTGAATCAAATTGTTGAAGAAATGGAAGTAAATAGATGCAGTCCTAGTGTAATTACGTACACCATCATAATGCACGCTCTAGGAAAGGCAAAACAGATCAATGATGCCATGGAGATTTACGAGAAAATGAAAAGTAAAGGTTGTGTTGCTGATAATTCGTTCTATAGCTCGTTGATATACATTCTTAGTCAATCAGGTAGATTTAAGGATGCTAAAGATATATTTGAGGATATTAGAAGGCAGGGAGTGAGTCCTGATACATTGACTTATAACACAATGATATCTTCTGCTTGTGCTCATTCCGAAGAGGAGACTGCTCTCCGTTTGCTTAAGAAAATGGAAGAAGAGAGCTCATGCAAGCCTGACATTAAGACATATCATCCATTGCTGAAGATGTGTTGTAGGAAAAAGTGGATCAAAGTGCTCAAGTTCTTACTGGCTCATATGATGAAGAATGATGTAAGTATAGATGTGGGGACTTACGCAGTTCTGGTAAGTGGGTTGTGTAAGAGTGGGAAAGTGGGAGAGGCTTGCTTGTTCTTTGGTAAAATGGTGTCCAAGGGAATGAGGCCTAGAGATTCTTTGTATAATATGTTGAAGGAAGAGCTTGAGAAGAAAAGCATGGTGAACGAGATGGAGCTTGTTGAGAAGATGATGTGCTTGGCAAAAGAGAGGGAAGTCAAATCCAGGCAGAATCTGCAGATTGCTTGTAATGATTCAGAATCAATATAGGCTGACTAGAGTTTTGACTCTCTATAATGTTGTAGGAGAAGATGATGAGTTCTCAAGATTCTTAAAACTATTGTTTTGTCAATTCGAGCCCAATGGTGAAGCCCAATGATCACCCATTGGGCATTCGTTTGGATATGTGAGGAGTGACACAAGACTAGTTAGGCCCATTGTGCCGAAGTTTATGACAGCAGAAATGGAATGATTTCGTTTCATAACAGAAGAATATTTGTAAGAAAACAATAGCAAGAACAGGAAGAATAACAATGATGATGGGTGTGGCATGCTTATGCTACCTTTCATTCCTTGGTTTTCCCACATTTCACACTATTTATCACCATGCTTGCTTATAATGGCATTGCTTTGTTTATCTATTAATATTTGGATTAGCAGGCGGAGCTGCTGTTTCTCTGCCGCTGTTTTCATTTGCACGCCTACCATTTCTTACCTGCAGGCCTCAGCTTATAATTTATTCATCTTCATCAAATTGTACAAACACGACACGAGCAGCCCTCCCTACTCCTTTCCTAGTTCCCAAGCAACCACAACATCTAGATGTGCACCTTTTCTAAAGCAAACCCAATTTGCCCACTCACGTCTTCTACTAAGAAGTTATTTCGAATACGGCCTATCTTCTTACTAGTTATTTTAGTTTGTATATGATTCATGCATTTGCAAAGTAATTGATGACGGTAAGATTAATAATGATAAATAGATGTGAGAAGAGAAAGAAGAGAAATCATGGAATTAGGATAAGACAGGAAGAAGGTGATGTGATTTGATTTTGACGGCGCATTATTGGATCCGAGGGTAGTTCTACTAATTATAGTTGATATGTATGTATATAGACGTAGAGGATGATGACCACAAATTGTGAAGCAAATTCATTGGCAAACTAGTCACTGCCACTTCTCCTCTTCTCCTGGGTCGCTCAATTAAATTTTGATCCATCAAAAGTATACTTCATACACTATCACGTCCACACCAACATCGTTAATGGATTATTCGGTTTAAATGAATTAATTTAGCCTTCTTAAACCATTTTTAGGAAGTTGGAAAACCAAAGACAACATCTCGTAAGTGGTAAGAGTGGGAAAATTTGTATAGTTGTAGATTCTTAGATTGATCAAATCGTTTTTTATTTTATTTTATGCATTCTCCAATATATGAAACGGTGGTCCTAAGCCCAAAGCATATAATATGATTTTGAGTATTAGAGTAGAGATGATGATGCCAAATAATACATTCTCTATGATTTTGAGTATTAGAGTAGAGATGATGATGCCAAATAATACATTCTCTATGATTTTGAGTATTAGAGTAGAGATGATGACGCCAAATAATACATTCTCTAGACCCAACGTATCAATTTGATGAGTAGAGATGATGATGCCAAATAATACATTCTCTAGACCCCACGTATCCATTTGGTGAGTGGAATAAGCAAACTACCAGATCAAACTGCAGGCATAAATGAATGAAAACTGAACTGAGAGAAACAGGACAGACCATTTCTCTCTCACTCCACTCCCTCGTAGAAAAATGGTCCAACCATGCATCTTCCGCTTCCTCTTCCTCTAATCAATCTATCATTAGCAAATTCAATGAGATAACGACATGTGAGAAAAGCTTTGTCACATTTTGAAAACAAAAATACCTAAAAACCCCATCAGAAAATTCAAAAATAAAAAGTAAATAATAATAATTAAAATAATAAAAAGACTGTGGTTGTGGGGTTTGCTCTGAAAGCCGGAAAAGCAAACAGAAAATCTGGAAAATCAAAAATCAAAAATAAAAAATCTGCTGACTGCTGACTGCTGACTGCTGACTGCTGACTGCTGACTGCTACCTCGTAAAAATCTTTGTTTGGGGGGATATTACAAATTTACACACAACAGAAACACAGGGTAGATATGGTTTGGGAAACAGAAAGCAAAAGCAGTACATACGCCCGAATCTGATTGGTCTCTTTCTTTCCTTCTTTCTTTTATAAATAACTACTTTTGACCTACTATTCCTTATTACGTAACCTATCTCAATGGAAACTTTCGGAACAGAGGAGTAAGAGTTATATTAGGACTAAACTACAATTTAGTACTTGAGATTAGGGGAGTACAAATTGTTGATTACTTTGATTCCATCTCCACGTAATAAGACTCGGATTAGTTATAACATGTAACGAACATAGAACTTGACACGTTATCAGTCATTACAACCCATTTTCAGAAGTACAGATGTAATTTTTGTAATTATGTCATTAGGAAACGAATAATGATCGTAAAGTCAATTTGAAAAAGAATATATTATTCTCCGAATGATTCATAATATCGTGATAAATAGAATATCTTCATAATTATAAATATTATTTTTATATATTATATCTTATATTATTTATAAGTGTTAATAATTGTGATGAGATTTGATTCGATATATATAACCGGGATTCTTCTAAATAAGAAAACTTCATTTAAAGTATTTAGGCTAAAACTAATGGAAGCCAAATAGTTTTCCATTTCAAGTAAGAAATGATGGCTAACTATAACTAGAAGGACAAAAATGGTGGTATCTTAAGATTCCGAGATACCATTTCAATTTGAATGGAAAAGTATGGTTTTTATGATTGGTATGGTTGAATGAACAAACAAGTTGCTCCACTTGATACATCAATTTGTCCATATGGGTTGCTATGTGTTTCCATAGAAAAATCTTCCCACTACAATATTTGTTTTGTACCCTAATACTTAAAAATAGCAAACTATATGAATTATGATCTTATATATTGCTTAGATTAAGGTACGCTAGTAGCTAATATCAACGAAATATTAACGTGGCTCAATCCCAATCATTCCGCCGCTAGTTCTTCCTCTCTTTCTTCATGGCTAGTGAAAATAAAAAAGTTTAGAGGAGTTCTTTTTAACACCATAGACTAAACACACACAAAAAACAAAATGAAGTTTAAAAATGATACTGGTTCAATCGAAAATACAAGAATATAGATAGAGAAAGTGTTAAAAGTAATAATTAAACTAAATATTTGTTTTAAGTCCTTAAAAAAAATGAAAGAAGGTTGAAATGGGCAAATCCTAATATTCCCTTTTTTGCATGATGTCCTCATTGAAATCCAGAAACATCAATCTTCCTTGGAAGATACCATTTCATGGAAGATCAAAGGTTGTCAAGGCTCCAAAGGGTGGGAAGATGAGACATTATATGAAGTTGTAAGGGACCCACTTTGATTAGATATGCATTATTTACCCCACTTTAATTAGATATACAATTCCTTTGCTTGCTTTTAAATAGTGTTTAGCGTTATTCAACGTTCACTTCCCCCTCTCTTATTGCTTCAAATAATGTCCTAAGACCCACACATTAGCAGCATGTTGTCCTAAAATTCATGAATTTGGAAAAAACAAAAAAGCATCGTCGCCTTACATACCATTTTTATCAATACCCAAATCATTTTTATATTGATTAGATAACCATGATTTGAACACCGAGTAGAGATCCCACTCATTATACAATATCGATTTTACCTTAAAACGGTTTTAGAATTCGACACAACATAAGAAATAACTATTTTTATGTCACTTAATTGAGATTCAAAACATATATATTAAATAAAATCGTTATTTCAAGACTTTAATTTAGTGATTATGATCGTGATCGCATTCAATTAGCGAAAACACTTGTAAGAAATCTTATTAATAATCTCATAATCTATTTTAAAGAAGATGTTTGATTTGGACAATGGATATAAGGTTTGCTATGATTCATGCCCTTTTGCTTGGAATGTTCCGCCATCAAGTCACTAACAATTATTTAAAAATAAATAAATAAATCGAAACATACCCAAAATTTTGGGTGCTAATGAAACAACTTTGGGCGCAAAACAATGATTGAGTATTTAGAGCAAAAGGCCAAATGCAAAAGAACGCCCAACTCTTGGAAGCTTATGGCATATCATAACAAACATTACGACCAGTCAAATCCAAAATAACATTTTTTATTTATCTTTTTTTGTTAAGCCAAAAGCCAATGTTTGTTTAAATGCTCAAGAACGCTTCTCTGGTACAGAGATCAGACCACAACTTGTACAATATTGTAGCATTAGTTGGCTAGTTGCCCTTGCAATATGGCAGTAGGTGGCCTTATAGTTATAGATGGGATGGGATAGGCCGTAGTTTCTAATAAGGTTGTATAGGACTAAACAGAGATGGTCGGATCAGGGGCAAAGCCCTAAATAAGGGACAATTGTCCTTGTTTTGAAAGACACCGCAGCTGAGATTGAGCCAGCCAGTCAGCCCAATGCAAAACCTTCATATTTGCTACTCTGTTTCTCCTTTCAGTCAGTCAAAATCTGTACCAATGCTCCAATTATATGCAACATTGCTCCAGAAGGAGAGGAATGTCATTTCACTCATTTGTCAAGAGCCTGTGCCCTTCTTCTTATTCTACGAACATGAAAATAGAAATTAGAAAAAGAAAAAGGAAATAAAAATAAAAATAATAATAAAAAAAAAAAAGAAGAAAAAACATGAAAATATTATATTAGGTAGTAGCGGTGACTGCGCTTTATCTTTAATGCTATCTTTTAACTGCTTTAGAAACTTGGAATCGGGTGAGACCAAAATGGGGAAGAAGAAAATATGTTTTTTTTTTTCTTTTTTCTTTGCTGACCGAATGGGGCAGCCTTTTGTTTCAGCTGACCGTCCTTCTTCGTCCGTTTTATGTTCTTCAAAGGAGTTAAAGGTAAGAGAGGACGTTGCCCCATCATGTTGGGGGGCCTTGGCCTTGTCTTGAGCTTTGAATCAAGTTTTTTTTTTTTTTTTTTAATTTAAATATAAATATATATATATATATAAATAAAAAGAGCTCCTCAAGGCTGCGCCTCTCTCGCTCTCTCTCTCTCTGCACTTTTTACTGCTGAAATTCGATACTTTGCTGTTGCCTGTTGTTGCTGAGAACGAGGTCCTTTGTATCAACGAGACTCTCTCTCTCTATAAGCTTTTCTCTCCCTCTCTATATTCTGTTAATGCAATGTCTTCTTCCACTTCAGACACTCTTCACTCTCTCTCTCTCACCTCATTTCCACATTAAAGTGTCTTCCCTCGATCGCTCTCCCTCTCCCTCTCCCTCTCCCTCTCCTTCTGCTTTCTTATTTTCTGGGTTCTTCTTTTTCCTGTTGCCCCTACTCTCGTAGTGTGCATATGATTACATTAGAGGAAGAAAGCAATAAACTTGACTTTTGACTCGTTGAGTTGAGTTGGAGAAAGCTCAGAAATTTAAAGTCGATTTTGGGTTCCATTCCTTGAAAATTTTCTGGCCTGTTTTGCTGGTCTAAATCAAACACTGTTAGCGCAGTGATAGCTGATAATAATAGGAAAACTGTATGAAGTAATACATCAGAAACAATGAAAGATGGGAGTTCCAAGAAAAGCAAGGTTTCTTCTTCTTCGATTTTCTCTCCCGTCTCCTCTGCCAAAATAAAAAAAGATTGTAAAAATTATTCCTTTTTATTCTCTCAGTACTTGCTTTATTCAGTATGTTTGGCTGATTTTGTTTTCCTTTGTTGTTTGACGAAGCTCTCATGGTCGAAACAAATGGTCAGAAAGTGGTTCAATATCAAGAGCAAGACCAAGGATTTCCAGGCGGATGATGATGTTGCTCATGGAGGTGGGAGCTGGGAAAATCTTTGCCTTTCCAATAGTTTCCGTGCATGATCATTTTATTTATTTTCCAATTGCTAATTTCTTTCTTGGTTTGCTGGGAAAAGTTTGACTTCCAAACTTGTGGTTCTGTAAGAAGAGATCCGGGTTGCCATTTTCCAGTGGTCCAAACACTAATTCATTTGTTGCTGACATTTACTTGAAACTAAACAAAAAATGTGTTTACACTTAATTGGTTTCTTTCTTCAGGAGGTGAAGTGGAATATAGGACTAACTTCTCAGAGAGGGAGCCATCCACAATCAAGAAAAGCAAAACAGGTTCACTATAATCAGACCACTATTTCTACCCAAAACCCCTGTTTTTAATTACCTTTCTCAAGTTTGGAATTTCATGTATACTGATTTCTTTCCTGCATTTCAATGCACAGAGAAATTTGGCAAGAATACAGAGCAGGTCAGGCGAGGACGAATGGATCTCGACCATCCCCGCATCATAGACGTACAAAACTATAGGTATTCCTTCGTTATTTCACATGTTATCTTATAATTAATATTGTTGACATATCTTTCTGAGTCATTTTCTCTCCTGTCTTTTCTTGGGCAGTATTTTCGTGGCAACATGGAATGTGGCCGGAAAAACGCCATCTAACAATCTAAACCTAGACGACTGGCTTCATGCCGCCCCTCCTGCTGACATTTACGTTCTCGGGTATAATACGTCTCTTCTAAAGTTTAGACCTTCACTTATTTTTTTCATAATAATAATGGAACATCTCTTCAATTTCTGTATTTCAGGTTTCAGGAGATAGTACCGTTAAATGCTGGAAACGTGTTAGGTGCCGAAGACAACGGCCCGGCCAAAAAATGGCAGTCTCTTATCCGAAAAACTCTAAACAATCTTCCGGGAACAAGTGGGGGTAATGCATGCTATACACCATCTCCTATCCCTGTCCCAGTTGCAGAACTAAATGCTGATTTCGAGGGATCAGCTAGAAGGAACAACTCCGCTTTCTTCCACCGCCGTTCATTTCAGACCACACCCAGTTGGAGAATGGACAGTGACCCTTCGATATCGGCCCCACGACTCGATCGCAGGTTCAGCGTTTGTGACCGTGTGATATTTGGTCACAGGCCAAGTGATTTTGATCCTAGTTTCCGGTGGGGTCAGAGACCAAGTGACTATTCTCGCCCGAGCGATTACTGCAGGCCTAGCGATTATTCGAGGCCGAGCGATTATTCTAGATGGGGTTCATCTGATGATGATAATGGGCCTGCGGATTCACCCAGTACTGTCTTGTTCTCGCCCATGTCGTATGGTGGGCCCGCAGCTAATGAAGATGGATATAGAATGCAGGGGCAGTCTAGATATTGCTTGGTAGCAAGTAAGCAAATGGTCGGGATATTTCTTACGATATGGGTGAGGAGTGAGTTGAGGGATCAAGTTCAGAATATGAAAGTGTCTTGTGTTGGCAGAGGATTGATGGGCTATCTTGGAAATAAGGTATCTTTCTTTATAAGTTATCAGAACCAGATTTGATTTTCTTTCCTTCAAAAATGTTTTCCTGTGATTTTACTTAAAACAGAGCTATTTTGTACTATAGGGATCTATTTCAATCAGCATGTCTTTGAATCAAACAAGCTTCTGCTTCATCTGTAGTCACTTGACCTCTGGTCAAAAAGAGGGAGATGAGCTAAGAAGAAACTCTGATGTCATGGAGATTCTGAAAAAAACTAGATTCCCTCGTGTTCATAGTTCAGGCAATGATAAGTCGCCTGAAACAATCCTCGAGCACGAGTAAGAAAGAAACTCTTCCTCTATAAGTTAATTTAACTGTAAAAAGAATGGCAATATTCTAATCATATGTATGATCTTATGCAGCCGAGTTATTTGGCTCGGGGATTTAAATTACCGAATCGCCCTCTCTCACCGCTCCGCTAAAGCGTTAGTCGAGATGCAAAACTGGAGGACTTTGCTCGAGAATGACCAGGTATGTCTACATTTCCATCCAATTACTTGTGCACGGTTTTTAATCATGTGTTTTGCTAGTAATTCATTAGCTTACAATTTCTTAAGCATGTCTCGGTTTTTTCTTGCAGCTAAGGATAGAACAGAAACGTGGGCGTGTATTTGTAGGATGGAATGAAGGGAAGATTTACTTTCCGCCAACTTATAAGTACTCGAACAATTCAGACCGATATGCAGATGGTATGTTCCCAAAGGAGAAACGCAGAACACCTGCATGGTAAGCTTATTTTTCCTACCAGTACAAAACACTGTTTTATTTATTACCACCTTATTTTGTGTAACATATATTTTTTTTTCTACGTGAAGGTGTGATCGGATATTGTGGCATGGAGACGGCCTTCATCAGTTAACTTATGTTCGTGGGGAGTCGAGGTTTTCAGATCATAGACCGGTTTACGGTGTGTTTTGGGCTGAGGTTGAATCAAACCATGGAAGATTGAAAAAAAGCACAAGTTGTTCTAGAACAGCAAGGATAGGGGTGGAGGAGCTTTTACCATATTCACATGGATATACTGAGCTTAACTTTTTCTAAGAGACAGTGATCATATCATGCCTATGAAATCTAATTAGGTAATGGTCCCTTGAATACCCAACCTCTCATGTGAAACACTCTACTTTCTCTTTCAATCACAATTTTTTTTTACCTTCCTGGGATTCATTTGAGTCTTGTGTGAAGTCCTACTTTTAAGCAAAATAACACTTTTTTCATTCATTTTTTTCTTTCTGTTCTGATTCATCTGTTATTTGGTCCCCAGATGCATGCTCATGGAAATTGCTTTTGGAGAATGAATTTCGATCCCTCAAGAGGTGATGCAGACGTTTCATTACCCACCAACAAGAAAAAGCAAAGCTTGGTTGGTCCTCTCTCTCTCTCTCTTATCTTTTCTTTTTACTGAACTTTTCTTGGTTTTGCTGTTTGTCTCACATTGGTTTCTTTGTCTAATTCAACCTTTTTACTTGGTCCCATCAGGTGGTGATAACTTTTTTTTTTCTCTTGGGTTAACAGTGCCGTTGAAAGAAGCGTTCGGGAAATTCTGTTCCGATTAGGAATCGGAACTAAACGTATCCAAATGCTTCTTCAGTCCTGATTTACAGTTCTCCCGACGGCATTGTGACCTTCTCTCATCATATCTTGTTAGCTGATAACTTAGAACATTTTGAAGTACAAAACCCTCATGATTTGGTCGCCTAATTGAAGAACTAAGAGGCTTCCTAATAAAGGTACTTACTTACCTGCACTCATTCATTTCCACTATATTTTGATCACTTGCCGATTGCTTTATGTACTTTAAACATGTTCATAATTGCTTGTCCGTGAACTTACGATGAGAACCTTTTGTTTTTTGCAGGATGAATTATGCATCCAATCAGAAGCTGCCAAGTCACGGATGAAGATTTGGTTTTTTTTTTTTTTTGGACATTCATGATTCTTTCATTGTTTTAAGTAACATAAACTCCCATACTCATTACAAATGTGATGTCAAATGAAACAGAAAAAGTAAAAGAAAGCTTCTCAAAACTGTTGCAGTTGCAGCTCACCGTTATTCTGTAAAGCTAGTTTATTCCTGACTACTTTCATCAGGCCTGCTGTTTGCTTTTCTAGATACTGTAAGCCTCTAAGGTAAAGTAATAGACCAAAGAAAAAGGAAAGAGAGCATCTCAGAGCAGTCATCATTCAAAACAGAAGCCACTGTTTAAACAAGATGACAAAATGTTGCATAACGTGGTACGTGTGTTTAAGAAAGTGTGTATAATCAATCAATCAATCAATCAATCACCTAGAACAAACCATGGCTGCTACAAACAACTGTAATCGTTTGAGCTTCATCGTGCGAGTTCATGGTTTTCTAAATGACAGTAGAATAGTAAATTTGAAGGTATGAGCAATTCTCACTAAGCTAGAAACAAGTTGGACTAGGTATTTACTAATTCTAAAGGAATCAAATCCTCAGAGTTGATGCTCAATTGAGAATGAGCAATACGATAGCATGATAGTATGAAACCATGAGGGTGAGCTTATTTAACCAATCACATTCTTGAAACTCTGAACTGCCTCCTCATTGGTCACTGCTAATTTCATGCCAAATGCACGAAAGAGATGATCAGGAATGGAGTCTAACGGGCCTGGCAGTATGACTCTGCATAACATACTGCACAGCCAAGCCTTCTACACTATCGTTGGAGATGATCAATCATACCAAAAATGAATCCTCTTTGCACCCAGCAGCCATCATTCCTCAATATTGCAAAGCACACATTAGCTTTAGATCACTGCTTCGAATGTGAGCAAAACTGTATAAAGAAACAAATCCTTGATGAGATGCAAAGAATGAGGCACATAACCTACTCCCGACTTAGATAGTGCAGTCCATCTAACAAAGTCCGGTACTTCTTAGACATCTTACTATCCCGCTTCCTCAATTCATCAAGTAGATCAAAATCTTCTTCAAACTTTCTTTCCCGACACATACCATCCAAAACAGTTCTGTAAGTCAACAAATCAGGAGACAGAGGATTGCTCGACATATCAAAACAGACTTCACTAGAATCCTCAAATCTCCTTCCCATAGCAAGACTACAGATTAAGATCATAAAAGTACTACTACTTGGTACTAACTAAACCTTTGACTCTCATTTCTCTGTAAGACCCTAATCCCTGATTCACCCTTCCTTTCTCACATAAACCCTCGGAAATATACCCGTAAGTATAGGCATTAGGCTCGAAACCATACAACCCCATCTCACGAAAAACACGAAAAGCTTCATCAACCTCCCCTGCTTTCACTCTCAACCCCTCTTCCAAAGTTCACTCCATGATTACACGTGCCCAGACCAAGACTCTCCGTCCTAAAGCCTTTTCCAAACATCTTGTCTTTCAGACCTCCACTGCCGCCAGCGCCGAACCCACCACCTTTGCCGCTGCCAATCGCTGTCCCCTATGGCGCAAGGCCATGGCCGACGAGCTTCGCGCTCTTCAGTCTAACTCCACCTGGTCTCTTGTTCCGTTGCCTTCTAATGCCAACCTTGTGGGCTGCAAATGGGTATTCCAGATCAAACGCAACCCGGACGGTTCTATTCTTCGCTACAAGGCTCGTCTCGTCGCAAAGGCTTTCACCAAGCCGAAGGTATTGATTTCTCAGAAACTTTCAGCCCCGTGGTTAAGCCTACCACTGTGCGTGTTGTTCTTTCAATTGCTGTTATGCGCTGCTGGGATATTCGACAGGTTAATGTTAATAACGCCTTCCTTTATGGGACTCTCACTGAGGAAGTCTACATGTCCCAACCGCCGGGTTTTCTTGATGGATCTTTTCCGGGTCATGTTTGTCGCCTCCACAAAGCTCTCTACGGTCTCAAGCAGGCTCCTCGCACCTGGTTTCACCGCCTTTCTCACCGTCTTATACAGCTCGGTTTTGTTCCTTCACGCTCTGACACAAGGGCCAGTGGGTGAGGAGGAAGATATGGGACGGTGATGGATTGACTGGTACGTTACGAGGGCCGTGGAGGAGGAAAGAAACGGGAAAGTAGGAGAGAGAATCCTTGGTTTTCTACTAGCGATGACGACGAATAAGCGACGTAAACTTTCTGGCATTATCGCACGGAGAAGAAGGGACTGTATGGAGACCAGCTACAATGGCGTCTTCACTCTTCACACATCAGGTTGGTGGGAACCTGGACTTCAAATGAACGGCTTTTCAATTGGGCCTTGAAATTCGTTAGCAGTTACCGCGGGATGTTGTTTATTGGGTTGCTTTCAACTCATTAGCACAATTATATGAGATTGGGCCCCTATCATCCTTAGAGCCCATAAGCAATAAAATTGATTCGTTGCTTGCTATTACCCAGCCCAAAATCACTAGCAGTGAATAATGAGTAGACGATAAATGTATTGAGTAATCGTGTTTATAGGAGATCAATTCAGATGATAATATAAGAGTGTAAAGTTAGAGATACATTGATTCACATTGATTCACCGTATATTGGTGTACCAAGAAATGTCTTTATCGTCCCTATGTCTAACCAATATACCTGACCGTAATTCTAGCTTTGGTGGAGATCTTTGTCCAGTTCTCCTCTCTGGTCCACTTACATGCATATCAACACCTGCACTCACAAGTACTCAAGCAGTGCCATATGCAAGTCCACAACGCCGCGTCCCAAAACCCCACTGCGCATCCTATGCCACCTTGTCAATGACATCCAGACTCGAGAAGCCTCCTTTTTCTTTTTCTTTTTCTTTTTTAATATTCAAATTTTTAGTCTTCTAGTGCAATAACGATGCGGATCCGCGACATAGCTTGAAGATGATCCATAACACCTGACAACTGCAACCCGCCTTGTCCGTATATACCGTACACAGTTTCCTTATGTTGCATGTAAATGACACGACTTTGTAGGACACTTGTCGACTTGCATGATGTAGTACAAAGCCATATGTACATGATTGATCATCGATAGTTGAGGGAGGTTTCATGTTACTACTATAAATAGGTGACCACTATGACTATGATCCACATCCCACGAAAAATACATAGTTATAGCAATGGCGATGGAAGTTAAGCTTCGAGTGGGCGTGCTACTTGTCTGCACTTTTTTCCTTGCATATTTGTCTCTCTCTCATGGCGAAGAGGTCGTAGAGGATTCGACAAAATCAGTTTTGTTTGACCAATGTGTGAGTCTCTGTCAACGCCATCAGGGAGATATATCTGAATATCTCGCTTGTGAGAGAAGTTGTGAGTTGAGGAAGAGGGAGGGTCAAGGAGGGGGAGATGACTGGGACCGAGAGAGAGGACGGTGGAGTCCTAGGGATCCACAAGAACGAGAGCGTAGAGAGCGAGAACGTAGGGAGCAGGAGCGCAGAGAGAGAGAGCGCGAACGGGAATGGGACGAGCGACGTAGAGAGGACGAGAGGGAGCGCGCTAGAGAGTGGGAAGGAGATGAAGATTTTGATGATGACAACCGGAGAGATCCTGAAGGGGAACGTGAACGTCAACGCAGAGAGCAAGACCGTAGGGAAAGAGAGAGGGAACGTCGTGAGCATGGAGGGAGAAACGAAAAAGATTCTGAAAACAAAAGAGACCCTGAAAAAGAACGAGAGGAGAAACAACGTAGAGAACAGCAGCACCGGGAAGAGGAACGTAGAGAGAGAGAGCGCAAAGAGAGGGAACGTCGTGAGCATGGAGGAAGAAGTAAAGAAGATTCTGAAACAAGAAGAGACCCTGAACAGGAGAAACACCGTAGAGAGCAAGAGAGAAGGGAAGAGCAACGCCATGAACAGAAGCGTAGAGAACGTGAACATGGCGGCAGAAACCCCCGTAGGGGAAGATGGGACGAAGATGAGCGTAGCCAGAGAAACAATCCATACCATTTCCCACAGCATAGGCTCCAATCAGCGCATAGGTCACAAGAAGGTCAGTATAGGATCCTTGAAAGGTTCAATGAGAGGACGGACCTTCTTCGCGGGATCAAGAACAACCGTTTCACTGTCTTGGAGGCTCGACCAAACACTTTTATCGTCCCGAACCATGTCGATGCAGAAAGCGTACACTTTGTAGTAAGAGGTGGGTTTATTTTGTTGTTTAGACTGGTTCCCACTGAGACAAGTTATAATAAGTATTTAATCTTGATCAGGAAGAGCTACCATCTCCCTTGTTTGGCAAGAGAAAAGGGAAGTCAGAAAGGAGTCTCACAACGTCGAGCAAGGAAATGTGATTAGAGTTCCAGCTGGAGTTACTGTCTACCTGATCAACAGAGATGATAATGAAAATCTCGAAATCGCAAGCTTGCTTCAGCCCGTCAATAACCCCGACCAATTTAGGGTACTAGCTTCATGAAGCGTATCATCTAATTATGCTCATTTCTTAAGCAACAGTTGACTTTCGTGGTTTCTTTTTAGGCATACTTCCCGGCTGGAAATGAAAACCCTCAATCATACTACAGTGTTTTCAGCAATGACATTCTAGAAGCCGCTCTAAACGTAAGTGATCGACGATATGATATAATTCCTTTCGATCTGTCAATACATAAAATGAGTTTTATAATCTTGTAGGCTCCAAGAGACGAGCTAGATAGACTGTTCAGGCAACATGGACAAGGGCAAGGTGGTGCGATCAGGAGAGCCTCAAAAGAGCAGTTGAGATCACTGAGCCAAAGCTCCTCTTCGGCAGGAGGCCGTCGCGCTCGCTCCGGCCCGATCAGTCTCCAAAACCAACGCCCTACCTTCGGCAACAAGTTCGGACAGTTCTTCGAGGCTTGCCCTGAAGAGTTCCATCAACTCCGTGACATGGACGTCTTTGTCAGCTTGGTCGAGATGAACCAAGGAGCCTTGATGGTGCCACATTTTAACTCTAGAGCCACAGTCGTGGTCTACGTAGCGGAAGGAAGCGGACGGTTTGAGATGGGTAGCCCTCATGTGGCGAACCAAGTTGGGGAGAGGGAGTGGCATAGGAGAGGGTCTACAGCTAGAGGGGATGAGTCAACTGGCAGGGAAAGTGAGGAAGAGGATTACCCATATGGAGAGTCTGAAAGAGGGCAGGAGGGAAGGAGTAGGAGTCGGAGAGGGCAGATCCATAGAGTGAGTGCTCGCCTTTCGCAAGGCGATGTTTTTGTTATTCCGGCAGGTCATCCTATCGCTATCGTTGCGAATGAGAACGAGAAGCTGAGGTTGGTTGGGTTTGGAATCAACGGTGGGAACAACAAGAGGAACTTCCTTGCAGGACAAGAAAACATAATGAACCAGGTTGATAGAGAAGCCAAGGAGTTGGCCTTCAATGTAAGAGGAAGAGAAGCAGATGATATATTCAGGAGGCAGGAGGAGTCCTTTTTCACGGAAGGACCGTCCGGGAGAGGGCGACAACAAAGCCGACCGAGGAGATCATCATCTTCATCATCCTCTGAGGAAGGTAGTGGGATAAGAGATCCGTTGTCTTCAATTTTGAACTTGGCCGGAATCCTGTGAGAAGAAACAAACGTGGAAGAAGTAAATTTAGTGTAAAAATCAACCATGCGGGTTATGTGTACTTAAATAAGTGGTAGGTAAAATATGTGGAAGGTGAGAGAGCTTGCATGCATGTTGAGTGTTTGTGTTTTTTGATCTGGTTCTTGTATCAACTTTGCTTTAGCTTTCTACTATGAATGAAAAATAAAAAGGTAGATTCTGGTTTGGCTCGTTGGAGCTACTGTCGTCTTGTTATTTTAACTTGTCGTGTATTGAAACGACTCATCGTTTTACGGTTTTAGCAGAAAGACAAAAATGTTCCTTTTCTCAACGAACTTCTTTCTCAAGTCGCTGCATTTGGAAATATCAAACAGATTTTGAGTGTGAAAGAAACTACGCAGACTCCATAGAAGAAGAAGAAGAAGGAGTGCGTGCTCGCACTCGTCGGGAATGGCTTCGCCATAGTGGTGGTGGACACTTCGGTGGTGCACAAATCTAACGAGGACAAGATCATGGTCCTTGATTCACACAAGCTCGTTGCCGCTAGCGGCGAGCCCGGTGACAGGTCCGAGATTAATCTATTTTCCATCAAAAGTGTTGTAATTTGAGTCTTTTTTTCTTTTTAAGAGAGAAGAATTAGGGCTTTTCTGTGTGAATCCTATTGTTTTGGGATGCCGGTCTTATAATTGATAGGGTTCAGGTCACGGAGTACATACAGAAAAACGTCACTTTATATCAATGCCGCAACGGAACCCCCTTGACTACTGCTGCTGCCAATTTCACCGGAGGCGAACTCGCCACTTTGTTTCTCTTGTATTCCCATTCCTCATTACTGATATCATTCATCTTTTGCGAATGTTATATCACAAATCTGATGAGCATATGTCAAAAAGTTGGGGGCTATATGGAATCTCTCTCAAGAAATTGCTTAGAGTGCTGAAATGAATATCATGAGGTTTTCATTCTTAGTTGATCAGGTGGTTGTCAACTTGTCATTGCGTCTCCGACTTTCAAATTGATAAGGCAGTTTTTATATTCTGCGTAGTCAGAAAAAGATGGTCTTTAGATTGAGTACATGTTTTTGTTAGAAAAAGGTTGATTATCTGGCTGTGTCGAGTTATTAATACCGTGTTATATCTTCAAAATCGATATTCGGTGAACATTCTCATGGCTGGTTATGACAAGGAGACAGGGCCATCTCTCTACTATATTGATTACATTGCTACACTTCACAAGGTTGAGAGTGCCTTTGGTTATGGATCCTACTTCTCTCTCTCCATGATGGATTGACACTACCACAGTGGCATGCCAGTTGAAGAAGCAATCGATTTGGTTGATAAGTGCATAGTGGAGATCCGGTCTCGCCTAGTTGTGGCTCCACCTAACTTTGTGATCAAGATTGTAGACATGGATGGAGCTAGGGAGTTTACTTGGCGTCAATCGATCAAGGATGCGAGCGTCGTTTCAGCTTGATTTTTTAATGTTTATCACTATTAACATGTTCAATTGAATCCCCTACTATTGAGGTTTTAGTTTAAATGGGAAATCAAGGATAGATCTGTATCATTCATAAAACTAGAGATTGACAAATAGAAGCTGTTTATCTTTATGATTTACAACATATGCTAATATTGATTATGACTTAATTAAGAATCCCAAAATCATCATCACACAACCCAAAAAATACTTCGAAAAAAAAAATTATATATATATATTTTTACATATAAATCATGGCACACTGAGACAGAAAGATTCATCTAGTACAAGGTAAAAACTGCATAACCAAATGCCACGAGCTGAAGATATGGTGAGAATCTGAAAGAATCCACTGCTGCTGATTGGGTCAGAACTGGGTGGCTCCCGGTTGTCGTCGTAGTTGGAGCTTCAGACTCAACAGTTGAAGGAGGGGTTATAACTGGTGTATTATCTAATTCCGGAGGCAGAGCAGAAGAAGCTGATTAAGAAAACAAAGCAATTGAAATTAATACGAGAAGCCTTTCCAATGCAGATTCTAATTAGCTACTCCTACTGGAAGGAGGATTACCTTTTGGACTAAGGGTAACCGACGGAGATTCATCGGGTGATGCAACTGGAGAGAGATTCGGTCCTAATGTTACAGGACCCGGAGCAGGAATAGGAGCAACAGAAGCTGCAAAAAAGATTTAACATATAGTTAGATTAGATGAAGAAAAAAGGGAAAAAAAAAAGTCTTACCTTTGCATTGGACGGGGACACCGGGCAAGTTACAAGCACGGGGAAGGGAGATGGCGAGTGTTCGGTTGATGGGTATTTGGAAGGGAAACGCTTGCTGTAAGAATAAGGCAAAAGCAATCCATGCTTTTACTGGTTAGGGACTTGAGTGCATTGCAGCAATCTGATGTGGGCGAAGTCTCATTTGAATTGCTGTTTGTAACAAAACTCATACAAGGAGTGAAGGTAGAGAGCAGGGAAGGACTGCATGGTGTATTTATTTGACCATGAATCCCAATAATCGAGACCAAGAATGATACAGCCAGTATCGGGATCAGGCGTTGAAACAGGACGTAAAGCTCCATCTGATTAGTAGTATATTGAAAGGGAGTTTCAGGTTTGTTACTTTGGTATGATGAAGAAGGAGAAGAGAGAGAGAGAGAATTTATACGGCATTTGGGAAGAAACTATGAAAGGTGGTTTTTGGCGCTCAACTAAACCTCACTTAAGATTCTGTCCATTCAAGTTTACGGTCATAAACCTCTGTTTAGGTGACATGTTCATAAAGCCTTAAAAAAAACATAGTAGTTCACCTACATATAACAATCCAGATTATCGCTACTATTCGATCCTACCAAACCAGACTCTGTCTTTTAAATGTTTGAATTCTCGTACTTGAGCACCTGTGCCGCCACGTGTGGAATCTCTTGTTGCTTGGAGTAGCGAACAAGTTTAACCCCACAGTCCAAGATAAGGTCAAAGTCAAAAGAAAAAAAAAAGAAGCTATTTCCTTTATCAGATATATGTATTACGTGGACGCTTCACGCATTACACTCCGTCCGTTCAAGCTTTCCGTCTCCGACGACCTCCTCACATGGGCCGGCGACGACAGAGTGACTCGCTACCTGAGATGGAATACAATCACCAGAAAAGAGCAAGCCATAACAGATCTCGAAAATGTAGCTATACCCAACCCATGGCGTCGATTGATATGACTTGACGACCGTTCGATCCGGAAATTTTCCTACGACGACAGATGCAGAGCACATATTAGTTATGCAGTGGGTGTAGAATACTGGGGCAAATAAATAATTACCATGGCAATCCCTAGGGTTTTCGAAGATTGTCCAGATATCGTGAGGATTCAAGCTCTGATAGAGAACGACAATATTGGGTCCCAACGAGTTGTTGAAAAAGTTGGGTTCGTCAAAGAAGGTCTGCACAGAAAGTATGGGTTGTGTGTTTTAAAGGGGAGATAAGAGACATGTTCGTGTATAGTTTGTTAGTATCAGATACAAGTAACTCTAATTAGAAGCTATTGGGCTGATGACCCAAATTATCATTTATGGGCCTATATATGTTATTGGGCTATTTGGGCTAAATGATCTTGATTACGCTCTCTGCATTCTCTATCACATTTTTATGCTAATACTGGTGTAACCAAAAATTGACATAGACGAGTGTAGGTAATATATGCAGTGAAATCGGATGGATATGGAGGGGGGAGCCTATGATCATTGTTACAATAATCATGAAATAATCCACATCAATGCTGACATGGATTCATACTAATGGCTGGTCAATGTGGACCCCTTTTAATTATTTAGACAGTACTAGTATGGACCCATTTGGATCATTCAGTCGTTTTCAACCGTGACGATACCAAAACTCTTATCAAACGAAACTTAATAATGACGAAAAAAGAAAATTGTCGTTTATGATTATGAAATATTAAAATTTATAAATATTATTTTATATAATACTTATAAATTGTAAGACTGTTTATATTTTCACATAGTAGGACCGGCTTTTTTTTTTTTTTAGGTGAGATAATTATTTAAAATTTTATTTATAAAAAAATTTAAAATTATTAAAATATATAAATAATTTCATGAACGGGACTCTCTTTCAAATTTCAAATTATGATTATTAAAGAAATTTATACACCACATATTTATATATGATATGATACATTATAAATATTTTAATATAATAAAATTAGTATTTATAATATTAATTAGATTTAATTTCATACATAATTATAACATACTTAGTATATACACAATCATAATGTTAGGTTGTAACCAAATAATTATTTATTAATTACCTTACGGTTAGTTATGTATGTAAACGACAAGGTGAGAGTTTCCACCAATAATTATGACACCGACAGCTAATATTGTATTTTTATTACCATAATGATATCTTAATCTCCAACATTAATTAATGATGTAATAAATAATTGAGTAAATTAAAAATAATATAAATATTTTATTAGTTTTATATTATTATATTAAATTTATATATAATTAAAATAAAATTATTTACCAAACTTAAAATTTATCTAAAACGAAATAGGGAGGAGAGCGTGACGAGATAGAAGGAGGAGGAGATGGTGTGAGAAAAACAGTAATGGAAAGCATTATTATCAAGCCTGTACCGCCCCCATCATACCCATACCCATACCCATACCCATACCCATACCCATACCCATACCGGACCCAACAGATTCTTTCGGTTTAAAAGCTTTGATTGGATCCCTGACTCCAATGAGTCTACCAGTATCACGTACAAGGGGGGTATTCCAGTAAATATACAGTAGAGTGAGAGTGGGACCCTACCTTTTTTTATATATCTAATTTACTGGAGTTATGTGGGACCTCTTCATTTTCCCCGGTTACGTGGCAGATGGGACCGGATCCCCGGATTTGAGGATCGTGGTCCAGCATCCACTGAACGGTCCGTGAACTTCACCACTCCGATTCTAGCATTTTTAGCACATAAAAGGTCAAAAGAAAACCGGGCCCCAAAAAAAATAAAAAACCACGCACATACGAAATGGTTTGGCATCGTTTTTTTTTTTTTATAAATAAATTTATGAAATTTTTTCGTATGCTTTCGACCATAGTTTATAAATTATAAAAATATGGATTAGACTTACGATATTATTAAATAAATTTTAAATATAATTTCAAATATTAATCAGAGAATTTGAATCCTAACTCAGCAAGTCACTCTACTAATGGACAACCCTCAGTAATCAGCCGAACCGAAACGAGGACCAGCTGAGCAAGGTAAAAGCCAAGCAGGCAAGCAGTCTGGACCGTTTGATTATGGATAAAGCTACGTGATGTTATGAGAACATGAAATAGTACGTGGAGAGAGGGAGGGAGAGGGAGAGTAAAAAAACCGCCGTAGAAGAAAAAAAAGAAAAAACTACCGTTTCCGGCGGTTAGAGTAGAGACGGGTAGTTTTATCGATTCTCATGCACAGTGCAGCACCAGGCATTTTCTTTAAAGCACCTACCAACTCCGTTACTCACACGAGCTCCATCTTTCTCTCTCCCCCTCTGCAAATATCTGGGTAATCTCTTTCTGGATGATGATGGAGATATATATTGTAGTGGTGGGGAAAAAGAAAAGCTAAAAGAGATCATCATCAATAGGAAGTAAAGATTTCCGGGATAAATCCAGTATTGTTCACAAAAAGCTAGAGAGAAAGAAAAAGAAAGATAACTTTGACAGAGAATCACTTTTCTTTTTAATCCTTTTCATATTAAGTTTTTATTTTTCATTGTCTTTCTGGAGTTCTTTTTGTACCGTTGAGCACACAGAGAATACAGCTCAAATCAAGAGATCCAGCCAAAACACGCTTTGTTCTGATGCGTGCACTTATGGCTTCTCACTCATTACTCTGAGTTTTGTGGACTGTAATGGAAGCCAGAGAGGTATGGCAGACAAAGAGGAGTTCTTTGATGGAAGCTCTTCTGGAGTTTCTGGAAATCTAGCAAAAGTTTCAAACTTTCTGCTCTACCTGTGAGTAAAGATATATCAAACACCATTTCTTTTGCAGAGAGGAAGAAGAGAAAGAAGGCAGTGTGATGGCAGAAAATGAGTCATTACCCTCTCCAAAGGAAAATCATCACAGAAGGCCGGCCGGTTCATCTTTATTCGGTTCGCCAAGGCTACTCTTTACTGGCTTCACCTCAAACGTAGCCTCATCCTCTGTTGAAACAGAGACTGTAATGAGCCCAACTTCAATCCTCGACGATAAAACCTTCTCAGCTGGTCTGAGAAACAGCCCCTTCCGGGCCTCTAAATCCCCTTCTCTACCTGAATCCAGACGCCCTATTTGGGACAAACTGGACTCTCAACGGATCGGGCTCGGCATTGTAGATGCTCTTGCCGATGCCAATTCCGGCACGGAACAATCTATACCCGAAACTCGAATGGTTCTGTTCGGATCCCAGCTTAAGATCCAAATCCCTGTTCCGAATCCTGATCAGATGGACTTCTTCTCTCACGGTTTGTCCCTCTCTCCGGTCATAAAACCGGTGGACCAGTCATCGTCAAGTTCCGGGCTTTCTGTTAAGGAAATGGGGCTTTCTGAGGATTATACTTGCGTGATTTCTCACGGACCAAACCCAAAGACCATTCATATCTTTGACGATTGCATTGTCGAGAGTTGCTGTGGAGTTTTCTCTCTTTCTAGGACAGAAAACGAGCTTTCTCATACCGATAATCGTTTAAGCTTCCCCTCCAATGATTTCCTCATGTTCTGTCACACTTGTAAGAAGAGTCTAGGACAGGGTAAAGACATTTACATGTACAGGTTCGTAAATTTTCATTCATTTCAATCATCTTCATTATCAAGCTTAAATTCAATTCCAGTCCTCATTTTTTTTCTCCATTTTTTAAATATTTACAGAGGTGAGCAAGCTTTCTGCAGCAGTGAATGCCGGTACCAAGAAATGTTAATGGAGGAGGGGATGAACAAAAATTAAATCCAAAATCGAAGCCAATAATTGTATCTTCGTGTTGTTAGAATTGCAGAGTTGATGATATGGAGAAAGTAATTTAAACGATGGAGAAGATCTTGATGGTGGTGCTTGGATTTTCTCTGAATTTGTGTATTCTGTAGTGTTTTTGGATTACCAAAGTTGGTGATGATGTATGAACTATGATTAAACTAATGTAATTATTTAATAAGAAATAATCTATTCTTAGTTTACATTATTTGGTAGGACCAAGTAATTATCATGACCTCATCTGAGGTTCATACTTGTTCTTTTTAATTTTTTTTTTCTGTTTTTCAGAATCTGATTTATGTGTTTCGTTGTTTTCTTCTCCATCACCACCTGATCGGTCATGTTAACATTCTTAACGTTTCTAATTATTAGCGTCAGAGCTACTAAGCGAGTATGTTAGGGAAACTTGGACGCATATGACATGTCGTCTAGAAATGGAAAGTGGATGGAGACGAGTTAAACTCATTACGACAACAGGCTTTTGCTGTCGTTTATCACACCTAATGATCATATCACGACGTGTCGTCTCATCATGCACTTCACAGCGATACGTCGTATAGGGATTGAAACGATAATAGAGAAGGAAACCGAGAGAAAAGAGATGAGACTTTATTGAATGATGCTGTCCCCTACAACTTGCACCCTTTTCATTCTTTTACTACCTCGACTGCCGCGCGATTACAAAAACAAACAAATTATGACATTATTGTAGATTAACTAAATGGATTACCTTAAACAAAAGTGTCTTAAATAATAGGCAACTTGATTACAAGACTGTAATAATATATGGATTAATTATTAGATAAATATTATTTATTTTAATTATATATGATTAAAATAGATCAATTAATTATAAATATATATATATATATATATTTTATCATTCACGATGATTTCAAACAATTCAATTCAGGCAGTTTCATGATCATCTGAAATTATCAACGTGGGCCAGAAGGGACAATTTTTGGGCCACCAAGTTCAAAGAGGCCCATATCTTAATATCACAATGTGGCCCGTCCAATATGACATCTTATCCTGGTCGTAGACGACCCACATAAGTCATTTAAATGACATTATCCATTATCCACTCTCTACTATCCACTACTTACTTTAAGGGAGAAAATGTTACCACCGAACGCATAATTGCACATTGCAAGTGATAGGTTAGACGAGCTTCAAGACGATGTAAAATTAGACGAGCTTCAAAGTATGTAATTTAACTATGTAGTCCGTTACGTGGTTTAGCCACTACATTTAACACTCGAGAGTTATGCGTTAGGGATGATTCTTCAGGTATAACAAATGAACTCTGCACCTCATTGCTCTGTTTCCACCCACACCTCTTCTGTTCTTACTTCTTCCCCTCCTTATAACACTTACTCGAGAATCTATTCATTATCAGGCTCCTTAAAATGGCGAGTAGATACAATGAAAGTTAGACCAATTCACCAATAACACAACAAGAGCACCACAAGAAGCTGTTCTGGTCTGCAAATGGGAAGTCCCAACCGGATTCGCGAGGGAACCAAATGATTGATGGGATGGGATGGGATGAGGTGAGTAAAATTTATGTGGGGAAAGGATCATGGGATGGATCGTATAATAACAGACTGAAGAATCATTTCATTTGGAATCTGGTAAGCGCCGAATAGTTGCATGTGACAGGTGACCCATGTGCAGTATAGTATGCACACTACTACTAGTCCACTAGTATTATCCATCATATTTATTGATATAGTTTTAAATTTATAGGAAACAGAGGAAACAAACAACAATCCTATGTGACAAATCATTGACCTTTCTGACCATATAATTTGTGACATGTAGCAAAAAAGCAACAGTCATTAAGCAGAAAAAAAGGGTGGTAATCTAAACGAGACGATTAAAGCTGTTGTTAATTAACCAAAAAAGGGAAAGATGGGAACTAATTTTCACTGCAAAACAGAGCAGTGTTTTTGTGGGCAATTGGGCAGGAAGCAGACAAGCATTCGCATGTCGGATTAAGACACGACCAGAGCATGAAACTCGATTTTTTGGTTCGAATTCAGAACCCTCCATATGCTTGTGCATTGCTTTGTCTGGCTTTTTAACTGGACTTACCCCATCCATGTCTTGCAAGTTACAAATTAGCTAGTGCAAGCATGCCTGGTTTTCAAGAAACCATACAGTAACAGCTAACTAAAGAAATAACAACCGATCACCTTGTTTCAGTACGTCACATTACAATCAATGACGTATCTGATAGAAGAGGGCAGGGGAAATCGCCCCGCGCCACTCAATCTGTTTGTTAACTTAATTTCATGAGTTTTGGCCCAACTCGGTCAAAGGGTCAATGAGGTACAAGACCAATCACCATTCACCACCTGTCATAGTAGGGCCCCAAATCAAATAGAAAGTCAAGACTGTTGGGTCAAGAAATATTTGACACGGGAAAAGAGGGGGGGGGGGGGAGATGGTGTGTAAAGAAGACTTTTTACCCCAAACAAAGCCGACAAGTTAGGAGCTGGTCAGAGGCTTAGATAGTAACCGGACAAGACTCTTCTCTACAATTTTGTTGCGGAGCAATTTGTCGTTCTTGCCCCGCCATGGCTAAAGAAGGGCTCGGAGTCAGGCAATGGCTATGAGTTATCTAAAGGGAGGACCATTCATAAAATAAGGAGTCGAGAGGTACGAGTGCCGATTAGGTCAATTCGGTCATAAGAAATTTGACCTGGTCAAACAGTCGTCGTGTCTCAGATGATAAAATGGGAGGCTGACGAAGAAGGTATTTAAACTTGGGTGTTTGGATTTATGAGTAGCATATTATATGGAAGATGATCATCATTTTGACATTCGATAGTAAGGAACAAATCTGTCGCTCGACACTATCAGAATCTGGGGTACAACTGAGTAGGAACACAGAGACACTCCATGAATGTTCCAACCAGGACATTCAAGAGATTAATGACTATTTACTCTCTAAAACCTTTTTTTTATTTTTCTAAGAAAAACTAATTTAATGATTGAAAAGAGTGTGCCAAATACAATCCCAACTTATCCTTCTTCTTCGTGTGTGCGCATAAGCAGATCTCCAACTATACGAACATACTTTTGTTGCTGTTCGAACTAGATTTGAGAACCAACAAATTTGAAGAGAAAGTAAGTACCATTACAATGTCAAAATTTCAACGACCATAAACTAACACTGTCTATGGGTCCCACACACGAACCGAATTCTCTAAAAGAGAGATATTATAAATAACCCATTTTACCTACCGTGTAAAAAACAAATAAATAAATAATTATTTATTTTTCAATCAGTTATGCCCTTTTGAGTATTTAATGCAACAAAATGGCCAGCCTTCGCTCTCATTCTTCTTCTTGCTCTACCTCAGAACATGCTGAAAATTATGGCACCAGTTTAACTTCCTAACTCTCTAATAATCTAAGCACCAGTACCTCTTCAAATCTAAGCACAGAAGATTGATTAAGGAGCTGATAGTTAATCATTTAGAAGTGCTAATTATGGAGATCGAGCTAGTGAAGTGTGAATGCTGTGGTCTGAAAGAGGATTGCACACAGGAATATATCACCCAAGTGATGGCCAAATTTGAAGGAAAATGGCTATGTGGGTTATGCTCGGAAGCTGTAAGAGATGAAGTTAGTAGAAGCAAAAAGCCATCTGCGATTTCCGGCACGGAAGAAGCTGTCAAGGCTCACATGTCGTTCTGTGGCAAATTCAAGGCCAACCCGGCTGTTCGAGTTGCAGATGGCATGAGGCAGATTCTAAGGAGAAGGTCCGGAAACTTGTCGTCTTTGTCTTCGTCTTCATCGTCGTCGTCTTCTTCTTCTTCTTCTTCATCATCATCTTCTTCTTCCGGTAAGAAGTATGGTAGATCGGCGAGCATGTCGCAGGTGGGCGACGCGTCGTCCTTCGGCTTGTACTGACTAGTTTTCTTTAATGAGATTAATGATGATATATGGCTACTACTAGTCTTACTTTCTTGGTTGCAATAATATTGAGCTAATTATTGAAGTTAGTGTTATCTTACTTTTGTATACACATTACTTTTGTCTTACTCTCTCTGCCTGGTTTTTCTTCCTCCCTTTTTTTTATTTTATTTTTCCTTTAAAATAAAACAAAGGTTTCACCTTTTTGTTTTGTTTTCTTTTTGCCAATAAAGTAGTTAATATCCGAATCGAACATAGAGGATTATGTGATCAGTAACATGGCGTAAGCTTCAATTATTGAGACCAACTACTCTGATTCTAAGTAGACACTAGAACTAAGTCAGATTAGTACATAAAGAGTAAAAACCGATCAAATTTTAATGATAAATGTTGGGCAGTAGGTGATCTTACACCTTAGCCTCACCTAGCTCGGAGCTCGCCCGAGTGTGATAAGCTTGACGCTGAGGACAAGGTTATGAGGAACGTCACGGTCAGCCTCAGGCCGATGGGCCAACGAAAGGATCTCCAGGAGTTGATAGACTGAGGCTGACGAGACATATATCCAGCCGACCCGTAGAAGAGCATCATCCCAAGGGAATACGCCAAGGCTAGGAATCACTCGCCGGATGAAGAAGACGGGGGCTTCAGCCTCCGCTTCCTGAAGATGATTCAAACCACTCAACGTGGCATAAGGGCCGAAAAAATATATGGAGTCCGTACAGTCAAGGGGAGAGGATCAGTCCTAGCCTGACATGTGGAGTGGTCCACTATAATTTTATCCTCACACCAAATATATAAAAAGTTAGTTAATCACATATGACATACCCGAATGCTAACCTTACTTTTGCTTCTCTTAAATCTCTCCGAGCGAACCTAGATTGACTTAATCATCGTCGGAGGGTGCACCGGCCGTCACCCTGATGGATTTAATCATAGAACTGGAAAATCACTTTAGCCGGAAATCCGCATTTATCAATAAACAAATCGAAAGCTACAGAATCAGATTCCAAATGATAAGTGAAGGGCATTCATTCCAGTTGAAGAAATTAATGCAAGAATTTTGATTAGAATGCGAATGTCAAGTCTCAAATGTCAAATCCACCTCACTACACTCATCAATGTAGAAAGACGATTCCGTCAACAACAAGAAGTCCACGTCTTCTTCGAGCAGTACATTTAATAGGCCGGCCCATCTTGTAATATGGACATTGACCCGTTCCTTTGGGCTAAGTAGCCCATTTACATGGAGGATTTCATTCGACCGTTAAGAACTCAAAATTCAAAGTACCTGCAGATCTCTACCACGCCGGTGTTTTAAAAAGAAAATATCGGTCAGTGTCAGCCAAAAGGAAGAAAAGAAAACGGAGTCGTGGAAAATGAAGAGCAGCAGCAGCCTCCTACCTTCTTCACCTTCTTTGAGTTCGGTGACGACAACCATGGAAGAAGACCGATCTGAGACTCGTGATCTCTGCTACTACCCAGGTTGTCAAAAGGATGCAAACTGCGGCTGTGAAATTTGTTTGGCAAGTCTCAACGCAACGTTGGATCTCATGCCAATTAGCGTTCAGAAGAGTTCCTTCACGAAACTGTCCGTTTCGAGACCCAGAACCGTAGAGACCACTGCTCTCTCGTTTGACCAGTCGGTTTTGTCGACGCCCAAGTCGAATGCTCCTGCCCGGGATATTCTGCCATCTACTCCAAATCTCAAATCGTCAGGGAGATCACGTTTGAATCAGAAGATGGAGAAGAAGGAGAAGAAGGAGAAGAAAGATTGGGGCTATGGGTCACGTATTTCTCTGAGACTGGTAGTGGTTTTGAGCTTGTTGTTTGCTGCGGACGGTGGGTTTTCTTGGGCTGTGTCTGAGATTTTCCGGCCCGTATTGTCGAATGAAAAGGTTAGGGACGTCGGTGAGAGTTCTCTAGGCGTGCAAGCTTTGAATTGGAAATTGAAATTTCTGGAGAGAGAATTTCAGAGTCTTGTTAAAGAGGAGGTTTCGAATTGCAGTTATACTAATTCCATCTGGAAAACCGATCAGGTTCCTTTTTTTTTTTTTTTTGGTCCAGAAATTAAACCAAAAAAAGAGTAATTTTTCTTTTTTCCTCTTCGAAACTTGATTCCGCTTCTGAATTTGCAGGAGGGGGCGATATTACATTCAAAATGTGTAATACACAAATCAGGAATGGAGGAAGTAAGCATATGGGGCTGGCCTTTACAAACTGCAGGATTGCTCACTTCTGGATTTTCTCACCGATCATTCACTATCTTGTCCGGCAGACTTACTGAGGTAATCAATCAAATTAAACCCAATTACCAAAGTTTCTCTTTTCAAATTCTTAAATCCTATTTCCTTGTGTTCAAATTTTGTCTTGTTAGTGGTCTGATGGAAGGATTGGGTACTCAATTAGAAAGGAGAACAGTTCATGGGTGCAGAAAAAATGGGCAACTTCAGCCGTGCAATTAGATCCAAACACATGGATTCTGGAGTATAGGAGGAGTTCATTGATGGATGGCTCGATCTTGTACGCAGTAGCAGTAGATTTGCTGAAACACAGAAGAACGTGGAGAAGATATAGAGGGTTAAAGCAAGAGATTCTTAACCTCTTCTCTAGATTTGGGAAAGTGTATGAAGACATTGACTTGAAAATCCCTACATAGTACATAGTACATAGTACATAGTACATAGTACATAGTACATAGTACATAGTACATAGTACATAGTACATAGTACATAGGGAGAGGGGAATGGGCTCACTGTAATCCAATTCTCATTTCTTGTGGGAAGCTAAAAAGGGGTCAAGTCCCATTTGTTCTTCTGGTTCTTTATGGAAGCCTTGTTTATTGGATAATATATTTTGTTACTTTGATTTCTTAATCATTAATGAAACTACATGTAGTATTGCATCTTCCTTATGTTTAATTATGAGAACCCCCGGCGGTGGAGATGGGCTATGGTGGTGGTGGTGGGGGAAAGTATAAGAAAAGGCCTGTGTTTAAATTAATAGAGAAAATATAAATTAGAAAAGTACGAACGTTCAACTTTCACTGTTCCTTCATTTTTGTCTCTAAAATTTTAAATAATTTAATTTCATTCTTAATATTTTTAGAATAGTCTATTTTGGTTTTTTTTATCATATTATAAATATATAATTAAAATTAACATCTAACATTTTTGATTACTAGAATTTAAATATTGTTAACATGATATATATTATAAATTAGTTTATAATTTTAATTAAATTTTATTTTTCTAACTATCATTTTTCATTTTTTACAACCTTAAATCTCAATAAAAATAAATCTAATAATGTTGTTGATATTTTTTATGTGTTATGTGTAAAATTTAGTATTTATAAAATTTTAAAAATTATTTTTGAATCTCATATTTATAAATTTGACTCTTAAGGATAAAAATATAATATTTTAAAAACTTTAAAGACGAAATTGAATTATTTTAAAGTTTAGGGACAAAATGAAAAAATAGTAAAAGTTTAGTCATTAAATTAATAGGGTAGAAAATATAAATTATAAAAGTAAGAAGGGTAAAATCGAAGAAAGAAAAAAAAAAAAAAACTCCGTGACCAGACGCAGCCGAACTAATCTTTGGTTGATCCAAAGAAAATCGGGCCGTATTGTAGTTGATGACTGGGATTGATGTGGGATCGGAATATTTGGTCCGGTAGCTGTAATGGGTGAGATTAAACACCAAAATGCATCAAGCATATCACCTAGTTCACACACAGCCGGAGCCATAAAAGATCTCAACAGCGTAAACGTAGAATACACCGTTAACGGGATTCGACTTGAACTTTTACCTTAGACTTGAATGTCGATGAATTATTTTCCGTATAGTCTTCTTCTGAAACGGGATTAAAGCGAAAATTATGGATTTTGAACTTGTATCTCTAAAGGAATGAAGCAAGAGATTTTGAGCTTCTTCTCTGGTTTTGGTAAAATACTGAAATGTATGACATTGACATGAAAGCCCCTATATTGGGGGAGAGGAAATTGGGTTGTAATCCAATTCTCATTTCTTGCCAGAAGAAGAAGAAAAGAGGAAGGGAGAGTGGCTGTGGGTGGCTACAGTGGGATAGTGGTGGTGATGGTGGCTACAGTCGGGTCAAATTACTTACGTGGTGGGCCCGTTTTATCCAAAGAAAAAAAAAAGAAGAAGCCCAATGAGCTGAGGTCCAGCAAATTGGGCCCAGACTCATATCTATGACGAGAATTGTATTTAATTTCCACATAAGAAAAACTGAAAAATAAAATCATCTAGAAGAATAAATCTCGAGCTCCATTCTCATGATCTTGGTACAGCCATGGGCGAAGCTTTATTTGAGCTTGAACATATTCTCAGGTCCAAACAGGTATTTTCATTCCATATGAATTTCTCTTTCTCTCTCGCGCACAATTGCAGATTTTGTAGCTCCCCTTTTTAGATTTTAAGCGATCTCAATCCTAAGAAATTGTATTTCTGGAATCCTTTGAATCAATCTGTGTCAGCATCTAAATTGAAATTGATTTGTTCTGGAGTAATAATTATGCGTGAAATCTTCTAATCAAGCGGAAAGCAAAATGCCGGCAATTACTAACACTATTTGCTACGGCCATATCGCTGGCAAAGTCTGGCAAGAGAGTTCTTTTGGTTTTATGTAAATCGTCAATAATTAGTTCAATTTTGTAGGATGGTTTCACACTGAAAGAAGCATATTTTATACAAAGATATAAGTCTGATGCTGTTAAGAGTTTTGCAGTGGGTGCTCTTATTGGGTCTGGTATTGCATGGGCAGGTATGAACTCGTCTGCTTCTCTTCTTCTTATCCTTAATTTAATGTTGTTAATTTTGGAACAAGTTCTATTTCCTTGAAGAAATCAATAGGAATTTTCTTTTATGTGGTGCATGATATGGTGTTACTTGTTACTCAATATGACAAGTGGATGGCAATCATTCAAAGGCCGATACTTTATGGCTGTGATGATAGGTTAGCTAAAATAGCTTGCTACGGTGTGCGCTTTCATATGATTCTTCAACTTATGATATTGCTTATAACATATATTCCATTCTGGCAGCATCATGGAGGATGAATAGGTTTGTTCGGTTAAATCTCTCAGGAGGTAAGATAACTTCCTTGGGCCCATTATCTCTATATCTCCTTCTCTCTCTACTTCCCATCTTTATGATCTCCACGTGATTCGTCATCAGCAAGTATTATCTTTTATCAGGAGCGGCTGCTCTCTGTGGGGTATGGAGGTTTGGGAGGTCCTTAGATTCATGTGTTGATCATGTCCTTTCACTGGATGGAACTCAGATGCAGAAAGAGTTAGCTACTATGTAGGTCTCATCACTCTTTATATTCAAAGACTATCCAATTAGCATTTAGGTCAATTTTTTTAATGCCTGTTTGAGCCTCAAGTCCAATCCATAAAACTCTGCTTAGACCTACAGAGTCTAACAAAAAGCTCATAGGTTTTGACTAAATTACATTTACTTAGGGCCCACACAATCTTATCTACGTTTCAATCATTTCATTTCATTTTACTCAAGTTGCAATTTCGAATGGGATGCTATCTTTATACATGGGACATGTCCTTTTATAGGATTCCTGTCTTCTACTAAAATTATTTGTATTGGCAGAATAGTAAGGAAGTACCCTAATGATCCTCGGACAATGCAACACATGTCCAAGCGATTCTATTCCGAGAAGGTTTTTGATGATACAACAGCGGATGAACCAAAGTTAAGATGGCGTTATCGTAATTTCTCCGGTGATAGTGTTGGTCAAAGTCAGAGAACAAATGATGCCGAGTCTTACGGTGACTTTCATAGTAACCCCAACAATGACGCACCCCAGAAAGATTCCCCTCACAATGACCCTGACAGCACCACCGATTTTGAATCTGGGCGAGCTCCTGTAAGTATTGTCTCATTTCACGGAGTAGATATATCCTTCTTAGGGGCCTTACAACATTAAGCATCTTCTTACTTGATCTAACTTACCTTGCTGTAGTTGATGACTGGAATCGATGTGGGACCAGACCCTCTAGATTGGATATTTGGTCCTGTAGCCGTAAGGGATGAGATTAAACACCAAGATGAATCAAGCACGTCACCCAGAGGTCATAGCCATAGCCAAAAAAGATCTCAAATGCGTAAACGTAGAATGCACCATCAACCAGATTAATAAACTTGAATGTTGATGAATTGTTATTCGTGTAGTCGTCTTCTGAAACGGGACTAGAGCAAAAATCATGTATTTGTGATCATGTACCTTTGATTGTTGTAATAAATTTCAATTGCCTATTTGCCTTCCCATTCAAGAAAGTACTTAAAACATCGCAAATCATGCCCAAAATTGCATCATTGCTCATGTTTACTTGGTGCAGCAGTTAATGTTAGTAAATGGTAAGGTATGGAGGTCCAATCCTGTAAACAATGAAATTATGCAGATGAAAAAAAAAAAAAAAAAAAAAGGTTTACTAGGTGGGAGGACGGGTTAATATTTGGTGTAATTTAAGTCGGTATAATTCGACCAAGATCAAGATTAATTATTTTCTCTGATGATAAGATATTGACTACAAAATTATACGGAACATAAAATGCAGAATCCTTCACGGCATCCATGCATGGTTAGAGGCCCATCCATCACTGTAATCAGACAAACTGAAACCCAACTTCTCTTTACATGATACAAGACGCCAATCCATGAGTCATGCATGACACACTCCTCATCATTTAACAGGAAGGATCACTGCACCTTCCTCCTCTATCTTTATGCGGCTGTCCTTTTATGCAGATTTGATTGCACGGTCACATTCTAAGTAGGAAACTACATCTATCGGTAATAGTAACACAGTTTTAAACGGAAATGGTTCGTTAACTAGTGCTTTAGATTATATTTAATGTGGGTTATGCATTTAGGCTTTAAAGTAAACCATCACAGCTTCCATGTAATTGTAATCTTCCTTGCCGCGTATTAGGTTTAGGTAGATTAATAACACCTTGAAGAAGTGGCTAATGTTGGTAATGTGCAAGAAACATTACTATTTTGTCTTGTCTCGTTAATAACTAATTGTATTAACAATGTGTTCAAACTGATCTAAACTCCTACTTGATATTGATTTATAATCGATTTAATTTTTTGATACATCATCTATAAATTACTCAAATCTTAATGGGTATATTACATATAATAAATGAAATAATATATTATATTGATTTTATTAAAATTATAATAAAATAACATAAATAATGACATATTCCAACTTTATTACTCTAATTATAATGTTTTTTTTTTAGAATAAAATAAAAAATAATATTGAACATTATTTGTAGTGTAATTTACCAGAGAAGGAAAGTTTCAAAGTCAAAATAATTTAATAAATGGTAAATTACGGTGTATCTCTTTAATTTAATTATATTGATATTATTAAATAATTTTTTTTAATGATATTACGAATTATGAATTGATAATCTAAATGTAATTTGTACTTTTAATAAATAAATAAATAAATAAATAAATAAAGATTGCCCCTCTGTATTTTCTCGTTGTTTTCTTCAGCAAAGTACATATCTTTGTTTATTAAATCTCTTCTGTTCTCTTCTCCTCCTACCTTGCACTCCGAGCAACGAAGATTTCCATTCTCTTCTTTTCCCCTCTCTTTCAAGACTCCTCGAATTCACCCTTTCTTTTTTTTTTTTTAATAAAAAATTTCGCCATCTTTGATTGCTGTTAACTAGAACAAGCTCCAAATCGATCACCATGAAGGTCCACCCCATGCCGAAGAAGCGCAACATCACAATCCAGTACGAACCGTATTCAATCAACACTCTCCTCTCCGAGCCGCAATCTCTTCTGTGCCCGACCCACAAGAAGAAGCTCCGCAGGCTGCCCCATATCTTTAGCAGGATCCTCGAGCTTCCTTTCCGATCCGACGCTGACGTCATAGTCGAGGAGAGCCCCGACTTCTTCCGATTCGTCGTCGTGACTGAAGGTTTCGGCGAACAAGTGAGGGCCCACACGACAGAAATCCATCCCGGAGTGATCAAGATCGTTGTTAGGGAAAGTGGGTCGGTTGAGTTGGCTTTGGACGAGCTCGAGCTTGACATGTGGAGGTTCCGGCTGCCGGAGGAGACCCGACCTGAGCTCGTCAGCGCGGCGTTCGTCGACGGAGAGCTCGTCGTGACTGTTCCGAAGAGAAATGAAGAGGAGAATGATGGGAATGGAAGTTTCAGAGGAGGTGTGGGGGGAGGTCGACTTGTTCTTGTACAGTAAATGGAAGTCCTTTCTTCTTCCTTCTATTTATATATTTCTTTGTAAGTCTTTTTTAAATCTTCAAGCTCGTTTCAATGGCCGTTGTTGCTGTCGGTGGAAGTAGTAGTACTTGTAATGCTCTGTGATTCTAATTGGATTAAGACAAACCACAGTTTAGTTGGTTAATTGCCGATATAATACGCGCTTTTTTCTTCATTAGCTTACTTTTAAGTTTTTTCTTTTTGCTGTCTAATCCATAAATCATTGTTACGTTACCATGCACCGTCCATCTGCCAGGTTTTCACCGGTAAGTGCCCGATTATTATAAAACTCGACCGGTTAAGAAACGGATAACAGAAATAACAGAAACGACGAGCTCTGCTGTTTTTACGGAAATTCACCTCTGTTTTCTTACTTAACCCAATCTCTCTCTCCCTCTGTCTGGTCAGGGGCCCCTCCCTTGTGTTTCTTTCCCATCGAACAAGTGTGTGGGGAAAGTAAGGCCACTAGCTTGTAGCCAAGAAGCAATTGCTTTGGCACTTGGCAGTATGGCACTTACTGAATAGAAGAAATAAAACAAATGACACAACTGACAAGGGCCTCTAATAATGACAGTACCCACACACACAGTTATTACAAACCAAAAAATGAGACAAACGCCAATTGCGTGAAAGAATCGTGACATTTCATTCTCATATCACCCATTTCAACCCCTAATTCAATATTTCAAAGAGAACTGACGTGTCTAAATGTTACAAAATCCAAACCATCGTAATTGCTCTGTTTAATCCAGCGTGAGGCTTTCCAGATATTCATTCTACTATACTAAGTGAAAAGACACGATTATTCAGCCTACGTATCAGCTATAGCATCTGTCCTCTAACATTTATCACGCTCTAGTTAGTAGTCATACCTTGTGCTCAACGAAATTGCAGCCATATCAGGTCGCATAGATGGTCATGAACAAAGCTCTATAACACAATTTTTATGAGTGGTTTACCATTTTTGAGCCACCATATTTGCTCAGTCCACAACTTCCAAACCAAAGGCTTCCTTCAAGATAGCTTTAGAAGTCTTTCCGAACCCATTGGCCACCTTTTCCATTTCCTTGAGCTTCATTACTTGCGTTTTAATCTGATCCACCCTGCTCAAAACAGTATCCAGTAAGGCATCGGGATCAGCTGATGAAGTTCTTCTTGCCAGTTCAGTCCTCTCCCTGTCAAGTTGCTGATACAATGTGTCGATGTAACTCTTCTGCGCGCAAAGTCTTCCCTCCGCTAATTTATATTCATAATCCTGAGACTTTCTTAGCTCTTTCAGGACATGATTGACCTCTTCGTCAAGTCTGAGAGATTCCGTTCTATGATCAAAAGGAATTGACATATCACATGTTCTAGTCACAGTGTTTGGAGGGTCACTATTAGAAACACCTGTCATTGTGTTATTCTTTAGAGACATAACCTTCCAGGACATTCTTTTCCCACTTGTATTCCATACGAGGAGAGAAAAATAGTCAAAGAAAATGAATACTGTACGCTTAACATGAAAAGCTTTAACGCAAAGTATCAAGTAAGTGTCAGATTTTGTGTGATATATACAATATTAATATATTAGTCTATTGGTGGGATTTTGTAGAAAAATTACCCGTGCAGATAGCCAAAATGTTGTCAACCCCCTTCCAGATATCTTCAAGAGAAACCCCACTTTTTAGCTAGTGCAAGTATCAAAAGGTCAAACTACTCACAAAACTAAAACGCAAGTAACAGATACATATAAACATATCGGTCTTTGTGTTCTTACCTTCTCAATAGCCACTTCAATACAACTCAACAACTCCTTTGCAGAGGTTTTGCTCGAACCACGTAAAACACAGATGCCAATGCCTAGAATCTTCTCAACTTCTTCACGAGAATCAATTGATTCACATGCTTTTAAAAGCCTTCTGATGTGTGAGACCAGATTCGTTCTTGCATCACAGCGCCTACAGTAGTACTCAGCATCTAATCCGATGCTTCCACCTACTGTCCCAGCCATGTAAGATCTAAGTGAACATTCGATATGAGCAAGATGCCCACATATATAACCATCCACCATAGCTTCACATTTGATATGGTTATAGCCTCCATGTGTCGAGTCTATAGTCTTGGAACAGAGTATACAACAACAATCACGGCAGAATTGAGGTTCACTGCAGCAAATATCACAGGGCATGACTGGTATCGATGATGGGTAAGCTGCTTCGGATAATAAGCTGCTGCATTGACTATTTCTGGCCTTACATGTCACAGTGTCTGATTGGAAATCAGAGACTGCAAGTTGATTTCTTCTCTCTTCAGAAGGTAGAGGGAAGATAATTCGTCTGTTTAGAATACCTATAAAGAAGGAGAGATTCAAGACTCGAGAGAAAAACTAATGCAATCGGAAAATTGATGAAACTACAAAATCTGAAGAATGGGATGAGCAGACCATTTGTTGAGGATGACGACTTTTTGGCGGGTATTTTCCAACTGAATGATGAGAAAAAAGCCTCAATATCAGCACCTGGGAAAGCTGAGCGAAGATATTTTTCAACAGAAAGCTTGCTTGCAAATCCATATTTCTTGCGAGTTGAACTCTTGAGTTGACAAAGGCGTTCTGGAAGATAAAGGTATCTATCCAAATAATGACCTGTAATTGCAATTCTCTTCCCCACCCTCCAAGTCCAGTTATCACCAGGATTGGGCCAATTTTCAGGAGCATAAGGCAAACCTTCACCTGTCTCTTCTACGGAAACTGGCCTGAGTAGAAACCCATTTTCCTTTATCCTCGGCGTGGTCCCATTATTATGATTAGGAGTTTCAGTCTCCATCATCCTCACTGTAAACAATATTGTTCGGATAGTATCATTAGAAGATAATGAAATCTAATTTCCTAAAAAGTAAAAAATGTATACCCAATTTGATGGTTCCGGGTCTTAAAAGCTAACGCATATTGTAAACGAAAATCATACCTCCTGGAGAAATATATCCAGTTTTAGAAACACTGAATTTGAATACTCTACCACCCTAATATTATTATCAACCAGAAATCTTCCAAGAAAGTGTCATCTTCCTTAAAGATCGGGTTAAAACGAAACAATTAATTAACAAACCGAAGATCGGATTATGAAACTTCACCTGCGAGACAGAAAAGGGAGCTTCAAAGCAGAGAGTCAACCGCGCAGAAGTAAACATCAACGAAAGATTAGGGTTTATCGCCTGCAAGACACAGATTTGAATTCATAAGCAAAACAGGAATCCTCTTTTCGTCTCCTTCTGTACATTTCTCATGTAATCAGCAATAGTTCTTATAAAAGAAACATGCATTGAGAAGAAACAGTGAGATCGAACCCATAAAGTCAGAGAGAACGCACATTGAGATAAGGAAGCAATGAGATCGACCATAATCACTAAGCGAAGACAATTTGCAGTTAAACGGAATCGATTCAACTCTTGAAAAACCTAGAGGTGGAGAAGAGAAGGTACTCTTCTCATTCGATTAACTGAACTGAACTGATGGTGGCGCCGCCGCGTGTTTTGACATGTTCTGTTTGTTTCCGATTTACTAGAACCGCTTTATCCCGCGTAAATTGGGATCCAAGTTGTTCACCAGTCATACACAAATTCACGTAAACTGATAAAAGTCTTTTAACGGAAACTGATATTAATGAATATTACCGATTGACGTTGTTAATTATTATAATAATAATAATTATTATTATTATTTTTCTAAATTGTTGTTATAAACTCTAATGGTTCTTATTTATACGTGGAACGAAAATAAGTAAAATAGGTAAAATTAGAAATTACTATAATTATTGATAGAATATAATTTATAAAAAAGGAATAATAAAGATAATAATTAAGTTTATATATTTTTAAAATTTTTTAATATTAATATTTTAAAAATAAATAATAATAAAAAATTAATTTTTATCTAATTAAATAATAGAAAAGTCTGTCTTTTTCGTTTCGTAAAGAAGATTTTATTTTAAAAAATAAAATTAAGATCGATTCTATCTTATGATCTTAAATAATTACAACCCAAACTAAAAAAAAATCACTTATTAATATATTAACATATAAACTAATAATAAAATAGCACCGATTAAATAAAAAATATTATGTAATAATCGAATTTTGAACCGATCCGTTAAATATTAGTTGAAGACTTGAAGTAACACAGGAAGGTTTTATTCTAAGGGTTTTATTTATTTATTTTTATAATAATAATAATAATAATAATAATAATAATAATAATAATTCAGTGAATGGACCAAATCTAAGACACTGACAAATTTTGGTATTTTCAAGAACTGTACTACTACTTGTGCGTTAAACGTGGACATCAAAGCAGACGTAGACACAGACGGATACGGGTATGGTGTAATGCGTCCCCTGCATGTATTCATCATGCATATCACAGAAACAGAGTGAACAAAAGCCAAAACTCAACTCTATATATATATATGAATGGGTATTATATACTTCTTCAATGCTACCATCGTCGATGTCGGTGTTAAGAGAAAGCAACAGATTCTCATGGAGCAGATTTTCCAGATCTTCCACTGAAAGTGGGTCTGCAATTTCAATTGAGGAGTGAATGTCAATGAATTCTTGCATGGGCCAATTAATGAGATACTTGAAGGAAAAGGGGGAAGCTGATTACAAAATATTAACGTACGTTTGGATTGAGAGAACGAAGAGAGAATATTAGAAGCGAGGTGATGAGATTTCTGTACAGAATCTTGAACCACCCCATTCGTTCTGGATTTCCATTTGAAGCCCCGTTCAAAATCAGACAGAAGCAATGCGATATTGATTTCTAGGTGGCAGCTTGAGACCTCCTCTGCATGCATCTGTTGCTTATCCGGTCCGATCAAGCCCGGAGCTTTGATCATTGCCTCCATCGAAGAAGAAGAAGAGGAGCAAATTCTTCTTCCGCTCCTACCTCGATCGAATCGGAGCCTTGGTAACTTGCTCTCCTCTTCGTTTCCCGGGAACAGGAAGAAAGGAGATCAAGGGAACAGAGCTTTCTGTATGGTTTCATCGTGACGGGTAAACTTTGGAGACAAAGGAGGAATGTATGAATGGCGACGAGACAGAGTCGTGAATGTCTTCTTGAGAAGGTGGACAATTTGTTTTTAAGCTGAACCCACCATTTCTTAAACATATTTCTGCTTCTTGAAGTGGATGAAAGTTGTTTCTCTTTTTCAGTAATATCATAAACCGACAATTACTATTAACTTAGTTTGTATATGTCGGTTTAGGATATATGTATACGTGATGTTGTTGTTGGATATGATCTGAATCATTAGCAAATGACCAGTACAGCTATAAACTTACCATCTGTCTCTTCATTTCAATGCTAAATTCGTCTCTAGCCTACGCGTGACATCCTTCTATCTATCTCCTACACAAGGTCATCTATACATATATACTCAACGGCAGCAACGAAACAACGTAAATCACCGCAAGACTCTCAGATTTGTAAGAAATTAATTAAAAGAAAAAAAAATTTAAAAAGAATGAGCCAGTCAAAACAAAAGAGGAAAGATGGACAGGAAGAAGCCATAAAATATGGCGACGTTACACCACAGCATGCTAAGATGATGGAGACTGCTGAGACTGCGGCCTATGGTTAGACCCCAATAGGTGGCCCAGCAAGTGTTATGCAAGCCGCAGCTGCCAAAAACCAGCGGCCAAGCCAGAGGCGTTAGTGTCGCCCAAACTTTTCTCCCTGGAAGCCGTGCAGTTACTGAATCTGTTGCTGGACAGGTCCAATATATATTAGTTATCACTCCAGCTTGTTTGTATGCATCGATAGAAATAGATGTGAATTTATGAATATACTTTGTTTTAAGGTTGTCGGGCAATATGCCAAGACTGCGACTGTGAAACAGAGCGCACTCACAATAGGAGAAGCGCTGGAAGCTGTGGCTCAGGCAGCTGGGGATTAGCCGGTTCATCAGAGCGATGTTGCGGCGATTCAGGCAGCAGAGATTAAAGCAACGGGTAGCGATCTTTTAACGCCTACTGGACTATCTGCCGCGACTCAGTCCGCTGTCTTTTTCAACGCTAGGGTGTCTATCGAGATGAGGACAAGATTAAGCTCGGTGATGTCTTAACGGTACTTATCACTTAATCAGTTGTCCTCTGTTTTTTTGATGATTTAGATGTACATGTAAATGAATCAAACGTATACATGCCAGGATGCGACGGTGAAACTGGCAACGGATAAGGTGGTGAATAGGCAGGATGCAGAGGGCGTGGTGAAGGAGGAGGTGAGGAACGGTCCGAAATTGGCTATTCGTCCAGGTGGAGCGGCGGATTCTATGACCGCAGCTGCAAGGCTTAATGAAACATTCTAGATTTTTAATTTTGACTTTGGTCATTGTGTCTCTCTCTGTACAAAATCGAGCAGGGCACCATATGCCACCATCACGTGATATAACCGCATGAGCCGTAATTTCTAGTCGTGCCTAACTTTTGGTTATAATAAAGTTTTTCTTATCTAACTTTAGCCCAAGCCATACCCAAACTCTCAGATTCATTTATGTAGGCCCAGCCCGCACAAAAAGGATGTCACCACGCAAAGTTCGGCCCAAACGACCCAATTGCCTGAAAATTATAACCAGTGGCCTCGTAGCTTTATCTAATCATCTTCTCTTGACGCAAAGAAAAAATTAAATAAAAATGGCGGTTTCGATGTCCCTGAAGTTCCCAGCGTTAGCCCCACGACCGATTGAAGCTGCCTCTTCATATCAGTTGACAAGTCGGAAACCGGAATGTTCCTGTGATCCACTCCACTCTCGTAACAGAACTCGATCCCCAACGATCTCAATCACGAGAAGAACCGACAAGTCGCACGCTGTTAAAGCCGTCGAAGAGAGCAACGAGAATACCGAATCAGAGACGGCGAGCACTGAGGCCGGTTATCCGGAAGATTCGAAAACGGTGAGTCCAATCACCGAATCGAGCGCCGAGCTGGGCGCGGAAATCAAGGAGGCGATGAAGCGGAGGAAGGAGGAGGGGAGAGAAGGGAATCTGTTGAGTGGAGTGGTGGAAGAGATTGGGGAGATTGAGTGGCCGGCGTTTGGTAAAGTCTTGGGCACGACCGGAGTTGTGCTTGGTGTTATCGCTGGGTCCAGTGTCGTTTTGCTCACAGTGAATGCCGTCTTGGCGGAGCTGTCGGACCAATTGTTCGCCGGAAAAGGATTCCAAGATTTTTTCAGTTGAGAAGAAGATAAGGAAGAGAATGTATTTTCTTTTGAGAGTGAATATATTTTCTTTTGAGAGCTCGTGTGTTCTTTAAGAAATGTAATTCATCGAATTAAATGTTTAAATTATAAGTCTGTTCACATTAGCAATTACATTTTTGGGTTATTTAAAAAATAAATATAGAAATATATTTTTTTAATACTAAGCAATTTTATTTTATAATTATTTATATACTTTCAAATGGACCTTTTTAATCATTTTGATTTAATTTAATTTTAAAAAATGTTTTATAATATTTATTTTATAAAAGTAAATAGATTTACTCCGACTCCGACCAACTTACCGATATGTACCAACTTGTTAATCAATCCGATATATATATATATATATATATATGCAAATATTATTTCGTACGGAAAAACACTGTAAAAAGGTTTAAAGAGGGAAAAAACCCCTACCAAGAGAAGACGAAGGTAGGAGACACATAACCCAGAAACAGTGAGAGAGAGAGAGGGAGGGAGGGAGGGAACGAGATCGGACAAGGAAGTAACAGAGGCCAGAACTAAGCGACTCTCTGTTCTTCCACTTCAAACCTCGACGTCTAATTGAATTCGTCTCTAAACACTTTTGGAAATCTGAAGAGGTATGGAACTCTTTCTTGGGGCTTTTTTCTTTTGAAAACCTAGCTTGAATTATAGTTTCATTCGCTGTCAATGGTAGTGTGATTCTGTTGTTAGTGAATTACCCTTGGCTCTTTCCTGTGTTGTGATTCAGATTTCTCTGTGCCTATGGTTTTGTTCGGTAACATTTTGTTGATTTGAACACTTTATGTGCTTGAGCTCGTGTATAAGCATTCGACGTCATGAATATTAGATGTAGTGATGGAAATGTTGCTTCTGCTTCTAATTCTATGATTTTTCTTCCTTTACAACTCTACTTGGCAGTTCAAATTAATAATATCCTCATTATTGTGGGACAATGGACATGGATCGGTCTGAGTCAAGGCTTAAAGCTCATGAAAGAGATGATCGAGATGTCACTCCACTGAGGGAATACAAGGGGAGGGGAGATGAGGACTTGGAAGAGAATGGGGCGGATAGGTCAAGCAAAAATCGAAGTAAGGTTAGGAAGAAGGGTGGCAGAGGAGAAGAAAAGGATCATAGAAGTAAGGATCGTGATCAGTCAAAGAAAATTAAAGATGATGCTAAAGATTCTGAAAAAGATCGAGTTTCCAGCAGAGATAGAAGGAAGGAAGACATAGATGATCATGAAAAGGATAGGAGCAGGGAAGGTAAAGTGAAGGAGAAAGATGGTGAGAGAGAGAAATATAGGGAAAAAGAACATGAGAGGGAAAAGGAAAGAAAAGATCGAGGGAAGGAAAAGGAAAGGGAGAGGGAGAGGGAGAGAGAGGCTGAGAAGGATAGTGATCGTGGACAAGACAAGGAAAAGGGGAAGGAGAAGAATAGGGATAGGGACAGGGACAGGGCAAGGGAAAAGGAGAGGGAAAAGGAGAAGGATAAGCATAAAGATCGAGAGAAGGAAAACAATAAGGATACAGATAGGGAGAAGGGTAAAGAAAGAACTAGAGGGCAAGAAAAGGAAGGAGATCAGAGTAAGGAGAAGTCAAGAGAGAGAGATAGAACAAGCTCTAAAATCAACGAGGAAAACAATGATTTGATTAAGGATGGGAGAAGAGATTATAAGCGTAGAAGAGAATACGAGGATAACAGGGATGCAGATGTTACCAACCAAGAGAGGATGCCCCATCATACTAAAGGTGAAGAAAATTCCAAAGGGCCTTTAAGTGGAGCACAACCATCAGCATCTGAGTTGGCAGAGCGAATCCAAAAGTATGTAGACATTTATAACACTTCCTTAATGCCATATTGCAAAACCTCATTCTCTGTTGGTGAAAGAAATGTTCCAAGTGATTACACTATTAATTAGGATTTTCTTTTAGTTTTTAATTTATTCATGAAAATATTAGACTTTTATATGTATTCAGTATCTAATCGCACATGATTGTTTTTGAAATGCTACTTTGGCCTCTTAAGTGCAGTAGAGCCAGATATTTGCTTACTGAATTCCAATTCTTGTAGCATGAAGGACGACCGACTGAAAAGAAAAACTGAAAATGTACCTGACATTTTAGCATGGGTTGGTAGAAGTCGTAAGATTGAGGAAAAGAGAAATGCTGAAAAGGTGAAAGCCTTGCAGCTCTCGAAGATTTTTGAGGAACAGGTTAGTTTTATGCAAAAAGTATTTCCTTTACAGTACAAAGGGCATGCATGGAATAATAATTGACACTATTTTGGGGATTTTTTCAGGATAATATTGATCAGGGAGAAAGTGATGAGGAGGAGACAGCAAAGCATACTAACTGTATGGGTTCTTACTCTGAAAATTTGCATAATTTTAATTCTCAATTTTGTGTTTCATTTAATGTTAGCACAAGAAAATTAAATGATGAAGCTTTCCAAATTATGTGGAAAATCATTAATTGAGTTTTTCTTTTAGATATTTGAATCCCAAACAGATGTTAAAACTAGAGGACACCTTGGCAAGTGTACTTGTAACTAGTTTTTTTTCTCTCTCTCTCTTTCCTGTCAAAGTTTTTATTTGAAAGCTTAGGATTTGTGATATATATAATAATTTGAATTTAACTTCTATCTACTGTACTTGTCGACAGATGATCTTGCTGGTGTTAAAGTTCTTCATGGTCTGGACAAAGTAATGGAGGGTGGGGCAGTTGTTCTGACTCTCAAAGATCAGAACATACTAGTGGGTGGTGACATTAATGAAGGTAAAACACTTTGGTCTTATAAGTACTTTTCTAGACCTAGGTTTTTAGAGTGACTTGACATTTTTATGTAGCAGAGATTTTTGGTCTGGTGTTCAGATGTTGATATGCTTGAGAATATCGAAATTGGAGAACAAAAGCTGAGAGATGGGGCTTATAAGGCTGCAAAGAGGAAAACGGGGACCTATTCTGATAAGTAAGATAAACATTAATACATTGTCGTTAATCAATAGATTTTCTGAATGACATGCTATTAACACGTTGTGATTTTTTAGGTTTAATGATGAACCAGGAGGCGAGAAGAAAATGCTTCCACAGTATGATGATCCAGCTGTGGATGAGGTGGGTTCCTTATCTCTCTAGAAAACTTCTCAAGAAATTATGATATGTTACTGATATGTGTTTTTCTTTTAATATTTATTGAAGGGGATAACACTTGATGAAAGAGGACGCGTCAACATTGAAGCCGAGAAGAAGCTTGAAGAGGTAATCCATGCTTTTCCTTATCTCAATTTTCTTGACTTTATCTAAGAGCTTCAACTTTTTACTAACGATTGTCCCCCCTTCCCAGCTTCGTAGAAGGTTAAAGGGCGCTTCCACAGACACTAGCTTTCAGGACCTCAATTCATCTGGCAAAACGGCACAAGATTTTTATTCACAAGAGGAAATGCTTCAGTTTAAAAAGCCAAAGAAAAAGAAATCTCTGCGGAAGAAGGAGATGTTAGATATCAATGCCCTTGAAGCAGAGGCAGTCTCTGCAGGGTTGGGTGTTGGGGATCTTGGTTCTCGAAATGATTCAAGAAGGCAAGCACTTAAAGAGGAGAAAGAAAGGTCTGAGGCTGAGAAGAGAAATGATGCATACCAAGCAGCTTATAACAAAGCAGACGAGGCTTCTAAATCATTAAGACTAGAGCCTACTCTTTCTACCAAATTGGAGGAAAATGAAGATTCAATTATAGTGGATGATGATGAGGATCTGTTTAAATCCTTAGGAAGAGCAAGGAAATTAGCTCTTAAGAAGCAGGGAGAATCTGTTTCTGGCCCACAAGCAGTTGCACTCCTTGCTGCTGCTGCTGCAGCTACCAGTAATCAGAGTGCTGAGGATAAAAACACAACAACAGGAGAGTCACAAGAAAACAAGGTTGTCTTCACAGAGATGGAAGAGTTTGTTTGGGGTCTTCAACTTGATGAAGGTATTTTCTGTCTATCTCATCTGATGGAAAAGTGACATTTAAATCCCTAGCTAATTGGTGAACAAAAATCTCACATCTTTTTTTCTTTTTTTTTTCCCCCTAGAATCTCATAAGCCCAACGAGGAAGATGTCTTCATGAATGAGGATGATGAGCCAAACAATTCTATGGAAATTGGAGAACCTGAGGTTGGAGGATGGACTGAAGTTAAAGAGACTGTTGAAGAAGAAGAACCTATTGTTGGAGATGGGGAGGATATAGTTCCAGATGAAACTATCCATGAAGTTGCAGTCGGGAAGGGGCTATCCGGTGCACTAAAGCTGCTTAAAGATCGAGGCACACTCAAAGAAACTGTAGAGTGGGGTGGAAGAAACATGGATAAGAAAAAGAGCAAACTTGTTGGTATAATGGATAATGAAGATGGTCCAAAGGACTCAAAGGAGCCAAAGTCAAAGAATACCCGTGCATCCTCTCTCATTGATAACAAAAAGGAGATCCACATCGAGAGAACAGACGAATTCGGCCGAATTGTAAGGAATTCCACCTATCATATATTAACTGCACAATTTCTTACTCCGGGTCATCTTTTTTCTCATGTTTTCTTTTTTGTTCCTCTTCTCAACAGTTGACTCCAAAGGAAGCTTTTCGCCAAATTTCCCACAAGTTCCATGGAAAGGGGCCAGGTAAAATGAAACAAGAAAAGCGCATGAGACAGTACCAGGAGGAGTTAAAGTTGAAGCAGATGAAAAATTCCGACACACCGTCAATGTCTGTTGAACGGATGAGGGAGGCACAAGCTCAGTTAAAGACACCATATCTTGTTCTTAGTGGTCACGTTAAACCTGGGTATGTGCAATTTATTTTTCTAAATAACAAAAATTGAAATAGCAACTGTAATAATTTACGTAGCTAAACCTCTATTTCCCTCTTTCTGAACATGTGTCTCTGTTTGCAGTCAAACAAGTGATCCTAGAAGTGGTTTTGCAACGGTTGAGAAGGAGTTCCCTGGGGGCTTGACACCCATGCTTGGCGACAGAAAGGTCAAACCCTCGATCTATAATACAAGCCTCCGTTAATTTGTATGTTTATGAGTCTCTATGCGAAGATAAGTGACATTGTGATGTTTATGTTTCAGGTTGAGCATTTCTTGGGCATTAAGCGCAACGGCGAGCATTCAACTTCTGGAACACCCAAGGAAACTTCAAATTCAGGAACAGTATTTAAGAAGCCTAAAGCTTGATCGAATTTTTTTTCTTTCTTTTGTTGGATATAGCAAATGTCTGATTTGTGTTAGTGATTATAGATATAATGATGAGAAAAAAAACGGTAATTTTGCTTCTTTTCTTTAGATGCTTTTGGGAAGAAGGGAATTAAGCATTCAAAAAAAATTAGGAATTATAATTATTTATTTTGCCATCAACAGAATCTGTAAAAAAAAATTACTACGAAATCTGGAAGTCTTGTTATTACTTGGCTTCATATTTATACACAAGTCACAGAAAATTGATTAAAAATATGATACCTATTTATTATGAAAAGAAAAATGTAATCATTTCTATTTAAGTGAAATGACAACACTACCCCCTAACTATACCTTATCCTTCATCGATTATCATAGTCCCATACGGACCTCAACCTCACAAAACCCTTTCTACCCATTTTCCTCCGAGAGAAGAACTCCATCATGGCAACCCTTCATTTCATTCCATCATCTCCTTCTGTAACTCTACCAAAACGGAACCTCCCTATCACCAAGTTCCATTTTTCTTTCCACCTCAGACCCACATCAGCCAGCTGCTCACGGCAGCCCTTACTAGTCCGGTCATACAAGGTGGTTATTGAGCACGAGGGCCAGACCACCCAACTCGATGTCGAACCAGATGAGACCATTCTAGCCAAGGCATTGGACTCTGGTTTATTGGTTCCACATGACTGCAAGCTTGGAGTTTGCATGACTTGCCCAGCTCAGCTTATCAGCGGCTCTGTTGATCAGAGCGACGGCATGCTCAGTGATGATGTTGTGGAGCGAGGCTTTGTACTATTGTGCGCATCATATCCAAGGTCAGATTGTCATATTAAGACCATCCCTGAAGAGGAATTGCTGTCTATGCAACTAGCAACGGCTAATGACTGAATGTTGGTTTTTCCAAGTTTTTGTTCTGATGTTTCATAGACAGTTCTCTATTACAATTGATGATTATTTGCGGGTCCCCCTTTTCTAAGTTTTGTTTTAACTATTATTACTGCAGTTCGAAATTTTATTTGTGATCAAAATTTCTGTTTGCATAGTTCCATCGTACGGTGACCCAGAATCAGAAGAAAAGGAGACTAACAAACAAGCTCAAGTGCACAATTTCCCGACGAGATGCTACCTTAGTGATCGTAGCACACTCACTTGAGAGGGGAAATAGGGGAACCTATGATATCCTCTAAACTTAATAGAGTATGATCATACCATCTATCACAAAAAGGAGAAGGAATCTCCCATCAAACTGGATTAATCTCCCAACTACTTGGCGTGTTTTGAGTTCAGTATATACTGATCAGATCAGGTTGAAAAATACAAAATAAATTCTTATGTGAAACGTGATTAAAATAAAACAATCTATCTCAAACTTTATCTCACTTTCATACCATCAAGCTTGTATGAGATAGAGATTAATCGATCCATCATAAATATAATCTACCCAAGAATTTCTCAAAACACAAACTAACGCTCACCCATTTCTCTAATCAACTTGGAGAAAAACAGAAAAAAAGTTTACAGCAGGTTCACGGAACAAAGCAATTTCAAAAGCTTTCCGTTCATCCTACTCTCAGTGAGCCTAAAGATACTATTTTTTTGACAACTACATGTTGGTATAAGAATTCAGAAGTGCTCGAGACAAACAGGGTTAGTTTAATTAAGTCAAAAAAATTACTCTCTTATTATACTACGATGACCTACCTGGTATTACCTGTTCATCAATAAACTTACTATAAAGTTTTAAACCTTGTGTCACGCACGACCAATTTCAACAGCCCATTATGATATTCCATGAATCATGAATGCCATTTATATCAGTATGAACATCAAAGCAGCAGACATGGCTTTCAGCTCATGAATCAAAAACTGAAAACAATGTTAAAACACTAAACAGACAGCACCACCACGATAGAATTTCGGATTTGTCATGGGGAGAGGGGAGGATGCAGGAACTTATTTGGTTCTTTTCAGACTAGAAAGAATGTGAGTTCACCCAGAAGGTCAAAACACTACTTGTTGGTTGGTCTATATTCCCTCAGGCTCTCGATTGTAACTTTCTTCCTCATTTCAAAATCAACTTTGTCAAGATCAGCTGCCGTTCCAAGATAACCATAAAAAATCCTCTTTTTCTCACCAGTCTTCTCATCCACCTTGACAAGGTTAGGATTCTTCTCGTCATCCTTGCCAAGCACGATGGGCTGCATGTGGGCCCAAGCCATTCGTCCATGATTCTCTTTCTCAAAGAAATCTGCCATTCGCATGGCCTCATTGAGGCCCATCTGATCACCCGAGAATTTAATCAGGGTTATTCCTAAATGACCCTCTCTTCCGTACAATGACTTTGACTTCCCAGCCCCGAAACCAAGATCTGTGCAGCAAAGTTATTCAGAGATAACAACGCGAAAATCCATCGTGAAATCTTCTATCTTATTGCCTACTGACTAGAAGGTTCTAGTACAATAGTCTGTAACATTAAAGATGCACATGTATGTAGAAAGCTAATGATGATGCTGCTAATGATGATGACGATGTATGTAGAAAGCAGAATCAGTACCAGCTAGCATGTAAACTTCTACAAGGAAGAAACAGCGATTGAGGGGAAAAAAAGGACCATGATAATAACTAAAATTACCACATATGTAATGACTACTAGACAAACATGAGCTATGAAACCTAAACCAACAATAAGATAGGGAAAACAGCTGGTTAAAAGTTGCAACTGCGAATTTGTGCTCTGAAAAACCTTAACCAACCAGAAACAAATATAGGATGTAGAAAAAACTGTCATATGCAACTTAGAATAAGTGAAACCTGGTCCTAAAATCCCAAAAGAACCTAATTATGCAAACAGTGCAAGACTAATAAGTAATAAATTTACAGAAAAGAACAGACAGGACACGATTGGATGATAAGTAATAGCTAGGCAAAGCTATTATAGCAACTAACTATATGAGTGTAAACTTCTGTTAATTCTATTTCAGGCAAGGTCTGCTGGCAACGCAATCAATCATCTTGCTGAACCACACGAGCAAGATAAATGAAAGGCATTCACACCATCAAAATATAATATTAATAGATATTATAAAAACCTCCCTATTGATAGTACTACACAAGGAAGCAACGGAAAATAAACTCTTCTTCATATTGTCAGCACACTCCTTGATAGGATCACGGATCCTGAGTCACCTTAAAATTTAAAACTTAAGATCTATAACTAAAGACGGCGATGTCCCTAAAAAGTCCTAATTGCAAATCAACAGAATTTCTTTCTATTTCACGATTTTTTGGGTCAACTTTTTTCGTGATCTTTTGGGTCCTAAAATGGACTTTTTCTTGCTGTGAAGGGACATAACGTGGATCAACTCCAGATATAACCATTTCTTACCTTCTGAGACCCATTTACATGCCAGATACTTCATCCTAGGAATGTTATCGAGCCTCAACTTAAAGCAAGCAAACATTTGTAGCAGTTGGCAGCAACCATAATCGTTTCCTAATTCTCTCTAGCAAACCTATAGAAAGACTAAACCTAAAAGAGATCCTCCTAAAGGTGGCTAAGGTTTAGGGTGTTACAGTGAATTTATGAATAAGCACATCTAAGAGAAACTCTGAGTGCTAGAGTAAGATGCATGCATTACTATTTAATCACACTATATAGTTTTCAAAAAGAGATTCTCACATAGATAGCACAAAGAGTGACAAAAAAATAGAGGGAGCCACATAATACCTCTAATTTTACTATCCATCGCTTTGTTTCCCAAACCTTCCATTTTCCCTTCTTTGCCCTTTCCTGTAAGGGTGTTATGAATGATTACTAGAGGTGGCCACACAATCAAATCATCCCAGTTTGCTGCTGCTTCATTAGCAGATAACATCTGATATGCCTTTGAATTATCAGGTGGCTTTGAGTAGCTCCACCCCATTAAAACACAGAGAGCTTTATGTAAGCCTAAGTGATCCACAAGCAAGTCGGAACTATCTGGGTTGTATGTATGCATAATGAGACTGTGCATATCTGGAAAATTATTGGATGACCTGAAATTATGCATGGCAAGAACAAAGATGAATATATATCTAGGGATCCTCTATATCATCATCAGTCTATAAATTTGAACCAGAAGGGCGATGAAGGCAAAGCACAACCATTTAAAAAGTAACTCAGAAGGCACAAGCAGATAAGGAAGACATCACAGAGCAATAATGGAATATATATCCACAAAGGAAATATCTTTTGAATCTACAATTTGTAGGCTATCCCTATTTTCTTTGAGTTAGATGGAAGTCCCGAGAACTCCATTATCTTATGCCTCACATCAAACTCTCCCCTCGGAAAAGAAAAAAAAAAAGCTGGAGCAGAACATTTTTCATGTTGATTAACTTTTTTCTGTTTTCAGCAATTCGTAAGCCTGTGCCAACCACAGCCATAGATTATTAGAAGAACTGAATTGTAAGCCCCAACCAAAAGTGTAAGCATGAAGGTCGATTGACTTGAGCAGCCCGGTGAGGATTATGTCCAAAATAACAGGCCAAAATAATTTAAAATGCAATCACACAACCGAACCGACTGCATTGATTTTAATGTCAGTCATTAAAAAAATGATTTGAGAACCAATCATCTCAATAGTCATCCATTTCTAGTTGCCTAAATTATAGCTTTCAAGCTATTTAGATCCTGGAGAGATATATTAATATAAAACAAACAGAAACATCAACAATATTTAACAAAAAGCATGACTGTCAGTCATAAGAAAGAGACCAAAGAGGCAAAGACCTTGCACAGATCCTATGGGTGGAGAAAAACAGTGTCTTGAAAACAGCAAAGATTCCACAGAGTTCAGGTTACCTTGCACAGATCCTATGTTGCATGAGTGTATGAAAAATATGGCGTGATATCATTCTAGATTCCTCTTATGTCAAGTTTCAAGTGAAAAATGAAGTGTAAGATAACATAAATGATTCAAAAGTCATCCTTCTCTAATTTGTTTACTTTACAAGTAGATGACCTATTTACAGAAGCACATTCAATCAATCACTGGAACATTACTGGTAATAGCACTTTAGAAAAAGAAGCACACTGAATCACAAGTACTAACAAGATTGTATGGATAATCAAAATTCTAAGAATTCAGCTCAAACAAAGTATAAGAGATAAGAGATGGAAGATGGGTCATCCCAATGCCTTTACGATGAATCAGATTCATCCACCACGCATATGTACTTGATAGAAGGGTGAAAGAGAGAGAGAGAGAGAGTTTTCTGGGAGCATAGAACACCTGGATCTAGCATCCAGAAGCAATTCCCAATGCATCTACTGGTGCAATCTGATTTCCCCAAGGGAATAATGTATCAAAGATATAATTACAAAATCATTGAGAGCATCAGTAAGAAAAAAGATGGAAGTATCCATAAGAATATAAAAATGTATCAAGATTGCTTTGTTTCCCCAACAAAGACAATGAAAATTTACACTTCAACTAACACAACACACAAGTTTGACGCTCACACATTCTAACAACGAAAATTAACATTTTTGCATCACATAGCAAAACACATGCCACAAAATCACCTTGAGAAGCTCGAAGGTTCATAATTATTCAGTTCTCAACAAATTCACCACTAACCATAGGATAATATAAACCATATCACGTGAAGAAATGTTCTAGAATCTAGATGCCTTAGTGAGAACTAAGGAAGATATCTTCACAATTTCACAACTACTGGGATTCCCTACACCTACATGCTCTGACTACAGAGATTAGTACCCCGCTAGTTTCTTCGTTTCTTGCTTTATTTTAGGTTAATATAGACACAAGCACTAGATATACACTATGTAAGCCTATACCTAAATCGCAATACGTGGGAGAAGACAAGAACGGTCGCAAACCCGTAAACACTGATTTTAAGCAACTAAATGAAATCAGTGCACAGCTAAAAGCCAACCAAAAAGCATTGAGCCTAATGTGTTTATCAAACCTGCTACAGGCAACACAGTGAAGACGCCTGTGTTTTCCATCCTCCAAGTAACTCTTCCTCTGACCTGCATTCTCGTTAACTACTTTCACAAAATGAAGGAACGCCTTTTTCAGGGCATTCTGATCAACTTCTAAATGCTTTTGCGCTGCCACATTACTATCATCACAATCACCCCCTTGCCTAAAACCTAGATTCTGATCAAAACCCCCACCACCCATCCGCATAAACTTAGAAGCCCTAAGTTCATCGCTCCGACTATGTGGGCTACTGGTTCCCACCAAAAAACCACTCCTACGATCACCAGGCCCCCTTGGGAATCCATTAGGATTACTCTGTTGGAAAGACGGATAACTTTGCCTAGCAATTTTGTCTCTATCATCTCTCTCATCCTGCCCACCATACTTCCTCTTCATTGCTGACCCCTCTCCTGGCCCACCTCGCCCATCTAATCCTAAAGATTTCCAGTAATCGTGATTTCTTCCCCGACTAAACGGTTCGTTCCGAGTATCACCAAATCCATTCGGACTCATAGGACCAGCATGAGGAAAGAACCTATTATCAAACCCACCCAACTCGTGCCCTACTCCACCAGGACCAATCGGAGGGAATCTCCCTGCCGGATCCAATTGCCTCGGAATCGGAGGAAAATCTTGGTAATCAGGCGGGAGAGCGAAGTACGAGCGTACACTACCATCTGCGAGGAAAATAGTGCGACGCTCAAGCATGTGAAATCCATAAGCTGGTGGAGGAGGTGGGCCCAGGGCGGCAGCGGGGTCTGTGAAGGGAAAGGGAGCTCGAGGGGAGGGATCTGCGGTAGGTACCGAGGGAGGAGGGATCTGGTCCGCGGTAGCGGAGGGGTGCTTGGAGTTGGAGGGGCTGGGAGAAGGGCCCGACCTGGTGGAGGGCTTGGGAGATGGATTGGATGATGATTTTGAGGTTTTGGGGTCGCCGGACTTGGAGTCTTTGGGGGGATTTTTTCCTGATTCCCACCGGGGTTTTCGATGCTGGGAGGAGGCGGCGGAAGAAGAAAGTTTGGGCGAGTAGCCCTTCGGATGGTTGTCTCCGGCCATGGTTTCGCGGGAATCTGGGTCGAGACTTTCAGTTTCAGACTGCAGGTTTTCGTGTGCTTTTATTTATTTATTTATTTGTTTTTTATTATTATTATTATTATTATTATTATTTTGGAGGGGAATAAGAGTGGCGCGTTTTTCTGACGTCGAATGAGCCTACGGCTAAAAAAAGTCGGTAAATGCATGTGACATGTCATGGACAGTCTAATAATGGGCTTTAAGCCCAACAAAAAAGCCCATACAAGCAAAACATTGATCGAGCAACAAGAACAAGTTCATAGATTTTATGATTTAGATTGGGCCACATAATTATTTCATTCCTATTTAACAAAATCAAGAATCTATTATAATTTAAATTTAAATTAAATATTCATTATAATTACTATATTTTAAATATTCATTGCAATTTATACTAAATTTTGAAAGTTTATCGACAATTTTCCAGGGAAAATAAAAAAAGAAAACAGTAACCGATATGCATTACATAACAATTGGTTATTCTGTGAAAAAAATCATGACTTATTCTTGGTGAACATGAGACATAATTTCTCATTAATCACATTAATTTAATACCAATGCCAATGATCGGATAAAGATCCAAGAGAAATGGATTATAATAGCAAAATCCAGTAAGTTGCACCTTCATTTAATGTAATACATCAAACAAAATCCAATCCAAACTTAAATTATGTAGATACCAAACATACAGGGGCATAATCTCAGAAGATAGAAAATGTAAACAAAATTTGTGCAAGGAACAGGACATCCTGAAGAAGGGGGAATAAACCTTCAACGTTTTTTGGAGACACCAACAGTCTTTCCCCGGCGACCAGTAGTCTTGGTGTGCTGTCCACGTACTCGTAGACCCCAGTAGTGTCGCAGACCCCGGTGATTTCTGCAATCACAAAAAGATACGATTTGTATGGTATAACAAAATATTCCAAGTAAGGATATGAAACTTGTGAAAAAGTTTTAGAAGCAAGAAAAACCATGTTATTTGCATCAAGCTTGAAATTTGATTCTAACAGAAATCATCCCTACTTCTTAGACTGAGATTCGGTGCTTATCATGTCAGACAAGGATAATGCATAACAGGTCCAAAGGAAAAAAGAAGAGGTACTAGCTGCTACTCATAGTCCTTCACTCGTAGTCATCAATGATTTCTACATGTTATTTCTGTATGCAAATTGCTGGTGGAAATTTCACATACAATAACATGATAAATCTTCTGAGATTTTTTCTTAGGCAGAGGCAGGGAAATATGAAAATCTAAAAGAGATACACGCCATGGAACAGAATGAAAATTGTATAATATAGCTCCAATGTCAACTCAACTTCATAAATCGAGTTCACAGCATGTCTAAAAAGTGGAAATTTGGAAGACTAATCATAGAGGGGAAAACAGAGGCAAAAGAACAATACATATAGCTCTTAAAATTCTCAAAAAGTATATGCCTTCATACCTGATCTTCTTCAAGCGCTCGAGATCATCACGTAATTTCATGTCCAAAGCATTAGAGACAATCTGGGAGTATCTACCATCCTTGTAGTCTTTTTGCCTGTTCAAGAACCAGTCAGGGATCTTGAACTGGCGAGGATTTGCCACTATCCCCATCAAAGTTTCAAGCTCAGCTGCAGAAATTTCTCCAGCCCTACATTGATAAACATGAACGAAGAGAAATTTGAATCAACAGTAACAGAATCCCTTAGTCATTACTATCGTGTAGCATCTGGATAACATGATTTCTCAATTGTTACAAAATGCCTGAATCGAAAGCGAGAGAGAGAGAGAGAGACCGTTTGTTCGTATCGACGTCAGCTTTCTTGCAGACGATGTTGGCTAGGCGGCGACCAATACCTTTAATGGAGGTGAGGGCGAACACTATCTTCTGCTTGCCATCGACGTTCGTGTTCAGCACACGAAGAATGTGCTGAAAATCCTCGTTCGCTACCAGAGACTGCAACAAAGAGAAGGGAAAAAGGAAACGCCATAAAAAAATGATGATTCAATTGTCGAATCAACCAGTAAACGAGTAAGTAAATCGAAAGCAAGGAAAACTCACCATATTCTTAGGGCTATATCCGCGTCTCTCAGAGCAGAAGATGAGGAGGCGAGGAGAGTATGGGGTGGGAAGAGAGAGAGAAAGACTACTGGCGAAACCCTAGCAGATCAGTTATCAGTTACGCGCTCTGCTAATTTTGAATTTGGAGAACTTTAGGGGTTGATATGTAAATAACTCATAAACTCAGGGCAATTATACCCTTTTATTTCTTTCGTTGGGCCAAGTTGGATAGGAGATTTAGAAACTCGGGGCCTCAGACGGGGTCAGTTGGGTGGAACTGGTTGAGAAGCTACGGCGGAGATTGAGAGGAAAGTGAGTAACCAAGGTAAGCAAATTTCCAGATTTTGAATGCGAATGCTGTGTGAGAGAGTGGATTTTATGATTCAAGAGATTACTGCTCTGTCTTGTAGAAAATGAAGAGCATTTAGATACTAGAACTTTGACTGAAGTTGATAGATGATGATGGCTGCTTTTCTTGAAGCAAAACTATCTCTCATGCCCGGATTAGTATCCGTAACAATGGAGAAAATCTTGAAACCTAACAATGATGACTGTAAGTACAAGTGTGTATGAATTTATTACAAGTTTTGCTTTTCTTACATCTTCTATAGTTGCTAAAAACCCCAGGTTCCAGATTGTGCTACCATTTAGAGAATCTCTAACTCGCCGAAATGTTTTAGTACATGCCGCCTTTCCATTAGTTTCCTTTCTTACATTCAACTATGGTTTAACTCCGTCACTGGCTCGGGCCGAAGACAAGTCGAATGTCGGAGAGGAAGAGGAAGAGGAAGGAGTTATTGGTACCATGAAATCATTGTTGGACCCGAATGAGAAAACCAAGGCAGGGAAAATATTGCCAAAAGCTTTCTTAAAGTCTGCAAGAGAGGTTGTGAGAACATTGAGAGAGTCGTTGAAGGAAGATCCCAAGGATGGCGCCAAATTTAGACGAACGGCAGATTCGGCGAAGGAATCCATTAGAGATTATTTGAGTAACTGGAGAGGACAAAAGGAGGTTGTTCAAGAGGCAAGTTTATGTTCATGAACAGAATTGTGATTTTGTTTAGTTTCTGATAGTTACTTGTGCTAACTAAAATCCACCTTACAGGAATCATATGTTGTGCTAGAGAAAGCGATTAGATCATTGGCTGGTTTTTACTCAAGAGCGGGCCCATCTGCCTCACTGCCTGAAGAGATTAAATCTGAGATTTTGAATGATCTGAGTATGGCTGAAGAGTTTCTCTGAAAAGGAAGATGATGTATCGACTGTTAGTTGATGCACAGATGAGTTTGAATCCATAGATGACAACAAATCTACAACGGTCGAGACTTTGAACGTAAAATGGATTTTCTGCTCATATATCTTTTTAAAATATTTAAAACGGAATAAAAGTCGAATTTTAAACCGATATGCTGATGTGGTGGTTTGGGTCGGACCAGGTAAACACGTCATTTCTGAAAACTTTGTGAATAAATTCTTTCTAAGCTAAGGATTTAGAGCTACAAACTAGTTTGCCCTTATTTTTTCCATCAAGGATAAGAGATGAGCCTATTTGAATATGATAAGTATGCGATGGAATTACCAACTTCAAATATCTATAGCATCAACTGGAAGGGAAGTAGCTCTGTGAAGAGAATTTGATTGTGGAAGCAAAGCTCCGGCGTAGAAACTCTTGGCAGTGAACATCTGCTCCGGGCTGAAGACTCACCAATTGTCTCTAATGTATGAACAGGAGTTTGCCAAGTGAAATTCAGGGGAGGTTTATTGTTTCCTTTCTTTGTAAACTTATGCTCTGAACTTTGACATAAGCTCAAAGATTTGAATTTAACTCCTAACTGCTGGTCCTTAGTCTCCCTCAACTGCATATGAAACTTTGCTCTGAGCCATCTGAGTTCCTGCTGAATTTCATTTTCAGAGTCGTCCGAGAAGGCATAGGCAGCTGAAGCATTAGATTGGACCGAATCTCTAGTCGTAACTTCTTCATTGTTCTGCTCCATCAAGTTTTCATGTGATTCATTGTGATTGATAGCTCCAATTAAATTTCTTGAGCTTATTTCTGGATCATCAAATTGTTACGTGATTTCTTCGAAAAGACCATGGATAGATGCAGCAGCACATCCTTGATTACTGCATTGACTCGGATCATTGGGGCGAAACACATTCAGGTGACGATCTATAAGAAGCACACTTGCGACAGAAACTTGAATCAGCACGATGTGGGCCTTCCTCCACACCTATTTGACTCTTCCATTCTCGCACGATTTCACTGTCTATAATATCCGCTATTTTTGTCACTTCTTGATCAGTAATGTCAAGCTCGGAAACCATTTCATTTGCAACACTCAATGCAGTATCTATCTCTAAATCAAAAGGGAAATAGATATTTCGAATCCAACCTACACAGATAAACGCTGCTAAGTTTCGTAACTTACCAACAAATTGAAAAGGCAGAAAATAGTATAGATCAAAACTCTTACCTTCTTGATCAGCAATTCTGAGCCTAAAGAATATACCATCTGATTCACCTCTCTTGCCTTTGATTGAAATGTCAACGTCTGTGAAATGCTCATCCCCTTGACAGGAGAGGAGATTGAATTCACTTGCTTCTGTTTCGGGTTTGTAATTTATTGGCCTTAGAAAGGATCCATAATAGTCAACTTGGAGAAATGGGTCTTGTAGTAGTTCACTAGCCGGGAGCCTATGCGACATAGTCGCTAAGCATTTCTCGACAAATTGACGAACTTCCGGATCTTCAACTTTGTAGAGAGCTTCTGGTTTTTTTCCCTGTAAGAAAAAAAAATGTTAATTCCCCATTTAATCAAAGGCCAGACGAAAAACAGTAGTAAATGAAGAGAAGTAAACTATTGAAAGCTTTTAGTTCATACAGACATCACTTTCTTGTAAATCTGAGCAGGGTGGAGGCATTCACTATATCGGTATTCGAAAGTAACCATCTCCAATATACACATCCCGAATGACTATGTATCTACCAACTCATCATATTCCTCTTCATAAATTTCCGGGGCCATAAATTCAGGTGTTCCTGAGTGAAGAATTGCAGCGAGGCCGAGATCACCGATTTTCACTTCTCCCTGGTTTCCATTCACAAAAATATTGTCACATTTATGGTCTCTGTGAATAACAGGGGGATCACGGCTATGAGGATAAAGAAGCCCTCTCAGAATCTGCCTGCAGCAATGCTTCACAGCTCTGATGTTAACTCTCTTGCGTCTTAACCTATACCTGCCCCCACAAAAATGAAAGAAAAACGAATGAAAAAAAATGAAAGAAATTCAATACTGATGGAAATAAGAAGGAACTTACTGTCTGAGAGAGCCAGAGTTGAACATCTCTGTAATGAAGTTGATGTTCCTGTTAGAAATGTCAACCCAAGAAGCATAGAGCTTCATGATGTTGTTATGTTTCGATGTTTTGAGCAGATGAATTTCAGAGTAAAGTCTCTGTAGATCTTCAGGTGTTCGAAGAAAGTCATTCAGCTTCACCTGATTCCATGCCACTTCTATCCCTTCATACTCATCAAACCCTCTATACCTGCATTAACCCAATTGCCCGATGAAGATGATAAAAATCAAAACTTTAATCAAAACATGAAACACCCATTTCCACAAACAATCAGAAAACAACCCGAGCTTCGTACATACATTAACTTTGAAGCTCCTTTTTCCCAGAATTTCATTGTACTGCCAGAGAAAAGGCAAAAGAAGCTTAGAAATTCATAAAGAGAAGAGAAAGAGGGAAAGGAAATAGAACAGAAAGGAGCCAAGCTTTTACTCTTCCATATCTCCCTGTAGGATCAACCTTCAACATATTGTCTGGAATCCATATCAGTGCTTGTATTTACAACACCATTCATTAACAAAACTTCAGGAAAAAAAGAAAAGAAAAAGGATATCATAAAGGTTAGAGAGTCACACCGTTCGAACGACAGCATATTATAAGAATCTTATAATTTATAAGTCTTATTCTCGTACTCTAATATTACCACAAGACTACCTTAATTTAATAAAATTAAATATATGTAAAATAATTTTATTTATTAAATTATAAATTAGTGTCTTAAAAAAAAAAAAACGTGGCAAATGCCAAAAATCAAGTGCCCAACCAAACAATTATATTTAAAAAGCATCTTACGATCTCAATGGTCCACGTAACCAAAAAGTCATACTTCAATCGACCAGAAAGCATCAATCTTTAATCTTATACCACCAGAACTGGAAACTTATTTCTTCTCTGCGTGAGTTCGTCACTGTGAGAGAGCGAAGATGGCACCTGACAGTCTGACCACCGGTCACAAACCGACGATCATGGTCACCAACGACGACGGGATCGACGCTCCGGGACTCCGAGCTTTGGTCGCAGTTCTCGTCTCCACTAACCTATACAATGTTCAAGTCTGCGCTCCGGATTCGTACGAATTTCTCCTTTTATCCGCCTTCTTCTGAATTTTCTATTTTAATACTCTAGGGCTCTGACTGGTTGGTAAAGATTCATGGGCTTCTTGTGAATGATTTTTTGTTCATCCATCCGAGAATGATTTCCTTTCAGAGCTTAAAATTCTGATTCTTGTTCTCATAATTTACCTACCCGCATGTAGATACAATATGAGCAATATACTGTGTTTTCTGTAATTCTTTCTGTTATGCTTTCATCTTATGTTCTTAATATCTGCGACTTCATGAATCAATATTGTTGATTCCATATAGTGGATATCATTTTTTAACTAAATAGTTACATGTTTATGCTGATCTTGCAATATTGCAGGGAAAAATCAGCTGTGAGTCATTGTATTACTTGGCGTCACCCTCTCACCGTTAAAAGAGTTGATATTGATGGAGCCTCTGCTTTTGGTGTTTCTGGTATCCTGTGTTCTTTTTCTTTTCTTTGCAAGTCTCTAATCTGGCTTTTGGTTTCTGAGCAAAAGTTTTTACCATGCCTTGCTTCAGTTATAACCTTTTATAGTTAGAGGTTTGATCGCCTAAGCAAATAGGCGCAACGCATAAGTAAGACTCTAAGATTCTACTTTGGCATAATTTTTAGGTACTCCGGCGGATTGTTCTTCTTTGGGAGTCTCCAAATCGCTCTTTCCTTCAATTGCTGATTTGGTAGCTGTCTAACCTTTTGTGTATACTTATGGCCCTGTTATTAGTCACTGGCTTCTAAATTATCGCCCGGCTTACCTTCCCTTTTACACAGAAGTTATGCAATGAGGCCTTTTTTATAACACTTAAATTTCACTTAAACAATGGCTTTTATGAACATGAATCTTTGGAGTTACTTGCAGCTTCTAGTTACAAATGCAATGTATTTTGAATGCAGGTACTCAGTGGGATAAACATGGGTAGCAATTGCGGTTATCACATGTAAGTAAAAAACCGAAACTATCCTCAACTCTGAACGGAGTCTTAACTCCAAATCTACTTGGGTGAGAAGTTATTTAATTTTCATACAGTGTATACTCTGGCACAGTGGCTGGTGCTCGAGAAGCATTTTTTAATGGCGTACCTTCAATTTCCATGTCGTATGACTGGTATGTAGTTGTGGTTATATCGTTTCCTTGTTCAGTTTATATATTACCCTTCAGGTAAACTGTTGATTCATGGAATGTTTCTGATCACTATTTTTGTTTTATTTCAGGGTTGCAGGCAAGAGCAACTTGCATGACTACACACTTGCTGCCGAGGCTTGCTTACCTATAATAAGTGGAGCACTGGATCAGATTAGGAACGGGACTTTTCCCCAAAGTTGTTTCCTGAATGTAGATATCCCTGCTAATGTTAGGAATCATAAGGTAAATTACTAATTGTCTTTGTACATTTTCAACATACATTCACTAGAATAGCGGCATCTAGTATTCTAATAAAAGTACTGTTTACACTGATGTTCTCATTTCCTTTTGTTTGGATGGTAACTTTGTCCCTCCAAAAGGGGTATAAGTTAACTAGGCAGGGTAAAAGTATATTCAGTATGGGGTGGAAACAAGTTGTTTCTGAAGCGCAAGGAGGTCAAATGTTATCAACGATGACAATGGCGACAGATTCAGCGGCATCAACAGAAACTGATACATCAAATATACCCATTGAAAATCTTTTGTTCAAGAGAGAAGCAAGTCTCCTTCTATATTACTCTCTTTACATGATAATTATGGTCTCCTTTTATTTGTTTGATAAATTTTGCACATCAAATTATCAATCCATGCAGGTAAAAGGTTCCCCAGTTGATGAGAAAGATACAGATTACCATTATCTTCAGGAAGGATATGTATGTATCTTTTATTAATCAAATAAAATGTATCTGTATATATTGGACAGAGTTCTGAGTTACTATGGTGTTGTTTCAGATTACAGTCACTCCTCTTGGTGCCCTCTCTCGGGCAGAGAACGACTCCCAAGCCTTCTTTGAAGCTTGGTTGCCCGGTGTAGTTGATCGCACCTCTTCATCAGCCTTGTAATTCTTAAAGGCTCGTATCCTCTTCATATTAAAAGCAGTATGAACTTCTTGAAGGCCTCATATAATTCTCATTAATTTAGCATTGCAGAAATATCGAATTCTTCTTTAAGGAATTCGATTCCTTCTTACTCAGTAGTTATGGTCTTCCTGCCATCTGATCCAAAGGCAGTAATTATACATTTTCTAATTTGAAACTCTTCAAGATACTATTTGATATGAAAAACCGCTAGCCCTCAACGTAAATTGTTACCTGTTGATCAGCTTTGATTAATATGGGTTTCTGAAGTTTCATCTGTTTATGTAGTGAAAATAAAGAACCTTGTAAGTTGTTCCATCTTCTCCATTGTGTTCTCATGTCAGTATCAGGAAACCTTCTGATCAAGGTCTGAATGAAGATGCGAACCGACCTCTCAGCTTTCGAAAATAGACAAAGCGCCAATAGTAGGCTATGGTATAATAATATATTGGATTTGCTAGTACTTTTTTTCTCTACTTTGAAGGAAACGGGAAGATGCTATGTATAAGTTTAGAGATTAGACGTGATTATTATATCACCAAATGCAGCTTATTATTAAAAAAAAAAACCTATTTAAGAAGATGAACACGCAAAACCTTCTCAGAGGAGGTGAAAACAGCACATAAATATGTTATATATATACATGTAATGACCGTAACTCTCTCTGTAACTAGAAGAGACCTCTCACTGTTTTGATGGCAGATTAGGGGATTGTGATTCCACTAATATTGACCAAAGGACCTGCACATCTTCATAGGGGCAAGACTTGACATCCTCGTACAGAATGTATATCCCTCTTCCTATAAAAAAAATCCCCCCCCCCCCCCCCAAAAAAATACAAGTTAGATGGTCATTGAAAGATGTAATAGAAAATGCAGGTCACGAGAAAGAAATGGATGAAAGGACGAACTTTTCGGCGCGGAATGGAGGTGGAACCACATCTTCTTCAATGGAGAGAAGAGGGATTGCAGCCACCCCATTTAGAGAGAGTGAGGGTGTGGCTCATGCAAATGGGGAGAGAGCCAAGTAAAAAAGGGAAATGAAAACACCCTGTTTTGCTTAGAGAAGGATGAAGTGAAGTGCTTTATCATCACCATTTCCTTTTTTTTTTCTTATTCTAGACATTCTTTCCATGTGCCTTGTAGACCAATCAATCATGCATTGCACATTTTGGTCTTTTGGTTACAATGTCTTTTTTCTTCTAGCAGAAGAAGCCATCCCACCAATCACCAGTTCTCACGCTTCCGTGAACTCCAATCAACTTCTCACTATTGACCCATTTTCACTAATAAAACACACTTTCATATTGCGTTTTAAGGCAAACCCAGAAAAGTTCCCTCGACTGTGGAGTCTCATACAAGGATATGCAGAAGTATTCTGGTTCGGTAATATGCCCACCTGTCCCTTGCTTTCACTTTTAGGGTGCCTTAGAAGTTAGAAGCGTGTCTTTCCTTCATTCGACCTTTTATTTTAGCTTAGCACGTGAGATGAGCTTTGTATCCATGACATGCGCTCCTATGAGCATGTGTTTCCCTCCCGTTCATGGCTTGATCGAGAGTAAGGATTCCACGTAAGCAGGATTCATTGTCGGCAAAAATGAGCTCGTGTGAAAAAAAAAAAAAAAAATTATATATTTATGTGAATTATTCTCAATTATTAGTGGTATGATAGACGGTCAAATTTCTCATTAAATAAGGTCGATATGAAATTCTATAAACACTGAAGTTTTACTCATTATCAGATTTCTCACATCGATGCACATGAAATATCAAAATTTATTGATAGATACGGTCGATATGTGGGCTCCCACTCAATCGTGTGGGCTCGGAATCCTTCCTTACTCTTGAACGATATGTCGTCGATTGACATCCAACTATAGTCGGTCATGTCATTTGATGTGAATGATCATTAACGACAATCCAAATTAATTCGTCAGTACCGTGACAGCATGTATCAAGGCAACAAGCCAAGAACTAAGCTTTTGTGGATTGCTGGACTTGACTCTTGATCGGAAAAAGCGGACATCCAGAAGGCAGAAACTACAAAGCAAGAATGTAACGTAAAATCATAAAACTATAGGTTGAATCTTGAAAAAAAACTCATAGAAATCGTTTGCGTATGAAATTAATAGAGATACTAATTGAATATTAATGATCATGCATATTCTATAAAAAAAAAAACTTTAGGTAAAACCAATGCTTGAAGGTCCTATTTAACATGTGGATTCTAAAGAAGTCCATTCATTACACATGAGTTCATCAACATGTTGGTGAAGACTTTTCATGGGCTACCTTGTGTATCTATGTATAGACCAAGGGCAAAAATTCATGTGACAACATTACATTAGCTAAGACCAATGTATCAAGGGACTATTTAACATGTGGATTCTTAAGATTTTTTCACGGGCTAGCTTGTATATGTACTGTAGTAATAACGTGATCAAATAAATTTAAATTTAAACAAAATAATATGATTTTTATAATTATTTATATTACTTTAATCTAAAGTTTACGTTACATTCAAATATTACTTTACTATATTCAACTATTAGATATTGATCTTAAAGTATTGATGAAATTAATAGTAATCTTAATTAACTCTAAAACCCTTCTAATAGATATTGAGCCAAAATTTGATGTTACTGTTTTGGTACAGCCTAGAATGTGTTAGAAGACAACATAATATAATTAATATTATGAAAATGTTAATCGAAAAAGCTGACATGGAAGTAAGTACTCGATCGTCTTTTGGAAAAAGCAGAGGTAGTAGAAGGTTAGCCAAAAGTGGTAGGGATCGGAGAACAGGAATCATGCATCATTCATCACTGGATAGGGCCCATTACACAAATTGGGCCCTCACTCCCGACCACCGTAATCGAGTCCATGAGTTGTGTGGATCAACCTTTTTTTTTTTTTTAACTTTTTAATTATAATTTTATGAAGTCTGTCTCTCTTTTTATTTTCCAACGGTTACCCAGTTTAGAAAGAAAATTATTTATTTATTTATTTATTTATTTATTTATTTATAATTATAATAAATTAAAACTATTAAAAAAATTAGAATGATTAAAAAGGGTGAAATATGATTTTGAAATTTAAGGGGGAGATATATGATGATGATGATGATGATTGAAAGGAGGGTGATAATAGTGTTTGGGTTAAGATTGGCCAGTTGTGGGGGGGGGGGGGGGGACTAAATTTGGGAGGGAGAGTGACCCCTTTTTTTTTTTTGTGTGTTCAAATTTTGAAAATAAAACATAATATAATTACTATTTGCATCCTTAAGTTTAATGAATGAGAGTGGGTCCAGAGTTGGTGAGATTGATTTACCTTTTTATTAAAATTATTATTAAAATTATACGACATTTTGGCCACGTGGGAATGATTCCGTGGGGCCGGGAGCAACACCACCACCACATCATCGACATCATCATCGTATCATCCATGCATGCATATACACCTTCAAATTAAAACACACTGATTCTGATTCTGATTCGCCTACTCACCTTTTTTTTTCTTTTTCTCTTTTGTGTGGGTAGTAAAATCACATCTTTAATTATAAAAGTAAATTAGTAAAATAGGATCGTAGGTGTGAAGCAGAGAATCTCTACCGTACTTGAATGGAGACAAATGAAATAAATTATTCAGCTTAATTTGTAGTATTTATTATTATTATTATTATTATTATTATTATTAGCAGCTTCACATCTCAAGGCTGAAGCAGTCTCCTTTGGGAAACTCCAACTCCACCGCCCCCTTTCCTTCTTCTAGTTAAAAGCCCAAAGCCCACTTTCTTTCCTTACAACTCATATCTTATTACAAGTTTTTTTTTTTTTTTTATATATATATTTTAATTATGTACTTTGACTTTTTTGTTTCAAATTTTGAGCTTTATTTTTGTTTGAATAATAATAATAATAATAAAAGATACGACACGTGGAGAATTCCTAATAGAGAGACACGAAAAGGTCTTCGCCGTAACAACAACGGAACTTGGAGGAGGAGGACGAGACATGGTTATACAATGTTAAGAGAGAATGGACGACAGTGTTTTTGACTTATCCGATAATGTGTATGCTTCGTGTTCGTGTTTGTGTTCATTCTTTATTTACCTACTTAAATATTATTTATTGATTTATTATATATATATATATATATATATACATAACAAACAAAGTGTGTAACATCTTTGCCTTATACGCCTAAAGTTGATGGTCAGTGTCACGGGTCGGAGTTGTCTTCTAGCTGGGCCCACCGGCCCATAAATATCATCACGCTGATTACTTAGTAGTGCACATAGCCATGATTATCCAGAGACCAGAAGTAAACTACTGTGTAGTTTGGGATACAATTACGGGAGATGCCGCTGCAGCCAACACTCCATTTGATCAACTGGCAGGTCTGTCCGTACCGATGATCGATATTGACCATAACCCTCACCTGGGACTAGCTGGGCTAGAGTAGGATTGCTCGCAGGAGATATGGTGTGGGCAGCCCAAAACGCTTCTGTGAAATAAATTAAATGCATGCGTTTATTATAAATAGTTAATTTATTTGGTTTTTCCATGAATCTAATTAAATGGATTACATCCTTCACGGAGAACAAAGTCCGATCGACAAATCAAAGCCAATCAATTCAGTTCTTGAATCTAAAAAAATATATATATATACTTGAACTAAAGATCTACCTCCAACTAAGATCTCCTCCTGGGAGAGGAGGTTTAGTTTCACAACCAGAGCTCCTCCACGGAGGAGGTGTGAAACTAGTCCTCCTCTGTGGAGGAGATGGTTTCATGACCAGATCTCCTCCATGGAAGAGATATGGTTTCACTACTAGACCTCCTCCATGCAGGTGGTTTGAGGTCCGGTTTGAAATTTTTTTTTGTTAAATTAGATTGATTGGATCCGATTCATAAAAAAGAATAATTGAATCGATTGGATTTACTTCTTCATAAAGGATATCATCAATTTAATTGAATCTCTCAAGAAATTAAATAATCCAATTTAGATATTTTATTAAAAAATTGGATCGCTTCGATCAATTTCTCATAAAATAATCGAACTTTTTTTATCCGATTTTTATGACGAAATTTTTTTTTATGCTAAACTTTTTAATTTTTGTAAAAATGGGAAATAAATATTTGGATTAAAAAAATATGAGAGAAATATTAAAAAAATAAAATATTAAAGATTAAAAAATATAAAAAAAATAATTATTAAATATTAATAATCTGAATTTTCTTTATAAGGAGTAAAATTTTTTATTTAAATTATATAAAAATTTAAAAATTAATTATAAATTAAAAATAGCTAAATTCATAGAATTTAAACTACCCGGATTAAAAGTGTGATTAACCCGCATCAGGGGACCAAAGGAATAGAGGGCTAAATTGGGAAAATAAGGAGTAATAATAATCACTAGCATTTAACACCCGGTGGTGGCCGCCTGCAGTCGCTGGAGACCGGAGTGGAACGTTTTCCCTTACGAATCGCTGTCTGAAATATTTTCTTTCGCCAAAAATAAAAATAAAAATAATTAATAAATTAATTCTTTTTTTATTTGACCAAAAGGCCAAAAGTAAAGCCCCGCCCGTTACCGTTACTTCTGTACTTATAAAGGGGATATTTGCTTAAGTTGAATATGTTGTGTTCATAATGCTCATGCTCCACACGGCGTTATCTTCCCGTTCTATAAATATAGAGTTGAAAGTCAGTCGCTTCATTATTTATTCAGGCTAGAGCTTCTACTGTCCCTGTCTCTCTCTCTCTCTTCTTTCTCTCTAGTCTCTTTCTTCTAACCAACCATCTCTGCTAGTTGAGTTCAAAATGGTTGCGTGAAGCAGAAGCTTGGAATAAAATCAGTGAGCGTGTTTTTTTCTTGAAACCTCGGAGATCGATCTAGTTTGTTTAATATTTGTCGGAAATGGGGAAGAAAGATCAGAAAGAGAATGGTAGGGCTGAAGCTGTTCTAGACCTTCTTCGAAAACAGTCCTTACTTTCACTCAAACAGGTAGAGTTTCTTTGCCTAGTTGAATACCAAGAATCATTCTCCCATTTTTTACTTTGTTATAAGATGTCTTTGTTTTTGTTTTTTGTTTTTGGCAGGAGAAGTTCTGTAGCAGAGCTTGCGTGGAGAGGTTTCTGAAGGCTAAAGGAGATAACGTGAAGAAGGCGGCCAAGCATTTGAGAGCTTGTCTTTCATGGAGAGAGACCGTTGGAACTGGTATCTGCCATTTCCTTCATCCTCATCTCCTTCTTCTTCCCGAAAAAAGCTTTATTCTGTAGTTTTATATTTTCTGGATCACTTCCTTTAATGCGTTTTCTTTTTGTTTCTCTTGCCACAGAATCTTTTCCCTTATATATATATATATATGTGTTGAATTCTCTAATCTATAAAGTGATCTCCTTGTAATGATTAAAGCCACTTCCTTCCTTAATAGAACCAATAAAGATTTAAAGTAGTTTATTTTGTATATTCTCTCTACTTTTACGTATTTATTTTATTATTTTATGAATATTGCAGGGAATTTGATAGCAGATGAGTTTTCAGCTGAGCTAGCCGACGGCGTTGCTTACATGGCCGGTCAAGATGACGAATCCAGGCCTGTTCTTGTATGTATACAACATATTCTTACCCTAGATCTCTTTTAAATATCTTGTTTCTCATTGAAAGCATAGATGATAGATATGATCGTGACGAAAAACTTACACTCTTGTCACAGATTTTAAGGATTAAGCAGGATTACCAGAAGATTCATTCCCAGAAACTGTGAGTATTAAATTAAGACGTGATTATGCATTTTTAATCTCTTCATTAATTAATAATATATATATATATATATTTTTTTTTTTTTTTTTCCTGAAACAATGGTTTGTTTTTGTTTTCATAAGGTTTACTCGTTTACTGGTATTTACACTAGAAGTAGCCGTTGCAACCATGCCAAAGAACGTCAACCAATTTGTCATCTTATTCGATGCAAGTAAGTCCAGTGTATGAAACAATTTTCTCAATAATTTTCAAATCATTTAAAAAAAAAAAAAATGAAAAACAGAAGTTACAGTCTTACGTAACACGGACAATGAAGAAAGTAAAACAACCTAATTAATAATGAAAACAAAAAAGCAGGGACATAGCTGCCGGAGTGCCGGCATGCAGTGTTATCAGAAAATGTCCGGAGTGCCCCTGAGTTGTCGTTCTCATTGCTCAATAATTGTTTGTGGAGTGAAGGGGCATCTTGGGAAGTGTGGTATTTACTTTCATTCCCTCATCCCTGTCCCTCATGATCTCCGAGAATTGGTCAATTCCCACAGTAGCTACTGTAATAGCTAAAAGTGCAGGACTAGGAGGATTTCTTGAGCATATCGTCAGAATTTTAGTTGAATTACTTTATAATAAAAATAGAATTATAATCGATAATTATAAAGGGTTGCGAAAAATGCAGGCTTTTTCAGGTCGGCTTCGGCTTTTATGAACATGTTGGTACCAACGCTTAAGATGGTGGCGGATTACTATCCAGGGCAACTTTACAAGGCGTTTGTAATTGACCCTCCTTCTCTCTTCTCCTATCTTTGGAAGGTAATTAATTCTTTTTTTTTTTTTTATAATCAAAATTTTGTCAATTCCCTTTTTGCCCTTGTTGCCAAATGTTTTAAAACTTCAAAAATTTACAGCTCATTATTAAGTTTAAAAAAAAAAAAAAAAAAAAAAGTCTACACCTGCTGCAATGCAGTGCGATCTGTTACAGTACTTTGTTTAATTTGTAGATTGGTTTTTTTTTTTTTTATGTACATCTTTTCTCACGTGGGGCCACCCACAAGACCAATGTTTCTTGATTTGTTTTATTTGTTGCGTTGAAAGTCAACAATAGTCGAAATCCACTTTTGGTTTCAAATTTTATTCTCTCTTTAAAAATTAGTAAATAAATATTAATTTTTAATTGGGTTTTATATTTTTGACTAATATGCAGGGAGTTAAGCCGTTCGTTGAGTTATCAACGGTGACGATGGTGGTATCATCGCTAGATTTTGAGGAATCATTGGAATTCAACGACTTCTCAGCCTATCCACGAGCTTCGTCCCTCCGATTTGATCCCTCGTCGATAAAATCGACGGCCAGGATCGGCTCTTGTGCATCCTCTCGTTTCGCCTTTACCGTGTCTCACCAATTCGACTCCCTGAAGCCATGGTATCTCAGCTTAGCTAACACGTCAGCTTCCAAAGTAGGACCCACTAGTCCTTCTCCTCTGGGACCTGCACTTATCTCCCCACTCAACGCCAGATCGTTCTCATTCGCATCACCGGCTGCGAGAACACCACGTGGAAGGATCAACAGCGGAAGGTACTACTACAACACTACGCCCGCGGCATCGCGAAAAAGCCTGTTCCCTTCAACCCCGTTGCCGCAGCGTAGTAGCAGAGGTGGCAGCGAGTCCAGTAAAACCGGCCAGCCACCGACCCCACGACCCTCCTTCCTCCAATCACCGGCCTTGTTCTTCCGAAAGGACTGCCATGTCAGCAGAACGGAGAAGTGCAGGGAAGCGTTCCTTCCTTTCCTAAAGTTCTACAGGCGGCCGTACGATGAGATGATATACAGGTCAAAGATGAAACCCCCACTCGGTGGACTAATCTCCATAGTGTCTCCCCACATCAGACGTCGCCACGTGTCACTATCACAACGGTACTGACTTCCGAGACATTTAAGAAACCATGCATATTGCAAAGAAGATAATTAACATGATGATTTGGCCCCCAAAAAAAAATAAAAATATATTAACATGATTAATTTCATAGTTCAATGACATTGCTACAAAAAATAATTGACTATTTATGATTGCAAAATCCGAGTAAGCTCGTGCGCCGTTGATTAAGCGGACCAATAAATTTTGTTGGGCGAGATCGACGAACGTGTCGTGGGGAAGTGTGATTGAACGGTGTGCATTGATTGATCATCACAAATGTCTTAACTTTGATCGGACGTCCTTTACGAATCAAAAAAGTCAACGTTTTTGTACGTAGATACTTCTGCATGGGAAAGAAGACAGCGTGGTCGCGACGACGAACACTGCATTGGAAATTCCACATGCAAAAACTATATGTTTTTTGTTTATTTATATATCTAGGAAATGTAAGCCTTGTTTCAATTAAAAAAAAGTCTGTTACATTAATCTGTCATTAAAAATGTTAATTAATCATACATATTATTGAATCTTTATCATCGGAAGTAGAGTTTTAAATCCGGTTGGAATTTGTTTTTTATATCTGTAATAAAGAAGTTAGCAAGTTTGAAACCTCTGGCTTTTCCTTGTACCAATTTCTGTTGTTTTATACTTGTTGTGCAAGAATATGTGTCGGGTTTTGTTCTTAATTTAAGCCAAGTCAAATGGAGATTTGCAAACTAATTAATATAAATTGATAGTTTGATTAGTGTATGCGTTTTGGGAACTTCAAATCTTAAACTAATGTAGTTATGGGGGTTAGAGATTTTTGTCGTGTAGGATATGTCGTTGAGGTCTGAAGGTGGCTTATATGCTCTGAGGGGAGATGACGTAACGTTTCTTACTCGCACTGGATTTGTATTTCAGCGTTTGGAATGTATTGGTGCAGCAAAAACAAGGTTGGAAATTTTAGCATAGCAAAAACAGTGCTACAATTTTGGGAGTTAGTACCTGATGTTGTAGTGTTCGTAAAGTAAATGTGCATTGAATCATGATTTCCTGATGACGATTTGACTGATTTTCTTTGCCGTGTAGTACCAATTACCATGCCTCCTTAAACTACAAGTACAAACTATACTTCTACAAAAAAGACATAACCAAAAACGTTAGATATATTGGTACAATAGCAGATGATCCAACAATTGCTCTTACGTCCCAAGTTTTTTTACTTTCATCTTTATTCTGGAGTAGGGATGAGATCATAAGTTGGTACAAAAGCATAATCTGTGAGACCTCACACATAGGAAGCTATCAGTAACGATGACAAATATAAACAAACACACATACTCATCTCAACACACAAATTACTACCTCACACTCAAAGTTCAGAATGCTCTGCATAATATCTATATCTTCTTCTGCTGCACTGTAATCAAGTCAAGGGTAGAACCGTACTTTCTATGCAATGCTTCTGCACACCAGCCATGTCCATCGTCAACAGTTGGCATTCTAACTTCCATAACTGAAACCATCGGTTGTTGTGAACCTGGAAGAACTACTCCGGCCAAAACTCTAATCACATTGGAAGCATCTATGTCCATGCAAACATTAACCTCTGGAACACCTTTCGAGACAGGCGGAATTCCAGTAATCTTAAAATAGCCAAGAAGATGATTCTCTTCCACCGTCTTCCCCTCACCTTCATAGACAACAATCAATGCCTCAGTTTGATTGTCATGAACTGTCGTAAAAACCAACTCTCTCCGGGCAGGCATTGTGGTGTTTCTGGGTATGACAGGAACAAAAGTGTTTCCATCAGCTTGAATTCCAATGGCAAGTGGTGCGGCTTGGATTGTAAGAAGGTCTAGATTCCCAAATGGGTCACTAATTCCAGATGCCACTGCTCCTTCAAGAGCGGTCCCACAGACAGCGGCTTCTATCGGGTTCATCCGTTGGTAAAGCTCGTCTCTTTTACACTTACTCAATAGAAGGTTCTTTATCTTTGGAATGTAAGAGCAGCCACCCACAGCTATTACATCGTTTACATCTTCAGTTTCTACCTTCGCATCATATAGGCATTGATTAATCAGGCTTTCACATTTCTCAAACACATTCCTATTCACTTCCTCGAATTCATTACGGTCCACAACCTTGTGTAGTTTTGTTCCAATTCCTAAGTCAACGTCAACTTCAACACTAGTCTGGAACGAGAGCTTGTGAATTGCATCCTGAGTCGCTACCCTGAGTAAACCTAGAGACCGGATTTCATTAACGCCGTGGCTTGAGAAAAGGAAATCTAAATTCGGCAAGAGATAACGCATCATATTTTGAAGTATATCTTCCCCTCCAATTGGGCTTCCTGCTAAGGCTTTTATCTGTGAAACTCCTCCAGCAGTAGCCGACACAGCCACATCACAAAATCCAGCACCCATATTGAATATAAGAGCAATCTTTTCGCATCCACTACCCATATTATCAAGTGAACTTTGTTGCTGTTGCTGTGCGTATAGCAACGCAACAGCTGTCGGCTCTGGCATTAGCCTAAGGACATGTAGACCAGCCATCGCACAAGCTCGTTCGATCCTCGTCAGTTGAAACCGGCTGAATGAAACTGGAATAGTCAAAACAACATTCCTTATGCGCCGATTTAGCTGGATTTCAGCCATTGCTTTCAATTCGATAAGAAATATTGCCAAAACTTCCTCAGGAGTTGTTGATCTCCAAACATTGTTGACAAGAGCTGCAATAAAAGGGCGGACCCCAATATCAAGAGATTGGACCAAGAATGGGAGGGTTTTGCTTGCGTGGACAACCGGGTCCGTGTCTACTCTTCCGATTAAGCGTTTAATATTGAAGATAGCAGATCCAGATAGCATTTCATATTCATGGGAGAGTTGGTTACTGACTCCTCCAGAAGGAGCGCCGTCTTCAAAGGTGACATATGATCGCATCGTCTTTTGGTTTCTGGTGTTCTTTAGAAGCTCTGCTTGAGAGCCATTCCATACCGCAACGCTGCATTGTGAAGTGCCTATGTCAATTCCGATTGCAATTTCTGGGAAAGCATATGATGATTTCTCCTCTCCGGTGCCTTCACTATCAGATGCCACAGTGTATGCTGGTTGAGCCATAATCTCCAAATCTGTGTAGTTAAATAACAGTAAAGATAATGGCCAATATGGTAGACCCAATGGACAAAGGGAGAGACTTCGTTAATGGGATAGCAAGTAAAATTGGAGAGAAAGCAGGAGATAATTTGACATCAATGTCCATGGGAAATGAAGTCTTATAGTTGTAATGGGAAGTTTCATAATGTAAAATGAAAAAAGCATATGTGTAACTTATGCCGGCTTTTAATCCTGTTGCATGAATATAGCATCATGCTGTCTTCCTCGCCCCTGTTATAGAAGGCTGGAAAAGGGATCCTTTAAACTAATTATGTAGCCATTCTTCAATAAATAAAAAACCTTTAAAAAACATTTGTAGTTTCACTGAAGCCATTCCACAAGCAGCTAGAAGGCATTAACAGAGACCCTAACAAAATATACATGCCCACAGTGTAGCAGGGGCTCTAGCAACTTGATTCAATTTAGCGGCAACATGATAAGAAAAATATGCGGAGAGGAACCAAAAGACAAAATGAACAGTAACCCATCAGAAACTGAACTAAGAATAACTGAATTCGTTGTGTTCTACAAGTTTTTCTAACTTTTTCATAAGTTAAGACAATGCTTTTAAGTAGATCACGCACGCTAAAACCAGCCAAGTTAAGCACAATAACATGATCTCCAAACGTTCATAAGTAAATTAGAGAGAAGAACGGAGAGATTGTAAAAGAGAAACACGACTCGGAAAATTTGAACGGTTACGCCAGCAGGTTGCAGAAATATAAATTGCAGTCAGGAGAATGGAGACTTACTGTCACAAGGAAAAGAGCGCAGAGAAGAACTGAAGAAGAAGAAGAAGAAGAAGAAGTGGATCAGAAAATTCAGAAGCTGCGAAGCTGATCGGGGAAGATGGAGTTCGATTTGAAGTACAACTAGAAGGGTTGCTCAAGTTCTAGAGAATCCCAGAGACTGAAAAACATCATAAATGAAGAAAAGAGTGGAGAAAGTCGTAAATTCGATCTCAATCCTGCACCGTCTAGAACTGTCTCAATTTTCGATTGTCGTTTTTGAAGTTCCGTTTTGTAGTTTCCTTCCTCTTACTTCATTTGCAGTAGTCAAATATGGGTCAAGCATCTGGCCCGGGTCGAGGTAACAAAATGAGCCTACACAGCCCATTTACCCTGATCAATCTGGATACACTGTCGCTTCTACACAGCCTAAACACAAGTATTTACGACATGTCGAAAGTTGGCTTCAGATAATACATAGCACTAGCAATTTCCTTTTATTTTATATTTTATATGCTTTAAAATTATTTTTAACCTTTTTTTTGTTAATTACTTGACTAACTCCTAAATATGTGAGAATCTAACCTAAATAGAAGAAATATGATTCCTCAAATTTAAAGATGTATAAGTACACGTAAAGATATCATCACAATACTCTTACAAACTCACGTATTCAGGTCTAAATCCATAGATTCCATACTCCAACATGGCAACAACAGTTTGTTCATGTACAACAACAACGTAGATTGTGCTTCAAGATCATCCTTCCAACCTAGTTCTAGACTTTGACTCAAATTAGAATGCTTGCATCACGTGGGGTTGTGGTGAGGTGATTGATTCCACTTCACTCTAGATTCCTCCTTATTTTTAGTTCATCTATACTTTGCCTCCCTTGCACGAAAAGAAAAGTCAGAGCCTTTGTGTAAATTTATTATATTTAAGATCATGCTTAGTTGGAAAGAAAGATTCGTACATCCAAATTTATTATACAAATAAAGGGTAAATCTATTTATATTATAAATATATCTTTTAAAAAATAAAAAAAATTATACATAAATATCTTTATTTTTATATTATATTATAAGTAGATTTTTTTTGTAATTTTAAGATAAATAAAATAAAATAAAATAAAAAAATAAATCTTATTTATAATTTTTAAAAATAAAAAATTAAAATTAGAAAATATATAAAATTAGGAGGATTAAAATAATAAAATTAACCATGATTTATCAAAATCAATCACAACTACAAATATCACTTTCTTATAATAATTACATTATTTTCATACTTCCCCAATTATATACATTGATAAACAAAACTGGGATCCCTAATTGGCTATATATATATATATGCCCTAATAATACTTACTAAGTTTGTAAATCCAGAATAAAAACAAAAAAGGCAGTTTGTATTTTCTGTACATATGACTGTTTTGTTCGTAATTGCAGTGTTCTTCATACAATACGGGAGGTTGGGATCAGGAAGCCTGATTCCTAATCATCCTCTAGACCCTCTAAGCATTACCGAAATCAACCAAATAAGACTCATAGTTCAAAAATCTCACCTTTCTTCTTCCCCTAACCTCACCTTCCATTTCGTTGACTTAGAAGAACCAGACAAAAGACACGTTCTCAACTGGCTATCTTCGAACAATAAAAACAAAAACAAAAACACATCCCCAAATCTCGCCCGTTGCGCCAAAGTAGTCATCCGAGCCGGCGGCTCGACCCACGAGCTCATCGTCAACTTAGGCACCGGATCGATCGACTCGGACCTTGTGTACACGGGTCATGGCTACCCTCCTCTTACTTTCAACGAGCTCTACCAAGCGAGCAAACTCCCTCTCCAGTATTCAAAATTCAAGGCTTCAATTCGAAAAAGAGGTTTGAATTTATCCGAAATATCGTGCTTACCATTTACAGTCGGTTGGTATGGAGAAACCACCACAAGAAGAGCTCTGAAAGCTGCATGCTTTTACCGACGAGGAACTGTTAACGTATTCTCCAGGCCGATTGAAGGAATCACCATACTTATCGACGTTGACTCCATGCAAATTACAGCATACAGCGACAGATACAGACCTCCGATGCCAAAATCTGAAGGCACCGATTACAAATCGCAAAATGGGCCTAAACCCAAATTCTGCAACGTGACGAATAATGGGTTCTCGATCAAAGGACATGAGGTTAAATGGGCCAACTGGGCTTTTCATTTGAAGTTCGATGCGAGGGCAGGAGTCGTAATTTCGACAGCTTCGATATTTGACCAGAGGCAGAAGAGGTATAGAAGTGTTTTGTATAAGGGACACGTGTCGGAAACGTTTGTTCCGTACATGGATGTTACGGAGGAGTGGTATTTTAGGACGTTCATGGATATTGGTGAATTTGGGTTTGGCAGAGCTGCTGTGAGTCTTCAGCCGCTGATTGACTGCCCGGGAAATGCTGTTTATCTGGATGGGATTATGGTTGGGGCAGACGGGCAGGGGCAGAATGTGAGTAGGGCTATTTGTGTCTTTGAAAAATACGATGGTGGTGTTGCTTGGAGACATACTGAAATCAATGTTCCTGGAAAATTGGTATGGTTCGTTTTTTACTGTGTTTGTTAACTGATTTTTTTACCATTAATTTATTGACTGGTTGGTTATACAGATAGAACGTGGAGAAGTAGAGATTAATTTAGTGGTGAGGATGATCGCAACCGTCGGAAATTATGATTATATTCTTGATTGGGAATTTAAAAGAAATGGCATTATTAAAGTTGGGGTAAGATATTAATTTATAATAATTCAAATTTTTATCATACTAAAATAATAATAAATGAATATTGTTATTTCCAGGTGGATTTGACAGGTGTGCTTGAAATGAAAGCCACGTCATACACAAATAACAACCAAATCACGAAGGATGTATATGGGACGTTAGTAGCGGAAGACACGGTTGGCGTTAACCACGACCACTTCCTCACTTACTATCTCGACCTTGACGTTGACGGAAGAAGCAACTCCTTCGTCATGGCTAAGTTAGAAACGGAAAGAGTAGTAACAGACGTCAAAGCCACGTCGACACCAAGGAGAAGTTATTGGAAGGTCATTAGAAAAACCGCCAAAACAGAATCGGAGGGTAAACTCCAACTAGGATTAGAGGCAGCCGAGCTTTCGGTTGTGAATCCTAACAAAAAGACAAGACTTGGGAATGAGGTTGGTTACCGGCTGATTACCGGACAGCCGATTAATTCTCTCTTGGCCGACGATGATTTCCCTCAGATCAGAGCTTCTTACACCAAGTATCAAGTTTGGGTTACTGCTTATAACAAGTCAGAGAGTTGGGCCGGAGGGTTTTACGCGGACAGAAGCCATGGAGATGATGGCTTAGTCGTTTGGACCAAGAGGTAAATAAATTAATAATAAATAAATCAATAATAAATAAATCAATAATTAATATTATATTATATTAATTATATATATATAATTGAGAAATTTTAATTAATTTATAAATATAATTTATTTTTTATTTTTTATTATTTTATATATAAAAAGAGAGATCTCTTTCTTTTGTGGGATGTGCAGGAACAGGGCGATTGAAAACAGAGATATAGTTTTATGGTACACAGTTGGGCTCCATCACATTCCATGTCAAGAAGATTTCCCGGCAATGGCCACACTCCACGGTGGGTTTGAGCTCCGGCCCACTAATTTCTTCGAAAGCAATCCATTGCTCAAGTGACCCTCTTGAGATGTAAATGTGGGCTGGGCTTATTTCATGGGCCGGTATAAAATGGGGTACACACTGCTCTTTGATTAGTGCAGACAGTTTGGTGTGCGGTATGCATGATGAAGGAAGTTCGGCATGCCAATAATCAAGTTTGAGAAAGAAATAATGGTGTCTCCGGCAAGTGGACTAACATGAAAGTAGCAGCTTGGCCCAACCTGTAATAATAAATTGATACACGACAAGACAGTGAAGAGGGGGGGAAACATAAACAATGGAACAAATTATTGGTTTGGAGGTATAATAATCATTTGTGGCTTGCTAGAACAAGAGGTGGGTGAGTCTCATCATCACCATTCCACCCCCTTTTTTTTAAGTGTACACTTGACGTATGAATTCTAAATATTAGTCGGTAAACCGGTCTCTCTCTCGGACTCCTGACTGATTCTATCATAAAAGCCGACGATAGACAATAACTTTACCGAATAATATTATATCATATAATATATATGTGTGATCGTTAAATCAAAAATAAAAAATAAAAAATTGAAGACGTATTGAAGAGAAAAGGCAACATAACTCTTTCATTAGATTTTCTGCAAAAAACGAAGGGGGGAAAAAATATTACATGCGACTCTCACGTGATAGAGGAAAGATATTGTGTGTGTTGTGCTACGTCATGCTGATCCCAAACTTGCGTCACTATTGACACATAAGACTCTAGAGTCTAGGGTATGGGTAGACCCCACAAGGCGGAATAGAGGGATGAATCATATTCTTACACCTGGCAAGCCCGACAATGATTTGGCTTTTTAATCTTTTTGTTAATTTTTTTTTTTTTTTTTGTCTGGTTGTAGAGGGCACAGGGAATAGGATAATAAGGGAGATGATGGATGATGGGTTCGATGGGTTCGATGGTAATGGTGTTGATGATGATGAGTGTGCTGGGCTGTCATGGAGCACGCCCCCTCCTCTCTCATACTTATTTGCAGCCAAGAGAGAGAAAGAGAGATAGGAGAGAGACAGAATCTGATGATGGTTCTCACTGCACGCCCTCCTCTTTCTCGCTCTCCGACCAAGAGATTTTCACACATTCTCGAAGAAAATATTAACCATGATTTCTGGGTAATGTCACTCCTTCAATAATCTTATTTCCTTATATATTTTATATATACATATATATACATGTATGTGAGAGAGTGTGAGGACTATGATTGCAAGAGAGGATAAAAGAAAAGATAGAACTATGTGAATCACGCCACTAAATCAATCTTTGAAACTTACATACCCTGTTCTTGGACTATACGAAACCCAGGAAGCTAATTATACGATTAGATTTCCTCTTTTCTCTCTCTCTTCTCTTCTATACCCAAAACCCAATCATTCGCTTCGATTTGCTTCCCAACTCGACCTTGTCCTTCTTCTTATATATATACTACACTTCCCCTTCTTTCTTCCTCATCCATTACCTCTCTTCTCTTCCATCTCTCTCTCTCTCTCTCTGTTTCAAGTATCTTGGGCTTAAGGAAAAATGGGTGATATTTCTTACTCCAATGGGATTAACAATGGGAATGTTGTAAATGGGAAGAGTCATCCTCTAAATGGGTATAGAAAAAGCTGTTGGTATGAGGAAGAGATTGAAGAAAATTTAAGATGGTCTTTTGCTCTTAACAGGTCCACCTCTCCCCTCCTCTGTATTTTACAGCTTTTTTCTTTTACCACAAAGCGTTAAACTTTAAGGCCTTTCTTCGGCTGGCGGATTCACCATGGTGGCCCCACAGCCCCAAAAATTCATTTAAACACTTTTAGGGGTAAAATTTATAATTTTAAAATTCTTGCCCCACAATCTCTAATTCCCTCATTCTCTTATCATAAATTTCACCGGTTCATACTTTAATAATCAATTCTTCCATCATAATATTTCTAAAATTTAAGTTTCTACCTCATTAAACTAAAATGTAAAGAAATTTTATATAATTTTACCTTATAAATTTTGTTCTAAATATATAATTTTCGTTTACCGGGGCGAAACCTCGCCCTCAATAATTTTCCTAATGCCCCACTGGATACACACCGTTGCTTTCTTCTACATGTTCTTTGAAGCATCATGAGACAAAAAGTTCATTAGCCTTATTGTTTTAAGCTTCTCCTCCTCCTTTTTGAGCTTTTGAAGTAAAAAAAATACATTTTTCTTCATGAAAAGGCAGACAAGGTTGAAAGATAAGGTGATACATTCAAACCATTTTCTAATTATCTTCTTATTTTGTTCTTACAGCATACTTCATACTGGAGCTACTCAGTATCAGGATATTGCTCTACTTGACACCAAGCCTTTTGGAAAGGTTCATTACCACAAAGATTTTTCTATAACATAAGACAAATAAAACTTTTCTCCCCTTTTTCTATAGTACTTAGTAGTGTTATGTGATGTTACTACAGGCCTTAGTCATTGATGGAAAGCTTCAAAGTGCAGAAACTGATGAATTTATCTACCATGAGTGCCTTGTTCACCCTGCACTTCTCCATCATCCCAAGTATACTTTTCAATCCTACCTCAATTTCTTTCTCATTTTTGTTGTAATGTATCCTGCCTGTTAATTCTCTTATTGTTTGATGATGTTAGTCCTAAGACCACTTTCATCATGGGAGGAGGTGAAGGTTCTACAGCGAGAGAACTACTGAGACATAGAACTGTAGAGAAGGTTGTCATGTGCGATATTGATGAGGTATAACTTGTATATTTCTTTCATTTTCATCTTTGTTTTATTGGTCACAATTTGAAATTTTAATGTGTACTAATAAAATATACTTTTTTTTTAATTGCTAAGTAGGAGGTAGTGGAGTTCTGCAAATCTTACTTGATTGTAAACAAAGACGCTTTCTGTGATTCTAGACTTGAGCTTGTTATCAACGATGCAAGGTTACATCATATTGTTTTGCATCATAGTATTATTGTGTTACATCATGCTATTAATTTTACTATTGTAGTTACCGAAATCATAGCGGTTTATTGCAGAGCTGAGCTAGAAAGTAGAGAAGTGAGCTATGATGTGATTATCGGCGACCTTGCAGACCCAATAGAAGGCGGTCCGTGTTATAAACTCTACACCAAATCCTTCTATGAGAAAACCGTCAAGCCTAGACTTAACCAAGATGGCATTTTTGTCACACAGGTGTGAACTGATAACACTGATCAAGAATTGTGTTATTGAGTTAGTGTTTAAGGGTCGATAACATAATTGACTGAGTTTTTGAAATTTGCTTAGGCTGGACCAGCTGGAATTTTCAGTCATACAGAAGTGTTCTCCTGCATCTATAATACTTTAAAGCAAGTTTTCAAATGTAAGTACACTTGGTTAGGATTCAGACCTTTCATTTCCCTTCCCTTGAGAACACTACCTTAATCTGTTTTCTTCTTCGCCTGTAGATGTTGTCCCGTATTCAGCTCATATTCCTTCCTACGCAGACACATGGGGTTGGGTCATGGTATGTACTAATTAAATCCAAATTTATGCTGATTTAATAGTTTCTCTAGATATTATGACAAGTTAAACCTAGATTGTTTGTTAATGGCAGGCTTCTGATACGCCCTTCATGCTGAATGCTGATGAGTTGGACTATAGAGTTAAACAGAGGATCAAGGGGGAGAACAGGTATTTTGATGGGAAAACATTTTCATCAGCCTCTATCTTGAGCAAGGCTGTTCGCAAATCGTAAGACCAATAATCTCTTCATCTCATGCTTTTAATGTATACTCTTTATGCTCGAATTCAAAAGAAATGATCCCGGTGTTCGTAATTACAGGCTGGATAATGAAACTCAAGTATATACGGAAGGAACAGCAAGGTTCATTTATGGCCACGGAACTACTGCTGCCCACAAACATAATCAAGCTTGAAATAATGTCAAAGAGATTATGTTAGATTGCAACCAAGTTTTCTTCCCTTTTTCCTTTTTTACCTTATTTGAAATGCTTTCTCCCTGTACCTTTCTTTTCCTTCTTGTACTTACTTCAAAGGGTATGATATAGTCTAATGAAAATGGGTTCTTCAGTTTCTCACTTCTCTTTCCCAGTGGACCTTTATGAGTATCCATTACAGATGGCTATAATGCTTAGGCATATTAAATTTGAATGAAAACAAATTTGTTTCAAAATGAAAGCATTTAAACAATGTATGCAGAGCAACAATAGAATAATGTTTCTGATGTAACATTCTTTAAGACGTGAATTACAAAATAGAACACCATGAACATATATAATAATCACAGAGTCAACAACAGAACAAACTCACCCATCACCTTACAGATCATACACTTGCTTCCCAGTGAACTTGACCTCAATAGGGCTCACATTCTTCCCAATAGACCTGAAGTTTTGACCGACTCCTTGACGACCGGCATTAACCTTCTCGGGATAAACTCCGTCTTTAGGATGCAAATACTGAACCTCCCCATTAGGGAACACCCTATAAAATTGGTACTTAATCTTATACTTGGACCTGAGCCTAGTGCCAAGAGCCAAGCACTGCTCTTTCCTAGCCAACTTGAGCAGGTTGGGACCTTCCCTCATAATGGCTGCACCACCGGTTGGCATCTCGAAAATCTGTTCTTTAGGAGATTCCCATGTGATCACATAGAATTCTTCAACTTGGGCTTTACGTAACAACCCACCTGTACTTCCTCCGAAGATTGGGGAAGGTGTGGTGGGGTCCAGTTCAGGTGGGGTGAATCCCACTGGAGCCTCTGCCGTCTCGGCTTTTCCCTCAGCCGCTGCTGCAGATACTTTAACCGTTCTTGGGGCGGTCAATTTGAGTGGCTTGGGGCCAGTCAATGGCATGGTTGGTGACTGTCTCCATGGGAAGATGGAAGCTCCGCTTGATTTTCCAGTGGAGAGGGTGGTGGGGGTGAAGAGGGTGGCTTGAGTTGCCATGGCCATGGACAAGAGGTGGAGAGAGGGAGTTGTAACTGGTTGGATGGTATTGGTTTTGGAGTTGGTTTATGGTTGTTTGTAGGATGAAGAGAATCAGTAAAAGTCTAGTGGAGCATGGCTTTCTTGGATTTTAATTGGGTGGTGGAGATGAGTAGTGGATAGGGTAACATTGCTTGGACCAATTAGAATCAGTTATTATGATACGTCATCTTACTCTTAGCCAAAAATCTTACATGATTGTTAACTACAACGCAAGTACTGAACAAACAGTAGAGTTGTTGGTAAACAACTTCTGTCCGTCATTGTTTTGTAGTTAGACTATGGTATCTGCTATAGAGGTGTATATATGAAGGCATTGTACTGCAAATCTCATTATTTATTTCAAATGACTACACACAAACATTGAATCATTATTTGGAATTCTATATACATAGTCTCGTAAAGAGATACATGACACAACCACAAATTGGCAATAAGAAAATTGACTGAAAAAGAGCAGCCTCCAAAAAAAAAACAAAAACGAAGGCTATTTAGATTGATATACTGTTTGGAATTCCCTTGCCAGTGAGGCCGCATTCTTTCGAGAAATCAGACGTATTCGGATAGAGCAAAGTATACGGCACATTGACTGGACCAACTCTGTTCTTCCATCTCTTCCCATCATTATTCATTTCCATAATCATGTTTTCGATCTCAATCAGCCTTAATCTAAACCTTTCAAACGCTGCTAAGGGTTCTTCATCATAAGTCCACTCCATGTCTTCTCTCTGCCCAAGGTAAATCTCATCGCTCGAATGTCTAGACAATATCTCTATCAAGGACACACCAAGTAGAGTCTGAAACTGAGCCGTTATTGTTTTCAAGAACGCAAGGTCCAGGTTGTTCTCCAGCTCAACGTACTCTTTAGTCCCTGGCTCGGGCATGAACCGACGGCTGACCGTTGGGCGGTTTGGAAGATAACCGGCATAAGGGTATTGCCCGAAATTCACCGCTGCATGGAGAGCAGAAGCCACCCATATGATGATGGTGCATGATTGGATTAGCTCGGCCTGTGTTTGCATTTCAGGCCACCACTGCTCGTCTTTCTTGTCCCCGTGTCCCACATTCCGCAACTCTTGCCACCATGATTGGAGATTAGTGTCTCCTTGGACTAGTTCATCTGTTGGGCAGTAGAATGTGCAATATTCTGTAACCCATATTTCGGTTGCTGACCAGATTTCTAGCCCGTCTACGGCAAATGGATAATCCTCTATTAGAAGCCTAAGCCCATGACGACAGTTCGAGTCCGGAACATTCATTCCCCTTAAAAGGAGAAAGGGTCACATTAGAATTCATTATTTATAAAATGGTTTTAAAGTAACCTTTTAGACTCACCTTTTGAGAAGATCAGCTGGCAATGCTTGGTCCGTAAAAACCCAATTCTTATAGACCACAGCAGACATTTCCATAGCGTATTTAGCTGGGAAGACGGTTTTCTCAAGCACACCACCTGCATTGATGAGAATCTGGCGGGCCAATGCGTTTATGTTCTTAGTGTCCCGGAAATGAGGATGTAACAGTTTATGGATTGGGTGAAGCACGCTCAACTGTCTATTTGTTGCTAACACAAACGGCTCTATAACTGCATGTGTATTCAGCCTGATAAACCATACAAGACATCATTTTTTCACTATCCACTTTTAAAGTAAAAACAGTATTCTAACATTTTCTTTGGTTTTGTACCAGTGGCTAACGAGCTGGTGATAGACGGAATCGTTCACGGCAGCATAAGCCTTGGCTAACTCCCAGATGGAACCTTCGATTCCATTTTGGGCAGGAGTGAAAACGTTGCTGACAGGTCCGTGATGATCTCCTTGTGGATGAGGTAAGCTCAATTCTATGGCAAGTGGCTTCAATGTTCCATCGTCTAGTAGAAATAGAATCGTCCTGGTTGCATATGTTCTTGTAGCTGTGGAGTTTATTCGGGTCAGGTACGGCATTAATGCATCGTGGTGGTCTAATATAAATAGCTTGTTTTCTTCAATGGCCTATGGATATAGAACAATGGTTTGATTTAGGCGTTGTAAATAACATAATATAGACATAGCAATATTGATCAGAAAATTAATATTACTTGATTTACGGTGAGCCCGTTCATGTTCTTTTCTACGTGCTCTGCTGTTATCGAACTGTTTTGGTTCCCATATGCTTTTATATCTAGGTTGCTAACTGGGGGAAATTCCTACACACAGCAAAGTTCATAAGCTAAAGGAATTCAAAACTAAGATGTAATACATTTTCGATCTTACTAAGGAGGCAACGGATGATAACAGGGTTGACCCCGGAAAGCATTTCTCGTGCAAATTCTCCATCTGTCCTCCAAGCGGACTTATCATCTGCAATAACAGTTGATGAAAAAAAGAAGAGTATTTTTCAAACTATGTTAACTGATAAATGGAAACATATCAACATACCTTTGATCACATCAGGGATGGAGAATTTCATAAACCGTTCGCCATCACTACGAGCAAGTTCCTTGACAAACTCCCAAGGTATACACTCCCTAACTTTACTTACTGAATGTCCCTCTGGGTGTTTACGTCCACCGTCATAGAGACTTAAGTATGTCTTCAAAAGAGTCCAAATCGTTGAAAGTTTTATCACCTATGGACTTGATTTCAACAAGCAATATCTGAATACCGATTTCACTGCATATCCAAGACAATCCGAAAACTTGACATGTCCAAACCGCTCGTCTCTCGGAACATAAATGTTGAGACTCAGAAGCGGTAATCTGCTCTCAGTATCTGGATCTGCCATACAGACAACACTTAAAATTTATAACGTAAGCAAAACTTTTTTTTTTAATCTAATATTCTTCTCTATTTATCACACAGACAGCTTTGTTCGGTCCGGATACGTATCGGACCCACCAAGAACAGGACGAGCATAGTCTTCACCCTTCTCTGGACTTCTTAAATCATTGTAATAAGCATAGTCATACACTCTATCCCACTCTTTCAGCTTGCCTGATCCATTTCCATTCCTATTCCCGTTTCCACGGAGATTGATAAGTTCTTCTTCTCTATACTTCCGTAATGGCTCAGGCGTTTGACATGGAAGGTAAGTCTAACATAAAAGATCATAAAAGCTAGTTGATTTTTCATACATGCTAATCATTCCTTAATCTTTCATTACAACAAAAGTACTAGTACTTAAAAAAAAATGTTACCTTGTTTGCAAAGAAAACTCGATCGTATTTGTACCGATGGGTCGGATAAACCCATGAATTACAGACAAAATGGATCGGGTCCTGGCCCGGAAAATCATGTAAGATGAGTTTCTTGAGATAGAGCTGGCTATGGGTGTGATTTTTTATGATGAATGCACCAGGAATGCCCATGGACTCGTCCCAATCAAACGTAACGTCGAATTCGGATTCTCCTGCGGCTACTAATGAGGTGATTTTTGTGACCCATTTCTCCAAATGCGCTTCCTTTCCTATCTTTCCTGCTACTCCATTAGCTGCAATCACTTACACAACATATTAGATTTTTAGTTAGCTACAGCAAGTACTCAAGGCACACAAATTTTTCTTACCAGATTCCGCTTAATCGAGTAAACATACAGATTCCCGATTAACAAGAAATCCTCTGTTTGTTTTTACTAAGAAGCTGATATGAAGAGAGAGAGAAAGAGAGAGAAACCTGGTCCTGGATGAGCATTAGTAGTAGTGACGAGGTGCATGGAAACACCCTTGCCGAGTAACTCACGTACTTTATCAAGAAATGAAGAAGTGAGGTGAGGAGCGTCCAATAAATTCTTCTTCATTAAAACCACTCTGCCTCTAATCTTCTTCACCGGCGCCGCCTCGTGATTGGGCAGCGGCTGCTCTCCACCCCTACCGCAAATCGTCTCCATTATTTTTCCGACTAGCGTTGCACTATGACAGGACCACATTGAAACTCGACGGCAAGATTGTGTAACAACTGAGAAAACTAGAATATAATGACAAATCTTTTAAATAATTGAGGAAATTTTGGGATGATGGACGAAGATGATCAGTGTTGTGATCTTTATACTGGGCTTCCACGCTGCTTAATACACCTTCACCTTGACTTGGCAACTTACAACCGAAAATGGTACGCTAATTTGAAACCTCATTTACTTTATACTAATGTACTTAAAGAAAAGAGAAGACAAAAATTTCGACCATATATGTCAAGTACTTTTAAGAACAAGATAAGTCCCATGTGTGTAAAAACACTTCCATCTCTCTTGCCTCTACATAATTATTTACTGGGCCCATTTAGTTCTTTTTTTTAGACAAGTTTCAATTATTTACTGGGCCCATTCGACTTTACATCAAGGCCGCTAGTATCTTAAGTTTGTTTGGTCCAAAATTATGGGCCGGTTTGCTAGAAAACCCAACAGAATTTGTAGCCCAAACAGAATTTGCACGTGGGTTGTCATTATGTCCGTTAAGATTTGTGATTATATCAGTTATTTGGTTTATGAGTAATTAAATAATTGTCACGCAGCACGTGCGTGCAAGTGAAAGTTGGAAGCTAATTACTGAATATCTTATTCGGTAATTATCTTAATTATTAATTGTGGATAAAAATAATATTAATTAATTAATAATATATTTAATGATTGAAATTCCATTTTAAACGAAACAAGACGAAACAGAACGAAGAAGAATCATTGGCAATGGGGACTTGCGTGCTAAAGAGTGAGGAGAGAGAGAGAGAGAATTGATACGGATTTTAATGGAATGACTTGATCGGCAAAACTTGATACAAATTCAACGAATCTATGGATTATGAAAAAACCAAACTTTTCTTTTTGTTAATCACGCTTCGAATCAAAGCAATTGCATCAGATTTTTCTTGCGGGCACAATTTGCGAATAAACAAATAACCCAGAAGATAAGTTTTGTTTCTTATGTAGCACGTGAGAGCAATGGGTTCCAGTAGACGAAACACTTCTTCTTCTTCTTCTCTTTCTCAGCCTACTGACCTGTCGATTTCAGGTAAGCGATTCCGTTTTTTATTATTCGCGCTTATGATTCTGTAAAATTCGTTGCTTTAATATAAACCCATCGGAAAAGAATTTCCTTTTTTTTTTTTTTCCAATACTCGATCAGGTTGATGAGAAATTCAAGCTTAATGTACGGATTAGGGCAAATCAAAGTGATTTTGATGATCGCTTATATGTATTTTTGAGCAGTCACGCCTGCAATTCAAAGTTATTTTTTCTTCTTTTTAATGGCAGGACTAAGTAAAAAGCATCAACATGACCTACAGAATTTGACCCTTACGACCCAACCCTTCAAAACATTCAAATTCTTTGTTTTGGGTGTTCTTCAATATATCAGGCAGTCAATTTTGTATTTGTGGGCAAAGGGCGGTTGGCTTTTGCTTCTGAATACTATTGTGGCAGCAATTGGAGCTCTACTTTTGACTACTGAAGGACCTCATGTTAAGGTATTTCTTACTATTTTCTGCTTGTATTGTATCTTACTTCACGACTGATGACATCTTATTTATCTTCCATGCCATGGTTACGGTACACACCAGCACGTTAAGGAGATTTTTAAATACGTTGAGTTTGGGTTGTGGTGGGTAGTACTTGGAGTTGCATCTTCAATTGGTCTTGGTAAGAACTTATTAGTTCCTTTTACACGAAGGATGCTATTCATGCCTGTTCACGCCATAAAACCGAAAAAGTTTTTTCATTTCATGTTTGTTATTTCAGGGTCTGGTTTGCACACTTTTGTTCTTTATCTGGGCCCGCATATCGCCTTTTTTACGCTGAAAGCAGTGCAGTGTGGCCGAGTTGATTTGAAAACAGCTACATATGATACGATACAATTAAAAAGAGGCCCTTCTTGGCTTGACAAAAATTGCTCTGATTTTTGGCCCCCGTTAAACATATCACTACATAATTCATGGGTTCCACTTAGCAGTATATTGCCCATGGTTCAGATAGAGGCTATTTTATGGGGTATTGGTACTGCTCTAGGAGAGCTTCCTCCTTATTTTATCTCTAGAGCAGGTATGACTAAGTAGTTTTATCTTATAAAATATCAAAGTTTTTCTGTTTATTTAATTCTATAGCTATGTTTATGTATGGCTTTCTGACAGCACGAATCTCTGGTAGCAAATCGAATGGCATGGAAGAATTTGATGCCACCTCAACTGAAAACAGGGGAAAGATATCTTCTTTCTTAAATAAAAGTAAAAGTTGGTTTCTATCACACTCGGAATATTTGAACTTCTTTACAATCTTAGTGCTTGCTTCGGTTAGTCTTGTCCTTTCCAATTGGTTTCGTTTCCTGCTTTTATTCTTAGGTCTTATTGATTTCTGTTGACTAAATTTTTTTCAGGTGCCAAATCCCCTATTTGATTTAGCTGGCATCATGTGTGGACAATTCGGCATTCCATTTTGGAAGTTTTTTCTTGCAACATTGATTGGAAAAGCAATCATCAAAACTCATATACAGGTTATTATGAAGTTTCCTTACTTGCTGTTTATATTTTCTTTCATCCTGAACTATATGCCGAAGATGAATTTTTTTAAATTTAAAATTTTCAGACAGTTTTCATAATCCTAGTTTGCAATAATCAACTTCTTGACTGGATCGAAAATGAGTTAGTTCGGATGCTCGGTCTTGTTCCGGGTTTTGCATCTATCTTGCCCAACATCATTGCCAAACTTAAAGCAGTAAAATATAAGTACCAGAAAGCACCTTCTACGAGTTCAAGTTACGATAAGGTACTGCTGCCCTCTTCTCTCTTATCTGTGATGCTCCCCTTTTATTCCCTTCTTGACTGTTTCATACTTCATATTTAAGGGCAAAAAGTGGGGTATGTCATTTGCGTCGATCTGGAACACAGTAGTATGGCTCATGATCATTAATTTATCTAGCCACATAGTCACCGATACTGCCCAGAAATATATGAAGAAACAGCAGGAAAAGGAGCTTGCTGCTTTGACAAACAACGACAAGGAAAACTAACTGCAATCAAATCTGATCATTCCTCTTCACGCCAACCTTACCATTGTTTTCTTTTTATTCCCTTTCTTTGGCCTTGACCTAGAACTTACCATTCAGCTCAGCTGAAAAGTCTCTTTTGCCCACAGAAGTATTTATGTTGGCAAACTAGAGCTTGTATACGGTAGGAAAAAAGAAGAATGTTTACCATAGAAATGGCAAGCCAATTCGGCTATTCATGATTCTTGTATAAACTGTTGATCAACTCTCGTTGATGTTTCAATACCTTAGTGCAAGTAAGATTTTCAGGAACAGGGTTACTGACACCAAACGATGTTGACAAGGGTAAAATGTAATGTTTCTCAATGCAGGGGTCTACTTATAATTTTTTAATACTAAAGGAATCTCTCTGTAATCTGTCCAAAAATTCTAACGAAAACAGACGTGAAAATGAACCAGAGGTTGGATTCGGTTCGCAAATCTGAATTCATGAAGATGAACAAAATATGGCTCCAGCTTTTATTAAATATGACATAATTATTCTTCATTAAATAACAGTCAACGGTGGTATTTTATGCACTTTGATCGAGTTTGTATTACGGTCTAAATGTTATACTAATGGGATCGCTTATCCGGATTGGATTATCAAAAAATTTCGGATCGAAAGAGATATTATATCACTAAAACAGGTTTTGTTTATCCCAAAAGATGAGATGTACTGGTCATCAGTTAGAGCCTCAAGATAGCCATATGATCCCCTTAATCCGACATCCAGAAATAGTCAAACAGATCATTCGTGATCTGCGATACATCACTTGAAATGAGATAAACGTTATAACCATGCTTGAAAGTTGAACCCAGTTTGCTCTTGCAGACCCTAATTATAGGACTTAATACTAGTCTGGATACTGTTAATGCCAACTGTTTGTGAAATTATCCTGAAAACATGGCATCAATGTCCATCACCCATTTCTAACTTTGAAGCACTATATAATTCTACATTATCTCGTTTTCTTTTCCAAGCATTCCGATAATCTTACTACAGGGTCTGTGTTTCTTTCCTATAACATCTTGATTCATACAAATTAACAAAACAACTTGGTTAAGGAAAGATGCCTGCAGGCGGGTTTGCTGTGTCCTCGAGCGGGACCGAGTTCGAGGCGAAGATCACACCGGTTGTTATCATATCATGTATCCTGGCTGCCTCTGGAGGTCTTATGTTTGGTTACGATATCGGAATTTCGGGTGGGGTCACTGCCATGCCTTCTTTCTTGAAGGAATTCTTTCCGGTAGTTTACGAGAGAACACTAAAAGAGAGTAGCCTTGATAGCAACTACTGCAAGTATGACAATGTCAATCTTCAGCTCTTCACATCCTCTTTATACCTGGCTGCTCTAACCCTTACGTTTGCCGCCTCATGGACGACCAAAGAGCTAGGGAGAAAGACAACCATGTTAATTGCTGGCATCTTCTTTGTAGTCGGTACTGTTCTCAACACAGCGGCAGTTAACCTTGTCATGCTTATTCTTGGAAGGATCGCACTTGGGGCTGGTGTTGGTTTTGCTAACCAGGCCGTGCCTCTCTTCCTTTCCGAGATTGCACCCACTAGAATTCGTGGAGCGCTTAACATATTATTCCAGTTTAACATCACAATAGGCATTCTGTTTGCAAATCTAATCAACTATGGTACGAATAAGATCGCGGGAGGATGGGGATGGAGAGTTTCTCTGGGTCTGGCAGGAATTCCTGCTGTGCTATTGACCGTGGGAGCTCTCATTGTTGACGATACTCCGAACAGTTTGATCTATCGTGGAAAATTGGATGAAGGGAAAGCCGTCCTCAAGAAGATTCGAGGCGTTGACAATGTCGAGCCAGAGTATAATGAGATTGTTGAGGCAGGGGAAGCTGCAAAGGAGATCAAGGATCCTTTCAGGAGTCTGCTCAGGCGTAGAAACCGCCCTGCTCTCATCATTTCTGTGTGCCTGCAGGTGCTAATAAATTTCTATTTCATTTCTAACTATTGTGTGTATGCAGTCAAGTAATCAGTGATTTGCATTAGTATAGTAACTAATTTCGCTATTATTGGATTGCAGGTGTTCCAACAATTTACCGGTATTAATGCAATCATGTTCTATGCACCGGTCTTGTTTAATACGGTAGGATTTGGAGGGAATGCATCGCTATACTCTGCCGTCATTACAGGAGCTGTTAATGTGGTATCAACCATTGTCTCAATCACCTTTGTCGACAAAGTTGGCCGACGCTGGTTGTTGCTCGAAGCTGGTGTTCAAATGTTTGTGTCTCAAGTAATCATTGCTATCATACTCGGTGCGAAGCTTCAAGACAACACCAACGAACTCTCCAAGGGGATGGCTGCTGGTGTCGTGTTCCTGGTCTGCTTGTTCGTGTCCTCGTTCGCATGGTCGTGGGGCCCACTCGGGTGGTTGATCCCAAGTGAGATATACCCGTTGGAGAGCCGGTCTGCTGGACAGAGTGTGACGGTGTGCACAAACATGCTCTTCACCTTTGTGATAGCACAAGCCTTCCTGTCCATGCTGTGCCACATGAAGTTCGGCATCTTCCTCTTCTTCTCTGCGTGGGTCATGCTGATGACTCTTTTTGTCATCTTCTTTCTTCCTGAGACAAAGGGCATCCCCATTGAAGAGATGACCGAAAGAGTTTGGAAGCAACACTGGTTCTGGAAGAAGTACGTTGATCACGTCTATGCTGATACTGAAAAAGTCTGATCTGCTTCTTGAAATCTTATGATTTGGAGTTGGGCATTTTAATTCTTTCAATAATTTTTGTTCCCTAGTCATCCCTCATTCATCAATGAAATTATAGGTGTGTCGTTCTGCGATATCAAATTCTAATTCAAATTCATATTCATATTCAAATTCAAATTCAAATTATAGATGTTTCAACATGTCATCTTCCCCTCTCAATCCTTTTACTCGTGAAATGCTTGTATTTTTCTTTTATTATTCAACTTCGCATAGTAATTGTTACGCTGAAACGTGAAAAGAAAATATGAATTTGTGTTGTACGTATGATATCTATCACTGAGAATCTACCGGAGATATCAAAAGATAATGGTCCAAAATCTAAGAAAATGTATTTAAGACATAAAAGAAAAACTCTGATCTATCTACAAATAAATTAAAATGAAAATACTCATAAATTTACAATCCCCTCGATTCTCCTCATACGAAATAGCTAACTACTTCGAGATGTCATACCTTTCGGTATGACTTTCTTCACTGTAAATCGCATTTAAATTGTTGGTAATTTCGATAATAAATACATTTTTGTATTGCTTTTGAATCTCATTGGACATAGACGCAAGAATGATACATTGCACTTCATCATCTTGGAGCAATTATTTGTCCCAAAAGGCTTTTTCTTTGTTATTAGGTCCCTTCTCAAGAAAAACCATGACCTTTTGAGTAAGAATTTCTGAAAACTTTTCATATCTGAAAACTATTCTCAATTTGTTTTTGTCAATCTCAATAGTTAGCTTCAACTAACTTATGTTGTTCTAAAATTGAACACAACAAACTATTTGTCATGTTTGTTATTTTAAAAGAATAAATCAAAACAACACATAAGTAATTTAGTAAACTACATTAACTATCCAAAATCAAAAGACTATTTAATTTTGGTTATACTCTCATTATTTTACTATAATTCAATTTACAATTTTAACTTAACCTGTAAAAACTCATTTTTTTTCTAGTAGGTAAAGTATCGTTATATCGATTATTAAGATCTTACGTGTCCGTAGCCAACTCAATAAACAAATAAGATAATGAAATAACTTTTATAGTTGTGTCTCATATAACTCATTTACTATTTTTAGTAGGGTGTGGTCTCACGTATTCATAATCAATGATGTCTTACTCGTTAAGCTTAAACCAAAATATTCTTTGTGTCCATTGTCGAATGGTCAGAATATTACGATGGCAAGCATCTCATGCTATCATTGCATCAAATACAATATATTAACTGCATAACTACATTCCATTAAATATTGATTCTTATGTGAAATATGTAATTTTCGGCCTATGTATCATAATTCAATTTCAAAACTGATTTTTATGATTAACACTTAATCAATCTTTTGGAAAACTCTTCTTTTGTTTTTTTTTCAGCTGATTTTTGAATTGCTTATATAATATATAACACGTCAGCAGAATGTACAGAGATTAGAGATGGGCCTACATAATCTTAAGCAGGATAGATAATAGAGTAAAGATAAAGATACATCACTTAATTTCCGTGTCAAAAGGACGAGATGGTCATTGTTGAATAGAAGGCAACAGCTACCATATGATCATCCCAGCCCACTTTTTTCTCAATTATCGCATGTGGCTCGACATGTCGACACAGCACGCTAACGACTAACTTAACCGACGCACGATGCATTCGAAGACTGGTCGGCGACACATCCCGTAGAATTGCATGCTTTCCTTGTGAACGCAACGCCGCAAGCTTTTGACCTTTGACTCCAATATCCATCTTCATCCTTAATATATTTTCCATCTTATCCAAATCAGATGGTCAATTTTGGTGCCTAGCTAGCTAGATACCGCCTTTCCCAGATATTGCTGACCTCAATTTCGTCAACCATGACCTCATAAAGTTACGTAATCTGCTTCATCTTCATACAGGGTCCCAACTCTAAATACGAAGAATACATAGAACCAGGGGGCAACGGGTAGTCCTGATCCCCCCTGGACATCGTACATTTGTAACGAGGATGTTGGATAATGTGTACAACTAATGTCGGTAGTGATGTGTACAACCCACAGGAAAAACAGAAGGAAAAAAAAAAAAAGAAACGAAGGTTTTCAGTTTTTGACCTTCTCACGTGCGTGATTTTGGATAAACATCAATTTACGCTGGCTTCGTTTTCAGTTTTTGACTTTCTCACCTGCTTGATTTTGGATAAACATCGGTTAGTTGGATTCATATATTTTAATTGTGTATATTAATTGTAATATTAAATTTATATATAATTAATATAAATAAATCAACCTTATGCAGTTTAACTGAAAAATTATCGTTAATTAAGTTCATATTTAGTCACTCCAGTCTCATGAATTGGAGATTTTATTTGGTTGCGTGCGTGCTCCTTTTGGTTGGAAAATGCTTGTTTTGGTTTGAAAGGTAGCCGAGTTGACGGATCGATATACGAAGGATCAATATTTTTTGTTAGCTCGAAAAGTTGAAGGTACTCGATAATTTGAAAGGTCGAGATATAAAGTTCAAGAAAAATGAGTTTTACTGCAATTATTTTACGAGCATTTTACGGTTCAATTTTCTAATACTCTTCCACATACCCACATGCTTCACGTTTCAACTTAGTGCCCATTTAACACGTTCATAAAATTGATTTGTCACCCTAAAACTGTCCTTCGTGCATAAACATGGACAGAGAAACGTAATGAAGGAATGTATCACATAATCATTACAAGATTGAAGTAATATATTTCCAAATTTAATGGAAGGCAAAAATCGTGGCTGCGATGCTGTTACGTGTCGTGTATATAGTTGGCTGCATTATAAAGCTAGTTGGAAGAACTTTAACCAGAAAAAAAATGTCGTGACATTTGATGATTACTTGTCTGAAACTGCAACTTCTTCGTGGATTGATTCTTGATATCTTGTTGAAAAAAAGTGTGGAATTGAACGATTCCTTATGTTATTGGGTAATGGGTCCCCTCACGATCAGATTAAGAATAAAGTAAGATACTTTGTGTTTGATTTTCGATAGTTGCAAGTTGAAAATGAGTGAGATGTATTGAAAGGAAAAATAATTGGTTGTTCTTTTTTATTATATACAACCCAACTTAAACCTACAACAAACAAGTAAGTTAAAAGTACTAAGAACAGGTAATTAAAGTTTAGTAAAAACTATTATAAAATCAACCTCAAAAGGTGAAACTGTTCTTAATAACACTGCTGTTAGGCAGATTTACTGTTAAGAGGGCAAAACTGTTCAAAAACTAGATCCAGGCACTCCAAACATTTGTGAAACCAACTTCCAGACGAGAGAAGAAACGCATATCAAACTTGTTTGAAGGATCAAATTGCATATATAATTCAAAATTAATTAATAACTTGTACAACAAGAAAATCAGTAGAGGAAAAATGAAGTAGAAGCAGAAATAATGGATAACTTGAACTATAATAATTCGATTGAGGTCATTCCGATTGCTACACCTTTGCATAAAAGAGAACTACCTGCTGCTATAGAAATCAACTACTTCTGAATATGATATCTAAAAGTCAATTCTTTCACAGACCAAAACAAAATTCTATCATACTTTCTGTGAATATCATAAGCATGCCTTGAACTAACTTCTGATCAAAAGCAAAAATGTTAAAATAATAAACAACTAAAACCCAACTACTCGTCTTAACTCCCGATTAAGCAGTCGGTAGAGCGTTTTTCCTTTGAATCTACTCCAGTTATCTATGAAAATAGCACCAGCAACAATCAAACGTCAGTTCTAATAGTTGGTCGTAAGGCATTTATCTAAAAATGAAAAAAAAAATTTGAATACATGGTTGTGTCATGTTTAATTGCGTTTTCGCAGAATCGAGAATCATAATGACTTTCTTATTTCATTATTTAGTTTGTTTCCGATAATTCTAGGGGCATAATATGAGCCTAAATTTCAATTGCGTCTTTATGAACGCAATTCGGAACGCAAAGTAGTGTGTTGTAAGTTTTTGGGAGAGATGTATGAAGTTAAGACTCACAAATTTGTCAACATCTAAGACTTGACAGTACACAGATTTGAACCGTAGAGTGGTCCAATCCAAGAGTTATTGCTTGCGGCTTGGAATTTGCAGCCTGATTCTAGCTGCAAATTTGAACTTCTCAGATCTACTTCTGTCGTTATGAGTTCACGGGTCAGTACTGTACTTAAACACGTTCCTAGTCCTGTTCTCATTTGTTAGAATAAATCGTGTTATGTATATTTGACCGGGGCATGCGTAGTATTATATTTCTCTTGCTTGTTGCTGTCTGATTATAATACACTAAACGGGCAGGTCTCAAGACTAGATTAATCAAGTTTCTTACACCCAAATTTAAGATGATGTATTGATGAGAATGTTTGAAGCATGATCATGATCAATGCCACAAGAAATTAAACATGACAATTAATCGGTATCGAAATAAGTAATTGGGTAGCTGAATAGATTACTGCTTATCTATATTGTTTATACATATATGGTTTGACTAGCTAAATGACTGCCAGCAGCCATGTCAGCAACCCGTCAAGATTAACACGTGGCGAATGGTGGCCGAATCATCCATGTTCTTCCCCGTGTCCATTCTGTATCTCCTCGCCTATTAATACCTTCCCTCTCCATTTTACACAACCTCATTCATAAACACACTCAGGTTCTTCTTCTTCCTCTTCATCATTTCTTCTTCTTCCACTGCATTTTTACAGCGTAATTTTATACAATATATATATATAGATCATAAACCGCCTTTTTGGGTTAAAGATGCCTGCCGGAGGGTTCTCGACGGCGCCAGGTGGTACCGAATTCGAGGCCAGGATCACTCCGATCGTCATTATTTCTTGTATAATGGCCGCCACAGGAGGTCTCATGTTCGGTTATGATGTCGGTGTCTCTGGTACGTACTAACACGCATCTATATATATATATATATTATGTACATATACACGCAGGATCCATCTATATATATATATATTATGTACGTATACACGCAGGATCTTCGATTACTCCAAAAACATATATGTTATTGTTTCGGATTTTCTGGGTTTCAGATTATTGTTATAAAATATAAATTTTGTAAATTTTGTGGGATATAAAGTCAACGACACAATCAATATGAAAGTACTCATACAAAATAGGGATGAGAATGATGTGGTTTCGGGCCGCACTTCTTTTTATTTTATTTTATTTTTTAAATATTCTATAATTATTTGTATATTCATATTAAAAAATATTATACATTATTTTTTTAATATTATATTATTATTATTTTCTATTCATAATTCTCTTTTAATGATTTTATTTTATGCATCTACTTTTCTCCTCAAATATATTTAAGATGTCCATCTCTTAAATTTTTTTAATAATTTTTTAATATATATTAAAATATTTTTAATTATTTACACATCTTAATTTTTATGTAAAAAGAATAATCATAAATATAATAAAACAAAAATTATTTTAAAAAAATTATTAAATTATATTATTAAAATTTATAATCAAATAATAAAAAATATTATAAATTATTATATCTAATTATTAAAATATATACAATTTATATATTCCTTAAAAAAATTATATTATAATGTCTCGTAAACTTCACTGTACCGCACTCATGCGGTGCGGGACCTCATACCATTTAATTTTTTAGAGAAGGAAATTGATCGCACCGCACTGAAATGTATGGTACAATATAGTTTGATTGGGTTCGGAGTGACCTGCTCGCCCCTAATACAAAACATATGAATTGGGTCAAAATTAAATGGATCATTCATGGATATATGTGCAGGGGGTGTGACATCTATGCCGGCCTTCTTGAAGAAATTCTTCCCGGTCGTTTACCGAAAGACATTACAGGGAGACAACAGTAACTACTGCAAATATGATAATCAGGGACTGCAACTATTCACATCATCTTTGTACTTGGCTGGTCTGACTGCAACTTTCTTTGCCTCGTTCACCACCAGAAAGCTAGGCAGAAGGCCTACTATGTTGATCGCCGGCTGCTTCTTCATTATCGGCACCGTCCTTAATGCCGCAGCTCAAGATCTTGCCATGCTCATTATTGGCAGGATCTCCCTTGGTTGTGGTGTTGGCTTTGCTAATCAGGTTTGCTCCCTTTTTTTTCCTCTTTTAATCAATTACTATCATATTTTAATCAACACTAGTTGAGTGCAACGCGAGGATCGGTGGAAACTTGATGTTAGCTCATGAATCATGATCAATATCAAGTACAACTAGATCCATGATGATATCGTTTTAATCAACTAAATCCTGTCTTAATAGTTAATTATTTCATATTATATAGTTGCCTAAAGACTAAAGTTCAAACCATGCATGCAGCTTTTTTGAATTTTTTTTATATGTAATTATTTCATATTACATTTTCGTTTCTTTTTCTTATTATTATTTTTTATTATGTGGAAAATCGATTTTATTTTATGGTATAAACTATAAATAGACGCTTATGACTTTATCATGTGGTAATAATTCATCTGGAATTACGACGTCGTAGATCAAATTATTAACATGGACTAATTAAGGGAAAACATTTTGATTTACAGTTTTTTTTTTTTTTTTTTATTATAAATCAGGCAGTACCACTGTTTCTTTCGGAGATAGCACCCACGAGGATACGTGGTGGACTAAACATACTGTTCCAACTCAACGTCACGATTGGGATTCTGTTCGCAAATCTTGTCAACTATGGCACCAACAAGTAAGTTTGACTTTTAGTTCATGTTCTGATGTTCGTGTTTTGATTTTTCTTATCCATAAAAATTGAATATAAAAAATTAACTGTCTGTTGAAAGATCCTGGTCCCATTATTGGCAGTAAGTACAGCTCAAGCAGTAGAATATTATTCCTTTTATATATTGCCGGTGGTTGTCCTAAGTGGGCCAGCTGTACACGCGTGTACACGCGTTGCTGCTAATTGGTGACAGTATTCTTCGAAATCAAGGAAATTTGATTACTCTTAAGAATCTTAATCAACGTTACGTTGACTTTGACTTTCTTTATTCATCCTAACGAATTGAAGGACTAATTGAAGGATCTTGATTTTGCAGAATTGAAGGGGGGTGGGGATGGAGACTATCATTGGGGCTAGCCGGTATTCCGGCTGGCCTGCTCACAATAGGAGCTCTCTTGGTAGTCGAGACTCCGAATAGTCTGATCGAGCGTGAACGGTTTGAAGAAGGCAAATCTGTTCTTCGAAAAATCCGTGGGACTGACAACATTGAACCGGAATTCTTAGAACTTGTCGATGCGAGTCGGAAAGCCAAAGAGGTGAAACATCCCTTCAGAAACTTGTTGAAACGTCGAAACCGGCCCCAACTAGTAATCGCGGTGGCCTTGCAGATATTCCAACAATTCACTGGCATCAATGCCATCATGTTTTATGCTCCTGTTCTATTCAACACCCTAGGATTTGGAGGTGATGCGTCTCTTTACTCGGCTGTGATCACAGGTGCTGTCAATGTAGTATCTACTGTTGTATCGATCTACTCTGTGGACAAAATCGGACGAAGAATGTTATTGCTCGAAGCAGGAGTTCAAATGTTTCTCTCTCAGGTTGTGATCGCGATAATTCTCGGGATTGAGGTGACGGATAGTTCTGACAATCTTGGTAAAGGGTATGGGGTTTTTGTGGTGGTTCTGATATGCACTTTTGTGTCGGCTTTCGCATGGTCGTGGGGTCCATTAGGGTGGTTGATTCCTAGTGAGACATTCCCGTTAGAGACTCGTTCCGCCGGTCAGAGTGTGACCGTCTGCATTAACTTGCTCTTCACCTTTGTCATAGCGCAAGCATTTCTTTCCATGCTGTGTCATTTCAAGTTTGGGATTTTCTTGTTCTTCTCTGGGTGGGTTCTGATCATGTCTATTTTCGTCTTGATCTTGTTGCCGGAGACGAAGAATATCCCGATTGAAGAAATGACGGAAAGGGTGTGGAAACAACATTGGTTTTGGAATCGATTTATGGATGATGATGAGTACTATGATAATGGCAAGGGGAATGGGTTTAATGGTACTACTCATGATATCGAGTCCAAGAAAAATGGGTTTGATCCTGCTTCTCAGTTGTGAGTTGGATTAATCGAGTATATTGTATTGCATTAGGATTAAATGAGATTGTTGGACAATCATCATGATACTACTACTATAGTTAACATCTAAGCTTTAACTGAATTGTCATAACTTTAAGGGCAGAAAAGATGTTTCAACTGTTTCCCGTCCTTTTACATGTGTAGACCTAAGAGTTGAAATGATATAGAGGTGCTCTTCTTTTTGTTTTGTTTTCTTCTTTTTTTCAGGCAACATTCAGTTTTAGTGATAAAAGATGAAAGCTAACTAAAAGGTAGATTAAAAAAAAATGTTAAAGAGGAAGAGGAAGGAAGCAAATTGAAAACTCATTGAAACATGTCATTGATATACGAGGGATGACTAGGGAACAAAAGTTATTGAAAGAAATAAAAGGCACAACTCTTGATCATAAGAATTAAAGAAGTAGATCAGACTTTTTCAGTATCAGCATAGACGTGATCAACGTACTTCTTCCAGAACCAGTGTTGCTTCCAAACTCTTTCGGTCATCTCTTCAATGGGGATGCCCTTTGTCTCAGGAAGAAAGAAGATGACAAAAAGAGTCATCAGCATGACCCACGCAGAGAAGAAGAGGAAGATGCCGAACTTCATGTGGCACAGCATGGACAGGAAGGCTTGTGCTATCACAAAGGTGAAGAGCATGTTTGTGCACACCGTCACACTCTGTCCGGCAGACCGGCTCTCCAACGGGTATATCTCACTTGGGATCAACCACCCGAGGGGGCCCCACGACCATGCGAACGAGGACACGAACAAGCAGACCAGGAACACGACACCAGCAGCCATCCCCTTGGAGAGTTCGTTGGTGTTGTCTTGAAGCTTCGCACCGAGTATGATAGCAATGATTACTTGAGACACAAACATTTGAACACCAGCTTCGAGCAACAACCAGCGTCGGCCAACTTTGTCGACAAAGGTGATTGAGACAATGGTTGATACCACATTAACAGCTCCTGTAATGACGGCAGAGTATAGCGATGCATTCCCTCCAAATCCTACCGTGTTAAACAAGACCGGTGCATAGAACATGATTGCATTAATACCGGTAAATTGTTGGAACACCTGCAATCCAATAATAGCGAAATTAGCTACTATACTAATGCAAATCACTGATTACTTGACTGCATACACACAATAGTTAGAAATGAAATAGAAATTTATTAGCACCTGCAGGCACACAGAAATGATGAGAGCAGGGCGGTTTCTACGCCTGAGCAGACTCCTGAAAGGATCCTTGATCTTCTTTGCAGCTTCCCCTGCCTCAACAATCTCATTATACTCTGGCTCGACATTGTCAACGCCTCGAATCTTCTTGAGGACGGCTTTCCCTTCATCCAATTTTCCACGATAGATCAAACTGTTCGGAGTATCGTCAACAATGAGAGCTCCCACGGTCAATAGCACAGCAGGAATTCCCGCCAGACCCAAAGAAACTCTCCATCCCCATCCTCCCGCGATCTTATTCGTACCATAGTTGATTAGATTTGCAAACAGAATGCCTATTGTGATGTTAAACTGAAATAATATGTTGAGCGCTCCACGAATTCTAGTGGGTGCAATCTCGGAAAGGAAGAGAGGCACGGCCTGGTTAGCAAAACCAACACCAGCCCCAAGTGCGATCCTTCCAAGAATAAGCATGACAAGGTTAACTGCCGCTGTGTTGAGAACAGTTCCGACTACAAAGAAGAGGCCAGCAATTAACATGGTTGTCTTTCTCCCTAGCTCTTTGGTCGTCCATGAGGCGGCAAACGTAAGGGTTAGAGCAGCCAGGTATAAAGAGGATGTGAAGAGCTGAAGATTGACATTGTCATACTTGCAGTAGTTGCTGTCAAGGCTGCTTTCTTTTAGTGTTCTCTCGTAAACAACCGGAAAGAATTCCTTCAGGAAAGAAGGCATGGCAGTGACCCCACCCGAAATTCCGATATCGTAACCAAACATAAGACCTCCAGAGGCAGCCAGGATACATGATATGATAACAATCGGTGTGATCTTTGCCTCAAACTCAGTCCCGCTCGAGGACACAGCAAACCCGCCTGCAGGCATCTTTCCTCAGACAAGTTGTTTTGTTAATTTGTATGATCAAAATGTTGTAGGAAAGCAAACAAGAACCCGTAGTAAGAAGATCAAGGGAGTGTTTTGAAAAGACAATGATAAGAAGTAAACTTATATAGGGGGTTGAAAGAGTGGTTTAGAGTTAGAAATGGGTGATTGACATTGATGCCATGTTTTCAGGATCAATTCACAAATTGCTGGAAGTAACATATCCAGACCAATATGAAGTACTATAATTAGTGTCTACAGAGAGCAAAATGGTTTCCGACTGATTCAATATAGGATAGCTTCTATATATATTGACTGTTTCGTTCCTTTTGCCAGACTTTTAGTTATGACATCATTTTTTTGGGTTAAATTATCATATTTTGTTTGGTTCAAACAAACAATATCAAATTATGAATCATCTATTCATTGAAAGAGTTAAAGAGAGGATAGCTCAGTAATTATAGAGTCATGGGCCTTTATGGGCTTACTTCCTTTTCAACATCGGCCCGAGATGTTAACGTGATGGGCTAAGCCCACTATTTATTACATTTTCTCTGTTCTGAATCTTTCTGTTAAGCAAAAAATAATTAAAAATTAAAAAGAGAGAATGTGATGATGGCTTTCCCACTTGATGTCTAAGAATGAAGCACAAGGACTTACCACTTACCAGCAGCGCTTGTTCATAATCTTTCTTTGCTTTCAAGTGCTTCAAAGTTGATAATAAGAAAAGGGGAGGGGGAGGGCCCACTTGAAAATGCCAATTCATGTTCCTTTACTAATATTTTCTAATGGCTTCCCCAAGTGATCTCTAATCGTGTCATTTTCACTTACATCTAATAGTCTTATCTTAACTAATCTTCTTAATTTTAGTGATTCAATCTGCTGAAAATCAAAGCTCCCTTTCATTCTTCACAAACTGAATCCAACCACTTAACAGTTGACATGACCCAAATTCACCAATTAAAAAAAAAAAAAAAAAACTATTTAGGTCTAATGATGTCTTATTAAGAGTTAAGTATAAGACAACTTTTGTATTGTATGTATCAAGAAATGGCGTGCAGATGCAAACATTCTCTTTTCTAGTACTACTGACTACTATAATGACTTCTGAGCTACATGCTTCTACAAACAGAAGCATTATAAGAACCTCTCTGATCTCATTGTTTATAAGGGTCGGCTTGCATTGTAAGGCTTGATCTTCATCTCTCAAGCATAGCTCTGAATTGGCTAAGCCAACCGGTGTGAAAAGAATCTCGAATTAATCTGCCATGGATAAAGTGAGAAGATGGATGTGCCAACTGGGTGTGGTTATGGTGATCATGGGCGCGGCAGTCCTGCCGCGATTAAGCCGTGCAGCCGTGTACAAGGTAGGCGACTCGGCCGGTTGGACCATCATTGCCAATGTAGACTACAAGCAATGGGCTGCTACTAAGACTTTCCAGCTTGGTGATGTCATCGGTAAGCTTAATGATCTTAAGCAAAGCAGTCCTTATTATGAAATTGGACTGCAGCTGATTCTAACTCTTTTACTTTTAACTTGTTGATGAATTCAGTATTCGAGTACAATGCCCAGTCCCACAACGTGATGCGAGTGACGCACGCCATGTACAGATCATGCAACGCGTCAGCGCCGTTGGATAAGTACACGACAGGGAACGACACTATCACGATAACTTCCCGCCGGCACCACTTCTTCCTATGTGGAGTACCCGGTCACTGCCAAGCCGGTCAGAAGGTAGACATCAACGCCCTTGACACTCCTTCTCCATCAACTGCCCCTACTCCTTCCTCTCCATTTGCCACTCCTTCCGTCGATTCTACTCAAACAGCACCGTCACATTCTCCAAGTAAGGCCGCACCGACATATAACAAGGATCGTCGTCTTTTTAGCTTGCTTGGGTTGGTTATGGCCATTTTTGCAGTTTTTGTTCCTCAGATTTTGTAATGCTGTTGGACTTTTTTATTTCAGTCTCTTCTTTTTTGTGAACTAGAATTGTATTTTTGTTAATTACTGTCTAGTTATGGGCTGAGCTTACTCTTACGAAACGACGACATGTCGTCAGGCATGAAAATGTCGCACCAAATAAGATGTAATGTAATAATTCCGCAACAAGTCTCGGAAAGAGTCATCGTCTATTGTCTGGTAAGTAAAGAATGTGTCATGTGTGTATTGTAACAAGTAACGTTTGATTATCATTCCTTAATTTTTTAAATAGATTATGTTTATGATAAATTAATTATTTATAAAATTAATATGATATATAATATAATAATATAAAAATAAATAAATCACGAGAAATTTTCTCGACCGTTGACATGATTCACCCGAGAATTGCCTCAAAAGACGGGCTTAATTTGTTCATTGAGATTTGGTTTGATGTTATTAACGTTATTTTTAGTAGTAATCTGTACGATGATGTCGGAGAAAGTTGAGTAGTTGCTTGCTCTACTGGAAACGCCGTGTCCTCAATCCGTCGGCGATTGAGAAATCAAAATCCATGCTATCTTGTAATATAGAATACAATAGAGGACCGTACAGTTTATAAAGTAGAAGAGAAATAAAGTGTTAACAACTGTAATGCATGCATGTTCATTGATGAGGAGGGAGAGTGGCCACACTTATTAGGACAAGAAGAGAGGAGAAGGCTTTCAGGCTGCCCAACATATCACGTTTAAGGCACGTGGCATCTCCAATTATTATTATATTCCTCTTATTGATCTCAAAACTCTATCGTGACCGTACTAGGCTTAGCTACATTGATCTCATCTTATATCATGCAAACAGGGCATTCGAATTTAGAAACAGAGTCGTATAGAGAGAGAGAGAGAGAGGGGTGGCTGACGAGCTTAGATAGAGAGACGAGGTAGACTTGTACTTAGATAGACAAACGAAGATGGGGATAAGGAGAATATCAAGAGAGAGAGATGAACAGAGATCCAAGACTTTACCTACATCTCCATCTCACTCCCTCTCCTCTTCATCATCCCATTCTGATTTCGAGTTCACCATCTCCCTCTCTCCTTGCAAATCCACCACAATAGCAACCACCATCTACTCTGCCGACGAGCTTTTCTACAAAGGAAAAATCCTCCCTCTCCATCCTTCCCCTCGTCTCTCCATGGTCCGCACACTCCTATCTTCCTCATCGTCGTCGTCCTCCTCCTCTTCCAACACTGCCGCTTCCTCCTCCTCCGCCCGTAACTCCACCGGAAGCTCCAACGACTCTCATTCCTCCTTCAACTCCAACGTCCGTCTCCTCTCTAACTGTGAATCTTTCCGGCCCAGCCCCATCACCGACCAAGACAATGTGTCGAATGTTCTAAACTCACGAAGTCCGATCAAGAAGAATAAGTACTTCTCATTATCAAGATTCTCCTCTGTTTTTAGGAAAGATAAACCGTTGCCTAAGAATAATCTCGAGCCATCTGAAAACGAACAAGAAACCACGTCGTCTCCGCATGCGAAAAGAACCAATATTAGCTCGACTGCTAAAGAATTGTTTAAAAACTACTTGAAGCGGGTCAAGCCATTGTATGAAATTCTATCACAAAAACAACAACATCAAAGCAAATTGGGAAGGACTAGCGATGTGGGTTGTGGTAAAGCGACGGGCTTTCAGGTAAAGACTAAAGTTAAGAAAGAAATTAATGAAAGGGTAAGTGGGTTTTCTTATTCGTTTTATGGCGGGAATTCGAGGAAGCCAACTGCCAGGAGGAGCTGTCCATCGTCAATGAGGTCTTCGCCGAATCATTCTGGCTTGCTCGGTCCAGCAGGATTTCCGGCGAGGAATGGGAGGATGCATCCTGTAGATACATCGACCATGGAAGAGTTGCAGAGTGCGATTCAAGGTGCAATTGCTCATTGCAAGAACTCCATGGTAGAGCAGAATACTAAAACTCAATAACTGATCATAATGCGGGGTTAGTCATGATATTTTATTTTAATCAAACTGATATTACTATTAATTAGTGAGTAATTTAGTTAACATCTGATTTGTTCGTATGATCATGTGTCTACGTGGCTGTTTCTAGATTCTGATTGCCGACTGGAGAATGAGAATCAATCACCCAAATCTCAATTTCCTAAAGGTTGGAAAAAAAAGGCTTTTTATGTTATTATGTTTTTTTTCTTAGGCTGAATCGATAGATTCTAATGTATAATGTATGTGAGAGACACTGATTAATTAACCAGAATCTTTGCGTACTTCTTTTATAAGTCCGTGATATATGTCTTGGATACTGGGATCTTTTTTTTTTTTTTTTTTTCCTGGATCACCCTAATTAATAAGATTGAAATTTTGATTCATTCAAGTTTAGTGTACATTAATTTTGAGCTAAATGAGGTTTAGAAATGGGAAATGGTGTTTGCTTTACATGTTCATGAATCATAAAGGAGTGACTGTGCTGTCTAGGACGTTATGTTGGAAACCCATCTGGTCTTTTCCCGTTGCATGCATGGAGCCATGGACTGCTAAGTTCTTATTATTGAATCTAGACCCACATAAATTGTAAGTTTCATGTATCATTGTTAGACTTGGCGCGAAGGTACATACTACATAGCTCTTTGAATTATTAAAAAATTTGTGGGTCTAGATACAATAATAAGAACTTAGCAGTCCATGGCTCCATGCATGCAAAGGGAAAAGACCAGAAAAAAATTAAATTAAAAAAAAAAAAAAACCCAGAAGCCAAATGTAACATAATGAATTAAAAAACTAAAAATTTAAAGGTTAATATTATGTTATCAGCTGCAGCAGGGAGTCACACCATTGACCCCACGACCATCAATCTTAGCCTCCCTCGTGTCAATGTCAATGTCATCGTCATCTCATATTATGTGGATGATTCGATATGGATGTAGTAGCTGAAACTATATAACGAAGTGCGTTCTCGCTCTCTCTCTCTCTCTCTCTCTATATATATATAGAGAGAGAGAGAGATATGAATTCAAGAAGTTCAATTATTGGTGAAAAGAAGGAAAGTAGTGAGTAATAATGGAGTTGCATGCAGTACGACCTAGTTGATGGTGATTGAACGACGTCCAAACCGCCATCACTCCTTATGGCCTTCGCCAGCTTTTGAGTTACTTTTTACCCTTTTTTGTTGGTCGCCTTCTTTCTTCTTTTCCCTTCTGGCTTATAATTAAAGATGTCGCTTTTTGAACAGATGACCCACCCAAACTCCATCAGAGTGCATATCTACACGAACACGACATAAAAAGGATGCCAATAGAACAATTACGAAGCATAGCATGCTTGTGTTGCGGGTGGGCCCGGTGGGGTTCAAGTGCATGGCTGTGGTAGGTGATAGCTATAATAAGATTGGGCCAGGGCCCGTTTACTACCTCGCTCATTCACTAGGACTTCTGCATCTGACTCGTTAGAAACTGGAAGCTGAAGACTACTCTTTTTAGTTATTTCCGACATGCACATGCCATCACCTGTCTTTCTTCTCTCTATCTCACTCTTTTTTTAGGTCCGTAAAAATAATCATGAAAAGCAGTAGAATCAGAAGCAGAAAGTGGCATCTCAGATTTAACTCTAGATAATTGTGTATCTTTATGATTATTTTGATCATATTTCAGCATAAAATTTCTCAAATCAAGGCACTATTTCTTAATCGAGCTTAATTCTATATAATTTAGTTGAGGATGAACTGTATGTCGGAAAGATCGATAGCTTGTAGTTGACTAGTAGGAGTTTGCTACTAATCTTCATTTCAAAGTTTCGCTATTAATGAGTTAAAACCTTTTGTTTTATTATATCTGACAACTCTGTATTTCGAAGCAATGCCACCACGTTGGAGCTATATGCATTGGTAAGCGATTCATACTTATTTTTGAACAGTATGTAATAACAGGCTAGCTAGCATCTACCTGATCTTCCCCATTGGAAAGGGTTACTGCAAGCTAGTGTACTAACTAATCAACTAAGTTCATTGGAAAGGGCAGGATTGAAAGGTGAATTGAATTTTAAAAAATATGTGGATCATAATATTTAATCCGGTGATTTATATATTTTTTTAATTTTTGTTTATTTTCTTCTTCGTTTTATTTTCTTTCTTTCATATCTTTTCTCTATTAATACAGATTCAAATTTTCATTTTACTTTATCAACGAACTCATTTAAGCTCACGAACTCTTTTGAAGTCACGAACTCATTCTCTCTTGAAAAAAAACCTACTGTATTTTGAAAACATTCGATGGCTCAAATTGGTAGGAAAATATGAAATTACCGATATGTGAGATGTCGGTTTGAGATGCACATATCGATATATGAAAGACCTTTCAACCTTTGACCCGTTATCTCATATGTAATTCTAAGTTATTTTAAAGGTTTAATGGCCCTTCAAAGGTCTGGACCTTTCGACTCTTAAAGTAATATGTAAGATAATAGGTCAAAGGATCGAATAGTCAAAAGACTCTTCACATGTCGATATGTGCATCTCAGATCGATATCACACATGTCGGTAATTTCATATTTCTTACAAATTCCAACAATCGGAGTTTTCAAAACACAATAGGTTTGTTTTCGAGAGATAGTGTATTTGTGACTTCCAACGAGTTCATGAGTTCGTTGATATAAGATAAACTAAAGTTTCGAATGTACGTTAATGGATAAGGGGTATGAAATAAATAAAAGAAAATGGGAAAGGAGTGGGGGAAAGAAAAAACAAAATTTAAAAATATGTAAGTCACCGAATTAAATACGACGATCCGTGTATTTTAAAATACAATTTATTCTTAAGTGACGTGACTTATCTAAAAATACTAAATTACAACAAACAATCCAAATTACACAGTATTACATGAACATCATGTAATCCAATACCATACAATCCGAGCTCTACATACGTAGTGACTAGTAGTCAACTAATCAAATACTTACCTTCACTTACGCAGTCATCTTCATTTTACTTCAAGTGGGTTGACTGTAATCATAAACTGACTACATACTACTTAACTTAACTATAAGATCTTATCTACAATCATTCTCTTCCTCAATTTCAATTTCAACCCCTTATCAGAAGTCAGAAGCCAGAAGCCCTCATTAATCAAAAGATCAGATTAATTCACTGCCCAAAAAACAGCTGTTAAGTATAGAGTCGACCATATATGCATGCTGGACGTTATGTATGCACCCGCCTAATTAGGCTAACAAGCTGTCTGCCAGACTAATTACATATACTAATGGCCTCTCTAACTTTGATTAATTTATTTAACACAAAATTAACTTCCATGCTTACTCTCAAAATCTCTCTCTCTCTCTCTCATCCCATCATAATTGAGAGCTATGGATATGGGTATGTAGCAGATAATAGATAGAGATCTCATAATCATATACAAAATACATATGCTTATTAATTAAAAGCAATTAGGGTTAAATTAATGCTAACTCACAGCTGGATTCATATATATATATATGAGAGAGAGAGAGAGAGACAGATTGACTGACAGACACACTACATGCATCTTGGAGTCTTTCCAGGATCATCTTATATCAAACCTTCTTTCATGGTGGTCCAACCCATTAATTAAGTTATATCAAACTCAAATCAATGTGTACAATCTTCACATACACTGAGGAGATCAATTAGTATAATCAAAAGAACACCTATCTTCCTATACTAATTTACTGTACATAATTAATTAAATTATTTATTTGTTTATTTAGTGTAATGATCAAAAGTTTAACTCTATGTCTATTCTATTTAGCTGTCTGAGATTTTTAATCAATGTTGTCGAATCTTAATGGAAGCTTTTGAAGAAATCGAACATGATATCAACCTTTTTTTTTTTATGTTCACGGGAATACCCATGCTTAATTGGTAAAAATTACCACCATGCCATCAAAATTTGATTACATTTTTCAAAGGGTATTTTAGTAATTGATTGAACACATACAAAATTTTTGTCCCTTTTTAGACCTCACATGGCATGAAAATTACTCTCATGTGACCACATGCTTTTTATTAGACTGGCCTCCCATGTTACCGAAACTTAGGTTAATAGCTTAAGTATTTATTTACATATACTTCCTTTGACTATAATCCATTATTATAATTACTCTCTGTCAGTATGATTAGTGCTAATTTTTTAAATTTTCATTTCCGCCCCTCTCTTTAGTATTTTCTATCAGTTCGAACACCATCTTTATGATAGTATAATGTAATCTAAAGTTCAACATGCAATACAAATTGCTAGAGGGACTCGGTTTACGGTAAATCGATCGAATTGCAATTATATATAAGATCCGAGGGCTGACATGATGATCATGTAACATCTGATGCTAATATCTATATGGGATTGGTTAAGAAAATATGTCCCCATGTGCAGTAACAATATTCTAAAACATAATCCAGACTCAGCTTGTTTCGGGTTCACCGGACCATTTTTATTTTTATAATCTCACCGTCCAAACAAGCCGCTGACAATAAAACAAAAAAGAGATCGAAAGTAAACAACAACAAAGCAACTCTTTATATAAATCATCTCCTAATTTCCCTTTACAAGCTTCTCCTTATCTTCTGCTTATTTTTTTCCCGTTTCAAAGCAACTTACAAACGAAGCTTTTCCTTTCTTTCTGCTTGTCCTCTAGATCAAAAAAGAAAAAAAAAAAAATGGTGTCACTGGAAAGTCTCCAGGCAGCCTCGATACCGATGGAATCATCGAATTCGAGTCCCCGGATTTCTTTCTCGGCCGAATTTCTCGACGAGAATAACTTCATTTCCATCACCCCGAATCCTCTTCACAAGGAGAGAGAGAAAGCATGCAGAAATATTGGCCCAGAATTTGAGTTTCTTAATCCTTGTAGCAATGTGTGTAGCCATGCTACTATGTTAACAGCTGATGAACTTTTCTTTGAAGGGAAGTTGCTTCCCTTTCGGCAAATGCAGAATGCAGAGAAGCTGAGTAAGATCAGTCTAAGCGTAAGAGACAAAGAAGATGAAGTAAGAAATCAAGTGAACAAGGATCAGAAGAGTAGAGTAACTAGTTGTTTTGTCGATGATGACCCTTCTCCTAGGCCACCAAAGTGCACAGTTTTATGGAAAGAGTTACTAAGGTTGAAGAAGCAACGTGCAACTTCTTCATTATCACCATCTTCTTCTTCTTCTTCTTCCTCTTCGTCTTCTGGCTCTCTTGCAGACATTGTCATAGCAGATCATCATAACAACGAAAGCAAGGAAAAGCAGCAGATGAAGAGGGCAAAGAAAGGTCTGGAGAGGACTAGATCAGGAAGCATAAGAATAAGGCCAATGGTTAATGTGCCTATTTGCACTCAGATGAAGAGTGGTACTACTCTACCACCTTTGTTTCCACTCAAGAAAGGTAAGTTAGAGATCAGATGAGAGTGTAGTAACCTAATCTGCAGAAGAGTAGTCTAATTGACTAAATGTGTGTTAATCGGTCTCTTTCTCATCTTTTCTTGCTTTCAATTTCCCTCCTGCAAAGCATTCATCTTTACGTGCTTAATTAGATTGTAAATGCTGACTTTGTAGTGTGTTGGATGAGTATTTACTAATCAATTTCATCGATCGTTCTCCTTCTACTTTCCGGTATGAACTACGGTACATTTTCATATCCCTCAGAAAATGGTAAAATTTATACATGATAAAGACAGATGAACCAAAAGGAAAAGAAACCAAAAGCTAAATCATAACGTAACCAGAAGACAGAAAAATTCTGGGGACAAAATTTACATGATATCCATGAGTAGTAATGCGGACATAACTCTGTGAGAGGGAATGAGCGGATATACTGAACGAATAAAGAATTTAGCTGAATAAACCAATCAAAGAATATTGTTAAGAACTTTCGTTTAGTCAAACCAATTGCTTTCCACAAAACGGCATATGTACGAGCATTGATGAAACCGGGTTTCTGGACAAATAGACCCCATGTTGCATTTATGCTTTGGGTAAGAATCTCTAAGATGGGGGTGGAGAGGAAAGGTTGTTTCCAGGAGAAGTCCTGATAATTATATGAGAGATATCATAAGTTCAGACTGCCAATTCTTAGATTTGTAACGGAGAAAGTTCAGTGAATTTCAACACTACCTCAAAGTCAATCCGGATTTTCTAGTGAGGCCAGTTGGAACTTGACCCGTAAGATTGTTGTTCTGTAAGAAGCTGAAAGACAGAAGGAAATAAGTCAGATTAGAAATCAATGCAGAATAACAAAGGATTCACAGAAGCAGTGCCGGGGGTAGAAAAAGAAAAATTACTTTAGCAAAGAATCTCCTAATTTGTGACAATGATTCATGACATTTCGCATTGCAATTTGCAATTAGATAGGAAGAACATGAATTTGTTGGGTAATAGGAAAATGAAGAACGGGTAAAGAGTAATTGATGTTATACAGTAATTCAGGGTCTGAAAATTTCCAATCAATTTGAAAGATAGAGCCACAGACAGAAATACCATCTTATACGATTAAAACTTACAGCTCACGTAAACTAGGCAGGTCCCCAAGTGATGGGGGAATCTCCCCACTGAACTGATTGTCTTCCAAGTGCCTGAAAAATGAGAAACAGCATTGCATGAGAGAAGGTACAACCAAACGTATAGGCAATAAGTTAAAATGAGTGTCTCCCAAACTTCAACAATTGGATTATACAGTTTGCTAAAAAGAATGGTCGAGTTAAACACTTAGGTGACCCTTAGAACAGAATATTGTAAGAGAATCAATAACATGTCTATTACTCACAGTATCTGTAGCATCCTCAGAGAACTGAGATCAGGAATAGGTCCAGACAGATTGTTATTCCTAAGCAAGCTGTCAAAAGCACAAGTTCCTTAGTTAGAAAAACATTAGCCCTCAAATTTTGACGAGCTCGTAACTATTTGTTGTCAACCTACATGGTGGACAATGCAGTCATTTTGGCAATGCTAGGCGAGAGGGATCCAGAAAGGTCCATATTTGTCAGGTTACTGGAAGCAGGAAGAAGACAAGAATAAGGCTTCGATAAGCACTGCAAAATAATACACACTTTCTAATGCCATAAAATTTCAAACTCACAGTGCGATGACTCGAATTCTGGGACCTTCAGAGCAGGTAACGCCTGTCCATGAATACTGACGGGGCAAACAAGGGTCGCCAATCCAGTCAAGTGGAGGATTCTCAAAACCATTCCTCAATCTTTCCATAGCAACGGCTGTAAAAACAAATGAACATCGAGTTCTTAGAAAGAAGACTATTGGTGACAATTTAACCTCTCTCGGGGATGTAACAGTTGCTTTTTTTGTGTGGCCAAAATGTAACAGTTGCTTGATCGACCACTTTATAGCAATAAAGCAACTTTATTAGTTTGCTTTTCGTAGTAACATGCACAACCAAGCTTCCAAATTACTTCATCATTATAAAAAGGTGACTCATATTAGAAGCACTGCAGTAATGACTAGACAGGTAAGGCAAGGAACCTTCTAGGAAATAAATGCAGTCAAAGCGTTGCTGAAATATAGTCAATTTGAGATCATACCATCTCGGGCGAGAGTTCTTCCTCCAAGAGCCAGAACTTCAAAGACCTCTCCGCCACTGATCAAAGGAGTAAGGTTTGAACCAGCAGCCGGTGTCAAAGTTATCTTTGTAAAACCATCAAGAGGCCACATGGTTGCAAAGACAACAACACCTTCTGGGGTGACATCCAAATTCCGATAATATGTAACACCATTCACACTTATGTTAAACATCCTTGAGTTGCCCTGAGATGAATCAATATCATTGGCAAAGTATAGAGCAATGTAGTATCTAGAGCTTGGAAGAGATACAGGCGGCCAATTTAACTCAAGCGGCTCCCCAGGACTACTCGTCAGTTTGGTTTCAAACACCCTTGATGGGGGGAGGTTCCAAATACCAGAAACAGATACGGTCGTGTTGGTCACTACAGTTGAATTATCTGCTCCAAATGGTTCCCAGAATCGATTAAATCGATCTTCTGGATATCTGGCAATAGAAATCAAGTTACAGTATGTGAAATTCAAGTGACATTTATCATGATTAACCATCAACACGTCAATAAATTCTAACTAAGAATGTTTAGATCCCAAGCAAGGAGGCCACTTAGATATGCGCAAACAGAAATTCATGTTTAGTATCAAATTATTGCTAACAGCTCCACATTGAAAACGAAAAGCTAGAGCTATAAAGCCAAAAGGGTATAGCAATACCGTATTACAGGTCCGCTGGTCCCAAAATTGTGCCTAGCGACGGAGCTCAAACTGTAATTACGAAAATCAGTGGAGTTGTAACAAGAATTTTCCAAGAGCACGACCTCTAAAGCCGATATAAAGGGTTCAGAGGCAGTATAAGTATTTGACCCGATGCAGAAATTGATCGTCCTCGCCTGAGCTTCAAAGACTCCCTCGTAATAGGTTGACAGCCCGTTAGCGAAATCCTCGGTCGTGTTGACCACGCTCCAGAAAGTTCCATCCACAATCTGATCGAACACCGGCGGGGAATCCAGGCCGTTGATTCCTCCATAGAAGTACGTAGTCCTTAGCATGTACTTTCGGCCACGAATCGCGGGGAAGACGTAGCAGAATTTACGATTAAGAAGTCTCGGAAATGATCTGACGGTTGAGAGGGTCTGAACGAGGACGGCAGTACTGAGATTCTTAGACGTCCCGCTGAAAACAAAGCCATCGTCAGGAAGCCACCTGAGTCCCGCGATTTCCGATCGAACGGTGGCGCCACAGTCAATCAGATAATCTGAAAGATAAGAAAAAAGATTAAATCCAAACAGGAATGCAGGAAGAGAAAGAGCTGAAGTGAAAGGAGAGAGCGAAATATGCTACATCTGAGAGGCGGCGTCTGGGAGAGAGAGGAGGAGAGGATGGAGAGGAATGAGAGGATGAAGAGGAGCGCCATGAGTGTGGGAAGAGATGACTGAATGTTTTGTTTGTTTGGTTGAAGGGTTGAAACTTGAATGGGTCATTGATAAGTCATGCAAGCAAGGAATAGAAGGAAGAAATCATAGAAGTGGAGTTAGGTTTATTTTTAGCGGAAGAAAGCGGGAAAACTATGGCCAGGTCAGCGGCGGCAGTTGGTTTTATTTTGTTTTTTCCTAATTATTATTATTATTTAATTATTATTATTAATTATTATTAATCATTATTGTATTCTTAACATGTGATGTGATGAAAGTAGCATCATCTTTTTGTTTTAGGTGTTTGAAATTCTCAAACGGGTTGTTTCACTTTATAAAATTAACCAAAAATGTTGCTCAAGAAATGGTATTTATTATATATGTTTTTTTTAGGCACATGCAAATGAGACGTGCTTCCATGTTAGAACATCGTATAGAAAATCAAATCAGATGAGACCAACATTTACTCCAAACAAACCATACTTCAGTTTTTGGTATTATATTATATTTGGTTTGTGTTGTTATGCTATTAATCAGTTTCGTAATAGTATTATTATTTTTAAATTTTTGAACTTTAAAATTAACCAAGCCTTTCTCTATGCGCAAATAGCTAGTGGCGACACACTTGACCGGAAAAGATTGGTCTGTACTCTGAAAGACATGGCAAGGCTGGATCTAACTGGACCCAACAAAATTTTGTGGGGCCCGGAAGTTTCGTCCCATTAACCCACCATGCGCACGTTAGCTGACTTTGTCAGATTTAGTTTTTTCCGGTGGGAGCGTAAGATAGCATACTAATCAAAAAGAATTTTGAGGTGAGGAAGGCTGTACTAAACCGGGATTTATGTGGCGGGTTTAAACTTTAAAACCCGACATTTATCACCGGAAAAGAATAAAAGGAAAATAAAAGGGTAAAAGGTTTTGGCCACAACTTCCTAAACTACCCCTCCAATCTCTTCCATTGAAATCCCAAATTTCATCCCTCGGATCGGCTTCTCATCAGTGCCTCTTGTTGTTCATGGAGATTCAAAGGCGCCAAGATCAGGGCGTGCCGGAGAGGAAGGGGCAGAAGCGGAAGCTGGAAGAGGAAAACGAAGAGGAGAGGGAGATCTGTGTTCCGTCCGGCGACGACCGGAAAACGATACTCTGTGACGTGACTGCTCAGGTTCAAATCCTCAACTCGACCTTCTCTTGGAGCGAAGCCGATCGAGCTGCCGCTAAGCGCGCCACTCACGTCCTCGCGGAGCTGGCCAAGAATGGTATACCCCGAACTGCCTCCGATCTCTTGTATTTGAGAGCTTTGTTTCTTCGATTTCTGGGAATTTTAGGGTTCCTTTTCCTTGTTTTCATTATGTTTTTCTCTTTAATTTCGGCTGAAAAGTGTTGATTAGTTAGTTTAATACTTTTATTGGGGGGTGGGTGCACAGAAGAGGTAGTAAACGTGATTGTTGAAGGTGGTGCTGTACCGGCTTTGGTCAAGCATCTGCAAACTCCGCCCTCCGTTGAAGGTGATCTTAGTCCGAAGCCATTTGAGCACGAGGTTGAGAAAGGGAGTGCTTTTGCATTAGGGCTTCTAGCTGTTAAGGTCTTCTTTATTTACATTCAGTTCCGTTTCTTGTATTTGATTTTAATATTTTCTTTAATCTTGCTTTATTTCCTTCATAATCTGCACTGTCTACATCTGATTAGGTTTTTTCTGTGGCTTGGACCGACTTTAACGCCATAATTTAAGAAGTCTTACATATTTGATACTATCTCAATGATTTTGGTTGTTCGAAAAGTCTGCATAAATTATGTTTCTTGATCTTCATTTTTTATAACATGCATGATGCAGCATGCTTTATTTTTCACCCACTTCAGTTAGATACGCAATATTAAAAACATAGAATTAAAACATACTTACGTAAAATGCTGTGCGCCCTTGGTTATGGGTCCAGTTTGCCACAACCCTGCTTTGATAAAAAATTCTAAGCATATAGCTACTTTTTCTGCTCACAACAGCCAGAACACCAACAGCTGATAGTAGACACTGGTGCATTGTCTCATCTGGTTGACCTTTTAAAGAGGCACAAGGATAGTCTGAGTTCTCGGGCTGTGAACAGTGTCATTCGTAGAGCTGCCGATGCGATCACTAACCTGGCTCATGAGAATAGTAGCATTAAAACCCGCGTCAGGTCTGTTCATTATCCTAATAGTTTAATTGTAGTTTGGGCCTGTGCACAATATTTGTCCTCGAATAGTTATGTAAATCTTTTTCATAATACAGAATGGAAGGAGGAATTCCGCCTCTTGTTGAGTTGCTTGAATTTACTGACACAAAGGTGCAAAGAGCAGCTGCCGGTGCATTGCGAACTCTGGCATTTAAGAACGACGAAAATAAGAATCAGGTAATATGAGCTTTCTTTTTAAGTTGAATATTACCATGTTTGATAAAATTTCTTTTCAATTTCAAAATATTTATACTTGGCAGATTGTTGATTGCAATGCTCTTCCAACCCTCATTCTGATGCTACGGTCAGAGGATACTGCTATACATTATGAAGCGGTAGGATCTTCTTACGATGCAAAAAAATATACAATAAACAAATTTGTTTGGTGCTTTCCTAGAATTTTGTATCTTCACTCCCCATAATCTGAGTGTTAAATGATTTTTTATGGTGTGTAGGTTGGTGTTATTGGAAATCTAGTTCACTCGTCTCCAAATATAAAGAAAGAGGTTCTTCTTGCTGGAGCCCTGCAACCAGTTATTGGTTTACTCAGGTACTTGCAATCTTTACATTCCTATGAAAGCATGATATGTAAGGTGTTAAGGTTGTACTATGATAACATGAAATTCACTATGAATTTCTTCATTTCTATGAAACAGTTCCTGCTGCCCTGAAAGCCAAAGGGAGGCAGCTTTGTTGCTTGGGCAATTTGCTGCAACTGATTCAGATTGCAAGGTGATTTTTTTTTTTTTTTGCCTTGATAGCTTTGCCCCATCGCCATAAATTACCCCCAAAAAAAAAAAATTTGCCCATCTCCAATTCCTTTTTTCTTGTCCATATTTATCTGAAAATGTCGTTTTGCAGATTCATATTGTACAGAGGGGGGCTGTTCAACCTCTAATTGAGATGCTTCAATCACCAGATGTACAGCTGAGGGAAATGTCTGCCTTTGCATTGGGGAGGTTGGCACAGGTGATACTTTTTTGGTTTATTGTGCTGCTTACCTTAAAACCATCACAGCTTGGCGTTTTCAATAAATTGAACCAATAGGCATAAACATGGGACTAAAAGATGCTCTCAAATGCAGGATACACACAATCAGGCGGGTATCGCTCATAATGGTGGTTTAGGACCATTACTAAAGCTTCTTGATTCCAAAAATGGGTCTCTGCAGCATAATGCAGCATTTGCACTTTATGGCCTTGCTGATAATGAGGTATCTTATTCACTTTTTCAGTATGAATCAAATGGTGGAAGCTCTTAATAGTCCTGTAAATTTCTGTTTGTTTGTCTTTTTGGAATGACATTGCCTTAATTTGATGTTACTGTGTTTATTCATTTCCTTGCATAGGATAATGTGTCCGATTTTATTAGGGTGGGAGGTGTTCAAAAGCTGCAGGATGGAGAGTTTATAGTTCAAGTATGTTCCTTTCTTAGAATTATGGATGTTATTTTAAGTTTTGTCTGAGTAGCTGTCAGTGCCCCTCTGCTTGCTCACTTTAACTGGTGTAGAGTGTGAATTTTTTTTATCAGGCAACTAAAGATTGTGTAGCCAAGACGCTGAAGAGATTAGAGGAGAAGATACATGGACGAGTAAGCCATAAATCACTTTTCCTTTGCTTTGTTTTGGGGGGGGGGGGGTTGGTGAATATCTGTACCATATCTATAAGTTCTATGTTGTGTGTTTGAGATTGTAATATAATATTCATCATGTAGGTTTTGAGTCACTTGTTGTATCTGATGCGAGTGGTGGAGAAAGCTGTCCCAAGACGAGTTGCTTTAGCTCTTGCTCACCTTTGTTCACCAGATGATCTTAGAACCATATACATTGATAACAATGGCATGTTATTTTTTTAATCTATCTCGTCTTTGCATGCTCTCTTTTGGTTTGGTTGGACACATAGACTCATTTGATGTATCTACCAAGTTTCTTGTACCTCCTCTCATCCCATAGTTTTGTTGCAGGGTTGGAGTTGCTTCTTGGTCTTCTTGGTTCTACAAGCATTAAGCAGCAGCTAGATGGTGCTGTGGCTTTGTACAAATTAGCCAACAAAGCGACATCCCTTTCTCCTGTAGATGCTGCTCCCCCATCTCCAACTCCACAGGCAAGATTTCATTATAAGTTCGTCCATTTAATTCAAGCATTAATGCATAATATTAGCCAAATTGGTGAAATATTACATGAGCCATGTTTTGTAATATTGGTCCCTTCAAAGTGGGGCACTTCATATCCTATAAATAACTATATTGTATTGCTGTTTACACTAATCTTAATTTAAATTTTGACTCTAATTTCTGTCTCTTCCTCTATGAAAATGAAAATTTTCCTGCAGGTTTACTTAGGGGAGCAGTATGTAAACAATCCAACATTATCTGATGTTACTTTTCTGGTTGAAGGTTGGAATCTAGCTTTTTCTTCACGTTTTAACCTAAATCATGTTACTATTTTCTTGGAGTTTCAATTATCTTCAACTTTCTGCTGCAGGAAAATTGTTCCATGCACACAGGATTTGCCTTCTTGCTTCTTCCGATGCATTCCGTGCCATGTTTGATGGTGGTTATCGGGTGGGTATCTGAGCACTGTCTTTCCAAACTGAGTCCTCTGCCAAATTATCTCCTCCGTGGGCTCTATTGTGTATGTATAACTGTAGCTTAATGTGAGGGGTTCCTCTTGACATGCATTTCAGGAAAAGGACGCAAGGGATATAGAAATTCCAAATATTAGATGGGAGGTTTTTGAGTTGATGATGAGGTCTGCTTAAAATTCTTGAGTTGCCTTATTTAGTAACACTTTCCATCTCTGGACCATTTTGGTCAGTGATTAGTTTTGATCTCGTACAGATTCATATACACTGGATCAGTGGATGTTTCATTAGATATTGCCCAAGATCTCCTCAGAGCGGCTGATCAGTATCTCTTGGAGGGCCTTAAACGGCTCTGTGAATATACCATCGCACAGGTGAGGTTACGTCCTTCTCTGTTTGTCAATTTTCATCTCATCCGTTTGCTCATCTAGAATCTAAAACTATTCTGCTTTTTATTTTTACGTCAGGATATATCATTGGACAATGTCTCGAGTATGTATGAACTTTCAGAAGCCTTCAATGCCATATCCTTGAGGCACACATGCATTCTGTTCATCTTGGAACAGTTCGATAAACTGAGTACTAGACCAGCGTAAGTTATTACTTGTATAACAAGAAACGTTTTAAGATATCTTGACCTGATTGGGTTGGACAACTAACATTTCAAATCGGCCTGTTCTCATCGTCTTCTGAATGTTTTTCCATGTGGGTGGAAATTTGCAGACACACCAATCTGATTCAGCGTATACTACCAGAGATTCGTAGCTACTTTGCAAAGGCACTTACGAAGCCTAACATACATAACATGCGGCTGTAGATTGCTGTCTTTCATTCTTGATTCTAACCAAATACGGTGTACAGAGTGTTGTAGATTTTCTTCTTGTAGTTCTACCCTAGAGGAAGGCTTTAAAAAAGGTTAAAAACTGAACTAATTGTTGTTGTATGAGAGCACAATCTTCTCTAATGCTAGAGTTTTTGTACTTGTGAGTTGCGTTAAAACTGGAATTGGAAGTCTCTTATTTAAGACCATTTCTGGGGAATATGACCTAAACATGTCTTGACCCCGGATGGCACTGGCTACGAGTAGTACTTGGGGACCTTGGATGGCACTGGCTAGGAACAGTATTCGGTCCAATATTTGCTTGGTATAATTCTATATAATGTACGACAAGGGTGTTCATGTAGATCCAGATTGTTTGCTGTAATATAGTGTTCCTGGGTAAGTGATGTCACCCATAAACGAATTGTATTTAAAAAAATATGTGAGTCACCGTATTTAATCCGGTGATTGCATGTTTTTTATTCTTTATATTTCTTTTCCCCTACCCTCCATTTTCTTACCTTTGTTTTGTTTTCTTTTTTTTTTTGTACCCCCTTTATTAACGCACAACCGAAACTTCATTTAACTTCCATCAATAAATCCATTCGAGCTCACAAATTCGTTGGAAGTTATAAGTCAATTTTCTCTCAAAAATAAATCCATTGCATTTTGAAAACTCCCAATAGCTCGAATTGGTATAAAATATGAAATTATTGACATGTGAGATATTGGTCTGAGAAATATAGACCGACATGTAAAAGGTTTTTCGACTCTTTGACTCGTCATCTCACATGTAACTCTAAGTTACTATATGGATTGAAGGGCCCTTCACAAGTAGAGACTCTTAGACCTGTTTAAGGTTCAAAGAGTCTTTCGACTTGTCATCTCATATGTAACTCTAAGTTACTATATGGGTCGAAGGGCTTCGACATATAAATGACCTTTCGACCCTTCAACTCGTTATCTCACATGTAACTAACTCTAACAATTGAAAAGTTTTGACTTGTGAAAGACCCTTCTACCCTTAAAGTTATTCTACGGGTCGAAGGGCCTCGACATGTGAAAGGTCCTTCGACCCTTAAAGTCACACGTGAGATGATGGGTCGAAGGGTCAAAAGACCACTCACATGTCGGTAATTTTATATTTCATACAAGTTCGAGCCATTAGAGGTTTTCAGACTTACATCTCACATGTCGGTAATTTCATATGTTTTGCCAGTTTGAGCCGGGGGTTTTCAAAATGCTCTGAGTTTGTTTTCGAGAGAGAATGAGTTCGTGACTTTCAACGAAAGAAAACAGAAGGAAGAAGGGGGGGGGGGTTATTAAAAAAACACGCGGTGACCCGCATGTTTGGATGACGTGGCTTGCCTAGAGACGTTGTATTGCAGCGGAGGACCCAAATTGTACGGGCTGCATGAGTGGCATGCAATCCAACGCTAGACACTCCAATCCCGATTTTGATATGCTAGAAATAAAAAAAATAAAATAGATTCTTCGACTATAAACTATTTATTTTATTTAAATTTATTAAAATTAAATAAAATGCAGCCTGTAGAATTAGTTTTACCGTGACAAATGTTTGTACATATACGACGTATACTAATAAGCCACTATTTTGACAGTAGATGTGGCAATTCATGCCGGCACGGGCACGTCACGGATTGTGTCGTATCATGCCAACACAGATTGGACCGTGTCGTGCCTAAAAATAAGGGCACGACACGATATGGACACAGTAATGGCCATAAACATACCCTGCCGGTGCAGTGTCGTGTCGTGTCCGGCCTGTGGACCCATTTCTTTAACAATCTCATTTTTTTGAATAAGACATTCGGAAATCAGACTCAATCATTACTCACTTCATATTCACATAAGCTAGCAGAGTAGCAGTCATGATATTCGATGGGTCGAAGTAAACTAGAAATTATGATACTCGATAGGTCGACAGAGCCTTTGACCTTTTGAGTAAACAATAAATTATGAGTTGATGGAACTTTCGATCTGTCAAGTATCATAACTGATAGTTTATAAAGTAAATAATAATTAAGTATAATTTAGAGAAATTAAATTATTAATAAATTAAAAATTAATATCATTAAAATACATAAATTATTTTAATAATAATTATTTAATAAATTAAAAATTATTACTATTAATAATTAAAATTATAAATAAATTATAAAAAATATTATTTAATTAAATAAAAATTTATATTAATTAAAAATTTTAAACATATAAATTAATTTTGTTTTTTTAAAATTCTTAAAATTAGAAGACAGTTTTAAATTCTGACAGCGCGAGTAATAATTGTAGAACACGCGGCTCTAACAATAGTATATATGAAAATTTTCGACAAATTAATAGTCAGTGAGAAACCGTTATTTCTCCTGAGTAACTTTTTACATGACGTGTCTTAAAAATGGAACAAGACGTACGGGATCAAGGTGAACCGCACTGCACTGTATCTGTCTTCTTTTTATAATCTCTTCTCTCCATATTTCGTTCGTTTTTATTTTTTTCTGGCAATTCCAACATCTGCCGCTAGGGTTTTTCAGCGCCAACAGAACAGGAGGGAAAAGGAGAAGAAACCATGGCTGCGGCGCCTATTGAGTCGGTACAGTGCTTCGGCCGGAAGAAGACCGCGGTGGCCGTCACCTACTGCAAGCGAGGCCGCGGTTTGGTCAAGATCAATGGCTGCCCCATCGAGCTAGTCGAGCCGGAGATTCTTCGCTTCAAGGCCTATGAACCGATCCTCCTACTCGGCCGACAACGTTTCGCCGGCGTCGACATGCGCATCAGTGTGAAAGGCGGTGGGCACACCTCCCAGATCTACGCCATCCGTCAGAGCATCGCCAAGGCTCTCGTCGCTTTCTACCAGAAGTACGTGGACGAGCAGAGCAAGAAGGAGATCAAGGACATTCTGGTTCGGTACGATCGCACCTTGCTCGTCGCTGATCCAAGACGCTGCGAGCCCAAGAAGTTTGGGGGGCGTGGTGCCAGGGCCAGGTTCCAGAAGTCGTATCGTTAAGAGGTTATTGCTGTTGTTTTTGTCTGTTTTCTTCAGTCGTATTCTGATCATTTAGCTTTTAATCTTTCCTTTTGTCTCTTAGACTGTTACTTGACTCTTATATCATAGACAAGACTGTATGCACCTTGAAATTTCTTATGTAATTGTTTTTTCAAAATTTTCTATGGATTAAATCATACTGCAGTATGATTTTGTTATGGATAGATATAGTTTCTGAACTCTGTTTTATGAAGTTTTCCCTATCCTCTAGTCTCTGTTACTTACTGATTCTCTGTATGAAATTCTTGTATTACTGGTTCTTATTGCCGTCCCAGTGCTTGAAAAACCTCAATTGTGCTTGTCTATGTGATTCTTTTTCTGTTTAGCAAAAAGGACTTTGTTGTGAAAACTGTCTTCGACTTTATATCTAAGAGGGCGGGAGATTGGTAGGGAATCCGTAAGCTTTGTAAGACTGAGTTAGTGACCAGTGAGCAAACACGATAAGGTGGTAGAAACTTACAGAATTTGAATCCTGATCGCATGGTTTGGCTGGTTTGGTAGTTGGCGACATTTGAAATTGCCGTTGCTTGTTGCTTGTGTCAAGATTTATTCCCCAACTGGTTGTGTCGATATTTATTCCCGTCTTTATCCATTTTGAAGAGTTCATTGTTCTTATTCAGGATTCCTCCTTGAATTGTTCTTGTAAAAGAGTTGTGGTAAGTTCTGTTGTTGCACTTGAGAAGATGCTTTTCATGTCGCAAAGGAGTTCTCCGCCTCCGGATGTTGTTTTTTGAGTGGTTTATAGTTCTTTTCCTCTGAGAAACAACTCCTCCCCATCTCCCCCTCTCATGTTCAAATGTTGACAGTTTTTATGCTCGATTTATTAGGAACTTGCAAAACTTATGACCCCTACTGGTTTGGCCTTCTCATGTATGTGCCTGGTTATGCTATAAAAGAAAGGAGTGGAATAGTTGGAACCCCATTCTTGAAGCAAAGCTGCACTCTTCTTGGTGAGCTTGACTTCTAGTTCAATTTGAGGCGAGGAGAGGATAATCGAACGATGATTTAACTTTGGTCTCGTTTAATGTAAGTAGCCTAACGTAAGTGATCGGAGTAGAAATGACATCTTTATTCTGAGAGGACTTAAATGTCTCTCAAAATCTGGCACAATGTTAGAGATGAATTTGCAAACATCCATCCTCTTATTATTGACAACGGTATACCATGTCAGAGAGGTAGAACGTGAATACCTTGGTGAATGGTGTGGATTGGAGCAAATATTTATTACAATTTGAGTTGGTATAATTTATGGTTGATATCTAATCGAAGAGAATAAAAATTGATCTTAATAGTCCGATCTCGTTAAATGTATTAAAATAATATTAATTTATTTTAAATGATAATTCAATATATTTAATAAAATTAAACTATCAGTATCAATTCTTACTTTTTCAAATCAATTTTAAATGATAAATTGTACCAAATATTTTCTCGATAGATACCACTACACTCCTCTCATAAGTCACAAGGGACATGTATCCCCGTTGTACAATTACAAAAGTCGTTTCTCTTATTAAAAAAAAAAGACAAAAAAGTGAAGTAAAAAGGCCGGACAATCGAAGCGGGGCGGGGCGGGCCAATCAAATTGGAGTTCAAAAATCAAAGCCGCAGCCTAACATCCAATTCCCAAGCGCTCTTCGCTTTTTCCCACTTCTTTCCCTCTCACTCCCGACTACATACATATATGATGTGATATAATGATATCTTACTGAACTCCTGCGAAGTGACGCAAAGCAAGAATCTCTCTGGGACCCCGACTCGAGATAAGGGTGACGGTCTTTTTCCCTTTTCTCCCTAGCCTTTTCATTTCTAGGGTTTTATTACTTTCTACTCTACAATCCACTTCCATTTCTCCATCTTTTTTGTTATTAGAGCTCAGATCGCTTTCTTTAGTTTTTTTTTTTTTTTTTTTTCTGTAGCGATAGATTTCTCTTCTTCTGCACATCGTTATGTAAGTAATGTACCCTCGACTTGATTGCAGATCTGTCACATTCTTCACTTCAATTTGTTTATCTATTTATTTATTGCAAGGAAGATCCCTGTGTTAGTTGTTGACTGCTGGCCGACGTTAAACACACACACTCTCTCTCTCTCGCCACATCTATTTTATTAATTTTTGTTTCATGTCTCTGGTGTCTTATTTTCAGTGGGTCTTGTTTGTCTGTTTGCTTGACCTAATTTTTCTTCCTGCGTTTGGAGGAGGGCCATAAATTACTACTCTTTAGGTCTCCAACCATCTAAACTTCTTAGAGTTTACAGAAAATCTGTTCTTTTTTTAAGAAAATTGTAAGTGGTCGTTTTGATTTGCTCAGTTATCATTAAAAATGGAAGATTGTATGCATAGTTTTTTTTTTTTTTTTTCCGTAGATGTACTTTGTTCGGTAGGAGGACCCCTACTTAAAATGCAGGTGATATTTGCTGCATCTCCTGCTTTATTTGTTTCTCAAGTTATTTAAGCTGTTCATTTTGTAGATGTGAATTACTAGGCTCCGACATTTAGGAAAGAATTTTAGGATTCATACATTTGATGGTTTTAGGAAGATATGCAACATATATTTTTGTTGAGTATCCTTTCTTGGGTAGGAAACTGAGACCTGTCGTTTGAGCTTTTAATTTGTACTTATTGTCTGTTCCTGTAGTTGAATCCTTTCATTTGTTCTATTTGTTGATATCTCCATAATGTACCTGTTTATTTACAATTGCAGACTACACTGTTGTGATGGATGCTACAACTGGAAATTCACAACAGAGGCCATTTTCAATAAAGTTGTGGCCTCCAAGCCATAACACAAGAAAAATGCTTGTGGAGCGGATGACAAACAATCTCACTGCTAGATCCATTTTCACCCAGAAATATGGTATTCTTAGCAAGGAAGAGGCTGGGAAGGAATCAGCACGGATTGAGAATGTCGCATTTGCTACAGCAGATCAAAACTATGAAAATGAGCCAGATGGTGATGGAGGCTCTGCAGTGCAACTTTATGCCAAGGAATGTAGCAGACTCCTCATTGAAGTTCTTAAGAAAGGCCCTAAAAGCGAGGCAGCCACAGAAGATGTAGTAACATCTGATAGTAATGATAATACAAATGCTCCTCGTGAAACCTGTTTCGATATATCTAAGGGACAACGTGCCTTCATCGAAGCAGAGGAGGCTGAAGAGCTTCTAAAGCCATTGAAGGAGCCTGGAAATTCTTACACTAAAATATGCTTAAGCAATAGAAGCTTTGGATTAGGAGCAGCCCATGTTGCTGAGCCCATTCTGGTTTCCATCAAAGATCAGTTGAAGGAAGTTGACCTGTCAGATTTCATTGCAGGAAGGCCAGAAGGGGAGGCTCTAGATGTCATGAAGATATTCGCAAGTGCACTTGCAGGCAGCGTCTTGAGGTCTTTGAACCTCTCTGACAATGCCTTAGGTGAGAAAGGTGTTAGGGCATTTGGGGCGCTACTAAAGTCACAGACTTGCTTGGAGGAGCTATATTTGATGAATGATGGCATTTCGGAAGAAGCTGCCAGAGCCGTGTCTGAGTTGATTCCTTCCACAGAGAAGCTTAAAGTTCTTCAGTTCCATAACAATATGACAGGAGATGAAGGGGCAATTGCTATCGCAGAGGTTGTGAAGCGTTCTCTTTTATTGGAAGATTTCCGTTGCTCCTCTACCAGAATAGGCTTTGAAGGAGGTGTTGCCTTGTCTGTTTCATTTGAGACATGTCCCCATTTGAAGAAGCTTGACCTGAGGGACAACATGTTTGGTGTAGAGGCCGGATTGGCATTAGGGAAAGCTCTTTCAAAACATGCAGGTTTGAAAGAAGTTTACTTGAGCTATCTGAATTTGGAAGATGAAGGCGCAATTACCATAGTCAATGCTCTTAAGGAAACTGCTCCTGGACTTGAAGTCTTGGAAATGGCTGGAAATGACATAACCTCTGAAGCTGCCTCTATTATAGCGGCTTGTATTGCATCAAAGAAGAGTTTGATCAAGTTGAATTTGGCTGAGAATGAACTCAAGGATGAAGGAGCAATCCATATAGGCAAGGCTTTAGGGGGTCACACCCAGTTAAAGGAAGTTGACATGAGTACCAACTTGATAAGGAGGGTAGGGGCTCGGGTTTTGGCTCAGACTGTGGTTCAGAAGCCTGGATTTGTTTTGTTGAACATCAATGGGAATTTCATCTCCGATGAAGGTGTTAATGAAGTGAAGGATATTTTTAAGAAATTTCCTGACTTGCTTGGATTGTTGGATGAGAATGATCCTGAAGGAGGAGAAGATTATGAAGCAGATGCAGAAGGTGACAACAATGAGGTTGAACTGGAATCCAAACTGAAGAATCTTGACGTTGATGAAGAGGATTAGAGGGTTCTCTATCTGAGCCCCACCCTCATGCATGGTTTACCTTTGTTGCTAAAGAATCTCGTGTTTTGAGATGAGTCTTTAGATCTTGGACTGACTACAGTTGCCTGCTTTATCATATTATGGTCTTTTTGGGTACACTCCGGGAGTTGTTACTCGCCGTGATAGAGCCATGTCATCATTTGTGATGATGTGGTTCACATTATCACTGGTGGGAGTATTTTAACAATTCTCTGTAGCTGAGTAGCCGACTAGCGCATTTTGTAATGAATGTTGGTACTTAATTAGACAACAATTAGTACCTCCCTTCTTTTATTATGAAGCAGAATCGTAAAAATCTTCTTTGTTCAGACATAACAAATACTAGGAACGGCTACCAAAGCCTACATATTCTTGAGGTGGTGGACATACTTACCTCACAGATAAGGATTTACCCAGACAAACTGTTCGTCAAGCCCATCTATTTCCTTTTCCATGACATTTAGATTCAGACGACGCACCTTGAATTACATAGCTGGATCTCTTTCTTTTATGAGTACTCCATGTCAAAATAGGCCTAATTATTCCATTCACTTTTCGGAGTAGCAGAATTGTAGTCGTGGTTTCCAATATGTACTCTTCTGATTTTAGTCTCTGGCGTCGATTCCAAACCAGCAGTGTTCTCACTTGTCCCGTCACTTGCCTAAGCTGCATTGTCATTCAACTCAGTTACTCTTTCCTCCACTCTTGTGCTGTTGTTACCAGTCGTTAAGTTGCCGCAGCGTCGAAATATTCTCCTCTTTCCTCTTGCTGAAAACTTCATTATATAATCTCCACTTTCCACGGCTTTCATCCACTACACATCACTCAAGTGTATCAGCATATACCACTTCTTTTCTCCTCCGCTTTCCCGTTATACTGCTAATGTCAAAACCCTTCTTCCCGGATTCCTTCTTATCGGGTTTAGAATATACCCATCTCAGGCGCATCATTCTCTTCCATAAGTCGAGATCTATAATTCTCCTTTTGTCTTCTCTCCTCATCCATCATCTCAAAAAGCCAATACACCTCCTCTGACCTGGCTGCTAGACGGTTGATTTCTCTCACTTGGCACATCTATTCCAAGCGAGCTTGTTCCTCTACGCATTATCTCCTCCAACATCTCCCTTCTGTCCTGAGCTGTATATCATCATTGCTCTTAGGCCGTATAATATAAACTAGGATTACAAACTATCTATTATCTAAGTAAAACACAGCTGTTGAAGTCGTATTGAAAAGTCCAACCTGGACGACCTTGGCATCAATGCCCATCTTCTCTTTTGCACGCTCCAAGATAACCTCTTCAATTGATCCAACATTGACCAAGACAAACACCCTTACTTCCTTCTTTTGTCCGATACGGTGGGCTCGATCCTCTGCCTGTTGGTCCATTTAAGGGTTCCAATCACTGTCAAAAATAATGACAGTATCTTTCGTTTGTAAGTTCAAGCCTAGACCTCCAGCACGAGTGCTTAAGAGAAACATTCAGTAAGGGGAATCGGGAGCATTGAACTGCTTCAGTAGAGTGCCCCGTTCCTCCGTTTTTGTGGACCCATCCAATCTAAGATACTTAAATTCTTGCAATTGGAGGTAAACTTCAAAAATGTCCATAAGACGAATCATTTGTGAGAAAAGCAGGACTCTATGCCCAGCTCTCCCGAGTTTTGGGAGCAAGCGATCAAGTAGCTCGAATTTCCCTGATGATCTGACAATTTCCGCCCTTCGCCAAATACGATAATCTCCAGTCATAAAAAGGTATGGGTAGTTACAACACTTTCTGAGCTGCATTGTGAGATTTTGTACTTTGATTTCCCAGAACCTGAGAAACAAGTTTCTTAGAAATATTCAAGAGAGGGAGGGAGGCAGGGAGGGAGAGAGAGCTTTGGAAAACGCTGTGTTACCGGTTTCAACTCTGCCATCGGATGTAACTTGTGATAATACACCTTTTGCCATGTTGACATATCACATTTTAGTAACTTGCCAAGCTGACATATGACCTGCGATTTTGAAGGAAGAAATTTCTCCACCTCATCTTTTTTTCTTCTTAATATGAATGGCCTAATAATCTGGGGTCAAGAAAATGCATAAAGAGATCAGAAAAAGAAAGGCATACAAAGGAGCTAACATATGGAACAAAAAAAAAAAAAGGATACCAGAATATTGTCGAGAATATAAAAAGCCTGGAACTCGATACTTGATGTAGACAGCGAATGGTAAGTAGCTCTTCTTCATCGTTCAAAGAAACATCAGTTCGACCTGCAAAGGGAGCATTAACCCACTCCTGGAAATTTTGTACAGAATTAAATATGTGTGGCAGGAGAAAATTCAGCAGAGACCATAACTCCTGCAAACTGTTCTGTATTGGGGTGCCGGTCAACAGAAGTCTACGCTTTATCTGGTAACTGTAAACGATTGAATACTAATGTTCAGATATCTGTAAGAAAGTAATTGAACATCATAAGAGCTATCCAAATTTCCGGTTCCATAATTATAGAGTTGTAGATGTCATACCCTGCAAGTGTTTGTGCAAGAGCACATTCTCGATTCTTCAACCAATGCCTTCATCAACAATCATGTAAAACCAGCGAATTTTCTTCAGAAAGGATTCGTCTCTCATGATAAGATCATAGTGTGTGACCAATACATTAAATTTCCCCTCCCCTGATAATTCTTCCTTCATTGCCTTTCTTTCCTCTTGACGTCCATCATAAAGAACAGCTGCAATACTGAATCACAAAGAAATTAAAGAAAGGGAGAAAAAAATAAAAAATAAAAAGGCTCTGTAGTGCAACTGATCATGCAAAAACAGACAGCTATCATCTGAATGTGTCATTCAAATACAATCACGATGCAGAAAAATGAGCCTGCGTCAGTCTTAATAAACTGCTTTGAGAAGATGGGCATCATTCATCCCAACCATCTGAACTGGTCATATTTTACATGGATAATTATGTATGCAATGTGCAGTGAAATATAAATAAGTGCAGATATATAAATTAATTAATCCTACAGATCAATTATTCAACAAATGTAAGGAATACAGCAATGATGCAAATAATTGGTTCTTTACCTTTTCCTGTATTGAATGAAAGGCTGAGTTATACTGGCTCTGCCCTTCATGTAAATCATTAGAGTCATCATTGCGATCAGAGTCGATGGCGTCCACATCTTCTTCAGGTTACGTCATGAGGGGTTCCATTGGTTAAAGCATCCAACTCAGGCAAATCAGCTTCCGAGTCATCCAAGTCTTCAATGCCTTCAGGAAGTTTGGAATCTTTCTGACGTTGAACAGCAGCTCCCAAATTTGCAAGAAGTTTATTTGTTTCTTCAAGAAGCGTTGTTAACCGTTCATTCTTGCTCTCTTTAACCATTCTCATGTAAGCTTCTTGATCATCTGCCTTCAGTGCTTGGGATCTCAATTTCTCTTCCCGTGTGGCACATTGCCTTTGTCTTCCATGCCAAGCCTATAAAATTAAATTTCAGGGATCATCTTGTTTCAGAAGCTTTGAAAACAAATTAATTTTGCAAGACTTGCATAGCTTTGAAAGTGTGCCAAAACAGAGCAAGAAAGCTAGCATACCAGGACTCCATCATTCCGTTGTTTTCAGCATTTCAAAGAAGCTTGAATTTGCAACTGGAATTCACGAATTGCATTAAGAATTTCTGTAAAAAATTTCCTTTTCCTGGTCTCAATATGGTTCTTCTCCTGTTCTTCTAATCTTGACAACCTGTGCATAGAAGGGTCATATCTACATCAGCTGCAATTGAGAAATCTGACAGGCAGACTGCATATAACGAAAAAGAAAGCAGTCCCTGTTTTAAAATGCCAACTGGACTCCTTTCAGATCACGACTGTCAATGTTTCAAATGATGTGGAAAACCCAAATGGCCCAACCTACTTTAAAAGGGTGAGGTCCTCAAAACACATGTTCTTAACTAGAAAATTTTCAAATAAGCAAATAACCTCAACATCCCTTTTCTCCCTGTTTTGATCATCAATTGCAAAAGCATCTCCTACGCCATATGGTAGACGAGGCAATCGCATCATTCCCCAGTCAAATAATTGCTTGTCTGGATAGGCGCAGTTCGTATGTAGCAAGTACTCTGAAGTCAAATCCGACCTAACCTTTCTTTGCAAGTCTGCCAACTGTGAGGAGACCAATGCAATCCTTTAGTACCAAAGGATAAAAGAAATGATATAACGCATACCCAAATCAATTTTCAGTAAATAAAGTTTACCTTTAATCCATAAAGTTCAAGCAAGCACTTTGTCTTCAAGTCCTCTCCTCTACTTGAAGGTAATTTTGTTCCAAAACCATTTAAGCATGAACAAGTGGATGAGCATATTTATAGCAGTAAAAACACCTCCAAATCTCAAATTTTTTTTAAAACGAAAAGCAATCTTTCTGAGTAAGCACCCCAGGTTTTTATAATGTATTACAATGCTACCACAACAGCAATAGATATAGCAGAGTGAGATGGAGATTGCGAATAGATGGATGAAAAGGCGTCGAATAGGTCAGGAGGGAGATGGAGATTGCGAGAGACGATGTTGACGGCGGAAATCAGTGACAGGATGTGGTGGGCATTGTCAAGGGAAGGTTGCTGGCTCTCCATCTACAGCTGAGCCATGATCGTGGCGGGAGGGAGACGTAGTTAACGGTCTCCCTCTTTTTTTTTTTTTTTTAAACAGACTATTTGAAACCAAAAAAAAAAAAAATTGGAAGTAAAAGAAAAAAATAGAGAGAGAATTATATAGACTTATGTAGACAAAAAATTGCACCAGCCCCTTTGAAATTAACATACATCAATAATAACTTTTACTAATTTTGAGATATGTGATAAGTGTTAGAATATCTCTGGCTATGCTCCTTTTCCTTGTCACAAGACTCAAATTATTATACCTGTAAGGGCTGATGATTAACAGATAATATCTTGAAATTAAACTCAACCTTCAGTTTGAGCCAAATATATTTTATGAATTAAACTCTCAAATTACAATTTCAAGACTACATTCTAAGGCGAGATACTTTAGAAAACACATTCCTGCTATAATAATCCAGGGTAAACCAAAGTGTTACATGTTTTGCAGCAAACTTCTAATGCTTCAATCTCTTTAGTGCCCTGTTGATTGGGTCTTGGAAAAACTGGAGACATATAAACATTGCTTCCTGGATAGCAAATAAGCAAAGTCAAGCATCGTTTGGATTCGATGGGCGAGACAGATAAATGTGATAGAAGAATACCTCTGTTCGAATCGTTCGACTTCCTTGATGTGGACATATATTCAAATAGGAATTAAATACATCACAAACGTTTTTTCCCTGAACAAGAACCAAGGAATAATACACTAATTTAAGTTTGCACGGAGTAAATTTAACACGGACAACAAATAAAGAGAAGAGAGACAATTTGCACAAATATCACCTGGTTGGTCCGTAAATAATTTCATTAAATTAAAATGAATATACAGAGTTGAGAAATTTTCTAAACATATAATACCTTCAAGTTTCTGTCTTCCTCAATGGCCTCTTCCAAACCAGCAAGTCCACCAAAAGCAATCAACAGATGCCTGCCAATATAAGTATATATTTATCTAGAACACAGTATCTAGAGCTGTACTATGCGGTGAGGGGAAAAGATATACCTAAAAGTGGGTATGGTAAGTTCCGATGAAGTAACAGCCAGTCCGTGCTCCGAGGTACCAATCAAATGATCATAGCCACCCTTAGATTAAAACAACAGCTAGTTTTCAAAGAAGCTTCTTCGGCAGAATCATTACTCTACTTTAGAGTGTAAAAATCATAATGTAGTACCATGTAAGGACTCTCCTTGAATACAGCACTCAAAGAGGAAGCATATCGCACTGTATAACCCCAATATTGTCCAGCTTCCTCCCTTGTCTTGCTGGATGAGACAACCTGACGTACCTGATCTAGACAAATTAAGAACGCCCAGTAAATAACACTTTTGTTCATTTGAAGATTCTATCTGCATGCATAAGGAATTACTGTCAAGAATGAAAATGAACCACTTCATTATCAATTATCAATTTCATTCTTTCATCTAGATTTTTCACAACACAACAGAGAATTAGCTAGTACAGGCTCGAATGTACCAAAAATACGGATTCTGGCTTAAAATACATTACCAGCTTCTAAATTGCGATAGGATCCCATGGCAACAGTAACTCTTACTCCAGGTTCAAGCACTTGATCGATTATAACATTCTGTATAGTTAGCTTTCACTCAGTCAACCAAAAGTAAAGGGAAAATCCATAATAAAGGGACTTGTAGTAAAGAAAGTCAGCACAAACAATATGAACTTTCCAAAATCAACAAAAAGAACATATGATGGAAAGCTCAGAATGAAACTGTACCTTGCTTAGACCAACATCCACTGCTGTTCCCACAATGTCCAGAGATTTTTCTTTAAGGGTGACACCTAGATATTACAGACGTAATTAAGAAAAAGATGTAGGCAACAGGCCAAAACTATCTAGATCAAGATATGAAAAATATAAACAGCACAAACCTGGACAAAACAAATATTGTATAACACTTACCCTCTCGATATGGAGCCCATTCATGCTTGCGCAAATGGTGTGGGGCATCAAGCGGAGGCAACATACCCTACAAAAAAAGTAACAGCTTTAGCCAACCAACTGCATTCGAAAGCAGTTGCCGCTGATGATAAAAATGAAAGTAGTAAACAAGTATGGGATTTGGACCACAAATCTTAAGCTGTTATGCTTTGGGAAGAGAGCTTTTCTCAAGTATTGTGGTGTCTCAAGGTACCGCAATATCCTTAAAAGAAAAGCAGCACCACTTTCATTCTCATCCGATGTAATATCAGAGCCGTTTCCTGAACTACTTCCACTGTCAAATACTACCACCTGATTACATAATACACACATTATCTCAAGTACGTAATCCTTCGATCCGTCATAAAATTTTACATGATAAGATAGTACGAAAGGTAGAGACCTCATCAATTCGAAAAATAGTAGCTGCGCGCGCAATCTGACCAGCCAACTGAAAGACAAATGGGAAACATTTAGGGAAAGAAAACGCAACAACGCAGCATTTTGATTAGGAGAAAGTGTAGGGAAGAAGGAAAAGATAGAACGAAATCGACTGTTGAAATCGACTTAATAATACTCATGAGAAGAACGGATGAAATATTTTAGAACGAGATTCTCAGGCGACTGAAAGGAAATTGAGTCAGAGAGAAGAGAGAGTACACGAGTAGCGAGCTCAAGGGATTGAGCGTTGTCGATGATGGAACCGGGAAGGGCTATGCTCACCGAGGGCTTCAGGTTTACTTCCCTGTGCTCTTCGTCGGGATTACTCGTCGAGGACTTCTTTTTCTTCTTCTTCTTCTTTTTCTTAGGAGATTCGCCATTGACGAGCTCAGGCTCATTCTGCACTTCGTTGTTCTCTCTGTTCTCTGCTTCTGACTCGAATCGCTTCTGCTTCTTCGCCATTTCTGCAGAGTATCGTCGTTTTTGCGCTTAAAGAGGGTTTTTTTGAGAATTAGGAAATTTTCCGACGTGTAGTAGAAGGTCATCGTTAGCAAATAAGAGCGTGGGCCCACTTTACGTCCATGGGATGTGCATGCGACACGGTGTAAAATCCTTCTTTTAGTTTGATCGGACGACAAGTCGTCCATGCATTGGAGTGACCAAGCACATATTTGTAGTTCTAAACAACTGTACCGAGAAGATGGCTGAACCAAGTTTAGTCCATCTGATAAACTTGACCAAGGCTTTCTACCTACAGCACCAAAACTCGGGCTGATATTTTGCATATCTTTTTAGTTTGAACTATACAGTGGGATGGAGGGAAAATGAAATAGCAAAAGCATTTCACAGGCAACACAAATGACAAACCATGATTGGGTAAATACTAATTACTAAACCTCGTAATTCATATTATGATTCAACTTTACAAGAATTTCTATGGGAAGTGTTAAAATCTAAGAAAAGTATTGACGTGTTGTCCGTAGTCCGCAGTGTTCTCGCCTCACTCAACAAAAAACTTGCAATCTTTTCGGCCGGATTCTCCGAGTCCATACAGTATCTCTCCCTTGCCTGTGTAGCAGCTCAAAAGATTACACGTCTTAAATGTCGATCCAGGAAATAAAACGATAAACTAAGTGAAGATGGCCTGTCTAGGACAGTGAAAAGATGTTACCTGAAGAACTAGCTGAATTGCTTTCTTGAGACTCATCACATCCCATAAGCCATCACTGGTGTTGCACAATCCATAGTCATATTTACGGCGTAAAAGATGTACACGAGAAAGGAAAACTATATGGACAAAAATAAAAAAATATTATTTCTTCCTACAGCCAAAGCTAAACTTGGTTCATGCAATGGTGGCAAAATGTAATTTCCGCAAATATATTTGGCCTTATTAAGAAAGAAAAAATCACCTGGCCATGAGTGCAAATGCACTGCGTGCTTGATCAAGATGAACAACTTGACTTACATAAGGCTCTGAACTAAAACGACTATCTTGTTGTTTGAGAAATTTGTCTCCTAGCATACGTGCTAGGTTCAAACCTGAGACCAGAAAATAAGAAAAATAATTTATCAATAATTTGAAGTCTTTACTGATACTATTTACAGTTGCACGAGGAACATAATTATGTATTACCACATAGACGCGTCTCCCCATCTTTCAATGGCTCTCCTGTTTTTTCAATTCTAAGTCTTTCCAAATAGCTAGTTATTCTATGGTCTTCAGTCATCTTTATCTGTTTCCCATCAACACTGCAAATGATAAAATCAGCTTAGTTGAGGTGAAACAGAAGTGGATTAGAATATGCTGCTTCCAATATTTTTGCATATTTGAATGCAAGACTCATAGCTTTTATAGTTAGTATTCTCAAAAAGTAACACATAGCACATCTAATTTGCATGCTTGACTGGACTCACTGAACTACACCCAGCTTAAATTTTAATGATGGCCATCCTAGTGGTACTAGAAGAATGATGGCATAAACGCATACTTCATAACACAAGCAGAGTCTCCAACATTTGCACATTGCGCAAAGTACTTGTCATTTCCATCGGCCCATACCAGAAGCAATGTTGAAGTACAACCCTGCAAAGAAATTGTTATTACTAAATTTATTATGCAAACCCACGGCCTACAGTTACATATGATGCCGTATCCCTCGAGGAATCTAAATCAACCTCTTAAACAAGATGATAATTTCTAGCTAGGGCCCAAAGGTACCATCATAATTGGAAACAGAGGATCAAATTTATGAACATATTCTACACATTACAATCGAAAGTGAGATAAACAAAGGATAAAGGAGATGGAACCTCGTAATGGTGATTCATGGATGCCTCTGTCTGAGAAAATGCATCTCTGAGAACATCTGAAGCGTCACATAGAGATAAAACTCTTTCCCTTTTCATTGAATCCGACAAAATGGTAGCAACCCTCTCTGGAAAAATTCTGTGAAAATAGAAATGTGTGATTTAAACTATGCCCCAAAAATTGTATCAAACTATCGTATTAACGAAACATATATTTTATTGTTTTATAAAACCAATGCTAGAGTGTCACAATCAAACTAAAATGGAATACTGACTCGCTAGCAGATCTAGCAGCCGCAACTCCGCCATGTCCATCGCATATACCAAATAATCCAAACTGCAAGGCAGGCATATAGGTGAGTTGAATTTCAATCAATAAAGGAGACTTTAAGATCTTAAATGGAAAATACATAATTTCCAGCTTGAAAGACCTGATCAGTTCCAGCAAGGGGCCATTCATAATAGGATACATCTTCCATAGCAAGCTTCTTTCCTCCTCGCCGAAAAGCCATAGGATCTGAAGCCATACCAACTCCAAATGGAACCTCACTCTCAGTTGCAGGTGTAATTTGAACCTGCCATGGATCGGCAAGAAAACTGAAACAACTGGGTGGTGATGGTTCAAACATGTGATAAAAATCAATCTTCCCATACATGGATCAGGAAAATAAAACTCAATAGGGGTACTCTGGCTTACATATACTCTGGAGGTTGTACCAAGAGTTATTATGTCGCCACTTGTAAGCTCAATTGGATCTCCCCAATGTCTACTTCCGTAATCGGGATGGTTGATTGGTTGAGAATTCAAAAGTGTTCCATTTAGGCTACCCATGTCCACCAGCTCCCACTTCAATTTATGATACCAATCATACAGTTAAGAAACAATTAATATATCACATATATAGCAGGAAAATCGAAATGCAATACGAAGGGTTTTAGCTATTGAAGATGTTACCTTTATATTCCAGCTTATCATTGCATGCTTCCCAGACACCTCCGAATCCTTTAGCTGTAGATCACTTGAAGACACTCTTCCAAGGGTCAGTGGAAGCTTAGAGCTATCTGTTGACTGTATTGAAAATTGAAGTCCACGGGATGGACCAGAGACAACCTCCAGAGAGAGGCAGCTTCCTGCACATCTAACATGAAGAAATAATGACAAGTTTGCACAATCACCCATACAGAAGACATCAGAACATTAAACCTCTCAACACAAGTAAAAGGTATACAAAATTACTTTGATGTAAGAGATCTTTCTGCACATATTCTTGAGGTTTCTCATTTCCACTACTTTGTCTGCTATGTCTTTGTAAAACGACAAACTTCTCTGTCACATATGAACGCTTAAGTGTCTGACCAACTGTAATATCATCCAAGGAATCGGAAATTACATCTGAAATCATGCTACCGCCTGAAATGTATATAGAAACTACTAAGCCAAAACCATTGAGCATAAGATCTCAAAAAAAAAAAAAAAAGGGCTGGGCTAGCTATAAATAACCTTGATTCAGAGGAGGAGATGCAGTTGAAACCCCTTTATGAACAAGATCATGCGTAAGAGGGGACCGATAATTCCCCTCAGTATGAATATCTCCGTCTAAGTTGTAATCTCTTGGAAGTTCAGAGCTTTGAGTTTGATTTAGATTGTCGGGATTTGAAAAAAGGGGCCTCTCTAGATCAACACCCTAGAACAAGGGAATCAGTAGGCAGGAAAAGTATTACAGCTATAAAAAAAAAAAAAAAAAAAAGCTAACTTGTACATCGATTCTAACATCTTTAAATTAACTGTGAAAAAAGTTGTAAGCAACCCAAAGAGCCATAGAGTGAACAGGGTTTAGTTGCAATGAAGCAATAAGATAGATGAAACAGTTGGATAGACATGGCGTGGCTTTCTAATGCTAAGCTTCATTGACTTAAAAACTTTATTTCTAAAATTAAATGGCAAAAGAAATCAGAAAACGTCAAAAGGAAAATGGCGAGAAAAACAATTATAATATAAAGAAACATAGAAGAAAAAAGAAAACCAAATCAAAGCCCAATCAAAAACAGAGCTGCTTGATGCTTGCTCACGTGAAAACGTTATCTTTTCTTTCTTTTCAAAACCACAGCAAAAACGGCATAACATATCGAAACCCCTCTACAGTCTACCCCCCCGTTTCTCGCAGAAGAATCCTAATCATTTCATCCCTCCCAAAAATAGAAACTGCAAAATCTCACAGAAAATATGTTTTTTTTTTGTTTTTTTCCTTACAATCCTACAATTAATTCAGAAATCACGCACACATTAAAACCGATTCGTCCACGAATAATCATCATAATAACAAAGAAGAAAACAGAAAAGAGGGGAAAATTCAAATTAGAAACCTGGATTGAGGCGGAGTGAGAAGAGGAAAAGAAGCGCCAAAGTTTGAAGGCAAGAAGGATGAGGAGGAGGATCAGAAGCAGTATGAGAAGGAGAACGGAGACAATGCTCGCAATCCCCCTCCATCGTCATCGAAATCTCTCAACTGGATTGGTTTCCTTCAAATGGTAGCACTCGCACATCTCTCCCTCTCTCTCTCTCTAAATCAATCAATCAAATCTCCCATTTGGCCATTTTTCTCTTTTAGCACTTTCTTTGCACTTCACACTTAAAAAAGTTAAAACCACAATTTTTTAAAGTCCTTTTATTACTATTACTATTATAATTAATTAATTAATTAATAATCATTTATTGTAGAAGTAGGTGGGCTAGGCTGAGCTGGGTTTGGGCCTGGAAATGAAAAACCCAATTTAGAATGAATTTACCCGCCCAAATACTCCCAACGGATAAGATGGATTAGGTGTGCGGTGGTGCCCTCTCATTTGCTGATGGAAACGCAATGTTTATCACTAAAGAAAAAAGCATTCCTTTTTGTTACCCTAACTTTGAATATATACCAACTATTTAATAAATAAATAATAATAATAAAGTCAATTATTTTAAAATAATCGGTTAAATTATTAATAGTAAGATTCATCTTAAAGTTTCGAATTTAATATTTTTATTTATTTATTTATTTATTTATTTATTTATTTATTTATTTATTTATTTATTTATTTATTTATTAAAGACTAAAAAAGAGATGATAGTGGAACTTAATGTTTTGTGTTTTTAATGTCGGGCATATGAAAACAAAAACCTTCTTACAAGTTCTTAATGTCTTAACCATCAAGGAAACAATTTCTCTCTCCTTTCTTTCTTTAACTAAATGATTCAATCACCAAAATCCAAATACTATTTTTGCCCCCATATATTTAAAATACATAAAAATCTATTTCTTAGGCATTTATCTAAAACCTTTTACACGTGGACTAACATGATTGGTCACCGGTCTTGCTACGGATGAGATCAAAGTGACGTTTTATTTTTCTTTTTTTTTTCTTTTTTTTTCTTTTTTTTTAACAGACATAATTGATTTTAATTATGTCGGACTAAACCTAATTAAATATTCCTTCGTCTTTAATAAATTTACATGGCCTCAACAATTTTGGACTTAGATTATATGGGTGATTCTGTAATTAATTTAAACTACAATGACCTGTTTGCAATTTTTATATAGAGCGGACTCGGGCCCTTCACTTTTTCGTAATGAACACGTGTTTCATTTCGTCGTGAACAAAATAAATCAATCAAATGCGGCGCGTTTCACGATAATCATGATACACTCTGACATCAAATTGTTACGTTATTTGGTTCAAAAATATCATATTATCAATTATAAACTCTAATTAAACAAATAATTATCATGTTTAATTAAACAAAGATCACAAGTGTTTCGCTTATTATACTAGAAGCTTGTAGATGATGTGAGTGTTAATGTTAGCCATGGCTGCCACCGCAAGTGTTTGCCCCATTAACTTTCTCTGATCTTGGTTTAGAGGTCAAGAACCAAATTGATTTAGGTCCGTTCTTGAACCAAATCAGAATCGATCTTGCTCTTAGCTTGGCCTCTTAAATTGATTATCGAGAGATAGAGTTTGCTCTCGTGCACATGGATTAGATCAGGGAGTAGTGGGGAGTAAGAAAGAAAGACATGCATGATAATAAATATATATAATAATTTTTTATTTTTTTGTGTGGGGTGGGGTGGCCATGTGGGCAGGTCAAGAACACTGAATACGACGTTGTGTGCATGTCGGGCGGGGATGTCATCGTGAAAATTAGAAGTAGAAGTTTATTGTAAATTTGTATCGATTGGGTGTGTGTGGCTTTCAAGTGTTCCGTACAGAACGTACGATCATGCAACTTGCCGCCCCCTATCTTTTGCAGAACTGTGCTCTGTGTCATGTTTGAGACTGATCATGATATCGAGCGCATGACAGTAGTGGGTTGGTTGGTTTATGACATATGAGTCATGACTCATGGCTTTTTGGCTCTTTTTAGCCTAGCTACCGGCTCCTATCTAGTGGATCTTTTTTGTTTCAGACTCGCAGATATGCTGGTCCCATACATATCTATCTGTACGATTCGTTTTCCGGTCTCAGACTGAATCCCCCTGCTCCTTCATTGCTAGATAGTCTATCTCTCTCTCTCTCTCTCTCTCTCTCTTCTTGACAAGAAAATAGATTTTTGTTCCGCATATTACTCCTCTCAATACATTATCGATGTCACACTTCTATGATCCAACTTGAGTATCTAAGGATGTAGAATTTTCTGCAATGAAGTGAACTCGAGGGAAGTTGTATCATTTTAGCCGTGTCTCAGACTCGGACATTCATATATGCTAAGCTGCCTTATGGAAGTTTGATTGGGTGAATAAATGAACCATAATTTCATTTTGGGTCGTCGAAAATGCATCAGTTTTTTGGACAGGAAGTGGAACGGCGGATAAGAGAGAGAATCTTTTTGTGTTCGTGTTTGTGTTGCGAGTAACGATAATAACTACCGACCACGAGTATAGACGATAATAGAAACAGGGGAAGTTAACATTAAATGGGGACAAAAAGGGAGTTAATTAAAGAGACCAAAACATTAATTGATTAATCAAGGTTTAAACAACATAAAGTCGGTAGTAGAATTAATTTTTTTTTTGATTTAATTAGGAAATTAATATCGATAATCCAAAAATAAATCTTTTTTTTTTTTTAATTAAGAGAACTAAAATCCAATTGAACTAATTTTTAAGTAGCCACCCAAAAAGGTTCCCAATTATTCAACACCATGATTCCCTTCTCCTTCCCGTCCGCTTCTTTGCACCTGCAGCTACTGCTGCATGGCCTCTCCGTTAACTTTTCCCTTCCATTTTCACCCCCATAACTTTCCCTATTCACATCCACCTCCCCTACATTCCTCTCTTCTCCAAAATCTTGCCCCTGATCTTCCCCATCGTTATTTTCAATTTCAACCTCTTCCTTTCCCTGGGCCGAGTCAACATTAACATTTTTCAAAACGCACAGTCTAAGGCGGCCTTGGCTCCTCTCGGCTTGAAAACAACTCTCACTTCCATCCTGGACCTTCTCAGCTTTGATTATTAATCTTCCATCTTCACGGTGGGGCCGAACTCTAATAGATTCCGAACCTCTTATCGTTGTCAACGGAGGTGGGTAACTCTTTTGACGAATATTATTATTCCCTTTGGTCGTAGTCTTCTTGGTCCCGGCCATGTGCTGTCCTGCTGCCGACACTACAGCTAATTGCTTCCTCGTAGTAGTACTAGCACCACTCGATAACAATGCTGTCGAATTAGATAGCAACGAGGAGAAAACGCCGGTTTCAGTCGTGTAGTCGTCGGCGCCCGTTTCGTTCCCCAAGTTCTCGGTACATAGTTTCAGGCTTTTCTCGCTAAGAGTTGATATAGAACGCTTCGCAAGTGGGTGAACGTACACAGCTTCTTGCTTGTGATGTTGATCGATTAGTGGCGTTTCTTTGATGGGGACTGGTTTAGAGGTGGTTGAGAGGGATTGAAGGAAGCTCCAGGTCGAGCCGTTTATTGAATTATGATCTGGGTGGATTAGTTCTTTGTTATCAGTAGTAGTAGGGGTTGAGTCCAGGAAACTAGATGATTTGAAGGCGATTTCGATCGGAGATTTAGGAGAAGAGAGTAAGGGTGGTGGTGGTGGTATAAGTTTGGGCGAGGACAATCTGAGGCGGAGGGTCCAGCTTGATTCGACCAGTCGCGATTGATGATCAAGACATGACTGTAAGCCTTGATACACCATTGATGCCATATATAGATCCAGCTGGTACTCTGTTGTGTGAAACAAAGATTAGAAGAAGAAGAAGAAGAGTTGATATGTAAAGTAGTGGTATGTTATGGATAGTGATGAGGAGAGGAAGTGAAGGAAGGAAGAGGAATTTATAGAGGGAAGAGGATGAAGTAGTGAACATGGAGGGATAAGTAAGGGGTGTGTGTGTGTGTAAATTTGTAGTCCTCAAAAGTGCACAGGAGAGAGAGTGAGAGGAGAGGGAGAGAGAGTTTAAAATTCAAGCGAGGGACCCTTTTTCTGCACCCACTTGAATTATAGAGTTCTTATGCAAGCATTCACTAAGGTCTAACAAACATTAAAAAAAATAAAAAATAAAAATAAAAATTGCAAGTGACAAGTGAAGGAGTATTCCATATATATATATATATATAACGTCATAATTATAGTAAGTCAAAACGTAAAGAACAAAGGTAATCAATTAAGCACGGGTCCAGCCCACTACTCTCTTTGAAATTAACTTCAGATTAGTTTCTAAGATAATCAGAAATTTGCACATGATTTGATTACATCAACACTAATACAATATTTTTGAGCTACTACCTGAGAAAAGAGTTCCCCAAAAAAAAAAGACATGATTTAATTTGGACTAGCACAGCAACAATGATTATGTTTACAGACCAGACCAATCTGGGGCATGATAGACGCAGAAGCGGAACCCAATATTGGACCAGTGACCTTATTTTTCGCCATACATCCATCACTAATCATTAAGCTTTAAATTTTTTGAAGCAATTAGCATATGCAACCATACCATACTATACCATACCATACCATACCATACATAACACGATGCATTCAAGGCTATACTAGTTTAATACTTCTTTCTATCAAATACTGATTACGGTTTGATCATAATCGTCTAAAACGTATATATACTCTATGAATTGCTTAGAATTCATCGGGGTTGATTCCATAATTCAAGGCCGCAATTCATTTTCACCCCATAACTTTTGTTTTTTGTTTTTTTTTTTTTTTAAAGACCATTTTTAAGACGTGATTGTACGGACATTTGAAATTAAAGAAAAGTGTTGTACCATTTAAGTATCAAGCAAGTGATCCTCCACTAACCTACTCTACCCCTTATCTTTGTCGGCTAGAGAGTGCTGTACTATCCTATGTATACTACTATCCTCATAGTTTTCTTCTCAATTCTGACTAATTTATAGTTCCACCCTCTCTGTCTCTAAGATATTGTTTCCGAGTACTTCGATTCTCTCGTACAACTGCATGCAACTTGTAGCTGTATCGGGTTGAATTGTATTATTATTACATTACAAGGACTTACATTACTATGGGCTAATCAAGGTTAGTACTTATTTTTAAAATTAACAATATTAGATTATGTAACCAAATATTTTTTATATGCATATTTATGTATAGTTTTTTGATATATGAAATTTCATTAGATTTATAAATATTATTATTTTTTTAATTATATATAATAATATGAATATAATTTAATGATAATAAAAACATTTATCTAAAATTTTCAAAAATTTTAGAATCTCGGATCCGCCACTTACCCTACATACCACCATATACATGTAAGATTTTTTTCGTACGTGTATAAATAACTTAGTTATTATGAATGGAATAGTGGGAATATGAGGAATGATGGTTGATTGAAGATCTTTTGTACTAACTAGCGTTGGGTTAACTCGAGTCATGTGGGCAGACAAAAGGGTCGTGACCAACCCTATAATATGTTTTACAAAAAGTAGCCCTTACTGCCATAGGGCCTATGCTATCTATATAGCCAGAGGAATACATTTTAGAGCTTTTTCTTTCTTACAAAATACAAACATTATAGTACATAGTTGGCGTTGGGACTTGTAATTTCATGGTAAATCGATTTGTTCAGGAGCTTTGTAGTTTGTTGCGATCATTTCCAGGTTTTGGTTTGTAGTTTGTAGTTTGTAGTTTGTAGTTTCTAGTTTGTACCTCTTATTGCTATTACAGGAAACTAAGGAATACGTATTTTATTACATAAAGCATGCTGGCACATAGTACCATTTAGTTGCATGCTTGCATATGAGTCATATGACCCATCGTCATAAAGCTACAATTAGGCCCTAGGAAGCTAGCTAGGGACACTTTGACGACGATGAGGATTTTGTCTGAGGAAGAAGATCTAATTCTTCCTTTTGGTCAGGGAAGTGGATCTAATTACAGCTATAACATATATAATTATCTATAAATTAGAGATTAATATCATTAAATAATTTAATTTATTAGATTATATAAATAATATTAATAAATATAATTAACTGTTAATTATATAATTAGTACTAAATAAGCTTGCTCTTTAGTAATGCTTAATTGTTATTGTTAGTACGGGTTTTGTTAATGAAATGAACTTGTTGTTAGTCTAGTGGTATTACTACTTCGTTGAAATTAATAGATAGGTATTAGAAATTGACCGACAGAGTTTGTCAAGCTGGTCTTGTTTAAGGAAGCCGCCGGTCTAAATCCAAATAACGAGGATTAGAGACTTTTTAAGTATTTTGAATTTTTTTTTTATAATTTATTTAAAATTAATATATATATATATATATATATATCGATATTAAATTGAAAGAGAAAGCCGACTTGGGCAAATCTCTCGTGTGCTATATAGCCATACGATTTGGGGCTTGAAAATCTGTGGAGGAGAGGGAGTGTTTGAAAATCTAGTCAGCTGCTCATGCCAGTCTTTGAAAGGTAGCACCTATGACCTACTAGGCTACGCTACTACTAGTCTACTACTAACATGCTAATAATGCTATGCCACTTTCTATACTATTAACTACATCCATTTAGCTACCAACAATTTTAACTTGAAATTACTTGATTACAAATATCAACCTCATCATTAATCACCCACTTATGGTTTTTTTTTAAGTGAAATCTTGTTAGGTTTGTAAAAGAATCAAAATTGATTAAGAAGTCATTAAGCCCAATTTGGATAACAATGTCATAAGTACACGACATGTGGTCCTATATGCGTAGGTACACTTTACGTAACCCAAGAAGTAAGCACAGGAAGAACAGCTGCTACTTGTTTACTTGCCAAAAGTAAGAATAATAAGCTTTTAAGTATACAGTTAACTACTTGTTAATTAATCACAAGGGCTGATTTAAGAGGTTGATGGGTTGATAATTAAGATTTTAGATTTTTATCATTAGCATATTTTAAAATGATTGATGTTTCACCTCTAATATCTAATAATGAGTAAATTAATCACTAACCGTTAATCATCGACTAAATATTATGACATTATCGGTCAATTTCTTTATAATTTTTTAGTTAGTCGGTTAACCGATCATTTTATTTTCAACCATTAATCACTCAAATAACCGGTTAATCGACCGTTTACGCTCATTCCGATTAGCATCTGCGATGATCTCACGGTTGTTCGGGGATTAATTATCAGGTGTTGATGCTCAGCTTAGCAAGATAACCTAGATACCTCTGGCTATATGACAAAAGAAGAAAGTACCTGTTAATTAAACTTTGGCCACTATAAACTAATCACCATGCTACAATTAGACCTTTTTCAAAACACCAAAGCTAGGTTCTTTATGAGATCATCAGAGCTAAAAATAGTTGTTTGCTTAGTGAGAAAGTGAGAGAGAAAGCTAGTGAATATCAAATTAACATGCATCAGAATCCATCATGCAAGGTACATAATATTTTTAATTTTAGGGTTTATATATTAATCAATCAATATGTACACTAATGGAGATTCTTTTAAAAAAAAAATGAGACTGTGTCATGCCCCTTTTGCCCTACTTAAACAAAAAGCTTAGACCTAGCATTCATTTTGATTCTTAATTAACATCACTTTGTAAAGAAAAGACAAAGAATCCAGTTCATGGCTGGGACATAAGCAAATTAACAAAAGCACTCTAAACCACCTTTTTACCATGTTAGTGGTCACCTTTTCTCGTCCATTGTCATTAACTAAATTAATTCATTAATTTCTCTTATTTTCTTTTAATACAAAGAAGGAAAGTACAACACAAAGAAAACCCAGTTATGGAAGCTTACGTATTCAATCTTTATGTAAACAAAAACTAGTCTAAGTACTTATCCCAAACGTTATTTTAAACGTTGTAAGTGTTTGCTTTATACTATTAAAAGTTTCAATTCCTAAACTATTCTTCACATGCAAGCGGCAAGCGTTATGCCGGTGGCTTAATTATGATTAGATTAATGTAATTGCAGTTGATTACTTGATCAAAGAAAAACAATCCGATCTCTATTGCATCATGTATATTTTCTATCTTTTTTTTTTTGGTTAGTTCAAAATCCGATAATATTTTTGATGATTCAAACTCCAATCTTTATTTTAAGCTAAGCCCACAGTTTATAATGTATTTATTCTCAACCGGCATGCATGATCGTTAATTAGTGCACTAATCATGTACCTAATTAGTTACTGTTTATCATTAAACTTGTCGGTACTAATTATTCACTACGACTCCATGATATTTGCATATCTTTCATCATCATGTTGATTTCCAAGAATCCAGGTCTTTCATGTCAAGAGACAAGAGGTTCTCCTTTAACTAACAGACAAAAAAAAAAAAAAAAAGTAGTTTTCATGTGATGTCTAAATGCGCATATATAACTTCGGTTCATTTTACTCCATACTTTAGCAGCAAACCTTTTGATAAATTGGCATGAAATCTTCAAAATGATGATGATTACGAATGTGATGGGCTTATGTTGTTTTGACCTGACAAACCAACCGGCAACCTGATAAGCATTGCATGTGGGTTTTTTCATTGAATTTTTGACTTTTGAGGAGCCGAAAGAATTTTTATTTTTATTTTTAATTTATTTATTTATGTAATTGAAGACAATAGCAAATGTAGTCTCAATTGGCCATTATGTCATGAACAAGGAAACATAAGGACAACAAAAGGTCGGCCGGTATGTCACATTCTGGCGGAAGAAGCTCCTTGTTCTTCCTTCGGTTACTTTAGTCATTACTCACCAACCTCATGAGTCTTTTGACCATGCTGTGGTTTAGATTTTGGAGATCGTCAACTGCACAGGGAAGATAAATCATGTATACGAGAATGTAGTGTCGTTTGGTGATAAATGTCAACTTAGTGGGGTCACAAGGGATAATTAGGCCAGGTTTGGGGGTGAAAAAATAAATAAAATAAAAGAGAGAAATCTTGCTTGCAGAAATTGAAGAAGACATTGCTTCTATGTATTGAAATGTAATAATTCTTGCTTCGAATACAAAATCAAGTACTGCAATTGTTGTGATAAACTATTTTAGTACATGAGTAAATGAGAAAGTAAAATGATATTATGTTGACATCTTCTGGATGGATTCCGAGAACTCGAACTTAGATACCACAGGAAGGTGTAATTTTTCACGACTGCTTCCGGATAAAGGTCGGGTGCTCAAATACTTGTACATTACATGACCGATTCTGAGGGAAGGGATGATAATCTTTCCCCAATGACATAGTAATATAGATTAGTTAAGGTACATTTCAATCTATTTGCCTGAAAATGCAAATGGTAGGCGATCTTTCTGTCGATTTACAGACGGTGATTTTGCTCCTGCACCTGCTTGACGGATGATTTCTGTAATATGCACCATTTCTATCATCATGCCATGGAAAATGAGCAAACCATATCTACAATAGAATTTTACATTGTTTCCAAGCTTACCTCGCTTCCTTTGAAGCTCTTCATCAAGCTCTTCTTTCCATTTTCGTTGTCTTTCTGAGAAACTGCGAGCACACCGTTCTCATTCTTAGGCTGCCATAAATTTGGCAAAGATCCAATTATATTGATATAAAGCATCAAATTTACACGACAAACCTTGATATAAAGGATTCTTGTTTTGGGTCAATAAACATTTCTTTGAATTCACTCTCATGAGGCAGCGGAATTTCCTGCAAAGCTCTATCATGCACGCTGCTCCCATATTTTATATGACTATTAGGGCTCGTGGTCGTAGAACCGCCAAGGGTGGAAAATCTTCTACTGGGAAATCGACTTGGTGACTTGCTTTTTGGAGGTAGGTTTAAAACACTAGAAACATTTTCACCTTTTACAGAAGCTGCCGCTGCTGGAGTACCAACTGCACTTAATGTGCTGTAGAACTCTTCGTACAGAGGTGTTTGTAATTTCTTCAGATCTAAAGCCTAATTTATTTCACAGATCAAGTATAAAGTATACGTTACGTATGTTGTGCAGGTATGGCATAGCAATTGAAAAATAAAAAAAATTATGAAAAAATAAACCAAAAGCATAGAGGTGGCTGGCTCATCCAAAAAATTCTGTGAATACTAGTGTACCTTCTCATCCAGGAAGGCTCTAATCTTTGACTCAGTAACTTCATCATCATCATCAACTGCAGATGGACCACACGGAAATGTGAAGCCAATGTCCCCCTTAGCAGATGCTCGTGGGTCACCGGCAGGAGATAAGTTCATTCTATTTCCGTCCGGTTCCAGACTTTCACCAAACTTACATGGCCAGTCATCATTAGGCTCACTCATAGGATTAAAACTCTGATTTAAACGAAAAAACCGGCAAAATATTAATAAATCGAATTGTGAATATCTAAAGCACATAAATTTCAGGAAAACATATCGTTACCTTATTTAAGTCACTGGACAACATAACTGACTTGTAATTTACAGATGGGCCGAGCATCATATCATCTTTATCATCTATCTGACACATATCATCATCAAAATTGCTAGAGCCCCACTGGGATCCTAGTCCAAATGAATTCTCAGGAAATATGGTTGAGGACCTCATACTACCCATTTCACAAACATCCTTTAACCCCATGCAGGTTGATCTTCTGATCGAAGAAGTCATGCTGCAGCATGAACGAAATCTCTCGAGTCAATCATTTCAACAACCAATAATAAAAAACAATTAAAATTCAAAAGTTTAACCACATCAAATGAAACACTCACGGGTTATTAAGATTCAGTCCGGGTGGTGTTGTTTGGTTTTGAGATTCCTGCTATAAGTGCAAATGTTAAGTGATTGATGAATTATCAAATGGAGAGATCAATGGAACTTGCAAAGCCTATGGTAATGTACCAACCATAATTGAGGTGCGAAGTCCTTGATGAGGATCTCGGTGCTCTCGTGAAACAAATGGATGCTACACATGGAAACAAGTGTATTAAAGGGATGAAAAGTATTTAGTCACAAAAGCACATAAATAGATGTCTGTCAAGGTTCTTCAATTTATGGCCTATCGATAAGGTACATATTTACAATGCCGTTTTACCTGTAGCAAGTCTGATGCGGAGGGCCTTGAATCTGGTTCCCTGCCACCACATTAGATGTAATGTAATGATTGTATAGTAAGATGTGGCTGGTTTTTTCGTAGGGAGTTTTCTAAGGAAAATGATTAGGAGGAAAGAAGAAAACCAAAATCATGAACATACTTTTGTAAGCATTTTAGCAGAAAATCCTTTGCCTCAGCAGAGAGTTGCTCAGGGATGGGTGGATGAGATTTAGTAGTCCCTATATGGAAAAGTGCAGCAACCTGAAAGAGAATTATAGTTAGCTTCAAAACTTTTCGGAAGTAAACAGAAATCTAACTTACGTTGTGTATATATAAAGCAATAAATTGGTGGTATCAAAAGTAGCTTTAACAAGATACCTCTTGATATTGTTGGCTCCAAGGAGGCTTCCCTGTCGCCATTTCAATTACAGTGCATCCAACACTCCATATATCGGCAGAGCTAAAAAAATCGTAATTCAACATAAAAGGTCCAAAGACAGGATTATACAAAAAAGATAAATCTAACAAGAAAAAAAGTAAGAAAGAAGTTTACTGATCCTCACAATCTATGACCAGTCTGGAGAATAACTTCCGGAGCCATCCAATAGGGTGTGCCCTTCATTGACTTAGCACCATTAACAGTAGCCTGCACGGGTCATACAAACGATTCTTATGTAATTTCAAATGTATAGAAAGTGAAATTTGATGAATATAGCCATACCAGCTCTACAACTTTTTTGGAGGCACCAAAGTCAGCAAGTTTTATACATCCTTTATTGTCAACAAGAATATTTGCACCCTACGTGAAGCATGCAATTTTTAGATTTCAGAGTAGTGCAAAATGTAGGGGTTTTTACTCAAAAGACAATGAGAAAGGGATTTACCTTTATATCCCTGTGCATGATTCCATTCTTGTGAAGGTATTCGAGACCAAGTAAGAGCTGCTTTGTATACATTTTTATAACCTGTTTATGAAATTTTTTCAATTATTGTTTTCGAGTATTGCAAACACCCCAAGTGTAGAGTCTGAAAAATAGTAGTCACTTACAGACTCAGGAAAAGAACCAAATTTTCCCAAGAGGGATGATATGGAACCCCCAGGAACAAACTCCAGCAGAATATTCAATGATTCTGCCTCTCTAGCGGTTCCAAGATATCTCTGAAACGCAAAGAAAAAAGGGTATTGGCAAAAGCAGTTACCACAACTCGAATAAGAGAATAGAAGAGCATACTTACAACGATATTGGGATGTGAAAGATTCTTAAGAAGTTTCACCTCTTCCTCTAATTCTCGAATGTGAGCCTAAAGAAATGAAGTCATAAAAGTGTGAGCTTGATATCAACTTTTAGACTTAACTTACTAAAAACACAGATACTTCAAAAATGTTACATCCTTGCCTGTGTTTTCTCCCTTGAAGCACTATTGGCCGCAATTGAGACCTGAAACCATAATTCAAAAATCGTCACCTTCAAATCTTCTAAAAAACTGAACGAAATAGGAATTGGAATCATCGTCAGACCTGTTTAACAGCAAGAAGCTCTCCAGAATCAAGGTTCATTCCCATATAGACCCGACCAAATGCACCACAGCCAATCAACTCACCTTTCCGCCATCTGATCGGAGGAGTCCCATCAACTTTAATTGCAGGAGGCAGAGCCGCAAGCGACTGTCTAGAAAACAATCCGATTCGAGATTTTCTGATGCTCGAGCCTATCTTCTCGACCAGGCCACCAAATCCTCCTTCATCGTCTCCACCTGGAAACCTCAAGGAAGATCGAACTGATCCGAAGATTTCTTGCATCGATGGGTTATTCTGTACTTCCAATCGTTCGATTTGGATTTGGTAGCAGCGAAGCGAGCATTAGGGTTCTGCAACGTTCATCGCCAGTGACACTGCGCGTGAGAGAAACAGAAATTTGAAGGAGGGAACGAAGGTTGGGGATCTGTTTTCAAAAAACCAATGCATAGAAGATATTCCTTTTTTTTTTTTTGCTTTTGTGCCCCGCTGCTTTTGCGTTTTTTAAATTATGAGCCTTATAGTTTCTATTTTTGTTGTTTGTACCACAAGCGGGGAGATTCTTGGCACATTACATCATTACTTCATAGGCTTTACTTAATCGAACATTAACAAACTGTTTTAATTTTTGAATGAGAGAAAACTATAGAGATCCTTGTTATGTTCTTGTTCAAAATTCAACCCCAAAAATGAAAGATTATGAAAGAAAAATAAGAAATTCTTATATGCATGTATAGATGTACTTTGATCCATCACATCATCTATCATATGAGTTGCATTTATAGTTGTGATGAATTTTGATCCATCACGTGATCATACATCATTTATAAACAAGAATATCTCAAGAATAATATCAACCTGGAAAACATTACGCAAGCAACTTCAGGAATCATATTTTCAGCAGTTCTCATCCCAAAAGGGCAAAAATAGACAACATTCGAAAGCTGATCTCCTCTATGCTTGTACAACAACACATGAACTATGTATCAGGAACTTTCGGAATAATAAACAGCCTCTTCTCCTGGTTTACAGTAGTAGGATCGAAATCATCATTATAAACAATACATGTCTGATCGAATCAATCTTAAGAAGCAAAGTAGCTGAATTGGCATCAGTAGTAGTAGTTGCAGGCGCAAAGCTTCCCTCGGGTGTGCTTGTCGTCAAAACAACAACAATCCAATTACCCTCGGAACCGATTCCAACCCCCGTATACTTCGTGTCGTTAAGAGAACCCGAGTACAGTGATTGGGTGAAATTTGTTAGGACAATGCTCGGAACCAGGTCTGGAACACAAGCAGGAAGTATGGTTCCGTCCCTTGTGTTGGAGACATTTAAGTGGCACTTGGATAGAAGGTTAGGGTAGTCCGAGAACTGAGGCTCGGTTCCTGGTACTGTGTTGGAACCTGTAGTGTTTGTGCAGGGTTGAGGCTTTAATTGGTCGGCTATTTTGTCAGCTAGGCAAGCTGCATTGCTGTTCTTGGTTAGTGATGTCAGGTTCAAGGATGTTCTGTATGTGTTGATACCTTGAAGTAGAGTGTCATCCTCGTCTGTTAAGGCAAAAACGGACATCATAATTTTGTTAGCGTCAGATATTGAACCTGGATATATTCGTTTTTTCTAGTTAAATCTTACGTAGTGTTTGTAACAAGAGGAGCAATGTTTTAATAAAAGGCAGACGAAGAACATGATGGATCCACAAATGAACAAAGAATATGCAAAACTCGTCTTCTTACCAATAGTCCAATATTCACATGTCGCTAACAGTTTTTGGAAATACTAAAGTACAGAAGGTAGAAAAAATAAGGTCACTATCCATGCAGATGAAACAGTTAATTGCTGAAACTCCGTCAGTTTTAACCACTTTTGGTATCTACTGGCAGGATTTGGACTCTAGATCTAAAGTTATGGGGCAAGTAAGATTCATCCAGAAGACAAATTAGTAAACAATTGACAAGAAATGGAAAGAAACGACCAAGTGGCAAATTAAAACCAGAGATAACCACACTTGAGCTCAAAAAGATCTCGTCTTTATGAATTATAAGCACATAAGGATCAAGAGCAGATTTGTAAAAGGTCAATGCAGAATAAGAGCCAACAAACAAACACATCGAAAGGAAGGCTCACTCTAGGAAGCATCTTGTCTTATCACATCTAGATCCCGAAAAGGGTTCTTCATCAAAGTAAATAAACCAAATCAGTGACAGCTGCATTAGATATGTAATGGATACCCATTTGTAGAAAGCAAACCATTAAGATCAATAATACAAATCCTATATTACTTCTTCCCTAAAGGTATTAAAGTTAATTAAATGCATGCTAAGAATAGAAATCCCCAAATGTGAAAAATAGATCGATTACTCAAATAAGAACAAAGATTCACCAAATCTTAAGAGTACAATTTCAATAGTGGAAAAAGACCCATATGAAGTTAAATGAAGTGGGTTGTCCAAACTTAGAAGAAGAACAACAACAATTAGCGCTGAAGAAGAAAATGCTCATTACCATCACAGTAGACTGGACGATTGATGAAGAAGATGGAAGCAAGAAGAATGGAGATAAGAAAACAGATCCTGGAGGACGACATTGTTGCTGAAGCAGAAAGAAACTCCTCGATGCGTCGTCCCAAGATCCAAAACAGAGATTTCTTTTCCTTTTAGTAGTGAAATTTGCAGAGAATCTACCCTCAGAAGCTATGACCAGACCCCACTCACCAGTTATTGACCAAGACGTGATAACAAACGTCGTTTGGAGTGCGTTCAGGATTTAAAAAAAAAAAAAAGAAAACGATTTCTTCTGTTTAACGTCTTCATTTGATAGCCCGCCTTCTTTACCCACTAAGAAAAGCCCAAATGAGCGGCCCAATTGTTTTCATGTCTTGAAATATTTTTCCATTTATTATTAATCTTTTCTTTTTTGGCCAATAATAAGTCGTTTAGTATTAATATTAACCCATTACTTCTATTAGATTGTAATTTACAATAATAAAAATATTAGTTAAGACCGAAGAGAAACTTTAGTGTAAGAGACTCAACTTTATTATCCAAATTGAGAAATTTTCCGATGAACCGTGTCAGTGGATTCAAGAAAAGATTTGATCCCGACTTGTGATTCATTGAGGAAAAGAAAGAACCTTGCCACGTTTCACACATGAATGTGTAGCATGAAGAATGCTGGTCAACTCTTCATGACAGTATATAGAAGTATGAGGAATTAATGGGTAGAAGTTGAGACATACGCAGAATTAAACAGTGGGAAGTTATGCTTAGTTTTTTCATTTGATCTTCAGTTTCAGGAGAAGTAAAGTAACATGATGTGTTTATTTCTTAACAGGATGAAAGAAGCAAGGAGATTGAAGATGTGTTGATTCTGTGGGGAGATCATTTGTAGTAGTACTACAAACCCGGAATTTGTATACAAGTTTTGGATGGTTCAAAGTTTTATGTTTACAGGAAGTAGACACAACTGTGATGGGGCTTTCAAAGGAAGAGTCTGAGAAGAAACCATATATTGCTTCAATGGGTGTGTATGTCTTCAAGAAGGAGATTCTTCTAAATCTTCTGAGGTACTGAAAATTAATCTTAAAAGTTATCTATAAGAATTTCTATATGAAATGGAGTTATTTCTGCAACACATTTATCAAACAAGAAAAAAATGGAAACTCTGTTAGAAATTGTTTCTCAGATGAACCGCAGATGACTTCGGATCAGAGATCATCCCTACCTCGGCGAATGAATTCTTCATCAAGGTCTCTGTTGAAGAAAATTTTAACATGAATAACTTGATAATTTTCCGGATGAATCTATGCAGGCTTTTCTCTTCAATGATTACTGGGAAGACATAGGGACTATTAGATCCTTCTTCGAAGCAAATCTTGCCCTGACAGAGCATGTGAGTTCAAAGTGTTATTGTCATTTAAGGTTTTAGCTTTTCATGTTTTCTGCAAACCAGGAGAGCAAAAAATAAATAAAATGAAGAACAAGGTGAGAGATATTCGGGTTTACTTGTTTGTAGGATTCTCATGTCTATTTATAACTTTCAGCCTCCAAGATTTAGTTCCTATGATGCAGACAAGCCAATGTATACTTCAAGAAAAAACTTACCACCAACAAAGATTGACAACAGCAGGGTCAGTAGTTCTCTACTTCTCCTTCTTCTTTTTCCTCCTCTTCAGTCACCATTCTTAGATCCACCCTGCATGTACTTTTAAAAACTTTTGGAAATTTGCAGCTTGTGGATTCTATCATATCACATGGAAGTTTCTTAATTGAATAGCCTCATAGAGCATAGCGTTTGTTGGTATTTGATCCCGAATAAACTCCAACGTGCACCTGAAGGTTTGTTCTGTACATTACATCTAATTTGCCTATTAAGATTACAGATATAAACAATGGCCAAAAACAAATGAGATTAGAATCCTAGATCCGGTTAAAATTTGTACTGCTTAATGCAGGATACAGTGATCCTTGGAGCTGACTACTATGAAACTGATGCTTCAGAAGTTTCATCACTGTTAGCAGAGGGAGGAGTTCCTATTGGAATCGGAGAGAACACAGAAATCACATATGAACAACAAAATATTGATAATCAGCTTTGTTTTTCTCTCTTTCTAGTTAGCAACGTGCTTCGGGAGGAACCGTAAAATCCCCCCCTCCTCCGGACCCCCGCAAGACAATTTTGTTTCCCGGATAGGACAAATGCTCTAGAATAGGCTGTGACATATGGAAAGTTGGTGGCCGAATGCCGAGGCGAAAAAGTTGTTGGTGGCCAAGATTCATTGATTCAATCTCCGAAGAGCAGCAGAGCTAGCCATTAAAGAAAGGATCGTCTCATTCTGCCTTACGTATGTATGGTCTTTTCCCAAGAGTGGTCAAGGGATATAACTCAGCGGTAGAGTGTCGCCTTGACTTGATGGAAGTCATCAATTGAATCGAGAAATCAACACCTTGCTTGATCCATTGAAGGATCAACCAATTTTTCTTTGAATACTCAAGGGGATTTGCAGGACCTGCGAGTGGTGGGATCAAGTCCAAGCAAGGCGTAAGCGGAAAGGAAGAAATCGAGAGGGAAGAGCATAGATGCTAGCAGCACCGTCAATTTCTTTGGACCTACCTTGGCAAGTTCCATGCCCCGACTACATCATGGGGGTATCAAACTGTCTCAGTGCCACAGGCTTTTTATTTGGTAGGTAAGATCGCCAAAGCGTATCATCAGATTTGGTAAATCAAACTCTATGCAGGGGTTGCATCATTGACAAGAATGCCAGAATTGGGAAGAATGTTGTTATAGCAAATTCAGGGGTACATGACATAGAATCTTCAAATATGAGTCTTCACTTGTTAGACATAAGAAAGAAATTATGGAATCCAATGTGAATTGATTTTTTATTGTGGGCATGGAATTGCAGGGCATACAAGAGGCTGATAGAACTTCAGACGGGCTTTATGTAATATAGTGATTACGGATGGTTATGTAATATAGTGAATCTGTCCAGTCCGTCACCCTTTTTTGGCTGGTTAGGATGAGACTCGGGAAAAAAATAATTGAGATGTGAAAAAAGAAGCTCCATGTATAATTATGATGTATCAATCCCCCGTATTTCTTAATGAAACACCACAATGTTCATTTCACAGTGCATCCCCTGTTTCATAGTACTGTAGAAAAATCTGTAGAAGCTTCATTTATACAAGATTGACAGGTGATAACATACTGTCCGTTTCTGGTCTCATCTATCTTGGTTTTCAGAAGTTGAGATTTAAAGCATCCTTAAAGGAGAACTCAGACCAGTCTCATTAAATTATATGTAGAAACTTTCAAACCAGGAAGTGAAGGAAAAACAAGAACAACTCAGAAAAGTAGAAATAAAATAATAGCACATGATATTCAAGATAAACTACATACTCTTCTTTTGTGCATGCCATTTCTCAATACTCGAATACCAATTCCATTGGAAACACAAGGCTGCAACACGGATTATACCAACAACAGCGACTTCGAGGAAAGCCATCAGAAACGATCTCTGAGGAGATAAACCTGCAGTAGCTATAGCCAAGAGCAGCCCCTCAAAGTTGCAGGGAATGATAAAACTTCCGGATTTGATACCATTTAATGCCTTCTTGGCCACTGCATCGGCTTTCATTGCACCCCCTCCAGCTGCAATAATGCTGGTCAATTGCGGCCTTTTCTTATTTTCTGCAATGAAATTTAACGCAATTGTTAAATCATAATCACTACTATCAGCTAATGTACAATAGCTCTTAAACAATGAATAATCTGATCAAATTCAAAGATGATTAGAATTGTCATGGTAATCAATCCATACCTTCAACTAAACCAGGAGTGTCAGTGTCAGGAGGGAAAATAAGGGAAACATGTATATCATCAGCAATCACTTCTTGCTGCAATGCTTCTGCTAATCCTTTGAGCCCAAATTTGCTTGCTGAATATGCTGTATAACCATATATACCCACCTGCCCAACAATTTGGAATACTAAAAAATCCATGCCCTGAAACAAAAAACCAGAACTTTGAACTGTTCATTGAAGAATAGAAGTACCTGACCAGCTTGCGAGGACATGAGAGCTATGGAACGAGGCCCACTTTCCCCTCTATTCTTCATCGACGGCAACGCGGCCTTTATTATGTTAAAACTACCCATCAGATTCACGTCTAACATGAACTTGACCTCATCCAATCCCTGCTTCTCCAGCTCCTGAGGAACAAACACTCCTTGATTCACTATCAAAACGTCGATTGCTCCGGCTTCGTTCACCGCGCGCGAAACGGCGTCGCAGTCCCGCACATCAGCAGGGAAGACTCCCACGTCGATGCCCGTGGCGAGTCGGATCGACTGCTTCGCTTCCTCGAGCTTGTCCAAGGATCGAGCGAGGATGGAAACACGCGCACCCTCCGATGCTGCTTGGTGGGCCAGAGCGAGCCCGATGCCGCTCGATCCACCGGTGATGAACACGTGGCGGTTCTTGATCGGGATCTTGACGGGTCGGGGCCGGACTATCTGGTAGAGAAAGAGAACAAGTAAGAGAGGGAGCAAGAGAATCAGAGAAAGGTAGCCAAGATTGATGGACGCCATTAACTAGAAAACTTTTAGTTGTGAAATTTGCTGAGAATCTAGTCTCTTCTCTTGTTTCTTTAAGCAGAAGCTATGAACAGACCACAGACCACTTATTGACCAAGACGTGATACCAACGTCGTTTGGAGCGCGTTCAGGATAAAAAACGATTTCTTCTGTTTATAAAACGTGGCGAAATCTCTACGTCGACTCACTGATTTGGACTCGTTCCCTTCTGTTTATAAAACGACTGAGTTTTTGTTCTTCGTTGACGGTATCGCTGAATCTCTCGAAAGCTAGCTTGTGCATAGAACCCCCCCCCCCCCCCCTCTCTCTCTCTCTTCCAGATGGTTCATTTAATGGATTTAGCGGCGGTGAAGAGCCTGAAACGGGCCAGGTTGAAATTAGAAGGCCGTGATTCGCTCGAAGACCAACTCGGACCTTTTCTTAAAAGATCCGAACCCGACCCATCTTCAGAGGTTTGTTTTCCTTTTGATTTCTCCTGATGTTGTGTTGTGTTTTTTTTTTTTTTTTTAAATTAAATTAATGATGATAAATAATTTCATCGGGGCAGAAGTGGAGTGATTCAGAAACCAGTTCAAAATCTGTATACAATCCTCATTGTATCCAATCTCTTCTGGATTTGATCCAGATGAAACTCTTTCAAGAAGAAAAAAGGGATCGAAATTATCAAGCAAGGCAGGAACAAGCTCTGTTTCTGATAATAATAAGCTCAAGGCTTCAAATTTTCCAGCTTTAACTAGTTCCGTAATTCGGTCTCAACATTAGAAAGGCGAAGATCACTCTATAATCATTTACAGATGCCAATCATCCTAACATAAAACCCATTAATTCCCGATTTTACCAATCCTCAAGGCTTCAAATGTTTATGATGTCAAGAGCTTTCGAACAGAACTAACTTGCTTAGAAGAGCCGAACATGAAATCAACCTGGTTAAAACATCAAGATGAGATGCTGTTTCTCAATCAACATAATTTAGAAGATATAGCAGTGAAAACAATAGATGCAATACAAATAAACTAATATATATATCGGGAACATGGCCATCGCAAATTTTGCTGAGAGTAGAAATCCGGGTATCGCTGGAGAAGAGGAGCTCAGAATCGCTCGTGGAGGAGGACATTTAGAACTGGAGAACAAAGCTCTATTTTTCGGTCAGGATTCTACAATGGAAACTTCAGTCGTGCTGGAAGTGGGTCTTGTGATAAAATAGAGCGCCAAAGGGAGGGAGATTGAAAAGCTGAAAGGGTAGTAGTAGTTGTTATACCCTATTTCGGAAAACCTCGGGTTAGTAAAGCACTAAAATGCTGAGGGCCAATGGCCAAGGAGTGCTAAGGGCCAATGGCTTAGGTAACGTCGGTTGGCTCAATATAGGTGAAACAGGATGAGAAAACTCTGGACGACGCTGAAGTTAAAACATGTATTTTCTCGCTCAGTCGGTTTTGAATAGTTAGAGAGTTACTAATACTCGAGTGTATGATATACTCCTAGTGTGTCAGACTGAGACGATGTTGCTATTAACCATAAATGTGATGAGAGAAGATCCTAACACCTTACAAGGGCCAGAAGATATGATGAGCAATAAGAACTTGATACCTATGTGATTGTCTAGTCCGTTGTCCCATCCTGATCCCCCATTTTTGTCCCTAGTCTAATCCCCCATCTTTATCCCATAGTCTGGTCCCCTCAGCCGGACCCCACCGCCTCAAGAAGGTATAAATATCACTTAACAAAAGGGTAAGAGGTAATGTTAATTTGGGCTAGAAAAAGAAACATCTCAAAAATACTCCTGCCTCTCTAAATCTCTTTAGAAAATTGATTACAGCATTAGAGTGCAGTTGACCGGCCGCCTCCCGGACAATAATTTGTCATTGCGTGTAGGTACCAATATAGGAGTATACCGTAGACTACGGAACCTTCTACGGTGGATGGAAATCCACAGTAGCCATGGAAATCCACACTCAACAGCGCAGAAAGAAAGGGGCTTTGACAGAGAGAGAGATTGTATTGCCAGCGGAAGAGTGGGGTGGAAAGAGTAAATATTAAGAAATGGAGGGGCTGATGTAGAAAATCTAAAACGACAAAGATGAGAATCCCAGATTCCATATTGAATCGTGTGAATCGGTTTTTATTCTACCCTTTTCCTTACCATCTCTGCTTTGCAATAATTCTATTCCTTGACCATTCACTCTTCCTTTCCCTGCTGCATAATTTCTAGGGTTCCTTTCTTCTTCATCTACCCCCGTCTCAATCTTCTACTACCACATACAGTTCCCTGTTTTGTCTTCTCTGCTTCCTCCACACTGAAGTCTGAAATGGCGGATCTCGCTGCATTCTCCTCCTCTTCCTTGCCATCTTCTTCTGCTGAGAAGTCAACCCCTTCAGCCGCGAAGGCTTCACTTTCTGGCCCTTCCGACGATGCATTCGAGGACGCCTGCAGTATTTGTCTAGAGCCCTTCATCTCCGAGGACCCTGCCACTGTAAGCTAAGCTCTGCAGCTACCTCATTGTTGATAATTATATTTTTTTTGGAAAAATTCTTATAGAATATCCATGTGCCTGGATTTTACTCCTTTTTCATCTAGACATTTCATCTTTTGCTTTATTCAATTCCGGATTCAGAACCTTAGCTTGTTCAGGGAAAATAAAAATTGCTTCTTTACAAGAAATCATCAAATGCTAATTAACTTTGTTTGACATCTGTTTCCAGATTACCAGTTGCAAACATGAATATCATCTCCACTGTATTCTCGAATGGTAAGTGGGTTCTGCTTGACATTAGCTCTTCCTTGACATATTCAGACATGTTTGATGTCAACTATGGTCTTCTTTGGTTTGTTTAGGTCTCAGAGAAGCAAAGAATGCCCAATATGTTGGCAGCTGTTTGTGCTGAAAGACCCCGCTAGGTATATCTATGTGTTAATGTATATATATTTTCCCTGCAAAATGACTTTCTTTCCTTGTTCTTCCCTCAGTTTCTTATCTATTTGAAATCTAATTCTTTCAGCCAAGAGCTGCTATCGGCAGTAGAGAGTGAAAGGTGCTTGAGGTCTAGAAACATATTCTCTCCTTTATCTATGAATGTTGGATTCCATGAGGGCAATGTTGAGCATGTTAGTGAAATTTTATTTTTCTGAATTTTTAAGCTTTATCGTTGTTGTCCCATATAGAACCCCTTAATAAGTTGCCAAAATGATTGAATCTTTCAGGAGGTTTCTTATTCAGATGACTCTGATTTCGATTTTGATGAGCGGATTATAAGGCACCATTTAGCTGCTACAGCTAACAGAGATCGATGTTTTCTCAGAGCAGTGAGGCGTAGATCGACCGGGCTTGTTTTTTCATCCCCTGCAGCAGAGATGTCAGGGCAGACGTATATAGACTCGCCTGTTTTTCATGATATAACTTATGAATCATCTGATGACAGTCATTCACCATTTTCAGTGTCACTGTTTACTGTTCAAGCTCAACAGCTGTCATCTGGCACTCGCCCTAATGCGAATCTAGTCTCCAGCATTGGTATTGATAATCAAAATGAAATCTCTTCCAAACCGAGGTACTTGCCCAGGACTATCATCACATGCCGATTTCTTTATGTTGGGTAGATAACATTAGGGAAAGTAGAAAAGAAATAATGAGCAAAAACTAAAAATGGCCAAGAGGACTTTTTTATTTCATGTGTTCTTTCACCCTTTTTCGATTCCAGAGTTGTTCATACCCAAGTACCTTCTGATGATTTGTTGAAGAAAGGCCCTTCTGAGTTATTCTCTTTCCCAGTATCTATCAAGTCTAAATTGTCCGCCACCTCTGCTAGGTAAACTTCCTGCAATGTCATTATCTTTAATTTAATGTTTAAACATGTTTGACAAACCATAGCTTAATGTTTAATTTGAATAGGTTTAAAGAATCTATCTCAAGAAGCAATAGGGGAATCAAAGAGAAGCTATTTTCTCACAACTCTGTTAAGGAGCTGAGCAAGGGTGTTCAACACGAGATGAGTAAAGGTTTTGCTGGCGTTACCAGAATGTTTGAACGTGTAGATCTGACTCCAGGAAAGAGCTCTGAGGGCACATCAAGCTTCTCTAAGGGAAAAAGTGTGCAAGAGACTGTTATTACTCCTCAACCAGTTGTGAGAAAGGATGGTGACAATGACCTTCGCTTGAATTCAGATGCAACCACGAGGCATGTCTCTGCTACCGTACCTGACCTAGTTGGGGAAGTATCTAGTGACCAGGTGTGAGCACATTAGTGGCAACGTGTTTTTCTTTATGCATGTTCCATTGGCATGTTCGGATGTTTGTATAGTTGATGTCAGTCTTTATTTTCAGCAGAGAGGAAGACACTGATGCTGGGGAAAACTGGGTTTCTATTCCAGAGCATAGCAGAAGGCATGGTGATTATGCAAGCGATGTTCTCTTTTGAAACCAAAGCCTTGTTGGTTTGCGTCCTGCATTGCCTTTTTATATGCAAAATCGAAATATTAGATGGCTAGTAAATGGACTCTAGGGCTACTTTTGTCTTGTCCATTTTGCTTATTGATGTATCTGTATTTTTAATTTCCAAGAATGATGGTTTGTTTTATAGTCTCTTGGTTGTGAAAATTGCCAACTAGTTTCCAAGTTGTGCGGCTACTTGTTAACTGGCATAATATTTTAGAATGAATTTGCCTACGTAGCCCCTGACTGACTAAAACATGTTAGTATCACACCATCACATCAATATAAATATGGTTCATCCAAGAAATTGTCTATTTTTCAGATATAATGATCTCAACAAATGCCGGATCAGTGCTCTGGGATACATGAGAAGTTAGAATGAAGTTAACAAGCATTGGCAGGGTCTTTCAACTTTGCCCTCTCTGTCTATTTCTCAGAGAATACATTTACAACTTTTATTGAGAAACACATCAAGAGCTGCCACTGCAAATGAAGCAGCACTCAACTTAGACTTGTCCCAAAATGGTATCCGCCCCAGAAACCTTGAAATCTGATGGAGCTTCCTCTACATTAAGAGCCTTAACCTTCCCATCAACCACATACGCAGACCATCTACACCAAATAGAATAACAAATCATGGCACAGAAAAGAAAAATTGGAATCTATTTAAAACACAAGTACTACTAAATCATAATATACTTACCTTTGAGAGCGCGGTCCAAGCAAAGCACCGGAGAGATCTTTATCCAGTTCCAAGCTCTTGTGGAAGCTCCCATCAAAATCCCCATAAAATTCAATCTACAGAAGGACATGATTTAGAGCTAATACAGGTATCAGACATCAGAGTGAGGAAAAAATCGGAATTAGAAGATACAATTCACAAGCTTATAACTTACAGCATCTTTGGCTTGAAGTTTATCGGCCCAGGCATTCAGAACGTATGGATCATTAACAGCAACACAGATTACAGAATCAATCCCTTTTTCCTTAAACTTATCAATGCTGTTCTTGTAGCTAGGCACATGCTGCTGTGAACATACTCCAGTGTGTGCACCCTACAAGTGGGTATCGGGTTTCTTTCACATTAATCCATTCGACCAAATCATAAGATCCAATAAACGTTAATCACATAGCAAGCCCATTTCATTCACAAAATACAACAATTCCACTCTCCTTCATAACACAACAATCCCATTTCTGAAATCCCAATGTGTTTGTAAATCAAGTAATTATAAGCACTTAAACCAAAGAGAGAGTACTTACAGGAAGTCCAAAGATAACGATTTTCTTGTCCTGCAGCAAAAACCCACATCAGCAATAACTTATGGCCAAAAGGAATTTCGTCCAGCAACAAAAAAAGATTGGACCTTGAATATGTCTTTGACTGGAGTGGTAGAGAACTTGGAAGAGACGCCTTCGTCCCAGGTCCGAGCTTTCTGCAGCGAAACATCTGGCGCGGCCGAAACTAGATCGATCCCCACTGCAACTGCCGCGTAAGCTCTGCATGACACTCCAATTTGAAGACTTCCGATCATTGACTTCACCGAAGAAAAGCTCGTTCGCCTCAGAATTGTGGACGCCATGACTTATTGGCTTTCGACTCGGTGTTGCCGGTTCAGAGTGTCGAGGAAAAATGGGAAAGTAGGATTGCAGTGAGGGAAGAATGGATGTGAAGTAACCGGAGTGGACTTTTCCGGACTGAGTGAGGGTGTGGTAGAGAATTGAGTCCATTAAAGATGTTCGTTCATATTACTGTCCCATCAAACTGACAGTCCAGGCCCATTAAAGATGTTCGTAACTCTTTGTTAATTCTAATAATAAGATAATTTTCGTAACTAATATTAATAAAATACTATAATATCTTTTACTCATAATCAAATTCAAAGATGATTAGAATTTTCATAGTAATCAATCCATACCTTCAACTAAATCAGGAGTGTCAGTGTCAGGAGGGAAAACAAGAGAAACATGTATATCATCAGCAATCACTTCTTGCTGCAATGCTTCTGCTACTCCTCCGAGCCCAAATTTGCTTGCTGAATATGCTGTATAACCATATATACCCACCTGCCCAGCAATTTGGAATACTAAAAAATTCATGCCATGAAACTAAAAACCAGAACTTTGAATTGTTAATTGAAGAATAGAAGTACCTGACCAGCTTGCGAGGACATTTATCGGTGGGTTATGGTGTCCAAAGGGAAAGGAAAATGGATATTTTATGTTTACTTCAAGAATCTAAATGTTGCTTATCCTAAAGACAGTTATTTGCTACCTATTACCTATTATTAGTTTTATGGTGGATGCCACCGGGGTATGAGTTGCTGAGTTTTATGGATACTTATTCAGAGTATCATTAGGTAAAGTTGTGGATGATGAACCAAAAAAAATTACCCTTATATAAAATAGAGCTAATGATTCTCTTGGAAGAGATGTCTAACACTTCAAGTGCTTATTTAGCACTCAATATTCTAAGGAGCTGAATACCCATTAGGAGCTCAACATCTCAACACTTGAAGTACTTACTTGGCACTCAAGATTTTGAGAAGCTGAGCACCAGTCAAGAACTCAGTATTTCAATGCTTGAAGTGCTTATTTAGCACTCAATATTTTGAGAAGCTGAGCACCCTTCAGGGGCTCAACATCCCTACACTTGAAGTGCTTATTTAACACTCAAGACTCTGATAAGCTAAGCACCCTCCATAAGCTCAACATCCCAATACTTGAAGTGTTTATTTAGCATTCGGGACTCTAAAGGGCTGCATACCCACTGGGGTCTCAACTTTACACATTGTATCAAGCGCTAACCTCCGAGCACTCAAGAACATTTATTTTCAACTTTCATATGAGAAATCGAACCATATTTAATGTTTAACTTCTTGGAAGATGAGGAAAAATAAGGGGAAAGTGAGAAACAAAAATCTTATTGAAGAAGGAAAATGACTAAGTATTAAAGGCAAGCTAAAATTGATATTATAAGTAAGTTGATAGAAGTTTGCAAAGTGTTACACAGGGCAATGGAGCAAGTTTCAAGCCCTCAGCCTCTATGGCTTCCTTACATCAACAAAAAAAAGAAGTAATATTCAAATAACCTTAGGAAATTTATAAAGACACATGAAACAAGATTTGAGGACCAGTTTTGGGAGATTGCTCAGCTCCAAAGGTGTTGTCTTTAGCTCATTCAATTGTGTTATCTCCGCTAGTAGGTCCCTTCTCCATATTAGCATTAATTGGCTCTAATGCTTCCTTCTCCCCAGCTTCGATCATAACCTTAGTCCTCTCATATCTAACACCTTCAACCTCATCATCATCCTCTAAGCAGTTGTCCCGTGGAAGTGTGTTATCATCCACGTTCAGCTTAGGGAACTTAAGCTCAACCACAACAAGGCATGCCATGAACCCATTTTTGTTGATTTATGTCTTGAGGGAAGAAAAATCCTCAGATTCAAGGTACTTGGCCACAGTTTCTAGTTCGATCTCGAGAATTTTGGCCTTTAGCTCAGCAAGTCTAGCTTGAACACCATTCAACTCATTCAATTATCTCTTGAGGTTATATGTCTCTTTCTGATCAGCCTTTTGAAGTTCGACCTCATCGTGATATTGTCTTATCATCTGATTCTTCTTAAAGGCCAGATCATTGACCTTCTGAACTTAGGTCGGGGTGCTCTTCCTCAGCTTCTCATTGTACATCTTTAAGCGGTTAACCTTTTTATGCTGAAAGATCTTAATAGAAGCAATGAGGATCATTGAGGTGATATGACACTCTCATAGAATAATAATGAGTTAGTGGAAAACTTTTAGATGTGGATAACCTCATTGAATAATACTTACTAGCAAGGCTGAAGCAGAGGATTTCTTGGACCTCAGGTAGGGGAAGTCGGGTAAGCTGAACATTATCCTTGGTCAACATGAGATATAAGGTTTCCCTCTGATATTCCTTAAGAACTCTTTCAATAATTCAGAGGTTTAGGGAAGAGCCCAAACCGATTTGCAAAGTTAGGAATGCCAAGATGGAGGTACGCCATGAGAGTAAATTGAAAGCTAGGAGGGAAGTGGCCTTTACACGACTTGATATGCATGATGCTAAGGAGTTAGTTGAGGGGTTAATTGCTTATCTGGAGTAGAGATTGGTGGAGTTTTAGAGACATTAACGGTCAACTGCTTAAGGCAAACTTCAATGCCAACTTTGGATTTTTTTTTTTTGCTAACTTGAGGTTCTTTAGAGGAGCCGAGTCTCTTCTTGGAGCTCTTTGTCTGCCACCTTCAACACTTCATGATGCCTCTTTTGCTCTTGGTATTTTCGATCCGTCAGAGCAACCACTTCAGCTTTTGAAACTTTCTCTAAGAGACAAAAGGACATACATTAATACAAATGAATGAATAAATGTAAAAGATGAAAAAAAATAATAATAAAGATAAGTATGGGGCTCCTATGATGTTCTACCATTTTCAGGAAGTTTAAACTTAGTATAATGGATGGTATTCAGTGGGTCTACTTCTAGGGAGGTCAACACAAATTAGCCGGCATTAGGTCAGTTGCTTAGTAGTTAGGACTACTTTGAAGTTTATGTCATCTTCAGGCTTGTTCAATATGGCTTTCCAGATTTGCTCATCTCCACATGAAAGACCCAAATCAAAGTTGGGGGGGGGGGGTGCATTTCTCTTCAAATTCGGTGTATAGAGAATACAACAAGAAGAACATTGCCAATTCTCTATCAGCACGAACCATTTATCTTTCCAGTATTTATTGGCTTGAGGGAGTCCAATGATGGGCCCGCCCTTATCCACACTGGCATAGTACCATCCATAATTCCCTCAGCTCAGGTCTATCAGCGAATGGAAGAACGAAGTATGAGGCGCATAGCCAGCTTTTTCATGATATAGGATGAACAACCCTAGAATTTTCCTCTAAGCATTGAGTACCAATTGACCTAGGGAAAGTTTCCAGGAGTATGGCAAGGCTTGGAGTAAAGGGTGAGGGGGAACTCTGAAACCCCAAGTGAACATGTCCTTATACACTGTAGTCTTAGGAGAACCGTCCGATCTAACCAAGGATATCTTTTCAAACTCATTAGGCACCCCAATGTTAATAATGGATATGATGTTATACTTGATTAAGATGAAGAAGTGGTCATCCTCAATGAAGGTGGAAATGACATCTTTGTAGTGATATGAGCGAAGTCGACCTGACCTTTTGATTTACCTCTTCAACCTTCGATGAACCTTAACCATTCAATTATTTGACTCAAACGTACCTAACCATCAAAAGGGGAAGTGGGTCATCCCTAACTTAGTCGAGTTCTAGGTACTCTAGGTCTAGTAAGATGGCTAGGGGTAATCCAAAGCTTAGATTAGGGGGCTAAATTTTGACTATGTTAAAGAAATCCTAGGGAAAGTTTTGATCTGCCTATAAGCTATTAAGGGACCCATAGTCCACAAAGAGGGGAAAAACACCTAACAAATTAATGTTTAGGTCTAATCTCGATCAAATATAAAGTTTTCAAAGAATAAAAAAGATGTGAAAACATTAATATGAAGAAAATCAAAAGAAACCAAAAAAAAAATGCAAAAAAAAAGTCAAGGATAAATACTTACTTGCTTTCTCAAACATAGTCTTGCAACTAATGAAGATTTCAAGTCGATCGAAGTAGTCAAAGAGATGAACGAAGTAGCTTGATTGGAGCAGAGTATGAAAGCAAGTGATTGGACGAGTAAATTTGATGAAGGAGGTTGAGAGAAACTTATGAAGAGTAATGAAAAATGCTCGTGAAAATGAAATGGAAGTAGAAGAGAGAGAAATGAGGGAAGAAGAAATGATGTGATGGTTGAGTGTGATAGCTGGCAGTACACATGTGGCTTCACCCTATGGTAGGGCACGCGTAACGATAAGGGTGTGTAAAAAATGGCGTTCTATGTCTATCATATCAAACATGGGTTAGATAGGATTGATGGAAGTAGGTTAACATGAATAAAGGACAAAGTGTCATGCACTCGTCACTAATTCGAATCGTGTGCCAAGAGGCAAACTCTTGGACCCTGATTCAGGTCACACTCGGTCCATGACCTTTGAAAAAAGTGCGGGCTGACCTGGAGGGGTATGGTCAATTTCAGTACGAGTTGCACCAGGTCATTAAGCTTGTATAGGTGATGACTGAGGCCGAGGAACTACAGAGGTCACCATTGGTAGGTGTCATAGTAATTGCACAAGCTAGGGTAAAACCTAATCGAGTAGGATGTTTGCCTACACATCCCCAAACTGAGGCATATATATTTGATAGTATTGAGGGGGAAAATAATAAATGCGAGATCCATTTCTAACATTTTAATAGAGAGTATATCTCTACCATGTTAGGTGAAGTGTGGCTCTGATATCGATCGTGGAGCAGGCCACAATTATTGTATTAAACAATAAGAAGATGACACATGTAAAGTTGTTTAAGATTTTATACCAATATCACACTCTATACCTCTATGTTCTCAGTATTAATTTGAGCATCGAATGGGACCGATCATAACCTCAACCGCTCCTTATTCTTGTGCGTGTGCTAATCATGAGACACTATTAGTTATGGAGTATTTTATTGTGGATGGATTTCTACGCTAACACACGGTCCCTACATCTACATGGCAACATGTACTTCGGCCTTGCCGCCATCTTCGATCTTACAATTTCTGGGTAGATCTATCTGGTTTTCACTTTATCCAATTCTTACAATTTCCGATATGATAATGAAATATAGGTAACGGGTCGTGATCAGAAAAGGAAGAAAGGCCATGTGAGATGCAGGATTTGCAGATCCAGAATGCAAAGAAGGTTGAAAGTTACATCGCATGCATTTAAACCCGAAACCAGACTGAAACATACGTTCCAAGCATCATTAAAAAAAAAAAAAAAAACCATGGAAGTGGACCATGACAGCTTCGATTACTGTAATTTCAAAGATAAAGTTCAATTTTTTTTTAATTACCAAACATGTTTTTATTACAACTTACTAAGCTGGGATTAGAGATCATTAATTAACCAAACAAGTTAAACTAGAGTAATAAGGAATTAACAGAGCTCACACCTCTGACTTTCCATCTAAAATTCTTAATCAGACCAAACATTACTGGTCTTGAATTTATCACACTTTTTCCTAGCTAGAGAATTCTTAATCAGACGACTCTGATCATGACATCTTCAGCCTTCCGACTTCTTTTGGTTGAAACGACACGTCAGAAGCAGCTTGGAAATTCTTCACCCTCGTACTATCAGGAAGATGATGATGATGCTGTCTTCTGGATTTACTAACGTTGTCGGAATTAGTGGACTTAGAATTTCTGCGTTTTCTTCTGGGTGGCATTAACGACTGCGGGATGAAAACACCCGTCCCTTTGCTTTCTCTTATCCATGCTTGATCATATACATACTCACACCTTGCAACAGTTGGATACTGCATTGATTGAGAAAAACCCTGTTTACAAAAATTCAAAATTAGGAACCAAGTATCTATCTGTAGATCTAATCAATTAACAAACTAATTAAGATTTGATTAAATATGAAACCTGGAGAGAAAGTGAAGGAGAAGAATGGGTAATCATAGCAGGGTTGTCTTCCTCCTCATCATCCATGATTAGAAGAGATATCTGTTTGCTCAAGTCTGCAAAGAACAAATCATCTTCTAATTCAACTTGTACTTCCATATTAGTTGGAGTCTTTTTTTTTTTTTTTCCTTTTTTTTCCAGAGAAAGTAGGACTAACAGAGGATATAAATAAGGAAAAGAGATCTAGCAGAGTGGTTTGAAGTTTGAACATGTGGGATGGTGGGTCCAAAAGAGTCACAGCTAGCTGTTCCAATCTCTCTCTGTCTGTCTCTCTTCTGAATTAAGTGTTTTTAAAAGGAAGAAAATCATGGCAAGCGTTATGATGTTATCCAGTAGGGGAAAGAGATGTGGAGCAGCCAGCACCAACCCACACCCAGATAGATATCTAATCCAAAGGTAGCTTCTTTAAAAAATCTTCAAAGCTGATTTTGGATTTGTGGATGGGTTTTTCGTCTTTTTTTTTTTTTTTTTTTTGTCGTCTCTCTCTCTCATTTTACTCTGACACAAAAAAGCACACCCACAAAATTCTTCCTCAAGAAGCAGGACACAGTTGTTTTCATTATGGCTCATAATTCATAGTCCACAAATTCATATTACAGACTGACCACCCATTAACCATTTCTAGCCAGAACTTGCTGCCTAGTTTAAGTGCTGCAACGTGAGACCTGAGAGGGCCCAGACCCAATTGAGGGCTGATGACTTCTGATCAGTATACTATTCAGTACATCTTTTCATGGACCATTAACTTAGTCATAGTGGGTATGTCTTGGTTAAGAATGTTTAAGGTCTAAATTCTGTCGTTAATGAAATAATTTAAGTCGTAATGAGTATACCTCACTTTTATGTGATTCATTTTGAACTCTTTTTCTCTAAGATTTTAGAACTAACGTGTTTATTGATTTTAGAGAGATAAAAAGGAGCAGACTTCCATCAGATTCAGGTACGATTTCTTCTTTCACTACTACCCAATCGACTAAATTCAATATATTTCATAAAATTTCCCACTTTGATGAGAACGGAGGAAATGGTTTCTGAAATATTGTGTTGTTGGAGGGTGGAGGAAGAAATCATATGCTGTGTTCGAGTGATAAGACTACAGCAATTTCTGATAAGGTGTCTTGTAGAGATCATCCTTAATCCCATTGTGATCTATTGTGACAGCAAGTTAGTAGTAATTATATCTGAGAATCCAATTCATTTTGACTTAATCAAACATATATAAGTCAAGTTTCATGCTATAAGAGAAAAAATTAAAGAATGAGAAATCAAACTCTTGCATTGATCTTCTGAGGAGAAAAATGTAGATGTTTTCTCACAAAATCTCTATCCTCTTTCAAGTTTGAAATGTTCTTACTCCAAAATCAATTGATGAGGTGTGTTAAAATTCATGATGGTTTGGTAATGAACTAAGTCATAGAGTTAACTTTTGGACTCTTGATTCAAATGGCATTAACTCCAATACATGAAGTTATTCCACATCCAAACAAGCTTGTAATAATTGGTTTCATCTTAATTGGATCATTACAACTCAAATTATCCTTCATTTCAGCTCGCTAGTTCTTCTTTCTATTGGTTTTCTTGCATTACAAGTTGAGCATATTTTTTAATCCTATATGCAATCTTGTCTTTCAAACAAGTTTTATATGATTATCTCAACCTGTGGAACCTATTTTGAGGGGCTGGAAGTGCTTGGATCAAGTTATGGACGATTTTGTTCTATGTGCACAACTTAATCCATAATACAAGCTTTACTGCCAAAGAACAAAATCGTCCATAACTTGATTCAAGCAATGTCAACATACCATCAAATTGAGTGATATTGGAGAGGTTACACAAATTGGCAAAGGCAACTGCAAGATTTGCATTTCATCAATTCGTTCATATCGCTTGCGATAGCGATCCGCCATATGGCCATCAGCTTTGCAAATTTTGACATGTGAAGTGAGAGTAACGACGGCCACCATTTGAACTGGAAGAGTGTGACCCACGGCCACAGCCACGATGATTTTTGTGATAACCCCTACCACGAGAACTAGAAGAAGAACGATTATCAAAAAATGTAGGAGAAGATTTAGGGATACCTTTAATTAATTTTTAAAATAACTCAAAACTTTTAGTTTTAGGAACTAAATCATTGAAACCGAGTAGCGATGTGACAGCCATTTGGGCGGCGGAAAAACTAGAGAAGGAGGGGCCGAGTCCGTACAAAAACCAGTGAGATTTTTCAGTTTTCATAAAGAAGGCGAGCAATAGCAGCAAGTTGATCACATGATACTTTAAATGACCTAACATAATCAACAATTGAATGAGATCCCTTTTTTCATCAATTGGAGATCATCTTTAATATGAAACTCATGCTACTTTGAGCCATGACTAAAGGCAGTTTTTAAGACAAGCCAAACTAAATGGGATGGAGAGCAACCAATGGTTTCAGTCATGGCCTCTTCTGTGAAAGAAGGAGAAGACTGAAAAGGCGTTAATTCGTCATAATCCATTCTTGAAATTTGGGATTCGGCGTAGATGAGTTGCTGGTTATGGTGGCAAGCGGCGCTAGGATGGTTCCATCAACAAACCTGAGCAAGTCTTGGCAAGAAAGGAGAAGCACAAGTTGACTCTTCCATAATAGGTAATTAGATATGGATAGTTTGATGGTTACTATGTGAATCATAGTGTTGAGGGAGAGGGAGAGGGAGAGGGAGAGGGAGAGGGAGAGGGAGACATGGAGACATGGAGACGGAGAAGTTAGCCATAAGGATTGGAGGAGGAGTTAAACCTAGTGTTTATTATGATATCATGTAAATATTTAGTAAAATTCACTACATGAATTATTGTGGGCGGTTGTGTATTAAATATAGAAAATATAAGTAATAAAATAAAATAAAATAATTATAAAGTATGCTAAATATAAGAAAACAAATCAATAAAAAGATATGTCTATCCCATGAGTTAAGGAGGAAATCAAGGAATGTTCTTAACACTTAATAAGCCTAACAATTAACATCATGAATTTGTTAGAATTCCGATATGAGGTTAGAAATAGATATACTTTGATACCATCTTAGATTTTTTAGAACTAAACAGTGGGCTTGTCCGAAGAACATAATAAAAAGAAATGCTTGAAGAAGAAAATACGGTTGCTGAAAATTATACTTGCCGTACCATTTCTTTCAATGCAAGAATGACAAGTATATATATTACAAAGCTTGCTAGAGATGAGTACATAACTAGACAAAGCATTAGAGACTTCCCTAATTTAAGGACACACTTCCTAGTAAGCTAACACTTACATGAAAGACAATACTTAATATCAAACTAACGCTTATACATCAAAGACAATAAGTGTACTAGAAGATCCACAAAATAAATATGGAACTTTCCAACCTACTAAAGCTGAGGAAATTCCAAGTGGTCAATATACTCAACGGCAAAGCTTCAAACTTCATCCCTTTACAACTTCATGTGGATTTGTTGACTTGATCAAAAACAGCAACATTACACTTTCATTACGCGGAAGAAATATACTATAAGTGAAAGGCTTCACAAACCCTAACACTCCCGCCTTGAAATTTTTCCTTATAACTTCAAGCTTGCTTCAAAAATTCTCATATGAGATTTCATATCTCCTCCGAGAATCGAAATCTCATATTTCTTCATACTTCGTCTTCAATAATTTACTCAAATTAGAAGTAAGATTTCCTTATATGCTTAGTTTTTTTTCAACATTATTTTTTCCTTCCAACATTGATTAAAATGGAAGCAAAAATAATGTTTTTACTTTTTCTCTCTAGACACATTTTTCCCTTTCACCATGATTAAGATGGAGGCAAAAATAGTGTTTTTACTTTTCTGAACTTCAACATTGAAGTGATAATTTTTTTTTTCTTTTTTTTTTTCCTTCTTCACCGATGCTATGGTTAGCCTCTCGGTTTGTTTGATTATTTGCGGAAAGGAATACTACTTGTACTCTTATACTATTTAGAATTTGATATGCTCTGATACTATGTGAGATTTTTAGGATTGGAGTTATCGAGAGACAATAATTCATTTATAACTTCCATGAGTAAAGACTTGTATTTATATTAAATAAAAGATGATTACAGGTACCCATATGTATTACGGGAAATGCATTACAAGTCTAAGTCTTCAACCCTCTCCGTCAAGCAATTTCCTCATGAAATATGGACGGTACCCATATTTTGGGGAAGTCATCATCAAAAGCTTCAAAATTCCAACAGAATTTTTAGTTCACGGCTTTGTACTTTTCATTCCAAATTCATTGTTTTTTTGCTGTTTGGTCTGATTAATTGCTAATAAGATTGAGCAAGATCTCGACCACCCACGTTCCAAGTATTTTTCTCATGCATCACTACAGCCTAAACCTGCTGTTAAGTGGATGTAAGCCGACATGTCGTCCTGTACACGTGCTGTCTGTGTAGATACGAACATGACTAATCTTGACCATTCTCCAAGAACAGGGAGAGGATATATCATAGATAGCATAGTATGAAATTGCTCTTATGTTTATCACAAGTCACATGCCAGGGTAGGTTAAGTTAGATTAGGTAGGACAAATAAATATAACAACATAACTTTTCTTGAAGAAGAAAGCATGAAGACCACAAAGAAAGGATCTTCCTCTAATGCTTCCCAATGGCTAAGCACAAGAAGAGCACTAGCTGCACCAGAAGTCCCTCTCCTTAGCTCATCTGCAAAACCAAAGCTCTCCGAAACCGGTAAATAAGCATGTACAGTGAACAAAGGCGAGCCGCCCTGCCTGTCGTCCTTAAGGACCTGGGCCCTCCTACGACAAAGCACAGTATGCATGGGGTACAGGTATTGAGTAGGGGTATTAGCTCTCAAAAGTACATAGCTTCAACTAGCCGAGGTCTCTTCTGAAGGACTGGTGCCCTACATGCTTCTTTGACAGCAGTCAAGACCTGACCCGTAAAGATTCCATATTGCTCGGGTTATTGGGAGATTGTGGAAGAACATTCTTCTTCGTCGTCAATGAAAGCCTCGACAACAAATGCTAGGCCCCGCATGGTCTCTTCACATAAGGGCCCTGCTGATGTAGCTAACTGAAATTCATAAACTATACAGCTCTGTAAACGCTCTAATGCTTGAGTTTGTTCTTACCAAATTTCACGACCAGCTAAATAATCACTATCTAAAGATGAATCATCCATAAATCCTATCTTTTAGATACGTAAGAGGAGCCATGAATAAGTCGTCTTTTAGAGATTTCACGACGCCTGGAGTGAAAAGGATATTCGGGGCAAGGGCCCAAATCCGCCTTAGAAGCTTTAACCACATTATCGCTGTCTTATTCTTGTCTCTCCTGTCCCCATCATTATCATTATCGTTTATGGACGTCGGAATGTCTATACCCAATGCATCCATTATCCGCCTTTTCATTGTCTCAACACTTGACATCTAATCAACCAAACTATCTCCAAGTAAATGGGAATTTTCATCAATCACCTTAGTTAAATCAGGAGGAAGCTTCATTACATGCACCCGGACAAGACATCTTCCATTTGCTGTTGTCTTCTCAGCATAATCCAGGCTCCCACTCAAAAGCTTTGAGTAATCTACCATATCATTATTACTAGCTTCTCCCTCGACAGTCTCTCTATAAGGTACAAGTGGCGGAGACACTTCCAAGTTAACCTTAGCAAATCTCTCCTTCAGATGTTTTATGCACCTTAGCCTCTGTTTGAAGTTCATGAAGCCTTAACTAAGGAGCTATGAAGTGTTAAGAGTTAACTTTTTGATTGCCTATTGAATTGGCGTTGACTCTTATATTAGTAGTTAGTGGAAGTTTTTTGGAGTTTGTAACGGTTAGAATTCAATTAGTTTAATAATGGATCAACAAGGTCAACGACTTAATGGATTTACAGGTTGATGGCTCAATAGGTTTATAGGCCGATGGCTCGATGGGTCACACTCGATGGCTCGAGGACTCGATGGGATAGATAGGGTCGATTGGTCTATGTCTCTACGAGTCTACAGTCTAATGGTTTGACGGTTATATTTTACTTTCTTCTAGTTTACTTGCAGAATAAGTCAGAATCCAATTTTGAATCCTATAATTGATCTGAGCATTCCAACAAGTATGACATTATGTATATGTTACTAATTCCAAGAACATTGGAAGCATGGAGCTCAGAATCACAAGTTGAAGCTCTATTTGCTTTAAAAGTTGTACTATTCCAAAAAATCTAGAAAAGTTTACTTTTCCTAATTTTATGTGATGTAAGTGAAATATGGTGATAGAAATTTAGATTTGATCTTGAGGATTACAAGAGTGCATTAATTAGTTTACTATTCATGTACTTGTATTTATTTCATCTTGTATTTAGTCTATTACTTTCTCAATAAAGTTAAGTTTCCTATAAATATTATCAAACCAATGTTCTTTTTTACTACTCTCTTTTAATCATTGCTTCAAGCTCAAATTCTTATATGGTATCAGAGCACAAGTTGTGAGAGAGAGTTTTAAAAATCGAAAGTATTTAGACTCTTCCCAAAATACTCAACCAAAAGCTCATAGATTCAATATGACATCCAATGGTGTAAATCTACCTCCACCTTAAATATTCAAAGGGAAGGATATCAGTTTTGGTTCATAAAAATGACCACCTATCTACATTTTTTTTGAGTTATGGGATTCAATAGAAGGAGGATACACACCTCCAGCTGAAAATGTGGACTACACATTAGAGCAAATCAAGAAGCATAAGATTGAAAAATAGAATAACTATATAGCACTGGCTATTATTCAATCAGTAATAGAAGACAAACTCTTCTTACATATCATGGGTATTCAGACTACTGAAAATAAAATTCCAAGAAACATAAAGAGTTAGGAGTATTAGACTCTTGAATCTTAAGAGAGTTCGAGAGACTAAAGATAAAGGATAATGAAACCATTAAAGATTACTTTGGAATGATAAAAGAAGTCACCAATCAGATTAAGGTACTAAGAGAAACAATCATTAAAAAAATTATGGTGGATAGGATGTTGGTTAGCATACCATCAAAATTCAATTCCAAGATCGATGTCATAGAAGAGAGCAATGACATCAAAATTCATAAATTGGACAACTTTTCAAGCACATGTTGTACATGAATGGAATAAATAGTTTCAGTCATGGCACATGCAAGTTAAAACAAGAAAGGCTCAAGTTTTTTTCCTTTTTTATTTTTTTTATTTTTTTTATTTTTTTGCAAACGTTTTGAGAATGAAAGAGAGAGAGGAAAGGTAAATGAGTGGAGATGGAAAGCTCTGAAACAGAGAAAAATGGAGGAAACTCGATGAGAGAGAATTGCTTGAAGAAGATAAACGGAAATGATTTATTTGCAAATTATAAAAAGGCTTAACTCGATTTACCTGACAATATCTATAAAAGCTAACGTTTTTCATATTTTCAAAGTTCGAATAGGTTTAGGAAAGCTGTCGTGTTCCCAACACGTAACCGACATGTTTTTCCTTTTTCTTTTTTTGGCCACAAATTAACGACATGTCGACGTACAGGATTGACAAATTTCAATTACAGTAATGGGCGTCTAGAGAAGAAGAGAGAGAGAGAGAGAAAGGGGCAGATTTCCATCAGATTCAGGTACGATATCTTCTTTCAGTACTACCCAATTGACTAGTTTCACTATACTATATGAATATCTGGAAAACTAGATTGAATATATTTCACAAAATTTCTCAATTTTATGAAAACAGAGGAAATTAGTTTCTGAAATATTGTGTTATTGGACGGTGGAAGAAGAAGCCTGAAATCATATGCTGGGTTCAAGTGCTGTGTTAAGACGACAGCAATTTTTGATAAGGTGTCTTGTAGATTACAGTAGTACTTTCAATCATCAGAAAATAATGCAAACAGTTAAGTGTATGGGTGTAGCTTCATCAATCGAGGCCGATGCCGATAGCATTCTTCGAGCAATTACGCCTGTTCTTGATCCTAATAGACACAAAGGACAGGCAGGTAAAAGCTCACATGCCAGAGAATTATACAAATCAATTCCAAATTTTTCATTAATGATTAATTTTTTTGTTTGTACCATTTGTTTGTGTATCAGGGAAGATAGCTGTTATTGGTGGGTGTCGTGAATACACAGGTGCTCCATATTTTGCTGCTATATCAGCTTTGAAAATTGTTAGTTCTCTGCCCCCTTTTTGCTGCCTTATTTTTCCCCCCAGACCGGTTTGATTGAAGTTGGAGCTTACTGTAAAACCTTGCGAAACGAGACACTGTGCTATGTTCTGTATGAATGAATTGTTTTTTCAGGGTGCTGATTTGTCCCATGTTTTCTGCACAAAAGATGCTGCTTCTGTAATAAAAAGCTATAGTCCTGAGCTAATTGTGCATCCTGTTTTAGAAGAATCATACAGTGTCAGGTGACTTGGCTGTTTATACTGATCAGCTTATTCTTTTCCATGTATAAGCCTATAAAGTTTAACCATTTGGTAAAATCCTTACGATGTGATGTTTTCAGAGATGAGGATAAAAGATTAATCTCAGACAAGGTTCTTGCCGAAGTTGTCAAGTGGATGGAACGGTTTGATTGTCTTGTTGTTGGTCCGGGCCTTGGAAGGGACCCATTTCTCCTGGTTATCTGTTTTTCTTTGTTTTGTTTCTAGCTGCCATACATTACTACTTTATAGGAAATTTTACCTGAAAGGCTATTGACTTGAACTTCATGCTCAGGATTGTGTGAGTGAAATAATAAAAACCGCAAGGCAGTCCAACGTCCCAATTGTCATAGATGGGGTATGCATTTACAAGTCCATTATAAATTCTATCTTGTTTCTGTATATCCCCATCTTGACTTTTCATTTTTATCTGAATCAAATTGTTCCTTCTCAGGATGGGCTATTTCTTATTACAAACAGCCTTGATCTTATCAGTGGTTATCCCCTGGCTGTTCTCACACCGAACATTAATGAATATAAGCGCCTTATACAGAAAGTTCTCAAGTGTGAAGTATCCGACCAAGATGCTCATGAGCAATTACTCTCCCTTGCTAAACAGTAAACTTCCGCTTTCATTTTAGCTGCATTTTTCTGGTTGGGGCCTGTTTTCGGTATCTACAACTCAGTGGAATTTGAAATCATGGGCAGGATTGGTGGCATAGCAATACTCAGGAAAGGAAGATCCGACCTCATCAGTGATGGTGAGACAGGTATAGAAATAGATGGTACATTTACTAATCCGTTACTTCTAGAGTTTGATTTGCAGTTCAACTAATTGAACCTCACGTATTCTTGATATAGTCAAATCAGTGAGCATTCATGGTTCTCCTAGGCGTTGTGGGGGCCAAGGTGATATACTTTCTGGAAGGCAAGTGGTTTTTCTTGAATTTCATCCATATGCATCTAGTTGAGGTTTATGGCTTCCTATCTAGACTAGTAATCTAACATGAAAATGTTCACAAACGCTTCTCCCTTTCAATTTCAGTGTTGCGGTATTTACATCTTGGGCTCGTCAAGCAAGCTTAGTTGCAGAACGGGATTCGAGTCTCAGGTTTGCAATAAAAAATCTCTTTTATTAAATGATCGTGCAATTTGTTCATTATTTGTGATGCCTGGTTCTCGTTATATATATGCACAAGTGGCCTCAAGAATCCAACAATACTAGGGTGCATTGCCGGATCTGCATTATTGAGGAGAGCTGCATATCTTGCTTTCGAGGACAAGAAAAGGTCGACACTTACTAGCGATATCATAGATTACTTGGGCAGAAGGTATTTTTTCACATATTATTCAATCATGTCGTCAAGAGAAATTAATTGTTATCTAAATTCATTTTTTACTTCCTCCTTTGAAGCTTGGAGGAGATTTCTCCCACCAAGTAGTCAACGGGAGCTCGACAACCGGAACTTACCGTATTTCTTCTTCCCTTTGCATGTACAATGCATATTTCAATCGAACGCTAGTTGTCCACAATCCTAATAATAGCTAATAAAAACATCATTTAGCAATCGGATGAGCTGATGAATGGCTATTTTGGGTAAACTATTTGGTACATATTATTTTCATTATTAGAAGTTGAGAGCAGGGCATAGCTCTGTACATTGACAGAAAAGCTCAAAGGCTAATAATAACTTAGAGAACACTGCAGCTACACACCAGAAACACAAAGATACCTCTAAAGAACATCAAACACTTGAGCCCAACTTGGAAAGAAAAAAAAAAAACTCAGGTATTTACAATAGACCCTGTAGATGGTCGTTCCCTGTCCACAACCATATGATATTAAGACCCCATGCCATGTCCAAATGGATCTGGGACTGTCTTGTTGAAAAGATTAGATGATATCTTCACTGCCTGGCTGCAACAAATGCTGGCCCCTCCACCTGCAATTCAATCCAATCCACTACACTTTTCAAAGGGAAGAAAGTAGCTTGTAAAAAATGAGGTGCAAGTGGGTCATGGAGAAATTCTAGCTAACTTTATCAATTTGGTATGATTTTATTTGTAGATTATGACTACAAGAAATTATCGTGGGTCCTGTAAGCTGAATTTGTCATAATTGTGGGGCCCAACAAAGAAACACTTAAAGAAATCAATGAATTAAGTAGCCTAACAAGACAATTTAAGACTAGGTAGTAGGAAAGCAGTTGATTCATCATGGGTAAAGAAAATTAGATAGAATTAGACATCTTTACCTTGAATGTAGCACCCCAGATCTCTTCATCAGGAGCAGGCACAGCAGTGATCTTGTTCTTCGGATTCTCAAAGCTCCTTAGCTCTCCTATTGCTGTGGAGAAGAAACATCCTTGCGGGAAAGAAGCAAGAGACTTGCCACAAGCACCTTTTAGCAGATCAGCGTCATCAGCAAACGCCACGTATCCATCAGCAGTGATCCCCCAGTACAGAGGAACCTTCCCGTTTTGATCCTGTACATCCGTTCACACTCAATCCATTAATTAACCCAATTGGACAAACAACACAACCCAAAACAGAGACAACAGGACTTGATCGAAAAGGACTTACGGATGCAACGAAGAGGGTGGAGGTAGATTTATCAAAAACGATGAAAGCGAAGTCACCTCGGAGATGAGCAACGACGTGGTTGGGAGGAAAGGGTGCCCGGTCGCGGAGTGCCTTGTAGGCTTCGATCACTAGAACCACTTCGGTTGCTGACTTGGACAGGCCGTACTGCTGCCTTAAGCTTCCTAGATTCTCTAGCGCTCCTTCGAACAGGCAGAATATCTCATCCTTCACCGCAAATGATCTGCCCCCACCAACATACAAACGTTGTCAAAATAGATTTTTGTTTTGTTTTTATTTAATTATTATTAATTAATCAGTTGGTTCTTTTTCTGTTTTCTGGGCAACAAAAGCTCACGGCAATGGTTCATCTTAGGGCGTTACTGTCTCTTAACCACACTTAATAAGACGTCGTTATGAGTCATGTCATGATTAGTTAGTTACCTGGGTCTTAAGGGGGACTCACTGTGGTGAGTGTATGCAAGCTGAACTTGGTCCCCGACCTGTGCCGACACCGACGAGGGTTTGATCTCCAGGAAGCGGTTCACCAGCGCCGTCGATGTTATCTTCGGCGATGGAGTCCGGCTTCCGGCAGCGATCAGCTCGTCCGGTGCTGACATGATCGAACTGCTAAAGACACCCAACATATCTCTCTGTCTTCTAAAAACAATATAATAAACTAACTATAAATAAACGATAGAAAGTTTCCTATGAGAAACAACAAGGAAAATAGGAAGATCACAGTTGTGACATTGGAATGAGAACTGATGAAGAGAGCTGCCCTGCCAATGCCATATATAGGGACAATGGAAAGCGAGGATAATATCGTCATCTTCACGTCCCATTTTCTCTTTCTCTCTCTCCTTTTTTTTTTTTTTTATTTCTATTAAAATGTCTGATGAGACGAGAAGTCATGTGGTGTTGTGGGCCATGTGGGACCCAATGACGATTATGAAAACTATACCGTCAAACGGAAGCTACCAAACGCTTTTTATTTATTTGGGCGTTTGCAAACCGATCGAAATCAAAATTGATGATTTCTCCTTATCGTGAAGGAGTCCAAGTTTGAACTAAAAACATATATATATATATTTTTTATTATTATTATTTTTTATTATAATTATTAAAATATTTTTAAAAAAAACGGTGGATGCACCAGAAAGAAATTTCCGGTGTTCTGATCGTAACAGGAACTAAAAAATAATTATAATAAAACCCGAATATTTTATTTTATTGATGATTGCAAATTACCAAAAAACCAAAAAACCAAAAAAAATATACATTTTTTGAAACCATATTATTTATTAGAATGGTCCATGTAATTTAATTTGAGATGTCTAGCTCTTATTGGTTGTTGATATGTAAAAGAAGTATGGTGACATTTTCAAAGATATTTATCTCTGAGATTCTAATTGGTGGAAAAGAACAAGGAAATAAGTAAGAAAATAAATTAAAATTAAAATTGTGTTAATAATAAGAATAATTGGGGACATAAAATTATTGTTCATTCTGATGACGTGACGTGACGTGTGAGAGGACGACACGTCGACGCCCCTGGTTTTTTGCAAGTGGCCCGTAGTTTCAAGAATCAAGATCATTTCTTCAATTTTTTTTTTTCACAGATCCGATTCTTATTCTTTGAGTGTTGAATCTTACTTTTAAATTTATTATGAATTAAAAACTAAATAAATAATAAAATGATGTTATTAATTTTTTGTCTGGTTTAACGTTGGGCCAATGTTTCAATGTATGTTTAAGGAGATCCAAATGATCGATCATGCATCATCGTTTTCCAAAGACCTTGGGACATATAGTTGTTAGCTGTGAATCAGACTCGTTGACCTCTGGTTGTGTGTCTGTTTGTGTCACACACTGATTCATCCATTAAACTACTGGTTATGGATCTAGGCTGCTAAATATCATGTCCTATTTATATATTAATATAGTATTTATAATTATTATATACCGTATGCCTATATATATATATATATATATATACATTCATTCATCGACCCACATGATAAGTTACTTAGCTTATTTTAATTGAGTGGAAAGAGGGTCTGTCTCTATCAATCTAGAGTGGCTTAGAAGTGGATGGTTTTAGTAAGTAGATGGGGGCTTAACAATTGTATTACAAGTGAATTGAAAATTTAGCAGAAAAGCAGTCTTTTTAGTATACGTTAATCACAAGTGCAATGAATGTTTTGTTTAATCAATGCACTAATCAGGTCCCCACTTAGCTAAAGTCTTAAAGAGAAATTAAGTGGGGGCGAGGGTCCGGTCCGACTCGACTGAAGAAGATAAGGTTGTATGCCGCCGGTCAGAGTTTCAATCAGGACCCATGAAGTGAAAGAGATCCATTATTTCCTTATTGGGCGGGGCCATACTGCAAAATTGTACTATGTGCAGTGGTGATTCGATGCGTTTGCTCTATTTTTCTTCCCGAGTATAAATCACATCAATCTTAATGCAACATATTATATCTTACTTTATGAAATAATGATACATCTCAATTCATCATACAATAAATCAAAATTCTCATATTTATTTAGTTGATTTTTATACATTATTTTTTATGGGATTTTGATTCTCAAAATTCTCATTGATCCATTTATTAATACAAATCAACGGTGCTTATTGATTTTAATCAAACTACATCAGTAGCTAAGAAGAAGGCCTGTTGTTATGACTGAGACGTAGAAACCGGAAAAGGACAAGACCAAGAAGAGCTCCAATTGTGGGAGCAGCGACATATATCCATATGTTACTAAAATCCCATGAAACAATTGCAGGCCCTAACGATCTTGCTGGGTTCATTGATCCACCTGAAACGGGCCTGCAAAATTAAAGTAGTAAAATGAAACCCAATTTCCAAACGCCCGTTTGGATTTTCTATATATACATAACATCATCATATACATACGCTGTGATTAGTACAGCCAACCCAATAGCCATTCCAACCACAACACCAGACAAAGCTGGGCCCACCTGCATATTAATTTCATACTCATCACATTAAGATTAGTTCATTAAGTAGTAAAATAAGGAGAAATTTATGGCTAAACGCGATCTATAGTAAATCGATCACCGAGTTCATACAAAAATTCTTCAAAAAATAAGGCTTACGGATTGTGTTTCACAATATAGCGAAGCAGCGAGGAACATGATGATAGAAGTTGCAATTAGCTCGACCCAGAAAGCAGAATAGCATCCTTGAAGTGGCTGATTGGTAACAACTTGGGGTTTTAAGCCGTAGACGAACTTTCCGGTATATGTTGCAAACACAGACCCCATTATTTGTGCCGATATATAACAAGGAACCTTCATTTTTATACGTAAGGTAGAATTAGCTTAAGAGTTAAGACTATTCTTTAATGATTAAACACATAATTCTGTATAATTATTTAGTTATAATATTATACCTTGGACCATGGAAAATGGCCAAAGGTAGCCAACGCTAGAGTAACAGAAGGATTAACATGGGCACCAGAGATGGGTCCCACACAGAAAATCACAACGATGACTGTTAATCCCGCTGTGGCTGCATACTCAACAAGGCCCACAGCTCCTTTTTCTCCACGATGCTGTGTGTTTGCAAATATCCCACACACACAGAACATCAATATGAATGTTCCAAGCATCTCTGCAATTACCTTCAGAAATTCATGGCTAATGAGTAATTAGAGCTAATATAGTTGATCAACTCACTGATGGCGAGACGGTAAGTAATAACCTACTGAACGCGTGTTGTTTAGATTTAATCCATCACGGAGGCGGGAGAGGAGGTCGGATGAGTTGCAGCACTTGGTGATCACGATGATATCATCGTGAACATCTTCTGACATAGTAGGATTAGTATAAGATCCAATTTCTTGATCAACATGCTTGCATACTTTAGGGACGTGGCCGCTATTTGAAGTGTAGTTTGAGAAAATAATCGATGCTGGCTCGTCTTGACGATCAAACGAGGCCTTCATTATTGATGAAGAAAAGCTTTAATTCAAGTTGTGTAGATAGAAATCAATAGTTAGGTTTCGACATAGTTGCATGTTAGCTGGATAGACCTTAATCGAGCATTCATGCAAGATCGCTAGTGTGCTTTATTACCCAAATGGTACGTCGGTGTTTATAAACATTATGTATGGTACTATATATAATAGACGAAGAGAAGTAAGAGGCAATTACTTTCAACCACTGCCTGTTTAATATCTACCTTTACTTAGAAAACCTAACAACATCATAAATTTTAGGTTCACCTTCCATTTTTCATTACAAATTCATTGTTCTTTTGCTGTTTTGTTCTGATTACTAAACATTGAGCAAGATCTCAACTACCCCCGTTCCAAAATATTTTCTCATGCGTCATTGCTGCCTAAACCTGCTGCGTGTTAAGTGCATGTAAGCCAACATGTTGTCCGATATACGAACATGACTAGTCTTGACCAAAACTCAGACCAAGAATATCACATTCTCCAAGAAAGAACAGGTACAAGATATATATCATATGTAGCATGATTTGAGTGTAACTGCAAGTGCACGTACGTAAGGAGATGAGATTAGCAAGAATATGGAGCGAAGTGAGCGAAAACGAAAGCGAAAGCGAAAGGGGCAGCTTACTTACTACTACATTTATAATAACTAAAAAGAATGCATTTATTTCGTCACGGATGGTATACCCCAGTTTCAGAGTTTTCAGGGTTTAATTTTTTCTTTTTCGATATTATTCTCCATGATCTCACCATCATCATCAATCTGTTCATCTATTCCAGCAAATCTTTTCTTTTCCCCAAAGAACCTCCCTTTTTAGAATCGCCCTCTACTTCTTCACACTTGCAGCCAGATCCTAGCCCTAGCTAGCTACATGCAGCTAGCTACATGCAGTAAGATGTCGCCGTTATTATTATTTTATTATATTCCGCGCGCTTTTTATCAGTTCGCTGCAGGCACCCAGAGAAAGAGAACTGCAGTGCATTAACTGTTTATCATTTGCAAATAAAAATTAACAAATCAAGCATGCAACAAATTAACAATACTATTAATTGCCCTGACTGATTATTAAAATACGTAGAATTAAGTAGGGATGAGGTCGGATCGGATAGTGGACAATCTGATCTGATGCAATCAGTTATTCTATTGCTTCAATCGGGCGCATAACTGACTGATTGAAAATTTTGATTCATGATTTTCGCGGTGCAGTGGGTTATGGCTGCGCTAGGGCAGAGGGGGATCTGATTTTTAGTTTTTTTTTTTTACTGGATGGCTGCGAATACACGGATCCATTTTTAATCCATATCACCACATGATTCCTCATGAGAGCTATAAATTCATTGAAATCCAGCAAAAATCCCAATTAGGGTTGAGATTCATTAACTTAATAATTTAGTTAAGTGCCCCAGGAAATTAAAGATGTACGTGAAGCCGTAATTTTAAAGGGAAACGGAGTGGATAAATATTTGGCCCTTGTGTTATAACTCACGCGGGCACGTAACTCAAGCAATATAATAAGCGTGAGACGCGTAATATGAAGTGCTGTACATATTCACTCACAAGAGAGAGAGAGAGAGAGAGAGAGAGACGCCATGAAAAAGTAATTACAGTAAAGCTAGGTTACCCCCTCACGAGACTGCAGCCTTCAGCATTTACTATCATGTATATATATTTACATTATATGCACTAACAACTATGTACATTTTTAATGTTTCCCTTATCCACCCCGTCCACTTCATGCTTATATATACACTCGTCACCTTTTTTTGGTGGGAAATATAAGAAAACCGTTGAGATAAACTAACTGGAAGCTGGCAGCTTCGAACCAGAAACAAGAACATAACATGTCTTATATTGCTGTGGAGAGAAGCAGGAGAAAGCAGATGAATGAGCATCTCAAGATCTTACGCTCCATCACCCCGTGTTTCTATATCAAAAGGGTACCAGTTAGTCCATTAGCTAGACTGATTACTCCATTGATGCATGTTACTATATATATATATATATATATATAATATGTTTATATGTTTAAAAATATTGATATAGGGAGATCAAGCATCGATAATAGGGGGTGCGATCGAGTTCATCAAGGAGTTGCACCAAATTCTACAGTCATTGGAATCCAAGAAACGAAGGAAGAGCCTGAGCCCTAGTCCTGGTCCAAGCCCTAGGAAAATACTATTGCAGCACTCAAACCAGCTTACTGATTTTCATCATCATCATTATGGTCCAGTACTACGTCAGTTGATCGACAGCCCTCTGATTCGGTTTGATGGGATTAAGGTTAATAAGGAACTTCACGGAACATGTTACAACTCTTCGTTTGCTGACGTGGAAGCAGAGATATCAGGGCCAAACGTGGTGTTGAAAATTATATGCAGGCGAATACCAGGTCAGCTGGTCAAGATTATCACTGTGTTGGAGAAGCTCTCGTTTGAGGTCCTACATCTCAACATCAGTAGCATGGAAGACACAGTTCTATACTCTTTCATTGTTAAGGTATTAACGATATACTAAAAATATACACACAAAAAAAGAGCATATATAGATATCATTATACAATTTCATCATATAATATGGGGAAGAAGAAGAAGAAGAAAAAAACACATGAATATATGATGAAATTACTTGGATCACGTTCATCCGTATGCATGAGACTTTGAAGGTGATTAATTTCTATAAAAGGAAAAGGAAAATCATGTCCCATAAGAGAGATGAGCGATCATGTTGGCCCCTAATTGGGATTTGTTTGTGTGTCGTCCATATGAGAATTTCTTGCATGAATGGTACAATTAGTCGTTATTTCATATTTTTTGATATAATAAACACAAAAACATTATTCGTACAAATAACTAGGGTTTGTATCATATGATTTTAGTCCCACATATTATATCACGTAGGCAACATGCATGAGAATACATATGCTCATGATACGTAAACATCAACGAATATCTTCATTACTTGCTACGTAATCTTTACTATCTATATCTTTTAATCTAATTCCTCTTTTGGTATTGTCCTTTTTGAGTGTAGATAGGGCTTGAATGTGGGTTGAGTTTGGAGGAACTTGCGATCCAAGTTCAACAAAGCTTCTACTCCCAAACGTATTTTTTGGACAAGTAGATGTAGTTTAATGATCGAACACACGATATCATTAGTTTCCTACGGTTTTGTTTTGAAGATATTCTTGTATGCATAATTATATTTGAGATATAATTCATGTAATATATCAAATATTATTATAAATATTATTTTTTATATATTACATTATTAATTATATAAAATTAATATTTATACTTATAATATATATTATATATCTATATATCACGTCACGTGCATACACAAATTTATCTTTGTTTCTTACTCTTCATCACGACAATCAAATGAAAGAAGACACATTTTTAATTGAAATTAATTTTATACTTATCGATCTTCCGAAGTTGATGAGTAAGGCCGCGTAGTTAGCCCATTGTCTTAAACAATGGGCCATACTTCTTTATCTTGAATGACCCATTTATGTGGGCCTGGCCTGTCTTGGATCTACGCTTCTCTCTTTGTCTCTCCCAATTTGGACAGACTCTAATAATTGAAGAGCCTTGAAGGATTCTGATACTGAATTTAGTGACGAGTCAGAAACTGATACTGGACCTCAGTGGGCCCATGACCCAACATGATTGGGTGATGGTGGACCATGAGCATACAGTACACCATTTATCCTTCTTCTACTATTTTAAAGCCGAAATTGCTCATATGTTGTTTATCACAAGTCACATGCCCAGGTTAGGTTAGATTACATTATACAATAATACATGCATGAACAGATAGCGGTAAAGCTTAGGTCCACCGTACAGGGCTGAGATCCTGACCGTCCGTCAAAGATGGTATACGGCCACTATAAAAACTTTATTATTATTATTATCATCATCTTGTTCAATTATTAAAGCGCGAAGTGTAAAATGGGCCTCTTTGTCGCCCTACCATGATCCACGCGGATCGAGTACACCATATATATGGTATGGTCAAGTAACTCTCCGTGCTATATTATTAAACATGTTGGGTTATCAACCAGTTGCAGTAGACATAGAGATGGCGGTAAGAAATCTACTATATTGTAAAATAGTAAGGATGGGTGGCAACTTATGACAGATGCCGAAAGGCAGAATACTGGCTGCCACTGATCGCAGTTTTGGTTCAATCACTGTCAAATGTTTGAGCCATTTAAAAAGTAGCTTTCATGCATATTTCTTATACTATATCCCCCCTGCCCGATGCGGCGGAGCATGAAAGTGACGGTAGAGAGCTCATCAGAAATCATACCGCTCAAATATTATGTTAAAATTTCTCTCTCAATCAGCAGCAGCAGCAGCAGTCAGTCCATTCTTTCAGAATTTTCAGACAAGAATATTGTCATAAACAATGCGTTCGCAATTTAAATAATTAATTAGGAAAATGATAATTATTCCAGCTCTGTTGATGTGTGTACATACGAATCCCAGGGTGGGACAGGGACAGGGACAGGGACAGTCCAAGTGATGAGACGAGAGTGTACTCAGTAGTTATATATATATATATATGTTTGTGTTCTTGATTTAGGGTTACGAGCCAGAGCCATGTGCTAATACAGCTCACCGCTACCCCATTTATCATTCTTGGTACTTGCGCTTTGAACCTCGAATTACACGCTTTGACTTTTACACACAATATCCTCTCTCTCTTTCATTCCAAATTTCCAATGCATTGTTTTGTTGTAACGATCTTCCAACATAACATAAGGACTAGATTACTTATAAACAACATGCTCTAATTAGTTCATTGTTAATTAGTTAACAAGGAATCTCACCCAACAACCAAACCTTTTTCACTGTTTTAGCGAGACTAATGGTCAAAGATTATGCTGTTTAACCAAAAATAAATACATAAAATAATGCAATCAAACAAACACAACCAAGTACCGATGCCGCTGATAAATTAACAATTTGATAAGAGAATCATCCAAATCTCCATCGGTTTCCAATTAGTTAATAGTCAATTTCGTTGGCTATAAGTGTCCACACGACACTATTTTTCACTCCACGGTGGAGATGATATCTGTAAAGCACTAGGGGGGGACCTACATAACTGCGAGGAGGAGCTGCTTGTATTGTATTGTATTGTATTGTATTGTATTGTATTGCCAACAAAATCCGACGGATCTTCTTTTTCTCTCAATTCCTGCTCCAGATATTTAAGCAGTAGTAACCTCCACTTGTTATGGAAATGTGTTTTAGACTCTTTATTAGCCATAATCCACTTGATTAGCGTTTGAATATTGATCATTATTGGTTAAGAGAATCAAAAAGCAATTTACTTTGGGACTTTATAATTAAAACATGAAATGGAGTAGACTTTAAGAATTTCACTTAAATTAAGGTTAAATATTTGAAAACAGCCACAGTTCATTTTTTTTTTCCCCCTTTGCTCAACATAAAAGAACATAATCATTTTATACCTTGAAAATAATTAATTTACCGTAAATACGATCTATTCGGATAATTATATCCGGCTTTTTTCTCATGTGATCTAAAACTTGATCAATTCTGCATAAAATTGTCATATTTCGTCTCCTTCGCCATAAAATTTATTCAGACATCTAACTTTCATAACTTACCATATTATTGGACAATCAATATCCTCCAATTTTCATTAAGAATTTGAAACCTCTTAAAATCTTATAGGATGTATAATAAGATTACGACCCAATCCGAGCTCACAGTCAACGTGGACCAATTAATTTCATCTCATGTTTCTCAGAAAAACAAAAACAAAAATTCAACGGCGCGTGCGAGGAAACAGAGAAGAATCAAGTCCCCTCCAGCCGTTCGATGAACTGCTTTTTAATCCTTCAATGGGCTTTTGGTACGGATCCATTACTCTTTGTCCCGCTTTTTTCAAACTTATAATCATTACAATCATGTTCCTCTTTTGTAGTTATAAATTAAAAAGTATATATTAATTAATTTAATATTTTAAAAAATATTGTGACCGTCACGCTTTGACGGCGTTTCCTGTATCCCGTTTAGTCGGATGCAGTTTCCTACTTCATTATTATTGTTTTATTTTAATCTTATAATTTCAAGTTGCGGGACCCGCTTCGGCTTGGAAATGTGGATCCTTCTGCGACCTAAGGAAACAAAAGGACTACAGTGGGCCCAAAATTCATCTGGGCTTTTACTGTGCTCTTTTGGATCCATTATCCCCAGTACAAAGTTACTTTAATGCCCATATAATGAGGAGGGAAAAAAGGCGGGAAAGAGGGAAAAAAAAGGAAGGAGAATTCTGTGGATATGTAAGTACAGGTGAAGAATATGATGACCCTGAAAGATGGTTAGCTTACAAGGGTTACCAAACAGCTGGAGACGAAGAAAAACAAAAAAAAAGAGAGAGAGAGAGCTTTGGATCTAGAGCTAGGCGCATTAAATGCTTACTGCTTCATGGCTAATCAGAAATCTCTTACGAGAGCTGCGATCTAGTGATACGGTAGTTCTAACAGAGAAAAACAGTTCCTCCTGATATATGAATTGAATCTAGGGCCCCCAAAACAAATCGCAATCTGATTGGACATAAGCTGTGTGTGGTGTGGGGTCTGATCTGACGAGCTACTTCATCATCGGTACATCATGGCGGTGGTGGTGTGGTGGGTTCCTTTCTCTATATTTCTTTACGAGAGAGGTAGTAAGAGATAGTACACTGCTGTTTCTTCAGAGAGAGACGATGAGATATAAAGACTAGACGAGCTTTTTGTAAGAAATTCGTGTCAACGCCGTTACATTTTTCTACCTTTTGTCCTTGTCAATGTTTTCATGTTGTATCATACATTATTGTAATTTTCTTTACACAAACCGGATTGATCCGACGATCATCAAACAAGTAAAGTTTTAGGTGAGATTGAGAGATCTTATCATATTTGGAATCCGATCAAACAACGATAGAATCTTTGGCGTGTAGTAAGTTGGCATTGTTCGCACGTGACTAAAATGCCTTTCGATAAGTGAATTAAAAAAAACATCAGGCATTATTTCTATACCACGCATTACCTGGCCACATGAGACAGCAGCATCGCCTACTCTCTCTCATTCTCAAGTGGGAGGCCTTTTGTAATATTTATGAGGATAAGGACTTAATAATAATTATAATATTTAGCACTTCCCCCCCCTCAATACTCAGATTTCTCTTTCATATCTCATTGATGTTTAAAACATAATATAAACACTTATATAAACATCTCATTAGAAAAGGTTAAGGAAGAAAAAAGAGCCCCACTACAAATCCCTCTAAGAAGATTCAATAAGTTTATCTATAAAATACCCACTTTGGAAAATCCAAGGGAAAATCTAAGGGAAAAAAAAAAAAAAAAAAGAGTTGATAAACTATAAATGAAAACCATTTCTCAATATAACATGGGGGGCATCAAACTTCTAGCCCTGCACTGCAAGGAACTAACTATTGATGAAAAACCAGAATCAGCCAAAGCATGCAAGCAAAACCAAGAGAAAAACCAGCGAGTCAATTCCGCCCCGAAATGGTTTTTTTTTTTTTTTTTGGCCCTCTTCGTCACATCACATGACAGCCCGAGGTGTTTTCGTTTTCGTTGCTGAAGGCGTGGGTATATGGGTCGTGCATTGGCGGATATGGGTACGGTTCATGCCCATATGGTGGGGTTGGCGGCATGTAGTTGACTGCCGGGGGTGGCCGTGCATACATCATGGGCTGGTGCATAGACCAGTGGTGGTTCCCTGTGGCCCGTTGCTGGTTCACCAAGGCAGCTAAGTACTGTTGCTGTTGATAAGGGTTGGCCGGCATTGGCTCAGGCCCAGCCCCTTGGTAAAACCCACCCATACCACCACCACCACTGCTGCCTGGTCCGGCAGCCGGTAGCCCTTGGACAGCTGGCGCATTATCCACCCGGGCTGTCATCGGCATGTTGCCCATCTGGCCCATTGGGATGTTCATGTTACCCATATGGCTCAAATTAGGTCCCCCTCCTCCAGCCATCCCATGTGGCCCAACCAAGTTCTGAAACCCATCACCCCCAACCTTTTTTCCTCCGTTGCCATTGTTGTTGTTTCCATTTCCGCCACCTCCTCCATTGTTACCGCTCTTGTTATTATTAGGCACACCATTATTAACATTTTTACCACCTCCACCCTGATTCTGACTGTTACCACCACCACCACCTCCAACTTTCTTACCTCCGTTTCCATTTTTGCCCCCGCCCATTCCCTTCACTTGAACAGGAACAGATCCTCCATCTCCACCACCCCCACCGCATTTTTTCCCGGCGGCTCCATTACCATTATTACCGCCATTATTAGCAGCAGCCTTCTGAGCATTCATCATCATCATTATGTTGGGCGGGAGCTGTCCATTGCCACCCATCATGGGTTTCATCTTATTAGCAGGAGGAAGATGAACAGGCTCCAACTCATCCCCGAGATAACCTTCATCATCATCCTCGCTACCCTCGTCATCATAATCATCTAGCTCATCGTCGCTTAAAGCTTCATCCTCCTGGAAATTGAACTTGACAGTCTTATGATTTGGATGGCCCTGATCCTTAAACGGCATCTGCATGTCCTTGAATTGAGGCGGCAACCCTTTCATTTGCTGCAGTTGCTGTTGCTGTTGCTGCAGTTGCTGAAGCTGTTGCAGCTGCTGCTGAAACTGTTGCTGTTGATTTGGCTGGTTCTGGTCTTGTTGCTGTTTGGGCTGCTGCTGTTGCTGGTTGTTATTTCCAGCTTTCTGACCTTTGTTGTTGCTGCCGCTGTTGTTGTTGTTGTTATTTCCACCCTTCTGACCTTTGTTGTTATTGTTATTTCCACCTTTACCATTGTCGTTAATTTGCATATTCTTCATCTGATTATTGAGCTGGTTCTGTTGGTTGTTGTTGGGCTTAGGAACACCCCACAGCTCTGCATGTTTTCCAGATTTTGCAAGCTTCTTTATGAGTACCGCCGGGTCGACATTTCCCGACACCGTCACCTTTCCTTGTTCTGAATCTATGTCCGTTGTGAAAACGCCTGTACAAATTGGTCAGGATACATAAAGCTGGTAAACATCTTAACCAAGTCAAAAAGAAGAATTTGAAACTGTGAAAGATACATAAAGCTGGTAAAAATTGATGAGCAAGTTAAGAATAAGCTTTTCTTGTAATGTTATCATTATTTCTTATATCTAAAAAGAAGATAAGTTGAACATACCATCAATTTTCTGCAGGATTTTTCTCACTTTCTGCTTACATCCATCACAGTGTATGTTCACCTTCAGAACACATTTCTGCACGTCCAAAAGCAAAATAAGAAGGGAAAAACACAGAGCAAGGAAGAATTGCTATTCTTCTTATCATTTCTGTCCATTATTGATCTTTCTAGTAAAAGTTAACACATTTGAAACGGGAAAGAGAATGAGAAATCTGATAACCTTAACAAATCTTACCTGGATCTTCAAAACCTCTTCTTTACTCATTGCTTTTCCACTCAAACAGTGCAGACAGAAAATGTACAAGAACGAAGGTGGAAAAATGAAACGGAGGTAGAAGTATAGTTATAGATCCGAAAAGCAGAAGTAGCTAAAGCAGAGGTCTCATGATACAAGAACTCCGTCCTTCTCTGGTCTCCGCCTTTTTTTCCCAACAAAACCCAGAAAATAAGAAAGAAAAAAGAAAATCTTCGAGAGGTAGGGAGAGAGAGACAGAGAGAGGGGCTACAGTCAGTGGGTGCACTGGGTGGTCATTGAACCTTCTCTGTGTGACTCCGCTTCCTCTGTTTCAGGATGCGTAATGTAGGGAGAGAGGGGAGGGAGAGAAACAGAGAAATAAGGTTTAAACAGGGTAGACTGGTAGAGAGAGAGAGAGAAGAGAAGAGAAGGGGAGGGATGTCCAACGCGTTACTCTTTCTATCTTTTGGGCCCTTTATTTATTGGCATTATTTTGCTACTCCATTAAACTGCTCTGTAACTGTGTTTCTCTGAACAATAAACAATTATATATATACTTATGAGTATTGTAGTAACTATTCTTGGCAGCCATAACGGCTTGGCTCTAAACCCTCCTCGGCTCAAAATGCTTACACTCTTGACTATGTATAACTGTACTAAGTAAGGGTTGTGTGTGTGTTGGTTGGCCTCTTGGCTTGTAGCCATTGAATATGGGCGACGTCATATATTCCTTAACAGAGATATCATAATTGTCTTTAACTTTGGTTATCATTACGATTGTATTAATGAATATATATATAACTTTCACTCACCACGATATGGGTAGAGAAAGTGGGTTGGATGCAGAACATGAGTTTTTTTTTCTTTTTTTTTTCACCTTTTTTACTTTTCTACAGAAAGCGGTGGGTTACAAAGAACCAACACAGGAATTCATTTTCTTCCCTAATTTGACAGAACAACATTCAAAGAGGATCGATCATGCTTTATACCCCCCCCCCCCCCCACATGGAGGAGGAGGCCCCTTTAATGGGTGCTATGAAGAGTGTAGCTTGTACGCTCAATCTTATACTATAACAAGCGAAAAAAGTTGATGTCTTTTCTTTCATCCAGTACACTTTTCATTTGACTTGTTACAGTATACGATGTGTAATTGCTTGTCTGTTGTAATAAGATAAGATAAAAGATGCTTTCTGGTGATGAAAATGTAGGCATTGCCATTCCTGCTGAAAGTTCTTGTCAAGGACCCTATTGCTTTCTGTAGCTGTATGATTGGTAGTAGGAATTATGTTACCTATATAGTATCTTATGGTAGATCAGATCGACTGACTCGGCTTTCGAAAGATTGAAAACGAAAAGCGAGCTAACTCTGAAATGGGACTTGGGGATCAATCTTGTAGCAATCAACAAAGATTAAGCTGAGCAGCTTCATGAGATCATAAGATCCAATACTTGTAAGACAATCTCATATAAGTGAAAGTTGGATATAAAAAACAGACAACATTTCAGTTGCATAATTTCATGGCACTGGAATCATGTGCCAGATTAAGTACTACAATGTACAAAAACAAAATACCAAAACAAATCATGGCCAGAAATGTAAGAGAAATTTTACAAGATAAGGCACATATGAATATAATGAATATCTGGGCAGTCGGTGTAAAAAAGGCGATAACTTTGATCACTGATCGCCATTATTTACCTTGATCTCTATAAGTTCTTCAATGGGTTGCCGACATATCGGGCACTTATTCGATTGACGCCTCAGTTCCTTGGCACAACCACTACACATGCACTGCAGATACAACATATTACAAATTTAGATAGAGAAGAACATGATATAGGAATTGAGAAATTAAGAAGGTTTAGAAACGAAAAACAAAGAGGTTGAATTTTCACCATATGTCGGCAAGGAATGACAGCAGTATCCTTAGGTTCGGTCATGCAAATTACACACTCCTTTCCAGGGTCATTATCGTCAAAATTCATTTCTGAAGAGGTAGATAATCCGAATATCTCACGGAGTTCATAACGGACCTTATCAATCCATAGTAACTGCCGAACAACCCGAACATGGAATGGGCCACCATTTTGTTTTTCTAGGACGGCTTGAGTGATCTGCAAATGAGAATTAGTAGTATCAGATAGAGGAGGCTCGGCCCCACTATCTTCATCATCCAAAGACTGGGATGGAAAGGTTGTCTCGGCTGATATGACAAGAGGGAAGACCTCTTCTCCAGGTGATGGTTTTGCGAGATCGTCCAAATCGAAGAATCCTAAGTCGATGCCCGTCCCTGAAGGCTGGAGAAATTTCTGGCCTGGACCTTTCTGAAAGGGGACTTTTACTGGCGTGAATGCTTCTGGGAAATTCGGAACAAATCTACAGTTTAATTCTTCCTTGGCAAAATAGAAGATTGTAATGCTGTGTATCAGAAAACACAAAAAATGACCAGTGTTAGTGATTTTGAATGAAATTGGAATCTTGATGACTTTCTTATAATTCTAAAAGACTCTGGCCACCCTCATTACTAGGAACCATAGTATTAGAAGCCGATTCTCAGTTGGATTTAACTCCCATTAACAAGAGCAACCATTCAGGGGCTGCGTAAAATTGACAGGGCAAAGTGGCATTTTTTTCATTTCTAATCACAGAGCAATTAAGGTGAAAATCAACTAGCTAAACTTAAGTTAAATATAGCCTAAGCATGCTCGGCCGTATATCTGAATCGAATTATCAAACTTGTTTACAGGTAGAACCTAATTGATTGTACTGAGCTGTTACTGAAGCCTAAATCATATTCAGAAACCCAGACAGATTACGACGCGAACAGATAACGAAATCAATAAACAACAGATCTATCCAACCATAAATAGTATAAAGTTACCTGCCATCATATAAGGCATCAAAAACGAAAGAAACCAAGTGATGATCGGGATTTCGCTCATCTACCTCGAGACGCAGAGTATCTTTATGCACATTCACATCATTTTTGACCTTCTTTGCTTGCTGGTGGTCAACGTAAGGCACAGGCGGAGGTGGAGGCGGCGGCAATGCGGGACCCGCCACATGGGGCCGAATTGCAGACCACCCATTACTACTACTCTGATTGGCGTAGTAAGGGTGGTAGTTGAACCGACCGACTGTAGAGGTGGCGTAATTACAGGAATTGTACCCGCCGGAAAAGTAGTAGGCGTTAGGCGGCAGTGGAGGAGGAGGTGTAGGATAAGGGTTATGGTGCGGTGGAGGATAGCCGGCGGCGGCGGCGGAGGTTGGTGCGATCATAGTTGGATTGGGATTAGCGTATTGGCGGTTATGCGGAGAAGGGGAAGGAGGAGGATGAGGCTGCGGAGGTAGAGAAGGGGGTTCGGAGGGGTAATAGTAAGAGGAGGAGAGGTAGTGGCCGCGAGGTGGTGGGTTGTTGTGCCGTCTTCTACTGCTTGAAGAAACACCCATTCTAGAGCGAGAGAGCGAGAGGAGAGAGAGGATGGTACATCGGAGAAGGAGGGTAGAAGAGAAAAGTAGATTGCGTGCTATCGACCAAGTCTAACGTATTAAATATAGCGATACAGTAAAATTAAAAATTTATGGATATAGTAATAATTATTATTATTATTAACTTTTTAATAAATATAAATAATATAGTTTTAAATATATTTAAATTTTTAAAAATTATATAAATATAAATTATCATATTTAGATTTTTGATTAATTATAAATTATAAATAAATATATATATATATATATATATTATATTATATATTTAAAAATTCTCTAAAATTTTATAAAAATTAAATATCAAGTATAATTATTTTAATTTTTTCTAAAAAATTATTAAAATAAATTAAGATTTCATATAAAAATATATAAATACAAAATCGAATAGACTTTGAACGAAGAATATATAAAAATAAAATAAATAAAATTTATAAAAAATTTATAATATATTAAAATTTATAAAATTTTTGTAAGCTTTTTTATGATTATAATGAGAAAATAAAAATTTATATTTTTTATTTTTAGATTATTTATTAAATGGATTTAATTTTTAAAAAATAATTTTTTTTATATTTAGAATTATTATAAAATATAAGTCATATATTATTATAAAGTATTTTAAAAATATGAACAAATATTTTATTATTGATTTATTTTTAATATATAGTGTATCGAATAAATACGTGTATAGAATAATACTATACGGATATATAATATAGTTCAGTTTAAAGTTCGATTGCGTGTTGATAGAGGAGATGTACAGAGCAGAGAAGACTGCTATGTTTCACGAGTTATTGACTCAGTCGCACTCACAATTTCTCATTGACGGCATGATATTCATTAGAATAAACACACGTCGTTTCACATTCACGTCATGTAGTTTAAAGGTTTTACAACGATTTTACCTGTCCTCATTACAATAACGACATGTCGTCAAACATTCTTACATGAATTCTGTATTTTATAAAAAAAAGTTCTGATACGACATGAGCTTACACAGAAAACCAGGAAAAAGGATTGTCTGAGAAAGACAGTGTAGAATTAGACTAACAAGCTTACGTAAGTTTTAATCAAACACCACACCAGAACAATAACATACCATAAACAACACACCAGCAAATCACTAATAAATCAACAAAAATCGAGCCTCGTTTTCTTCCGAACCGAGATGCAACCACGTTGATGATCTCTAAAGATTCTGATCTCGGAAGAATCTCTAAGATCATCGAGACTAATGTACTGCTGCTTGACCATCCTAAGAGAATCACCTCCACTTTCATGAACCCAAACATACGGCTGACATGTCTCATCATAGTAATACAACAAGCTTTTCATAGCCCCGCCGCTTTTGCCGCCGTTGTTATTGGGTGGCATATAGGCTTTGTAAATGCTCTTGCATTTCAACCTCTTAGACGATCCAGGCTTCAAAGTGTGAATCTTTTTCAATGTTGATCCTACCCTTATTTGTAATTCCATTGGCTTGTCGCTTAGATTCCACACCCTCGTGCCAAGCCCGGCCGCTTGAGTATGGTCTCTACATCCATCGAAGCAACCTCCAACAGGGAAAATGCCAAAACCGGGCATTTTTCTGGTGAGTGACTTGAAGTTTCCGGTCACTCTCTTAAACCTTGAACCAACCATTGTTTGATGAATCTTGATGCATATAAAGACAAGTAAACTTGTACCAGAAGTCTCCTCTCTTTTTCTCTCACACAACTAATAGTCTTATACAAGTTTTGTTTATAGCCTTAGGTCATGTGTTAAGGACATGTTTACAAAGTTGAAGAATATAATTGACCCTTTGATGAAGGGATTGGTAGGGCCCAAGAGATCTGCAGAATTCAACAGCATCAGAAGAAGAGTTTCTACCAAATTGTATAGAAAAAGGGGCAGATGGTTGCCTTTTTCTTTTAAGAAAGTGTTTGTTAGGGAAAGGAAAAAAATAAAGCAGACAGAACCCACAATGCCATGGGAGCTTTCATCATGAGGTCTCTTCAAAAATTACTAGCCATGATTCCTTCACCTTTCATGATTGTCATTGCTTTTCTTTTACTCCTCTTCATTTTTTCAAAACAAGCAACCTCTTTCTACCTTTCCCTGTGCTCCTATTTTTATTTGCAACTTTTAGACCATCTCACAGAAAAAGTCTAAACTGACGGCAATATACAGTCGAAATCTCATCCTTTATCAAATTTCATCAATGGATATCATTATAAACCAAGCATTTCTGTCAGAATTTGCTAACATCCTTAAAAAATGGAACCCGGTTGACATGAGATCAATTGAATGGGATCATAATCTAAAAGACAGATGGGCGGGGAAGAATATACATAGAAAAAATGTGGTTTCATTTTTCTTAATCTTCGGGAGGGTGGTCTATCTTCAGAACGAGAGGTTGATTGAGATCTACAGAAGGTTTGGCCACAATAGAAAGCTCAGGTGATGACAAAATGGCATCAATATCATCATTCTCAGCCAAAGCTTTATCCAAAGCATCCTTTGCTACTTTTGTGACCCAAACCATTAGAACCACTGCAGTAGAAATTGAGAAAGAAGTTTAAATTCCTCGAAAGTTGTACACAACTTTTCGGTTATTATTCCACTTACTAGATAGCGACTCACCTGATATTAGAAGGCTCAGAATGATAAATACCTGCATGCAGAGATCCTTGTCAGTAAAAACACATATCAGAATTAGAAGAAAATGTCTCTTTCAAATATTTTCGTATGGTCTTACCCAATGAGTATCGGAAACCTGACCCCACTCATGCGTTACATCAGATAGGTCTTTGAGCGTTGTTCCAACATATACTAATGCAAGTGTTATTGGCTGCAACACACAAGCAAAACAAGGAATAAGATCCCGTATCATCATATAACAAATGGAAATGTAAGAAAATGGGTAGAAAAGATACCATCATTCCTAACCAGGAAGCCAGGGTGTATTCCCCCATAGAAACAGGAGTCACAGCCAAGAGATAGTTCAACATGTTAAATGGAAGTAAGGGAACAAGGCGAAGGAGCAAAACAATCTGCAAGGGATGAGAGCTGTTAAACATAGGGAACAACTTCAATAACATAGGATTATGAGAACATAGGCATGAGGGTATGGATATAGAGTATTCAAACCTTAAAGCCAGATCTACGAATTGCAATAGCTACCGAGCGGAAGTGAGGATAATCTTTCAACTTGGAGATGACATATGATCTCCCAATCTGTATACAATGCCAGAATAATTTCCAAATATCATATACAAAAAGTGCAAGAATTCTTAATTTCAAATAAATTAGAACTAGCTCAAAACATTAGAATAGATGAAATGGAAGAGAAAAGATTGTCAAGGCAATGTGGGTTCATAAACTTACTGTTCTTCCAAGAACGAATGCAGCTCCCGCACCAAGTGTTGCACCAATAGAATCAGAAACAAAGCCCAAGGGAAGCCCGAACAAATAGCCACCACCAAGCTGAACGACAGAGAAAGCATGACAAGCTTAATGTTGTTGTTACGTACTCTACTTTTCGTTTACTCATCGTCTTTTTCCACTAAATAACTTCGATAATTGAGTTAAATAGTAGAGATTGCTAACAAGATTTAATAAACCCTCGTATATATAGACTTCTTACAGTTAGTATTGAGGCTGGAACTGCCAAGATTGTCAAAGGAATGTAAGCAACGGCCCTGCATAATAACCACAAATAAGTATTTAACAGAGTAAAGAGCAGCGAGTATAAATAAGAAAGTTTTGAATGCGTATTAAGTTCTAGAGAAACATCGGTTCAAGTTGGCTTACAAAGCTAGTGGTCCCCAAGGGCCAAGATCTGTGTCGACCCATATTAAGAAGTTCTTCAAAATCTACAGAAAAGCATAATTTTTTGTCAATGAACACAAATCCAATGGACTACAAAGTCTACATTGGTATGTAACATTCAAATTGACGATCTTTCTCTGTGCCTAAGCATGAAAGCCAACCACACATACATATACCAAAATAAATGCAGCACAAGTTAGATTCTATGGCCTTATGCATCTATCCACATCACAAGAACTTTTCAATGAAGTCACATTTCCTAAAGAAAATGAATACAGGGTCAGAAATTTCTGTACCTTTACGTAATAATGTACCAAAGGCAATAACAAACATAAAAGAACAGATTACAAAAGAGAGGCAGGTGAGAGAGGCGGACCTTTTCGACGGGGAGAGTGAAACAGGCGGTAGTTACGGCAGCAATAAGGAGGAGGAGGAGGGTGATCCTGAGAGCAGAGACCCAGGTGAAAGCCATTAAAATCCTGCGAGTCCAAGGCGGCCCGAAGTCTTCCTCGTTTCTGTTTTCGTCGGAAACAGAATGCTTAAACGACAAGCAACCACTCAATTCTGCAACCTTGGCCAGATTTTTCCTTCTTTCCTTCTCTCCGACACCAAAATCTAAACGACCATTGTTCGGAGCATCTTCTTAGCGCATAAAAAAAATGGCGTAAGCTAAGCTATTCCCCTTAATCCCATTTCCTCCCTCTCTTTCCTTGATTCTGTAAAGATTAACGCAATACAATAAAAGAGGCAAGCTGGATTCCTCGACCCCCTATCTTTCTCTATCCCTCTCCCTCGTATTTCCGTATTTCCGTATTTCATGAGAATTACGTCAGTCATGAAGCTTCCTATTATACGAGGTGGCTTTGTCGTTTCCAATTCCGCTCTTTCTTTCCACTTTCGCGTGTCGCGTCTCACCCTCCACCATCTATTATGAAAACGACGCGTCGTAACTCTAGGCCAAAATTAACCTGGACTGTGATACGAGTTTTTATTGGGTTAAATTTACCGGCACGAATAATGTATGGGCCAGCACCATGCTTTGTCATGGAATCTTTTTTTTTTGGGCCATTATTGTCACCTGAGACAAGGCCCCGTTAGCCCCTACCTGTTCGGCTCGAGACCTACCCACACCAATATATGGGCTGGTCCAGGCCCTACCCAAAAAATTGTCAACTCATTAATAAATGGATCAGTCTAAAAAAACTTTAAAAAAAAAAAAAATGTTAGCATGTTGGCATGTTGGCAAAATGTAGAATGGCAGACTTGACAGTTGACATAGCAATCCACGAACCCATCTGTCACGGACAATTAATAACGTTATAAATTCTGACATAAATGACTTACTCATGCATGGTCGTGTCTGATCAGCAACCAGAGATCCCATCATTCGCATGTGTCCATACTTCACTCAAATATATCAAATGGCCAAACGTTTCTATTATTATCTTTTCTTACCCAAATAATATGAAATTGATACAATTAACCCCAAAAAAAAAAAGTGACAATCTGATCGAATAGAGTAACTTGTAAATTATACATTATATGCAACTCAATGCCTCATAAATATAACTACAGCGAAGTAACCTGGTTCTCGTATTTAATTTCTTAATTAATTAAAAAAAAAAAAAAGAACATGAACAAAGAGGAAAAAATTAAAAAAGATATTTCTGCAAAAACTATCTCCATGGCTACCTTGAGCAAAGGGCATTAAGAAGAACATGAGCCAACATAAGATCAACAAAATATTGATGCCCAATTTGGCCATCCCTCCACAGCATTTTCGCCGGAGCCCGGCCATAATGAACACCGTCGTTGCATCGATTATCGAAATGCCACGGATAGGTCATATCAAAATCATCTATAACACCAGAAACAACCCCTAATCTTTTAAATTTATCCAAAACGACCCCATTAAACGCCTCCATTTTGCTCGGATTAAACACCAACGATCTGGCATATCCACCGGTCGCAATAGTGGTCCTGTACAGAACTTTCGGAACGGGCAGACCCCTCTGTTTCACCGACTCCATTACCTCTGCCCAAAACGACGCCGCAAACTCTGCTCCAGCAGAGAACGCTCTTATATTCCGCCAGAAAACGCCGTCGTGTAGACCGGAGTTCAGTATCACAGTGTCTGGAACTGTGTCTTCTGAAAAGTACTTCTTCAACAAGCTCTGAAACCCTGCGTTTTGCAAAGAATTCAGGCCCTGATAATTCAGGGTATCGTTCCAGTGGCCGTTGAAAATGCTTGTGATTCGAACCGATTGAGATGGGTTTTTCGGGTTCGTAAAGTTCATATCGAACCGTCGCGGAACAGAACGGATTTCAGGCAAATCCAAGATGAAGTTGAGCATGTTTCTTATCGTATCCACATGATTCGAATCGCCCCAGAAGAAAATCCAACGATTCTTCAAACAATTCCAAGTCGAATCACTGGTGAACATCTTGAACGAGCAGTGAGCTGAATAAACCCAGCCATTGCTCTCGATCGAACTTAAAGAACCACTACACCATGGATTCTGGCAAGGAAAATCTGGTTCTAAGCATCTGTACCTTCCATCTTTGCTAATTTTGCAGTCTTCGTTTTTTCCATGGCGGGTCCATCTTCCTGTCCAAATATCTCTGCTGCTGAAATCGGACTGTCTGCAAGTTTCAAGCTTGGGCAATGTTCGAGCCGAGGATTTGTAGAACTTGATCGTAAAATTCCGAAGACTCTTGTCGTAAACGAATCGGCTCGGAGATCTTTTGAGGCCTTCAAAGTGTCGGTATAGTAGGATTAGAGTAAGGTTGTACTTTCCGGAAAAATCGGGATGAACTTGAAGCGAAATTGAGTAAGACCCGTTTTTGAAATCTTTAATTAGAGGACGAGATTTCCATGAATTTCCAGAAAGGTCGGATTCGAAGTAGTCTCCACCTAAACAGAGGCGAGTTCCAGAATCATCCAGTGAGTGGAAAACAAATTCGTGCACTTCGCCAGCTGATAGTTCTATCAGATTTGTATTGGAATCTAAATCTGGAATCGAGATTTGCACGGCTCTGGATTCTCTACATGACTCTCCTCCTGGAGCTTTCCATTCAGATAAGAGATTGGCCGTGAAGTTGTGTTCGTAATTAGCTGAAATCCAGCTCGACTCTGTTTTGCTCTGTTCGGAGTTGGATGGGACCAGGGCTTGTACATTGGTGTTGTTTGTGGGTGGAGCTTGAGGATTCGGGTGGGTAGGCATGGAAGGGTGAGTGGCGGTGGCGACATGAAGGGTTCGGGTCGCGTCGAGCTGGCCGAAACGGATCCTCCAGGATTGGATTAAGGATATTATGGTGCAGCCATCAATTGTCGATACAGCGAGGATAGATAACAGAGCGAAAGCTGTGAGGAGGCCGAAACGCCATTGGAGGAAAGATGTTAAGAACTTAGTCAATGGGCTAGAGATCGGTTTTGATCCGATTGGAAGGAATGGCTTTTCAGGCATCTCAATGAACAAGAACAGAGTCCTGAACAGAGAGAGAGAGAGAGAGAGAGGGAGTGGATGATGTTCAGGAAATTCTAAGATCTATCCTATGCTTTTCTCTGGGTTACCCGAAATTGCAAAAATAGATTATCAATTGACAATTCTGCGTAAGGTCAGAAATCAAAAATAACAAAATTCCAGAAAACAGAGGACAAGAACAGAGAGAGTTGTTTGTAGAGTGTGGGGTAATAAATAGTTGTTCGGCTTTAACGTGGACTTCTATTCTTATTATTTATTATTAGAAATTAGAATATTGACGTGGATATTATATACTTAACTCTATTTTAATAAAAATAATTTGAAAAAAATAAAAAAAACTCTTATTTATTATATATTCTAATACTTGAAACCAAACTGGCAGACCACAAATTTTCAGGAAGGGACGAACATGCATGCACGGTATATACAAATGTCCTCTTGTCAAGAACCACAGGGGGTGAAGCATCTTTTGAATCTAGAATTGCTTACAGTAACAAAAAATGTCCTGCAATTTTTTCTCTTTGTGAATAATACATAATCAATGGTGATGCATCGATTAGCTAGCTGCTAGCATATGCAAATTTAATTAAATACTCCTAATAATAGAACAATAAATGGATCAAAATTTACTCAACAAACACACATGAATCATTGAAATCAAATCATAAGGTAGAATGTGAATTCCATGGATCATCCCAGCCTTTGGGTCCTTCGCTTTTCACAAAGCTGATTATGGCACGGACGGCTTCTTCGGTTCTATTAGAGAGAGAGTGGTTCCCATATTCGATCTCAACTTTCTCTGCACCGCCCAATGCTCTACACAATCTGCATAAACTCAGAAGTCACAGCATTTGGTCATTAGGTAAAATCAACTTTATCTCTCTCCCTCTGTCTCGCCAGGACAGGCATAAATTTTACACGAACTCATTCTAACCTCTCAACCAAAGCTTTCTTGTCCACGTACTCTGGCACATATTCATCAGCCATGGAAAAGATAACCTGCAGGAAATATCAAATCCCCTAGTAGCATTGTATTGATGAAATGCAATAACGAAGAGGATCAAGGCAGATGCTTTAATGCTTTTATCTCTTCAGATAGTACGCTGATTAGATTGCCTAACCAATTTGATTACTGAAACATTCCTAAGCCTTTGTCTCTGACTCTCTACTCCTTAACACTAATAGGTCAATTCCTTATTGACGTACCTATGAGACATTTATCCATGAAATAGAAAGAGACGAGAAGAAAAAAAAAAAGAAGGATTTTTAACCTGACAATGTGTGCTAGCCATGTGCCCAAGTCTTGTCCGCAGCTGGTCATCACTAAGGTCTGAGCTGAACATGTCATCATCTCCCATGTAAGAACAAAGGGAGTGATACCTGCCAGCAAATGCTAGTAGCATTTAAAATGCTTTTTTATGTAGTGTCAATGTAGACCATAATATTTTCCAGAATGGTGCAAGAATTGCGGATAATCTCCAGATATCCATACTGAATAAAATATACAACCACAGGAATGAGAGGGCAAGTCCGAATTGAATTGACAACAGTAATAAGGCAAGCGAGGTCCACTGAACACAATCTTACACCCACCTGCTGGCAGTTATAGGGGAAGTTGGATCCGCTTCTCTTGGCATTAATTCTGATCCTCGGCCTTCACTAATCATAGTTGAAGCCAAGTCTATCATGTACGCTGTTTCAGGTAGAGTTGCTCTGTACTCCCTGTCACTAACTGGAGCCTGGCATATCAAGAGTAGTCATGAGTAAAAGGTGCAATTCATGTACAGCATAAATGGAAATAATAGCAATAATTTAGACAGGCAACAATATAAGCATATAAAAAAATGAGTGAAAGAATAGCAACTGAGTACGGATAGGTAATTGCCTGCAAAATGGCAGCACGGACTGCTCGGGAGCATGCAGTATTTGTACGCATGTAATGTACTATATCCTGAATTCATGTGTAAATAATACAAGGTTTTATAATTACTTCTTTGGAAATTTCTGATGATAGTTGATCAAATAAACTTTGGATCTTTTTCAAGTTTAACAGGCAATTCAGCACTAACCTGGCAGCCGGTACTATGCCCAAGAAGTACAACACCCTCAGAATCTTCTTTGTTGATCAAATGACTAATCAGTTGATCAATCTCCGTGGCATCCTAAATGCCAAATGGGGAAAGTGTTATAGATAGTGTAGTAGCAGAATGTTCAGGTTTAAACAATGGGGGAAAATATCACAAGATGACTAAGGTTCATATGTCTTCTGTTTTTGTCTTAAATTGGTAACAGTCCAACCTCGAATGAATTATCTTTAGAGTAAAGTAGAAATACAATGTCCACTAAATTCTTTCTCCTCCCTCACTTCAAGCTCGTCATGAGCATAAGATACTTTAAGAGAAAAAAATTTTTATGAATAATTTATTTCCACAAACTCCACATAAATAGACAAGTAATAAATAAAACATTACGTCTTACCTGTTGCAAGCTGGAGGTGCCATATCCACTGTATGATGATGAGAGAAGCAGCTGAACAAGTGACCATTTTTCCTTCTCCAAAGCAATGGCAAGAGGTTCTAAGTACCTGTAAGAAATATCATAGAATAGGAGTGACTATTACTTATCCACTCACTGAAAAAATTCAAAATTTTAAAAGAATCATTTATAGTAAATATCTTGTAGATGTTGCAACATCATTTCTGCTTATATTCACCGCACGGAAACACCGAGAGAAGGAGACAGATTAATATAACGTGAATAAAATTTTGTAGCAAAACAAGTGCCACTAAACATACTCTGTTGCAAGAAAACCATCGGTCAGTCCCCCGATAAAAATAACTTGTTGTCGATAGTCACCTGTTTTAAATGCAACCTGCACACACAAACATCAAGCACAAAATACTAGGAACAAAATCGAGGTCCTTGTGTTCAATGTGTATCTATCACCAAAATATATCAACATCCGCACGATTAAAAGATCCAATACATACAAAAACGTCCCTTATCACCATTCATGTGAAAAATCATAGAAATCTGTGAGAAGACTTAACTATCACAGATTCACAGCAACTAGTAAGAGAGGGACTAAGCCAAATGTAAAACTCAAGTATCTAATATTTGATATCGAAATTTAGAAAAATGCACACTCGAGATCGACTTTGTAAAACTAAACAAATACAAACTGAAAAATGAATAACCGAATCCACGTTTCCATCAATCACATCCAAAAAAACGAAAGATCTACCGACCTGAATTGGCTTCGATCCATACTTGAACAGCACTCCTCGAAACTGGTTCTTCCGCACCACCGGATCGGAGAGATCTCCAGCCCCGGAGACGGAAGCAGAAGTCCCGGAGACTTTTAAGCTTCCAGACCTATCTGAACGGCCTCGGACAATGCCAGAGATCCATGAAGTCGTCGACCACGAAGATGACGAGGCAGACGTAGATAACGAAGACGAAGAAGAAACTGAGATATTCATCGTCAGGAAGTATCAGAGTCTCCGATTCACCACCATGCCATATCAATTTTATTCCGATTTTCCAACCTTCTGATTTTAGGAACGAGCGCGAAGAAGAAGCAGAAAGCGGAAAGCGATAAACGGAGTCTGTCTGGGTCTGAAATGAGAAATGAGACAGGATAAAAGCCGGGCCGTTTTATTTCACCGCTGTCATGGCTAGTACTTGCCGATTCATAACTGCCCACTCTCTTGCATATCTGGGCCTTGCGATCGCACCTGACAGTGCTTGAGGCCCACAAATAGAGCCCAATTTGGTCCACAAACCATTTCACTGGGCCGACAATGTTTGTAATTTGGGCCGATCTTTAATTGGGATTGAAGATGATTCCTAGTACTACAGTAAGTGCATGCATGACACAAAAGTAGTCCAACAAAGAAGAACAACTAATTCGATTCCCAACTCCACTTTAGCTTTTTTGCCTTAAAGCTGGCATCTCTAGGATAATTATTAAGCATTCTTTTTTTTTTTTTTAAGTAATATAAAATGTCACCCCCCCCCCCCCACCCCTCCCCTCTACAATTTTTAGATGGTTCGAAAAGGACAAATAAGAGACTTGTAGGTAGCTATTATGTAGCGGTAGGAAATGACCGATGTGATCTTTCTTTCTATCAAGTTGTTGTAGATGAATTTGATGTTCCAACTGGATGCATGGTATGTGTGTATCAATCACGAATGTTAGTTAGATAAGGAATTATGTAATGTACTAAAAAGGTCAAAAAGATATTTTGAGTTTTTTTTTTTTTTTAATTAATTTATAATAAAGATAAGGAATAATGTGATGTGCATGGTTGTTGTTGTTGTTGTTGTTGTTGTTACTTCTTTCCTTCTGCTTATCAAGTTTAAAACTTTTTATTCTTTATTATTTTTGTTTTTTGTTTTTTCCTTCGTAATGTTGACTTTTCAATTTTCTTTACGTCGACATTGACTTTAGCGTAGTAGATATTATGAAACTATGCAAGCTATCAAGTTGAATTGCAGTCGGATATATAAGCATATATGGATATATATATGCTAACCAATACTAAATGAGGGAAGATTAGTAACGACAGAACATAAGAGTTTTAAAATTTTAGATCGAAGATTCCGAAATTGATTCATTTCCATTCATCTTCTTTTCCTGTTTGTACTCGTTGACTTCTTCTAATGACAACATGTTGTTCTCATAGAGTGTAGGATTATCATATATAATCTTCAATTAGTGGCCACTTCCATTTCATTAACTCAAAGTAGGCACCTTTTTCTTACATCACACTCGATGTAATTAAGACCCATTTAATATTTAGTCCCGTACATTAATATATATGCCAATTTCTCAATATTTATAAAGAAGGCGACACCCCCCCCCCTCTCTCTCTCTATAAGTTTATATTAAAGCTACTTTGATAATTTTTGTTCTGATCTCTTTAATTAAGATAATGTTAAATATGTTTGCTCCTAATTATTATGATTATAAATCAATCATTAATCCTATTAATTAATTTCATTAATATACCTTAAGCTAATTCGATTTCTAATGACTTGGAATCTTTTCTAATCACTTGTATCTAGAAACAAATAAAAACGGGACAGAACACAAGAACATCTCTAACTTCAATTCCCCTTCTCTCTCTTTTTTTTTTTTTTTTTTTTTTCCTTGTCGTGTTTGTGTGTGTGTGTGTGTTCTGTGTGCATTTAAAGGTTTACAGCTCAATTGCTGTGTAATTATAATTATGTAACCAAAAAAAGAAAAAGTTTGGATGTTTCGAACATGACATGACTACATGAGAGAGAAAGATAGAGAGATAGAGAGAGAGAGATGGAGGAAATAAGATTCTTAAAAGAGTAGTCAATCAAATCAATAGTGTTTTAGGTTCGAGGGTCCCTACGTAAGCCACCGCCATTCAAAAACAAGTTTATCTTCCATTTATTCTCTTAATTGCTTTCCTTTTCGCTAGGATTCATTACACTTCCCATTCGTGGATGCAAGGAAACCCCACCTCTATAAACAACAAAAAGAGTTGGACTCTCGAAGCCAATATAAATTAGGGAAGAAATACATCTTTTATTACTAGTATAATAACTATTATTATTATTATTATTATTACTTAATTGAGAAAAAAAAAAAAACATCTTCAATGGTACGAGCTAAGTAAGTTAAGGGTACTTACTATAAGAAAATTCAGTTATGGGAGCAATTTATGGGCTATTCTAGAATGTGTATACTCGACCAAGTTCTATTAGCAATGAATGATAGAAAAAGTGACGACGTAACTTACTCTCAACCATTAATAGTAAGTATATCGACCAAAGTAAAGTATTAAGTACATATGTCTGTATGCATTATGAACCATTAATTAGGTATGCAAAAACCACCGATTAAAGGAAAGTTCCTATGTATAGCCCACCACATTCTTCGAAACACAATTAGCTTCGCCTCATAATAAGTAATTAATAACATATAGAGAAGGAAACACATTTTTTTTTTCTTTCTCAAATATCAAGCACTAATCCAAGATAAGTTACTTGATGGAACCCTTTATTCATGAGGAATCCATTTTAAGCCAACGATTGCCTCCAACTTAAAATATACCCAAAGAAGAGTTCTTTAATTAGCAAATGAATTAATGCTCTAATGTAACTTAAGGAATTACTTAAGATGCCTAAGATCCAATTAAAATTAAGCACAAGGATGTAAAACTTAAGAGACTGTGCATCCCACTTGCCAAAGCAGCACCCTTTAGGTCGTAGCATAAATACCCATTACTCAAATGTTTTGAGTACACGATTTATGGATCCTCTCATAAATACCCATTTTCTCTAAAACCCAATTTGAATTTTCCTTGTTTGTTTGGAGAAAGAGAGCTCGTGACTTTACCCTTTTTAGCTTTCATCAAGCCTGACCTAATTATAAGTGTCCTTTTCACCCTTTGCTTTGCTTTGCTAGCTAAGCTGAAATTTTGCTTTGTTTTTGTTTTTCTGTAAACGTTGTCTCAATCCCTTATTAAATTCCAAGTTTACTTTCCTTTAAACTCCGGCGTGCATAGAGTCAGAATATATACGACCAAGAAGCTTAACTCTACCCAGCAAGAGTCAAGACTAAAGCAAACCCATTCTCTCTCTCTCTCTCACTCTTCTCAAGCTCTTCAGTTTTCAAGGAAAAAAAGGACAGTCCGTAGGCGACATTTTCCCACAGCTCGCCGCGTCTTTGATAATAAAGGTACAGTGGTGTAAGAATTTGTGTGATAAACGTTGTCTGTTTGCGTAGCTTCTACGCTATATCCAACATGCCCTGTAATTTTTATGGTGGGTTTAGTATCTAATGGTTGATATTGGTCAAACCAACAGGTTAAATTAAACAGGTATGAAGCTCTTTATGTCTGCCTGCAAACATATGCAACCTCTTGTGAATTTTCAAGGGAGTCTCAACATGGAGCCGTTACGCCCATTCTTTCACAAAAAAGACAAAGTCGTGTTCGTAATGGGCGCAACGGGCACAGGCAAGTCTCGGCTGGCCATCGACCTTGCAACCCAATTTCCGGCTGAGATTGTAAACTCGGATAAAATGCAAGTCTACAAAGGCCTTGACATAGCTACTAACAAAGTAACTGAAGAAGAATGCAATGGAGTTCCCCACCATTTATTAGGAATAATTGATCCCAACTCATCTTTTACTGCAACCGATTTCCGACATCAAGCATCCTCGGCCATTGAATCGATCATAGAACGCGATCATCTTCCGATCATCGCCGGTGGATCCAATTCGTATATAGAAGCTCTGGTGACTGATAACGCCGAGTTTCAATTTCGATACGAGTGTTGTTTTCTGTGGATCGACGTGCCTTTCCCTATTCTTCACAATTTTGTAGCTGAGCGAGTCGATAGAATGGTCGAGTCCGGGTTAGTCGAAGAGGTGAGAAGAATGTTTGATCCTAAATTGGATTATTCTTTCGGTATTCGACGCGCAATCGGCGTACCCGAGCTGGATGAATTTTTCCGTGCCGAGAATAACGGTGCTGATGATATGAGACTTGCATGGATTCTCGAGGTAGCCATTAACAAAATAAAGCAAAACACATGCAATTTAGCTTGTCGCCAGTTAGAAAAGATTAATCGTCTTCAACACAAGTGGAATTGGAACATGCATAGGTTGGATGCTACCGAAGCATTTGTCAAGCATGGGAGAAAATCAGATGAAGCATGGCAAGACTCTGTCTCTATGCCAAGTACTATCATCGTCGATCGATTCTTACATGATCATCACCACAATGATCGGATGGCTACAATCATGACTTCCCCACAAGTTTCAATGACGGCTGTTGCTGCCACCGCAACTCGCTAGAAGTAGGACCCACAGAATCTATCGCATGTCATGATTCATGATCCACGTGGAATGCTGCCGGTTTTTTAACTTATCTTTTTGGTGTTTTATTTGGGTGAATTGAAAGGGTGAGAAAAGGGGGGAAAAAGAAAAAATTTATTACCAACTGGCGACTGAGGAAGTTGCTGCCAGGTCGTGGGGGGCCGGCCCCTAAAAGTCAAAAGGATAAATAAATAAAAGAAGAGAAAAGAGAAAAAAGAAAAGACGGCGGTAATGCCCTCTAACTAATATTATATAATAATGTAGTTATTGTAGTTCCGTACGGTTTCAAGTGGGCGTCCATCCATCACCATCATCATCAATCGTGATGATTGCTGATGTGAGGGCCATGTCAGCAAAAATAAACCCGTAGGACCGACCCGCTTTGTAAATAGCAAATGGCATTTTGGTCCTTCAATATTAAAAAAAAGCTTCGATTATATTTTGTGCATGAGCTGTAACGGATAACAACTTGTTGCGGTGACATATATTTAACTTGTCGTTTTTCATGTTTTGTATATTCTTAATTATACCCTCTAAGTATATTGAATTTGTATTTTCAGTCCTAACCATTGATTACTGGTCCTTACTATGATAATGCTTTACTTTGCGGATTTCTATATTAGAATTTACGATCGTTTCATATTGAAAAGTTCTCGAATTGTTATGATATTTATATGTAATTTAAGACATATCCTTACTTAAGCTAACTTTTAGGAGTAAGATATCTCTAAACTCGTTTATCACTTTATTCTCTATTATATATTCAAAAGATTTATGTTATTAGTTTAATTTATATTCTATGCTCGAACATTATATCGTTGTTAAATATAAACATATGGAAAGCTTTTGACAATTGAACTTGATGAATCAATGAAAATGATTTCTCCATATAGTATATGGTATAAATATTTCTCTTTCTCTAAAGACGTATGCAAAAACTTAGTGGGAATCTTAGAAGAAAAATAAAAAAAAAAATTAAAGAGGACGGAGAAGATAAATGTTAAAATTGGTGGGGTCAACCTAAGAAGTTTGAGGAAAAAAAAAATTAAAAAAGAAAAAAAGAAAAACCTTTGTATTAATTTATGCCATCTAATTTTTACATATTTTCTTACAAAAAGCGGTGGCCTTATATACCCACTCATCACCGCCGTTTTTCACGCAGCCACACAACATAATTTATTTACATCAATAAATGAGTAAAAAAATAATAATATCAATTTGTACTTGATTACAAGGACTTAGAATTTATTCTAATTATATCATATTATTGAGATAAGAATTTATATTTATTGATGCAAGATTTTTTTGGATAAAAAAATTAGAAATTTAAATTAAATATAAGTTAATTAATAATAATTAAGTTGATTAGTTAAATGTAAATTTTAATCGGAATATAAATAATTTTAACTGATTGAATAATATTTAATTCGGTTAAGTTTAAGTTATGAGTTATTTAAAAAAAAAAATTTAAATACTATAAGAATTAATGAAATAGTGCCATTGAGTGGGATAATGGTGCCATATTTGAGGGGAGTGGCAAGTCTAACTTATTTACAGTAGTATCATTAACACATTTACCTATAAATAAAAAGTTTAGGTAAATGCAAAAATTATCATTTCGATCACCTAAAAAAATATTTCAATCACTAATAATCACTGATCATTTTGACATAAATCATCACTTACGATCAATAAAAATCGAGCAATATTCGTAAATCCTCTCTATGGTCTAAAAATATTTCACTCAAAATGCTACACCATATTTATCTTTTTCCGATTCCTTCGGAAATTATGTCTTTCCTTAGATATGTTCTTTAGAATTAGTAATTGGGTTCTTATCTGAGTAATATCTTAATATATCGGTAATGAATTAGACATATTCATCTATTTATTTATTCATTTAACTTTTAATTTATCACTTTCATAGAAGTATAATTAAATTAAAGTTAATTTTTTTATCATAAATTAGATATATTACTTTTATTATATCATTTTATTAAAATGTTATTTACTTATTCATTTACTTCCGTCTTTCAATCTTTTATTTTGATATCATTTATTAACATTTTACATTATTAGCAGTAGTTCAATATGCTCGTCAGTAGATACGTCGAAAAGAAAGTCAGATTTATATTATTTGAATCATCTCACATAGTTTGAAGTCATATTAATTTCATTAACATGTATTTCATTTACTTAATTTTATATTATAATGTGAAAATTAATTTAACTTTATGACACACCCGCATTTCTCGCATTTGTTTTTATATTTTGTCGAAAGTTAAATCCGCTTGATTTCAATCTCGATCTTTTACTAAAATTAATTTTCGTGGTTTTTCGGAGGTGGATTTTCCCAACGTCAAACAATTAACACACCTAATAGGACTTTATACGGATGAATTGTTAATTGTCGATCAAAGTTTAATAGTGTGATTATCAAGTCAGTCTCCACAGCCTCATTTGGCTGATAATTCAAATATCGGCTGGAATTAATCAGATTTGATAATTCTACTTTTGATGTCGCCTATGGAGAATATCTAGAGGCAGCCGAAGGAAAAAGCTGCCTCAACCCTAAGGATAAGGGCCAACTGAATTTCTATTTAGCTAGATGAGCAACACTCTAACCCGTCGGACTTACTAAAGACCCAACTTATCAAATGGCTGGAAGTGTCCGAAAGACGGTTAAATAATACAATGACCTACTTTCTTAGCCATTTAGAACAACTCGGCCAATATCTACTATGATATAGCCCATCTTGTTGGGTATGATGTCTTGAAAGTATGTGATAAATATTATTTTAATTAAATTAATAAAAATGATATTTTTCTATATAATTATTTTGAATATATTATTATTGAATAATATATATAAATATCATAAAATTCCAAATTTATTAATGTAACTATAATTTTGTATTGGTACGAGAATATTAAGATTATAAATAATAAATTAAATTGTCTACAACGTATTAAAGTATGAAATCTTTAATTAATGGTTGTTAGTACATTTCACTAGCGATCTAGATCTGGATCACTGATGTAGATAGACATCTTAGTAGAGGTGTTTTATATAATTGAATTATAAAAAATAGAACCCGATATGAATTAATTCTTTATTAAAATGCTGTTTACCAGAAAAAAAAAATTATTCATATTAATAGATGATCATATGCAGATCAATCTGAATCCTGAGTATTTATGAACTATTATTTATGTTCATTGAATTTTTTGATTCACTTATCACATTTTATTTATAAAACAGGCTAAAAATTTTTGTTTTTTAGTATTATTGGGATAAGTGGCTGAGAACATGATTTACATGTATAAAATCTAAATATTCTTCATAAAAAAATTGTATATTTATTCTTGTAAAAGTTAATTCTGGAACTGAAATGATTTTGAACTCAAATTTATTATGAAATTATAAATTCTGAAAGAGAGAGATTGATTACGGGCTTGGAACTCGGCCCAAAATACTTAATAGCCTGCATGGAATACGCAGCTTCGTACAAGTAATCCACGAATCTCCCTAGGCCCAGATTCCAGGAGGAGGGACCCACATTGCATCTCACCAGTACCTCCACGATTCCATCACGTGTACAAACCAAAACAATTTTTTGTTTATAGCAGGTAGATTGATCCATGCATCTGATCAATGCAATAATGACGAGCCGTATTATGACCTGGAATCCGGGTCTTGGATCCGAGAACAACGACCACATTCCGTTCGGATCTGTTTGGTGGTTCATATACGCCGGGTTGTCCTGCTTCTTTGTCCTCTTTGCTGGAACAATGTCCGGTCTCACTCTCGGTCTAATGTCCCTCAGTCTCGTCGATCATCTCGTCCATCCCGTAAATTGTTATTGAAATAATTGTCACAATAACATGTAACCAGTTGCTATACTTCCAGTTGTTCGGAAACAGCACCAGCTACTTGTAACCTTGCTTTTATGTAACGCGGCTGCAATGGAGGTAATGCATTATTATCGCTAATCGACATTAGTGTCGATAATCAACCGTGTTTAATGTTTAAAGCCGTGATAATTCGCAGGCACTTCCTATATATCTAGACAAACTTTTCAATCAATTTGTTGCTATAATTCTGTCCGTGACGTTTGTTTTGTAATTTGGAGAGGTAAATATGTAGATGAACTTGGTTTGTTATTTAATTTATTTATTGATTGTAGTGTAATGAAATTTTGATCCTCTTGTTATCACGATCATGCAGATGATTCCACAAGAAATATGCACTAGATACGGGCTTTCCATCGGGTCCAATTTAATCGGGCTTGTGAGAGTTCTGATGATTCTATGTTATCCAATTTCTTATCCAATTGGCAAGTATAGCGCATTTGGTTAGTTCGAATTCCCGTTACTAGTAATTGATGATAACTGATAAAAATGTGTATGTCAGATTCTTGACTGGTTTGCTAGGACATGACGAAGCATTGTTTAGGAGATCTCAATTAAAGGCCCTTGTCTCCATACATGCCCAGGAGGTGAAAATGTTTAACCCAACAATTACATTATATTAGTATTATCCCCCCCCTTTTTTAAAATTTTATTTTTTTCTTTTTTCAACCTCATGTTTAGGCTGGCAAGGGTGGTGAGCTCACATATGATGAAACAACAATCATTAGTGGAGCTCTAGATTTAACTGAGAAGGTAACAAGTTTTGTGATAAAAGGTTGCTTATAATTTTCAGTTAATCATTTTGATTGAACAGACAGCTGAGGAGGCTATGACACCGATTGAATCAACCTTCTCCCTGGACGGAAATTCCAAACTGGACTGGTAAGTTTTCCGTTTACTCTTCTTGCTTTACAACATTATTTTTAAGACCGATCAATCCAAATGCTCAGGGAGGCAATGGGGAAAATTCTCGCTCTGGGTCATAGTCGAGTTCCGGTCTATTACAGCAATCCGAAGAACATCATTGGACTCTCCTGGTACTTGGCTACTATCCCGACAGAGTTTTTGTTACACATTAAATATCTATTCCAATATTTATTTTTCGGAACCAGGTGAAAAGTCTTCTCACTGTTCGGCCCGAAACGGAGACCCTGGTGGGAGTGGTCTCGATCCGAAGAATCCCGAGAGTGCCATTCAATATGTCATACAATATGCCTCTGTATGACATATTGAATAAGTTTCAGAAAGGGAGTAGTCATATGGCAGCTGTGGTCAAAGCTAAAGGCAATAGTAGCAGCATTCTTCCACCTACAATTGACACCCAAAAACCTGAGGAAATCGGACTTGTCAGCCAGGAAGACTCTCAACTCTCAACTCTCAACTCCATTACTACAAGGCAATGAGAAATCAGATAATCATGTTGCCGGAGATATTGATAGAACTAATTCCCGCCTGGCCTCAAATGGATTAATGTCTTATGCTCATGATCAAGATATTGAAGATGGACAAGTTATCGGTATCATCACATTAGAAGACGTTTTCGAAGAATTACTACAGTAAGAGATCGTGGATGAAACCGACGAATATGTCGATGTCCATAAACGGTATCACAATGTTTTCCGATAAGCAACATTTCCTATCATTTTGGTTGACAAGATATTGAATATTCATTTGCTTTTTTTTGGCAGAATTCGTGTGGCTGCGGCTTCAAATGTTGCTAGAGGTCCGTCGCTAAGGAGGTTAAGTGGGATCAAAGGAGCAGTAAGTGTGAGTAGCTAACATTATTTTTTTTCACACATTTTGTTTGTTGAGGTTGTGAGGTTGTTGAATCTTAGTACGGTTTTGTTGTCGGATGTTTATTATGCAGGGTAAAGAACTAACACCGAACAAATCGGCCGATGGATTGAATATGATGGGAGGAAATCCGGGGCAAGCCGTGTCTTCCGCCTATTAAGAGATCAATCAAAGTAATCAAAATGCAGATCATCTGTTCTTTTCGTTAATCGTTTTGTATTTTCTTTTCAACTTGGGTGTATAAGTTTTGTACCTAAACATATTCTAGCTGAATATTGTTCTTTGAGTCTTTTGTTTTGTTTTTTGTTTTTTTTTTTAAATCTTGGGCCTGGGCCGTAACTTTGGAAACTATCCGGTACTTTCTACCAGCCGATACGTATTGGACTTTGGATCTTGTGTCAGTGCAGCCCAAAAATAGAGATCATAGTGTATGCGAAATTTGTCATTTTCTAGACGACGGCGTTTCGAGTTTAGGCCACAACCTACGTAGAGAAACAACTGGTCGGTTCTCACTTTATCGTTGACAGACCGATTTAGAAAGAGAGAGAGACTAGGCCAGATTCGAGAAATTTGAAGAAGAAGAAGAAGAAGAAGAAAGAAAGCGATGGGCTTATTCTCCTGCTGTACATCTTTAACCTGCGGGATCTGCACCTCAGTGGTGTCAGGGATCTCGAAGAAATCAGCTAGACTCGCTTACTGCGGCATCTTCGGTATTTCCTTGATCATTTCATGGATTCTCAGAGAATTTGCAGCTCCTCTCTTGGAGAAATTGTCTTGTCAGTCCCTATTTTCTTCCTTTAATCTCTGTATTTTCTCTGATTCAATTCATACGCGTGGTTACCTCTGAATTCGAGAATGCATATCACGTCTGATTCCACAAATTTGAATTTTTGGGCTACTTTTGAAAATCATACCTAATCGAGTAACTCAGATAAACAATCGCCATTGATGAATGGTGTATTTGCTTGATTTTCGGTACAGGGATAAACACAGGGACTCATTCAATGGAATGGTATCAAGTACAGCCAGTTTTTCGAGCGAGCTTAGGGAATTTCTTGTTCTTTTCGTTACTTGCACTTCTAATGATCGGTGTTAAGGACCAAAATGATAGGCGGGATTCATGGCACCATGGTGGATGGATTTTCAAAATAGTGCTCTGGCTTTTGCTTATTGTTCTTATGTTTTTCCTTTCAAATGTCGTCATCTCAATTTATGATCAGTTATTCCCTCTCTCCTCTGCTTCTTCTTTTTGGAGCAATCGTTGCTTACATATTGTTCAGTTCAGCGTTAAGATAATTAGAAACGACCATCTTCTTCTCTATCTGTTAATAATAACTCAGATTTACAATTGAGCTATGAAAAACTAGCTGTCTGAAGGAGTGGCATCAAAATTTGGAGCTGGTTTACTTTTGCTGGTTCAAGTGATTATCTTACTAGACTTTACACATCCGTGGAATGACGCTTGGGTTGAAAAGGATGAACAGAAATGGTTGGTTTTGTTATCTCCCCTTAAATTCTTCTTCCATCCACCGTCATTTTTCCATTGCCCATTTTGTGCATGTCATGGCTAGGTATATTGCTCTGCTCGTTATATCAGCCGCATGTTACATTGCAGCATTTACTTTCTCTGGAATTCTATTCATCTGGTTCAACCCTTCTGGCTATGACTGTGGCCTCAATGTTTTCTTCATCGTCATGACCATGATTCTTGCCTTTGCTTTTGGAATCATAGTGCTGCATCCAGCAGTAAGACCTACATGTTCTTATGGGTTTAAGGCTAGAAATGTGCTTTCATATAGTTAAGCTTATAATATGATTTTGGCCTCGTAAATCCTTGAACAGGTGAATGGAAGTCTTTTGCCTGCTTCTGTAATATCTGTATTCTGTGCATATGTCTGCTACACAGGTCTCTCTAGTGAACCCCGCAATTATGTTTGCAACGGCCTTTATGAAAATGCAACTGCAGTCTCTACGAGCACATTAATCCTTGGGATGATCACTACAGTTCTCTCTGTTCTATACTTTGCCATTCGAGCTGGATCTTCAACCACATTTCTGTTCCCACCTTCTTCACCTAAATCTGCACTGAAACTTTCCCAAAATTGAGACTTGACCTTGTAAATTAAGAACCCATTTGAAATATTGCTGTTTTATTTTGTTATTGTGCATGTGCGAGTGAACCTCTGATTGAAGCAGAAGAGTTAGAAGAAGGAAAGGACAAGAAAAAGTAAGCAGAAGCACGACCTGTGAGTTACTCTTGCACATTCTTCCACCTAATATTCGCTCTGGCTAGCATGTATTCTGCTATGCTTCTTTCGGGCTGGACAAGCTCGTCTGAGAGCTCGGACCTTATTGATGTTGGGTGGACACCAGTATGGGTTTGGATATGCACCGAGTGGGTCACTGCCAGTCTATGTCTGGTCCCTTGTGGCCCCTTTGCAAATGCCTGATCGCGAGTTTCATTAGACTTGTAGTTCAAGGTATTTTCATCAAATTATAGTACTATTTGTGTTCTTCAGGGGAAAAAATGGTAATCGATGAGTTGTACTCTTCTAGAGTATTTAAGGATTAATACGGGTATCCGTATTAGGAACAAATTCTGTATTAAGTCGGGCTGTATGATGCATAATGTATAGCGCTCTAAGATTCTATAGTTATGTATGCCTTTTCTTTAAAAAAAAATAAAAAAATGAAGCAGAGCTGTGTTGTGTTGGTTATATCAGTAACTTCTTTGGTCCATTTCTTGCCGCAAACTTGAGTTCAGAAAATGCGGAAGCAAATTTATCAGCAAAAAATTTGGTAAATCCTCAGATTTTCTGCGGCTTACTGATGTCTCTATTTCATCGTCATCATTTAAGTCCATTTATGATGTTTTCAAAGGAGTTATATGTCTATTTGTTTTTCAAATTATGCAATTTTTCACATATCAGAAATTACTAGTCGGAAGATAAATAAGCTATCTAAAAAAGCCATGCCGATCTCATCGTTTAGTCAACTACCAAACAACAGCCGGCCGACAAAAGGGGAAAAATTATCAAAGGAGGAATATAGTCTTCATCCAACCATCCACACTAAAAACCCAATACCCTCCAAGTTTGACCTTTCTATAAATCTCCATACAACGTTTTGAGAAAGAGACTAGACAGGGAGAGGAAGAAGAGATGTCAGGCCCTGAGTGCTGTTCAAACCCTCCAACCCTCGACCCGATCTCTGGTTCAGGCCATGTTGAAAAACTCGGTGGCCTGAATAGTTATGTAGCTGCCTCTCCTCTCTCAAAACTTGGCCTTATCCTTGTTACTGACGCTTATGGTACTCTCTTCAACCCACTACTTATTTATTTCATTCTTTCTTCGATCATTTTCTTCATCTCCACTACTTTCTAAACTCTTTTTCCATGCTCCTCACACTTTTCCTGCAGGTTATGAAGCCCCGCAAATAAGGTATCCCTTCTTCATTTTGTGTGAAGTCAAATTGATTATGGTTTACTTTGTTTTGATATTACTATATGTTATCACCTGGAAATTTTAGTTTGAACTGCTTTTCCGATTTGTTAAAAGGAAGCTTGCGGACAAAGTTGCTGCTGCTGGGTATTTTGTGGCAGTTCCTGATTTCTTTCATGGGGATCCATACAGTCACAGCAAGGCAATACCGGAATGGCTGAAGGAACATGGAACGGTTAGATCTTGCTTTCAAATTCCACGGACTTGATTAATTCCCATTTGTGTTTAATTGTTGTTCTTAATGATTTAATTAACAGGATAAGGGTTTTGAAAATGCCAAGCTGGTGATTGAGGCTCTGAAAGCAAAAGGCATTTCCACAATTGGCGCTGCCGGCTTTTGCTGGGGTGGTATGTATAATATAACTAAATTAGTAATTCCCATCTCCACTATTTTGGATTTTGATCTATAAGAATAAGAGGACTACTACATCTGCCTAAAAGAGTAAATATCAAGTTCTTTTATGGGGATCTTTTAGCCAAGGTTGTGGTTGAACTAGCAAAGGAGGAATTGATTCAAGCTGCTGTGCTTCTACATCCTTCACTTGTCAACGTAGATGATATCAAAGGTATGGATCAATCCTACAGTTGACTTTTTCCTTTTTATATTTTCTGGCTTAGGATTTACCTATGAACAAAACCTTTCCTGTAATAATCATTACTGGCTCTGTTCTTATCATTGCGCTATAGTGACCGGTTAAACTGTCAATGTTGGTATAATAATTCATCAGGGGTTAAGGCTCATATTTCAATACTAGGCGCTGAGATCGACCGTGTTTCTCCACCAGAGCTCTTGAAACAGTTTGAAGAGGTCTTGGCTTCTAAACCCGAGGTACTCTTCTCTCTTCTCTCATCAGACATGCATGTCTTCTATCTTAGTTATCTTTCATTAATGTCTACGGCTCTGTACAGATTGATTGGTATGTAAAGGTGTTTCCTAAAGTCATTCATGGTTGGACTATTAGATACGACGACGATGATGAAGCAGCCGTCAAGATTGCCGAGGAGGCTCATCAGAACTTATTGGACTGGTTTTCCAAATACATTAAGTAATCATATTTTTCATTTGAAGAAAACAATAATAACAAGAAGAAACTCTTCTGTTTTGTCATAATGTTGTTTTTTTTTTAAGACACAGAAACTTACTTAATATATGATTGATGAACTATTACTTGTTTAGATATATCAGCATTCAAACTGGAGTTTTGGAATGCTGAAACTCAATTAGCTATCAACATAAATATGGCTTGGTTAACGTTGCTATTTATCTAAACGCAAAGCTTAAAATATCCAAAATAAACCATATGGGGGCAAGATTGATATCTCACTAAACCAAAAATTCTCAGAAATATCAAACGGTACCCTCTAGAAGCTATTACTAACTTCTTATCCTGAACTGGAACGCGCGCATTAGAAACCAGTGTAGTGATTCGCGCCTTCTAGGCTCTGGCCGAAAAAAGATGCCAATTTGAAACCCTAGATTCAGATTCCCCCTCTTCCTCCCTCTCCCATGTTTAGCAGATTCCTCTGCACTTCTCTGTCTCGCTCCCCTCTCCTTCACCTCAAACCTCCAACCCAAAAACCCGCTTCGCTCCCCAACCCGAAATCCGTTCAACTACTGCCGACAACCTCACAATCTTCTTTCACCTCATTATCATCTTCCCAAATGGGCGACACTAGAAGATCCCGATCAACTACCATCCCCCAAATCGACAAGGCCGACAAGTCCGAGCTGCTCCGTGCTCTAGAATCCTCCATAGGCTCCGCTTTCAGTTCTGACCCGATTCTCCCCAACCCGAACCCGTTAATCATCGTAATCTGTGGCCCCAGCGGGGTCGGCAAGGATGCTGTGATCAAGCGGTTGACGGAGGTCCGAGAAGGGCTTCATTTCGTGGTAACAGCAACGAGCCGTGCAATGAGACCAGGTGAGGTCGACGGCAGAGATTACTATTTCGTTTCTAAGGAAGATTTTGTTTCAATGGTTGAACGTAACGAACTGTTGGAGTACGCATTGGTTTATGGGGATTATAAGGGGATTCCGAAGAAGCAAATTAGGGATTATATGGCCAAAGGGTATGACATCTTGTTGAGAGTTGATATTCAGGGGGCGGAGACGTTGAGGAGGATGCTCGGAAATTCGGTGGTTTTTGTGTTTCTAATGGCGGAGAGTGAGCTGGCGTTGGTGGAGAGGTTGATAAGTCGGAAAACGGAGACTAAAGAGGCTTTGCTGGTGAGAATTGCTACAGCCAGGGAGGAGGTTAAGCATGTTAAGAATTATGATTATGTGGTTGTGAATGAAGAGGGGAAGTTGGAGAACGCGGTCAAGCTTTTGGATTCCATTATTGATGCAGAGAAAGCTAAGGTCCGGCAAAGAAAAGCTGTTATCTAAGATGAATGCAGAGTATTGTTGTTTCAAAGGTAACAGCTTTATTTAGCCCCTTAATGAAATTTGAATGAGTAGATCACACTATGGGTTCTTTGGTTAATTCATAAATTGGATCGATAGCTGATACTTGATATTGTGATGGATGATGATACAGTGAATGTCTTCTTGTATGAACAGCAGAAAAAGTGATTTAAGTCTATCGTATTCTCTTGGGTAAAAGTTTTCAGTTTTTATATATCTCTACTCACTATGAAGTCTAAATACAAATGAAATCATCATCTTTCGCTGTAGGCGACAAGGATTCCCGGAAGAACGAACAAACAACGGGTAGTGATTGAATTGATCTGTTAATTTTGGCTCTTGTATCCAATGAATATGTTTATGGCGTCCATTACACAGAGTTGCTTGTTTTTTGTGGTTACTCTGGATTCTGGAAGCAGGTGGACACAAACTTTAGCAGAAGAGTAAACTCTTTGTAATTTTTCTGAAACATGAACTAATATGAATGGAATAAAACTTTTATATGCCGGTAATTGTTATTGTTCTAATTACCTTATGAAAATTTTTGGGATCGTATGGAGTTTTCAATCAAAAAAGGTCGGTGATGAAGAATTGGAGTAAGAGCAATGATCCCATGAATTAGGAAGGAAAATTTGTATGCATCCAGAAACCCAAAATGACGCGATGATTAGGATAAAGATGGGGTCCAGCGGTCCAGTTCAAGAATTTGATTCTTGCACTCCAAGTGTGTAAGAATGGTTCAGCATTTAAGCCTTTAACTTGACTTAAAGTAACTCTTATTACATGTATGTAACCCTTTCCTACAAGCTATTAATATGTTCAACTAATTTGCCTACTTTTCTCACTAATCATTAGACAGAATAGTCAGAAGATAAACATGTTCAAATATAAAAAAATATACAAACGAAAAAAATGTTGAGAAATTCTTAGGAAATTCTATTTAAATATCATCATAGATCAGGTTCATATTATATCCATAAATGTGTGATTGATATGGCCTTGATTCATAGCCACCGGCTCCAGCTAAGTCACTGCCATTATCTCTCAAAACACCCAACTAATCAAATTTGTTTTCTGAAAGAGACGTCAGAAAATTTCTACAGAAAAGCCATCAATAGCAGAGGAAGGTCATAAGGTCTTTCTGTTAATTGAAAAAAAAAATAAACAAATGGTAACATAAAAAGATGATGGTATTCTTAAAAGATTATAGTAACGAACTTCTTAGGTAAGTCACATAAAAAGAAGCAACGTTACGCAGCTGTATCTTCACCATTTCCACAAAAGAGATAATACTAAAACGTGGCCTCCAAGCTTATCTTCACCAATAACCATTGCTTATAAAACCTCACAATCTTAAGCTCTTCTACACATTAATATTAAACCAACATCCTTTCCAGTTTCCTGCTTCTCAATCTCGCTCGTTTTGTCCAAAACTACTACTCAACTTCATCGATTCTATCATTATGGATCGTGGGAAGTCAACAGAAACTACTGGAAGCATTCATTTGCAGATATCAAATCTTGAGAAAATCAGAGAAACCGGCAGCAATTTAGGCACATCACTTTTCGAACCAAGGACCGGTATCGAGAAGAAAGAAAGTAGCAACGTAGATTCTGTTTCTCCGACAGTACCGGCGATCCGGGCCCCGGAAAAGAAACTAACTCTCTTCGCTCTCCGACTTGCAGTCCTTGAAAAGGCAGCAACGGGCCTAGGAACACTCGGGTTCATCTGGGCCACAGTGGTTCTTCTAGGCGGATTTGCCATTACTCTTGACAAAACCGACTTTTGGATCATAACCATTATTCTTTTGATCGAAGGGACGAGACTCTTTAGCCGAAGCCACGAGCTTGAGTGGCAGCATCAAGCCACATGGTCAATTGCTGATGCGAGTGTTAGTAGTTTCCGAGCATTGAGGTCCAGTTCACACTTACTTGTCCGAACATTGAGATCAATTCTCCGTCCCATCGAGCAGAACCAACGGACGAGAGAGATCACGAATAATGTGAATGGAGACAGAGAAGGGAAGTTGAATCCACCTAGAATGTCAACTAGGAGATGGAAGAGTTCTGATGTTCCTCTTCTTCCTTTTGTCAGATGGGTTTTTCTTGCAAGTAATGTTAGTAGGCTCCTATGCTGGCTTCAACTCATATCTGCAACAACTTGCGTTGTTCTTTCATTGATGAAGCTGATTAGGCGAAATTACGGGGAGGTTGAAAAGGAAGATACTGATAAGAGGAACCGATATGCTGCTCTTACTATCTTCTATGGCTTGGCTTTGGCAGAAGCTCTGTTGTTCTTGGCAGAGAAGGTTTATTGGGAATGGAAGGTGACTTTCTTAAAGTTATTAGAAGAAGTGAATAAGGAATGTGAATTGGGACCTTCTGGTATGATTTCGACGCGAAGATTCTTTTATGATGCATATTCTAGATGTGTTTATGGAAGCATTTTCGATGGGTTGAAGATGGATATGGTCACTTTTGCTATGGAGCTCTTGGTTTCTAATTCCCCAGACGAGCAGCTAATTGGAGTCCGAATTCTCCGCCAATTCGCTGCAAATGAGAAGTTTTCAAACGACACCCTGCAAAAGATCGGGATAAACTTCACCGTGATTGAAAGATTGGTCGAGATGTTGAACTGGAAAGACCCGCAAGAAGAAGAGATCAGACTTTCTGCAGCCGAAATATTATCGAAATTAGCTGGAAAGAAGCAGAATTCTCTCCGGGTTGCAGGAATTCCCGGTGCAATGGAATCCATTTCGTCTCTTCTCCAGATAAACAGAATCTCAGGTGGGGCTGCAGATGAAATAAGCGAAAAAGATATCATCTTTGATCATGTGAATTATGCGTTCTGGACTTGCAATCATTTAGGACTACTAATTCTGAAGAAGCTCGCTCGGGATCACGATAATTGCGGAAAGATTGGAAACACAAGAGGCCTGTTACCAAAAATCGTGGACTTCACTCAAGCTGGAGAGAAGCTGTTACAAAACAAAAGCATAGCGTCATCCCAGATTCTAACTGTGAAAAGATCCCTTAAAGTGATGAAGATGCTGGCGAGCACAGGTGGCACAGCCGGAAATCATCTCAGGAGAGAAATATCAGAAATAGTTTTCTCGATCAGCAACATAAGGGATATTCTAAGATATGGGGAGCAACATCCTACGCTGCAAAAACTTGGTGTAGAGATATTAACCAATTTGGCATTAGAAGAAGATGCAAAGGAGAGAATAGGAGAAACGGGTGGGGTCTTAAAGGAGCTGTTTAATATTTTCTTTGAACCGGAAAAGCCAGAGAGTTATAATCATGTAAGAATGGCAGCTGGAGAAGCGTTAGCAATGCTTGCATTGGAAAGTAAGAGCAATTGTTGCCGGATATTGAAACTGAAAGTTCTGGAATGGCTCGGAAAAACTTTGGAAGTACCGTTACTTCGTGTTAATGCTGCACAGGTTTTACGACACTTGTGTTCACACAGTGGATCGGATTGCTTCAACAAGCTCATAGGGCTCAAAACATCAGCACCTATAGTAAGTCGAAACAAATTCATTTTCTAACAGCTTAAGCTTGTTGTGATTACTGTTAACTATTTAATAATGAGATTTTAACTTTTTTATTTTTATTTTTAACTTCTAGGTTCTTGAGGCAATTATGACAGCAGATAGCAAATTACAAGAAGTAATGGTGGGACTAGGAGCACATGTTTTCAAGTTCATGACTTCTGAAGAATCAACGAACATGTTTGAGAGAGGTGGGATTACAGAGGCCGACTTGGGCAATACACTGGTTCAGATTCTGAAGAAGCATAAATATCCACCAATCAAGGCACCTCAAATCAGGAGATTTGCAATAGAAATGGCAATCTGGATGATGAGAGTAAAGCCAACAAATGTGTATGTTTTAAAGGATATGGGGATGGAGAGAGAACTGGAAGGTGTGTTAGAGACCACATCAGAGCTTGAGAGTTTCAATATCTTCTCCGGTGTGGTTGGGCTTAGCCGTCACCGGACCACGATGCACTCGCTGGTCGAGACTGCATTGGGTATGCTCGAGGATTAGACACGATGTTGATTATGACACTAATGTGCATTTAAGTAAGATTATAAATATGTATATGCCGAGAGAAATATAGAGATTCTTTCTATTTTTTAATTTATTTTTTATCAAAGTAATGTGTAAATTACAGAAATGAAATTACATACTGATTGAGAGAGAAAGAATCAGAATATACTTGTCAAAAGTCAACGATTGTCCTGAGAACTAACGAACATGTCGAAGGAAGTAACATGTCCTGTTATTCCATCCCCATTTCCAGGAAATATCACTTCCAGGAAATATCACTTCCTTCTCCCTGCATAATGATATAATGCATCAAAGACTTCAAACCTCAAATCCAAAACTCTTTCCAGATCAGAATAACCACTTTTCAGTCCTGCCAATCCTGCAAAGATGAATCAAGAGATATCCGAAAAACATAGTGGGGGAAGCAGTCATGTGAATACAGCAGACCATCAGAGCATACTGACCGGATCCGGTCGTGAAACTACAAACATGTTCACACCCCAGAACAGTATGAGAAAGACAAGTGGCAGAGTCGTAAATCGAGCATATTCAACAACACCACAAATCGAAGCACCGGAAAAGAAACTGACCCTTTTCGCTCTCCGCCTTGCGGTGCTTGAAAAATCAGCAACAAGCCTCGGAACTCTAGCCTTCATATGGGCAACAGTAGTTCTTCTAGGCGGGTTTGCTATTACATTAGACAAAGAAGACTTTTGGTTCATAACCATTATTCTAGTGATTGAAGGGACTAGAATTCTTAGCAGAAGCCATGAACTTGAGTGGCAGCACCAAGCTACATGGTCAATTGCTGATTCGGGTTTAAAGAAAAGTTTACGAGCTCTTAGATCCAGCTCTAACAAGATAATCAAAGCGATTCTGGGAGGGAGTCCTAGAGAAATAACACAAACTTCAGAAACCGAAAGGAAGATTTCAAACTTGAATCCACCAAGGTTGCCTAGTAGGAGATGGAAAACCTCAGATGTTCCTTTATTACCATATATTCAACAGGTTTTTATTGGAAGAAATATAAGTAGGATCTTTTATTGGCTCCAGATTATATCCGCAGTGATTTGTGTGGTCCTCTCATTAATGAGGCTGATCAAGAACGATTACAGAAAAATAGAAGGAAATGTAGAGAAAAGGAACAGAAACTCTTCTCTGGTTATATTCTACGCCTTGGCATTAGCAGAAGCTTTGTTGTTTATGATAGAGAAATTATACTGGGAATGGAAGGTCGGTATCGGAAAGTTATTGGAAGAAGTGCATAAGGAGTGTGAGCTGGCAGAAACAGACATGATTTCAATCATAAGGTTTTTCTATGATGCTTACTCGGGATGTGTCAATGGAAGCATTTTCGATGGGTTGAAAATGGATATGGTAACTTTTGCTATGGACCTTTTAGCTTCGGATTCTCCAGACGAACAATTTATTGGAATCAGAATTCTTCTCCAATTTTCCACGAATGAGAAGTTTTCCAATGACACCTTACAGAAGATTGGGATAACTTTATCTGTGATCGAAAGATTGGTCGAGATGTTGAATTGGAAAGATCCGGAAGAAGAAATTATCAGATTATATGCTGCAGAAATACTGTCAAAGCTAGCAGGAAAGAAACATAATTCTCTTCGGGTTGCAGGAATTCCTGGTTCAATGGAATCCATAACATCTCTGCTTGGAATTTACAGAATCTCTACAGATTCTGCAGATGAGATAACTGAAAAGAAACCAAACAACCCGTCTTGGAATTGCAGTTATTTAGGACTTACCATTCTGAAAGAACTTGCACATGACCATGATAACTGCGGAAAGATCGGCAACACAAGAGACCTTCTAACGAAAATAGTACATCTAACTAGAGCTGGAGAGATGTTATTAAAAGAAGAGAGAAATGTAGATGAAACTAGGATTCAGAAACTGGAAAGAACTCAGCTTGAGACAGTAGAACAAGCCCTGCAAGTTCTGAAGATGCTGGTAAGCACAACTGGCAAAACCGGAAAACAATTACGAAAAGATATATCAGAGAAAGTTTATACGGTGAGCAATATAAGAATCATATTACTTAATGGAGACCAGTTTCCGCATCTACAAAAACTGGGTTTAGATGTACTGACCGATTTGGCATTAGAAAAGGAAGCCAAAGAGAGTATAGGGGCCACAGGTGGGGTCCTTAAAGTGTTGTTTAAGATTCTGTTTAAACACGTGCTGGAGAATCTTAACGATGTAAGAATAGCAGCCGGAAAAGCTCTAGCAATACTAGCACTGGATAGCACGAGAAATTGTGATCGGATTCTGAATTTGTATGTGCTTGATGATCTTGTAAATGCTTTGGGAAATCCACTGCTTCATACGAATGCTGCTTGGATTTTAAGAAACTTGTGTTCTTACAGTGATTCGAATTGCTTCAACAAGCTCAAAGGGTTAACTTCTGTGGCACCAACAGTAAGTTGCTTTGTTTCTCACAGAAATATGAAAATAGCATGAAAACGAATAATTCATTTTTTTTTTCCCTCCATTTTTCAGGTGCTTAAAAGAATCATATCAGAAGAGAGTAGAGTACAGGAAATAATGGTAGGACTAGCAGCACGGGTTTTCAAATTCATGAGCTCGGAAGAATCAAGCCGGATGTTTAAGAATGAGAATGTTGGAATCACTGAGTCTAAATTGATTGAGGAGTTGGTTAGGATTCTGAAGAGAAACAAATATCCACCAGCCAAGACACCAAGAATTAGGAGGTTTGCAATAGAACTTGTGATCTGGATGATGAGGGACAACCCGGAAAATGTAGTAATGTTAAAGGAGCTCGGGATAAAGGAGGAACTGGAAAATGTGTTAGAAACCACATCAGAGCTTGAAAGTTTCAATATTGTTTCTGGGGCGGTCGGGATTAGCCGTCATAGAGTGACGATACATTCTTTGGTTGAAACTGCGTTGAATTTGCTGGAAGACAGGTGAATCAATGTGTTGCATCGGAAATGATACTATAGGATTCTTTTTGCCAAGGTAATAAGTGAGAACACGTAACTGTTTATGCTATTCAATCATTTATTTATGAGGATTTGCATATTGTATGTGACTAGAGTACTCGATGTACGAAAGAAAAAACAGATTACTCTGTTCTGAAACATTCAAAAACAGATTACAAATGAAAAATTAGAGAATGAGTCCAAATGAATAGTATTACTAAAAATACCCTTTTTGCCCACCAACAATCCTTCTCTTTCCCTTCCCTGTTTTTTTAATATATAACTTCCCGCTCCAAAAATCTCTCGCTCACTATCTCTCCTCTCTCTTTCTCTCTGTTACGAGCCCGGTTCCAGCATTGGCAAGTGGATCATTGTTTCTGTTAATTCTCGAGTAAGTTTTTTTTTTCCAAATTCCTAATTTTTGTAGGTGGGAAGTATAAAACAGAGAGAAAGATGTAATGGGTGTTTGTTTGTTTTTCTATCCTCACTCATTGAGTCTACTGGCTGGCTACATGATGTGTTTTACTTTCTCCCCCTCATAATCTGGAAGTTTTTAAGTGGCCAGATGACTCAGATTTGCTTGTAGTAGTATAGCATATACCACTGTAGTAATTAGCTTATAATCCAATAAACATATAGCATAAAGGTTATAAATAATGCAAAAAAGTTTTGACCTTTTTGAGGTAGAATGAGTGCAGACAGAGTCCACATAGATGGTTTGACTAAAGAGAGGTACATACTGTATCCATGGAGTCGTTTCCCCCCCCCCCCCCCCCCCCCCGCCGCCGTTCTTGATTTATGTTCTTCCACTTGTATTTCAGCTATTCCCCAATAATTTATAGAAACAGTATTCTGTCATTTTTCTTATCTTCTTGTTCATTCTAAACATGTTTTTATTGATAAACAGTTGGTCTAGTTTTACTAATTTAACCACCCAAGTTTATTCTGTATAGAAAGCTTTTTTTTTTCTTTGGATACTCAGATTTGTTTCTGTTGTCAATCTGTTTTCAGAGAGGAGTAGATCGAAATGGCGCAGATTTTGGCACCTTCGATACAACTGCAGATGGGAACTGCAAAGACATCTGCAATTTCAAGCCCCGTTACATCTAAGATGTGGAGCTCTATACTATTGAAACAGAAAAAGAAAGGAGCACTTAAAAGCTCTTCTCGATTCAGAGTATATGCGTCAAGTCGGAGAACGAAGCTATCAACAGGCTACACGACCTACTCAATTTGGACATTACTCCGTTTACTGATAAGATTATTGCAGAGTACATCTGGTACATCTCATTCTCTCTGTCCTAAAAATGTAGTTTCTTCTTCAATTATTCCCCTATAAGCATGCCTTGACGAGTGAAACAATGCAACAGGGTTGGAGGGACCGGAATTGATCTTCGTAGCAAGTCACGGGTATAGAATCTTCTGGACTGTTAGGATTTAAATAATTTGTTTTAAACTCCGTTTATTTATTTGGTAATACATGTCAATTATTTGCCTTTTTGTTAAAAACTTAATAGACAATACTAAAGCCAGTGGAACATCCATCTGAGCTTCCCAAGTGGAATTATGATGGGTCAAGTACCGGACAAGCACCAGGAGAAGACAGTGAAGTCATTCTATAGTAAGATCTTCGAAATGAACCTGGCTTCTTTTTTCTTAGGGGCATCTCTCTGTAACAAAATTATTCATATTTATTGCGTCAAATTCTTTCTGCAGCCCTCAAGCAATATTTAAGGACCCTTTTCGTGGCGGTAATAATATTTTGGTGAGTGTTCCATAAGATTCCTAATAGCACTTTTTTTTTTCTTGGATGTCAAAAGCAGAATGGATTCCTCATCTTATTTGATATGTACAAAGGTAATCTGTGATACATACACGCCAGCAGGCGAGCCAATCCCTACTAATAAGCGCCACAAGGCTGCTGAAATTTTCAGCAACAAAAAGGTTTCAGATGAGATCCCTTGGTAAATTTCCTCTTCTTTAATGCATTAAATGAGCCACAGTATGTTAAAATGAACCACAGTATGTTAAAATGAATAATGTACTAAATACTTCTAATGGTTTATTGATAGGTATGGTATTGAACAAGAGTACACCTTACTTCAGCAAAATGTGAAATGGCCATTAGGGTGGCCTGTTTGAGGTTACCCGGGTCCTCAGGTAAATAATTTCTTCTTGCAAAAACTATGAACTTTACTGTTGCTGTTCCTTAAATTATGTTACACAAGTTCACATGGGTGTCATGTTATTCTGTTGATTGTAGGGTCCTTACTACTGTACCGCTGGGGCAGACAAGTCATTTGGTCGTGACATATCCGATGCTCATTACAAGGCTTGCTTAAATGCTGGAATCAACATAAGCGGAACCAACGGGGAGGTTATGCCCGGGCAGGTTCTCTACTCATCTTTCTCTCCACTCTACTTTTATCTTAGAAAGTATACTAGTCGGCTACTTACCTTCTACTGTTATGGTTTCTGCATTTGTTGGTGCAGTGGGAGTATCAAGTGGGACCTAGTGTTGGAATTGACGCTGGAGATCATATCTGGATTTCAAGATACATTCTTGAGGTAACTATCTTTTAGCCTTATCTGTTCTAAATTCTTCAATGGTTTGAATTTCTTAAAGGAAAACTTGTTTGGGTGCTCTGGCAGAGAATCACTGAACAAGCTGGCGTGGTTTTATCTCTTGACCCAAAACCGATAGAGGTAAATTTAAACTGTCTTTTACGTATTTCTTCTTGATAATGATCGATCAATTGCATATTTATTTTGCTTATTGTTTTATTTGCAGGGTGATTGGAATGGTGCTGGATGCCACACCAATTACAGGTACATGTGATGTAACTTTTTCATTGATTGTCTCATTCTTAATGAAATCAAAATCTTTCTTAAAGTTGTAGTGAATAATGACTGGTATTACAGTACAAAGAGTATGAGAGAGGAGGGAGGCTTTGAAGTAATTAAGAAAGCAATTCTGAATCTTTCGCTTCGTCACAAGGAGCATATCAGCGCCTACGGTGAAGGAAACGAGAGAAGGTTGACTGGAAAGCATGAACTGCCAGCATCAACACCTTTTCTTGGGTATGTGCAAAGACATTCCATACTAGTTCCTACCCAACCTGTCAAAAATGAAATCCCAAAATACATTTATGACAATGTCTGAAAATTTTCAATTACATGGAGTGGCTAATCGTGGTTGCTCAATCCGTGTCGGATGGGATACAGAGAAGCAAGGAAAAGGTACAATTAAAAAAAACACAGTTACTACTACTAGTACATTTTTCAGTTTTGATAATTAAACTGTCTGATGTTGTTGTGTATAAGGTTACTTGGAAGACAGGCGTCCGGCTTCAAACAGGGACCCGTACGTGGTGACAGCACTACTGGCCGAGACAACAATACTGTGGGAGCCGACACTAGAAGCTGAAGCTCTTGCTGCTCAGAAACTCGCACCCAATGTTTAATTTAAAACCATTTTCAATCTTCAATCATCTTCTTAACGGGTTCGAATAATGTTGTCATATATCTTTGGATTGAAGGTCTTCTCATTTTTCTTCTCATCTTTGTAGAGAATGTCTTTGTTAATAAAGGTTTCGAAATTTTATGTCTAAGCTTCTACTGTAATACACCTCGAATGGAAGACATTGTTGTGAACTCATTTTTAAGACATCTCAAATTATGTAAAGACATCTCAAATTGCTTGCTTAGAAGGAAAACTTTATTTATATCTTTGGCATTGATAATACTTAAGGAACCGCCATGGCCCCACTTCCGGATAATACAGGAACAAGTTATCTACAAGCAGGAAGGAAAACGATTAATGATAAATAAGTAAACGGAAGAACATACAATACGGGGGAAGAATTTAAGCCTATCGTTATAACTTGCTAGAAAACTGGTTCTAGTATCCTTCTAAATCTTTTGGTGGGCTGAAATTGAGTGGGGTGAGTTTTCGGGGTGGCATTCTCATCTTGTTTCCACATATTTATTGTCTTATATGCTTCACAAGTGATGAGTCTGGAACCGGTTACATCATATGAGAGAGCATAATTGATGTTTAATGGTGTACTCGGATTTGTAGTAGGATGTTCTGTTTCTTATTAAGCATATTTACTGTATCTAAAAAGGTATTGATTTTATATTGCAAGTTAATGGTCTTTGGTAACATCATTACATGACTAATAACTTCTTCATTAAGAAGAAAGGGGAAAACGAAGAGGGAGGTAGAAAATGAAACTGTACACGAAATACAAATTACAAAATTTATCATCAGAGTTGTTCATCCATCTCTGTTTCCAAAGTTTTTATCTTTGCCAACATAGTTTTCTTCCACCTTCTCGCATGATCTCGTAGGCAAGTTTGTGCTGATCGGGAGATACTGCTCCAGCCTCTACGAATTTTGAAGCTGCTTCTCTCAAACTCCATAACATCACTGCCTTGAATTCTTTAGGGCTTCCTCCTGAATTGCTATCTCTCAATGTTCCATACTCTGCATTTCTAGTCCACCTATGTAAGATGTAATGAGAAGGAACTTCCCTTACGCCCAGAATCTGGAAAACTCTCAGAATATGTCTACATAATACCCCTTCAAATTCAAACATTTTACAGACACAACTCACACTTAGATTGGACGAAATAAATGTAACCACACATTTCTCATTGTCATTTCCAGCTTTCCGAACCAAATATCTGCTGAGAGGCCCTTCTTCGTAAATCTTAAATCCAAGATAACTATAGCATTGTAGAAGCTCTTTCTGAAATACCCGGAAAATTGTATGTGTATAAAGTCTTAGACATTGATCTTCAACTGGTTCTTCTGTCTGAAGAAATCCTTGCAAGTTGAAGGAGTTAAAACCCTCTTTTCTCTCTTCCACACGGCGTCTTTCAAGACACATTTCATATCGAGAAATAAATTCCACTGGGGGAGTTTGAGGAGTCAATACTGTACCAAAGAAAGGTTCTGGATTTTCAGTTATGCTGATGCCGGCAAAGAAAGCTCCCCGCAAGAAAAACGGGACCCAACTTTCCCGGGTTCTGTACATTTCTTTTAGCCAAGTGTTATCCTTCAACCCGTATTTGCTGATTAGTGAGTTCCACCCAACATCAAAGTCCTCAACTGTCTGGCTTTGGTTAATGCACTTCTCATATTCATATTTGAAAGCATCGTCCATGAAACTCAGATTCTCTCTCTCCTTTGTCTTGGCTTGCCACAATGAGAAACGGTGATGAGTCCCGGGAAAAACATGGGAAATTGCCTGTTGGATAGATTTGTCTTGATCAGCGATTATTGAAAGAGGACGGCAGCTTGACATTGCCCTAAGCCATGTTTCAAACAACCAAGTAAACGACTCAAGTGATTCATCAGAAATTAGAGCACATGCAAAAATAACGGGTTGCTTGTGATGGTTAACTCCGGAAAAAGTAGCAAATGGAACTGTATAATCACTTTTCCTGTAAGAAGTGTCAAAAATTACGGCATCCCCAAATTGACTACATGAAAACCTAGACCTTCCATCGGCCCAAAAAACACTCATGCAATGACTATTATCGACTTCCACTGCGTAGAAGAATCCGGTATCTTCTGCTTGTCGGGCTTGAAAGTATTCAAAAAGCAACTGGTACCAATCATATCCAATGTGGTTTTCTCTAATCTTTTTGGGCCCAAGGGGGTAAACATTGCTTATGTTAACTACTTCCTTGCCTTCAAACCCACAACTACTACTATTAAGCTCTCCTAAACACCTTTTGGAAGAAGGTGTGTTTCTGCTATGAGTTTCCAGCTGAGGCTCGAGATCATGATTATGATCTTTCTGATGGCGATCCACCACCCACTTACCAGAATCATGTCTCTTAATCCTCATAAATGCTCCACAACCCACTCTAGATGGGTGTTGAAATCCCTCCTTTGAGCACACAAATCGCCTTGATGTGATTGATCCATCATTCTTCGATCGAAACAGTTGACCAATCCGAATCCTGAATCCTAAGGTCTCACCATATGCTTGATAATACTGATATGCTTCATTAGCCGAATTGAACTCTAGGCCCGCATAAGGTCCAAGTTTAGTTTTCCCTCCACTTTCCGCTTTCTGGCGTTTAACAGTGATAATCCCAGAAGGGCATGGACCATCATCTTCAACTGCTTCAAATAAATTGATTCGGGGCCTACGAGGCACATTAACAGTCAATTTATTAGCTCTAGTAGTATTCTGTGCTTGCAAAATCAAAGGATGGTTTTCCCCTATAGTCTTCACTGGCAAAAATGGAGGAGGGTTTTCCCCAGTAGGTTCAAGATAATGGTTATGATCCTTTAAGAAAAGGTCAATAACCCATTTTCCGGAATCTCTTCTTTGTACCCTTACAACTGCAGGACAACCTGTCCTTGAGCTAAGCTGGAATCCCTCCTTGGAGCATACAAATCTTCTAGAAGAAACTGAGCCATTAGTCCGAGATCTATAGAGCTGACCTATCCGAACTTTGAATCCAACACGTTGAGCATATGAGTTATAAAAGTCACGAGCATCATCTGCTGAATCAAACTCTAAACCCACATATGGCTCGAGTGTACATTCTTCTCCACCAGATTCCTCCATTGCTCGTACCATATCAATTGGATATGCATTTGCAATCATGGTACTCCCACACTGTTCTATATTGAGATCAGTAACTGAACTGCATTCATAGAGTATAAATATCAGACGACTACACGGTTTTACCATTTGAAGACCAATATCACCACCATTTCGAGGCTCAACCAAAAAAAAAAAAAAGAAAAAAAAAAAGAAATATCAATTTGCAAATCGAAACTAAATAAACGAACATTTAAGAGTAGATACACCTAAAGAAAAGAAGAAGAAGAAGAAACATTATCGAACAAGACTACCTCTAAGATCTATCTTAATCGTAGGACTGAAACTCAGTTTTTTCCATTCATCTTTGTTTTCCATTTTCTCCCCCAAGCAGGAATTCAGAAGATGAACCAGCAGAGTATTAACATGAATAGCAGGGTTTGAAAATACCATCGAAATGTAAAATCAAAGCTAAACAACATATGGAGTAAACCCTATCCCTTATCGAAATTAGGGGTGTTCCATTTCTCTTACCTTTCAATATTCCTGAAGTGGTTGGAGGCCGATTCCTTGTCCATGAAAGGGATAAAGACCGATTCTGGATGATTTCCCTTTCCAATCAAAATCGGAGTTTCTAGAACATTTTCCGGCAATATAAATGGAAGCAGTAAGCACTTTACAATATCGTTGTCTTCTTCTCCCTCTTCTCCTCTGGTTAGGGTTGCTGACCACAATCATGGTGACATTAGGCCTGAGGCCATTTGTTTATAATTTCCTGTTTGGCTGAGCACCACCATTTCCATTTCCATTTCATTCTTTATAATTTTTTTACCATGGACGATATGTCGTCTCTAAATTAGAAACAACGACGCGTCGCTCTCTCATCATGAGTGGCCCACAAAACTGCCTTCTTCCCATCTAACGACGCCGACGCGACGGCCTCGTAATCCAGTACTTCGCGTTTCAAAAAATAAATTAACGCCCCTGCCTTCACCTACATTTTGTTGAGAATCCAACGGCGTGATCAGAAGATAGGTTGTTAGGCGCGTGGGCCATCACACATACACCGACGACCTTAGAAATCACCCCCACCCCCTCCTCTCTCTTGTTTTCATATGATCCTTTAATTTTCCTGATAAAACCAGCGAGAAAATTTTCCATATTCCAGAGAAAGAGAGATGTACGGGTACAAGGGCGTAAGCAGCAACAGCAAGGGTCCAGAGGTTGACCTTGAATCTGGAGAGACTCTTTACCCAGGTCTGAGTTATGGAGAGAACCAGTTACGATGGGGTTTCATTCGGAAGGTATATGGAATTTTGGCGACTCAGATCGTGCTCACCACCATCGTCTCCTCCGTAACTGTGCTTTACACACCGGTTAATGATCTTCTAAGAGGAAGTCCTGGTCTTCTCCTCTTCCTCTGCTTTCTTCCACTCCTTTGTAAGTCAATTGCACTCACGTTTGTCTTGAGATTTGGTTCATAATCTTTGAGTTTTCCTTTTGATATTTCCTTACGGGTTAGTTTTGGAACGTATTAGGTTTCTCCGTCTTTGTCAATTGATGTTAGATTGGGGGGAATTTCTTGGATCTTTCTATTTGTTGGATCGATTTGTTCTACCGTTTATAGAATTGAGGATTAGTAGTATCCAATTTCATACATTTACCGAATCTTTCTTTAGAAATGTATTCACTTTGGCTGAGATCAATTTTGATACTGGACTGCATGTTGGTATTCTAAACATCCTTTAAATTGCATCTTCCATTTAGATTTAGTATTCTTACATTTATCCCTATCAATATTGGAAAGGATAGGTGTGTAGTTGTAGATTGTATAGGTGGCCTCATTTCATCTTCTGGGAAGCGTGTATTAAGTCAAGTATATGTGTTATTTGATTTGACTTGATAAATCCTTATCTTATTGCTAACTTGAAGATTATGCTCAGTGTTATGGCCCATGTATGTTTATCGGCAGAAGCACCCATTGAACTTTGTCTTCCTTGGACTTTTCACCGTCTCACTAAGCCTAACAGTCGGTGTAAGCTGTGCTAATACTGATGGTCAGTACTATTATCCATTTAGATCTGATCTGATATGGATAATATGCTGTCTCTTGTCTAAACTAAGAAGAATTACCAATTTTTCCGGCATTTGGTCCTTGCAGGAAAAATTGTGCTTGAAGCTTTGATATTGACCTCAGTTGTGGTTTCCTCTCTAACTGGATACACCTTCTGGGCCTCTAAGAAGGGCAAAGATTTTAGCTACCTTGGACCTTTCTTGTTCACTAGCCTCATGGTCCTTCTCTTGACTGGTTTTATCCAGGTAACAATACTAATAATAGTACACCATTTTCATTATGTTCACCTTTCACCAATTCATATCTTTCAATTTACCATTTACATATTGAACTATGAATGAGTTTTTTTGCGTGTTCTTGTAAATTTAGGTGTTCTTCCCTCTTGGCTCGACATCTACTGCTGTGATTGGTGGATTCAGTGCAGTGGTCTTCTCAGGATACATCATTTATGACACCGAGCAGCTGATCAAGAGGTTTACTTATGATGAGTACATCTGGGCTGCAATCACTCTTTATCTGGACATTCTGAACTTGTTCCTCGCCATTTTGCGGATGCTTAGACAGGGAGACAATTAGTTGCATAAATGCATGTATGGTCTCCAAGACTGAAGTTCTTTATTGGTGGCTGAGGTTAAACATTTGGTTTACTTATTGTTTTACAAGTCATTTGGTAGAATATATGATGATGAACAGCCTTGGCCTTAGGCTGGATGCGTTTATGGTCTTAATTTTCAACTGAGAATATAAAGTATTGTAAGTAGCTCCTTTATAGTAATCGTTTGCTTGGAAGAATTTGTGCAGTTGTTCCATGCGTTATGTATATTTTCATGAAGTTGTAAGATTTATAGAAAATAAACAACAGACACAAAGTTGGGATACCATTATATTATGGGATCTAACTCCTTTAAAGCGCGCACTTAGCATGTAAATGTACTTGAGGACAGCTACATTATTGAGTACTTGCATACATAAGTACATGTGAGATTTCATATGAAGATCTAAAGGTGTAGCTTTTTCTTCAGGTGCACTCGCACTCGAAGTGCACTTGAGAGAGGAGTTGCATCCATATAGCCCTGCGAGGTAGACCTTGGTCCCATAATACTATGTGGCTGACTAACGCCTATTTCTGTTGAAATGAAACTGACATGAGAGTCTGAATGGGGATGGAGAGCTTCATCGGAATTACAGAAATGAAGAAGAAGAGCGAGAAAAAATAAAAAAAACAGTTGGCATTTGAAATTTGCAGTATGTTAAAGATGTGCTGAAACTGCTACGTAGTGAGCGCAAAAACTAACATCTGCCATCTGATAAGCAGAATGAATTGCTCCTGTACAAGAGCAGTCGCAGAAGATCAATCCACATATCATGGCCTTTTTCTTAAATGAAAGTTGAACCTTACAACCATGAAAAGGAGAATCAGACCCCTCGAGGCAAAAAGAAGCCGCCTTAAGAAAACAAAACAGGTACGACTACCATTGCCACTACGCCGGAGGAACTGAACATAAAGACAGAATTATGCCTGAAATAACTTGCAAGAAGAAGACCTCTATTGAAGGGCAAAAGAAACTTTCCGAAAACTTGATTCATTTATGTAAACTTGTTCAGTAACATGAATTTGATTATTTTAATGCGCATGCAAAGAGATAAGAGTACATATTTACATAAACAAATCATCATAATTCATAAACACATGACGAACAAACAATGTCAATGTGACTGTGAATGTGAATTCATTACCTAAAGAACTTAATTCAATTCATGATTTAACAGGTTGATCATCATCATCTTCAATATCCCAACTCAAATCTTCCTCTTCTTCTGCCAAACTAATCCGCTTCCTCAAATCAATCCTGTTTGTGCTTTCTGCTTCATCCCCTTTATTCTCATCAATGCTTCCAATATCTTCAATCTGATCCCATCCACCGTCTTCTTCCCCAGGCATCCATGGCTGACTTGAAACAACTGAAACATCACTATCTTTGCAAGAATCAACACCGTCATCCTTTCCCTCCATTTCCACTTGCTCATCTGGTTTTACCTCCATTTGCTTATGCACAATTTCATTGGTTCCACTCTCAACACTATCTCTATCATCTGAACCCAAAGCTCCCTCAGAATCATCCTTTGGCTCAATCCCATTATCCTTTCCCTCCTCCTCCTCCTCCTCCTCCTCATCACCATCCATCTCCCAGCTTAAATCCTCCTCTTCATCCCCAGAAATTGCACGCTTGACAAGCATAGCTCTGGCATCCTCTGCCTGCTTCAACTTATGCACACTGTAAAAATACCTACTCCAAAATCCCTTTCTGTCGATGCTGCTGGGTACAACTTTCTCATAAATTTCTCCAATTACTCTATTGTCTTTAACCAAACTCTCAATCTCCACCAACTTCTCCTCCAAAACAAAACCTAGATTCCAATTATTGAAATTCTCCAAATCCTCAGGCTCCTCTAAATACGTTTTCGTATCACATTGAATTGCACGCAATTGTGCATGGAGCCTACTGTATTGTTTCAAGTCCACAGTTCGACTACTACTATTAACACCTAGATTCTGGAAAGTGCTAACACTGCGGTTACTTTCAGAAGAATCGGAATCATTATCAGCAGCTAAAAGAGTTTCCCTACCATGTGAGATAATATCGGCCGTCGATTTCCACACAGTGCTTCCAATATCGTCGATAGCCTGTCCCACGGACTCAAGCGATTCCTGTGCAACCGATGCGCCAACCTCAAGCGAAGCAGGAAGATCCTTTACGGCGCGTGAGGCCACTTCTCGGATCACCGCCGCCTCCATATTGAAACCGGAGCCAAATTCCTCCAGGTCACGGCGGTAAATCTCGATCACCAACTCTGATTTTGTCGCCAAGGTCTTGATCAGACCACCGAAACTCCAAGCACCGCCTTGGTTGTCCGGCCTCGGTTCCGGATCTGGCGCCTGGTCCTCGTGTGAATGGTATTGCTCCTGCTCCGGATCGTCTGAGAAGACTGACTTGAAGAAATCCATGGAACAAACCAGACGTAATTAGGGTCCGAGGTAGTGGGATCGGTATTTCAATGGATTTTCCTTCGGACTAATAACTTATTATGTACTGGTGCTGATGTGCTGATGTGCTATGATGGGACACTTTGTCTGATGCTTAAAATAATTTATTAATATTTAAAAAAAAATTTAATTGAACGATATTTACAGATTTATTTAATTATTTATAAAATATATATTAAATCATTCTATAAATTATTTATTTATTTTTTCGGCTACAGAGATTGATCTTTTTACTGCAATTTATCAAAAAGTTTTATCTTCTTAATTTCAGTTGTATTTATACTGGAATTAAATTAAATGGTAATAAAATAATATTATTATTATTAATAAGAAAAGAGGTTAAAAATCGAAAATTCAAAAACGTGGCAGCGGCGTCAAAACGAGAAAATATTCGGATGAAAACAGTTGGATTATGGAAAATTGGGAAGTTCCAAAACCATTTCAACCGGCGCGAAAAGATAACGAATCGGGAGAGTCGGAGGCGAAAAAGGCGATGCCCGACGGATGCAGTATTAGGGCCATATGGATCCTCAACAGCTACGATGCCGTCGTCTTCTCCAGGTACTTGCTACTGCTTAATGCCTAAGCTCGGATCGACCTCTTGTTTCTCGCTTTCAATTCTTCCTCTGTTGCTTTCATGTTTCTTCAATAATTTTTTGTTTAATTCTTCTACAGGAGGTTTCCGGTGGTGGAGAAGCGGTGGAAGGCAGCTTGCAAGAGTGAGAACGAAAACTCTAATGAGGAGAATTTTAGATACAGCGTGATGCCTTTACTTCCCTCTGATTCTGAGTTGGCTGCCGCATTTGTGGAGAGAAAGCGAAGGTTAGTATAAACTTGATAATACCTAATGGATGACTTCGCGAGAAATCTATCATCTATGTATGCTTTGGGATCTCATAGGTTGGTTGTAGGTTGTACTCTGCGTTGCCTTGTTTTCACCTGTGTGCTATTAATTCTTCTGTATTTTGTGTAGAGAGGGATCTGTACGTGGATTTGGTGTACGTCTAGCTCAGTCAGCTGAGGGGTCGGATTCCTGGGTTGATGATCCGATTACACGGCATATCATAAGCCTTCGTGTATGTAATGAAGACGAAGGAGATGATCGTTTGTTGTGGCCATTAGCCTTGCACATAAAGGGCCATTATTCTATTCTTGTATTTCCGTTAGTTGAGCCGAGGTATGTAAAGACATATGCAGGATTATGTAAACGATCTGAAGGTGGAAGTGCTGTTGGAGCAGATGGCAATTTGTCTTCACTGCTGCTTGGTCTTCCATCCATCACAGGGTATGGTAAGTTATGTGCATTGTTTTTCAAAAGGAACTTTGTGGCCTAAGAATATTTCTTCAAATTTGACCTGATTTTATGCTTTTTTAAAAGACTATTCTCAGAATATAACACCATGTGGATTGCTAATTCGAGATGTTTTTTGTCGGATGCAGAATAAAGTGCATGATGAATTCATTAGTTTCTTGCTATACATCTTAACTTGGATGATATTGACCTCACAGCATCAATGCTATTGATTAACTTGGCACCAACAGTATACTGTTTGGGGAACTAGCTCGTTTGATTGTGTCTTAGTGAAATGCCATGCCCAATTTCTGCTATAGACACTAAGAATTTTTTGTTCCTATCTCCTTTTAGGGCATTTATGGCAGCACATGTCATTGGTGACATAATTACTGGTGATGTGGTAGAACCTGAGGTGGTTGTCCCTGCGTCTCCATCCGTGGGAGGATTATTGGATTCACTAACTGGAAGCATGGGGATTTCAGGGATCTCTTCTAGGGCAAAACCTGTTGCTTCTTCCACTGTATCTGCTACTCCTTCTGGTAATGTGGCGACAGGAGCTCTTACATTGGATGCTCCAAGGAGTAGTTCAAGGCCTTTTGACAAAGATGCCCTTCGGACTTTCATAAGCAGTTCAATGCCCTTTGGTTTGTGCTTTTTGCAAGTTGCAACGATAAATAAACTGTTCGAATTATTTGGGTCCATTGATCACGATGCATTTTCCTGATTCTAGTTAACTTCTTGCCTGTTATTTGTTAATCCTATTACAGGGACACCCTTGGACCTCAGTTATACCAATATTTTTGCAATTAAAATTAACGGATTTTCTGCGTCAGATCTGCCCCCTCCAGACCTTAAGCAACCAGCATGGAAGCCATATCTGCACAAAGGCAAACAGAGGTTGATATTCAGTATACATGAGACTGTTCATGCTGCTATGTATGACCGGGATGAGATTCCAGATAGTATATCAGTTTCTGGTCAAATAAATTGTCGAGCTGAGTTGGAAGGATTGTCTGACATATCATTCCCCTTGACTGGGCTGAGTACAGCTCATATTGAGGGTTTATCATTCCATCCTTGTGCCCAAATTCCAGAACATGGCGTAGATAAGCAGGCTGTTATGTTCTCCCCACCTTTGGGTAATTTTGTTTTGTTGCGTTATCAGGCTACTTGTGCCTTTGGACCCCCCATAAAAGGATTTTACCAGTTGTCGATGGTTTCTGAGGATAAGGGTGCATTTTTGTTCAAGTTGAGCTTAATGGAAGGTTATAGGTCTCCCCTGACGATGGAATTCTGTACTGTGACTATGCCATTTCCAGGGAGAAGAGTTGTTTCTTTTGATGGGACTCCTTCAACTGGAACAGTTTCAATTACAGAGCACTCTGTTGAATGGAAAATATTAACAAGCGGGCGAGGACTTTCAGGGAAAAGTATTGAGGCAACTTTTCCCGGAACAGTCAGTTTTGCACCATGGCAAGTCCAACGATCTTCCAGCTCAGTCTTTGGAAATGTTGCTGATGAGGACAGTGATGTTGAGACTGCAAGTTCTAACAATGGAGCAAATGTCGAGGACTTTCTAATGGAGAAGATGAGCAAGGATCTTCCTCCAGCTGATCTAGAGGAGCCGTTTTGCTGGCAAGCATACAATTATGCTAAGGTAAGTTTTCATCTAAACTTTCTTACCATCAAATCTTCAGTCTTATTTCTTTGGATGGCTGAGTTTCATACTTCTTCGTTCACAATAATTTTGGGAAAGTCAAAGAAAACCTCTGGGTTGAACTTTATAATTCTGAAAAACACATTTCCTGCCATCTGATGACAGGTATCTTTCAAGATTGCTGGAGCCTCATTATCTGGAATGTCAATCGATCCCAAATCTGTAAGTTCGTTCTATAAAGCGGCAACCAGTTCATTCTTGATAGTATGGTGGCTTTAGGCATTCATTGGAATTCCTTATCTGTAAATAATTGTGATTGCTGGATCTTTGCCTTATTGAGTATCCACTTCGACATGATAGATATTATTCTTGCCAAGTGTTAGCATTAGATTTTACATCAGATAGCCATGTTACCTGGGTATGTCTATTATGGGGCTGTACTTAAGTGCATATTTGTATTCATGCAAATTCCTCTGATTCTCTCCCTTCTCCTTTCTAAATCAATTTATTTGTAATATTTAGTGGTAAGCCCCCTCACTGGGATCGGGAGGTTTCGGGTTTGAGTCACCTTGGGGATGAGATGGGCGAGCTTAGTGATAAGCCCCCTGAGTTTCCTTGGGGTAGTAGGGGAACCTGCTTATTAGATACTCCCAAAGAAAAACAAAAGGAGAGAAAAAAAAAAAAGTTTATAATGAAGATTCTTGTATACCTTTGGTTGAAATTGTCTCTTCCATTTGCCTTTAACATCATTCCCATGGAGTTGAATTTGCATCAGTAATGGTCATTGTAATTGTAAGACATTTGGTCTAATTGCTCTTTTGTCTTTGTATGTGCTCATGTAGGTCAGCATTTATCCAGCTGTTAAAGCACCCATCGAGTTCTCAACCCAGGTTGGTTCTCTCACTTTTGGGTCCATTCAGAACAGAATTTGAAATATGAATTTCTTAAACTGGATTTTTGGAAATTTGTGATTTTGTTAGATTGTGAGGCAACATAGGTTTTAATTCGGATTATTTGTGTGAGGTAAAGTGAAATTATTTTAGGTCAGGCTGATGTTATCAGCCAAATCCACTTATTTCATTTGTTTGGATTGAGTACTACTCACATGTCCATTCTTGAAAGCTGGCTTTCAACTCAGTGTGTGTGTGTGTGTGTTTTTTCTCTCTCTCCTTTTATGGTGCTCGAATTTGACAACATTCATTTCATTTGTTCATAAACAGGTTACCTCGGCTGACTATATATTGTGGAATACCTTGGGTAATTGCCCTTTTGTTGCCACGGAGAAAGTACAATAATAAAATACCTATTCTTGGAAATATGTATTCTGGTTATTACGAAGGTGGAAATGGTGCTTTCTATTTTTAGAATTTTGGATTTGTTTTGAGAGAGACAAAAGGGTGATTACTCTGTACAATTTTCATTCTCATGTACTTATGCCTCTGAGTTCTGTGCCGAGGAAAGTTCTTTTGCAATTAACCAGAGATTGGAGTTGTGATATACACGACTTGACAGAGAACTACTGCTGATAACTTGACTTAAATACCATTTACAATGGCGGTATTTATGTATATTAATTGTTATGACGATTTTGTTCTTTGTTAGAAGAGCAAGGATGCGTCCAGTTTTCAAATTGAACTATGCTCGTATTATTCTCGTGCTGGATAAAGCAACAGATATTTTTCCTATAAAGATTTGTACGTGATGTCGGGCAACTGAGATGCAGGTTTCGTTCTGGTAGCAATAAGGTATGCTTTCTTTACTGATTGATATAGCCTAGAGTATGCTTTCTTTTAAATCACATGCCTTTTTGTGTGTTATAACTAAATATAACTCGACCATTGTTACCCGAATTAGCGTAGCTATAACTAAATATAACTCGACCATTGTTACCCGAATTAGCGTAACTACTACAGTAAGTGTTGTTTAATGTGGTAGACCAAGACTTGTCGTTTAGGTCGTTAGTTGCGATATCCAAAGAATGAAATGTCGTACTGGCACTGAACGCTTTGTAGTTTGGGAACGTGGATAACTTGTCCTTTTAGCATGTGAAGACATCAAAGTATCTGCCTACTTGTTTCCAGCAACGAGGTATTTTTTTTTAAAAATAAAATGAAGTAAAAAATATCCAAATTTTCAATTATGGACCTGAGTCCAATACTTAAAAAAAACAAAATAAAAATTTGAATATTGCAAAAATATATGAACCTATATTTCACTTATTAACCCAACTATATGTCAGGTTATTTAATGACTTTAATGTAGATACTTTCTATGAGAATCTATGTGAATCATTGGTTTCCCATTAAACACATAATCTGCTCATAACACATGATCAGTAGATTTCAATAATTTTTTTAAATTTGTAGTTTGGTTTACTCTCCCTTTCCAAAATCTCATTATCAATCCCTTAGAGAAAAAAAAAAAATTAAGATTATCCTTCGGTGGCAGTGGTAATAGATCTTGCCTGCCTGGAGAACCTCAGTTGGTAGGTGGCACAAGGAATTGTTTTTTGGACCTAGGAACAACCGAGTAAATATTCGGTGCAATTTTGACTTGATGCATTTTGTGGTCAAGATCTTGCTAAAGAGAAATTAATTGATCTCAACCGTCCAACATTACTAAACTTGTTGATGTGACGAGATGGGGAGAGACAGAAAAACTTGGTAGATTTTTTTTTTTTTTCTTTGCCAAATTTTTTTACCAAGTAAAATATCATAGGACGAGATGGGGAGAGACAGAAAGGTATATTTAGAACGAGATATCTGTGGTGTATATGTAGAATCTAATTGGTAAAATAAAACACCGATAGAAGTTATTATATAATAAATATACATTTTGAGTCCTGAGCTGTCGGAAATACCCAAAAACCAATCACTAGTCTAATTAGCATGGGAATTCATGTATTTAGGTTTGTGAAGTAAAAACAAAATGGCTTTGGAGTGAGGAATGTCAAAGGTTTTGGTTTATACAACTTCTTTTGGGGTTGACAGAGGCTTTGGGGTAGAGGAAGCATGATGGCCTCCATGGTTACATATCCAATCTAACTTTCACATTTTATTTCTCATAATGGCTTCTAAAAAAGGGCAGTGGAATTTACCTTAACCTTGTGTCAATATTCAAAGCCCTAATAGCATGTTTGGTTATCATTCCGTAGAAGAATATAAATGGGTAGAATGAGAGGAATGAGAACCGTAGAATGAGTGAAAAGTTAGAAATGGTTGGGGAATTGCTGGAATGAGCCTAATAAAGGTAATTTGGATCGATTCCAACCATTCCCACCCTTCCATATGGAAATAAATGTAATCGTTTTTCGTCAACATGAGAATGAAAAAATGGGCTCTTACTATCATGCAGAATGATTGGAATGGTAACCAGATGAAGGAATGAGAATGTCATTCTCATTCTCGATTCAGCGAAATGGTAACCAAACAGGCAGTGTCAATATTCATTTTTATTCTAAGTTTGAAACTACACTAAGTGGCTTTCCTTTTCCCTAGTTTTACCGAGTCCCCCCACTTGTCCCATTCCAAACCCTAAATGACAGCATGTTTATGTCACCACCACTGTCATCATAATGTGTTTCCTCAATACTCTCTGATATCTTTCCTCGAAAAGCAGGCATATTGTATTGGATATAAGATTTTGAACAACTTATTCTCGATAATTTTGGTTGAAGTATCTATTCAGCATCTTATATTGATAGTAGTTTATAGACTTCTGAAGAGAATAAAAAGATTTAGAGTACTCACATCCCGTTCTTTGAAAACATATATTACTTTGAAGAACCATTGTTCCTTCTTTATATTTAAAATGATAAATAACAAACCGTTTATATTATAGGTAATATGGATTTTTAAAGAACCGGATCTGAGTACTTTTTAAATCATAAAGAAAAATATTAGTCGTTGGAGAGTAGGATTGCAATAGTACTATCTAATTTTGTAATATATGTTTATAGCTGTTATGCAGTGTGTGAGTAGGACGGTATAAGTGGTGATTGGGTGAAGAAACAAGCACTCTCGCAGAGAGTAAGGGAAAGGGAAGTGAATAAAACAGAGAGAGAGAGATTTAAAAAAAAAAAAAAAGGGTGTGTAAGATGAGGGACCTCACAAAAAGTCACTGCGCAGAATGATATATACATTTGGTGGAGTGTTAGTAGTAGTAACGTAATGGGGGTATCCAGGTTTCTGATTTTGGGAAGGAAAGTTATAGTAAAAAGCATGAGACGCCATGATTTAGCATGTGAAAAAAGAAAAAAACATATACATCTATATATATTTTGCTTCTCTCCTAGATAGATTTTGTATTTTCACTCTTGAAGGGCTCGAGGAGGCGAGTGTCTGAACTGTGTCTGTCAGTGGCACTAATTAGTAATTAGAAGAGGAGAATATCAATTATTTTGGGTTTTTGGTTAATTTTTGTTCATGCACTTGGGTTTTTGTGACTTTATGGGGACTAGCTTATAAGATTGATTAGAGCCAGTTAGATATCAACAGCGTGTCTTGTTTGCTACTTTGCTTCACAATCCGATTTGAAAAAACAAATGAATAATAATAATAATAATAACAAGAACAAGAAGAAATAATTACGAAAGTTATGTTGGATTAGTACCAGTACTGTAGTCATCATTTTAAAAGAAAGCTTTGCAGCCAGAGTAGTGTGAGGTTATTTTATTTTTATGTGCTTACGCATTTAGATCGAGACTAGATACAGGACAAAGACGAGAGGCTTTTTCATTACTTAAAGCAAGTTTGGGTGTTTGCTAATTGCTACACCTTCCATGCATTTCATTTGTGCATTGGTCATTATGCGTAGCTATTGCCTTCTGTCCCTTTTAACATCATGAACTTCTCATTTTGTTAAATGTTCTTTTGACATATCTAACTAAGTACACGTTAGCTGCTGCCACCCCACCCATCTTATGCATAAACAAGAGGAGTACTGTACTAGTACTGCTCTCTAATTGGCCCCCCAAAACAGGAGAAAATATCCTAAGAGCCTGTCTCATACCCTTATGTGAGAGAAGATAAGGGTCTCCACAGATGAAAAAGATAGGATAGTGGGACCTACTATCCTCTTTCACATCAGGGATATGAGATGGTTCATGAGATCCATTTTCCAAAAAAAAAAAAGGAATGTTGGACACCACCCCAACCACCTAATTAGAGCACGACATTTGAAAAGATTTTGGATACATAGGTTTAGTAGTAGTACTATCAATTGGAATAAGTTGATAATTATTATTAAGGTTTTTATCAATGCGAGTGCTATTTTACTCAATAGATATCTGTAAATTTTTTTGTTATCTTTAAATATTATTATTATTTATATGAAAGAAATTTCATTTTCTAGAGGGGAAATTATTATATTCTAGATCAAATCATATTAATATTATTTATTATTAAATATTAATATAATTTGGATCGAAATAATGTGCATGCTAGTTGATTAATATAAGTTAGAAGTCTCTTCGGCTAGTCGATGAGAAGGGCAGCCTTTCTATCGTGGGCTCCATAGATTTAGGCTATATTTTGCGCATGGTACAGTTGCACTCACATATGCCCATTAGTGCTCTAGAAAAGAAAATATGTAGATATGATATTAATTATAGGTACATGTATTTTTGGTGTATAATTTGCCATATGTGTGTAAACGTGCGCGTGCGAGGAATGTATGGCGGCTAAAGTCTGCTTGTTCCATTTGCAACAAATCCAATTGTCGCACAACACACAAAGTGGACCCCTTGCGGTCGACATGTCGACAAAAACAAATCAAAACACCCCCCTATATGAATCAAGGATGGACCCCAAAATGTGCCAAGCTGTTGAGACACATGCCAAATGATGTGTAACCTCAGTGGGGTCCATCTCCTAAGTGTTTGTCGGGGGGGTGCATATGAACGATGAGTTGGCCCCCACACCCATTCTAGACTTTCAGAGTTTTGAAGCTGCTAAAATGCTATGATCGTGCTTATTGGGTTACTAAAAGGTTGTCCAATAGGACCCCCCAAAAATTATTTAGGATTAGAACTAAGAAAATCCTCTACCTCCCCTTCTCTCTTCTCTCTCTCTTCTCAAAAGATTTTACTTTCAAAAGATTTTGGAGACACCCTTTTGGAAGAGGTTTCAATTAGATGAATCTTATGGTGTAAAAAAATAAAATAAAATGGGAAAGAGTGGCTTTTGAGTAATGGATATTGCTTTACTTACCAAAAAAAGCGAGTGATTGTGATCGAGCATTGCTGGTTTTTGGTTTGCGTGTGAGAGACTTAGATCGAGAGAGATATATGAGATGTGGTAGTGTTGGGTTTGGTGGGGTACGCGTGCAGACTCTCAAGTCATTCACAACAAAATAAGAGCTTGTGGGTATTTGTGGTCATTATTGTGACTTCCAGCTACTCCTCCCCTCCACCCTAATTAGATTTATTATTTATGACGCCATCATTTCTCCTCTCTTAAAACTGCATAATTTCCATTCTAAACTCAACATTCTTCATCATTGTTTGCACTCTCTCTCTCTCTCTCTCTCTCTCTCTCTCCCCTTAACATTTCTTAAGCAATCTTGTATATATCTCTAGAATCAATCACATCATGTTACCTAACAATGATACGGTAGGTCAGTAATAGATGGTGAAAGATCTAGTAAGTTTCATTTAAGTAATAAAAAAAAATTATTACTATCATGTTACTTATAATTTTATCTACGTGTAAACATAAATCACAATTAGAAAATTGAAGTATAATCTTGTGTTCTTAAATCAAAAGCCTTTTAGGAGCTAGAATGTCAAAATAATGTAGCCATCACTTATACTCGAGTTAGCTTTTCTTCAAAATTACTGTATCCCATTGCTTTTAACTTGTACAAAATTAACTACTATCGAACAAATACCACAACTATAAAACATATATATATATATATATATATATATGTGCTCTAATTATTTTTATCTGCCACGCCTGAATCCTCTTCATTTTGTCATGTTGTTGTTTCTGTGCAGATATATAGAGTTGTTGTTGTGGTCGAAAAATGTTAATAATATTAATGAGGGCACGTCTTGCATGCTTATTTTCCTTAAGAACAGACAACATATGCTTGCACTAGTCTCTATCAACTTGTTCTTAGTTTCCTACAAATATATATATATATATATATATATGCAACTCCTGTAGTTTTGCCCTTTTCGTTATCCATTGCCAATTATCATCATGTTTAGTGCTCATACGTACCCACCATGTTGTACCTTGAACAAAACATAGGTAGAGCACAATTTTACGTAGTTTACTCAAATAGGTTCATAACCTCTAATCATATCTAATTGTTGTGAAAGGTTAGCTTTAATGAAGAACATACAGTAGTTCTGATCTATAATTGTGTTTTTGTTTTTGACAACTGCCGTGCCATTCATTATTGTTCATGTTCCCTCTTGAAAACTTGTCCTTTCATCAAATATAGATTTTTTTTTTTTTTTTTTTGAGGTTGATGATCATTTGTCGTCTAATCACAGATTGGAGGGTTCAACTAATCCTCCTCCATTGACTCATGACCATGCATTATTATCACTAAATCATTATTTTTTTCATAAGCAAATTAGAAAGAGTTGATTGGACTTGATAGGCTAATGCTAGAGAAGCTGCTAGCAAAAGGCAGGAGGAACATTATTTTGTTTTACTTCATCTTGCTTTGTGTTTGGTTCTTTTAAACCAACTTAGAAAATTAGCATAAAACATAATGAAGATTATCTGATTCCATTTTCATTATGCCTAGAAATTAATCATGATGATAGTTCTTGGTTGCCTCACCCGCATGCCCCCCCGGACCTCCTCCTTCACTTCAAACTTCCTCCCAACCCCACTACCCTTTCTCTCCCTCCACACCCCACCCACCTATAAATACCCTTCAATCTCCCACTTTCTCTCTCACCGCAATTCCAGCCTCTCTTTCTCTTCTCTCTCTCTCTCACTCACTATACAGTATCATCTCCCTTACACGTAACGCGTACTGATCACGCTACTAGCTTGCAACTAATTCATTCATGGCGGTTTCTGGCTTTGAAGGCTTTGAGAAGCGGCTCGAGCTTCATTTCTCCGGCGACGACCCGATGATCCACATGGGCCTCAGACAGCTCAGTTTCGACTCGATCGAACAAGTGCTCAGTGAAGTGCAATGCACGGTGGTCTCCGCCGTCAGCAACCACTATTTCGATTCCTATGTTTTATCGGAATCCAGCCTGTTCGTCTACCCGACCAAGATCATCATCAAAACATGTGGGACCACCCAGCTCCTTAAATCCATCCGTCCATTACTCCACCATGCACGCCAATCACTAAACTTCAATCTCTCCTCCATTCGTTACACTAGAGGTAACTTTATCTTCCCTGAAGCGCAGCCTTTTCCTCATACCAGCTTCAAAGAAGAAGTAATCTATTTACAAGAAAACCTCCCTTCCAATCTTTGCTATCAGAAAGCTTCAATCATGCCTTCAAAAACTCCATCTCATTCATGGCATGTTTTCACTGCTATTGATCATAACAACATCAATCATCTTGGTCAATACTACACGGTCGAAATTTGCATGACAGAACTTGACCTAGTACTTTCTAAAAAGTTCTTTCGCCGAGCTGGCGATACAAAAACCGGTGACTCGGCCGGGAAAGAGATGACAGAGTGCACGGGAATTAACGAAATAAATCCAAATGCGCTTGTTTGTGATTTCGCATTCGATCCATGTGGGTACTCCATGAACAGCATAGATGGTGAATTCTACTCTACTATCCATGTAACACCTGAAGATGGTTATAGCTATGCAAGCTTTGAATGCATGAAGTCGAATTATGGCGACAATGATTACTGCTTGGACTGGATTTTGAAGAAGGTGGTGCAAGTTTTCCGGCCCGCAACCATGTCGGTGTCGACGACCGGCGCTAGCCATGAGGTATGGACACGCGTTGCCGGAGCGTTGGAACCGTTGGGATTGAAATGTCGGGGGTGCTCGGTGGATAAGTTTCCGGCTGCAGGAATGGTCGTGTTCCAGACGTTTACAGCTCGCCGAAAATAGCTAGCTACTTAGGCTGGAGAAATCTTGTGGTGGTACATAGATGAAATGAATGAATGTGATGAATGTGAGGTTGACTACTACTTCTGCGTAGAAATATTTTTAGAAAAAAAAAACAAAAACAAAAACAAAGAGAAAAAGTGGAGGTGGGTGAGAGTGAGTGAGTGAACCATACAGAACATTTAGGATCAACATGAAACTTTGATAATGCACCCTCCACTTCTAAGGTAGGCTTTGTCACGCCTACAGATTTTGCGGTTGTGTTAGTGGAGGGATCAAATTAAAAAAAAAAAAAAAGAAACGTGCTTTACCCATTTCCATACTTTCAGCAGCTCAATTTCCAAAAAAAAAAAAAAAAAAATCTACTTTTTTTCTTTTCTTTTTCTTCCATTTATTCTTAACCTTCTATTTCTTCTTCATCCGCTTCTTTCTGATTTCTGTATAGTAGCTAAACCATGCCGACACCACACACTTGAGTGCAATGATAGGAACTTAAATCTATACCCAACACTATTTTGATATAGGCTTCAACCGCCTTGGACATATAAAAGGTGGGATCAAACGGTAATATTATTCGCCCCTCAACTTTTCAAAAAATAATATTTTGGCCCATAATTATTAAAAAATTTCACGACAAAGATATAAAGTGTTGTTGATGTGTTTAATTAATTAACGTTCTACGATGATCCGGTGTGGAAGCGCCACCATTTCATGTATAAACTCACTCCACACCATTCTATGTGCTCAAATAGAACCTTTTCCCCCCTCCTCATTATACAAAATCTTAATTTAATTCAATTCTAATCCGTTTTTGGTGGTTGTATTAGTGATAAGATAATATTTACAGAGTACATAAATTTAGATCAGTAGAAATATTAAAAATTGGGCCGATAACATACAGAGACCCATATGATAGGATTTTGGGCTGATTTTATTTGTGGACTGCTTTTTTAATCTCTTCACAAGTGGAATGGGCCTGAACGATACGGCAAGCCCATTCTACCTGTGAAGATTAAACGGAAAAAACGGTCAAGATAAAGGGAATCATGCCAATTTGCACAAGATACTTTTCTTGATTTGATTTTTTTTTTTTTTTTTTTAAAGGTACCTTTCTTGAATCGTTTTTATTTTGACCTTTTTTTTGCAATCATGAGAATCAAATTCCATTTTGTTTCGATCCTCTTTCTTGCAAACCAATACCTGTTAATCCCAAGTGTGTTTTCCAGGAAAAATATAATGAGCTTTCTTCCATCACAAACTCATCCCTTTTACAAGTATAGAATAAAAAATAAAATAACAAATCCGCTTCTCTCTTACAAACAAAACTTATCTCATCCCTGTAAAATTGGTGTTTCATTTTCTTGAATCTTTGTTTTGAAACATGGGTTGTGTCATTAGTAGATGTTGCAACCGCCGCCCCACACAGGCCCCACCTTTGCCGGACAGCACTAGCTCCAGCTTTGATCTCGAACCCGTACTCGAACCTGAATCCATCCAAGAAGACTGTCCAAAACCTCCTTTCCAAGACAAACAAAACATTCTAACAGAAATGCCGTTAGAAATTCTCCATGTCCCTTCCCACAACTACTTTCTAGAATACTCCACCCTCTCTCACATCGGCTACTACCCGGACTGGCCCGACCGGGAAAACCAAGACAGTTACACCGTCATTAAACAAATCCAATCCAACCCAAACACCCATTTCTTCGGCATATTTGATGGGCACGGAGAATTCGGAACACAATGTTCAAACTTCGTTAAGCGTAGACTTGTAGAATTACTTTCCAAGGACCTCACATTGTTAGAAGACCCCGTAAAAGCTTATCATTCTGCATTTTTAACAACAAATGAGGATTTACATAACAGTGAAGTTGATGATTCGGAAAGCGGTACAACGGCAATTACTGTGCTTGTAACTGAGGACAAGCTTTATATCGCGAATGTAGGTGATTCAAGAGCTGTGATTGCTTTCAAAGAGGGGGATAGAATTCTGGTTCAGGATCTATCGTTCGATCAAACACCGTATAGGGAAGATGAGTGTGAGAGAGTGAAGCGTAGTGGGGCCAGCATTTTGAGTTGCGAACAAATGGAAGGCTTTAAGGACCCGAATATTCAGAATTGGAGTTATGAGGAGAGCCATGGGATTGATCCACCAAGGTTGTGGATTCCAAATAAGGATTATCCGGGTACGGCTTTTACAAGAAGCCTGGGAGATCTAACGGCTGAGCATATTGGGGTGGTTGCTGTTCCGGAAGTTTCCGTGGTCCAGCTCATGCCTGATCATCTCTTCTTTGTTCTTGCAAGTGATGGAGTGTTCGACTTTCTTCCGAGCCAAACTGTCGTCGATATGGTTATGGCTATGTTTGTTTGTTTTGGTTTGGTTTTCTCTTTTGTTGAAAGAAAAATGTTATTGATGGGTTTTCTCTTTTTGGCGAGCTGAAGGCGGCCAGTTATGGGGATCCGAGGGAAGCATGCTCAGCCATTGCCAGAGAGTCGTACAAGTTGTGGTTAGAAAGTGAAAACCGGACGGACGATATCACAATTATTATAGTTCACATTAGAGGCTTGAGGTCAAATGTATGAACAATTTAACCACTACATTTTTCTTGACAGTATGACAAGTTTTAATTGTCTTGTTTGATTAGTTTGTATTATGATTTTCTGTAGTCCGATCGTCGTTCTCTACGAAGCTACTTATCGGATCAAGAGGCTTCTCGGAATGTGGCATCAATGAACCAGAGCACAAATGTTGAAGTTCCATCTCCAATAGATCATAGAACAATGGAAGTAGTGAGTCTCTCTCTCTCTCTCTCTCTCTCTCTATTCTGTCTTACGTTATTGTTTCACTAGTGTATTACCAACTATGGAGTGTTCTTTATGTAGGTATACTTCACAATCAAGTAGAAAAGTTGTGTAAAGGAAAACTGAATAATGCTCTTTTCCTAGCAGTAGTCCTTGCACTAATGATTCTGCTATCAATGGAGGGAATGAAGATATTCAAATTGTAATTTATGGAGCTGTCTTTTTAAATTGTTATAGAGAGGATGTAATTTCCTGATACTGGCAAGCTTGGGTCGACTACTTCTCTTTAAAAGATAAGTAATCATAATTGGGAATTTTTTTAATAAATCGATTTATCTCAATTATACTAAATATTTCTCTCATAACAGATGCACATTTTCCTTTTCTATTACATGGGTATAAATAATTATTAGCACATCAAAAATACACAGATAGCTTATCATCTATCTCGTTCTGCAGTATATTACATTGCTCCAACAACTTGCTCAATTTTACAAGAGACTCTTCCTTCTTCCCTCTCTCACCTACCACTATCTCTCTCCCACTTTTCTCCATTCCGTCCTTCAAGCAAGCTATTTCCTCAGATGGGACAACCTTATTATTTTCAAACATAAAATCATCTTTATTCTGAAGATGATCACTCGTATCAGTATCCTCACAGATTCTCTCACTCTCAACTGTCACTGCTACAATCATTTCATCTAAAGTCGGTTGATTCAAATGATAGGTTAACCCGATCATATCTATATCTTCTTCTGAATTTTGAGGAGCAATATGACAGCTGTCCAATATATAAGCCCACGAGTGAGGCCCAGCAGCTAATCCCGTTAACCGCCAATTGAAGATACGCCGGAAAATCATAACCCACTTTGGAATAATGAAGTAGCTCGAGTTGCTGTGGAGTTCAAGTCGAGAGCAGCGTTGTAACATTACACAGGCTTCCTTTGTTGCCAGTGTTAATCCCATTAGCTTATTTGATTTTACTAAGTATCCAATCAAGCAAGTCTCGAGTTCCTCTCTCCGCATCTCAATCTCATTGTTAGTTTCCGACCCACTTGTTAGAAAGGACAACTCGTCCGGAAAAGTAGGTAGCTTGAGGTCTCTTAGCAAAAAAATAAGCCGATCAACATTTTCTCTTGAGCTCCACCCTATCATAGGCAACCCACGCGTCATCCGCATGTATTCTTCTTCATGACTACACTCCTCTAGAAAAGCAATCTCAGGACAGGGCCAATTGCAAGGATTTGCTTCAATGGTGGAGGAAATTTCCACAACTGACTGATCCAAGGCTTCATTGAATGCCGAGATACAGTTGTTTGGGCCCACATCATGATCGGGCTTAAAGTCGAGCACATTCAATGAAGAATTCAAATGGGAGAGGACCAGTTCAAGCGTTTTTACACGACAAGGGACAGGCTGCAGGGGTGATTCATTCGCAAGCCATTGCAAGCCTACCCTCAGTTTATCGCTACTGAAGAACCCGGTTAGATGCTCTACTTCTCGATTTGTTACAAGAGAAACAATCTTAAATTTACTAATCCGTGATTTGTCCATGTCATAGAGGCCCAGTTCACTTTCCAGAACTGGGTAAGGATCGGACATCTCTTCCGTGTACAACCCACTTAAGATTAGAAGGGGCAAGGAGGAACCAGATGGAACTGACATAAGCAGAGAATGGAGTTGGGCTTTTTGAAGCTTCAATGGAATGCTTTCAGACACAACAAACAAAATCGCACTTGCACCGGATACTGTCTCATTAAGATTATCAAAATTTGCCCCCTTAACTATAGATAAGCAGCAGGTTGGATCCCTATCTAATTGATCTGAAACCCATTTCCTCCATATTGAGAGATCAATTGATGAGAATAGAAGACCACTGGTTTCCCTGGAAGGCGTGATTTTCGAGAGCAGCCAGTGGCCCGCAGCCAAATGACCAATTTGCTTTCTTGGACTGGGATTATTTCCAACTGGGTCATTTATCTGAGAGCACACAACAATTTTCCAACAAAGACATTGTGCCTCTGGGTTTCTTTGGCTCAGTGAATCTGCTACGACATCTGAAACATTAAGTACTGATGATGATATTTCTTGCCTCCTTTGTCTTTCCCTCATTGCATGGTCAATATCGAATTTGCTGGGAGTACTTCTTTGCTATACAAAAGACGTGAAATTGCATGTAAACTTGGTCAATGATTAAAAATTTTACTTAAAAAATAATTCCACTACAAATTAAGAGCAGAAAGAAGCCTAGAAAACCTTACATCTTTTCTCAAATTTATTGGGGGCCCCAGAGATAATGAGTCTAATGCCACATTTGCTGCTACCAGCCTTTCCTCACGCAATTGTCTTTTCCTCAAAGTAAGGCGTCTCCACAACCTGAATGAGCACAATGTCGGGCAGATTAAGGCAAAAAGAAAAGTAGAAAACAACTTTAAAACATAACCAAGCCAAAAAGGACAAGCTACAAAACCTGAATATCAATTTGAGTTTTGCCACAGCAATTTCCTCGTCCTGATGATTTTCTGCAACCTCATTGTCTCTATCTTCCTGGTGATTACAAGGAAGTTCTTCATCTCCAACGATATTATCTGTGGAGCTCTTTGGTGCTGAATCCTCCACAACATAACTATTATTACCACCATTAGATCTATCTTGAAGAGCTGGTTTTGATACAGTTGGCGATGAAATTCGTTCCATCCCAAAAGACATGTTTCTCACAGGAGATTTCTTAAAAAGATGATCTGGAGTCTTATCTTGTATAACTGCTTTTGACAAAACTGGTGTTGGCACTCGCTCCATTCCAAAAGGTATGTCAATATCTGGAGATTTCTTAAAAAGACCATCATAATTTGTTCTACCGACAATTCCAAAAGTAGGTACAGGTCCAGGTGATGGAAAACCCCATTGTAGAGGAAGATTCACCGGATGGGCATTTTCATGCAACTGACCAACTACCCTTTTTTCAATCACCTGCTGTACTTGTTGTCTGTACTCTTTTGGGGTTGAATGGGCCTTAAGTTTAGGTGTTTCTTCATGAATTTCACGAACAGAGTTTTCTCTATCAGTAGCTGAAATGGCATTGATAAAAAATTTATTAGATGATGGTATGGCTGTTTTGTGCTGTTCTTTACTCCTTTTTGGAAACTGGATAAGCTTTGCTGCTTCAGCATGTGAGGGGAGGGCTTGATAAGAGGGTGAAGAGGCATCCTTAAATATCATTCTTGACTTTTTCTTGTGAACAAGATTAGAGCACTTGGTAGGATAGTCCTTGGCACTATTGAGAAACAGACCTTCTTTGACCATGTAGGGCTCTTCATATTCCTTTACGGCAAAACCATGATACTCTACAAGAGTATATATGTCCTCTTCCTGGGGTCAACCATTTTGGACGTAAGTGTAAAACAGCCACGAGAGCCCCCTTATGTTTGCAAAATAAGGTAAAGAATTCAAGTATGATAAAGGGAAGAGAAAGGTACCTCCATCCCAAGCCACTTAGCAACATGGGCGACCGGGAGACCTTGGTTATTCTGTAAACCAGAGTGGAGGGAAGCAAGGGCCAGGGTCCGTAACTGATAAAACAGATGAATATTGATATATAACTACTATACAGATGAATATCAAAAAGAAAAACCTTGAAAAAAAAAAAAACCTTATACCTTTGCAAAGTGGGCATGCATTAAACATGCTTGAAGGTAACTTGCCTTCCTTGCAAGACGAAAGAACACAATAAAATTACCATTTCTGCAAGCTCTGGGAGAGTTGAGGAAAAATCAATTGTTAGATTTCCATTCACACCATGAAGTGGAGATTAACCTTAGGAGAAAACAACAACCTTGCTACATCACGGGCAAATAGAATTTCTGGAGTCTGTCTCATTTCTGGAGTCATCTTTGCAAGATCAAGCGAGAGCTCAGCAGGTTCGACCTAGCAGGAATTCACTTATTTTCAAACAGCAAAAGAATGAAATCAGTACATTTGAGTTCCCTGATGGTGACTTACTTTATATCCAGGATGCTTGTCCAGCTTGAGAAGAGCATAATAACCTCGAAATTCTTTCTCGGTAGGGACATTAATCCCTTTCTTTCTGTGATCATCATACATTTGGAACAGTTCAACTGATGTCTTGTTCATCTGTTCTATATTAAGGTGTGCATCAAATCCCTCTGAAAACCCTTCTCCTTTCGAGTATTCACACAATTCGTGCATCGCAATTATATGAAGTCGTATCTGAAAAACAAAGCAATTAGCACACAATTAGTCTAAAAAAAGTAGGGTGAAAAGAAAGGGAGAAGAAATGCAAGGCCTCTTTCTAGTGCAAAAGTTTTAAGACTTTTAATATGAGTTGTGAATAGCCATTAAGAGGTACAAAAATGAAGGAGAATATACTGTAAGAACAAACCATCTGCTCCAGCATAGTAATTGCATCTTCATTAAAAATATGCTGCATTCTAAGGTCCATGCGAATAGCCCGCATCCGGTCCCACAAGAAGTTATACATACTAAGAAACCTATCATTGTAAGGTTGATTCAACAAATTAAGCAGATAATCCATTGTCTTCTGCAGGATTGGCATGGGTCTTATCAGAGATGCTTCCCGCTCAGCTGTCCTATTGTACTGTAGAAAATATTAAGAAATTCATCATGCTTCTTATCAACAATTGATTGACCCCCCCCCCCTCCCCTCTCTTCTGTCCCAGTGATAGAGAGGAGAGAGAGGCACCGACTAGCTTGATCTTCAACACAAAGTAACAGGTATACCTTCTTGACGGCAAGGGATTTGTTGGTCTGGTTTCTATCCCCATCCAACCTCTCATACTGATCAAGATCTCCTTTCCTTTCCCGTTCCACCCTCTCTGACTCTGAAAGAGAAATAGCCCACATTCAAGATAAAACAGCAGCAACAAATACAAGAATGTTCCAAACACACCTGGGCTTAAATGTTACAAGCATCTGTGTACCAGAATCCCAGATAAACTCTCAATAAAGAAATATTCAGTTGAAACAGAAAATACATGTTGAACTGAACTCAAAACCTAGAGTTCTAATGGAACTCATCAAGTTTTATGAGACAACTCATAGATTGGTAAAGTTAAGAGACATACCTGGACACATATCTGGGCATACCCCAAGTATGATGCTATTACTAGACGAATCCATCCCTTCATAATCAGATACAATATTGTTATCATCTCCAGCTACTTCCATAGAATTGTTTGATATATGTTTCTGACTTTCTCCCATCGATGGCTGATTTTTCTCAAAGGCAGCCTTTCCTTCAGCAATATCAGAGCTGTAATGATTTAATTCCACCTTGAAGCGAGCCAGTCGTTTTGCCTTGGCTTGCATTTCTCTGCAAAATACATAGGAAGGTTAGAAAATAACAGCTTCAAATTTACAATGAAACACAGCATAAATAAAACTGAAAATGAATAAATGTCCTCAATATGTTTACCGTTCGGTATCATCTTGAGAAGAATAAGAATTTCCCTGAAATACTTGATCTGACGAAAAAGGAGACCTCGTTCTTTTGGTAACTGGGGAACTCGTGGGCCTGATTGAAGTAGCTTTGGGAGTGCTGTTTGCAAATGGCAAAGACCTCTGGTCAATCTGAGAAACAAGAGAACTGCAAGGATCATTAATCCTAGATCCCCTTCTAGGAGGAGAGGTAGAAGGCCTGGCAATAAATTACGATTATGTGTGACCATTTAGGGTACCCTTCAAAGTAGATAATTGTCACCAACGAGAAAATGCAGACATCAAATCGGAGCATTAGGATGGTTTAATGAATTTACTCGTAGTAATGCATACCTTTTGGAGTTATTCTGAGCTGATTTGTAATCTTGACGAGGATTGTCATTGGAAGAGGGCAATGGAGGGGACCTTGTTCTTTTGGAGGGTTGGACATTACCAATTTCCCTCGGAAAACTTCTTCCAGAATCATAATAACCTGAAAAGGATTGATCCTGAGGAGTCTTCAAATTGTCGTATCCAGAAAAGTTTGGCCGATTTTCCGATGTAGGGGCAGAAAAAACAGATTCAACTTGTTTTTTTAGGACAGCTTGGCCAGAATTTCCCAATATTTCTTCATCTCTGTATATTAGAGGAGGTGACCTGGTTCTTTTTACCTGGAAACGGGCATCCTCATATGTAATGCTTTCAGAATCTGGTGACAAACCAACTGATTTGATCGCAGAAAGGCTTTTATCAGTCTGTGGATTAAGATTTCCCACGAATAATCCTCGCTCTTCACCACCCAGCCTAGAAGGGGCAAGAGGCCTGCAAGAAAATTGGACCCACCAATATGATTTGCTCTGATTAACAGATTAAGGACATTTACCTTACTCCATATACCGGCTGGAATTTATAGTGGCAAGAATATTGCTACAGAAATACCATTGATAAATATACTTAAGCAGTAGAGAAATAAGAAATAATAAACGCACAAACTTTTTCAATTATTTTTACCTATTGAATCCAGCAGATGGATTATAGAAACTGGGAGGAGGTCCAGTGCTTTGAAAATCCAAAGGAGATGATTGAAACTTCCCGAAAACTTCTGGTCCACTATGATCAGAAAGTGAATACATATGTCATCCAAAAGCATATATGACAATATGAAAATGTTCTCTAAGACGCTAAATTCGGAAATCTTAATACAAATTAGCACTCCCAATAAAATTGCAAACAAGGCATCCTCCAAGCAAGAACTTATCGATGAAAAAAAAAATGCACCCTTTATTCAACATCTATAGATGGATGCTGTACTTCAAAAATAGCAAGGAAAGCATTTTCTCCCCCTTTAATTGAAGAAGATGAATCAAAATCTGAAATCTTTACGATCCTAGAAACTAACTAAAGTTAAACCAAAAGAAGATGGATCAATCAAAGAAGAAGCCAGAGCAGAAGATGGAGAATAAACCTGAGAGTTCGTATAGGAGGAGCATCGGAAAAAAGTGAAGGAGGAGGCGGACTTGGAAAATTTCCAAAAGAAGGTTGCTCTTTCGGAGGTCGAGCAGGCCCAGAAGCCTTCCCAAATCCTTGATACGACATTCTTCTTCTCCTTCTTCTTCTTCTTCTTCTAGCGCATCTTTATACACAAAATCTTGATTCTTTCTCTCTCTCTTCAAGCTCTAGCTTTGAAATTGAGTACAGAGACAGAGTTCAGTGTCTCTGCCTCCCAGCTGCAGTCGTTTTGAATTGGAAGGGGTTCCGATCTCGATCAGAGAGACCGGACCCGTTCAAACGACATTGCACTTATCCAGTGTTACTTTCCGCTGATGACGATCGACATGTAGCTTTATACTATTTAAATGGCATGCAGTCCTTTCCCATTTTAGAGTCTTAAGACTATATGTCGTCCTCATCGAACTCAGCCCAAGTGTTCTCTAGGCCCAGAAAAAGCCGCTCACATTTTGGGCCGAGTTGAAAGGAGTACGTTTTCTTTTTTCCTTTTACCCTGGGCCGAAAGGAGTTTCACGTTACATACATACCCAAGTTTAGACACAAGTGACTTCATTACATTGTCGTCGTCATTGTTTGCGTCACAAAATCTTTCTAGAGATGTCGCTGTCCTAACCTCCTATTTGACTCTCTTGCTGAGCTGCTGATAGAAGTGACAAAATATGCTGGAGCCTGCGAGGCATGACTCGTTGCGGGTCTATGGGCACGGCACGACTCAAGTTTGTCCAAGCTTGCAATGCTAGAGTTTCCTTCTTTATTTCCTTTTTTAATTTGAATTTTTTTAAAATTTTAAAATTTTTATTTTTTTATAAATATCTAATCTTTCTTTCATAATTTTCATATTTTAATCTATACTCTCTTTTTTTAATTCTTTATATTTTTTACACTTCAATTTATAATCTCTCTCTCTCTAATCTTTATCAATTTCTTAAATTTTATCTCTCTCTAAATTTATGAATTTATTCTCCCTCAAATTATATATACTTTCAAATTCTCAATTAAATATTCTCATTCTCTGCCGTAAATTTTTTTATCAAATTATATATTTATGTTTATTTTTACATTTTATTTTATATTTACTAATTTATATTAATAAATTATAATATTTACTTTTATTTTGATATAAAAAATAGATCATCATGAAAATATTTATGATTTTAATTACTCTGATAATAATATAATTGTTGAAAATTATATGAATTTAACCGAAAATGATGATGTAGATAAGACATATGATGATTTACTCGGATAATTGCATAATTGTTAAAAACTATATACAAGATATGTAAGAAAGTATTAACTACAAAATCGATGGGTAGTAATGGTCACTTAAAATACATATCTGCATCTGGTCTAAGTATGTCTTAATCGCTAATTTCTTTTCAATCTAATGGTATAATGTCTTATTGGTCCTATGATAATGCAAAGACTAAAGAAGATTTGGCTAAATTTATTATTATTTTTTATTTACCTATAAATTTTAGTGAAAATAAATATTTTGAAAATTTTATTAAAACATGTTTTAATCTGTATTATAGTAAAAAACTAGAATATAGTTAAAAATATTTTAGAATCATATTTTTTAAAACGACGTGATACTTTGAAATTAGAATTAGTGGCACATCAAATTAGCATTGTATTAAAATCATATATTTGGGGTGTTCGGTTTAAATAATATTATTTGAATGTAGTCAAATATTATTTAAAATTTAAATGAATACTAAATAAAAGAATTATCGATTTTAGAGTAATTGAGTATGAACATATAGTGAAAATACTTATGAAATAATTTTATAAGTATTAAGTGAGTTTGATATAAAAAAAACATATAATATCAATTATCATATATTTTTTACGAACACAAGAGCTATATATTTTTTACGATCCAAATTAGATGGTTATAATGGTTAAATATTTTTACATTAACGTTATACTTGTCATGTTATCAACCTCATAGTTAAAGAAGATTTGAAATTGGTAAGTCAAGAAATTGAAAAAATTAGAGAAACATTAGCTCGCCTAGGTAATTCAAGTTTATATATTTATACATTTAAAACTTTTGGTACTTCTTTAAATAAGAAATCTATAAAATTATCTCTTGATATGGATGTTAGATGGAATTATACTCATTTTATGTTAAAGTATATTATTATTTATAGTTATGAGATTAATTTATTTTATCAAAAAAAAAATGTAGCACTATATTGTATGATAATAACTGGGATACCGCTAGAAAATTCACTAAATTTTTAGAAGTTTTTTTTATAATAATTATACCGTACTTCTTTCTAACGTTTATTATCATACTTCGTTATTGGTTCTTCCAGAACTTCTTAAAATGATTTTGATTTTTAGCAAATATGATAATAATATTTTTTTCGGATATATTGTAAATAAAATAAAGGAATTTTTTTTTGAAATATTGGTATGAAATTATGCTATTGTATTTTTTAAAGTCATTTTAGATTATAATATTAAGTATGACGGTCATAAAATTATTCTTATTTTTATTGATGATAACTTAAAATTTGATTATACCATTCAAATTGCTAACGCTTCTCACAAATTATATCAAATTTTTAATATTTATGAAAATAAGTATAGCGAATTATGGTTTCAACGATGGAAGCAAAAACAAATAGAATATACATTGTCGTGGGAAGTACTCTTAAAGTCGACGGGTTTCTCAAGTTCAAGTTTTAGATAATGTGATCCAATTTTGGGATTGGCAATACTATCAACCATGACCTGTAGGTTTGGTAGTATGTAATACGACGAGCTTTTAAAATATTTTAGAACTGATTATGACAAAGAATATGACTTTAATATTTTAGAATGGTGAAAAAAAAACTCATTCAGATTTACAATATGAGCTCTAACAACATACGACATCTTAATTATTTTAATTTCAACAATTTTTTCAAAAATAACTTCTAACTGAAATAACTTAATTATTACCGATCGAATTGATGGTGGAAGAATTGGATGCTTCTTGCATGTCAATTTTAAGACACGTATGCTAGCTTTTACTCATATTTGTAACTGATTTCACATGACCCCTTTTGTTCCGAACAAAACTTATTAATGTTTTAGGAAGAACACATGAATATATATATATCTTAACCATCAATGTATAAGGCGAATGATGGTATCTCACGTTTTACTTTTGGAGAAGGAAAAGCACCTACAAGTCAATGCCCACCAAAGATCAATGTTTGAATGGCCAAAAGAAAAGTATTTGAGAAGGCAAATATTCTGATTCCGAAGTTGGTATCGTTCTGATTTTAAATATCAACTAAGATATAATATCCATATCTACGACTATTTATTACAAGCATTTATAAAAGCTTCAATAATCTAGAAATCAAACAACTATCTTTACATATTTGCACTTTTTTTTTTTTTAGTAAAGAGAAATAAAATATTTATTAAATAAATAAATAAATAAGATATACATGACTAGGATAGTAGGCGTTATGTTCTTAATCACGGTTAGTTTTTGGAAGGTATATTTCAGCAAACCCTGGTTTTACTTGGGTCCCAATTCAATACACAGAGAAAAAAAAAAAAAATAAAAAATTATAATAAATGTGAAAAAATAAAAAAAACGCAAGCGAAACAAACAAGTTTTATAGTGTTGTGTGTGAAAGAAAGGAAAGAGTTTCTACTTTCTAAGGTAGCAAAGAAAATATTAAAAAAAAAAACCAAAAGCAAAAACAAAAACAAAAACAAAAACAAAGAAGGAAAAAAAAAAAAGAAAAAGAAAAGAAAAGCCTTTGATATTCTTTCTTTCTGATTCTTCGATGTTGTGAGATTGGTCTGAGTTTTGATTGCGCGAGTAATAGCTTCAATCCGGTGCGTCTCGATCGTCTCTATTCTTTTCCATATTCGAATTCATCTGCTTCGATTGGGGATCTTCTGTGTTCTAACACTGTCTGATATTAACAATTTCTTGAAAATTTGTTCCCCTCTTGGTTTTGATCTATGACCAATGGATTTTATCAATCATCGAACTCCTTTCGAAAATCGGATTTATGCTTATAGTTTCAGTTTATGTTAAAATGGGGAATTTTCATACACGCAGGTGGTGTTATATTCTATTTTTTATGCTTCTTGCCAGTATTTTCTGTGATTGATTGTTGTTTTCCTTTTCGATTGTTGTAGATTATCTCGATCGTCAAAAAATTGCACGCTCAGATTGAAGGTACTTTCTGTAATCCTTTTTACTAATATGCATAATTATCTGGTTTTTGTTAGTTGATTTGAATGCATTTCAGCTGAAAAATTCACAGCTGGGTTACTGATTCTTTTCGTACCAATGCTAGTTTTTTAATTTGATCATTTAAGTGGTTTTTGATAGCATGGATAATCCCGATTTTAGTACTGCATTTAGGTTTGATAAGATGTATTAAATTAGTGTAATCGTCTACCGAAAAAAAAGAAGAAGAAGAAAAGCCGAAATGTAACAAGAATTCTTGATGACTGTACTAAAAGATTATTCTTTTCTGTAGCTGAAAATGGTGTCAATGGTTGCGAAGTCCAGCTGTAGTAGCAGTGGCAGTCATGTATCCTCTTCGGTGACTGTCCAGGAAAAAGGGAGTAGGAACAAGAGGAAATTCCGAGCTGATCCACCTTTATCTGACCCAAATAAGAGTATCTATTCATCGCAAAATGAGTGCACTGGTTATGAGTTTTCAGCTGATAAATTCGATATAATCCCAAATCATGGGAAAACTGCAGCATGTGATCTTTGTAGCATTAAACAAGACCACTCTTCCGATGGATTTAAACTTGATCTTGAATTTTCAACTGGTGATGTGCTGTCTGAGGTTGGGCTGAGCCGGAATAAGGAGGAAGTAGAGGGAGATGAATTCCAAGATGCTGACTGGAGTGATATGACAGAAGCTCAACTTGAAGAGCTTGTTTTGAGCAATTTGGATACCATTTTCAAGAGTGCGATTAAGAAAATTGTAGCTTGTGGTTACACTGAAAAAGTCGCCACAAAAGCTGTCTTGAGGTTCGGCATTTGTTATGGTTGTAAAGACACAGTGTCAAATATAGTGGATAATACCTTAGCATTTCTTAAAAGTGATCAAGATATTGATCATTCAAGGGAGCACTATTTTGAGGATCTACAGCAGTTGGAAAAGTATATATTGGCGGAATTGGTCTGTGTTCTTCGAGAGGTAAGACCTTTCTTCAGCACAGGAGATGCAATGTGGTGCTTGTTGATTTGTGATATGAATGTCTCTCATGCTTGTGCTATGGATGGTGACCCATTAAGTGGTATTACTAGTGATAGCACTTCAAATGGGAGTTCATCTATTTCCACCCTTCAAACAAAGGTAGAGTCTAAGAGCTCTGAGGCGAATCTTCCAACCTATAGTAAGCAAATTCCTCCTGTCACTTGTTCTCATAGTTCTCAGTCCGTGGCACAAACCGTGGCAGGAGCTCCTAGTGTTAATAAATCTAAGAGTTTATCTGTTCCAAATGGATTAGTAACGGAGAAAGAAGGGACAAATTCTACATCTAATGGTGGGGATAATAAGTCTTTCAGTTCGAGTGGGACATCTCAATCTTCTTCAGGGGCTGAAGAAAAGATTGGGGGCACTAGAAAGGTTCACTCTACTATTATGAAGAGAGAGTACATGCTTCGACAAAAGTCACTTCATCTGGAAAAGAACTATAGGACATATGGATCTAAGGGGTCTTCGAGAGCAGCAAAGCTTGGTGGTTTGGGGGGCTTGCTCTTGGATAAAAAACTAAAGTCCGTGTCAGGTTCTACTGCAGCAAATGTAAAGAATGCTTCCTTAAATGTAAGCAAGCCTGCGGGAAGTGATCTGTCTCATGAGAATGGAAGCCATAATCATGCCAGTTATGCAGAACCCTCATCGACTCGAGCTTTCAACTTAGACACTTCTAATACCATTTCTGTTTTTCCTGATACCGATATAAAACCCACACTACCTGTTCTTAATTCTGGCCCTACTTTACCTGCAGTTAATATTCCACCTCCATTTTCTGCTGCTGATACAGAACTTTTTCTTTCTCTGCCTACAAATAGCAATACTCCCTCACTGCCCCTTGGCAGCCATAAGACTGAAGCTTCTAATAGTAGTTGTGCTGGAAAACCATATGAGAAGTCTATAGGACAGTGGGTCCCTCGGGACAAGAAGGATGAGATAATTCTGAAGCTGTTTCCAAGGGTCCAAGATCTTCAAAATCAGCTTCAAGAGTGGACAGAGTGGGCTAATCAAAAGGTTATGCAGGCTGCTCGGAGGCTAGGTAAGGACAAGGCTGAACTTAAAACGTTAAGGCAAGAGAAAGAAGAGGTTGAACGGCTGAAAAAGGAGAAGCAAACTCTGGAAGAAAATACCATGAAGAAGCTATCTGAGATGGAAAATGCATTGTGCAAGGCTAGTGGGCAGGTTGAACGTGCTAATTCTTCTGTGAGGAGGCTTGAGGTGGAGAATTCTGTTCTGAGGCAGGAGATGGAGGCTGCAAAATTACGAGCTGCTGAATCAGATGCAAGCTGTCAAGAGGTATCGAAGAGGGAAAAGAAGACATTGATGAAGTTTCAATCTTGGGAGAAGCAGAAGACCTTGTTCCAGGAAGAACTCACAGCCGAAAAACGTAGATTGACACAGGTATTGCAGGAAGTAGGGCAAGCTAGGGATCTCCAAGAGCAACTGGAGGTATGTTTAAACAATTTTTAATTCTGATATTCTTTTCTCTCGCTGGGATGAATTTTTTTTTTTTTCCTGAAAGGATATCCATATCACATCTTTTCTATTGAGTATGTGATGACTTGATTATTAGTCTGCTCGTCTATAATTGTAGAACATTATTTCTGTCATAAATCATAGGCTTCTCTCCCGTTAGGTATCGACCTCTCTAGCAATGCCTTATGCAAAGAGGTTATCAACAAACAGCATTTACCTGGATTAAATATTCAGAGACAAGTCTGTTGAAAGATATGCATTTTGCTCCGAGCTAAAGTTACTACACTTTTTCCGTCATATTTATCCTTATGAAAAATTGCCTATTGCTGGTGTGCTGAAAATTTGGAAGCTATCTTTAGTTTGATAGTGTGTAGGCACTTCTTTTATTTCCTAAAGATTCTTGTTTGCGTATTTCCCAAACTTTGCATGAACGAAGTTTCACATCACAATCCGTCCGACTTACCATTGCACCTATTAATAATTTTGTAAAAATTGGGGAAAATAAAAATACAGGCTAGATATAAACTGGAGGAGACAGCAAAAGAGGGACTACTTATGCAGGCAGCTTCAATAAGAACCGAAAGAGATCAACTTGAGGCATCAACAAAAGCCAAGGAAGATACAATTAAACTGAAAGCAGAAAACAATCTACAAAAGTACAAAGAAGATATCCAGAGGCTCGAAAAAGAAATCTCTGAATTGAGACAGAAGACGGATTCTTCTAGAATCGCTGCTCTCCGAAGAGGGATCGATGGAAGCTATGCCAGCAGATTTACAGAAAAAAATACCCAACATACCCCGAAATACTCCGAGTTAATGAAAGACCTCCAGGGCCATTCCGGGACAGGGAATGTTAAGCGGGAAAGAGAATGTGTAATGTGCCTCTCAGAGGAGATGTCTGTGGTTTTCATACCCTGTGCTCATCAAGTGGTTTGCACAAACTGCAACGAGCTGCATGAGAAACAGGGGATGAAGGATTGTCCTTCTTGTAGGAGCCCTATACAGCGACGTATTTCGGTACGGTATGCACACACTTAGTCGATTTTCTTTTCCGGTTTTTACTGTAATTGAGCAGCTGAGCGTGTTCTGAATGAATAATGTTGTTTTCTAACTCCTCTGAAATGAAATAATGATACCATTATGGATTATTATAAACCCCCCCCCCCCCCTCTCTCTCTTTTCTTGAAAGTTATAAGGTTGCCTTATTTTGAAGTTTTCCAGTTTCTATTTCTTCGAATTTTGTAGTTTATTGCACACAAGATTGAGAACAATTTTTTTTTTTTTTTTTTAATGATCTTTTATCTCCGAAAAAATTTAAAATAAAAAAGGGAGGATTTTGCACATTCAGTTGTTTTGCTTAGGGGAGATAAAGAGAAGAGGAGGATTGCACATTCCTCATGTGTCCAGCACCGTGCCACGTGGCATGATGACTTAAATCAAAGGCCCCACCAAAACAATTTTTAGTTCTATTCAACTACTCAAGGACCAAATTGCCCTTATAACCAACGCAAGATAAGAACTGGTTATTGTTCTGTGTGACACTATTCTGCTGACGGGCTAATCATATTCTGACACGTGATATAAACGCGGTTACGTGTTCTCTTGTGATTCGCTGCTACCTTTCCCATTATTTTCCACAAGTCTGGTCGGAAGGGTAGTTTGGGTAATCCAGAGCGTGGTGATCACGTGGATTATACAGAAATCAAAATTTTAGTTACATTAACGAACTGACTTAGCGCCGGAAACAGTAATCCCATCCACTCATATCACTATTTGACTGATCGAAACTAATTTTAAGCCAAAAACGAAAAGGCATCTCAACCGCCATTTTTCTGCTTCTGTTTTCTGGAAAACTCATACTGATCTCTCTCACCGAGATCTTCTGCAATTCCAGGTACGCCATACTTTTCTTCTCTTGCGGATTCCATCTCTGCATACGAGTTCGATCTTCTGTGATCGTTTCAATTTGATCTTCTTCGAGTTCTATAAATTCAGTTACTCATGGAGTAGATTCGCAAAAACAGAGAGCTTGAGCAATTGAGCCCATGATATATATATGTTTGGATTCTGTGAGAATTTGAACTGATAAAGTATAAAAGTTAACTGTATCGAGACGATTCATCGTGTATCTTCATGAAACTATGCATCGACTGCATGTTTTTATTTTTATTTTTATGAGTAAAGGCTCTGAGATTTATGAATATTCTCTTTTCTTGATGTAATAGGGATTGTTAAAGAGGAAGGAATGTCTTCTACAGTACAAGGAATACTCAATCAAGGGATATTGTTGAGGGGGAAGTATGTAGAAGACGCTGTACTTCTCAAAGCTAAGAGTTCATCCCTAAGCGAGAAACGGTGTAGCCGAGTCGGAGGCAAAGATTTTTATATCAATTTCAATGGATTCACTAACCAGAAGACGAAGAGGAGATCATATCAAGCTCCATTTTGTGAACATACGCAACCTCGAGTCAATCTCACTCCTTCCTCTCCTACTACCAAAAAGGTTCACATCTTCTTCCCCATTTTTACTTCTTACTTTTCCAAGTTAGTACAACCATGTACCGTTGATTGATTTTCTTCTGTTTACATAGTGAGTGTACACTTTTGGAAAAGGGAGGAGTGATGGCAACAAGGACATGAAGTCCTTGGTAAGCTCTCTTTCCACTCTGCAATATATGTATTTTGATTATATGGTCATAGAACTGATAGACGTGTAGATTTAAAACAACGTAGTTGGGGGGGGAAAGGACCAAATCTTGCAGAGATGGCAAGCGTAGGATTATCTATGCCACCTGGACTGACCATCTCAACTGAAGCGTGCCAAGAGTACCAGGAAAACGGAAAAAGTTACCAGATAGTTTGTGGAAAGAAATACTGGAAGGATTAGAGAGCGTAGAGAAGGAAATGGGAGCCTTTCTTGGTGACCCATCCAAGCCCCTTCTCTCTGTTCGATCCCTGTAAGTGCTTTCGTTTTCCCCAATTTGTATCGCCAAATGAGTTTGGTGTTGTCAAGTATTTTTCGCTAAAACAATCTATGTGAAAAGACTGATCTTCTATGCTTTTATATATCTCGATGCCTGGTACAACGGACACTGTCCTTAACCTTGGATTGGATGATGAAGTGGTTGCTGGACTGGCAACAAAGAGTGGAGAACGCTTTGCTTTTGACTCATACAGACGTTTTCCTGATATGTTTGGGGACGTTGTAAGTGATTTCTGGATGTTTGTTTAGAAGTCTTACCCCAACTTGCAGGCATCTTCTTTGTCATTTAGTTTCATATGCATATAGGCAATTCAGTCAATTGCTTAAGTAACCAACTAAAATCACATGTCTCTTGTTCCACTATATTTGGCTTTTTTACCCTGATATGATGTGGTCCCGTCTAGTTGCTTATATTTTTGTTTTTACGTATATAAACATAAATTGAGACCTTTTGCTTCCCTTCGAAGGTACTAGGCATTTCACATTCGCTATTTGAAGAGAAGTTAGAAATTTTAAAGAATGCAAAGGGGGAGCTAAACTCGATACTGACCTAACAGTTTTTTATCTTAAAGAACTCGTGGAGCAGTACAAAGAGGTGTACCTTGAAGCTAAGGGCGAAAAGTTCCCTTCAGGAAATTAGTAGAGAACAGATTCGTTCATAGTTTTCTATTGGATTTTTCATTTATAGATTCAAATGATTTTGCTTATTTTGTAGGATGTATATATAATCAACGAAATAAATAATGGAGACAGAATATAATAAATAATAATACATAAAAATAGAATTAATGAACAGTAAATATATAAATAATAAATAGAGAGAAATTATAAAATAATAAATAGTAAATCATAAAATAAAATAGAATATATAAAATAGGAAAAATATACTGAAATAATAAAATAAAATATTAAACATATCACAAATAATATAAATAATTGAACAGAAGATTGAAAATAATGAGGAAAACTGATAATCAAAACGAGACATGCTATGCAACAATTTTTTTAAAATATATTCACCGATGTGAACGGCGTCTATCTTATAAAATATAACGGAGACGAACATAAATGGTGCACTATCAAAATTATTTCGATGAACTCAAACTTGATTCAAACTTTATCATACTGAAAATAAGGTACTCTAAGAGGGAAAAAAGAAAAATAAAGAAACTTTGTTTTCTTGGTGTATTTAAAAAAAAAGAAGAAAACTGTTAATTTATAAAATAGTAAGGGGATAAAAATTTAATTTAATTTAATATAAATTTAAATATGATGAAAATTTTCGATGCCAGGTGTTCACGGTCAATGAAAGGCATTGAATTCACGGTCAATCTGGTTTAATTTGCTAAGTGGTATGCTTAAAAACAGGACATTGAGTTCACGGTCCAGGAAAATAGATTGTGGATGTTGCAATGCCTGGCTGGAAAACGTACTGGAAAAGGTGCAGTAAAGATAGCTGTGGACATGGTCAATGAAGGGCTCGTCGATACTCTTACTGTAGTAAAGATGGTTGAGCCACAATATCTTGACCAACTTCTTCATCCACAGGTATTTATTCCATCCGGATATATAGCATGCCCATGTGTTCATCGCCAAATGTCAATTCGTACAATTTTTCTAAAATCAGAGTTCAGAAAGTGATGAACTGCTAACCAAAATTTAAATCTCAGTTATCATCGCATATGTACTCATTTAGAATTTCCTTTTATTTATTTCATTTTTTTTTCTCAGTTTGAAGATCCATCTGTTTACGCAGACAAAGTGATGCTGATGATGGTGCAGCAGCTCTTTGCCTGCATCTCAGTTATCCTCGCATGCTCTTTGCCTGCATCTCCAGGTGCAGCAGTAGGGCAGGTAGTCTTTAGCGCTGATGATGCTGAAGCTTGGCATGCACAGGGAAAGAGCGCGATCCTGGTACTCTCCTATTCGTCATACTAGCTCTATGCCTGAATGGTTTTCCCTGTATGAACAGAGATGCCTCCTTATATTTCACTCTTTATTTAGCCTCCATGAGAAACTAGTTGGTTTTTTATTCACTCATCTGCTGAAGCTTGGCATTCGGAGGCATTCCAATGTCTTATAATATTTTACTGCTAGAAAATGATTTTTTTTCTCTCCTATTCTGGTTGAAAAGGTAAGGACAGAGACCAGCCCAGAGGACGTGGGTGACATGCATACTGCTGCAGCTATTTTGACAGCAAGAGGTGGGATGACATCCCATGCAGCTGTCGTAGCTGGTGGATGGGGAAAGTGTTGTGTTTCTGGTTGCTCTGAAATCAGGGTTAATGACCACGAGAAGGTTTGGTCATGTTCCAGTTCCCATGAAAATGATAGATGTTAGAAACTTAGAAATATTAATTCAACGTCACTTTGTAAATGGATTGCTTGCAAAAATATGCAGTTTGTGGTGATAGGAGAAACGGTGGTTAATGAAGGGGAGTGGATCTCTCTCAATGGATCTACTGGTAAAGTGATATTGGGCAAACAGTCACTCTCTCCTCCAGCTTTAAGTGGGGATTTGGAGACATTTATGTCATGGGCCGATGAAATAAGACATCTTAAGGTTCGGCATATATTGTGAGTTGGATCATATGCATGGGTGTTTATGTTGACTGATTTTCAATATCATGCTGTGATAGGTAATGGCAAATGCAGACACACCTGAAGATGCACCGACGGCACGGAAGAATGGTGCTTAAGGGTTTGGACTTTGCAGGACAGAGCATATGGTAATTCTATCAACATATTGACATTTTTTTCTCATTATCACATATCAACATGGTGGTATATTTCCGAGTCGTCTTCATGTATGTGGACTGTTTAGTTCTTTGCATCAGACAAGAGACTGAAGGCTGTAAGAAAGACGCTCATGGCAATTACGCCTTAACAGAGAAAAGCAGCCCTTGACTTGTTACTACTGTATCAGAGATCCGACTTTGAAGGAATTTTCAGTTCAATGGATGGTAGTTTTTCCTTCACTGAACCCGGTTATTATAAGGTTAAGGATTTTTTTGATTTCAAGAATGTGTGATTGTGATGATCAATCGCTCAGTGTACAGCTTTTTGTTCTGGTGACTGGCGTAATTTCAGGTCTTCCAGTGACAATCAGACTCTTAGACCCTCCACTGCATGAATTCCTACCAGAAGGTGACCTGGAACAGATTGTTGGTGAGCTGACTTCAGAGACAGGAATGACTGAAGATGAAGTTTTCTCAAGAATTGAGAAGTTGTCGGAAGTTAATCCAATGCTAGGCTTCCGAGGATGCAGGTAGGAATGACATAGTAAAGGTAGAAATGTAGAAATGAAGAAATTAACCCAAGAGAAAAAATTTTGGGCGATACAACAGACTGAAAAAATATGTTTATATAAGATTTCTTGATTGTTTTCCTACAGGCTAGGATTATCGAACTCAGAGTTAACTGAAATGCAGGCACGTGCCGTCTTTTAGGCAGCTGTATCAGCAACCAACCAGGGCTTCACAGTTCTTCCAGAGATTATGGTTCCTCTTGTCGGAACCCCCTAGGCATGTTGTTTCTTCCCTTCTTTTTTCGTGATTTGTTCGCATATCTACTTTCAATGTCAGTAGTATATTACAGGAAATTTGTGGTAACAAAAAAGGTGTTCTACGGCTCTATTCTGTGGTAGCAAAAACAAAATTTGTGTATTACAGGAACCAGGACATCAAGCCAGTTTGATCCGCAGTGTAGCGAAGAAGGTGTTCTCAGAGATGGCTCCTCCTTAAGCTATAAAGTGGGAACCATGACTGAAATCCCTAGAGCTGCTCTGGTTGCAGATGAGGTATGCTTATGCTAGATAAAAAAACATTTACATCTCAAGAAAATAGTGATCGAAGTGGTTTAATTTTAATGGTTTTGAATACATAGATTGCCAAGGAAGCAGAGTTCTTCTCATTCTGGACCAATGATCTCACACAGATGACTTTCGGGTACAGTAGAGACAGCGTTGGCAAGTTTCTTCCCATATATCTATCCAGAGGCATTCTGCAAAACGATCCATTGAAGGTTAATATCTGTTGAAGATGAAAATTTGCCAAAGAACAAGAGAACTACTAATAATACCAGGTTCTTATCATACTAACATTTGAAGTGGCTCGGTAAAATACTTTGCAGGTACTTGATCAGAAGGGTGTGGGGCAGCTCATAAAGTTGGCCACAGAATGTGGCTGTGCAGCTCGGCCTAGCTTGAAGGCATGTAACTAACCACTTTCTACCAAAGAAAAATGTCGAAACCATGAGGCTTTTTATTGAATTAGTGAACTGTCATTACAACAATGTTGATGTTAACAGGTTGGAATCTGTGGAGAGCATGGTGGGGAGCCTTCTTCAGTTGCATTCTTTGCAGAGGCCGGACTAGACTATGTTTCTTGTTCTCCATTCAGGTTTGGGATGTTTGTTTTCTCGCATCTTAAACATACTTGAATTTTCATCCTTGATTCACATAAAAGGAAAAATCTGTCAACTTTCTCACCTCAATCTCTTACAAATTTTCAACAGGGTTCCCATTGCAAGGCTGAAGGCTAGCTGCTGCAGCTCAAGTCGCCGTCTGATATGAACTCATAAAGAGTTCGACTTCTACATGTAATAATTATTCCTCGTCCTCGTGCAAGTTGTACGTAAAATAACCAGGATGCAAGCAAACGATTCAAAAATCAAATCTTCTGTGTTATATGTTTATACATATAAGTGGCCACAGATTAAAAGGAAGGCCATATGAAATACATAAAAGAATTTTTCCCTCATTTATTCGAAATCCAAATACGAAATAGAGAGAGGAGGAATTCTGTACAATTGAACTGTTTGGGTTGGTACGTAAATTGTATAAATAATGAAAGGGTTAACTTTTAGGTCGTAATGGAGTCTAGCTTATACTTTAGTATCAGGCCGCCGCAGTGGAGCTCTGTTTTTGGCGTAAAATCTTGAGCTCTTGGTTCTTTTTCCTTAGTGTAAAAAGAAGAATGGAAAGAAGGGGGATAGAGAGTTACGTGGTGGTGCATAACATTGCAAAAAGGCACAACGTGGGCACGCTCGCCAGGAGCGCCACCGCCTTTGGCGTATCGGAGCTGATACTCGTAGGTCGTCGGGACTTCAATGCTTTTGGAAGCCATGGCTCCACTTCCCACATTCGATTTCGCCACTTTCACTCTCTCCTCGACGCCCGCCTGTACCTTAAGGTCTCTCTCTCTCTCTCTCACTGTAGCTCATTCTCATAAAAGTACCGTGGTATTCTGTGATTGAGTTCGTTTGATGTGCATACTTTTTTTTTTTGTTTTTGGCGTAGGAGAAAGATTGCGATATTTGTGGAGTGGAGATTACAGATGATGCCGTGGCTGTGAATCAGCACCCTTTTACGAAGAGCACTGCTTTTCTGCTTGGAAACGAGGTGCGAAATCGCTCTTTCTGCCTCTTTTTCTAATTCTGTGAAATTGGGTTTTTGCTGGTTCCATTTGTTACTAAGTGAAAGATTGCAAGTTTTGTAGTGTTCAATACTGACAATCAAAATTCTTGTGAATCATGATGAAACAATTTCCATGATCGGTATAATCAAAATAGCATAACCATCTTGTTATTGAGTGCTCAAATTAAAAATTGGATTTTTTTTGGTCTGCGTTCATCTACGGGATACATATTTAAGCTACAAGGCTTGATGAATCTATGCTTCTTCATTTTAGGGAACAGGTCTTTCTGCTAAAGAGTGTGAGATATGCGACTTTTTTGTTTACATACCACATTATGGGGGTGGCACTGCTTCTCTTAATGTTACTGTAGCAGCCTCTATTGTTCTGCACCATTTTGGAGGTAGTTTGACAGCCTTTTACCTTATCTTCTCCTTAATTTTGACATCGTTCCTTATTAGTTTCTTTATGGTGAATTTATTCAGTTTGGGCAGGCTTCTCAGAGAGATCCCGTGAAGGTAACAAGTTTGTTGTGGCTGAAAGACGAGAAAAACAAGGTAGACGTAGTTACTGTGCTGAATCAGCTGACTCTATCATTGAAGAGAGAAAAATCAAAAGAGAGAATGCTGCTAATGGATTCTTCTATGAGAGCGTAGACAATGACTCGTCTGCTAATCTTCTCGAGACATTGTTTGTTGATGAATGATTAGTGGGAATTGCTGATCCGATTTTCCTTTCCAACAATTGGAGATTTTTTTAATGCTTGGATTTAGCAACCAAAGAGCAGCTTATGCAGAAAGCAATGATCAGAGAAAAAAGCTCATTATAAGAGTAGAGTTTACCAAGCAGAGAGCTTTACAGGCTTTTGAGAATGTTAATACCAATTTCTGACTTGAGAAGAAGAAAAGAAAAGGAAAAAAAAAAATCTTGTAGCCTTGTAGGGATCCCTATCTATCTTATTGTCAAACTTCTTTTCAATAATGGTATATGAATGATTGACTTCTTTTTACAGTAAGATCCAAACCCGTGAGCTTGTCATTATTACGCATGAATGTCTTTTAATTGAATTCCATGGAACAGTAATCAAGTATGTGGAACAGGAGGCTCATATAGTCAAGAGAAGGATTGATGGTGAGAGCATTCTTGGGGGGGGACTTCTCAGTATACCTACTAGAGAAAAGTTCAAAGTTCACCACAGCTGTACTTGAATGCAAAGGAACTTCTTTAAAGTCACTTGAATAATCATTGTACAAGCATTGAAGCGTTGAGATTCTTGTTCTTGTTATTTGAGATTCTATAATTTCGACTTCTGGTTCGAATGTGATTATCTACTTGTACCGAACTAAAAGAATTACGGATATTGTCATGTTAAGGATTTTCAGAAGCAGGTTAAAGCGGCTTTGCTCGAGGATCTGGCGGTTGTTTTGGAAGCATGAGAGACCCAAAATCATCATAAAAGGGTTCTGAAAATTGAGAAGTAAAGCTCGGCGTAAAGGAGAATTACCCGATAAATCAAAAGGTGAGTTGAGTAGTGATTCTCCATCTGAAAGGCCAATTAAAATTGCCACATTCAATGTTGCAATGTTTTCACTTGCTCCTGCATTTCCAAAAGCTGAGAAACCAGTTGTCTTTAGCCACGGAGAGGAAGATTGTTATTACAACACTTCCAGAAGCCCTGTAGGTGAATTTTGTCCCAAGAGTATACTCAAGCAGTCTCCATTGCATTCAATTCTAAACCAAAACAAGCTCCCTAGATCAAAGATGAAGGTCTCCATAAACCTTCCTGAAAATGAGGTTTCCTTGGCGAATAATAAAACGGGTTCATCAAATGTGTGTGATAAGAAGTTTTTCAAAAGCCAAGTTCTCGTCAGGTCCCCTATTGTATTTCCTTACTCTCTGGCTAATTGGCAATATGATGACTACTTGTCGAGTAGTAGAACTATTCTTAAAGTTCTTAGAGAAGCCAATGCGGATGTTCTAGCTCTACAAGATGTAAAGGCTGAGGAAGAAAAACGTATGAAGCCTCTTTCTGATTTGGCAGCTGCTCTTGGTATGCAATAAGTTTTTGCAGAGAGCTGGGCCCTGGAATATGGAAATGCCGTCTTATCAAAATGGCCTATCAAGAGATGGAAGGTTCAAAAGATTGCTAATGATGATGATTTCAGGTCCTCCTTTTTTTCTTTTTTCTTTTTTTCTTGTTAACTTCTTTCCATCATTACATGTAAATTTAGTTTATGGAATCAATATTGAATGTGCAGGAACTTGCTAAAGGTGACAATTGATGTGCCGAGGGTCGGAGAAGTGAATATCTGTTGCACCCAATTAGACCATCTTGATGAGAATTGGAGAATGAAACAGATTAATGCAATAACTCAATTTGTTGATGGTCCATATACTCTGGCAGGGGGTCTTAATTCTCTGGATAGATCAGATTACACATCTGAAAGATGAATGGACATTGTGAAGGAACTTTGATCACATTTTCCCCATAAAAATTTATTGCCTACCCATCTAATTCTAATCCATTTTTTATTAATTCAGTATTATGAGCAGATAGGAAAGCCTAGTCCAAAAGTGGAAGTGATGAAGTTTTTGAAAGGAAAAGGCTACGCAGATTCCAAAGACTTTGCCGGAGAATGTGCTCCGGTAGTCATTATGGCCAAAGGCCAAAGTAAGAGTCCCTTTTCCCTCTACTCAGTCCAAGGTCTTATTGGGTAATTTACTATTATGAACTCGAACTGGAGCCCATTTGTTGGCCCCTTATAAAATGATTTTGGCTCCGCCCTTGACTGTTCGGGTGGTTAGAGAAGTCTTATTTTTGTGTGTGTATGTGCATATCCCTTTAAATCTTCTAGTAATTGTGAAGTTTGTTGAACAATCTTTAAATGATTGTGAAGTCTTAAGTGTGTGTATGTGCAGGGGACGTGCAAATATGGAACAAACTTCTTGTGATATCACCAGATATCATGTTATAAATTTGTTCCGGGTTCGTATACTGTGATATCATCTAAAGGTACTTCTGATCATCATTTAGTTAAGGCAGGGATTGTGATTGGATCGAAAAGAGCTCATCAGGGGATTCAGGTTACAAGACAACATGATTTGCATGAGAAGATTGTAAAGATGACACAAACTTCTTGTTAAACAGTACATGATGTAGAACATCAAAACTATTCTACAAATATGTATATGATGTCAATGTAATTGTACGTTTAGTACCTGTTACAAACTAGCTAGGGCTGCACCGACGGTAACATCTCCTTCGAGGTGGTCGCAGAAGAAGCTGAGGCAGCTGATGATATGTAGCCAATACCGTGGCAAGTGTTGGGGCCGGCAAACATAAACACAAGACCAGCAACCCAACCAACAAGCGCCGGTAAGACTTGGAGCAAAGGGTTCCGAGTCGATTCAAGCCTGGGATAGAAACAATTGGCTGTGTTCGAGTCCAAAAAAACCACTGTCCCAAACACAACCAAGGCCACTACTGCATACAAAACGTTCCTTGTATTGAACCTATGGACCGTCGTGATATCAGCAGAATCCTCAGACGGCCAAACACCATTCGGAGTTTGACGACATAATGGATATGTCTGTTAGTGTCAGAGAAACTGTTGGTGAATGAAGCAAAAGCAAGAAGGCACAGAGAGCGATGAGAATCCCGGAAAGGGATTTGTCGGTCGTCATGCAGTAGGCTCCAGTGTTGTTGGTTAAGACAGGGCTGAGGAACTGGTAGGAGGAGTTTGATGAGGTTTGCCAGACCTGAATATAGCGCAGTGTTAGTTGTTGCTTGGGACGTTGCCATTTGATTTGGGCAGAGAATATTCACTCCTAATTATCTGATAGCTATCTTGTTAATAGTACTTATGTATATGTACATATAAATTCTGTCTCTAATTTCCAATAAGAAAAGTATTTGGATTATAATTATTATGTCCTCAGAAGTTAACACACATAAAATAATAAACAAAATTTTTATATGTATATGATATATGAATATATAATATATTAAATTTCATTATAATTATAAACGTGTTTCTTATGATAGATAATATAATATATGAAAGTGATATTTATGATCGTTATAAAATTTTGTGTCTCACATAATCATACACTATATATATAAAAGAATATCTATACTCATATGACATATAAATACCTCTTATAAAAAGAACGAGATGGTATTATATATTCAGTAATCTTTTATATTATTAATTATTCAACATCTCATATTTTATATATATATATATACTTAATAAAATATAAATAATTATTATAAAAAATTAAATTTAATAATTATTAAATAATAATATAAAATAATTATCACCAAATTCTACTTTATTTTGAATTTTATTCTATTAGTCTCTAGATATCTTATTAATGCAATCATATGTCGTACTAATGTAGAGTGGACAAATAAACTGGTTACCATTAGTGAGTATGATTGGTCTAGAACGGCTGCTGAATGTAGACCATTTTGATTGGTCTCTAGATTCTTGTCCGAATTTGACAAATAACCAGTTGGCAAGTGGCATGGTTAGTTTAATAATTTGCTTGCAAGCTCACAATTGGTGATGGAAGATCATTTCTAAATGTACTTGGAGTCTCGCATTTGATTCCTGTTAGGAATGCTCTGATTTTGACTTTTTGTTCGACAGAAAATTGTTGAATTTTGTAAGTGGGCCGTTTGCAATCTTCCGGTGGCCCATAAATTATGGACAGCTAGCCCACCCTCCACTGATATCATGAAAAGGGGTCCACTTCCATAAATTATAGAAGTGATCGAGGGCTGTGCCATTTAAAAGTATTTTTATAATTCAATCCAAATAGGAATGGGTTGGAAAAATTCGAGAAGGCTCTTTCTCATTAAGTGAACCCGTACGAATTGAGAGGAGCTTGACCCGGAAAAATTCAACCCGTAGCTACTATCCTATACTCTAGGTACAAACCGCCCAATCTAATTCGTTAAAATTAACTGGCGGATTGAACGGTTTAGATGGAGTATGAGACGAGGAAAGAAATTCTACATCTTTAGAGCAAACAAAAGGCAAAAGCTTGAGGTAAGCAACTACATATGGGGCAATGGCATAAAGAACAACAGTTATATCAATCCCAACCGACTTCAATCTTGCTCAGAACGGTCAGATATTGTTGTGTGCAAGCTTTCTCTTTCGAATTAATCACTCAGAAGTACGTAGAACCACGTCACTTATAAACACTAATTTTAGAGTACTGCACAAGAATCCCTAACAAACAACAACATTGTAACATCAATCCCTTGAAACTTAAAAGATCACATGTATGTAACAATTAAGATGCCATAATGATCACTTGCATACAGATTACAGACTAATTAATCTGTCGTTGTTTGTGATGTACTTTTCGAAGAAGAGTCGGTACTTGTCTGGTCATAACCAATACCGTGGCGGGTATTCGGAAAGAGCAGAAACACGACACTAGAAATCCCGCCTACGGCCGCCGGCAAGACCTGCATCAAAATCTTCTCCGTGGATTCAAATGACTGGTAAAAACAATCCACCGTGTTCGTATCAAGCAAAACCACCACAGCAAAAACAAGCACAGCAAAAACCGCATGGACAAAGTCACCAAACCGAATCTTATAAGCCGTTAAGTCAACAGACTTAGATTCCGAAGCAGGCCATAGACTGGTCCGAGTTACGATCCCATAATGAGTCTTTCCGTCGCTCCCGGTATAACTATCGGTGAAGGACGAAAAGGCACAGGAGAATCCACAAAGACCTATAAGAATTCCAGAGAGGTATTTGTTAATGGTATGGCAGTTGCCGGAATTGGTGAAAACTGGGTTGAGGAATTGGAAGAGGAAGACGGTCCCGGTCGGGAGGAGACGGATTAGGTTGGCCACACCGGAGAGTACGGTTTTGTTAGTACTACCTGTAGTACTTGTCTTTTTGGTGCACCATGATAGAGCCATTCGGAAATGCTTTAACTATTGGAAAAATATTAGTGCTAGCAATTTGCTGTTTGCTTAATCGTATGAATCTAATTTCAAAGGAGAAAAACATGGTATTTATGGAAGAGAACAAGGAGACTAGAAGAGAGGGAGAGGGAGAGAGAGAGAGATGAGGGGTTGCTTTCACGTCAACGGGAAGGTGTGAATTGTTTCTTCATCTTTTGCTTTACCTTGGCGTGAGGGTCAGGTTCCAATATTTCATGTGGTCTAATCTTCAAGGATTGATCATCTGGGTATGGATATTGCGGGTAGAAAGAGCCATTAACGCAAAGAAATGACAATGAAAAGGGATTACAACGTTACTTTAGATGCACACTCTTAACATATATACATATTATAACAACTAACTAGGGATTGCCACGTTAACTTAATCTATTGATACTAACAATACGTAGATTAGTATAGAATTCCTAACAAGATAAGGAAACATGCCTAATATTTTTGTCTATAAATATTATTAGTAATGGCCGAAATTCACATGCTCACATAAGTTTTTTGGTCGAAAATCAAAGAAATAAAATAGTATGTTTTATTCTATCTCTTCAAGCTTATTATCTCATATGTTGAAATCTTAAATAAAAACTTAACCGTGCGAAACGAATCGTGTGAATAATGATTAGAGGACGAACATATGGACGCCTCCCCATCTTATTCAAGAAAAGTTTTATAAATCAAAAAAGGTATTCATTTTCCTTAAATATTGATTTAATATTGATGAGATTTATTGTGCTTTTTGTAAAATAGATTATATGTAATATAATTATTGTATGATCGATTTGGATAGAAACGCATGTTAGGATATGATTCGAATAAAATTTTAAATATTTACTCCGCTATATTTATTCTACTTTATGCAAGCCCATGTTTCCTAACAAAAATACCTCAACAAAATGGAGTAGCCGAAAAAAATGAAAAAACACTTTTGAAAAAAGTTAGATGCTTAATGTTCACTTCAAGTTTGGGTAAAACCATTTTGCAGGAGGTTGTAAAAACTGCTACATACCAAATAATCTCCTCCTTCCATTATTTTAGATTTTAAGTATCTGGAATAGAAATAGACATGTAGGAAACCTAGTCTAGGTCACTTAAAAATCGTTGGTTGTGCTGCCTATGCCATGAAACCGATGGAAAGTTAGATCATAGATCCCAAAAATACATATTCCTAGGATATGAGAAGGACACAAAGGGATATAAGTTATAGGATATGAGTTCTATAGGAATTAAGATTCTAATAAGTAGAGATGTAGTTTTTAATGAAAAAATATTTCCTTATAAGTAGTAAGTCAAACACTGAAAAAACAGATAATTCTAAAGTAACTTACATTGAGGTGGATCATGCAACCATTGCTGATTCAATTGAACAGTAAGAGGATGACAAACAATTTTGTGATCTTGAACCAAATGAAGAGGTGCAAGACACTATTGATGGTCAATATGAAGAACAAGATACAGTTAAGATCTTAGATAGGTCAAATTATGATGATCTAGCCTACTATCAATTGATCCGAGATATGGATAACCGAATGATAAAAAACCTAATCCAAAATATTCTTATGTTGATCTTATCTTCACAGCCTTGGTTGTAAGTGTGGAAGTTCAAAGAAATGAGCCAAATGATTATCATGAGGCAATCACTTTTTTGGACAGTAAGAAATGGAAATCTTCAATGGATGATGATGAGATTAATTCTCTCATGGTAAACAACATATGGACACTTACCCCAAAATCAGAGAAATAATGACTCATTGATTGTAAGTGCATCTTCTTGGTAAAAGAAGGCACTCTTTCTAATTCTCCTAGATTTTAAGTTAGTCTAGTTGCTAAGGGTACATTAAAAAACAAGATATTGATTTTAATGAAATATTCTCACTGATTGTTAAATTTAAAACCATTATAATCATGTTAGATACTGTTACTTATTATTATTTAGAATTGGAGCAAATGGATGACTGTGATTGGAATTGGTTTTACTAGAAGTTTATATGATTCATGTTTCTACTTTTCTTGTGAGAATTTTGGCTATTTATATTTACTTATATATGTTGATGATATGCTAATAATAAGTAAATCTAAATATAAGATAAAGAAAAAAAAATAAATCTTGAATTTGACATAAAGGATGTAGGTGAAGTAAGAAAAATACTTGGCATATAATTAATAAGAGATAGGAAGCGTCGTTCACTGAAATTGCATAAAAAATCTCATATAGAAAAAGTTGTTAAGAGATTTGAAGTTATTGGTTGTAACTGTGAAATTGCCCTTGGCTGCCCATTTTATATTACCTAAATCCCTATGTTTTAAATTTGATTATGATGTGCTTAAGATGAAAGACATTCCCTATTCAAATGTAATAAGGTCAGGTATGTATTTCATGGTTAATACTAGGCCATATTTGTCATGTCATATCATTGTTAAGTCGTTATAAGTCAAATCTTGATTTTAAACATTAGACTACTTTGAAATGATTGCTGAAATATGTGAACAATATTATTGACTTGGGATTATGCTTTAAGAAATGGACTAAAGAGCTTGATCTTGTAGGGTATGTAGATTTAGATTTTGTAGGTGATGGAGATTCGAGAACGTCTACAACAACATATCAGTTTATGCTCGGAGGCAATTGTATAAGTTTGAGATCACATTTACAACCCATTATTACACTATCCTCGACTGAAGCTGAGTACATGCTAGTCACAAATGTCTTCAAAAAAGCAATTTGATTAGTAAGTCTCCTGGAAGGTAGTTGTGTGGTGTATTCGAATAGCGAATCTGTTATTCACTTAAGCAAGAACTCAGTTTATCACAAAAGAACCAAACATATGGATGTTAAGTATTATTATATTTAAGATGAGATAGCAAATGGTATTGTAAAGATATCCAAGATTCTAACTAAGGAAAACCTCTCTGATATGGGAAACAAAATTTTGACAGTGAGTAAATTTTAGCATTGCTTGAATTTAATTCACAAACAAAACCTAGCGTAATAATACAATTTGAAACATTTAGCAATATGGTAGAACATGTCCAAGATGAGGTAGAGTTTGTTGTGGAAATAAGTTTGAGGCCTAAATCAGGCCTAAATCTTAGATGGCTCATGCCCAAGCTTATGACCCAACAACTTTACCGTGTTCAATAAACCGGTTCATGATATAAAGAATTTAAGGGTTATTGATCTAATTCTTTTAGCTGCTCTCTCTTTGCGTTGTGGGAAACCTTCTTTTCCTCTCCATTGCTCTTTCTTTTTGGATTTTTGCATTTGGGTTATTTGAACGCTCTGAATCTTTGATTATTAGTTTGATCTTCTTGCATATGTGTGGATCGTTTGATCTGACTTGAAGGTTGTGTTTTTTTTCTTGTTTTTGTAAATCAGTATGTATTTCTAAGTTCTTGATATGTGGTTGATGACCCGATCAGTGAGCATTCTATATTGTTGAGATCTGATCATAGTGCTAAAAAGCTCATCGATTGACTGAGCTTAAAGTAGATTAGCCGTTTTTGACGTGAACCAATATAAGTTATGGTATTAATGACCTTCTCCCTATTCTCTCTATTTTTCTCGTTTTGATCTGCACATCTAGAATTGAATTAGAAAACATCATTTTAGGGTTTCAAGATTTGAAAAACAATCTGTAAATGTGTATTAGACTTGGGCTAAATACACATCATATATGATACAGCACATATTCGTAGCAGCCCAGAGTGATAGATCATTCTTCATTCTATTTCCCAAATATTACATAGCAACCCCCCTATTTTTCTCATATTATTTAATTTTCATCATTTCCCAGCTTCGCTTACATTACAGAGGAATTTACAAATACAAAGGACTTTCTTCTCTTTTCTTTTTAAAGATTTTATTCCATTTTGGCCCCTTCTTTTTATCGATTTATCAGATCCAGCACCGTTCAAAAATTCACGGATTGTGAAGAACATGATAAAACCGAGAAGAGAAGGAACAGGAAATGGAAATATTCGCAAGTCAGGATTTAAGAAATCGGATCTTCAATCATTTGCATAATTTATGGATCTAATGCATCGATCCGAAGCAAACGCCTCAGATCTCTCGTCGCAGAATCATCAACGATCTTAGATCCAGACTTCATCTTAGAGAACGATGGTAGAGGAAGCGAGCTCGGAGCCGGAGACGTGGCGAACGCGGATCCGGCGTACACGGCCACCTTTCCGGCCATAAGAGATTTCAGGTCGCCTATCCGGATCTGATACGGTAGGATCTCCGGATCCGGACCTAATGTCCCAATCCCGCAGGCGACCAGATACTCGCCTTCCTTCCTCAACGCCTCGCTCTTGATCTTCGAATCCAGCGATTCGCCTCGCCTCAAAATGGTGACCTTCTCCATCACGCGATTGTTCACTATTTTCACATCGTCCGGGCTAGATCTCAACGGCTCCGATTGGCACCGTTTCCTCTGCTCCGATCGTTCTGACCGGGCCGCCGGTTTCCTGTTAGGTCTAGGATTAGAGTTAGCATAATTAGAGCTAAAGCTGGAGTTCCCATTTTGACCTCTCCGGCGGTAAAATGAATCCGAAGGAGCTCTGATCCGTTCAAACAAACAATCCTGAGGCCTCAAAACTTCGGTTCCCATGGATCTCAGAATTCAGATCTCTAACAAATTGAAAACTAAAATTAACAAAAGAGTACGGAAAACAGAAATGTAATCTAAAGGCGTACATATTTATCCATTAAAAAAGAAAAAAAACTTGAGCTCTTCACTTCACCACCCTCTTCTTCATTACAATGGAAGCACTGTAGGGAAGAACAGGTTGATTTGGTTATCTCAAGTTTTTTTTTTTTTTCCTTTTATTGTCCTCTGCTTTGCGAGAGTAATTTGAAGCTGTGGATATATAGGGACGAGGAGCGAGAAAATCGTGTGGAGAGAGAGCGCCCACCAGTTTTGAGTGGAAGCACAAGTTGCGTATTTCCATTTCCTATGGGCCCCTCTAGAGGTATTACGTGGGACCTACTCAGTTTGTTTTGACAGGAACCGTTAAAATTATCAGTTTGGTGGCTCTTGTTTTTAAGCTGTTATTACATGTAACTTACCTGACGCTAGTTATGGCAGACGGCGTTTGAATGGCCGGTGTTACTTCCTCCTTCTTTCCTCTCTCTTGAATATAAAAGCCTCGTCATTTTGATCAGGCAAAGTTGCCACTTGCTCCCCCCTCCAGCTGTTTCCGTACCTAATTTCTTTATATTTCAACTCCACTAATGCAGTTTTTTTTTTTTATATAATTTAAAGATGGGACGTTACTATGAAATTTAAGAAAAAAGTTAAAGGAAAAAGAGAGGAAAGAAGCGAATATATTAAAAAGAGTACAAAGCAATAATCAATGGTCCCTTACCCTTCGAAACAGGTCCCTACTAATTGGAAAACAGGACCCTACATGAGTTGATGACCATGGTTGGTTGGTTGAACGGGAATGAGAGTAAGAGCATGAATTTGCTTCTTCCAAAATTAGAGCATGACCTAAGCAAGTTGATGGTGCTACTTGTCGCCCCATCTTTCTTCGGTGAACGACATTCATTCACACAACCGACACTAGGATAAGAGGTCAATCATGAAATAACGACACTAGACTATGATTATCGAGAGTAGACCCTAGACTAGTTGTAGTCGAATCCTAGTTTTAGAAAGAAATCAAGAGGGTAATTTATCGAGAATTGAGATTATTGCCAACAAAAACAAAGAAAAAAGTAAACAAATAAAACAATAAAATTATCGTGACTGAGAACGACAAATAGTTCTTCATGTGGAATGCATGAGAGCTAATTATACGAATCCTTGTCCTTCCTTCATAGAAGATATTTACGTGAATACATGCATGCATGCATACCACGTAACCCTCAAATATGCTAAATTTATAGTTCTTTATTTCTGAAAAACAAAGAAAAGATAATTGATGTTGTGGATTTTGAGCTGGAATTTTGGTCAATATTATTCAAAGAAAATAATTATATAGAAAAAAATAAAAAATTGGATAAGAATTACTTTTTTTTAAAAATGAGAATCAATATTTATTTTTATTTTATCGTTCTTTCAAATTAAATAATAATATAAAATAATTTATTCATTTTATTTCTACTAAATAATTCCAATGCCATTTCTATCTCTAAGTTAGTACCTGAAAATGGTGAAAGAGAGAGTGGAGCATTCTACCATTATACGATTGGTAGGTAAGATTAGAATAGTTAGGTAGTATGAGAGTGATTCATAGGATTAACTAAGGCAATCGAAATTTGCAGTTAACATAGACATTCTTACTATTTCTGTACTAACAAAGTAACAGCAATAATAATAACAAGATCAATGTTCAAGCATTCATGAACATTCGATCCATCTGAAATCGGGCATAGCTTATTGATTTTCACATTTTCACAGGAATACTTTTGATTACAAAGTAATAGGAAAAAGAAAAATCAAGGTTTCTAGGGGTAGCACCAAATGCATACCTACTGCAACTCAAGAACTAGGATCAAGTTCTGTAGACTATACCTGTCAGCAAGTGAGAGGATGCCTACTCTGAGGAATGAGTGGATACTATAATACCCAGAAACCATAAAGGGGATCTTCATAGTCGATTCTATCCCATTAAAATGAAGCTCAGGAACAAATGTAGAAAAATGGTATTTGATCGAGCTCAAGCCTTTTTTACACCAACACTAGTAGAAGACACCATTTGCTGAATGAAAAAAACATACTGCTGGAAGGTCACAATTGAAACCAGCACCCTTACAAAGACAAGCCAATTGGGAGCTTTGACTTGACCACTTTTGTGTAATCCAAAATCAGCATAAAATAATTCCAAGGGAAAGGCAATACAGCATGAACCATTAAGCTTTCTTACAGCACTGGAGGTTTTCTAATCTAAACGGAGTGTACAACAAATATGTATATAGATTAGAAGGTTGACTGATTTGTTGTTTCCTTTCCCCGTTATAATTTTTTTAACATCTAATAAATGTCAAATAGGCACCTGCGAATTGAGACTGCCAATTGACCAACCTTTCGAGGGTGGAGGAGGACTGAACATATTGCAAAACAAACGACGACAAAGGCAATTGAAAACAAAGTAGTACGAGGTCTCAAGGATTTCCTGGAAAAGATATGGCTACATGATTTTCCTGACCATTCCGGAGGAACAGTCATATCCATGACAACATCTGTATTTGTAAGTGGAACAGTTTCACTATCGTCAATTATTCCTGAATCTCCCATTTTTTCGAAATTTCCTTTTGCCTCCAAATCCTGCATGTCATATACAAAATATAAGAGGTAATAACATATATTCCAGCTAACCAACAATTATTCTCAATGGGAGTTCTTTTGTTCAACTGCAAAAGCTAATACAGGAGAATATGACGATGGGTGGACTCACAAGTCTAGTGACTGAAGCAGCTAAAACCAATTCGGTATTCGAGGCGCTTTGAGAATTCCAGTCCCTTTTAGATTCAGAATGTCCCAAGTGCCGCATTGAACCTCCATTTTTCTGAAGATTTAGATGAAGAACTTCTCTAGCACACTCCACATATTTCAGAAATTGCTTTATATCAGTATCAGTACAGCCAATTTCTGCACGATTTAGGTCCACATTTTTCATCAGAATCTTCAGATATTCAAAAACTTTCTCTAAGATGAAGGTAGACTCATTGGAGATCAGAAATTTCAACAAAAAAGTGAATCTTTGAATCTGTGAAACACTCGTAATACAGTGAACATAATCTGATGCAGGCTTCTTAAGTACCCATGATACATCGGTGATAAGCTCCGTATATGCCTTTTGTCTTAGTGTAAGAAACTCGCACGACTTAGGTGAAAGACCAATAGCTTCTGGGAACAGAGAAATATCAAGTCTCTCCTGCAGTTTCTTCATCTCAGAACAAGTTTCTTTATTTCCAATAAGTAAAGGGATAAAGTTTGACAATCCTGACTGGTTCTCCACCTACAACATAGATTTACAAAAACATAATTGAGGAGAATGCAGAAATAAATTCTCAAGAACAATCAGCCAAGCAATGTTATAATTCTGGGTACCATTTTATTCAATTCCACATCACCACTCAAAAGGTTGGCATGTTTCATCACTGTTAAGCAGATAAGGCCATATGATACCTGAACTATAAATATGAAAGATTATAACGGGATACATACCTCAATAAACATAGGACCAACGACATTGGGTTCAGTAAAGGGAATAAATATCTTGTATAACTGGCCGTCGACACTACACATAGCCTCCTCATTTGGACAGGTAACACAATAATCGTACGCCAGATACTTCCCAGAAAACGATACAAGAAACCTGCAATAATGTCCGTATGTCATCATAATAGACATGGAAACTAATTTGGACACTAAAGGAGTTCTAGAATGGTTAACGATGGAATACCGAAGTTTGGGTTGTTCCAAATTACTTCCACAAGCAACAAACTCCATGGGCTTTCCAGCCTCGAAGCACATAGGATGCACATAGTGAAGTCTTGGAGAGTTTACTTCCACCTTGACTTCAGTCACAGAAGCTCCACCTGCAACTTGAACGAAGCAAGTCAAAACTTGAAGCATCAAACATGCAAAATTAGAAACCAATGATCAATCTGTAATAGTACAGCCATCTATCTACAAAAATAATGATTTCAATTGAAAACTAGGAATGGTAGATAGCAACCAACAAGCCAAGAAAAGTTAATTTTACACGAATCAAAGAATAATAATTAGAAGAGCAACAGGTTGAAAGATGTGCCCAATTTCCAGAAGTTAGTGAGCTTTACCAGGATAGCAAATATACCACATGCTAATAGATAAGGCTCAAGAGTCTCAAAAACCCATATTTGCCCACAATTCTGGATTCAAGACTTCAACAACTTAGATTCAAAGTACGCTACATGACATGTGGGTATTGACAAACCTTCAATAACACGGAATATCATGTTGTTCAGATAAACAAACATTGTGCCCCTCCCACACAGCATCCTTCCAGGTGTAACAACAAAGTCATGAACATGTGCTACAGGATCTTCAAGTAACTAGTTATGGGAAAAAATCAAGTAAAGAAATGAAATTCAGCTAGAAACTCATATATCAATTAAATGTTAAATGTATAGAAAACATAATACATGAGCAACATATGCGTGGAGTCACATGAAACTTGTAAATCATTGTGCTTAACATAAATATTCAACAGCAGTTAGAATTGGACACAAAATACCCAGAATACTTCCAAAAATATTGGTAAACATTTGTAATCTACCCTATAGTATACACCATATACGAACACATCAATTAAACCATTACCTTCACCCACATAGACTTTGGCATGGCAATAAATGTAGTCAGGATTATACAGCCAGGACGAATATATCCCTCCAACTCAACTGGCATACTGGCCAACCACTGGAATATCTGCAAGACATTTCACGCTGTGTTGAGAAATTTTTTACATACACGGATGTAGAGAACTTATTCAACTCCAAATACTAAACTGTAATAATAACGCTTAAAATACTTGGTGCCGAAGTCTTCTAGGAAACTCCGCAGGATTCCAATCATAAAGCTTGAACGATATTCGACCTGTCGGGCACTACAATGAAATTCAGAATCATCATATATCCTCAGATAACCTGAAAATGATAAGGAAATACAGGAATCTTCCATTGGGTACCTACCATAGTTGAATAACCACTCCTATTGACACAGGACGATGGAGAAAGTGAATGTTTAGAATTATCTTTGATTCCATCCACTTGGTTTCCATCTGAAGCCCCAAATGATTTGCCACTGTAACAATGAATGTCATGGGACTCAGGAACTGAGGGAAGGGTGGTAGGTGCTCCTTCGGCCTCTAACAATGCTTCTTTCTCATCTATTTGGCTGATTAGAGATGAATGATCTGTACCAATACAACATAAAATCATAATACGCTTGTAAGAAACCCATTTATAAAAACAATAACAACTTTCTGTCACTGAAAAAACAGAGCACCAAAAATTAGTATGTGATAAAGAAAGCGCAAAAACATAAAAACCCAGATACCTTTCCCTGGGTCAGGGTCAGAAATGAAATCTTCATCCTGAATGCACACTTCAGATTCGTTTTCCACTGCAACTACTGAATCATTAGGCTTCCTTCGACGCCGGTTGTTGTGCCGCTCTAATTTCCTTCTACAACTCCGCTTTCCTTCATCAAAATCTGACAAAACGTGAAACCTGACAAGCGATTGGCGTACACTGTAAATGTTGAGCAGAGAGTATGGGCTGGGGCAGCAATATTTTTTAAAAGTATTTCCTCTGACTGAAAATGAACAGATTTAAAAGAGAAAGTAAAATGACTAACACAAAGCAACACTCGAATCTACCTTCAAAAGTTCTAATGAATTAAAGCATAAAGGAAACAGAAGATTCGTGATAAATGCCATATAAATTCATTAAATGAGATCTGACAGTAGCTAGTCCCATTTAATATGAAAATTAAACAATGAATTTAACTGAAAAAGTAAATGAAAGAGCCCACGAAATTGTGCTTACTTTCCACACTGTTGGCAATATCTTTGACTATCTCCATTGACTAGAACTGCAGTCGCATTTGCACAACGCAGACAAACCCTGTGCCGTCGATGATATCCTTTGAGCTCTCTGATATCAGCCTCACATCCTGGAACCTGGCATATAGCCTTTCCATGCGTGGACCTAGCCGTCCTGGGTCGCTTGTTCCCATGGGCGCCTTCTTCCTCAGCAAGCATCCGATCAAGCTCCGGACAGGCACAAGGAACACGACCAGCTATGTAATTGGAGCAAGTCAATCTCGGGTCCCGTTTCCGAATCCGATCCGAGCTCGATGTTTCTACTGGAATCTCAAGCTGAGGAGCGATAGTTGGCGAGTCGTCAGGTTGTAGAGACAGAGAGAAGTGATCATCTACGGTGAAGTCCAGGAGGTCCAAGTCCCATAGAGCTAATGACGGGTCATCGGTCACTAATTCGTGAACATTCATTTCTGAAACCTTAGGTAAGTAATCGCCGCAGTCTGGATGTAGCGGCGATTGACGCGATGTAGGCGGAGCAGGTTCCATTGCGATGGAGACCCCTAAATTATGGGAAGCTTAACCCTAGTTAGTTGGCTATGGTGGTTAGAAAGGAAGGGTGGCGTAAAAGGGAAGGTCGTGGCGGGTGGTTTTGGTGGAGGGTAGTTCTTGACTTTTCGATTGATAAAGCCCCAAAAAATAAAATTTAATTCTTATTTTTATCAAAAAAATAGCTGTCGAAAGTTGCAACAGAAAGAAATCTGCACACTTTTTTCCAGGCGAATGTGAGACACGCGCTAGTACTGCGGCGACGTGGCAAAGATCCAGTAATGGTGGGGGCCGCGTTTTAATGACGCGAGTGTAGCGATGGCCGATGGGAATAATTTAGTCGAGTGATGAAATGTCGCCAAACTATTGGTACGCTTGTAGTATTTGTTTTATGCGAAGAATTTGGAAAAATTACAAATTTACTTATAATATATACTTGTAAGTAAATTTCCTTTGTAACATACTTTTAAATAATTGATATATGTGAATCGATTATTAGTGTTGATACATGCATTCTAGCGTGAATCATATGAATAATTTTCTTCCTAAGATTCATAAATAAGTTCATAACTACAATTACATTAAATTATATGCCGAGGAGGAATTACTCCTCGTTATTCTTATCCATTTGAAGGACACAGTAATTCTCATAACCAAACACTCCAACTAGTAAGGGAGCCGCTCGGACGTTTGTAGAGATAACTAGAAAGGCTTTTGGACTCGCCGCCTTTTTCCTTCCTCGCTCTCCCTCCAAAAAGGCCGAACTTTCGAAAACGCAGTGAGAGCGCGCGCCTTTTCATCTCACTGCTAGGTTTAGGGTTTTTGTGTCCTTCTCCCTTTTTCGTAAAATTTCCATAGCTGTGTTAGAGTGCGAAGAAAGAGAGGAAATCCGAAATTATGTCTAGGTACCGAAGCCGGAGTAGGAGCTACAGCCCTCGCCGGCGCAGCAGGACGCCACCGCGGGGACGGAAAAGATATGACGACGAACCTCGCGACCGCGATCGTGAAAGTAGGTCTTACAGGGACCGCCGATCCCCTGCTCCTTCTGGCTTACTGGTCCGCAATCTTCCCCTGGACGCTAGGTATTCTTTTCTTGTTTTTCAATTTGTCTAATTATTTCCGATTTTTCTATTTCGTCGTTTGACACAGTTTGCTATTATCGATATAATTCCCCGGGCTGTATACTTAGTCGGTACGTATCACGGTTGGGTGTCTTTTTTTTAGGCATTTCGAGCTTTAGTGACAGATAATTGGGTAGAGTTGAATATGTATGAATTTCGTTTGGAAAAGTTCTTTCATATATATGTATATATCTATGATCAAAATCCTCTATTTTTGTGATGTGTCTTCTAAAAATGTAAAGGGTGTTATGTTTAATACTGTGTAGGCCAGAAGATCTCAGGATCCCATTTGAGCGTTATGGTCCTGTGAAGGATGTGTATCTACCAAAGAATTACTACACTGGGTATGCTTTGCCTTTCTTTTGGCTGAAGTTACCTTTCTCGCAATTCCATATCTTAATTCAGTATTTTTGTATCCTTCTATTATTACCTCAGTTCTGTAAGATGCTTGTACATTCAATCATTAATTTATTGCCATTAATTATTCATTCTGCTTTTACTAACTTGTTTCATATTATGCTTCTTACACAATTTTTGTAGAGAGCCACGTGGTTTTGGATTTGTCAAGTTCCGTTATGGTGAAGATGCAGCTGAAGCAAAACAACAGCTGAACCATACAGTAATTGGTGGACGTGAAATAAGGATTGTGTTTGCTGAGGAGAACAGGAAAACTCCCCAAGAAATGCAAGTGACTACTCGCACAAGGTACAATGATACAGTACTTTACCCCCAGCAGCAGACACCCTGTTTTTTTCTTCTTTTTAACTCATTTTTAAGAAACAATATTTAAGAAACAATATTGTATATTTGTGTATATATATAATGCTGGAATAAAAGTTTTGCTTTTTTTTCTTTGGCTTCTTATCTAATAGCAACCGTTCTGAGAGAGGCCACCGCAGGAGAACTTCCCCAAGTTCTCCAAGACACCGCTATCATTGTCAGTTTCATATCTTGCCTTGGTTTGATAATCATATTTCAGACATCGTATTATAATTCTTGTCAATTTGAAATTTGAATTAAAATTCTAGAAATGTTAAAGGCGTTGTATTGTCATTTTCAATATTTCTACTTGAACTCTCTCCTTTCCCCGGTGGCTGCAGCTAACTCACGGTCGCCTTCACCAGCCAGGCATTATTCAAGGTTTGTGTCTTACCTTTTGCACTCATTCCACCCTCTTTTGGGAATTATTGATACTGTTGCTTCATTCCCCTTATTTCTTATCCTTGTTGATTAGGAGTCTTTGAAGTCTATATTTAATGTTATGAGGTATGCCTTGCCTCTTTTGATGTAATGACACATATCTGTGAAATTATAGCATGACCCATCTGATTATCTATTTTCTTTCTCGTTGGAAGTTTCAAAAACATTCTACCATGCTTTCCAACACACCCTATAGGATCTGCTGATGACCTTGTTTATGCAGATATAAAGTGAAAAGGAAGAATCTAAAGAGTTGTGGATTAAAAAAGTTTAACGAGAAAAGGGATCGTAAAGTGATGGACAACTTAATTAGCTTTCTTCCAGTATTATCTATAATATCATCTTTACCAATTAAATTCTCTACAAATTGCCTGGAGTTTTCCAGCTGTTTCCATTTGGTTTTCGACGCTTGATACCATTAGCTAAGCATGGAGTAAGAAATTATCAGAATCAGTAGAGTTCGAATTTTTCCCTCTTTTATAAATTCTTGAGTAATACGTCGATAATAAGACTGTTAAGTTTGATATCTTGTTTTGCATATACCATCCAGTTAAGAAAGAATAAAGCTTATAGTTGGCCAAAGAAAGAAACATCTTCAAGAAAAGATATGGGGACATTCAAAGAAAAGATAATAAGAGGTCCCCATAAGGTTTGACAAAGAAAGCTATGAACTTGTCAGATGCTGATCAACCAGTTTTGTATTGAGCATAATTGCCAGTGTTTGGATCTACTTGTCATTATATGTTCGGAAACCTGAAAAAGGTGCAGGTAAAAATGTTTCGACTAATTAGATTTCAAGAATCATGTAAGTAGATCCTCATCTTAAATCAATGTGTGATTCAATTGGTAACAATTAAATTTCTGCTAACTTTACTTTTGGGCTTCATGAGACTACATATTGCAAGAGGTTTCTCTTTCAAGAAATGGTGTTGCTTTCTTTCCCTACTTATGTTTGGATCCATTCAAATGTTCACTTCATTGATCTAGCATGTCTTTGATGCGTCTCTAATTTGTCATTCGAGACAGGGACCGGGGTGCTAGGGATGATTCTCGCTCTCCTGTTCGATCTAGATCAATTTCAAGACCCCCTTCACTAAATGAGAAGAGTTACAGAAGGTCCCCCAGTCCAAGGGAGAATGGTCAGAGTCCATATGAAGAGAGAGCCTTACAACCCCCCACCAGGTCAAGGAGTCCAAGGTGTAATGGTCAGTCACAATCCTACAGGTAAGGATCTAATTTGCATTGGACTATATGTATGAGAAATCTCTATCATTATACTTTTAATGCCTTTAAATCTTAATTATCTGCAGTCCTCGTTGATGGATGGCACTGCTATTGTCACCATTGGTGCGAGATAAAGATGGTTCTCAGTTTAATGGTTGTGAAAGTAGGTAGATAAGTACTTAATTGCTGCTTCTATGTTTAGAACACTTTTATATGACAAACTAAGGGGAGGGCAATTGGCTCTTAGAAAGAAATGTCGACTGTTTTTTGGTTAGGTTTGCTGTTAATCTTGTTGTTATCTGCACTTTTCTGTGATTTTGGTTCTTAAACTTTTGTTTGGAGTGGGACAAATGTTTTCAAATCTTACTGAAGCTGAATGCCATTGTCAAAATAAGTAAATGAAGACAAAAGGGTATGCCATTGTCAAATCTTACTGGAGTGGAATGCACATCTTTTACGTTTTAGTTGTCAAATCTTATATGCCGGGCACCATTACCGAATAGTACAGATGCGATCTACTGCCTGCGAGCATTGAATTGTAGTTCATTCCAATGGTCAAACTTCCTCGAATGCTTGCTGGTCTCTGCGGCGCAAGTTATACTCGTTTGTGTTGTAATAGATGCAAGCTACGTAAGCATCCATCTCCTTCTTGCAACCTCTCATGCAGTTCTTTAAGCCTGCTCAGAGAAGCTACCCCATACTTCACACTTATTCAAAGAAGGAACAAGTAAAAATTCGCCTCAAGTAATTGATATCTTGCTTTACAGCGTGAGGACGCAGCGAGTGACTTGCTGGCCTAGCCGTCAGCACTGCCGATGAAGCTATCGGATCTCTGCCTACTGTCACAGCGCTTGCGGTTTGAAATCCGAACTTTCACATTTTCATAGAAAAATATCAGAGTACAGTGAAGAATTCAGTGAATTGTTTTCACATGAGAGATGAGATTGTTCAAATTCATAGATTGAACTTGAAGTTCAGTTAGGGCACTTCATTTTCGGTTTTACGAGCGAAGCGAAAGCACTCGGAACGTGAGTCTACGGAATTTACAAGGGCATTTACGTCCTTTCAAGTCAATTCCTTCCTTGGTTAGGGTTTCTGCATTTCTTCATCCTACGCATCTCTAGGAGTTTTGCTGCTGCATTTCACCCAGATCTTACAGTACGTTGGGCAGAAAGCTTTTTCCATTTCTGTTGCTCTGTTTCGTGTTCGTTTTCGTTTTCCATATTAAAGGTTAGATTTTTATGCTTCCTTTTCAACATCTCAGTTCTAGCTTCTTCGCCATTTTTCTCTTTTAGCACAATTTATTTTCCTTATACTTGATGTGAAGATTCAGGTATCATCTTTTGCTTCGCTTATTTTGCTGTACAACATTCTGTATCGTCTCTGCTTTGTTCTAGACTCAGGACTGGCAAATCGTCCTGACCCATCTGGAACTGAAGGACTTCTTTGATATGTTTGAACACTGTCTAGTCATCGATTAAGGTTTTGTAGCTTATATACTTTGTTTCTGGATGAAGATTTTTTCTTTTACACTTCCGTAAGCTTATCATGAAAAATATGTAATTTCATCATGTTCATGCTGTAATTTGGGTATTACTTGTTATGTGAAGCAAGGAACATGATATGTTCTGTTCTCTGATGAATTCAGGAAAAAATGGGTGACAAGAAGAAGAAGGCTACAATGTTTATCCGTCTTGTTTCAGCTGCCGGGACTGGATTCTTCTATGTGAAGAGGAAGCCAACCAAGAATACAGAGAAGCTCGAATTTAGGAAGTACGATCCAAGGGTTAATCGCCACGTTCTGTTGACAGAGGCCAAGATGAAGTGATTGAGATGAAGAGAAAGGCATCTCTTATCACTCAGACACAATGCTGTACTGCTTTTGTCTCGTATGTAAAATTTTCGAGCTAAAACTAATTCGAATCGCAACAAGTTTGGAGCTGTTGACCTTTTCTTTTCTTGTAACCACAATCTTATGGGTAATTGGTTAATGTTTTCATACCTGGTTTTACGTTTTTTTCGACCAAAAGAAGTTTGAAGAAAAACAACTACACGTATATAGGAATAGGAATAGGATTGTCCACTTTGGTTAGTAGTGTTTTTGCCCCCCAAAAACAACAAAATTTGATTTCAAAGGGTTGTTCTAAAAAGACAACTTGGAGAACTTGGAGAACTTGGAGAACTTGGAGAACTTGGAGATGGGCTCGGGAAATGCCATATGAAAGAAGGAATTTTATCCTTGCCAAAAAAAGCTCATTAGATAAGATACTACCGTCTTATCCAAACCTTATTATACGGTAGAATTTAGATTCTACGCTCTAAATTAGTACAAAAGCATTGCAAATTACACCGAATTGGGTCCATCCAAATTGTACGGAGTATCTTTTCATTACTTAGTCTAAACACTTATAACATCTTTTAATGCAATAAAGTGTCAAAACTAACTAACTATACCTAACACTGCGATAATGTTTTTAATCGCCATTATCCGACAACTTTCTTTGGGTCAATTCCAAAAAAACAGAGCAAGGACACAAATTCCATTCTCCACTTATTAGTGAAATCTCCACTTAGAGCCAAAGTCATGAAAATCTATCCGTTTGTGATTTCTGTAGACGTGGCCAATAGAAAAACAGCGTGTAATTTCCACCTGGCAACTGGTGCTGTCCTGGCCATATTAAGGCAAAGGGAAAATGAATTATGGAAAGGAGGATGAGTTCTAATTCATAAGCTAGAAATGAAAGATAATGGAGCAGACACCAATTTCATCTTGAACTTCTCTTGCATTCTCTCTCGCCTCTGTTTTTCTCCTCCCACTTTCTCTGTTTCTTTCACCCAAGCTTTTGTTTTTTATTAATTCACTTCCTTCATTTATTAGTCTGAAAAAAAAAAAAGAAAAAAAAGACTGACCCTTCTTCTCCAACCTCTTGTTATTGATGTTGTAATAAAAGCTTTTCGATTTGGGCTCTTGGTTTGGGTTTATCTTCACTTTGCTGTTACTGGTTAGAGTTTTTTTTTTTCCTCTTGCTCTTGTCGCAGTATTCTTTTCATTGGGCAATGGCTTTGTATGCGTTTACATTTCCTGTTCATATCAACCGAGCAACGACCTTGTCTACCTCCCTGAGGAGTACAGACCTGCCGCCTTTTTTTCAATCTCAACCCAAGCTCAATCAGGTTTGATTTGAACATCCTTGTTTACTACTCAATTTACAGTAAACATATTAAAAACTGGAACTTTTTTGTTTTCTGGGTTTCTAGCTTGAATTTTATCACTTGCATGTTTTTTTCATCTCTTCTTCTTCTTTTTTTCTTTTTTGGTGACAGAGTAGAAAAAGGGTTGCTGGGATTTATGCATCACTGACAGAGAATGGTGAATATCATTCACAGAGACCACCCACTCCTCTCCTCGACACCATCAACTATCCAATCCACATGAAAAATCTATCCAACAAGGTATATATATATATATGTAAGGTTGGTAATTCCTTTTTTTTCTTTTTTTTTTTCGTTTGATCATAGATTTTATACTTACCTACACATAAAGAAAAAATCTTCTGATGTAGGAACTTAAACAACTAGCTGATGAATTAAGGTCTGATGTAATCTTCAATGTTTCGAAAACGGGGGGCCACTTAGGTTCGAGCCTTGGAGTCGTATAACTAACCGTGGCTCTTCATTATGTCTTCAATACCCCTCACGACAGGATTCTTTGGGATGTTGGTCATCAGGTCCCCATCTCTTCTTCCTTTTTCCAACTTTTCATTTTGAAACCCTTACAGACCATCAAATATTCAAATACCAGTGAACGGCTTTTTTCTCAACTCAATTTTTGTAACTTTTATACTGATTTTCAGTCTTACCCCCACAAAATCCTTACCGGACGAAGAGATAAGATGCATACTATTCGACAAACAAACGGGTTATCAGGATTCACTAAGCGGTCCGAGAGCGAATATGATTGCTTTGGAACTGGTCACAGCTCCACAACTATCTCAGCAGGCTTAGGTAAAAAATACTTTGATTTCTAAATCGTTCCTTTCTGTAGTTTTAAGATGGGATTCGATATTTCACTGACAGGAATGGCGGTTGGAAGGGATTTAAAGGGAAAGAAGAACAATGTAGTTTCTGTTATTGGTGATGGAGCCATGACGGCAGGGCAAGCTTATAAAGCCATGAACAATGCCGGATACTTAGATTCCGACATGATTGTTATTCTTAACAACAATAAACAGGTTTCTCTACCTACTGCTAATCTAGATGGGCCCATCCCACCTGTTGGAGCTTTGAGTAGTGCCCTTAGTAGATTGCAATCAAACCGGCCTCTCAGAGAATTAAGAGAAGTTGCCAAGGTAAAAGCCTGTTTGCTTGCTTGAGTAGTGCCCGTTGGAGCTTTGGTCATTTTTTCAGTATTGAATAAACTGAGATTTGCTTGCTTGCTTGCAGGGTGTTACCAAACAAATAGGTGGTCCCATGCATGAACTGGCTGCTAAAGTTGATGAGTATGCTCGTGGGATGATTAGTGGATCTGGGTTGACCCTTTTCGAAGAGCTCGGGCTGTATTACATCGGTCCAGTCGATGGTCACAACATTGATGATCTCATTGCTATTCTCAGAGAGGTTAAGAGTACTAAAACAACCGGTCCAGTCTTAATCCATGTTGTCACTGGAAAAGGATGTGGACCGAAAAAGCTGCGGACAAGTACCATGGTAAAAAAATTGCAAAAACTTTTCCAAAATTTAAAAATGATATGAGGTTGTAAAACTGGTCTTGATTCTTTTATATATTATTATATAGGTGTGGCGAAATTTGATCCGGCCACTGGAAAGCAATTGAAAGCCAAGGCTAGTACACAATCTTATACGACATACTTTACTGAGGCTTTAATTGCAGAAGCAGACCAATATATAGTTGCGATACATGCTGCAATGGGAGGGGGAACAGGGCTTAATCTATTTTTACAACGTTTTCCAACAAGATGCTTTGGTGTTGGAATAGCAGAGCAACATGCTGTTACTTTTGCAGTCGGTCTTGCCTGTGACGGCCTTTAACCATTTTGCGACTCTTCATTCATGCAGAGAGCTTATGACCAGGCAAGTCAAAAATAATAAACTCTAGTTGACACATTGTATTTTTTATTTACAGTCTCTGAAACAGACTAATAAAAGTGTTGTTCGGATCCGAAAAATTTTGCAGGTGGTTCATGATGTAGATTTGCAAAAGTTGCCAGTGAGGTTTGCTATGGACCAAGCCGGATTAGTTGGGGCTGATGGCCCAACTCATTGTGGGTCTTTTGACGTGACATTCATGGCCTGCCTTCCAAACATGGTGGTTATGGCTCCTTCAGATGAGGAGGAGCTCTTCCACATGGTTGCTACCTCAGCTGCAATTGATGACCGGCCTAATTGTTTCCTCTATCCTAGAGGAAACGGAATCGGAGTTGAACTACCCCCTAGAAATAAAGGAGTTCCCCTTGACGTACAAAAAAAACAAAAATATGTCGAGAATATGTTCATGTTTAACATGATGATTGAATATTTGGTGAATACTCTATGGCAGGTGGGGAGAGGGAGGATATTGGTTGAAGGCGAAAGAGTGGCTCTATTAGGCTACGGAACTGCAGTCCAGAGCTGCTTGGCTGCATCCTCATTAGCGGAAAGTCATGGCCTGAGAATAACAGTTGCCGATGCTCGTTTTTGTCTTGGCAGTGGCGACCAATTGTGCTTCCGGACCGGTATATTGACCATGGATCGCCAGTTGACCAGTTGACCGAGGCTGGTTTAACCCCGAGTCATATTGCAGCAACAGTGTTCAATATACTTGGAGAAGCAAGGGAGGCATTGGAGATAATGTCGTGAACCAAACTTGAAGAGATCCTCAGTTACGTCTTTCAATCTCAGCAATATTGTACAAATTACACAATGATAATAACTTGTTCTGTATTTCTTTTTTCATTTGCCAAGACCTGCATTTTTTTTAGCAATTAAAGTATAACGACACTACCGATCATCAATCATATACTGAAATTAGAATGATGCGTCGCTACAGATCGGACCGATGCAGACTTAACGCGTGTCGCCGTCTGATTAGCTTTGCTTTCAGGTATCACCCGCTACTGATTTCACCGAAAGAGGACTGTGTACGGCATGTCGTGTTGGCAAACAAGCACATAACAAGACGAGTACGACATGTAGTTCGAAAGGCTCTTGCGTTGTGATTTAGAGTACGACATGTAGTTCGAGTTTAGAGAAGAGTCTTCCGTCCCCTAATGTCCCTGTAAATTTGTACAGTCTGTTGCTAAACAAATTGCAGTGTCCGACTCCGATCGTATGCCCGCCGGATAAAACGACAAGATCACGAACATCTAGTCCTTTACTTGCGAAAGATTGTTTGAGTTGTGCGAAATTTAAGAATGGAGAGGGAATATCGGAAAGAGCTTGAGAAGCAATTGAAATTGTCCCATCTCTTCTTCCAGTTAACACTTCCCAAATTGGCTTCTTAAACTGTAATTATAAATTAACTAATTAACCAAGCAATATGATTATAAACTGTAATTACTACTTTATTACCCGAAATGCATAAAAACTAAGTCTAATATGATGTTAGTTTAAGGGAGTTATCTTTAGAATGTAGTAAGCCATAAGACTGGATCTAATATAATAATAGTTTAAGATGATATTTCTAGTATGTGAAAACTTAGGAGAGCTAATTCAAAGGGAGTATTTCTCGAATATGGTAATTTAGAGGGGTTAAATCTAATATGATAATAGTTTAGGGAGGTAAAATAATATTTGCGCTCAATTAATTACCTGATAGGAGACAGAGTCTCTAGCTGCCAAAGCTAGAATATCTGCACAAGAAACAATTCCATGGCATGTTTGCTCTAGCTGGGTCTTAACTTCCTCTATAACATCGTTTGGAGATGCCGTCTTTTCCGCCGTGGTGTTCGCTGTCGAGTCCAGTAATATGGAGCCATTGCAACCCTAATTATGTTAAAATCCACGTAGAAATTAACTATGCATGCATGCATGTAGGTGAACAGTACGTAATAACATTAAAATATGCATATTTAGATTATATATAATGATCAATTCATGTATAGATATAATACCCTAACAAAACAATCATGATGATGCATCCTCAGAAACTTTGCAGGCAAATTAGAATTCTTCTCAACGTTTTTCGAGATAATTTCTCAAACAATTTGCTCCACATTTGGACAGCAGTCCTTGTAAAAATCTTTGCTCAACCGTTCTCCATTGCTAACTGCAACAAGTACAGATGAGACCAAGAAGATTACAATCAAGCTGCTCATCCTCGTCGTCATCATGATTATCTTCTAGATCTCTTTCTCTCTCTAATCAATTAAATGATGCTTAATGATTTTGATTTGCTCATTACATCTTTATATAGAGCTGACATATAATATTAATAATGCTAGTTTGACTTTTGTGCTATGATTTTGATCGTTCTTAAGCGTTAGTTATGATTACCTAAACCAGATTACTTTAACAAGGCACCGATTATAACATGTAATTATTAATATATATACATATATTTATAATGCGTTACTTAGACTTCGTCTTTTATTTCCGATGTTAATTTAATTGGATATATATGCACGAAAACATGGCCATTCTTCTTACATACATATATACATACCTACTAAATTTCTTGGAAGCTGGATGGCTTACGCAGCATGAACCACCTCGCAATTAGCAAACATATATACATGCATTAAGTCTGACGAAGAGCTAGCTAGCCAGAGATGGATATGTGAAGCTTAATAGCGAGTCAAATGTAGCAAAGTACGTGGAGTTGTTTGCCGAACCTTCTTGCAATAATGTCGTGAGTTTAAAGCGGAAGGTTGACTAGTCTATGGTTAGGCAGTATCAATGTGTGATTAACATATATTGGGTGTTTAGTGTTGAATTAAGAATCGGATTAATTAGTGGAAGTGAAGCGTGATTATGTGTTAAGATTGAAGTGCAGATGGGCGCATGCATGCATGCATGGTTGGGACTTTGTGAGGGACAGAGAAGAGAGAGCAGGTAGACCTGCTACCAATTAGCAAGCAATGCTTGATGCTGATTTTGTCTGTCTCGGACTGTTTCCACTTCTCTTATGGTATATATAATTTCAGTAATTGGCGCTTTGTTTTCAAACCACGATGTAGGAAAATTGATGAAAGATAATAAAGATGTTTGATAATTTTTTTTCCTTCTTTTTTCTTTGGCCAAAGTTTTGATCATTTGTTCAAACTACTTAGCTTTTCCCTTTTTTTAGGACTTTGTTTAGTATTGATTTAGGACCATCTACAAATAAAGAGATCGAGAATATTATACATATATGATGTAATTATTCTATCAAAAAGTTTTCTTTTAGTTCAAATTAATGTTTGGATTGGCAGCTCAAGATCAACCTCACGAAAACCTTAAGGGTTGATCAAGTTTTATATAGATTCCCCCTCTAAAATAGTTTCATTTAGTCGAAGTGAAATCGCTTCTATTTAATTTTATCTCACATGTTTGATGAGAGATAAGTGATCTTAATTTATCCATAAATATGATCGGCGGCACTAAATTCGCTCTCTCCGATGCGATGTCTCTTCCTTAGAGTAAGCGACCTAACACGTGAGAATTTAAACGCAATATATTAGATTGTAATGAACTAGACCATATGATATATTATCAAAAAATTGAATTAGAAAGATAAAAAAGAAGGGCATTTGGTCTAGTGGTATGATTCTCGCTTAGGGTGCGAGAGGTCCCGAGTTCAATTCTCGGAATGCCCCCTAAAAAATATTTGCTTGTTCTTTTTTCTTTTGTGCCTTGTATTGAAAAAGGACAGAGCCTGAAGGTATGCAACCCGACCTTACGGGCAGTTCAATTTTGAAATCACCCACAAGGACACAAGACAATGAGACATGATCACATCTTTATAATTCAACATAATTGCTGGGAAAATTCCTGATAAAAATTACACAGTTCTGTGCAAGAAAGTTTCCATCACTTTACATGGCATAAATCTTATCAACTAAAAGCTATTGTGAGAGATTAAGAATGTCGTTCAGCAGCAGGGTCTAAACCCTGAAAGTTGCCTTCTCTTCCCAGTTCCCACCATCCATTACATTCTCTTCTTCTACATAAACTACGAAAATATAATTATTTTCTTCTCCTTTACAAGAACACGGTTAAATAATGACGGATAAGATCCTAATTCCAGCCTGAGCCTTTCAATTCTCCGAGGTAGAAGATTCTTCCATGCTAGGAAGAGCTGCTGGATCGAGTTCAAAAGATCCTTTAGGCACTCCATCCTTTTCATCTCCCGTCATTTTAAAGGATGGAACCCTGTGAGAGAACCTGAATAATTCAGGGGCTGGAACTCTAAGAAAATCCTCATCAGTTTCCTTGTCTCGACAGAAGAGACAGGCGAAGCCCTTTACCTTAACCAAGACAGTAACCAGTATGCCATGTTTTTCAGAATAATCTACCAGGATTTCAACAAAATCATATTCATAGCCACGGGTAGGATCTACTATAGAGTTCCAGTTTATATTCCAATTCCTGAACAGAGCCCAAGTTTCTCCCCTCCTTGGGTATACTTTGTAACTACCACTCAGGCTTCCACTTCTCAAGGTAACCTTGTGAGAGAACATTGCCTTATTTTTAGTCATTTCAGAGTTCCCAAGTACAAATTTGCCACAAGAAACAGGCAGATCCTTGTTTACCCATTTGCGCTCTTCCTCTTCATCTGGGTCTGGCTCTAACCAGGTTATTTGCAACTTGAATCCAGAAGAAAAAACTTTATTGATTACAGCGTAGAATCTCGGCATGGCATCCACAGTATCATAAGCAGCCCAGGTATCCCCAGGTGCAAAGCACCCTTCTTTCCTGCCCTTTTCAAAGTCACTGAAATCTGGATCAGCATATGAATAATCTGACTGAACATTTTTGTCCTTTGTCATTGTTTCTCCTTTAGAAGCAGCTTCTTCATTAGCACATGATGATGCACCTCCCTTATCCATTTTTGGAATATATACAAAATCATCATCGTCATCATCACTAAAGTTATCCTGGTAAGACATCCCGTGCCTACTCCGTGTAGACCTCCTAAGAAGCCACTTCTTCCTCTCCCGTCCCTCATCAATTATGATGTCTGAATCAGAATCAGAGCTGCTTTCAGTGTCCCTTCTTTCACTGGATTCTACTACCCGCTTCTTTATTCCCTCACCATTCACCTTACGAGAGGCTACTTTAGAAGATCGGTTTCTCTTTTTTCGAACAGACACTGTTCTAGGTTTCTCAGGCTTGGTATTTCCCTGACTTCTTCCAATATTAACTTTGCAAGTACCATGATTCAAGATATCCTTCTGCCGGAAGTATGTTCCATGGCTCACATTAGGAGTGGATTGAGCACCTGGGATATTCACATTATACGCAATGAATGGCTTATCACAATTCTCACACCTGAGAGATCTAAAGAGCATTTCTTTCTGATACTCAAACCTTGAAGAGCAAAAAGGGCATGCAGTCCAGAAAGTGGAGCCAGTGTCATCCTCTGACTGTGCTTTCTGTTGTGGCTGCTGGTTCTGAGAATTAGTAAAATTGCTTCCAAAGTTGGTCCCAAGTCCAGAATTTGTATTCCAAGTAGCTTGTTGTGAGGGGCGATAGATTGCTGATAAATTAACCGAGGAAACTTTGCGTTTCATATCAAATGCGGAACGTTTATCTCGATCAAGAAGCACTATTTGGGCTTCACCAATCATCTTAAAGGCACCCTCTGCACCAGGGAATTTGTTTTTGTCTGGATGAAGTATAAGGGCAAACTTTCTGTACTGCTTTTTAATTGTTGCCTCATCTGCTGTTTGCTCAACCTGAAGAACACCATACCAATTTGTCTCATTTCCAGGCGATCTCTGCTCAGCAACGGAATGCACTTCACAAACCGTAAGTAGCTGAGAGATGTTTTCCAGATCAGGATATAGGTTTTGAGCCCGAAGAGCGAGTTTGCGGGCCCCGGTGAAATCCTTATTTTGCATCTTCATTTCAGATTGCTCCTTTGCCTTGAGGGCCTCTTCTTTATTGCGGTCCATCACTAACAACGAGACTAAAAAGGAACTTTAGTCAAATGGCTTATTATAGAATCTCAGATCCAGAACAGCGATACAAAAGAACTTTATTCAAATTTCCTGACATAAAATTCCAGATCCGAAAGATGCTATTTCAAAAGGAAATGATGACTTATATCCATAAATGTAGCAAATTTAAGGCGCTGAGCCCTGGTGACTCCTGTAAATAACGCCCTCAGCCCAAAATTCATAGCTACTAAATCCAGATGAGCCCCTGTAGAGTTTAAACCAAATTTACACCAACTAGAAGATTACTACACAAGGAAAAATGATAAACAGAGTATGCATTGAAAAACTTTCAGAAATAAGAGGAAAATATAAGCATTGCCTCTTCTAAGCATGCGGAAAAAAACGGGGAAGAAGAACCAATGACTCACACAATCCCTTCTATTCTACTCAGCTGAAACCCATAATGCGACCATTTTAAGAACTCTAAATCCATGTTAATACTGCCTTAATTCACTACCATCCGTCAGTAAATCCAGCCCACTACAGCACTAGGCTCTACAAGTACATTCGTTCTGGAAAACAAACAGTACGAATGACTGATTAGAACCGTGAAAGAGAACAATTAACAAATAATAGTTATTAAAACCCTAATTTAACCAGATCAACAAATCCCAATCCAAAAAAAATTGCTTAGTTATCTTTAATACTTGAAAAAGTACATACATAAGCTCGTCTTAGATATCGGAACTTACTCGTAATAAGGCGTCTTTAGAACCCGAAATCAAGAGGAAACAAAACTCGCGGGAAAAATGAAAAAAACAGATGGTTTTGCAATCGAGAATCGGGAGCGGAAGCAAGCTCGCACAAAAATGTCTGAAACTAAAACCCTAGAGGCTAAAGCGGATGAAGAATTAAAACAGCAGCTAGCGGCAGTGGCTGCGGCGGAGAAAGAGAAATTAGCCGGAGCAGACTCCGATGAGAGACCGTAAAAAAGGAGAGCGTTAATGGAGGGAGTTTCGCAAAAAACTGGCATTTATGGGGAATTATTATTAAGGACGAATTTCAGTCAATGTTTATAGCTGTTACTTAGTATCTAACCAATCACATTTTAACACATATGATTATGTGACAAGTCTTATGTATCATGATGTGATTAGTTGGTTTTAACGGCGAGAGATAAAAGCACATGGATGGGCCCACCTGGCTAACCATCACGAAATCTTGATGATAATCATTCCCACAAAAACCTGCAACCACCTGATGATCCAGCGTGGCATTCCCACATTTCAAATCGCAACGTTTGGCTACAGGGAAAATCCCAACCCCGTCGCGTTTAAAATCTAACTCCTGCCTGCGCCAATTAAATTTTGATCTCTCATCCAAATTTCTGTTCCCGCTCATTCCTTGACGAGCAGCAGATACAGTACATTTTTCAAAGTAATCTCTATCGCTTCAATCGTTATCATTTCTCAAGCACATTGCATTCTTCGTCGGGAACAAATTCAAACCAACTCATATTTTTCGATCTCTCTTCTCCGCTAGATTTTAGCTTCACTGTGCCTTCTTCTCAACGGTTAGATCGGAAACCCTAGCAAAGATCAGCGGGGGTAGCTATGAATCACTACCACATCTACGAAGCCATTGGCAAAGGCAAATGCTCGGTAACTGTTTTTCTTTCTAGCTTTTCCGACTTATTTTCCCTAAGTCTGTTTGATTTTGCCTTTTCTTAGCTACTGACTTCTGCTTGATTCTATAGCTGCTCTCGCTGCCATGGTTGTTTTCTTTTGATTGCGGTTTTGGTTTTGTAGACTGTGTACAAAGGTAGGAAGAAGAAGACGATAGAGTACTTCGCTATTAAGAGTGTAGATAAATCTCTGAAGAGCAAGATTCTTCATGAGGTAAGTGAGTAGATCTGCATGTTTTGTTTTGAAAATGTTTCTAGTTATGCAGGTTGAGTTACATCACGATTTAAGCTGTGGCTCGAATTACTGTTTTGGATGCCATGGCACATGGAGATATAATTGAAGTTATTTTATTGTCTTTCTAAATTTGGCCAAATGCAGGTCAGTATCCTTCACTCGCTGAATCACCCAAATGTACTAAAGTTCCATAGTTGGTAAGTCTTGGAAACTTAGGCTAGTGATATCTTTGATTTAGAGACCTTCTTTCTTTGTGTGAGTGTGCGTGAAATTTCTTCGATTGTTGTTGCGTAAGGTATGCAACTTCTGCTCACATATGGTTGATCCTGGAGTATTGTGTTGGAGGAGATGTCATGAGCCTATTGCGACAGGTACTTGGAAGCTAATGCTTTTGAAGAATTCACATTTTGGTTTTGAAATTAACATGGCACTTGAATGAAAATTCTGCTGCTATACGATCAAAGGATTTAATGATAGTATACTATATAACTCGAGTATGCTTGGAGTAGCATAAATAATATTTTCTGGTTGAGTTGCAGGATGGAAAACTACCAGAAGATTCAATTCATGATTTTGCTCATGGCCTCGTTAAAGCATTGCAGTAAACTATATTCATTTTTATTTATAGAGTTTGTACACTTATATTCTTTTCAATTATGATCTGGAAATGTTCTCAACATCAGGTTCTTACATTCAAAGGGAATCCTTTACTGTGATCTGAAGCCATCAAACATATTGTTGGATGAAAACGGGCATACAAAGGTTCTTATGCATCTATTTTTCACTACGTGATTGAATTATTTCAATGTTTTTTTTTTTTTTTTTTTGAGCAAATCAACATCCACGCACTTGTGTATTATGCAGCTTTGTGATTTTGGATTGGCTAGAAAATTGAGTGAGATATCACAAACATCTTCTTCATCGGTACGTGGATTGAATACTTGCACTGCTTTACACCACCTCTATATAATTCATTTGGAAGTAAACTGTCAACCTTTTGATGTCTTTGGGATTCTAATTGCTAAATTTCTGAATTTGATTCATTCTTTAGTTGCCACAAGCAAAACGAGGAACACCCTGTTATATGGCTCCCGAGCTATTTGAGGAGGGGAGCGTTCATTCCTTTGCATCTGATTTCTGGGCCCTTGGCTGTGTCCTATATGAGTGCTATGTGGGGCGTCCCCCCTTTGTTGGAAAAGAATTCACTCAATTAGTAAATTCCATCCTCTCAGATCCAACTCCTCCCCTCCCAGGTAGTCCTAGCTGCCCTTTTGTCAATCTAGTAAATTCTTTGCTGGTAAAAGATCCGGCTGATAGAATACAGTGGCTTGAGCTCTGCAGACATTCTTTTTGGCAAAGTAAAATCTCTATTGTACCTCTACCTCCGCAGCCAGCTTTTGATTCCATGATAGAACAGAATGCCAAACCTTGTCTTTCAGAAAGAAATGGTGATAGATCTTTCCACAGCAAGACCCCTCCTAAAAGTCGTGAAAAGGATGTAAAAGGACATTTGAAGGAGGATGAGAATTCTCTGGTACCAAGAGGATATGAAACACCAGTTAAGGGTACACCAAGTGGCCAAAGAGCTAATCATAAGGTTTCTAGTAGACTAGTTGACAAGAAGAAGGAATCTCCCAGTACTACTAGGGGCGTAAATCTCTTAAGACTTTCAAGAATAGCGAAATCAAACTTACAGAGAGAGAATGAGAAGGAAAACTACAGGCGGCCCATACCTAATAGCTGTGAAAATGATTCAGAAGTTAAAATTGAGAATATTGATATGGAGCTTGATTTCAACGAGAGCACTGAAGATGAGACTCATGATGAACCTGATGGGTCTGGTAACCCACCTGGTACAATAGAAGATAACTTATCAAGTCAAACACCGCATCCAGAGAAACTTGAGAGTGAAAGTAACGCAGACAAACTAGACAATCCATCACAGCTTGTCTCCAATGTAATGAAAACTGATGACAAGGAGTCATCTTCAGAACATATTCACGAGGCTGCTATCCCGCCCAGTTTTAGTCCTCAAATTAAAAACCAGAGGATTAAAGAAGGTTCAGGACCTTCTCTTGAGGCTACTTCCTCAAAATCATCTAATGACCTTTCCCAGGTTCTCTGGCATTCCTCGGATCTTTCAGTCAGACCTGTAATGCCCAGCAGAAAAGCTGATAAAGTACAAGATCGAATACCTTCCCTTCCCTTTGACGGACTTCAAGCATCTGATTTTGTGAAGTTATCTGAAGAGCAGCTGGATACACTAAACAATAGAATTCTTTCAATCTTCAATGGGAACACTAATGTTGGAGAGAAGCAGAATGTAATCAGACACCTCGAGCTGTTGAGCAATAATACTGATGCGGCCAATATCTTGACCAATGGTCCGATAATGCTTTTAGTTGTTAAAATGCTTAAACAGACTAAGGCTTTGGCTTTGCGTGTGCAAGTTGCTTCACTTATTGGCTTGTTGATTCGGCATTCAACAGTTATTGAGGATGACTTGGCAAATTCTGGAATATTAGTTTCACTTACTGATGGACTTAGAGATAGGCAGGAAAAGGTTAGGAGGTTTTGTATGGCTGCTTTGGGTGAGTTACTGTTCTACATATCCACTCAAAATGAGCATACAAGAGACCCAACGCCACTGGAATCTCCCTCAAAAGATGCTAGGTCTACAACTGGCTGGCAAGTTAGTTTCCTGCCTTATTGTGATGAATGTCTTGTTTGTTTGCACAATCAGGCTTAATCATTTTCTCCTGTACAATTAATTTTACTGTTCTTTGAATGATAATGGGGACTGGGTAAATTCACTACATTAGAAAATCAACTAATTTTCTCCCGACTCATTTTGGACCAAAACTGATCTATGAAGAAAAAAATTATCATAGGAAAGCCTCAAATATGCATTGTTTGCCTCGTCTTTTTTACTTGAATTTTATCATGCCTCTCATGGTGTAGGTTTCAAATTCATTAATTTCATTGGTATCATCAATGCTGCGAAAAGGAGAAGACGATATGACACAACTTTATGCATTGAGGACAATTGAAAACATTTGCAGTCAAGGAGGGCAATGGACATCTCGGTTTACCAGCCAAGATGTAATTACAAATCTTTGCTATATATACAGAGCTGCAGGGAAACAGGAGAGCATGAGGCTCACAGCAGGGTCATGCCTGGTACGCCTTATTCGTTTCAGCCCTCCAAGTATACAATTGGTTCTAGAAAAAATTTCTCTCAAGGACATTGGATCTACGCTTGTGAAGGGTAGCCCAAGGGAACAGCAAATCAGTCTAAACCTTTTGAACATGACTATGCTTGCAAGCCATACGTTAACAAGTATTGGGCGGTATCTTATACCTTTAGTGGAGGATAAAAATCTCATCCCAAACCTTGTCTCCCTTATTGAGCGTGGAAGTGAAGTTTTGAAAGGAAAGACGCTCACTTTGGTGGCTCTTCTTTGTAAGAATGGTAAGAGGTGGCTGCCCCACTTTTTCTGCAATGCTAAGTTACTCTCTGCTGTAGATAGGCTGGAAAAGGAGAAGGATGTGTTTGTGCAGCAATGTTTAGAGGCATTTTTGCATGTTGTGGCATCTACTATACCAAATTTACTGGATTCTATGGTTGGAGATATTCAGCAAATGATGGGTGGAAGGCGTCATGGGCATATCTCCTCCCTTGCTAGCCGAGTTGTTCCAAAAACTAATCTTCATGTGTTTCCCGTCGTTCTTCATCTTCTTGGGAGCTCGTCATTTAAGCACAAGGTCATCAGTCTGAAGGTACTACAGCACTTGGCAAATCTAACAAGGCTTGTAGAGACCCCATTTCAGGTAGCTAGTTCATAGCTCGTCATTTGAATTCTATGCTATCCCATGATTTTATTTTTATTTTCCACTCTGAAATGATATTTTATCTTCTTAGACTTCTGAGTAAAGATAATAACTTAAAATTTCTATCCAGAACTGAAGTATAAACAACCGAGATAAAAGAAGCATGCCATTATACTGATACACTGGTATATTTTGTGTTTCATTCATTTTCAGGGCAGGGATGACTTCCAAATTACACTTCTTCAGGTTCTTGAATCTATCACAGAGGAAGCCTCTGTAATACTTGAAAGTCCAGAAATCTTCATCCTTGAAATTCTCCCGAGTTTGGCTGTTCTGTACCAAGGCAACAAGGATGGTGACGCTAGATTCTTGTGCCTCAAAATTCTTTTCAATGTGATGGTCACTTTTCTAAACGAACCATTCATGGATGGGAAAAGGTCAGAGGATTTAAAATCTATAGCCAATTCACGTTTCCTCCCCCTCTACCCTGCCTTTATAGAAGATGAAGACCCCATTCCTGTCTATGCCCAGAAGCTTCTTGTGATGCTCATTGAGTTTGATTACATTAAAATCCCCGACATTCTACATCTGAAAACAGTCTCCCAATGCTTCGAGTTCTTACTAGGGGATCTCTCCAACGTAAATGTAAACAGTGTGAAACTCTGTCTAGCTCTAGCATCTGCTCCTGAAATGGAAACAAAATTACTTTCCCAACTAAAAGTGGTTCGAAGAATTGGACTTCTTTTGGAATTTGTCTACGCAAAAGATATGGAAGATTTTCTCGAACCGGTTCTTGGTCTATGTAAAGCCTTCCTTCTCCGTTCAGCAAGCAGTAGAAAAGACTGCATCTACACAAAGGAACCGGATCTATTAGGGGACAATGCTTTTGACCCAAACAGTGCAGTCGATCAGAATCAATGCATCGGAGATATGTTGGATTTAGGCAACAATTTTGGGGTCTTGTTAGAGCTGAGCGGGTACAATGAAGCAAGTGTCTCAGACTTAGCTTCTGAATGCATAGTATTGTTGCTCAAGACAGCTCCTAGAGAAGCTACTACTAGTCTTTTGACAAACCTTACAAAGGTTAGTGCTGTGCTCGAGTCTTGGTGTAGTGGGTTACGTCAGTTACCAGTTAGGCGGATTTTGCATGCTCTGGGTTATTCTTGTAGGCAGTATTTATCACATGCGATTATATTGTCGATATCTAGGCCGGAAATTTCGAGGATTGAAGGAGTTATTTTGGAGCTCAATAGTTCTGGTATTGTCAGCTTAGCCGATGATGCCTCTCTTGTGGCCCTGGAGTTGCAACGGCTTCCTCGCGTTTGAAATGAGCGAGGTTTGATGGTCAAATAAGTTAGTTCTTATCAAATTCTCCCCCTTTATTCGCCCCTTCCCTATCTTAAAAATTTTGAATCTTTCTGCTTTATTGATGTCTTTTCAGATAATGCATGTAATGTATATACTTTGTATCGTCATGTTATCAAGTAACCCGTGTTTCCACATCTACGTGGATCGATCGATTCATATCTCAACCGTACAGCTAGCTTGTGCATCATCAACACTGCCCAAAATATAACACAATATAACTTAAAAATATAATTCTGCAACAATAATTTAAATGGAGGCATCAAAAGGGTTCATTGGATTATAAAAGAGATGAAGAAAATAAAAAGAAAAATTGCTAACTTAGAAGCTCAACAATGGAGTTCATCAAACTGAAGGTCCTTGCATTAACACTCTAGAACTAAGAAAATAATAATAAAATAAAATAAAACTGCCTCTGAGGTAATCAAACCAACTTCATTAAGCACCCTTGTTCTCGATAAGCTTCTCGATCAGATCAGCAGCGTCCTGGACTGTAGCAATGCTCTGAGCACTTTCTTCTTCTACACTGATCTCGAATTCCTCCTCTAGCCCCATCACAATCTCAACCTATATCAAAAACAAGATCATATAACTGGGATCAAGAATCTGAATAGATACAATGTTATTCTTCCCGAATATTGAACAGCATACAAATAATATTAGTAGCAGTAGTGGTAGTCTAGTAGATGAGATATTGGTTTTTTACCGTGTCAAGAGAATCGGCACCAAGAGCAGCAAACTTAGACTCTCCGGTGACGGTAGAATCGTCAGGTAGAGCAAGCTGCTTTTTTACTATTTCACACACCTTGTTCACTGTCTCTGGTTTAGCCTGTTCAAGAAAAAAAGAAAAAAATTATGGCTTGTAATTGCTGTGAATGAAAAAAGCTGTAAGAGGCTTGAAGAGAGAGGAAACTGTGTACTTACTGCACAGCAAATCTGTAAGTTTCCACGCCGAGCCTTAAGCAAAGGAAAACTTCTCGCAGTTAAGGGAAGAGAGACTGATTTCAGACTAGAAATCTTGCTGAAATGCGCCTGTTCGGATAAATAGTAAGAAGTAAGAAGTAAGATAGTAAAACTAATATGAATGAGATTCAATTTTCATCAGAAATTTTGTTTAAAATCATTGAAATTCTCCTCGCAATAATTTCAATTTCAAGAAAAGAAAAAGTACAAACGAAACGAAGTTCCTCGCAGATTTTCATCCTAACTTTCTTTTTTCAAATCCACAATGACAGATCAGAACGAATGAAGAAGATCGCGGACGAAAATCACAGCTAGAATACGAAAGAATCAACAGCCAAAAAGAAAAACCGAATCTAAATGATCTGTTGAAGAAAATTGAGAGTGGACATCGATTTACCTTGGGCGAGCTGACGAACGAGGCCATTGAAATGGAAGTTCCTGTTGCAGAAGCCATTTCGCTTGAGAGAGATCTGAGATTTATGAAGAGATTTTAAAAAAGAGAAGTAGGAGAGAAAGAGGAGACGGAGAGCACGAAGAATGTGAGTGCTCAAACAAGAAATAAGAGCACCCTTTTTATAGCCCCACCTCTCCTGCTCTCTTTGTTTTGTTTGCGTAGGCCGCTTTGTTTCTATCATACACTTGTACATGCAACCTCTTCGCTTCGTTGCTTACAATTTCTCCTTGTTTCCTTCAAAATGTTGCAGTTCCGACACTACAGCATCCAACGTTTTAATCTAACCGACATGTCGACATTCCAGAGTACTAAATGGGTAACCCATTTCATTCTTTGAAGAAAGTAGTTGTTAGGTTAGCTGTAATAAATAGGTGTACAATTGGCTGTGCCTAATTGTTATAAATTCTTCCACGTAATATACCCATTCTCCGTCGATTCCCATTCCATATTTCCTAGAATTTTCGATAAATCTTATAAATATGACTTAATGAAATATCTTGTATGGATGGCCAAAACTTCAAATGAAACAGTGAAGCGTATACATTAATAACTTGTCTTTAGGATCGATCATCTCTTAGTCCTAAAAAGCAAAAACAAAATCTTATCGCAAAAGTCTGAAATCAAAACCGGTATCGATAAATCAGGATACAATCAAATGATTAACAGTTTTTTTTTTTTTTTTACAGACAAAACCAATCTGGAAGAATAAGTCAAAAACTACACTCATCAGGATCACACCATTTTCGTCGCCAACCAATATGAACACCCCCAAAAGAGAAGAAAGAACACAAGTAGATCACTCAACAAACAAATCAAAAACCCGAAACCAAAATCTCTGTTCTAAGACATTTGGAAAACCTCTCTCATATATATATATGTGAACAAATCGCACAAAATCAAAGCAAATTTTCTTTCTGTCAAACGTCTATGTAAATTGTTGTAAATCAGTAATGCTTCCTTTTTAGTATTATCATACCAGTTTATATCAAATTCCTTTCTCACTGCCAATCTGGAGGACCTTCTTCTGTGGGTGATCCGGGAATGAAAGGAACGAAACCTCTACCGCCAAAAACCGGTCGCATGAAAGTATTATCGAATCTACGCCAATAGTGGTGGATGGAGTGAACCCGGATGCTCAGAAGCATCCATAGTAATCCAGTGGGGTGTGGACCATTTTCATTGGCATGCTCCCCAGCCTCTGAATTTTGGCAGTCAATGAGAAGTGGCATAGTAAAGGACTTGGGAGAAGATGGTTCGGAGGAAAACATTCCGACTATGAATTTCGATGGAGGAAGTAAGATCCTCACTAGATGTTTTGTCATCAGCCCAAACACCTAATTTAAAATGATGCAATAAATGATAAATATATACTATGATTATGATTATGTATTTCTTCAGGAAGTAGAAGAGAGAAAATGACTCACTACTGTGCTGAAAAGAACTACTGTGATTGTACTTGTAATCAACATTGCATTTCCACGAAGTTGTGTATGGCCTAACCGGGTAAACTGTACATACAAATTAGGCAGAAAATTACGATTAAAGCTCATCAATTAGTGGTTTATGAAGAAGATGTTTGAAGTCTTTTACCTGATTATATGCAAGTGCCATAGATACGGCCCCACGCATAAGACCGGCCCACCAAATTGTGACCTGTAATGGAAAGATTCATGGAGTAAAGAGTTTGACCGATAGGCAGTATCCAGGATAACAGTGCGGAAAAGGGAGACACGTACTTGTTGCTTAAAAGTGAGTTTGTCATGAGGAGATTTTTTGGTCAAGTTGGACAAGAATGATAGAGGGAAAACAAATGCTGCTCTTCCAACGAGAAGAAGTCCGATCAGAACTGAACTCACGCCAATTGATTTCCCAGGACTGAGAGAAAACAAGAAAATTGAAAGAAACCAAATAAAAAGGTAGAAATATGATATGGGAAATTTGGAACCAAATCCAATGGATTAAGATGTTTCATAGAAGCCAATCTTTAGTGTCTGAATATCATTACCTATGGCTCACAACTCTCCATTTCTCAATGTCCAAGGCATCCATTCCAACATAAAGGAAAATGAATATCTCAGACACAAAGGAGAGAGTAGCAAAAGCATGCCTGCAATGATTGAAGAGTCAAAATGGAAATATTAGAGATATGTCAAATGAACAAGCATCTCATGTACAAGATAGAAAATACACGCACCATGGTATATACAAAATGCACTTACTTAGTTGTCACTCTTGAACTCTCTGTCACATTATGCCATGTATAATGAGACATAACAATCCCACAAAAGAAGACAGTGAGAATTGCACTAAATTGAAAGAGCTGCAAGATAAAGATCAGATGCTAATATCAAGGGAATGTGAACCATAACAGAGCTTCCATACAATTTCTGCCACTTTACCTCAGCAAGCATATAGGAAAGGTATGCCATGAGTATCATCAGAGCAACCTCACGATCCGTACAATGTCTGGTTTCAATAAAACAATAAATCATCAGAACATAAAATAAGAAGAAAGGATAAATTTTCCTTCTTGATGATCAGTTCAAAAGTCAATTACACACCTTCTGCCCAGCTTCTTAATCACAAATGCACTAAATAAACCAGCCTACAAAACGAATAAGTAATGTCAATAATAAGATTGCTTGTCACTTATGAAAATCATGGAGGCAGAGAGTGATAGATAGAGAGAAACTTACTCCCACTCCAAGAGCCGTACTTGCAATAAAGAGATACAATAAGTTATTAACAAATTGCAAAGCAATGCTTGAATCAATGTGAGATAAGTCAAATTTCTGGATAGCATGGAATAGAACCACGGATGTTGCATCGTTAACTACTCCTTCCCCAAAAACAAGGCTGTATAGCAAGGGTGTCTCTTCTTGATTAAGCACCTGTATCAACATGATAGGAATATTAAAACCTTTTTGTTTTCTTCTGAGGTTGAAACTAGGATCCAGTTTGACAAAATTCATCTACCTGTAGGGTGCAAACAGAATCTGTAGCAGAAAATATTGCGCCAATTGCTACAACCAAGAGAAAGGGATATAAGTGAAAAGTATTAAGTAATAGATAAAATCGAGTTAGAGAACGTGTATAAGGAAAGCGGCGCTAAGGGTACCTAGGTAATCTCCAAACTCGAGATAACCGATATTCATTTTCTGGAAGAAGTGTTTAGCGCCTGCGCAAGCAGAGAAAACAGCATCACTTAGTACAATCATAAGGGGTTTTCTGCACAAGCATAAGTTACAAACAGGGATGTTGTTGATTTTTTTTACCTAATGATATAATTCCGAAAGATATGAGGGTGCCAAATGCACCAAACAACATAATAGTCATAAAGTTATGGAAAAATTGCTTCTTCTTCACCTGGAATCTGGTCAGATTAAGGAAACAGAAAAAAATAATAAATGAGCTTAGAGAGACTTGAATAAGCATCATTCAACTATGAGCTCCTGATTTCGACAGGTCAATCACCTCGTTTTTATTAAACAGTTCACATGTGCATTTACTCATTCATTCTGATGAGTGAAGATCAACTAGATCAATGAAGAAAGCTTACCCGGCATTGAAAATAATAGGGGGAAGAAGATAAATGAAGAAAAGATCTTCACTAAACACCAATAACCTTGAGCTTTTTCCTCCTGTAGTAAACAATATAATCACTCCTGTGCACAATCCCTGCCATTTCCGTCATAATTTTTTTTTTTCAACAGATTCAAATTCAGATTAATAATCATTACACCTGAGAGTGAAATCAGAGAAAATAGGTAAAGCAAACAACTTACAATCGACAGTGCAGTAATGGACTCGTTCATCCATCGATTCTCTTCCAACAAGTGGCCGATAACGATGCAAGCGCAAACCAGCGCTACGAATAGATTCATAGAAACCACCGAGGCGTGATCTGAGCTCAATGCCGTCGCCAAACTCATCATCCCCGCAGGAGAGCTCGCTTCCATTATCAGAGAGAAAATTCTTAAGCAAATCTCGAATTTCTAGTTCGTTTTATTGCTACAGAGCTTGAAATCTAGACCTCGTATACTTCCATTTCTCACGCTTCCAGTATCCCATTCAAACATCGAACAATGAATACACAAATGCGCGACTGTTCACTACAAAAGAGAGGGGGGGTGATTTCTTTATTTATTTTTTTCCTTCAGTCTTCTCTTCAACCAAACAAGTAAACGGAAAAATTCTTCGAACCTCCAAAATCTATATAACTAAAAATGGAAGGTGTAATAAAATTTACGTTTCAGTAACGACCGTTGAATCAGATTTGACTCGATAAGAGACTCAAGGGGAAGACGACTAGGATCGAAGCGAAAACCCAGGAATTGGAAGGAGATTGCAAGGGAATGAGATGAGAAATGCAGAAAAATGGTGGTACCTGGGAAAATATATACGGCTCCCATTGCGGAGAAAGTTTGAACTCGGAACAATATTAGCCGTAGATTTGAAGTGAGGAATGGTGGGGTCCGTAGATCAAGGGCCATGATAATATAAACAGAATTTCGTGGATTTCTTTTCTATTCATTTGGAGACAAAAAGGGAGGGAAAGTTGCTGACGGGGGAAGAAAGGGTCCCCCCAACCGTATGAGTTTGTCGTCAACGAAATTTTATAAGACCCCGAATAACTCTTGATATTTCCTGTTTTGACCTCTGTCTTTTTCGTTGTTTCTAGTACTATGCTTATTATTATATTAGAATGCCTTTTTCGGTGCAATCTTGTAATTTCACGCTTATATAAACTATAGTAATTAGTCAACGTTTAATATAAAATTAAAAATTAAAATCTAACTTATTACATTGTTTAATTAATATATATTAATATAATAATTAAATAATATATATTTTATTAAATATTTTAAAATATCGTCCAATCAATGTTACACTACGGCATCAAAAGGTAATACGATTCAATGATGCATGCATTAATTTGCACTTTGCAGGCGTATAATATCAGAGGCAAGGCAAGGGTAGAAAGAAGATCATGATTACGGATACGAACCATGATTTGTTCTTTGCCACCTACGTACTGACTTTGTTTCCCACCTTCTAAGGCGTGAATGTTTTTTTATATAAATAATTTAAATTAAATAAATAATTAATTAATTAATTAATTAAAATTTTTAAAAAAATCATGTACGGAACAAATCCCGCCTCAATCAATCAGTATTGGAAGCAGGACAATGATTACTGTTCTGCTTAATCCCGACAAACAGGTTGATAAATGAAAGATTTGTAATAAACGGGCAAGTATCTTAAATTCTTTACATCTTCTTAATTTTTAAGTGCACGGGTTAATAATCACTGTTATATTACAGCGTTACACATCCAGAGACATAATCGGATCCAAAGAGTACGACATTGTCGAGTGATAAATGAAGCCAGTGCCTGCCTGCCACGTACTCTTTATTTTTATGGTGTGTTGGGTGGTGGGCCAACACGACATGCAATTGTCCTAGATATATTATGTTGCCAACGGGTCCACGACTCACCTCAAATAGTACGGAGAGTTATAGCATTAGGCTCAATATTGTGTTCGGATACTTGAGACCTCTCTTGGCCCAACCCAATTTCCCTACTCCGTACTATTCATTGGGTTCAACAGCCCGCTGGCCATATCTAAATCCAAATTACGTTAAGGGTTGGTGGTTTATGTGTGAGATTGGAGGCCTAATCTTTTCTTACGTTAATCAATTAATTATTATATCTTAAATAAACTTAAGAATTTTGATTAAAATAAAATAAATTATCTTATTTATATAATATTAGAATAATTTTTTATTATTTTAATTAAAAATTGTAGATATATTTATTTAAAATTTAATGATTTTAAATAAAATAAATTAATTATTTAATAAATAAATAAAAAAAAAGATGATTAATCAACAGCTAGGTTAAGGAAACCAACTCTTGTTCCGAACACTTGGGTTAAGAAGTTCGGTGGCGATTACTATGATCTAATTCAACAGCTAAAGAAAGGAACATTACTTGTCTTCATGTGGGAGATCCCCCTTGTTGAATTGTTATCTAAAATATCTCTTCTTTGCGACTTTGTCGTTGTGATGTTGGCACTATATAGTATATAATAATGGACTAACCCTGCACTTTTTTTTACTTTTTTTCTTTCCCCCCCTTCTCTCTGTTTTTTTTTTTGGTGGTTAGTTGTTTTTGTGCTGTTTAATGAATCATGGTTCTGTCCTAATCACATCATAAAATCGTGGAAAATTGGAAAAGTGACTAAACTTATATAGTTCATGTTAGTCATCATCATTCAAGTTGCTAAATTCTATAATCAAATCGATGGAATCTGTCCATTGCCCATTGACCAATTCTCCATTACCATATCCTCTCCTGAATTCACTCGTTTGAAAATTTCTTAATTTCAATCCCCCATGAACCGATCTACAGTTGGGTTCCCCACTGAAGCAGTTTTTAACTCATAAATCAGTTCAGATCAGCAGCTGGTTACGCCCCCCTCCAGCTTGTTTTAAATTGAACAAGGTCCAATATGATAGCGGTGCCTTTTGCTTCGCTTTTCATGCTCCTCCTTAAGTTGAGACCAGTTTCATAGTATGCACTTTTCCGTGGAATTCAATATGATCTCCCACTTGGTTTTTTGACTCTTTTGAAGGTAGAATGTGACTCTAAAAAAAAACACTCCTGTCTCTGTATATCACCAACTCGGTTTTTTAGACCACCAAATTCCTTTCAAGTCTAATACTAACAAAATGATACTAGTGCCTTTTTGGGAATTTTGAAAGTTAAAAAAGTTTCCAGAATTTAGTAAGTTTAATATATATATATATGTCCAAATTAAATTACGAAAAAGCGATATATACTGACCATAATATGATAAGCTCGTGTAATGGTGGGTGGAGGGCCCGACAGGGATATGTATCTTATTAGTCATGTATGATTGACGTGGGACCCAGCTTCTCAAAACAGCACCAAACTTCTTAGCTACTAAGCTAATTTATAAATTATTTTATTATTTTTATTTTTATTTTTATTTAATTAAATAATCGGGTATAAAATTTTATATGCAATTTAGGATATACATATATATATATATATGACTTACTTATTATTTTTTATTTTTTTATTTTTTAAATATACGAGGATGATGAAATGCTACATAAATTTAAAATGCGAATTATTTAGTCAAACTTAGGATAAGGATTATAATAAATAAAGAGCTGGACCTCTATGATCTATGGAAGCTATGAAACGTGTTAAATTTTATAATCAAATTTCCAAAACACAAATGCTAAATGGTCATGAAGCTAACGGATCTATAACTCTATGGGCTATAAGTACATAGAATATTCGACCCACAAAAAAAAAATAAAAAAAATAAAAAATAATAATAAAAGATATTAGTTTTTATTTATTTATTAAGTTAAAATCTTTGAGAGTTTATAAATTCGTAATTTAAAATTAATAAATTTTGAATTATTATTAAATATAAATTTTAGTTTATTTAAATAAAGTTATTTAGTATATTAAAATATTAAAATATTAAAAAAAAATATATATATATATATATATATGAGAAAATATAATATAATTAATTTCTTAATTCTAATTATTTTTATAACTAAATATAAAATATCAAAATTTATATGTAAATATTTAAAATATATATATTACGTAGAACATGACATAGCAGGCTTCTCAAGTGATACAGTTAAAAGTAACACATACCTAACAACATTATCTGAACTACTTATAAAACTCCCCCAAAATTTTCCTCTTTTTATTTATTTATTTATTTATTTATTTGATTAATTATTAATTATTATTATTTATAATATATTTAGAACAAGAGCCTCCACTGCAGGGCAGAGGGATTTTATTATGATGCATTTTTACTATTTGAAGTTCCATTGAAATGCGAAGAAGAAGCTTGTGAATTCAATCGGAAACCAGAAAATGTCTTTGAAGAGTATAATCCAGGACATGAGGTCTCGCTCCAGGCGAGTGGTGCAGGACGGCTGGGCCGCCCCCGAGGTTAGAGACGGTTTGGAGCAGAGCTGCTGGGCTTACATGCCTCAGGAGCTGCTTAGGGAGGTTTTGGTCAGACTTGAGGCCTCCGAGACTGCTTGGCCACCGAGGAAGACCGTCGTCGCATGCGCCGGAGTTTGCCGGAGCTGGAGAGATATTACGAAGGAGATCGTTAAAACTCCTGAGCTTTCTAGCTTGTTGACGTTTCCGATCTCCGTCAAGCAGGTTCGAGATCTTCGCTTTTTTTTTTTTTTTTCAAAATTCATTTTTATTATTTCATTTTGATATATCGAGCTGAATTCGTATTTTGATATGCTAAGATGAGCTTAATTGCTCTTCAAGCGGAAAAGTTTCTCCGAAACCTGGATTCACGTGGAAAAGAAAACAATAATTTCCTTCTATAGGGAAGTTCTTTTAAATTGATGTTCAAGTTCATCTGGTGTCCGTAATTCTGAATTACATATTCAGGAAACTAAATGTCTTGTTAATCAATCACGCTTATTCTTTCTTCTCGCTTGTTTCTGTAAAGCAGATTCCTGAATTTTGATTTTAAATTTTGTATGACGCTCAAAGCCAGACGGCAACTGTTGAATTAAAGTACTCGATGTTGAAAATCTTGAGCTGCAATTTTGTTTCATAATTCTTTATCGTACTACCTTTTTCCCCGCATGAAATGAAAAATCTGAGCAGTGCTGGTATACGTGTACTTGACTGGGATTTAGTTGTACGTGACTGGGATTTTGTGGAATTGTTTGGACCATTGCACAAAGAATGCTATTTCATACATTTTAAACTCATGGAAATTGCTTGAACATCCATCAATGGCGTAGCCCTTTAGGGGGCCACTATTGGCTTCATTTCCACTGGCCAAGTGCTGTCATTAGCTGTGCTGGACCTGCTGGTCTCTCTCTCTCTTTCCTTTTTTGGGCGTCTTCTTTATTGTTCTGCGGGTCCACCTATTGTAAAGTTCATCAGTATTTATCATGGTTTACTTTCTTAATATTCCATTAAGTTTAAATTTATGATCAGTTGCTGCAATATTCAACCTACAATTGTTTGGTTACATTGAATGCATGTATTCTGGTTTACTTTCTTATTACTGTAATGTCTCGTTAAACCTGGGGTTACTTGCTTGGCAGCCTGGCCCAAGGGATGTTCTTCTTCAGTGCTTCATAAAACGGAATCGGTCCACTCAATCATATTGTCTTTACCTCAATCTGACTAATGGTGAGTCTTTGCAATACAATGGAAGTTACTTGCAGTTGGTAAATTTAAATATTTCTAGATTTATATTATTTAGTAGTCGCTCAATAGGTACCCGAACCTCGTTACAAACATAGTAGCGTGTGAATATTTATATGTTCTTTTTTTCTTTGGTTTATACTTAATAATGACAGCACTAGCTGAGAATGGAAAGTTTCTTCTTGCTGCACGCAAGTGTAAACGCCCCACCTGCACGGAGTATATTATCTCTCTTCATGCTGATGATATCTCAAAGGGGAGCAGCACTTATGTTGGGAAACTTAGGTATGCGCTAGGTCTTGGAGGCATATGATGCCATCAGTTATCTGATATTCTGTCATGGAATTCATTGTTAATTTACTTCTTTCCTTTTTTTTGTTTTTTGGCAAGATCTAATTTTTTGGGAACCAAGTTCACAGTCATTGATGGGCAGCCACCTCATGCGGGAGCAAAGATGCCAAAAAGTCGCTCTTCTAGGCTAGTAAACTTGAAGCAAGTTTCACCTAGGTTCCCTGCAGGCAACTACCCAGCGGCCCACATCTCTTACGAATTAAATGTGTTGGGTTCGAGGCAAGTCTCGAGGTTATACAGCTACTTTCAATATATATATATATTTTTTCCTCTCCTTTTCTTTTAATCGTGTAGATAATTGATATGTTTATAGTTGCCTCCGGACATGGATTGATGTAATTCAATCTCCTGACTTGCCTTTGTCCTAGTTCGATGGACCTAGATTTTTAGCTTCTGACTATTTGTCATCAAATAGGCGTGGCTTTCTTCTTTAACACAGAAACAGAATACTTAAAAGAATTCATATGATTAGCAGGGGGCCAAGGAGAATGCATTGTATCATGGATTCCATTCCTGTCTCTGCAATTGAACCTGGAGGGAAAGCTCCCACACAGACTGAAATTTCACTAGGCAACATAGAATCCTTTCCATTGCTGCCGTTTTTTCAATCAAAATCAAATCGAACATATAATTTATTGTCAGAGCCGTTGGCCAGTAAGAAAGATGGGGCATTAATACTAAGAAACAAGGCTCCAAGGTGGCATGAACAACTCCAGTGTTGGTGCTTGAATTTCCATGGACGAGTGACCGTTGCTTCAGTGAAAAACTTTCAATTAGTGGCTTCTCCCGAAGATGGTCCAGCTGGACCAGAGCACGAGAAGATCATTCTTCAATTCGGAAAAGTTAAGAAAGATCTGTTTACAATGGATTACCGATATCCAATCTCAGCATTTCAGGCTTTTGCGATCTGCCTTAGCAGCTTTGACACCAAAATTGCTTGTGAATGACGATGCAATTCGAGCAGGTTAGTTTATTATAGTTAATGATTTTTCAATAAACTTCGCCTAGTTATACACATCTGTATAACTCAAATTTAAGTACCACTAACTATAACTTCACCGTTTTGGCCAGGAACAACATATTTCGAAGATTGTCTACCCATCCTGGTGAAATAATTTATGTTTCTGTGAAAGTAATTGTAAATGGGGAATGGAGCTGGATGTTCAGAATGGTGAGGAGTTGCTTATTTATGGGATTTCTATCTGTCAGCTCAGGATGCAAAAATGAAATCTCCACGCACTGTATGCCTCCTTCAGTTTGTGTACATAGTGTATTTCTTTTCTTTTCTTTCTTATTAGGAACATTTCCCTGTGACTGTTTCAACTATTTCATATATTATGAAATTATCATAAGATTCAGAAGTATTCTTGTGGTCGTTAGCCTCACATTCTTGTTCATTCACAAAATCTCTATCCTTGAAGACTTATTCAAGTTATCCGGTCAAACCCTTGTTTGGAATTGGCTGTCTTGGGGAAAATCGTCTCATTACTCGTCCAATTAGCTGCAAGCAAGTCACTAGATAGCTAAAGGGTGTGTCAATAATTCAGATATGCATGTACCCACCCCCCCTATCTCTGTATCTGTATTCTGCCTTGAGACTACACAATGATGATTCACATGTTCAATATATACATGTTATATCTATACATAAATACTTGTATCAACATGTAAAGCAGCTTGCATGTGTTGTACTGATTCCAAATTCATCCAAGGATAGAGGCCTGCCATCTTCTTCGTCTTCTGTAAGACGATCATCTGAATGCAATTCAGGTTGATTAATACCCCGAAAGAATTCAGTGAAAGAAGGAAAATGCTCAGGTGAGAAGAAATATGCTCACATCCTCTGGTAAGTAAACAAGTCCATCATATTCCTATTGCCCAATAAGTTCTTGGTCTGTTTAAGCCCCCCAGAAATTCCCAACTCTGATGAGTTCTGCCCGGAAATCTCCACCCCATGCTTGCTGCAAGTTGTCCTAATTTACACAAGCAACAACTCAGCGCTTGACATGGTATCTTGAGATTGATTTTCATCTGAAAAGTCCATTCCAGGCAATACCATTTTACATGAATTTCTAGCAAACATTTCTGCAACTTCTTCGTACCCATTTCTAGTATCAGTGTTGTAATACCCCGCTGTTAACTCACAAGGGTGTGATCTAGTTTATACCAAGAATGTATGAGAGGTATTTTCCCGTGTATTGTTACCCCAGTTTCATTGAATACAGATGAGGCAAGAACAAGGAAGTGATTTCCATGTGATATGAGCTGGTCTGAATACCAAGAAAGGAAGAAGTTACCATAAAGTGATGCCCCTGATCCTCCATGCTCCATAAAGAAGTTGTTCGAGTTTGGGAGCCCACTGTAGTCGGCTGCATCGTGGCGTCCACCAAGTCCCCATGTAGGATTTCCATTTAATTCAGCATGGTGCTTAAGAAGGCTAAGCATGTTTTCATCATAACACTGGAATTGACCAACAGCTCCAGATGGATATCTAAGCTCGCCTTCTGGTCCTAATCCCATGGAGATGCCCTGAGAAATTTATTACCATGACAAATGTGATTGTTAGAAGAACTCAAACATAGCTAAAAGAGGCTAAGACAAGGTATTTGTGGATATACAGATTATCTTCTTACCGTGATTGTGGAACCCATGAAGAAAGATGACTTGAGGTTGTCACAAAAATCTTTGTAAACTTGGATAGGAGTTTTCCCATTGAGAATAGGAAGATCATCTACACCTATTGACAAGCAATCCTTGTATTGCTTCCCGCAATGATCCGTGAAATAGATGCTGGGTTGAGACTCCGATTTCAGATACCCATTTCGGAGAGGAATTTTTGGTTGATTAGATGCATGGAAGCAAAGTGACACATGAAGCTTAAGACCTGCATTTTGAACCATCTCGGCCAGAGCAATGTAGCCAACCAATCGTATTCCCCCATGGCTTCTTTCTCGGCCACTCCCCACCAGATGGGGAGTTCTACTCCTTCCAAGCCCAATAACTTTAAGGCCTTTAAACCGACCGCAATTGCTTAGGCGTGGTATATTATGCTTCCCATGGAAACCGCATCCTGGGGCAATTCCACATACAATCTTACACTCTTAATCTGTCAAAAATTGAAATAACCATCAGAAGGTCACATGTTATTCGGTTACTCCACAAAACCAACAATATTTAGCTTTGTTTCAGAACAATCAATAATCCGTTGTCGTCCAGCGGTTAGGATATCTGGCTTTCACCCAGGAGACCCGGGTTCGATTCCCGGCAACGGAATTTTAGCTTTTTATTATTATTATTATTATTATTAATTTTACCGTTCTCCATCATCAAACTTCAAAGAAAATGGTATCAAAAAACAAGAGAGACTCGCCGATTGGGATGTTCTGTTGGAAACACGCAAAATATCGTCAGACAAGGAATCCGATCGAACCGCCAACATTTGAACCGGATTCGAAGCGCAGTGGATCGCCGCTCCGTTAGACCTCGGGCTCTGAAGCAAACTGATCTTGTCCTTGGAAGAAAAGACGCCATTAGTAAACTCTTTCTCCCTGCAAGCCACGTTAAGCCTGCTGCACATCTTCACCTGAGCTTTTCCGATCACCGAAACCTCCATCCCGATCGAAATCCAAAAAAAAAAAACGATGGGAGAAATCTAAACCTTACAAGTTCGACAAAATGCAATTCAGGATTCGCGTAGCTTGAGGAAAACGCGAGTTATGATGGAGGAAGCTACAGGCAATAGATCGGTCGGTTTGAGAGAAATTCTAAATCGCTCCAGGATTATCTGTTAAAAAAAGGCGGGTATATATAGAGGGGCTATAAGTGGGGCCCATTAGCTGGGTAATGAAGACATGAAGTAAAAGGTCCACATCACTGACTGTTGCTCAGAGCCCAAATTGTGTGGATCAAGAGTTTTCATGTTTAGATATGGGCTGAATGGTTGGTTGTTTGACAGGCCTCAATTTGTTACAATATACTACGTGCCACCGAGGCTTCGTTTCGCGCCAACAATAGAAGTTGCTTTCAGGCCCAAAAAATCTGAGCATGAAAATGAAGATAAAATGGAGATGCGGGGTATCGATCCCCGTACCTCTCGCATGCTAAGCGAGCGCTCTACCATCTGAGCTACATCCCCATACAATCTATTTATATCAAAAATTTTAAATAACAAAAATATTAATACATAATCAACATGGACATTGGGTCAACTACTTCTGTCTCGTTTCACTTTCGGCTCTTGTCTTGCATCCCCCAACACTAAAGCCAAAAAAAAAAAGGGGGAGAAAAGTAGTACCTTATCCTTCAACTCTTTCTAGTTTCTTACAAATGTTATATAGCAAGTGGAACTATTACCTGTAATTTCTAGTGAATATTCGTTGACACAAGTAGGTGGAAAAAAAAAGGGCATGATACTATTACTATTAGTGTCTTTATTACTATTAGTGTCTTTTTGTATTCTATTCTATTGGCTCGATTCAATATGAGATAAATCACAAAACCGAGCAAAAAAGGCATTAAAGATTGGACCACGATTCATTAACCAGTTACTAATAAAGCAATAAACTAGAGATTTAACACAGTTTAGCTTAAGACACTATTCAACCTTAACTATTAAGCTTAGTTCAGTATCATCCTGGTATGTCTCGAGATTAACACGGATTGGAAGAGTAGATTCAGATCCCAAGAAGTGACAGAAACAGAAAAAATCAATGGAGTTCCCAAAACATGCTTATTAAAAAAATTTCACTGACCTTGTTATAGTTTCCCAACACAAGGGAGAAGGTAAAAAAAAAATATACAATACTGGGAAAAGCTTCTGATCATACAAAAATAAGACTAAGAAAAAGAAAGTTAAATACAATATTTTCTTTACCTCTCCATTCAGCTTAATTGACTGTTCCCCCGCGCCTCAACCTCAATCTCAAGAGATGTTCGTTTCAACACCTTTCTGAAAAACCAGAAATCTTTTTACACGTTTCTCTCATTTCAGACTCTTGCAGAGCTTTTCGATGGTTTTGAGTGACCCTTCCCCTCACCTGCTCCGTGTTTTTTCCATCTTGGTGGGCCCAGGGCAGCCGGGTCGACCAAAGGGCCAGACCAAGTCTGGATGGGAGCTTTTGAGTAGGAGAAATTGGCGGAACTGAATGGAACATCTGGGGGATCGTATATCGGATCAATGTGATGTGAAGAGCCCAGAGGATAGCCAAGCGTTCCATCTTGGTGTGGTGGAGGAAACTTTTCACTCTTGCTCTTTGCATTTGCATGTGATATTAGTCGCCGCCTCTGTTTTTGAATTATTGACATTACTCCTTCAAATTAAAGACTTCATAAAAACAAATAAATAAGGAAGGAAAATTGATAAGGCTTGCTTACATCAAGATTGACTTGAAGCTCAGCATTGGCATCGGGTGCTGGAATTGGCCTAGCAGCTCTATCACGGGAGCGTATTTTCTTCATGCCATCTGCATTAGCTCTTCCGGCAGCTCTCAGCCTACACTCACCAAGTTTTGTTCCAGGTTAGAGAGAGAAATCTATAGTGATTACAATAACTGGACCAATGAGGGCAACTGAAGTAATCCACCTTCTAGCTTCTTCATCACGTAGCTTAGCATCCATCTCCTTGCTTGGAGGGTACTTTGGAAGGCTAGAGGGCTCACAAGCATAAGGCTTAGTTGTGAAGAACTGCAAACGAGGTAAGAAATATTCACAGAAAGTTCATTGAGACCATAATTATTCAATCTACTGCTCCAACCTGCACCCCAAGCCCCCCCTAAATAATTTTTTCTCTTACTACATATGAACCACTTGATGCGATAAGCAGCAGAAATGACAATAGGCATCAGATATTTTAGTAGCTTCTTCAAAGATCTCATCTACGATGTCGATCCTCTAACTTTAGGGCCCGATTGGCAATAATTTCTAAAGTTCAGTTTCGTAAAAGCGTTTTGCATAATGATTGCAAAAAATCGTTTTTGTAGTTGGGGAAAATGAAAATCACTTCTTATGTTTCTCTAATGTTGATTTTTTTTCCTTTTAAAAAAAATAAATTTTAAAAAATAGGCAAAAAGTCGTTGCCAAATATGATCGGCGATTGAAAAAACTGATTTTTGCATTTGAAAACTGTTGCCAATCGGGCCCTAAGATTCAACAGCTACAAAAATAGATTTTGGCTACCTTCATGAATTCAGAAAATCAGGGAAAGACTAAAAGAACACCTGAAGAAACTTCAAATTGAAAGACGGTTATACATAGGGCAACAATCCACACCTTACCAATGACCAGCTATTACTTTAAGACATTAAGGCAGACAATTTGAACGGCCGTATGATGGCCCAAATTTGGCGGAGAGCATAAAAAATATACAGTAAAAAGAAAATAAGAGGATAACAGAAAAGCTCACTTCACTGCTCAATGCATCAGTGGCAGTTTGGCGTCCAGCTGGATCGATTGCAAGAAGTGTCTCGATCAGGGGAAGTGATGAAGGTGGAAAATCTTTAAACGTTTCTGATATGCATCGCTTGTATGATTGTTGAGGCTTGAATATAGTTGCATGTGGCAGCTTTGACTTTTTCCAGTATTCCTCAGAAGGAGAGCCACATAACTTGAAGATCTTATGGAGCTGTTCCACCTATTTTAAGTAAAACAAGTTTAAAGCAGGAATAGAAAAGAAAGGACATGAAATCCAGAACAACTTACCCCTGCAGTTTATCAGAGCGCCATATGGTACTCACCTCAGTGCGACCAGGCATGATAGGCTTTCCAGCCAGCAACTCAGCCAAAATGCAGCCAGCACTCCAAAGGTCTACACCAACACCATAATCAGTAGCACCAAGAAGTAGTTCTGGGGGACGATACCATAAAGTAACCACCCTGCTAGTCATGGGATGCTTGTGATTCGGATCAAAGACGGAAGCCAGTCCGAAATCAGCAATCTGAAGGACCCCACCATTGTCAATAAGTAGATTCGAGCCCTTGATATCTCGATGAAGCACATGGCGATTATGACAGTGTTCAAGCCCTGATAATAGTTGGTGCATATAACATTTAACCTGCCATTTCCATTTGTATGAATAAGAATGAAGAAGCTCACTTTAATAAACAGTCCCACTTAACAGATCCACAATTCAGAATAGAGAAAGAAAGGAAACCACTTATATACCTGAGACTCTGTGAACTTTATTACAGGGCTTGCAGCAAGTCCAGCCAAATCATGCTCCATATATTCAAATACAAGATACAAACTACAAGACATCCTAGACGTGACTAAACCTTCCAATTTCACAACATTGGGATGATCTAAACGCCGTAGAATAAGAATCTCTCTTGCCATGAATCTTACACTCTCAGGCTCCAAATTGTCAAAACGAACCTTCTTTAGTGCAACAATTTTCCCTGTCAACGAGTCTCTGGCTTTGTACACATTACTGTATGTACCTTGCCCGATCTGATCAAGATATAATGCAAGTATACTCAATAATTAGTTCACTATTTGTTTGCTTAGAGAAGTCAAAAGGAAAGAAGAGGAAAGCAACTAAATCAAACTTCTCCAGTTAGCCAACTGCACATAAGAAATCGCTAAATTTGGAAACAGAGAAGATATCTTTCTCAGCATCCAAAACACAAATCGCGAGTCAAAAAATATCCGTGAGTCGAGTAATAAATGCTAAAAGCGGAACAAAAGAAGGAAAACTCACTTTGTCTAGCTTCTCAAAAGTATCAGCTCGCCGAGGTGTCCACCCGTTAATGGCTTCTCCGGCGACAGCAGAGAGCCAAGATGGCCATCCAGCCGCCACTTGTTCGCCATGCACATTATTCGGTGGATTACTCAGCCTCGGATTCGGCTTCGACGATCGCTTCCGTTCACCTCTCGGTCTCGTGCTCGTGCTCTTCTCCTGCTCGTCAGCCTCGTTCCGATTCCCACCATTCTGAGCTTCACCGACCTCTCCCTTCGTAGAATCCCTAACGACCACCTCCTCCTCCTCCTCCTCGTCCTTCCTCCTCCTCCCCTCTCTCTCCCCTCCCTTCTCCACAGACTTCGCCGAGACCTCCTTCCCAAACACACACCCCATCACCCACGCAACCAAACTGTTACAGACTTAACAGTCATTGACTCATTCTTCCAACACTCACATTCCCGCACTTTCTCCGCTTACATCCTCCATTTTTACTAGCTCCAAACAACACCACCTGCTTGATCCAATCTCTCTACACAGCTACCAAAAACCCTAAAACAAACTGTAATTCCCTCTTTCTAATTTCGTTCTTCTTCAGAATGTGTGTATGAAGACGCCTTTAAACAAAACAATATGCAAAAATTTAAAAATAAAAATAAAAATTAGCTTTTTTTTTCTGGGACAAGAGTGATTGAGAGCAATGATTCAAGAGCTGGCCACAATTTGTGGCCTCAGTCAAAAAAATAGAGCTGAAAAAAATACTCCCATGGAAAAAGCAAAACTAAAGCATTTATAAAAACAGTTTTTTATTTATTTATTTATTTTTAATTTATATTAATTCTAATTTTCATGAAAGAAAAGGTTGGACTTATGACGAGGGGATTTGCTGGAGTTCGGTATAAATAATAATAAAGAATGTCGGAAAGAGAAAAAAGAACATAATGTAAGAAATCTCCTTTTGGTCTTTGAAATTTTGTTTTGACTCTTTTTGGCCCTTGTGCTTCGATCTAGTAGACAAGTTTTTCTTCTTTGTAATTGTTTGTGCCAATTACAGATAGCCACGTGTGAAGAGCAACCTGTTCGGTGCACAGCGGTTAGAGAGAAAGCTGGTTTCTACATGACGTGTTTGTTTGTGAGTGGATGAGAGTGTAAGTGGACTCCATACTCAAATCTCAAAGCAGAAAAAGAAGGGTGTTTTTTTTTTTTTCCTTTTTTCTAATCTTCATGGATGTGCTAACATGGCGATATCTAATTGGAAATTAGGAGTCACTCTCCATCTTCAACTTTGAGCTGATTAGTGGACTATTACCAATACATGTATGAAGGGTAAGACAAGAACATAACAAGTCCCATGTATGAAGACAGATTGAAGTCTATGACGGAGTCAAGGACTTGTTACAAGAGGATTCAGATTATTAGGATTGAGATTATTGGATCTAGACCGTACCGATCTCAATCCGAGTTTAGTAAAAAAAAAAAAAAATTAGATTTTATCATAATATAAGAATAATGATTTATTTATTTATTTTATTTTAAATTCTCTAATCTTTTTTTTACTATGTAAAATATATTTTTAACCGTTGAAATTGAATAAAAATAAATATAAATTATTTATGTATTATCTAGTTATTTTGATTAAAAAAAATACAGGAATAAATAAATTATATAATTTCATATAATAATTTATGTATTAAAAAAATTAACAGTTATAATTAATTTTTATTTAATTTGAATATCCAAACCCATATAGTGACCAAATCCAAATCTATTACAAGGTTGTTAAAAGTTGGCGACCGTACTTTGACATTAATCAAACTCATCTCATCATCCTTGTTTTTCTCTTATGATAATTGTTTTTACCAATACACGACAGAAGGCTCTAAAAACTTGTATCATAGCTTTGCCGCTAAAAACACAGATACAAATGATTGTTGGCAAATTCATTTCTTCATAAAACCGCCAAACCGGCTCCTACTTTCTCTTGCTTGTTGTCGATGGCGGTCATCATAGCCGAGAAGATATGAAATCCAGGTGAAAAAGTTCATGGCATTTAGCCCGAGTTTGCCTCCGCGTTCGTAAGATCCTGTACTGGTTCAGTTTATACTGATGAGATCCAATCTCACTTGTTCAAATAGATTTCAATAAGCAAAAAGGAAGATTCTCACTCTATCACATATAACCAAACAATTGAGATTCAATACATGAAAGATGTTTTTACAAAACTAATTACAATACAAGCAATTAAGTTATCAAAATATAGTTTGTTCCCCTAATTCTTGACCGGCCATTCCTTCCCTCAAAACCCGCTCGAAAAACTCTTCCAAAGTATCGGTCCCATAACTTGGAGTTTTATCTGCACTATAATCTCCAGTTTCCGGATCTAAAACCAACATACTCTCCGCCGCATAATACCTCCCAATCTTCCCAAACTCAGCTGCATCTTCCAACCCTGGAAAAACCTTCACAAGAAAATCCAAAATCCCGATCGCAAAATCCATTATCCCGATTGGAACTTTCAAGAACTTAGGCTCTTTTCCCAGAATTTTAAACAAGATCTCCCCTTGCTCTAATGGAGTCAGCGCCTTTCCGGGCCCGCCTATTGGCAACACCTGGTTAATCTTATCCTCACTCAACACACAATCTGCAATAAACGAAGCTAAATCTGACTCACTGATCGGCTTACAAGCACATAATTTCCCGTCACCAAACATGACATAAGGCTTCCCTTCTTTGACTAACTCAACTTGACCCCCTAAGCTTTTAAAAAATGCAGTTGGCCTAACAATGCTATAAGTAAAGTCCTTGTCTTGATTAGCCATTTCCATCAATTCTGCCTCGAATTTGAGCTTGGCTCGTTGGAATTCAAGAAGGGGTTTTTGCACACAGATTGCAGATAACAATACAAAATGGGAAGCTCCATAGATTTTACCGGCAAGAAGACTGTTCTTAGTTGCTTCATAGTCTATTTTCCATGAATCTTTTACACCACCAGATCGACTAGCCAGACATGAAACAACAACATCAATAGGAATTCCTAAGTTCTGCAATGATTTTTCCAAAGAGTCGAGACGGGTCACGTCTGAAAAGCATACCTGGTTTGTTCCATTCAATTGTTTCAAGGTCTCTTCTTTATCGTTGCTACCTCTAATTCCACTTTTTTCTCTAGCAATGGCTATGACATTGAATCCTCTATTCACTAACTCTTTAACTACGAATTTACCAATATACCCAGTTGAGCCCACCACTAAAACGTTGATATCTTTAGGGTTTTTGGTTCTGAATGTAGAAGATTGAATGGGTTGAACAGATGGGGTTGTCGTAGACGATGTAATAACGGGATTTCTTCTCTCTCTGCTAAATTTTAATTTTTTTGGTGAAGTTAAAGGAGACGATTGGAAAGCATGAGAAATTAATGGCGGGCTTACCTGAATTTGATTGAAAGAGCAAGAAGATAAGAAGCTTCTGTTCTTTGATGGAAGAAGAGTGAATGCTTGAGGAGTAGATGAACAAAGGGACATTTTCTTTTTCTTTTCTTTTTCTGAGCTCAAGAGAGCTGAACAGCAGAGAAAGACAGCAGCTTTGTGATCCCAATCAAAAATTCATGAAAAATAAGAATAAAATGAAATTTGTACTAGAAGAAGAAACAGAGTAGAGGCAATGAGAGGTGGGAAATATAGGAGATTGTGGACCTCCATTGCCCAAAACCTCTTTTGGTTTGTGATGATAAGTGGTCGCACGGTTGAGTGAGACGACATGTCGTTTTCTGCTTCCACCCTTCTGTGGTAATTGGAGATTCGTTAACATGAAATCAATTTTTCTTAGGAACCATCTTTTGAACAAGAAAAAGATAAAAACTTGATAATATCATTCCATATATGATGATGAACAGCTATACATTACATTTATTTGACCCCTTTCAGATGGACTTCTTACAAACACATTTCACAGAAAACATATATACACACATATACAAGTCAATAATCATAGCGTTCCAGCTTCAACCAGACCATTGGGTGGATGCGGGGTCCATAATCGATATCTGAACCCGTAAAACCTCATGTCTCGCACCACAGTGAAGCACGGCAAGAACCCTCCTCTTCTACCTTAGTAGCCATGGTAAGGTCGGCTAGAGAAACCCAATGAGAATGCTGACTCGTCTCTCATACGGAATCCATGAGACCATCTTCCAAGCTTCCACCATTTCACACAAACATGTCAGTCCGACATCTTGTAATGTTCAAGCACTTCCATAACATAATCACCCTACAAATTACAAATCACAACAATGTAATAATAATATTATAAAGGATCATTTTGCTAGAGAAAGATTTTTATGATAAATGAAGAACTTACAGGGATCCCTAGCCAGTTTATGGAGTAGTGTAAGCCAATCAAGTTGAGTATGGCATTATATTTCGGTTTTGATAAGGAAGAGTTGAACATCCTTAAAACCGAGCGGCATTTTGCATAAATCATCAATGGACTTGAGTTAATCTTTAACCTCCATTGAAGCAGAGGATGATGATTGTTCTACAAACTTCACCACCTCTTTAGTTCTTCTTGCTATCTCATTACGCCTTGTGATGTAAAAACATCTCCATCCCTACACACCATTTCCCATTTTCTCTCTTAGACAGAAAAGATTACAACGTCAACATTTAAACAACGTACTAACTACTAAGAATAAAATATATATATATATATATATATATAGTTGCAGGTAAAGTATTCTGTCCAATTAGCTCGAATAAGAAGAAGAAGCAGAGCACCTCTAGGATGGGGGTTTTGTTTGAAGCAGACGAAGAAGAAGCAGAGGAATCAAGCAAACCCAGAAAACGCCATCGTTCTCTGGCCAGAGACACCCACAAAGAATCCGATTCGCAGAGCTCTCTCCAGAAGCGTGAGCAAGAAGCTAACGCACACAAATCTGAAACCTTTCCTCCCCAAAACAAATGTCTGTATATGATATCTCAATTTTGAAGTATATAAATAAAAATAGAAGGGAAGAAGCAATTTTTAGGGAAATATCATCTGGAAGTGAAATTTGGATGCCCTCCATTTTGATTCGCATACTTCATCTGATCATTAAGGCGGAGAGAAGAGGAGCTGAATTCGGAATTGAAATTTAGGATTTCCAGAACCTCGTCCCCAAACAGACCCTCCTTAGTCAACATTTTTATTGGGTTATTCCACTCATTCTTTTCGTTTTTGCTTTTTGCTTTTCTCTTCCTAGATGGATTTGAATGTCATCGCATGTGACATTGGGGGTTTTCATCCTTAACCATCTTTTGAAAACAAATATTTCTTCTAATATGATATTATATGAAGATAATTTATATAAATTAAGGTAAAGTAAAAATCACATACTTTATAATATGATTGTTTATAAATAAATTAAAATAATAAATTCATATTAAAGAGAAAAAAAGTTCGGTGCACCGCCACCACCGATTACCAACAATCTATCTAAATTCAATATAATTTCATTTAGTGATCACCGACCGTCAAGTCAGTCGTTAATTAGTACCGACGGATGATATCGGTTTCGGTCTGTTCAATATCGATGACCATGAAAACGGATTTTTGCACATCCCCTAAGTATTATAGTTATTGATTTTATAGTTATCATTCGATTAAGAACTATAGCCACCGGCTTTAGGGGTAGGTTGAGGAATATTTCAAATAACTTAAATTTATCTATATATTAGTATAATGATTGATGCTACATACTTAAGATCTAACTCGTAACCTAATGAATACTCATGAATAGTCTGTCCAGAAGAAGATCAACACGCAATCTAATAAAATACTCAATAAGTTGACCATGCAACATCTCTTTCGCAGTTATAACTTTAGATTGAGACTGACCTAATTTAATCCCCACTACATCTGATAGATATCTACCCATTTTATTATAAATTTTTGTATAAATATAACTCATATATTATTTTTAAGAATTATATATATATATATATATATATATATCTGGAAAGAGAGACGAGAGCATTTAAGAGGCTGTTTGAAAAGTACTTTTTTTTCTAAAATAAATAATTGTGAATATTTGATAAAAGAATAATTTAATATTTATTTTTTAGACAAATGCCACGGAATCGACGGCTCAAAGCTCTACACCACATGACAGTGCCAAATTGAGGTATGACTATGACTCGCATACGCACGGGCATGCGATGTGGGCGTGAGACACTTTTAACGCTTATTAGGCGTCACGTGTGGTGGTAGACCGATTTAATTTTATCCTTTTATTTAAACAGTTAAAACAGTTAGTTACTGTTGGAGTTTGAATTCCGAGAATTCAAATATGTGATCGTTAAAACAGTTTAACTATTTTTCCAATGAGTGTGACTGTTCATAAAATAATATATTATTTCACGAATCTGTATCAATTTTGTCCATAAATATGAGAAATCTATAGAAAATATATATATATTTTCTTCTACTATATTTTCTTACTGTCAGAAATTAAATATATTCCAAAACAAAGTTTCATCATTGCCTGTAAAATTTTGTAAAGGCTTGTTATGCCCCGAAAATTATTTTCGGAGTAACCTACAAGCAATTCGAGAAAGTAAAAATATTATTTTTTAAAAAATATATCTATTACATATTTCGACTATAAAAAATGCGGTCTCAATTGTTTTCACACTCAATATCTATAACGGTAGCACCATTGAGCTAAATGGTATCTATAAACAATCTGAGACCGTTCAGGAGCTTTCTGTTGCATATGGGACTGGACAATTTAGTCCTAGCAACAAAGGCTATGCTACTTTTGAAGACTTCCCTATCGATCCTTCCGGTTCCTTCAACATCGTCCTGTTAAACGTCTACGTACTCCATCGCTCGCTTGAACACGACTTTTCATCAATATAACTAGCTTGTTAGAAGCTATATATCTAAACGTATATCCGTACAAGCATATCAATAATATTCGTCTTGTGTGATAGCGTTGAGTCGATTATCATTCACGTAGATGAGCGGCGTATCGTCTCGTGTGATATCGTTGAGTCGATGATCATCGTCGTGATGACGGATTATCCATGAGAAGGTCTTGATGCCCAAGCATACCGAGATTTTAGTACAAAAAAGAGCACTGTCACAGACTAAAACATAGACACAAACTATCACACCAAATAATCATATAAAATTTTCATTACAGATTCTCGATGAAATAACCAACGAGCTAGAACTTTACAACAACAACCAATCAAACATCTACATGTAAACAAATCTTGTCACTGTACACCAATTACAAGACGCTACAAATTTCCAGAACACACACACACACACACACACAAAACAAATATTGTAGGGAGTTGTGGATTAAGTGCATATATGTTCGAGTGAATAACAAACACTATTTGGGGATTCGAGAACGAATGTTAAAAATGGAGAGCCAAATGAGCAAGACGAGAACAAAAGACCCGAACAACGACACCGCAATTGCACTTCCTACATGTTTGCAGAATTTATCGAAGGCATAACAGATTTTATTCCACCGGACATGGTCGTTGCCTTTTAATCCTATGTACGCAACCCCGCCGGCTGTGCCTGTGGCCGAGGCCACCAAGCCTAGAATAATCTGCATGATTAACAACATCAATTTTAAATCTGTATATTGCAAGGGATACAGGTGAAAACAAATTTAGTAAGAAAACAGAAGCTTACCACATCGAGAAATGCAAAATGAACCAAGATTGCGGCCGAGACATTCGGCTTCAGGCTGACTGCAAAGGATGCAAGTGCGGTGACGAGGCTATAGAGGCCTGTTACAGATAGTGCTGCCACAAAGTATCTGCACGTACGGAGTAGTAGTTAGTATCAAAGAGGAAGAGTATATCATGTCTTAATGTTTTCCTAAGTTAACTACTAAAAACAGACAAAAAACAGTAAGGAACAAATTATCTAAGGTCTAGTATTGACTATTTGGCTAGGTTGCTACCAATATTTATGTATACATAAGTACTTACATGAAGGCTGGGGAGTGTTGGAACTTGGCCGGAACAGGAATTCCGGGCCGCACGCCTCTCACGCCCCTTGTCAAAGTTTGGTTTCCGGTGACCATAACCACCACGCTTGTCAGAGCCGCCGCAAATAATATGACCCTCAGGACCAAATCGAACAGAAAATAGTTCACAGCAGGAGGCGGAGGAGGAGGCGGAGGTTGAGCCACTTCCTTAGCTCCATATTCAGGGTCTGCTGCAGGCTTATCCTCCGTAGTTGATGCCATGTGAACTAAATTACTCAAACTAAAACTAAAGAGTCTTTAACTATAAGTTTGATGATATCTGGTTTAGAACTAATAAAGAGGGGTATAGCCTTGTATTTATAATAATATAAATGTGAACTGAATTATTGTAATCAGGAGCAGTGATTATGAGTTGGAGTTTCGGGCACGTTAAGTGAATTGTGGATAAACCTTAGCTGTATGACTCTTCCTTTATCGGTTATCTTACTTAAACCCAGCTGTTTCTTTCATTACAAAAATGATGGACAGATTTTTAGGAAGTGGGAAGAAAATGTTGTGTTTTTTTAAGAATAAAGATATCTGATTGTGGGACCCGTTTCATGTTGGATTCCGATTGTGTCTGATTTCGAATAAAGATGAGGAAGATTTTTTATTTGCAACATGGATTTTTATATATATTTTTTATAATAAAATAAACCTACTAAATTGATATGGAAGAAATTTAGATACAGTCGCCGATTGATAATTATTTATATTAATTATTAAATAAATAATTATATTTAAATATAGACTCTTTATCATTTTGACTAGTTAAGAAAGAAGTTTTTAAAATACAAGCTTTTTTTTTTTTTTACTTTCTCACTTTCACTTATTTCTCAGTATGATTAATTGGTAATGGGACCTAGTAAAAGCTTAAGATTAGGATCTAATCCTGCTCTTAGTGATTACTATAATGTAGTTTACCTAATTCTATGAAAATTATTGTCGACAAGAAACAAAAAGAGTGTTACTTCTTTTGATTCCTTTAGCAATCAAAAATGGAATGATTGGATGATTTCTTATGCCCTCTTAGTGGGCAATTTGTTTTCTAATGATTTCATCTACCATTTTTTCTTTTCTTTCCTTCCTTTTGTTTTTAAGATTTCATGGTTAGATGATAACTTAATAATAGCACCTTCCGAATCATAATTGATAGTTTGACATAAATTTCAAAGCAACTTTCAAGACTACCATAATTTGATTATGAACTAATAAATATTCAACCAGAAGCTTCATTGAGTTTCATTCAGCTTATAATTCGTCAATGGAAAAACCAGAAGATGAGATTTCTGACAATTCTAAGTTCTTTGACTATTGGTTGTTTGACTTTGTTAATCGTGGTCAAAATTTGAGTTACATGTTTTACGCCTCTTAAGTCATCTCTCCGGTTAATGATGCATTGGAACTCATCTCCGGTTCATATATAAACCGGAGATGTTATATCAGTTTTTTTTTTATTATTATTATTTAATTATTATTTTTTTTTTTTAGGTTTTGAATTTTATTCCCTCATTTATATGGTTTTGTTCTTTCTTTTTCTATTAATGAATTTATCTTAAAGATTGATTTCAAAACATTGAAGCGCAAGAAATGTTTGAATAATGGAAGCAATTGAATTCAAATCAATCCTCATCTCCTCATCACTTGTTTAATCATATGTTAGTGGTTTAATTTTTAATATATATATCCAAGTTAACTTGTTTATTATCAATATTATTATTTTATTTATTTATTTATTTATTTATAAAAGCTTTAATCTTTCTTAGTCAAACGATACATAAATATAAATTTTTTTATATGAATATATATAATATATAGTCGCGTACTATATCAACCTTCATCATATTATATAATATTAATATATTATATGATTATATACCATATACTATATACATATAATCATTTTTCTTCATATGAACTCTATAACATGACACCATTATGATTCTCCCGAATAAGGATAAAAAAAAAAAAACTTTGAAACTCATTGCAATTGATTGATCTTCGTAAGCGATCTGCACTGAGTAGTCTGTATTGCCAAAAACTCTGGAACCAACCAATGGACGCCAGGCAACAGACCAAATCACCTATCACTCCGAGAGTTCTCCCTAATATATATATAATCAATTATACAAGCTGGTAGGTAGTCATTACTTTTATATATGTATCGATCAACCGTGAATATTAATGGTTGATCGTGTATGTAGGTGGCTTACAACGTCATCTTCTTGCTTCCTGTCCACAAAAAAAACAAGTATGTATTTACAAAATTTTGTGTTTGATTTGTTTGTGTCTAGTTACTAATTACGGGAATAATATATGAATCATAGATGAAATCATTTATGGGGTTGAGAGGGAGTGGAGGGATAAAGATAAGGTCATATTTATGGACTTCCTTACGTAGAAATGTTAGATCATGGGCCATCTGGATTTCGCTTTCTGTCTCCTGCAAACTGAGACTGCCTCTCCCTTTGATTGGTAGTATGTGTTGTTGTCAAAAAGAAGTATTATCAAAGCATATGAATCTTGATTTGTTATACTATTATATGCTTACTAATGTTAATAATTGAAATGTAAACATATTATGCCGGAAATAATATGGATCGAAATCAACTTATCGGTAACCGAGATTATCAGACAATAAACACAAGGTAATCGACTCATATCGACGATCAACCCAAATTGCCCTCTTCTGTCTGCAAACTGAAAACAATAAATGAGACCTTCTTAATTACTCCCGCCTAACTAATCCAACTAAACACATGTCCTTTCCCACCCAACTAGCTTGGAATAAGACTAGCTAGTAGTACCACTCCTCATCTCTCCTCTCAATATATATCTTTCACTTCCTATACTACTACTGCTCCACACTATCTCTTTCTCTCTCTCTCATTAAAACTAGAGATGGAAGATCACAAGACGGACAGTGAAGTAGCGGTGAAGGGGGGAGCAAAGCAGAGAGATCGTGTCAGGAGCTGTGAGTTGGTCTTGAGAATTTTAGCCGTTGTCTTAACATTGGTAGCTTCCATTCTTCTTGGAGTTGATAAACAGACCAAGGTTGTCCCGATTCCGGTCCTCCCTTCTCTCCCTCCCCTTTACGTCGAGGTTACTGCTAAATGGCACTACTTGTCTGCTTTTCTGTAAGTCCGACTATTAACTTTCACTTAAATAAATAAATGTCTAAGTTATAGAAAAACAAGATCAACACTTTCTAAGACATGCTGTACCTACAAGGTATTTCGTGATCGTGAATGCAATAGCAAGCCTGTTCGGTGTGCTTTCCCTGATACTTTCACTAACAAACAAGGGTAGGACCGTGAAATCGGCATTGATAGTGGTGGTTATCGATGTAGCGACGGTGGCTCTACTATTTTCCGGTGCCGGAGCTGCTGCGGCGATCGGGATGATAGGGTACCAAGGGAACTCGCACGTGAAGTGGAACAAAGTTTGTAATGATTTTGATAAGTTCTGCCATCAAGTGGCTGCTTCTTTGACTTTGTCTCTGATTGGAGCAATCGTGTTTATGTTGCTTGTTGTGCTTTCTGCTTGGGGCTTACTGAAGAAATCTAAGTAAAAGGAAGTAGGAAAAAGGGGTTACTTTGGATCCTATTTTCTGAATTTGAACCCAATTAATTGCTTTTCAATTCATCGTATCCTACATATGATAATATATATATATGGTAAAACTTCGAAAAATTAGTAAGGATTGAGTTTTAGTAAGGTATTTTAGTGGTAGGTTCCGGATTCTGAGTCATACGGGGAAAAATATGAAAACAAGAAACTATAAGGGCATGCTTGGCAACGTGATTTGGAAAACCCCTTTCATGATTCATAATACAAAACACGGAGACAACCGTGTTTGGCAACGATTTTCGTTATCAGTGACATTCATAATACCTCTTTTCGTGTTTCATGATCTCAATTTTGCAGTTTGATTGATAAAAAATACTATCTACTTTTGATGCGATGAACTCTCTTTCTTCTTCATTTTCCCCTTCTTCGTAACCGGCTTCATTTTCCTCTCTACCACTTTCCCTCCTCTTCGTTTACCTCCATAGCTACCTAACAAAGGTCCTTACGCTTGATCGATTTCTAGGTATGATGCCTCCTTATTTTTCCCCAAGTACAAAATGGTTCGTTTTGTTAAAGGACCTAGAAATCGTTTTTTAATTCTCGGTTGCCAAACGCTTTCATTCCTTTTAAGTTAGTTTTCTAATTTACGTTACCAAACGCAAAAATGACATTAAAAAGCTCTGAATATGTGTCAGAACCATATCTTTTTTCTGACACTAAATTCCAAATTATAATATGAATACCATTATCAAGCACACCCTAGTAATCTAAAAATGAAAACATTGTATTAAATTGGGAAGTGGAAGCATGAAAAGGACGGAAAATAAGTTCAAACGGCACACAAGCATTACACACCGTTTCTGAAATGACAATGCTGTTAATCATAGAGATGAATAGTGTTGTTGTTTTTTATTTTTGTTTTTTGGTAAGGTCAATTGAATCCCCCTTCCATAACCACGCAGAGACGAACATTTTTCCGGTTGTCAACAATGTGATTACAGAGAGGGAAGAACGGGAGGCGCAATCATGCGGGTATTGTATGATCTGCAGTGCCCGCATTTCTGTCCGATTATGTGAAAGTAAGCCTCCGTCGTGTCATTGCAGTCGTTACACAGAATCCATACCTGAAAAGAAACACCTCTCTATTGATGTCATGTGTTCTAGTGTTGCATTTGTGATTGTTAGATAATTCAAGGGTGATGAGTGTGATTTTCCCGGTCAATAACAGAACCACAACCAACGGGAAAACCGAAAAGAAAAAGAAAAACACTCACCTTCTTGAAGCGGTAATCCTCGGGCATGATCGTTGCTTCTATCTATCAACACATAACATGTATTTAATTAGATAATCTTTATGAGATAATCCCATAAAATACCTTTGGTGTTTGTAAAATGTACCTCATCATCTATTCTTTTCCAGGTCCCGGACATGTCGATTACTGTCTTTAAGCATATCGGGCAACAATAACTAGGTCATAGCATCAACTTTCAGTCATGTCACAAACAAATTAAGAGAAAACAAAAAAAAAACCGGTGGGATCCAGATGTTACTTACTTATCACGGCTAATCATCTCCCGGTAACATTCATAATGCATGGTATGTCCGCATTTCATTACAGTCGTGTCTTTTAGGGAATCGAAAAGGTACTGTGGACGAAACATAGCAGGGGTAAGTTTGAGGCTGTAATAAGACACACCGATTTTGAACAATCTGAAAGAGAGATAATAGAACCTCGTAACAGATAGGACAATGATGCTGCATGGAGTTTTCGACACACAAATGATTGTCACGCAGATCAACCGCATAACAAGAGCCTTTTTTGACATTGTAAAACCTTTAGCTAATTAGAATAAAAGAAATCTAGAACGGAAGAAATGCAGTAGTAGTAACAAGTCATACATACCACACTTCTTGCAATGAAAATAATTTTCCCGACCACCAACTCTGTTTCCATGTTATAATAAGATAGATTATAAAACTTGTTACTATGAATCTACGGATTAGACGCCGGTAATGAAACATAGAAGAAAACGAACAAAAAAACACAGACTAGAAAGTAATGACTAACCTGCAGATGCCACAGTCATCACAATGAAAGTGTCCTTTATCAATCTGCAGGGAGTGGAAGCAAAGATGTTAGGATTATGACAAGAAGAAATGCATTCACTTTCTAACTGCCCTTCAAATCAACTGAACCGATATAGAATGAATTACATCATCGTCGTAGAATCTGCAAATTTCGCAGAAGTACTCCCCTAATCTGACACCGCAATTCGTACAAATTCGAGTGGCCTAGAACAAAGCAAAGATGCATTTTTTCACAACCAGAACCAAACTAACGTGAGAAAAAGAAAAACTATAGTATGAAGAAGATAACTCATACCGGCTGCTCTGTGTCACAAACTGAGCAAACAACCTGATGCAGGAAAAAGACCATACACTTCATATCATGGGGAAAACTTAAAAAATAAGAAGACTAATTGTGAACAACATTGCCAAAAAAAAACCGTACTTGTTTGACATCCGAGCGCACGAGTTCGTGTCGATCGAGCGGGTTTTTCAACATACTCTGATGCATCAAATACAATAAAGTTGTCAAATACCACCATTACAAGAACAAAAGTTACAAAATGGCAAAAAAAAAACTTGTTTGATCATTACCGTGTCCTCGTTGTGACAATGACGACAGGGATAGATCTCATTGCAACAAGGAGCTCTAATCCTGCATCTCCTCCGATAATGCTTGCATCTAACCAACCAAAAAAATAAACCCTCAAATATTCATTTAGTCAATCGAAAACAAAGACAAAAACAGAAACATAAAGGAAATGAAAATGAGGATGAAGAGTAGATGTACCCGTGTCCCATCTTCCCAAAATCAAGGCGTTCATCGTCTGAGCCTTCTTCCATGATCATGGTTGGAGGAAATGAGGTCAGACAGACATAAATTAAGGGAAAATGAGATGGGTAAACAGGTGGGGGGAGACAGGGAAGGGGGTTCTGGTTATCGTTATGGGTTTGGTTTGGTTTGGTTTGTTGCAATCCTAGAAGAAGAAGAGGAATAGGGTAAGAGGGCATTAACGGCACCGCTACTTTCTTTATATCCAAACTTCGACATCACCTCACGCATTTCAGATTTAAAAAACATTATATCTTTCATTTATTTATTACTCATCTAATCCCCATCCCGCTTGGTAATGAATCGAGAAAGAAAGAGAGAGAGAAGAGGATAAGGTGACTAGGTGAATTGTCGGAGATAGAGATAGGGACAGGCGCCGTTTTCTTGTCCAATAGGAATTCACAGATCCTACCCAAAATCATGTGGGGGGTGGGAAAGTCTCTCTCTCCTCTGTCTCTCACTCTCTGTCGTTATTCTAATTCTGGACAGAAGTTGCAAACTTTACCAGAACTGGAAAATCTCAACTGTCAAGAAGACGGTTGCTTGCAGTTTACTTCTTTCCAAATTGGGTAAAGATATATAATACTGCATGCTTTTCAGTTTTCGCTTCCTACAAAATTAGAAACTAAATAAATAAATCGATACGATGGTAAATTCAGAATATACAACAAAATTAATATTCCTTATGAATTGCCAGCTAACTCCTTCCAAATATGCTGGACTACTACGTACCATTTATTCTATGTCTATAAAATCTTACAATCTTTATAAAAGAGAAGAGACAAGAAGAGCTTCCACTTTCTGAATCTCTATCTCTGTTTGATAAGGAGGAAGAATTTCACTTGAAAGAAATGGGATGTGGCGGGTCGAAACATGCTATATCTAAGGCTAACACCGTCCCCTCTCGCTGGACATCGGAAGCTGATTTCCAAAAAGGATTATCTGCTATAACAGCGAAGATGTAGAAATGCGACAAGAAGAAGGAAGAGATAGTACAAAGGCAATAGAAGGATGTGGTAATGAAGATAGAGAAGAGATGGTAATTAATAAGATCGACGGTTTTGATCGCTACGGTGATGATGATGGTTTCGGGTTGGATGATAATTACAGCTCTGATCCTGATGGGGCTGTTTCTGAAGAATGATCTGATAAGTCTTGAGTATCACACGCCAATACATGACACGGGAAGGGAGGAAATACCTGAAGAAGAAGAAACAAAAGCAGACAAGGAAAATGGTGAATTGACTTTAAATTCTGTTATATGATTATTGTTTTGTTTTTTATTAGTCCCCTTTTTTATGTTTTTCCCCATAAAATGTATACACTTGATGATTAGTTTGCTGTTATCTTCTTCCTGGTGTTACCCGTTTGGTTGGGCTGAAAAAGTGTTCCTGTTTCCTTTCACCTAAAAGTACATTTCTCTTTTCCCTTTCACCTAATTCCGAAAGTCACTTTGGCCGTTTTTTAGAAGATAAGAGGACCACACGTTCAATTTCGCGTAATCTGGTTGTGTTTAGACTCTTTATCAATAGGATGGGCAAAATCAGTAACACAACAAATAAAGGCAATCATATAGGATAAGATTCATTACCTGACAAGACAAATCAAGCTCGTGGGCATCTAGCCCATCCTACTTGCAATTTCATATATGAAGGTAGAATGCCCAATAGAACTAAACAGATTCTAGCATTCCCACAAGGACAAATATATACACGGTGGAAGTTAAGACACGACTAATCCCTATGTAGTATCTACTCTGTGTGTTCTCTTATCTATTTATTTTTTTAATCAATCTCGGAAGAGAATTCCTTGGGAACATAATTTTTATACAAGTTTGCTCCGAAGTGTGTTCAGTCTGAGAAGAGAAGCCGTGGGAGATCTTGATAATCTGACATTTCCATTCAGATCGGTTGTTCCATATTCCACTAGACGAGGATTCATCACAATTCTACAAGTTGCCGGTCCGGGACACATTAAGTCAACACCATAGTAGGCTAGATGATCCGCGATGCTGTTCCCAGAGACAGACCTGTGCCATATTGCCAATGAATGCAGCATTAAATATAACAATAAATGTTCAACGGTAATCAAAATGCTATCTTTTGGCTCAACTTATGAGCCAACTTCCTTAAGTTTCTCTTCTCACCAAGGCAATGATATTATTCTATTGTTGTCAGAATTTTCCGTATCATTGCTAACTTCCAATTTCCAATTTCAATCCGAAGGATACTAGCATTGACATGAATTCAACGAAAGAAGATTTACCTGCTACAGGATGGGTCTTCACCAGAATCATCACAGACCTTTTCAGCTTGATAAACGAAACTTCCAAATTCAATATTATAAAGCCACACCTACAATTACGAGAACATCCTTACTGATCTAAAAATGGGGTAATCCCTTGGCATATGCAAAAGAAAAAGAGCGACGACTCAAGGATGACCCATAACGTATGAATGATAGATCATAATTTATAGGCTTTGTAGTAGCTTCTTAAGGTAAGTAATTACATACCTCTCTGGGGAAGTGGTGGTACGTCTTTTGAGGGAAATAAGAATAATATGGAGGCAAATGGGCCACCATGTCATGTCCATTTGTTACCCGAATCGTGTTTGGGACAAGTTCTCTATAGTAAGATGCGAAAGCTGCATTGCCAATACGAGGCTGTCCAAATGTCATGACCTGGACACTTGGACCTTCATGATTAACCTGCAAATGAGTGGACAAGTTACTGCAATTAGCAATGAAAAAACAGGTATTAAACTGACATGAGTAATGATCTGTAAACCATATTCACAAAACAAGGTTAAAAAAAAAAAAAAAAAATCATAAGCAAAAGTACATTAAAATCACTTACTGTCAAATCAAGTGCACAAAAAGTTGCCATTGCCCCTCCCATTGAATGACCAACCACAATAATGTCAAGGTCTCCATATATCTCCTTCGCTCTCTTAACAGCATTCAAAACCCCAGGGCGTATTGTAGTATTGTGATAGGCAGAATAAAACCCATGGTGCACCTAAGATGATAGGATAATATTAACAAAAAAATATAAGAGATAGAAGTATTGCTCTTAGTACAGTATAAAGTAAGCGATACGTGAACACCAAGTCTTCCTGAGACACACCATTGCATCAGTCATGCCTGGGTAATTTAAATCGAGCTGTTTCCAGTATAGGTCTTGAATCCAGTTCTGTACGCTGTAAGCATGCAGTTTCTGTTGTTCAGTAATCAAAATGTCTTCTAGGTAATCCAAAATCTCATGCAAAACCCGAAATAATTTCACATGCAAGTTAAACAATTTACATCATCACATAGACAGTTTATTCAGTTCAATCAGTTTCATGAACTAGAGGGAAGTCTAAGGACCAGAAATACTAGTTTCACATAAAACCCAACTACAGGTAGATATTTTCACAAGAACAATTAAGTAGATGAAGATATTACCTGTGCTCTTGAGTTCCTCTAAAGGCAATTATAATAGCGTTAAGATTTTGAGACACTCCAACATAGGACTGCAGATTGCAGGTCACATGAAAGTCACATTAGAATTCAAGAAAGGGAAAGACACTGAGCTGAATCTAATGCAGTCAACCATCCTTACCTGTAAGCAGTGCTGAACATCAACGATGAACTCTATAACTTCAAAATCCTGTCACATTAAACCAAGCATCCATGACAGTTGATTATCTTCAAGCAATAACTAAAAGGCTCAAAGCTTACAGCTTACAACAAGAAAATAAACACTTAAGAATTTGAGACTAAAAACTCAGTACCTTAGTCACCCCTTCACATCTTGCGCATGTCCAAGTAAATAATTCTGTTAAATCAGACATATAAACCTGCAAGAGCAAAACCCTTTTTCGGGATCAGCACCTAATTCTCATGGAAATACCGAGTAACATCTAAAAGTTTGTTCAACCTGAGGCACAAACATCCTAAACTCAAAACTTGATTGCTGATTTGGCAATTTTACATCAACCGAAACATACCGCAGAAGCATACTGCACTAAGATTGTAGCAAGGCTATGATTGTAAACAGGGAGATCACTCTTGGACTCGTTCTTGAGCTTGAACTCTGAATTAGATAAGAAATTCCACATCAAAAGGTTTCCCGATTTCACCCCACAAAATCAAGCTCAAAAACATAAAAACACAATTTTTTTCCCTCCAAGCTCAAAATCAAAGAAAAAAAATAGTTGCCAACTGTTACCTCTTCCAATCGAAAAAGAAAACAAGCAGGTAAAGATCACCAATATCAACCACGCACGTTTCTCCATAGTCTCCCTAGTCCAAGAATTAGTGCACAGAGATTAAAACTGTGCTTTATTTCCCAAATTCACCAGAATTAGGGCGAAAACGTATAAATTGATTGAATCCAAAACTAAGAAGGAAACAGGTAGGAACGACCTACCAGTCTGGTAATTCCACAGCTCCAACGATGACCGGATCGAGCCGCTACCGGCGACGGTACAGCCTCAAGGAATCGAAACGGACCGTTTCAGACCACCGTTCCGGTCCAATCAGTTGAAAGGTGGATTGAGATAGGATTGGAAAAGCGGATAATTAACGAACTAAAAGATGAAAATATTACTCAGATTCAGACAGTCTGATTCACGAAATTGACTTGATGGTTGGTTAACGACAGTAACGTGTCCCCGCATGAGTCGACGTGTCGTGTTGAAATTTGGAGCTGTACAAATTTGGGTAAGGTATGTCAGACTTTTCAGTGGGCTCTTATTTGTGGCCCAAATATTTGGGCTCCTATATACGGACCTAAGCTTCTTTCTTTCCGCCGTGCGGGAAAATTTCGCAGTTTTCTTATTTATTGGCGGGAAATTCTCGAGTGAGGAAGCAACGCATCCCAAACCGTAAATTTGTATCGTTCAAATCAAACGGCTCAAAATTGCCTAACTCTCCCACTCTCCAAGCTTTTTTCATTTCATTTTTATTTTAATCAAACGGCTCGAATTAGGAGTTCGCCCCCTCTCGTTCCAGTTTGTACTTTCTACCTGTTCGCACACTTGGGGAGGTACGTCTGCCAAACCCTTGACTGAGAAAAGGAGCCATGCCGAAGACGTCGAAACAACGGGCGTCGTCCGACGAAGCGCTGTCTAATGGTTCCTATACGTCTGATGAGGAGGCGGAGGAGAAGATCAACGAGCAGATCGACGACGAGGTGGATGATGAGGAGCTCGAAGCTGTGGCTCGCTCCGCTGGTTCTGACGATGAAGAAGAAGCTGTAGACGACAGCGTACCTGCTTCAGATGATGATGCGGCCCCTGCAGAGAACAGCGATGAGGACGAGGTGAATTTTATGATCAGCTCATTGAGAAGTGCTTGTGTGTGTGTGTGTGTGTTTTTTTTTTTTTTTTTTCTTCTATAGGTTTGGATCTGCCGTTCTTCGGCTTGTATTAGTCATTGATTTGGTGAAATTCGTATTTATAGGGTTTGATGTTTTTAGAAATTAAAAGAAATTGGCAGCTGAGTTTTGTCACTAAATTATCTTAATGTATCATGCATTGCTGTTCTTACACTTATCTCCTTTGCAATCTTCGTTGAAGGATGGAGACCGTGCAGTTGATGCTGAATTTAGTAAGCGTGAAAAGGCCAGACTCAAAGAAATGCAAAAACTTAAGAAACAAAAGATTCAGGAAATATTGGATGCACAAAATGCTGCCATTGATGCTGATATGGTGTGTTGATCTTATGGAGACTTGTGTTAATGTAGTTTCTGGCTTAATGCTTATATAGAATCTAAGATAAGCATGATGATGTACATCTACTGCAGAACAACAAGGGTAAGGGGCGCTTGAAGTATCTCCTGCAGCAAACTGAGTTATTTGCTCATTTTGCAAAAGGTGATCAAACTTCTCAAAAAAAGACAAAGGGAAGGTATGCTTAGTATTTGAATGTGCTATACTCTTTGGCATGCTGCTTACTTGTCTTAATATATGAGTCACCCTCATGCTGTGCTCGTTATTTAGTATTTACTATGCTTATTACCTTCATGTCTACATGTACATAATTTAGGGGGCGTCATGCATCAAAAGTAACTGAAGAGGAAGAAGATGAAGAATGCCTCAAGGAGGAAGAAGATGGTTTATCTGGGACAGGAGGCACCCGGCTCATGACACAACCCTCCTGTAAGTTCTATGATAATTCTGTTTGGGCATCATTCTAATATTTATGATCTTTATTAGAGTCTCTATTGGTTTTTCTGTTAGCATATGTGGTGGATAAGTGAAGTAGATGTGATTTACTTATGTATGGGTTGGAAGTTGTCCACCCTGCGCTCATGCCTCGTAGGCATCAAAGTTTTCTGGACCAAGAAATATGCCCTCTTTTTAGGAGTCAATTTGTTAATATTTTTTTTCATTTTATTGTTCATGGTCACTATGATCAATTGCAGGTATCCAGGGCAAGATGAGGGATTATCAACTTGCTGGGTTGAACTGGATGATTCGGCTGTATGAAAATGGCATAAATGGAATCCTTGCAGATGAAATGGTATACCTAAATTGTGGTTCTAGACTCTAGCTGTTTTATTTGGTGGTTTATATATGTGTTTTCCTAATTCTAGGCCAACCCAGATGATGTATTCATTTTGCTGTTTATGTGATTGTAAAATGTTGTGTTTTTCCATCAGGGACTTGGTAAAACATTGCAGTCCATCTCTTTGTTGGGATATTTGCATGAGTTCAGAGGAATAACCGGTCCTCACATGGTGGTTGCTCCAAAATCTACCCTGGGGAACTGGATGAATGAAATTAGGCGTTTTTGTCCCATCTTGCGTGCTGTTAAATTCCTTGGTAACCCAGACGAACGAGTAAGTTTTTTCGGCCACCTGAATGAGTAGGTTATAGCTATTTGATAATCTTATGACTCCCGTAAATCAATATTGCAGACACATATAAGAGATAATTTATTGGTTGCTGGGAAGTTCGATGTTTGTGTCACCAGTTTTGAAATGGTCATTAAAGAGAAGGCTGCCTTGCGTCGTTTTAGTTGGCGCTATATAATTATCGATGAAGCCCATCGCATCAAGAATGAAAACTCCCTCCTCTCAAAAACTATGAGGCTTTATAACACCAATTACCGCCTTTTAATTACTGGGACACCGCTTCAGGTACTATGCACTTATTTTTATTAGAAATTTGTGCTTATTTTAAATTTGTTAGGTAATCAGCATATGGGCATAGTTTTGTGGATTATCAAATTTTTGAATTTGATAGAGAAGGCTGTAAGTTATGTCATAGTTTATAGGCAGGGTAGTGCCCAGCTGGGTTGTTGATGTATATTCTTCTATATATCCTGATACTAATTTCGTATCAATTAGCTAAAGTCATTGTTTCCCCTCCCCTTGCAGAACAATCTCCATGAGCTCTGGTCTCTTCTCAACTTCCTTCTACCAGAAATATTTAGTTCAGCTGAAACTTTTGATGAATGGTTTCAAATATCTGGTGAAAATGACCAGCAGGAAGTTGTTCAACAACTTCATAAGGTAAACCTAAATTCGTATATTTATCTATCTTTTAGGTCCAGTTCTTTTTATTTATCTATTTCAATGTCCTGAACATTTAAGGTTCTCCGGCCATTTCTCCTCCGGAGGTTGAAGTCAGATGTTGAGAAAGGCTTACCTCCCAAGAAGGAAACTATTCTTAAAGTAGGCATGTCGCAGATGCAAAAACAGTATTACAAAGCTTTATTGCAGAAGGATCTTGAAGTTGTCAATGCTGGTGGAGAACGCAAACGTCTTCTAAATATAGCAATGCAGCTTCGAAAGTGTTGTAATCATCCATATTTATTTCAAGGTGCTGAGCCTGGACCTCCTTATACCACAGGAGATCATATCATTACAAATGCTGGTAAGCCTTACCTTCACAAATTATTGAGTATAGATGGTCATTCATTAAGAAACTCTTTCCTCAAGTGTTGGCTGCCAATCTTTCTGCAGGAAAAATGGTTCTTCTGGATAAATTGCTACCAAAGCTAAAACAACGTGATTCTAGAGTACTGATTTTTTCACAGGTACATTCATCTAGTCTTTATTGCTGTCTTTGTTCATTTTTTTGGTATTATAGTTGTAAATCATTAAGGACACGATATCAGTCCTGGATTTTATTTCCATTATTATTGTTGTACTATCATATGTGACTGCTTTCATTTTTTCTGCAAACTTCAGATGACAAGGTTGTTAGATATTCTTGAAGATTATTTAATGTTTCGCGGGTACCAGTATTGTCGGATTGATGGTAATACTGGTGGAGATGATCGTGATGCGTCCATTGAAGCCTTTAATAAGCCAGGAAGTGAGAAGTTTGCCTTCTTATTGTCAACTAGAGCTGGAGGGCTTGGTATCAATCTTGCTACTGCAGATGTAGTCATTCTTTATGATAGCGATTGGTGAGCACTTTGTTTATACTTCTCTATTCTGGTGTTGCTCTCTCTCAATGGCTGGTGACCATTGCAGGAATCCACAAGTTGATTTGCAAGCACAGGATCGTGCTCATAGAATTGGTCAGAAGAAGGAAGTTCAAGTTTTTAGATTTTGTACAGAGGTGAATATATCTTTATCTGAGATTTATGTTGTAGGTCAAACTATTACTCATCCGGTTTCTTGGGTGATCATGTAACAGTATACCATTGAGGAAAAAGTGATAGAAAGGGCTTACAAGAAACTTGCACTTGATGCTTTAGTCATTCAACAGGGTCGATTAGCAGAGCAAAAAGGTATAGAAAGTCAACTTAATGATTTTATGGGTCTTAGAAGAATCTCTTTTGTAACAAATTCATTACCTAATATGGTGCTTTAAATGCAGCTGTTAACAAGGATGAGCTACTTCAAATGGTAAGGTTTGGTGCTGAGATGGTTTTCAGTTCCAAGGATGACACAATTACGGATGAGGACATTGACAGAATCATAGCAAAAGGAGAAGAGGCAACTGCTGAGCTTGATGCGAAAATGAAAAAATTCACAGAAGATGCAATCAAATTTAAAATGGATGACAGTATGTACATGTCTCCATACGTAGTGTTTTGTGCAATGTGGGGTTTTGTGAGTTTATGCATGCTTATCAATGTGTGCTATATGAAAGGTTGTACCCATGCTAATGCTGTCTTGTTTTTGTGCAGATGCTGAATTCTATGATTTTGATGATGAGAAGGTGTCTACAAGTGCATAAAGTTTGTCATGATAGTTTTAGTTACAATTTCATCTATGTCATCAATAGCCATCGGATGCTTAACTTTTGCCTTTCGTTATTCTTTAAAGGATGAGAGTAAGCCTGACTTTAAGAAAATTGTGAGTGAAAATTGGATTGAACCGCCCAGAAGAGAACGGAAGCGCAAGTAATGACAGCTCTTTTATTTTTATTACTATTCTATATACTGTTTTTATGAGGATGCTGGGAGGAGTTGGCAACTCAAACTTTGCATCTTATTTCTTCTGATCATATCTTTTTGTCACATTATGTTGTGGTCTATTTCCACTAGTTACTCAGAATCTGAATACTTTAAGCAAACAATGCGGCAAGGTGCTCCAACAAAATCAAAGGAGCCTCGAATCCCTCGCATGCCTCAGTTGTAAGAGACTCTTAAAACTGGTTACACTTTAAATTTTGTTGCCACTCGTTATAATTTAATTCATTTCTTTTTGTCTCTTTTAACATGATTCCCCTCCCCCTCCTCCTCTCTCTTTCTAAATGGCATCCATCTTTCAGACATGACTTCCAGTTTTTCAACATGCAAAGGCTGAGCGAACTATATGAAAAAGAAGTGCGCTTCCTTATGGTCAGTTCATTAAGCCTCAATATTATGCAGGGTGTCCATTGATGAGCAGACTTTATTTATCTTTCTTTGGTTGAAATTTTCAGCAAACCCATCAAAAGAATCAGGTGAAAGACACAGTAGAAGTGGATGAGCCTGAAGGTGTTTTATTATTTACTGAATAACATATCTCTGGATGCTCAAGTTTAACCTCTGTTCATCGCTGACTTCTGTATTCAACTTTTTAGATGTTGGAGATCCCTTGACCGCCGAAGAGCTGGAAGAGAAGGAGAGGCTATTAGAAGAGGTTAGTGATTTTTATATGGTTAAGGTTTGTCTGTAGGCCATTCTGTATAAAGTCTAAATTTGACCATTCATAATCAGGGATTTTCTTCATGGAGTCGTAGAGATTTCAATACATTCATTAGGGCCTGTGAGAAGTATGGCCGAAATGATATAAAAAGCATTGCTGCTGAAATGGAAGGGAAAACGGAGGAAGAAGTTGAAAGATATTCAAAGGTTTTCAAAGAGAGATATAAGGAGTTGAATGGTAAGTGATTTTTTGATTCTCTGCTACTAAAACTAAAGTGAAATAAATAATTTAGTGGAAGTTATTTGTGCCTGTTTTGTGGGAGATAAGGAATGAACTTTATCTTTCTTCTGCAAAATTTCACCTTTATATTTGAGTTTATATGATGCCTCCAGATTATGATAGAATCATTAAGAACATTGAAAGAGGGGAGGCTAGAATTTCTCGGAAAGATGATATCATGAAAGCCATTGGTAAAAAATTGGATCGCTATAAGAATCCATGGTTGGAATTGAAGATCCAATATGGGCAGAATAAAGGGAAGTTATACAACGAAGAATGCGACCGTTTCATGGTACAGGGGACATATTTTCACCGTCTATGTTACACAGCTCTGTTGTTCTTTTCTTAATGGAACCTATAATAATCATTTTCTGTGCTTTGTACTTGTAGATATGCATGATTCACAAGCTTGGCTATGGGAACTGGGATGAGCTGAAAGCTGCATTTCGCACCTCACCCTTGTTTCGTTTTGATTGGTTTGTCAAGTCCCGCACGACTCAAGAAATTGCAAGAAGGTGTGATACCCTAATTCGATTGGTGGAGAAGGAAAACCAAGAATATGACGAGAGGGAGAGACAGGCCCGCAAAGAGAAGAAGCTTGCTAAGGTTTTACTCATATTCTTCCCCCCACCTCCACTTGAATTACAAAGCATGTTGCACATCTGTTTATTTATTTTCTGGGTTACTGTGCTTTCTAGGTTATAACAAAATCTTTTCTGACCTGACTCAAATAAATTGAATCTTACTGTGATTTGTGTTTTTTCTTTCCAGAATCTGACACCATCAAAGCGTCCCCTTTCAAGGCAGACTGACAGCCCCTCTTCCATAAAGAAGAGGAAGCAATTATCTATGGATGACTATGTAACCACGGTATGTTTTGATGATGCGTATTCTTGATTTTAGTTATATCTTGTTTCGTTGTCCTCTGCGTTTATGGTCAAGGACTGAAGCTTTACAATGATCTTTGCAGGGTAAGAGGCGGAAATAGTCTTCAAACATTATGAATTTTTACAGGGAGAATCTCCGGTAAGTTGTTGCTAAGCTTTCCGTTACCGCCCAACAAAAAAGAACAGGGTTCAGATTCGCATTAAAGAGCCTGAAATTTGGTAATTATCTAAATTCACCTATTGACCGGATTATGAACAGAGTTTAGTAGGCTTATAGTCTTGTCATAAAATATGTAAAATCAACATGCAAGACTAATTTTGGAACTAACCTTATTAATGCGTGTAAATCGTTAAAACCTTTTTTTTTGAGAAAAAGAAAAGGAGAATCGTCATTAATATCAAATCATCTATTCTTGACCGCAATAGAAAATTGGTATTTCATCTCTCGTTGAATACGCATTTAACAGATAGAGATGTGTCATTGCATACGGTATGAATGTACGATCAAATTTTCCGTATTTATTAAAAAAAAAAAAAAAAAAAAAAAAGAAGCCCAAATTACACTTTACAAGACAGTACTTACATTACAAAGATGTAATAACAATAACACCCACGTCAAATTCGCCCCCCCCTATTTCCAAATATACATGGGGAGCAAAGTTCAGATATTCGGCCAATCCAACCTCATATCGTGTCATTTCCGACGTCTCCCAACTCAAAACACACCGGAAATGATTCCAGCAACATGGTAACCTCAAATCTTCATTTGACCCTTAACCAGGTTTCTATAAAAATCAAGCTCAACAGTATGAGTGATGATAGTAAGGTAAGCCCCATTTGTCTCGGTTGTGTATACCAGAAATTTCAAATTCTGGATGACATAGAAATCAGCAAATTTTCCGTCTTCTAACCTGATGCCTCTCCTGTCAATCATCTAATTTCATCTAGTGCAGGGGTTGCAAATCATATTGGCAATTGCAGGGTCTTGAAACTATTCATGAGTACTATCAAAACTACCCAATGCATTTGTCCTTTTCCTTTCCCTCCAATTCTCACCCCATACTCTAGCTTCTGCCACTGCTCGTTCTCTATCTAGATCTCGAGCCCTTGCCATGTCCCCCCTCACTCTCACACTATTTACTGGACTGCCATGTTGATACTCCTCCATCTCTAACTCATCCAAACCCCATTTTCTACCGGACCCTCCTCCACTATCCGTTTTACTCACCTCCACATTACATCTCAGTTCCCGAACAAGACCTCTTTTTCTATAATCAGGTGAGTTTCTTTGGGTTAAAGGTGAACCATGTCGGTCCATTCTCCAATGATAATCCGGGCTATCGAGCCCAACTACCAAACCTTTCCTCTCATCCCTGCTCCTAGGAGTGGATATACCAACTCTATTGCTTTGAGAAGCAACAGAATTGGGATCATAAGTTTGGGAAGCTAGATATGTAAGAGCCGTAACTACATCCCCTATTAGAGGTCTAGTAGCTGCTCGTTCTTGTAAACACATTGCTGCAACTGCAAGCGCCTGATAAAGTCCCCTAATTGGATACTGTCCTTGTAATAGTGGGTCCGCCATTTTTGGAAACTTCTTACGGTCCTTAAAAAGTGGTAGGGCCTACATCCCATGTTCCATAAAGTTTATCCCCAAAGAAAAAAAGAGAGAAAAAAAGGAGAAATATACAGATGAAGAAGAAAAGTACTCACCCATGCTACAAGATTATGTTCGGAAAGAGCACGGGTATTATCAATAGCCTTCCGCCCTGTGATAAGTTCTAGAAAGACAACTCCAAAACTATATACATCGGATTTTAGGGTGAGTTGACCGGTCATAGCATACTCAGGAGCACAATAACCATATGTTCCCATGACACGGGTAGAGACATGAGTCTTGTCACCAACGGGTCCCAGTTTTGCAAGACCGAAGTCTGATAACTTAGGGTGATAGCCTTCATCTAGAAGAATGTTAGAAGACTTTAAATCTCTGTATATAACAGGAGGATTTGCTTTGTCGTGTAAATATTCCAACCCCTTGGCAGCACCCGCTGCAATCTTCATTCTCATATTCCAATCCAAGGGCTCCTTACTTGGTGCAAGGTCTGAAAAAAAGAAAAAAAAAAGTGAAACCACAAAAGATAAGATATTATATGGGCGATTGGGGGGGGGGGGGGGGAAGAGGGCAGTAAGCAAACCATGTAAATGGTCTTCTAATGAGCCCAGTGGCATCAACTCATAAACGAGTAAGCGTTGGTCTCCATCTGCACAATAACCAATCAAGTTTACGAGATTTTGGTGGTGTAAGAGGCTAAGCATTAGAACCTCAATCAAAAATTCCCGGTTTCCTTGAAGCCCGTTTCGATCAAGCTGTTTCACAGCCACTACCTAAAAAATTCAGAATTTCATCAATATCAGTGACCAGTTGTGCATTTTATATCAACTTATCGAGTAACTGTTAAAATTTCAACATGTGCTATTTTTAACGGACCTGGCCACTGCTCTCTAGGCGACCTTTATATACACGGCCAAAACCTCCTTCACCTAATAGGTATTCTGGCTTAAAATTCTTTGTGGCAGCTACAAGCTCTCGGAATGTAAATGTCTGTGCTGCAATATGTGGTGTTGTTCCGTCTTTTGCAACGGTTAACTCCTTTACCTCGGAACCACTCCTCAATTTCGATTTGTCTAAACATAATGATTTTAAAACAGCAGCAGCTTAAGATTGCAAGCATAGTTTTTTGGAACACATATTTAGCACAGAAAGTGTCGGAATTATCAAAGAGCAAAGGATTACATAAACATAGCAGTTATCACCAGTGTTCAATTGCACAGAAAATCTACGAATCAAATTATTAGGTACCCTATTAGCAAAATCTAAAAAAAAATAACATCGGGATAACCATATGGATAAAAAAATGAAAATTGAAAAAATCCAGTTCAGGAAATCGCCAAAAAGATGAACTGATGATGATGAAGAAGAAGAAGAAGAAGAAGAAGGTCTAGAGAAAAAAGTGAGCCCCTGAACTGATTCTGCTCACACGGTGAGACTGAACAGCAGAGGCTTCTTTAGCTGAATCCTTCTTCGTAACTTCCTTCACGCCATTGTTACTCTCTTCATTTGATGATCCCAAACAGGGAAAGCAGCCACCCATATCAAACCGAAACTAAAATCAAACCCCAACCACTAAACCCTAAACAAGAAAGAAACAAAAATTGTACAAGATATAAAACTAATTCTGCAAAACCCTTCTCATCACAGTTCGCAATCAAATCACTACACAACTCTTTAAGCTGCTCTCTCCCTGTCCCATTCTTTAATTCATTCTTCTGTTTGTAGCCATTAAAGAGGAAAAATTGAGATCTACATGTCTGACAGGCAGATCACCAAATCAAAGAAACTAATTGGTGTACGAAAGAGGAGAAATTATAAAATAATTAAATTAGTTAAAAATATTATCACTGATTGAATGAAAACTAACGAAGTTTATGACATTAACTACATTACGCAATTTACGAATAAGTACAAAGATAAAAGATGCCACTATACTTGTTATAACTTGTTTCCCCATTTTACGGTTTTGCCCTTTCAATTTGCGCATATTTCCATCACTGCGGCCGGAAATGTGGGTCCCGCTTTTGGCGGTGTGTTTTTAACACACTTAACACGTGTTTTATAACATTTTTAAAGGACCAATCCAAATTATTGGCTCCTGTAATGATCTCGCATGGGAGGGTGTCTTTCAACAACTGTGTACGATAAGGTTTTGGACCGGAGTAAAGATTCAGTCCCGACTACATCACGCCCAGATCCATAATTTACGTATCACTTTCCCCATCTCAAAATAAATACAGATCATAAGTTTAAATGGTTTGGACTGAATCCTGTCCTTACTCGACCGGAACTGTGTCGTTGGATGGTTAGTCGTCTTCGGACATGTAATAATGGATTGGGCTTTGATTTTCTGATTATTTTCGACCAAGCTGGCTCAAATATAATATATTTTTCTTTTTTCTTTTTTTTTTTTTTACATGATATTGCTTGATTTTCTTTTTATAATTAAACTCTTTGTTCTTTTAGAAAGATGCTGATCCTGATGCTGATCAGACACTGGAACGTATGTTGATCTCTTGTGCTTATTAAAAATCGATAATTTTTTTTAGTAAATTGTGTTTCAGTATATCGATTTATTTTAATTATATAAAAAATTTATATATAATATGATAAATATAAATATAATATATAAAATTAAGATGAATCATATTAATATATGATTTGATGCATTCAAAAGTTTATTTTACAAATCATATACGCATATACTAAGCCTAAACTAAGTGTTACAGAATCTAAAAAATTTATTAAATCTGGTAAGTGCGAATACTTCGTCCCCTAGAATATTATTAAGTGCTCAATCATATCATGATTTGAAGTTCAAATTCTATGTGTCCAGAAGATCAAATTGACATGGCCTTAGCAGAAGTGAAGGTTTTGGGGGAGTTGGTCCTAGTCCATAGAGTTTATATGTTGTACTATGGTTTTGGCTGTGATGTGGTCGGTCAACTTGTATTTTATTGAGTTGGTCCTCTATATATATATATATATATATATATAGGAAGATAATATTGATGTGGGGGAATATAATTATTATTACAAGACATGAGATGCAGAGAACCGCACTCGATCGAATAGAATATATGTTTGCCCGCAATATCCATCCAATATTTCATCTACATGATGATGATGTATGCACTGTTTGCATCATCATGAGAATGATCACTGCAAAGTTTTCATTAATGTATATATGTATGTATGTATATATGTATGTATGTATGTATGATTGATTGATTGATGATGTATTATTCAATATACTAATAGTTTATATTTGAATTGTTGATAGTAATTAAACTGTATAATTACGAGTGGCAAAAGTTGAGAATTTTCTAGCAGCAACTGGTTAAAAAAACTCTATATTTAATCATTCACATGATATACTGATCATCATCCAACTGATTCGAATCATCAAAATGCTTTCCGGGATTCAATTACATGGATCGAAGCACATGTTGAATGTTGGATAATATTGATGATCAAAGCATGTGTTAAATGTTGGATAATTATGATTAGGGCAGGGAATAATATTGTTTAATGGATCCACAATCGAGAATAAGAGATAACGATTAATACCTTTGCGATGAGATGCCCACAATTAAAATTAATGATCGCAATTAATATTCAATGCGAATCAGATCAATTAAGAATAAAGAAAATTAAACGTGTGAAAAATTAAAATTAATGAAAAAAAAAAACTCATTTGATTATTAATACACACCAAAAAGGAAAATTTAACTTTGTGCAGTAATTAGGCACTCAAGAATTGAAACGACGACTCGTCGAATATGCACGAGAGAATATTTCCTTTTTTAAGATTTTGAATGAAGATCGACGTATTACTTCGTGTCGTTTCTGGAAAAAAGCTATCAATATTTTGTTAATGGGTGATATCTGGTTCCATTACTGCATGCATGCATGATCATGTAGTGTATATATATATATATATATATATATTCCCGATCGATCTACCTGTAAGCTTTCTGTAGATCGTGATGATGATTTCGCGGTGGCATGGGTGTGAAATTTGAAACCACATATGACGAAAGGCTAGGGAATATATATATACATCTTAAGTATGTAAAATTACGTATAGATGATATTGTAGGGGACTCGTATGAGTGCATGCATGAGGCAAATTAAGATATAGAAAGAAAGGATAAGGGTAAGGGGACCTGCCATGTAGCTGCTCTGGCATTAATGCCATAGAGGCATCTCACTTACCAGCTGGCCTTCACTTATCTATCTTGTAACACTTGATCCCTCTCCAGACAGATACTGATTGCTCTAAGCTTATATCTAGTTCATTTCCAAGCTACAGCCTACAAGTACGGAAAATACCTGATCATATAGCCATGTTGTGTTTAATTACCGCATGAAGTTTATATTATAAATAATTTTTTCCCGTAAAATCGTATATATATATAGTATATCAATTTATTTTAATTATATATATTATATTAATTTTATATATAATTATAAGAATTTCTGTATAATATAAAATCAAAATACATATCATATAATAGGAGTCACGTTGATCAAGTCTATAGAATATATATGGATAAGAAATAAATAACACGTCTCTGTTTCCTACTCGATAGCCTTAAAAAGAAAAATAAAAATGAAAGAGAAAGAAAGAAGATGAAGAAGTAGAATCGTTTTCTGTGACACTTTAATTCTCTAGAGCGACATGTCGAATAATAAGTAACACTGACATATCATAAGATTTGAATTTTTGAAACCAATCCAAATATATTATAACACGTGCTTATCTATTGGAATTACATTCTATATAGCTACTTTCTTTTGCTTCAACATGGTTAATTAGTCCTTCTCTTTCTCTCTGTCAAAGCAAATCCTATCAAGTATCTTCCACGTAGGCAGCCCTTCAACATCTCCTTATAAATAACCTATGGCAGCACTTACAAATCCCCACATCAAAACCACAAGCTCCTTGGCATTAAGTTTCAGCATTTCCAAATATCTACACAGAGTTTTCATTTCCGGATCGGAGAATTGACCGTATACACATATCGATTATGGATACAGTGACAGCATTGGTGGCAGAAAGGCCAGCGGTGATCTTCAGCAAGAGTAACTGCTGCATTAGCCACTCGATCAAGACACTCTTCTGGGACTTTGGGGTGAACCCTGCAGTGTACGAGCTCGATGAGATGCCGAGAGGGAGGGAAATCGAACAAGCTCTGGCCGGTCAGCTCAGACGTAATCCGACCGTGCCGTCTGTGTTCATTGGTGGTCAATTCGTCGGTGGAGCCAATGAGGTCATGAGCCTTCACCTTACCCGCTCCTTAATACCCATGCTTAGAAAGGCCGGTGCTTTATGGGTCTGAAAAACTCAGGACATGCATGCATGAAAACTACATCATCCTCCTATTTACGTACTTTACGTACCAATAGTTAATGTAATAAGGCTAGAATTTTAAGGACTACCTAGTTCAGCCGCCCTTTTGTAACGTAATACTTATCTTGAATGTTATAATTAAGGTTCGCCAATTAAATAAGTAGCTAAGTTTGACTTCCATTCGGCTTTTACTTTCTAATTTGAGGCGGCCCGATATGTAGCTGAGGCCCAGCCCAAGTTATACGTGCAAAAACTGGGCCCAACAAGTAGAGTGGTAAGCCCAACCCATTACATGCTATGTAGGACCCTCGCTGAATCTTGGGCCCATGGGTCCTACCACTGCATGTAATATTAAACGCAAGTAGGCTCCATTCGCGCCTCGAGTAACTAAACCCCGCCACCCAACGGTCAATTCCTCCCTCGGACCCTCACTGTCACCTGCTCGGCGTAAGTTAGCATCAGCTACCAGCTCCCTGGGGGAAACAACGCAAGTGATAAGACAAAAAAGTGTTAACATGGGCCGTCTCCGCCCTGATCTGAGTCTCGTTTGTTTACTGCTTTCTGGTTCTATCTCACATCACATGTGACCTCTTAGCTAGAAGAAACACTAGTAATCGATTGCAACGGCTTGCATGGTCAGTACTCATCACATGATTCGTCGTCGTTTTGAATTAGGACGCAGAGACGTGTAGTAAAAAAATGCAATGCTAGTTTACTGTCTGCTGATCTACTTCTCTCCATATCTCTATCTCTTTAACTTCATTCAATGATTTGTGGTTTTCCTTCTCCATTAATGCTTCATTTTCCCTAGCTTTCTCGGCAAACAAACGCCGTGCCTCATTTCTGTTTTCACTTGTAGTGAGCTTTGTATGAGGATGTGATTCTTAGTTAGAGGCTGAGTTGGGGGTTCTTATTGATGATAATGTAAGCTTCGTTTTTTTTTTGTTTTTTTTTTGTTTTTTTTTTCCCCCTAATTTAGGGTTAGGAGTTAAGAGGAGCTGGAGCTTTCTGCTGCGAATAGAAGATTTCTGGTCAGAAGATGTTCAGTTTTTCCCGTAGACGAATGAAGCTTGGACGGTGAGCTTGAGTAATCTCTGTAATATGGTCTCAAGGCATATTATTGTTAGGACTGTTTCTTCATTGAAGTAAAAGAAAAACTTGCATTTTGGTCTCGTAGATTGAAAGTCCAGCTCTCGGATTCAACAGTACAGGGAACAATGAGTCCTATTAGACATCCGAAACGCAATGGCGGCTCAAATGTAAGTTTCCCTCTCTCTCTTTCTGTTTTTTTCATGTGATTTGCATGAAGAAGTGTGTGGTTGAGCTGTTTGTATGGTCTGCAGGGTGATTCTGCTACTGCACCAGCACCCACAAGTAGCCATTCCGAAGAGCGCAATTGCCGTCGTTCATCTGCAGTACCGGAAATCAGTAATTCTACTTCGGGCAATTCTGAGAACTGGATGGTTCTGTCTATTGCTGGGGAAAAGCCTACTCCCCGTTTCAATGTAAGAGCTTATTGATTTGTCATAATCTTGCAAGGTGCAGTTGGTACTGGTAGAACCGGGATGAATAAATTCCAATATGGTGATATTTTTCTTCTTATTTGATAGCATGCAGCGGCTGTGATTGGAAACAAGATGATAGTAGTTGGTGGTGAATCTGGAAGTGGGTTGTTACATGATGTACAGGTTAGGGAGCATATCTTTATCCCCTGAACTGTCTATTCTCACTATGCTTCAATGCAATGTTATTTCAAATCAGAATACTCTCTTCCCATTTTTTTGTTGTTGACAAAATTGAGGTAACTGCTGTGTTGAACCTACATTCTTTTCCGCTTTTCCTTGTGCAGGTGCTTAATTTTGATAAATTTACCTGGGCCACAGCTTCATCAAGGCTGTACCGATCACCTAGCACCCTCCCACTGAAGATACCCGCATGCAAGGGTCATTGTTTGGTATAACTAGAATTAATGTTTTGTTCTCATCATGTATGGTTATAGGCACAACCCCACACAAACTTATGCTCTTTATTTTTCAGTATAACTCCATGATTTTTCTATCTTTTTTGATAACTGACACCGGCCAGTCTGGAAAGTTACTTGATGTAGCGCATATATATTTTCTTTTCTCCCTTTTGTGTTCAGTGTTCTTAATCGATGGAGGATACCTCTTATGCTACTAGTAACACTGACCTATGTCTGATGTTTAATTTTGTAGGTTCCTTGGGGGCAAAAGGCACTCCTGATCGGCGGAAAAACAGAACCAGGGAATGAGAGAATTTCAGGTTAAGTCTCAGTGACATTTTTTGATCCACTAATTGCACACTACCTGTGTAGAAGATGCATCATTGTACAAGTACTCGTGTTGCACTTGCAGTTTGGGCGTTTGACACAGAGACCGAATGCTGGTCACTAATGGAAGGGAAGGGAGATGTTCCGGTACTATTTATATGTTTGAACAAGAACATAATATTGACCTAGCTAATAGCCTTTCCATGGCATTCCTAACCAAATATTTAATGCATTGCAGATTGCACGCAGTGGTCACACGGTTGTTAGAGCTAGTTCTGTTTTAATTCTATTTGGGGGCGAAGATGCTAAAAGGAGAAAATTAAATGACCTGCATATGTTTGATCTGAAGTCTTTGACATGGCTCCCTCTTCATTGCACGTGAGTAGATTTTCTCTTCCTGTGAGATATTGGATATCTTCCTCTGCTGGAACCCCCCTTTCACACCATGTGTAATGTTCTTTGATGTGAGAGTTCTTGTCCTTCCCCCTTTGAGAAATTAGTGAATTACTGGGGCAGGAGAACTGCTGGTCCCCAACCCACCCTCTCTTTCTACATCTTTCTCTTCTTTCTATTTACAATTTCTCTGTTATGTGCAGAGGAACAGGACCATCTGTGAGATCCAATCATGTGGCAGCTCTTCATGATGATAAAACTCTGCTTATATTTGGTGGATCATCAAAATCGGGGTCGCTAAATGATTTATATTCACTTGACTTTGAGACAGTATGTAAAATTGCTCTCCATCTTCCTAAGTCGATATTAGAATTGTGGCCAGAATTGCATCCTGGATGGATGCCATTTCAATTTCATTAGCTATGAGATTTTGATTTGCAAGTTATTTTAACCAGATGGTATGGTCAAGAATAAAGATACGAGGTTTCCATCCATTACCCAGAGCTGGATGCTGTGGGGTTCTCTGTGGAACTAAGTGGTACATAACAGGAGGGGGAAGCAGGAAAAAACGTAAGCCTAACAAACTTAGATGTAAACTGTTGAACTTCCATTTGTCATTGTCTTTCAATTTGAACACGATATCTGTCCAAACTATTGTTTATCCTCCTCAATCAATTCATCCTAATGTTTCCAGGACATGCAGAGACTCTTATCTTTGATATATTGAAACACGAGTGGTCTGTAGTAATTACTTCACCTTCTTCGTCCATTACCACTAACAAGGTATGATATGTACATTTATTTACTTTCCACTTTTACAGTAACTTCTTCCTATAAAAGTCCGTGATGTCATCATTTCTTGGTTCTACTATGCTATGCTACTTGGTCGTGTTATTGTTGAAATGTATGGAGATTTTTTCCCTCCATTTCTAAAAACTCTTGTATTCTCAGGGTTTTAGCCTAGTGCTTGTGCAACATAATGAAAAAGATTGTCTTCTTGCATTTGGGGGATTCAAAAAGGAGCCATCAAATCAGGTTGGATATAGGATGTAGTTCTGCTTTGGCTGATTCTTTTCAAAAGATTAATATTTTTCCCGTCCTGTCTTGCTTGTGTTTATTATAGGCAGAAGTACTGACTTTAGAGAAGAATCAATCATCTTTCAGTCGAAAATATGTTCCCAGTAAGCTGTTTGAAAAATGCACTTTGTCCACAGGCATTGACACTCAACTTAGTGGTGACTCTTCTCACCGTTCAGTTGATTCGATTTCTAGGAAAAATTTAGGCTCTGCTCGTGATCATGGTTCAGGAAGAAGATCTTTATCAGAGTCCCTAATTATGGATCAAAATCCTGGTTCTGGAAATGTTTCACTCCGCAAACAATTTCAGAGTGTGGAGGAATATAACAAGACAGTTAAGATGGCGAAGGATTTAAAAGACAACTTCTCTTCTGTACAGGTGAATTGCAAGGTTTTCCATTTAAGATACATGCAAATGAATGTGGACTTATTATAACCTGAACCAGTGATATGGCCTTTCTGACTATCGTATGAGATATAGTTCCATCTTACACTATTTTGTTAATTTATTTAGTTATTTTTCTTTAAATAACATGAGGATGTGGGATTTGGTTCAGGCGAGAGATTACAACCATGGCAGTAAGCACCACCTGGAGGACCTGCCTATTTTATATGAATCTGAAAATCCAGATACCTACAACTATAGCAGTGGAGATGCTCCCATTGATACTGATGATTTATTCCCAGAAAGTGAAAGCAAAGCAGCAGCAGCATCCAATTCTTCAAGTATATATCAAATTTATGAAGCTAGAATGGCTGCCTTGATAAAAAAGAATGGAGTGCTAGAAGGACAGTTGGAAGCCGCATTGGCAAACCGAGAAGTTGCAGAGAAAAATTTATCTAATGCTCTTAAGAGCAGACGGGAGATGGAGAAAAAGTTGGCGGACACAATGAAAGAGACTGAATTGCTGAGAGAGAAGCTAGCTGGAGTAGAGTTGGCACAAGAAGAGGCAAACAGCCTATCAAATATAGTCCACTCCGACAATGTGAGGCTTGAGCATGATGTAGCTTTTCTCAAGGCAGTATTAGACGACACCCAGAAGGTACCTTCACACCTTCTCTCTCTGTACATATATATATAAGTTTCGATTCTATATGACATGAAATATGGATGCAGGAGCTTCACTCCACTAGAGGAGTCCTTGCTGGAGAAAGGGCAAGAGCTTTCCAATTACAGGTATGCTCTGAAACCAAACATAAAATATTTTTTTAATCATTTTACTAGCTATATTATATTTATGTTGCCTTATCTGAACACTGGTGAATTTTATCAAGTTGTGTGTGTGTGTGTCACATTTTACCAAATTGAAATGAATTAATGGCATCATATCATTGGTCTTCTCTTAGAGTCTAGATCTCTTGTGCTGAGTATTTTCTTACTGATGCATATTATTCAATATGTAACCATTTAGGTTGAAGTTTTTCATCTAAAACAAAGACTGCAATCTATGGAGAGCCGAGCACCCACACCCCGGAAACCTTTCCACGTTTAGTATGCCGAATAGGAGCTTGAAAAGATCTTTAGGAGGGCTGCATTATTCCAGGTTTCCCCAAATATAATAAGATGCAACTGACCCTTTTCACTCATCAGCTAAAAGTGGAATGTGAGCCCCTTTTTTATGTTAAGTACATATCTGAACCAACCGTTACACCGTATTCGTGTTCAATGTAATATCCTATGCCTTTCTGCTAAATGGAAATAGGTGTTTCAGTACATATTTATGCCTTTCTGTAGTATCCTCTGTCTTCGTCAACGAGTTAACAAGAATAATTGTCATATTTCAGTACATATTTATGTATTTTGTTAGAAACTTGGTCGCTAATGGCAACAATTATGCTGTTGTGGTCTATATGATTGATGGATTGCGCAAGAGAATCATAAAAAGGAATAATTAATCTTTTATAGAATTAGCTTCATCCTATTCATGATAAGAAGAATCATCTATGTATGATACCGCTAGCGACATTGACAGAAAGTTACAAGTTCGAAGACTAAAAAAGGAGTTTGAATCAATCTTCAAATGAACACGACATCGTTCGTCTGCAAATCTACTTGCTGTTTCTCTCTTTATGCACTTCATAACATGTGAAGAGCTCCGCCTGCCCCCTCTCTTGGATAACATGGAAATTGACATGCACTTCTTGCAACCGAGTAATTTGCTTATCTTGATGCCTCTCAGATGGACTTTCTCCAGATAGTTCTCATAAAAGTTCCGCTTCGTCTTGGTCTCCATCAACATCATCAACCTCATTCTCGTCATCATCATCAGGTGCATCAGGATCCTCTCCCTAATAAAATGCATATTTTTCAGTCGCAAAGTAAGAGTATTACCAAGGTTCAATTTGAGTACTAACTCTGGTTCCCCCACATACAATACACATTTTTTTTTTTTTTTTAAGTGATAATTACTTGAGCAGAAGAAGACAAACCTTCATTTGTTTCTCCAAGCGCTCTAAACCTTTTTTTGCAGCTTCATTCTGGGGGTTCATCCTGAAATACAGGTTAACAGTTTTTACAATTAAATTGCGGGCACTTCCACAAGTTTATTCCTAGACTAATGTGAGGTCTCCAATTTTTTTTTCTTTAAATCTCTCTTATAGGATGAAGAAATGCCCAAAAAGGATGTGGGGTTCAACCGTAGTGCAGCCTGATAATGTGTCAGAGCCTCTTTTAGTTTTTCCGTTGCAGCAAATACTTGAGCGAGTTTCACATGAAGAGAGTCATCAGCCCAGTCCTTGAGATATTTCTCGAGCAGTATTATAGCTTTTACACTTTGGCCTTCATTTACATGGAGTTCTGCCAGAGCTAATGCAGCTCCAATGTAACCAGATTCCAGCCTAAGGGCTGACTCATAGAACTTCTTTGCCTGTTACAAAACCTTTGGTCAGATCCACGCGAAATCTAGAATTGAAGATGCTCTCATGCCAAAATGGCTTTAGATATATACTTTCTCACTGCCACTCGAGTTACTGGCATGCACATCTCCAACCAACTTTAGAGCCTTCGCAGATTGAGGCATGGCCTTCATTGCTTCCCTGGAAGCATACAATGCTTCTTTGACTTTAGACAGAGCTAAATAAGAATGAACTAAACCTGCGAACATAATGAGCCCAAAATCATTAAATACTTGTTGATCTCTCCCTAAATATGATTGTCAAATGTAAGTTGGCCAAAAGCAGATGTGTATTTAGCACCTTGATATGAGCGGATATCAGGTCTCAATTCTTGAGCACCCCTGAAGGCAATAACAGCTGCTTCTGGTCGCTTCATTGTTAATAATAAGTTACCCTGAATAGATGAGAGATATTCCATAGGTCATTGGTTTGGAACAAATGGATGCTCCAACATATATATGGCTGTGTTGTTTCGGGCCATGTCAGAAAAAATATTGTTTTGAGTACCTTCATGATGTAACCTGGTATGTGCCTTTCGTCAATTTTGATGCTCTGATTGCAAAGACTAACATGCTTGTAAGAAATAAATAATACAAAAGATCAATCAATATAATAATAATTCAATAAACCTACCTTTTCAGCATAAGACAAAGCTCCTCTCTCATCTTTTCTTTCCCAAAGCACAGACAAAGCCACAAAAACCTCCGGCCTTGTAGGATCGATACTTAACAGATCATGCACTAACTTGTTTAGCTTTGAGAAATCAGACTTTATCTTCAGAAGCATGGCATATTCATCCATATAAGTAATAACATATGGATCAATTGCTCGAGCCTAAAATAAATATTGATTAGGTTAATAAGGATTTTCTTCTAACTGTTTTTTTTTTTTTTCTTCATTAGAAAAGAGAAAGGAGGAGGTGGGGTGGGAGTTGGGGGCGGAACATAGTAATCGAAAACTTCTCACCTTTTCAAAATTTATAATTGCCTCATCACTCTTTCCGATGATGGCTTCAACCTTCAAAAATGTAGTTCAAAGTCAAGGTAAAAAATAATAAACTAGATTAAATATCAGGTATATAAGTAAACAGTTTGATTTTTTGAGCTCAAGACCAACTAATATGTGAGCAAGCTCCTACACATATATAATAGCCCAACACAGCTAAATTTGTATACGAATTATGACCTAATAATAAGATATTAAATCTAACAGATGCACACTGTTAATAAGCATGGGAGCAAAACGTGGATGATTCAGCTTAGCTTAAAAAATCTAATAAAATCTATCAAACAAAAAGGGTAAAGAAAGTAGCACTTTCTCTTAGTACTTGAATGTTTATTTTCATCAATACAGAATAAACTAACCTTTGCAATTTCAAGTAATAAGTGTATATTATTAGGAAAACGTTGTAAGAGATCCAAAAAAAGTTCCAAACCACCTGCCAAAACAAGAAAATATCTAATCATCAGTTTCCACCAATCACTCAAGTAGAGATTTTAAGGAAATGCAAAAAAAACCTTAGTAGCATGAAAAAAAAAAAGAAAAAGAAATCAGCACTTCGATTCTAAGATTTTCACGTAAAGGGAGAAATGAATTTACATGTACACCCAAGGGCATCTAGTACTATGTAGCACAGAGACATTAAACAAGTACCATGATGTTCTCCTTCCCGGTCATAGTTCTAGGATTAACCTACTTGTAGCATTTACTTTGCAATGACAAATGTTACCGGTGACAACTCAGGAAACCCATATACCTGTCTTAATAAGCAATACTATTTTTACCTTTGTAATCATTTGAAGCGATACAACACTGAGCCTCAACATAGCGCTACACAGAATATAAAAATAAATAACTCTGATTTAGTAGAAGTTCTTTTTTTTTTTAGTCATAACAATAGAACTATGGGACCAAATACAGAAGGATCATAAAGATAACAAATGAATTGAAGAGGAGAACATCTAAATTATCGCATCTGGGACTTACTTGAAGCCATCTACTGGAGTCATAATGATCAAATGGTGCCCTACCACTTCTGTTCGGAGTCTACAATTACAATAATTACACCAAAATATACTGCACATTAAACACTCATTAAACACACAATCTATCAATTTTAATAGACCATATAACAGTCCTGCCGTATAGCTAATCTAAAAAGCTTTTGGAGCCAGCAGTAATGACGGGAATAGTATTGGGCATTGCCTGAGGAAACAGTGAAATAATGTCCTTGCTAGTAGCACCCAGTTCTGCTAAAGCTGTAATAGCTTCAATGACATATGGGCATTGCCTGTCAAAAAGACATGAAAAGCAGAGTGAGAGAATTTCCAAGAAGGAAACAACATATTAATTCACCAATAAGATAAAAAAAAAAATACAATTATAATGCAAGAACCCTAACAGATGTAAATGAAACAACTAGAAGTATCAAATGAGATAAAGGATGTAACAAATTCAGTTTTGGCAACCTTAAACACTCTTTATAACATAAAACAGCAGCACGGTTATGTCTAGAGTTTCGACAAAGCTTTCCCAACAGAAGATTCATCTGCAAATTTCTTGCTTTGCCTGGAATCCCCTCCATCTGCAAAGTGATTGGACTTGTAAGTTCACAAAAAACCCAATGGGTAAAGAAAGTGAAGAAAACCTGAATATGAAATCGGAAGTTTTATTATCTTAAATGTATGTGAGAATGAAAGACTAGGAGTGTGAATGAAGAGGTAAACCTCACAAAGAGCTGCTCTGTTATCACTGAGTGCACAATGACAAGATGCAATTTTGAATTTCACCTGAGATGGAAGAGTAGTGCAGATAAAAATGGTTCCTAAAGCAACCATTAGTAAACTCAAGATAAATCCAAAACAGAAGATAAAAATGAGAATAATCACTTAAATTTACCTCATTTTCATCAATGCCCGATATGCTAAAAGAACTTGGAGAAGAAGCCCTGTTTGATGACAAAGAAGTCCTAGAAGTTGTGGGACTTTGTTTAGGAACTATCTTGTTGTATTGCAAAGCTTGTTTGTACGTATGCTGCAGAAGAAATCCAATATAGACACTGTCAGGTAACTATGAAGAACACCATTTCCCAATCAAAATGAAAGTTAACATCTCATTCTACTAAATGCTGCGTATTGACTTACAATTGATCTCCTATACTCCCTCTCGCGAAATAATGCATCGCCCAGAAGCACCTAGTTCATGTTAAATTTTTGGTCGACGAAGAACTCAGCCAAGTACAAGAGTAAAAAGCTTAAAAAACAAAATCAAGCAGCAAAACAAGACGGTTAAGAATTCAAACCAAGCTTTCAGCCTTGAGATGCGGACTGGTTTCAGCACTAGCTGCCGGTGATGAAACTAGAAAGCAACCCTATCGCCGGAAAAATGAAGAGGCAAATCAGAAAATCGTGAAAGTAAGATAAAATTTAAGGATCGAAAACGAAGATTTTCAGATTTTAGTTTTGAAAAAGATGTGCTTTCCTTATGTAAAAAGGTGGAAGGAGAAGTAGAAAGAGTTTTACGAGCATTTGAGCAGAGCTGTAGAGCCCCTGGTCCAGAAGTGCAGTGATTTGATCCTTAGGAACCTCCATTTTCTACTTTGCTTGAGAAGAAGAAGCACAGAAATTTTGAAAAACTTCTGCTCCCAATCAGTCTGATACTGATACAGTGAAACCTCAAACCCGCTCTAAAAGAGCACCGTCTCCCTCTCCAGTTTCAAAAATTCTCTCTCTAACTTACTCCTCTCTCATCACATGGAGTAGAGGCTCACAGCTAGAGAGAAAATTTTGGGCCAAAAACTATGCTGTGGATAACCGTTATTAACCGCCTAATTAACTCCAAGGCCCATACGGTTATTACAGTTCTCACAAGCCTAACATATTTTGGGCTTATCGTCATTTGGTTGTGGGAAAGCTAAAAGAAATATAGTTATTGGGCCTAACTTCACCAAGCCAGCCCAAAAATAATTGGATTTTTCACCCGCCCAGCATGTAACCGTTTAACCGCCACACGGTCTGGCTTCATCTTCTGCACGCTACTAGATCGATGGAGTCGTCTTCTTCATCATTCAAGAAATCACGACCGAATTGAGCCGGGAGAGGTTCTTGTCTAGGGTAATTCGGCCGGAAATTGAGGGGAAGAGTTGTCCGATATTCCTTGGATTTATAGAAGGCCGGAGAGCCGCCGTGCTGGCGGCGTGTATGCACGCTTACTGCGAAGAATGCATTCGAAAATGGAGCAGTTTGAAGAAGCGCTGCCCGCTCTGCAACGCCGAATTCGACTCCTGGTTTTCCAATATCCGTTTCTCTTCTCAAGGCTTTCGAAAAGAGCGACTGCCGCCTCTGGATAGTGGGAATACCCTCCAACTTGGAGCTGGTTCGTCTCTTATGAGCGTTCGAAGGTTGCCTTTCTCGCTTGCCTTGAAGTAGTGAAATTCGAGATTCTGAGATCCAAATTTAATGTTTGTTTTCGTTTTATTGAACTAAAATATAGACTTGGTCAAGTTACGCGAGCGAGAGTGGATAATAATAGCTCGCGGGAAAAGACAGTGCCATGGCGATTGTTTGGGCGGCCAGGATCTGTATCTTCCAATGTGATTGCTCAACGGAAACTTCAATGGCGGGCGAGGTACAGTAATATACTAAAATAGTTTTGTGTTGTTAGTTTCTTTCATTTCTTCTTTCTTCTTGAATTTCCAATTTCGTTTTGATTTGGCTCAGCATATACCATCGACGTTCGCAAGCTGTTCGTTTTGCTACTAGAAATCCTCTTAAACTGGTATCCACGAGTTAATATGTAAACCGTAAAGGACATGCTTATTAGATTGGAAACAAGCTGATTAAGACTTGAATTGTGCAGAGTGAACGTACAAATTGTAGTGTGAAAGAAGGATAGTGCAGAGAATAGAACCGCGGATTCGAAGAGAGCTGCTAGCCATTTTAGGGGACATGGATCCATCAGTTATGATTTGTGTAGCAACAAGTTTGGTTATTGCACGCCTTGAAGAACAGAGTCGTACGCCTTCTTCCAGCTGCAGCCAGATTGATGTGGAAGATAACTTTCTGGCACCTTTGAGACCTTTCCTCCATGATCGAACCAATATCTTCTGGCATGAACTGAGGTTATGTCTCATGTCTCATATTCTTAGTTGAAGTTAACCCAGAATGGCTCAATGGCAACTACAGGTGTTTTGCAGAGAGTTCATTTTCCTTGGAGACATATGATCAAGTGGTAGAACATCGAACTGTTGGAGAGTTTACTCGTTTTGCATTTAAGATTTATTTGTACATAGCTTTGGCCAATGTTTCCAATATGCTCGATGCAAGAAGTAACACAGATTCAATACAAAATATTTGTTTCATTTTGACAATACAAATAGCGCATGGGTTTCTGCATCTAATTACAATAACTAACTTCCCTAAAATGGAAATGCAGAAGTGAAGACTCCCATCTGTTATGTCAGCAGGCTACAGCGTTTGGAAAAAATATAGATACAAGTGTCATTATTCTTCTTCTGGCTCTTCCTCTTCTTGGAGAAGATTTTCTCTGTTGTCATGGGCCCAGAAACCGCGCACATCTATAAGCATACTGGCTACAGTCCCACCTTGTTTGCAAGACAGCAAATCTGCTAAAGTTATCCTCAAATTGTCAACAGGCTTCACCATATCCCATATCTCATCCCTCACATCTTCAATACACAATTCATAGTTCCCACCCTCGATCCATTTCTGGTGCACATCCCTGTTTCAGAAGATGGGATAAGAAAAAAAAAATGTTCATTCAGCTAACAAAGATATACTGGTGAAAAATCGCTAGGTATTTCAATTATGATGATTCAACTTAAAAGGTATGGTCTGGATTTTTGTCTCTTGTAAAATGAGACTTGTAGAACTAGCTTAAGTACTACAAGCAGGAAATTGTAGAGATTTTCTGTTGGAAGATTGTATCGGGTAACATCTCATCTATTTGATGCTCCCCTTCTTTTCTTCCATATTTTGGCTGGAACTTAGTTGCTCAATAGAAACGTATAAGTAGTTAAAGGTAATGGGATTCTACCATACAGTACATATCAGATGCCGAAATAAGTTCACCTGAAGAGAGAGTGAATGTCCACTGTTGTAAGGTAGCCCCTCCCGTGAAGATCAAGACACCGAAACAAATATGTTAAACCTTCTGGAGTGTCTTTGTTTTCAAGGGCTAGAACAAAATCCAGAAAACTTTCAAAGTCCATTTCTCTAGAATTCCCCCCTCCAATTTTTCCACGCCGAACATGCTCATCAAATACTATTGGGAACATTTAAAAGTAAAAGACAGCATATGAGAGAAATAATATTCAAATGAATTAGTTCCGTATGAGTACGATAAATGTACGTGGATCTACGCTAGTACATTTCGAAGAAATATGGAAAACAGGAGAGACTAACCTCTTTCAATGAAAATTTCAGTCAAAGTCCCATCAGCATATTCTCGAAGCTCTTGCTTGCTCAATGTTCCATTCGCATCTTTATCAAGGGCCAAAAACATGTCTGCAAGAAGGATGAAGTGCAAAGACAGTAATCACAACCTCAAGAATAGTTCCAAGGAAAGGAAAACCAGGAAATGAGCTAAAAGAAAATTACCCACCACAGATGCGTTGGGCAGATGTCAAAGAAAACCAGTTTTCAGCTTGCTCTGTATCAGTTACTTCTTCCTCACTTTCCTACAAAATGTATATTAGAACATCACTTAGATTTACATTTAAAAATTTTGAAACAGCCAATAAATGTAGTAGGTTACAGCTGTAAAAATTACAAAAGCATAATTTAATGCATTTTCATGTAAAATCTACCTGGTGCAGTTCCATCAGTTCCTGCAAACAATTACTTAGCAGTACCTTCTTTATGCAGGCTTTTCCTGTTATAATAGCCAATATCATAATCTTTGTGAGGATCACAATTCGTAATAAGAGTTGATTAATTAACTTTCCACTTGTCTACGATCAAACCTCGTCTGTTAGGGTCGCAAAAGAAGAAGAATTTATGGGCAGCAATGCGACAATACATTTGAATAAATGCTACAGGCATATCCCGTAACTGTGCCAAATTTGGAATTAGGCCTCGTATATAAGCCTCCATTTCCTGAAAAAAAATAAATCAACTGTGACTTTTTCTCTCTCTTTCTTTCAGAAGAAAAAGAAAAATGTTCCATTTTAACTTTCTGAAGAACCAAAATGTGATTTGATTATTGTACATGAGGTTGAAGGAAACCATCAGAGTCCTCATCAAGCTCACTCATGTCGATTCTGGCCTGGGTAAGTGAGACCTGAGCATAAAAGAAAGTTAGTATAGCAGATAGACAGAAAGGGAGAAAGGTATTTGCAGAAATTGAGTAGCACCATAGAGGATTAACTTAACAGAGAACCTACCGTCCGCATGACATAAAGGTAAAATGGTAGGATTGCAATTCTTCCCAAATCATCTTTCTCAAACTTCATAAAATTGGAGGGGCTGAAAAATCGTCGACATTTTGGGCCAATTTGCTCTGTGCATACAGAAGCAATGTGGCAAAAATCTTCATAATTCATCTACAAAATAACAAATCAAGGCATTTGTCAGCATCAACACAAAATGTAAAATAGATCTAAAATATATACTGCCATTTGCAGATGAAATATGGGTAGTGGAAACACTCTACCTAACCAACTGCTTTAGAACAAATTAAATGGTAACATGCAAATTTGCTGTTATCACGAAGTTAGATGAGATTTGCCTAGAAAATATTAACAAACAAGAGACACAGTGTTCTACCCAAGCCTATTTCAACCATGTGAATGGAAATTTTCAGCACTAGTTGAGAAGACAAGAAGATATTAACTACACCTTTTCTGCACCGGTTGCATCATCGATCACACAATTTTCTCTTAGGCACACCCACATGGCATCAAGATCATCAGCATTTAACAAAAGATCTGATTGTTTCTGCACAAATAAAACTAAAAAGAATCAGAGAAAGCAATGCAAAATGCTACACATTAATATCGATGGCAGAATAAGTTCTATGGAAGATAAAACTAATAAGAATCAGTAGATACTGCAATAAAAGATTATACCTTTAAGAATCGGTATTTTGCCAGCCTCTGAACTCTATGACTGATGGATCCCTCTTCGGGTTTCTAAACACAGCGAAATGGAAAAACTTAGAATGCCCAGGAACAAGATAATTCAATATGTGTATCTTGGGAAGCAAGGAAAAGAAAGAGTAAGGGTCATTAGTATAAAATCCCATAATGTAGATAGTTACAATAAGCTGATGCTACAAAGTTTGAAAGCAGCCTATTTCAACACATGCCTTCTTATAAAAACTGGGGATTGTACCAGCTTCAGCACTTCTTTGCTGTTTCTCTTTGAAAATATCAAGCAAGATCCTCTTCGTTTCAAGCTCTACAAGAAAATACCAAACAAAACAGAAACAAGTAAGGTTCCTAACTAAAACCAACTCTCAATATCATACAAAAATCAATTGCAGATTAAACAAGTTTCTGTCAACAGAAAGTAACTATGCAGATAGAAGTATAAGCTTCATCAAGACTCAAACCCATAGAAGTACATCACCATAAAATCCAAATATATATATATATATATATATATATTGAAATGAAAACAAGAGGAAAATACGAACCCATAAGAGCTTCAGATCCAAGTCCGGTACCAGATCCGATGAACCTGCGAAGGTTTCGAACCCATAACATAGACGAAGCCGGCGGGATCTTCCTCTGCGATGCCTCCTGGCCTTCGCCATCACTGGATCCACTGTACATGACTGAGTCAGCACCGAATCTGGCTCAGTTAATGCGGAAACAAATTCAAATTTTGGTTAAACGGAAGAGAACAGGAGCTTTTTGCCCCGTCAAAAAACCCTAGCTTTCCAGCTCTATGGAGGTCTTTGCTCAGGTACCGTGAAGAACCCCTTCTCTCTATCTCTCTCTCTCTCTCATTTCTTAATGATGTTTGAATAATTACACGGATCCCCTTAATCTTTTCTGAATATAAAATTACCACCCTCGTTATTCTATTAATTTTGTCATAGACACTTTAGAATTAAATTTTACACTTTCCCCCCTCAATTTATCTTTTTCTTATTATTTTCCCCCTTCTCTAGCTTCAATTCTCTTTTTCGCTACAGCCTACACTCATACAGGGTTGTAGTAGGCCAACCTCTGTTTCCTGGTACAATTATCTAACTATATGGGCCAAAATGACTTTTACAACAAGTTTTGTCCTTAATTCAAAATTTGCCTAAACCAAAAAAGAAAGAAACATATGGGTCGTCACTAATCAACCTAATCTACTGCATGCAGAAAAAGAGAGAACCCACTGCAAGTTGTCTCAAAGAGGTGTCAAATCGTACAATGATAATCCTAATCAAGAAAAACGTAAAGGGAAGCGATTGACATGTCATGCAATTTTATTTTTTTAACTTTCACATAGGGATTACCTCCCGATAAAAAAAGAATCTACTTTTCGAATTCTAGTCGTAAAACTGTCAAGTATGAGGCATTTAGACCATAATGATATTGGGAATTCGTCAGCTTTTCACATGTCTGTGGGGTCCAAAATATCATGAATGACTTTATAATATATATTTTTGTTAAATGTGGATCTATGTTAGTAATCAGATTTGGTGAGTTGACAGAGAGCTTATGTATTTTCTTAAACTTACCCATTAGCACAAATATTTCCCACTTGCTGCGATAGTAAGACCATAGTATTAAACAACAACCACCGGTTTCGAAAACAGATCTCTCTGTCTCTATCTCTGTTTGTCTCTCCCCTACCAATGTGACAAGGACCTCTTGTATTCAGTAATTCAGCCGTAAGGACCTGCACATCATCACAAGCTTCTTGTATCCAATCACCTGCTTCATTTAAACCCAACCCATAAACGAATCAAAATTTGTAAAAGTAAAAAAACAAACAAAATAAAGAAACAGAGAGATGGAGAGAGAGATGAGCTAGTTTGCACAATAAGATATAATAAAACATAAACAAAACTACAAAAGCATGCAAAAGAAGGAGAAACTGTCATGAAAACAGAGTGCTCTGTTTGAAATAAAACTAACTACCTATGCTTATGTTTTTATTTATTTATTTATTTTTTGGGTAGGGGCTCAGTGTAGCTGTCATCTGACCCCCCATCTAAGAGAAAGGGTCTACATCTCTCCATATACCAAAATAGAAATCCATCCCTTTTCTCTTCTTTCATTGTCAGATCACCAGAAAAAAAGGCAACGGGGGATGGTGAACGTGAATTCACACAAGAAATTAAGACAGTTCATAATCTTAAGGATATTATAACCATTCATCACTATTCACCAGAATTCACCACCCCCTTTTTTTTTTCCCTCTTTCGAGTTATTCCTTAGTAAAATTAAGAAAATTTACAGTTTGCAGTAAGAACAGCCCACTTGAGCAAAGGTTATATATGTTTCTTTCATTTCTTTTGTTTTGTTTGTTTCTCGAGAAATCAGGAAAAGAGGGAGATCTGAGCCAGCAAGTATCATTCTGATGAGATTCTCGAAACAGCAGGACAAGTAGTGGGGTACTACGAAAACTGAAAAGTGAGAAAAAAAAAATTGAGTTGTCTTTCTTTGATATCTTTGTTTAGATTTTGAGGGGCAAGCAATTCTCTTCTTCTCTCCAAAATACCTGTTTCCCAAGTGGATACTTGAGATCAGCCAGGTAACGTTTCTTATAACTTGTCGGCACTTCATTTTATTTATTTTTTTGGTGGTGGGGGGATAAAAATTTCCAGCTTCTCTATGTGCTCTGTTTCTGCATCACAGGCTTCAAATGTTTAGGCATATTGTGAGAGACAATAAGGCTTTTTTCCAACATGTTGAAATCCGGAACTATAGGCTTAGTTGTGTTAGGAGTTCTTGCATTTGTGGCAATCAGCATTGGATTTGTGTGGTTCTGTAAGACTAAATGTAAGAACTTCTCAAACAGGAATTCAGAAACTGGATCGTCAGATCCTTCTGCATTAGGTAAGCATTCCCTACTTTGATCTAAAGTGAAAACTTACAGAATCAAGTTAATGAACAAAGTGAGCATTTTTATGATTGAATTAAATGATGGATGGAACAATGACATTGCAGTGGAGTGGAGTAGGGGTGGACCTGGTACCGGAGCTAGTGGTCCGTCTTTTCCGGGCCCACCAGGAGGAAGGCAGTTCAAATTGGAAGGGTTGGAGCAAGCTACTAAGAAATTCAGTGAAAATAATCTCATCGGGTATGGAAGCTTCGGTCCGGTTTATATAGGTTTTCTCCCTGATGGGACTATGGTGGCTGTCAAAAGGCGGCCGGGTGGCCCACTACCGGAATTTGAAGCAGAGGTATAACTAAAAAAATTGCAGCACATAGATTTTACTTATTTCACATTTATATGCATTCTCAATTTGTGGCGAAACAGGTGAATTGTCTGGCCGAGATTCAGCATAGGAACTTGGTTACCTTACTGGGTTACTGCCAAGAAAGAGGATCTCAAATTTTGGTTTATGAATACTTACCGAATGGAAACATGTCCAATCACCTCTATGGTATAAAACAACTCTTATGTTCTTCGTTTTACAAGATTGGCACATGAGATTTATGTATAAGAGATGCTTATCAATTTATCATCTGTGTTTACAGGTACTTTACTAGATCGGTCGACTAAACTGGAGTTCAAGCAGAGGCTATCTATAGCTCTAGGTGCAGCTAAAGGTTTAAGCTACCTGCACAGCCTAAAACCTCCCTTGGTACACAAAAACTTCAAAACAGCTAATGTCCTGGTCGATGAAAACTTCATTGCTAAGGTTGCAGATGCTGGCGTCTCACGACTACTCCGAAGGATAGAAGAAGGCAGCCCTTCTCAGACTTCTAGTGTCAATATTTTCAAGGATCCTGAGTAAATTTTTCTTTCTTACGTCTCCTCATTTTATTTTTTTCTGATCTTATTCGACCTTTTTTCAGATAATTTGAATTTATGTGATTTTGGATTAGGATAGGAGCAACCGGGTTTGCCTCTGAAGCCAGTGATGTTTACAGCTTTGGGGTGTTTCTCATGGAGCTTATAACTGGACACGAAGCTCCGCATATAGACTCTTTTGGGTCTAACGAAAGCTTATTCCAATGGGTGTGCAATTAAACTTTTTTCTATCTCCATGATTATATTATATATTAAGAGTTGTTTAGTCGATGTATTTCTTTTCATGAAGGTTGAATCTCGACTGAATACAAATGACTTCGTCGACAATCGCCTTGTTGGAAGCTTCACTATAGAGGGAATGGGGAATTTGATCAGGCTGGTATTACACTGCATGAGTTTTCCGGGTAAAAGGCGGCCAGTGATGGAGAGGGTTGTGCACAAGCTAGAACGGATTCAAGAGAAAGAGATGGCTTTAACTACAATCATGAGTGAGGGCACTCCCAAGATTACTCTAGGCAGTGAGTTGTTTACTTCATGAAGTAAACAACTTGATTTGTATGTATGAATGTTTATGTCTGTAAATCCAATTGATTTGTATGTATGAATTTATATCTGCATTGATGCCAATCTGTTTAGTTATAGGGTCTTTTTTTTTTTTTTTTTTTTGTAATTCTATATCTTCTTGCCAATTGTTAACAATTTTTTAATAGAAAATAATAGAACTGTAGTTTTTATTGTCAGAGAGGCTGTCTCCAGTTTCTCATTAGCAGTTGAAAAACAGCAAGATGCCAAACAGAACCACTAGGCATAACTGCATAAGCATGTGACAAGACAAAAACAGAGAGACAATTACAGAGCCATGTTTAATTACTAAACAGATTGTTAGGTCAAATATCCCATGTGAATAAGTTTACCAAGAAGTAACAGAGAACTCCATTAAATAAGTTCAGAGCAACAAAATCTTCAAGGGACAGACCACATGTGAGGATCAATCAAATGGGGCTTAAGAGATGAAAGCAAAAAAAGAAAACAAGGTCATGTCATCATTTGAAAAGATAGATCACCAAGGATTTCACACCTGCATGCTCTTACCCCACTAGATATGCTGCTCCCCTTCTCACTGATTACTTTCCTTTTGATCAATTTTCAATTTTCTTTAATCAAATTCCTTATTCCGGTTCTTCGAGTTCTTTTCGGGTTTCGGATTAGCATTATTGTAAATCAGATATTAACTTTTTTTCCATCTGAGATTCATACAGTTTTTCTGTTTTGATTTGTTTGCAGAGTGGCTTGTGTCTCATTTGAACACAAGTAAAGATTCGGTTGACATTAAGAGTCAACTCATATGAGGGGAAAAGTGCACATGAAAGAAAATAAATGGCATGAAAATATAAATACCTTGAAACCTTAGGGGGGAAAGAGCAAAAGAGTCAAACGACGGCTACATTATCCATACGTGGTGCGCGAAGAATCGAACCGTCAAACCCCCGCTAGCTTTCATCTTCCAACAGTCTTCCGTCCTCCTTCCCATGCGGCGGCGAAGCCACTGAGTAGAAAGAGAAATGGCAACCGTTTCAGCATTTTTCGTTCCTCAAGCTGTGTCTCGCCCTAGAACTGATGCAAATACTCGTAGACCTTTAAAGCCGGTGAAGCTTCCGCGGAATCCCAATCGTAATCGGAATAGGGTTAAGATTGAAGGCGGTCCGAAGGAGTTGTCCTCCATCGGCGTCGATGCGACCACCTACACTCGTCTTCCTCCTAAGGAAGACTTCTCTGTTCCCATTTTTGACTCTTATCCTTCTTCGACTTCTCCGTTTACGTCTGAGGTGAAGCTCTCCGATTCAGATATCGCGAAGATTGAGAAGAAAGTTCGTAATGTGAAAAAAAGAGACGATGAAGATGAAGATGAGGAGGAGGAGGAGGAGGAAGTGGAAGTTCTTGGGTTCTATGAAGGCAATTTTGATTCTGACCAAGAAGAAGAAGAAGGAGAAGTCTTTGAAGGTGAGCTTGAAGAAGGAGATGTGAAGGAGAAAGGAGTACCAGCAGTAATGCGTTGTTTCGACCGAGCAAAAATCTTTGTGAAATCTGGAGATGGTGGAAACGGGGTTATGGCATTCAGGCGAGAGAAGTTCGTCCCCTTGGGGGGGCCATCTGGAGGATGTGGAGGGAGAGGTGGTAATGTATATGTTGAAGTAGACGGCTCGATGAATTCTCTGCTACCATTCCGGAATAGTCTGCATTTTCGGGCAGGGAGGGGAAGTCACGGGCAGGGGAAGATGATGGATGGGGCAAAGGGAGAGGATGTGGTTGTGAAGGTGGCTCCAGGAACGGTTATAAGAGAGGCGGGTAAAGAGGAAGTGCTTTTGGAGTTGTTGCATCCTGGGCAGAGAGCTTTGTTATTGCCAGGCGGGAGAGGCGGGAGAGGGAATGCCTCCTTCAAGACCGGGACTAATAAGGTGCCTAAGATAGCTGAAGATGGAGAAGAAGGTCCAGAAATGTGAGTTTGAATTGCTCTGTTGAGTCAATTGATAGTTCAACTATTCAGCTTAAGTTTTTCATAGTTAATGCCATAGAAAAAGTAAAGATTATATAGCAGATAATTAGACTAGATTGAGAATCATAACCTCTTTTGTGAATATTGGCTATAGATTCATCCTCAATGAATAATGCTATCTGACCCTTTTAAGCCTTAAACTTAGATGCTTTTATATTTTCCTGAATATGTTCTTACTATGGCCTCATGGGGTGTGATGATAATACTTTCATCAGGTGGTTGGAGTTAGAACTAAAGCTGGTTGCCGATGTAGGAATAATTGGAGCTCCAAATGCAGGGAAAAGCACACTTCTTAGTGTTGTAAGTGCTGCCCAACCAGCCATAGCTAATTACCCCTTTACCACTTTACTTCCCAATTTGGGTGTAGTTTCATTCGACTATGATTCTACAATGGTAGTAGCGGACCTTCCTGGTTTACTTGAAGGTGCACACCGAGGTTTTGGTTTGGGTCACGAATTTCTACGACACACTGAAAGGTGTTCGATTTTGGTAAATACTTTTCCTCCTGATCACCCCTTGATTCAACTCTGAAGAGCTATGAATTTGTAAAGATTTGACCTTTGTATATGTTATAAAGTTAAGGAATTCTCGTCCCTCTGGAGTTATTCTAGGTGCATGTAGTTGATGGGTCGGGACCACAGCCAGAATTTGAGTTTGAGGCGGTTCGTTTGGAGTTGGAACTGTTTAGTCCTGAACTAGCCGAAAAGCCGTATGTTGTTGCTTATAACAAGATGGACCTTCCAGAAGCATATGAGAACTGGCCAGCTTTCAGGGAAAAGCTACGAGCTCAAGGGATTGAACCTTTTTGCATGAGTGCAGTGCAAAGAGAGGGCACTCATGAAGTGATTTCGGCTGCTTTTCAGATTCTAAGGAAAAATAAAAATGCCGAGGAGTTTGAAGGTCGATATTCCACATAAATCTCCATGATTTTTTTTGGAAATTGGAAAAGTTATGAATCTTGTATTGACAAGTTCTATCTATTCTAGGTTGGGAAAATTCAGAAAATCTAAACCATGTAGCTGATATGGTACAGAAGCAGCGAAGTGCATCTATCAATGAATTTGAGATAGTCCGGGACAAGAGTACGAACTCGTGGCATGTAACTGGATCTGGTCTGCAACGCTTTGTTCAAATGACAAATTGGCGGTAGGTTTTGTTTAAAATGACACGATCCATGAGATTAATCATACCACCAAATTATGTTAGTCTTGACTATTCTTATGCTGATGCAACAGATATACAGAGTCTGATAGAAGGTTTCAACATGTTTTGGATGCTTGTGGCGTGAATAAATCGCTCATTAAACTTGGCGTCAAGGAAGGTGACACTGTGTTCATCGCAGAGGTCCATTTCTTACTTCCTGACTTATTGTAATTAAGCTGTGTCATCTTGAAGTTGTCATATATCATACGACATCGTTAGAATCACCATTTATTTTTTTACTCCCTACCAGATGGAGATGGTTTGGCATGATTCACTCAATACTTCTGGGGCCTCTAATACGAAGAAACGACCAAGCGGTTCAACTAGGTGGCCCCAGGTGATGTAACTCGTTTTTTGTCAGAGGCAGTTGGATTTCACCAGGTACAACTGTGAAATTTCTTGTTTTGAGATTCTTTTGAATTACTTATGCAACGAGAGTTTGTACACGTCATGGCGAACCCGGAATTCGAAATGAGCAACAAAATGTGTTTATAGGGCTGCAAGTTAATAATATGTTTGGAAAAAGCACAAGAAACCAAAGTGAATGGAAAAAATGAAATAGATGTTCTGCATAAAAATGGTGTGACATTACTAACCATTGCACTTATACAGGCTTTCGCATGATTCAAGTGGTTTGTATGGCGATGCAAAATTCCTAAAGCTGTAACATTTGTAAATTAATTCTTGCAAGTTCAGGTTCTATTAGTAATAATATAATCTCAGCATAAGATAATTTTTTTGATCTTCTAATGAAATTGTTTTAAATGAACAAATAAGATAAATAACAAAGAACATAGATCCCGACATCAGAAGTTAAATGCTATCATATATTATGTAGTTAACTTAACACACTTGTATAGTAAGAATTGCTATCATGTATTATAAGGTATAAAACTGGTTTGATAGGAAGAATTGTTACCAAGTATTATAAGGCACAAGACCCACCCCGCCGCCTGAGGATATATTTGTATCATCATCTTCTCTTTTTACAAGACATGTGGACCTATATGTTTCTTACTTTGAGTTACTTAGATATCAAACTGATATAAAAATAGGTTTTAACTCAAAAGACCGATCCGGAAGAGTTGCTACCATGTATTTTTTTTTTCTTATATAATATAAAACAAAAATATGATCGGGTTACTCTTCATAAAAATATATATCGGAATTCACATATACGGATTGTGCGGAAGCTTGTGATGGTAAAGAACACTGAAAGGATTCTCCCTCCCTGATTTAAATCACGTCATAATATACTTGCATGATTAAGTAACATAATCATTGGCAGGCTTGCGGTGGTAAAGAACGCAGATCACCGTTCAAAAAAAAAAAAAGAAAGAAAGTAAAGAACACAGATCCAACAGCGTATGAATTGATGCCTCGATCGAACTTTCAGTAACTTGTGGTCCGTAACGGGGACAGGAAAAGGACGGGGTCATACATCACACATCAGCCGTCCAATCTGTATAATCATACCGCCTGCAATGAATCTTTGACTCACTGCATCACCCTTGGATTCGCTTTTCCTGTTTGTAGTTAAGGACTTGAACATTCCATCCTAACCTCGTACCGTCGTACAGAGTCACCGATACGTCGTCCTCCACTTCTCGTGCTAATGGTGCGCGTGCCTCTCTACTCGACACGTCGACAAATTGGGGTCCATCGGCTGTCCCTTTTTTTGTGACAACAGTATCCACGTGTCACGTCGGGTGCGTCGGTCGTGTGTAAGGAATGAGGCCTCATACTGTTTACTAGGCTCAGTTCGGAGGTTATGTGCCGCCTCCTCATTGGTTGGTGCAAAAAGGCCCGCATGGAATCCGGTCTGTCTTATATATATATTTTTTAATTAATTTTGATTTAAAAACAAAATAATACAATTAATATGAATATCAATTTACAGATTTAATTTTATAATATTTTTTTTAAAATTTATAAATATAAAAATTTAACCATTTATATTTATTCATATTAATATCTCTCGAAAATAGTAAATAAACCCCAATTTCATAGTACATGAAAGTAAAAGATGGAAGGATTTTATTAAGACAGAAAGAAATAATTTTTTTTTTTTTAAAGTTCACTTTTTCTCGTCAAAGTCAAAGTCCTAAGAAATTAAGACATGTTAATCTTTTTCCCTAAATCCCGGACGACCCATTTGGGAAAGAAAGATTGTGCCCCTCTGTTTTGGAGAATGTGCTATATTCCTTGTCTGAAGACTATAACCCTGACCCAAATCATAATACCCATTGCCCATTTGCCCCTTCGAAACAAAAAAAAAAAAAAATTAATAAATAAATAAATAAATATATATATATATATATAAATATATTTGTTTTGTGATAAGAGGATTTGGATTCGATTTTGACTTAAGTTAGAATATATACAAGTTTTTTTTTTCTCTTACCAATCTACACGATTATTCAAGTGATCTATTTCATTTTTTTAATTTTTTTTTTTTTCAAAATGACATTAATCCCTTAAATAATAATATAAATTGATAAAAAAGAAAAAAAATAAAATAAATCTCAACCGTTAATCTGAATAGATCATAATCCATGGGGATTGAATCGAAATTATATTTGTGATCCCTACCATTTCTCATAATTATTATTTTTGACCAAGTTAAAACAAAAACCATCAATTCTAAAGAGAAATATATCAATGGAGCTTAATATTATTATTGTTATTAAACTTTTCCAACTGGCTCTCACACCTTTTTAGAAGGGACGGGTTTGACCAACCTTTCTGCTCTTCAAATGCCATAAAAATTAAAAAATAAATAAATAAATAAATAAATAAAAACACATACCAAACCCTCATCGCAAGCAAATTAGCCCCCCTTTACTTCTACAAATATAAAATCCCACTTCACTCGATTGTGCCTTTGTTTCCGAGAAAACATCTCCCTTGGATTCTTGAAACTATATTCTAATACATCATATCTTTATTGTCACCAACTTAGAGTTACTAATTTCAAATTGAGATTCTTACAAAACTCCAGTTTAGACTCATACAAACTCAAATCCAAACTGGTACGTAACATCTAGCTACTAATTTGTTTGTTTATTCAAAATTTGAAGTGAACAAGTCAAGGGTCAGAGATACGATCGAATTCATCTCATCATTCTCAAGGGAATGATAACAATAATTAACTACTTATTTTAAACCCAATCTAATCTACCTTCTCTTCTTCTCTTTCTCAAAGAGGTTGTTGTTTCATGAAATCCGACGCACTATTAGAATAAGAGATAATGATGAGCACTCAGGACCAGTCATGACAAAACATATATATATATATATATATATATATATATATATATATTTTTTTTTTTTTTAATAAAGAAAATGTTACTTAAAAAAAGGAAGTTGACCCATTTTGATGATCATGCATGATGATGATGATTAGTCTATGTTGTTCCCAATGCCATTTAGGCATGTGAATTAGGTCGATCCAAAGGGGATCTACATTTTTTAAAAAACATAATGCTTTTTTTTTTTTTTTTTTTTTGGTCTTGTAATTTGAACTGCTATTCAATGATTTATAGTGCCTCCCCATGTTATAGTTTTGTTTTTCACCTTTTGTTTGCACATTTTGATCCCCCCTCACTTTCCAAGGTTTTTTTAGTGTCCCTTTTGACTACATCCCCTTTTTAGATCAATTCAAAGAAATTGACCCACCTGCATCTCCTATTGTATATCGATTAGTTTAAGAAATAAATGACGGATTTTATGGTAATCGATATATTTTAATTTTATATAAAATTAATATAATATATAATATAATTATATATAATCAACATATGTATTGTTATAATTACGTTCTAATTTGATAAAAATATAATACGTATATATAGTTAGTTTGTAAATAAGATACTAACTAATGTATATTTGAAATATAAGTTATAAAATTGAAGTCCTGATAATTCATAAAATTATAATATTTTTTCATTCTATCATCTGATTCTATCTTTGCATTGGTTTTAACATAGTATATAAGTGTTTATCGTTTTTTTTTTTCTCACCAACTTTTCCGAGAAACAAATATTATAATTTTTCATTGATCTTCCACGATTCTGTCTTTTTTTTTTTTTTTTTTTTTATCATTTATTTGCATTGGCTTTAACATAATATATGAGTATTTATCGTTTTTTTTTCTCGCCAACTTTTCCGAGAAACAAATATTGTAATTTTTCATTGATCTTCCACGATTCTTTGTCGTTTTTTATCACTCTTGCATAAAGACGTTCAAATCTTCCTTGCGAATTGATCTGTCATTTTCCTAATTCAATTTTAAAGAAATTTTCATCTTCATCTCAATGACTATCAATCCACCTCCTCCGATTTATATGGCTCAATTCACAAATCAAATTATAGATTTTTCTTATCTTTTGTACTTTCACCTTTTAGATACTTCTGTGGTTAATATTGTCTCTATTCAATATAATGGAATAGAAAATTGATCGGTCCACGATAGATATGACACACACACACAAAATTCTCATACGAATCACATATTTAACAAAAAATATAGTACGTAAAATGTTGACTCGTTTCCTTATATGGTTGATAAATTGAACACGAGATACTATCCTCGTCGAATTCACGAGACCTTCTTGAATCTTGACTACTTGGTTATCCCCGTGGTGGGAGGTAATGACACAGCCATACATTTGTGATCAACAACTAATTAAGTCAATTAACCAATGATTAAGCAGCAAGCAAAACAGGGCGAAATACAAAAAACCTTGACTTATGGGTGACAATGAGGATAGCTCTCTATTTTTTGTCTTAATTTGTACCGGGGATAACATGGAGTTGTTCTATTTAGTTCTAAGATGATAAAATATTAACTGCTCCCTTTGAAAAACCATGAAAACAGACAAACAAGTCTCAAGGAAATTGCATTGCCTTAATCTGCGGATTCACATGTGCATGATATAATTTGGTCATTGGATGATGTTAATAACATGTGTTAGATTAAGACAAGTAAATTAGCCAACATTAGTACAATTAATCAACATTAGTCAAGCGACAAAATCCTTGCAGCTGTTTTTCATTTACTGCTTTTGGTTATATATGTATATTGAGATTATTCATTTGAGCAACCCAATGAAACCTTCTTTTCAACCTTGGTCTCATTCTCATATTATTTTAAAATTTTTATAAAATTAAAAATAAATAAAAATGAAAAGGGAAACGGTCTTCTAGAAAATGACATGCCCTTTCTTCCTTCTCTCACATAACCAAACCCAAGTCCATTATAAATACCTTCTTACTTCCCACTCTCCCCTCACACTTCACATCCACGCCAAAACCTCTATTCCACTCCCTTGAGTACTACTTCCAATCCACAAACATGTCTACGTCAAAAACCTCATTCGAAACTGCTCAATCTCAACTGGGTTTTGCTCTGATTCCATGTGACATCAACAATTCCCCACCCCAGCCCAATGAAACCAGAAGAGGAAGGAGAAAACAGGCTGAGCCTGGCAGATTTCTCGGCGTGAGAAGACGGCCGTGGGGTCGGTATGCTGCCGAAATAAGAGACCCTACAACCAAAGAAAGACACTGGCTTGGTACATTTGACACCGCTCAAGAAGCAGCTTTGGCTTATGATAGAGCTGCCTTGTCAATGAAAGGCACTCAAGCTAGAACTAACTTCATTTACTCTGATAATACCACTTTCCATTCTCTTCTATCTCCCTTTCACGATCATCCTCCTTCCCTCTTACCACCTCCAAATAATATAAATATTATTAATCAGACTGATCAGAAATTACCAAAAACCATAATGAGCTCAAGTACTATTAATACTGCTGCCAGCCATGATCAGGAAGCTGCTTCTATTCAATCATCATATGCTAATGATAACGAAACTTCAAATTATATTGATCAGAGCAGCAACTTCTTTTTCTCTAGCGATTCCGATAACTCGGGTTATCTGGGCTGCATTGTTCCTGATAACTGTTTGAAACCTTCATCGTCATCATCTTCTTCTTCCTCGGATTCTAACAGAAAGTGCTCCAAAAACTATGATCATATCAAACTCGACTACTCTAGCGGTAATTTTCTGCCAGCCGATCATCAGGAGGATCATCATGTCATGCCAGCTAATTATAATCACATGCATGGAGATTATAATGGAAGGAGCATGGATGATGTCAGCATTAATGGCGGAATGATTTGGAATAACGAGAGTTATAACAAGGAGAAATCTTGGAATCATGAGGCGGGTAATAGTGAGTTATCAGCCGTGTTGAACAATCCATTGATGGTGGAAGATGGTTGCATGGGAGCTTTGTATCCAACTCATCAAGCAGCAGCAGCTCATGCTTCTAGTTCTTCATCAATCAATCTTCCTTTTGGAGATGATGGATTTGGTTTTTTTGGGTATTAATTAATTAAGTTTTGCCTAATTTCCAGCTTAATGATCAATGTCAAAATCCTTTTGTACTTGGCCGTCTTCATATATATATATATATATATATATATATATATATATTTTGCTACGTGTATTATTATCCTATTTCTTCGTTCTACTTCACATTGTTTGTTTAGTCTTATAATCAATACATTAAGAACCACTGATTTTCTCATGATCTCCATCTTGCATGCAAATATACAGCCTGAGGTTATAAAGAAAGAAGCTTCAATGCTCGAAGAACTTCTACAGTATGCATGGAAGCTTAGATCAATAAATCATACTCATGAAATTGATATTTATAATTATTATCAATTATTATATGATAAACAGATTTTTAAGGAGAATTCCGTATATATGATATATAAAATTTCGTATATACAAAATTTAGTAGATCGTGTAAAGGTACGTACGTGCGTGCGTGTGGGTATTTTTTTAAAAATTGAATTTAGCTTTTCAGTTGTCAACAACAAGTTGGCTGGAATTGAGGAATGTTGAATCTTTGCCTTGCTTGCTCAAACAACTGTACTGTTATTATTGTTAATATTATCTGGATAATAGTTGGACTGTTTTTACTTTTTAGTGTCTTTTTTTTGCGCTTAGTTTCACGTCCAATCAAAAGCCGAATGACTTGATTCTTCTTTGTATGCTCGCTCTTTAGGGCCAGTTTGAGATTGTTTATTAAAATTGTGCTTAAAGTGAAGAGGGTATTTTTGGTATTTTATACGTAACTTAAATTAAATATATAAATCGACTTAATAATTATTTATATTACTTATTTAATTAAAAATATATATTTTTTAATTATTTCATTTTTATCTTTGATCTTTTTTATTATTTTATTATTTTATAAGCTCTAGTTAGTTGTATTGTTGGCTGTGCGTGTTGGTCTCTACTGGGCCGTGGGCCGTGCGATTTTTTTTGGGAAAATTGGGCCTGTATTTGGTCCTAGTTTTTCTTTTATTTCTAAGCCTTAGTTAGTGGACCCATGTAAGATAGGACCCACCAGTAAGATGGGACCAATTTTGTATATCAAACTACCTCCTTCCCTTCTTCCCTTCCCTCTCAGAAAATTCATCCCCCTACAAACTCTATTGAATCGTCCTCTCAAGAATGGGTGTAGGTAAGCAGCGGTCGGCGTTTTTTTCCCATCTCGATCTTATCTCAATATTTAATAGAATTAAAAATAATATTTTTATTTTAATGAATAGGAATTATAAATTGAGACTGGGAACAAAACTAAAAAAAATAATTTCTCTTTCGAAAAAATTAAAAATTAAAAAATTATAAATAATAAATATATTTGAAAATTATAAATAATATAATTATAAGTATTTAATTAATTTAATTAATAAACTTTATATGAATTTTTGTTGTTAATTTAATTATTTTATTGATAATATTTTATTGACGGGATAAAACCCCATCCTTACAGAGATATGTTTCATTTCCTCCTACTCTGTCACGTCTCACTCCATATATTATTTTCTCGCTAAAATCATATCTAATATCACAACTTCACACCTGACCTCTAAACCTGCATTTATCTAAAACCCACTTATCTCAGTATCACTTAGATACATCTCTACCTCTTCAAATCAGCTTTCATTTACGGTCTCATACTTCATAGATTCACTCAACTTCACACCGAAACTAGTCGTCATAGAGCAAGTTAAGGAAATGCGGTTTAATCCTCCTCTTAGAGGTAAGTTTGTCATAGCCGTTTTGGCTTTTAAGATCATCGAGTAACTCGACATGGGAAAGGAAAATTTAATGCGTATAAGAAATAGGGTTGGTCCGAAGAAGATGTGCTTCTAGCTTTCAGAAGGCATCCATGGTGTATACTTACGTCAGAAGATAAGGTTAATGGAGTGACGGATCTCTTTGTGAACATAATGGGGTTGGATGCTGTGCAGTTTGTTTAAAGGTCAGCACTTTTTTTTCGCTAACCTTGGAGAAGAGACTTGTTCCAAGAGGGTTAGTGGCTACAAGTCTTCTATCAAAAGGTCACTCCTAAAGAAGGGTTTTCGAGAATAATGTTCATATGATTCGGTCGCGAACTCCATTAGGAGTGCGGCTCATGTTCAAGCATCCTAGTGCAATAAGCCACCCCAGACTCTCGCAGATGAGTCCAGTAATATTAGGTTTAGACATACAAAATATAATTAAAATATATAATTATAGTTAAAGACAGTTAAAAGACGTCTTCATCAACCAGAGAACAGCCGTAAGTTAAGATAAGGCAATGTTTATTTTTTATTTATGAGAATAAAACGTGTAGAAACAGATCAATTAATAAAACGATGCGTTTTATTCCTCTAATTTTGGAGTATAAATTCTTCCTTGTGAATATCAACGGCTCAGATATAATTGAGTACCACGTGGATTCTTCTTATCCTTTGATAGTCTTGCGCCGTGGGCCCGTGAGAGCCTCTCTTTTCTTCTTTTTCGGTAATTAAAAAAGAAAAAAAATTAAATAAAAGATTTTTGTGGCCGAGTATTTATTATTTTTAAATCTTCGCGGTTATGCCCCCCAAAAGTTTAATTTCTGCTCTTCCATCGGCGTTGTTCATTTTCGTTGTCTGCAACCAGTCACCAGTCACCAGTCACCAGTCACCACCACTATCTCGACCTAGAACGCTTGCTGGATCGCTATTCTACTTCTCCCTCGAGGTTTTCGAGACCTAGGCGCTTTTTGATCGGTGAGTTCGCATTTTCCGATTGGTTGAATTCTCACCCTTTCTGCATCTCCGCGACGGTGGGTTTTAACAATGGGATTCCTCTTTTTCCTCTTGTCAATTACGAGAGGTTTTCTAATCAGCCATGTTTTCGAGGAAATTGACGGAAACCTATGCTTCTAGTGGATAAGAGTTTTCTCAAATTCGAAATTTTCTTTTCGTAAGCTTTTTTAATGTTTTGTTTCTGTTTTCCTTTCAACTATTTTGGTTTCTCTTGACGATGTTCGTCACAACTCAAATGAAAAATTTGCATTTATCTTTTAATTTTTTTTCTCCTGTTAATCGGCAATATGAAAACTAGTGCTCCCCTTTTGCGAAGCACTAATTCGTACTTACTCTGATTGTGAGAGGTTCTCTTATAAGTTTTACATGTTGTGGCGGGAAATTGAGCAAAAAGGGAGGTCTGATCTTCAGCTTCTTTACGTTTTTTAGCTCAGAGAAGCGGAAATTTTTAAATTCAAATAAGCAGGAATGGAAATAAATATAATGAACTTCTTCTGAGCTTGAATTTTTCTTTCTCGTTTCTTCCGTTATCTCTTGCCACTTAATAACCTTCCTCCACTTCAATTATGCTTTTGCTAACGTCTATTTCTGGATTCTGTCTAATCTAAAGATAAATAACAACAAATTTGTGGTAAGTGGGGGCTCTTTCTTTTTCTTTCAAGTTTTGATCTGGGGTAATGTTTAATGTTTTCACGTTCATAGGTTATCATATCATATTAGTCAGATGAAGTAATTGTTTCTGTACAGATGGCTATTGATTTTGGCATATTCATTGAAAAGGGCGTGGGAAACTTGTAGTACAGGGATTGGAATCTGAAAGAAAGGAGGTACATGGTGGAGGCATCACACTGTTGTGTCTGATTTTTTGGCGTCTCTTATTAGTTGCTGGTTCTCAACTCACGTTTTTCTTCTTGGAATACTACATACAGTTGCAAAAGTTGCTCATGGCACCATCGAGAAAATCTAGAAGTGTGAATAAGCGTTTCTCTTACATCAATGAGGGTTCCCCAGAAAAATTTGGAGAAAATGGTAGCAAAAGCAGGCAGAAGGTAAGCCATGTCAGTTTACAGAAGACTAATTTTCTGTAGGATTGCCCTACTATATCATGAATCTTCACTTACTAGCATCACAATTCTATTTATATGATATATTTTCCCTTCCTTGATCCGTATTGTCCATTGCATATTTATTCACTCTTTTCTGCATTGAAGATTCTTGCTTCGACATGAGTAGAGGATACTGTTTGTTAATTAGTTAGAATGAGGCACTCTTTCCTGTTTATCAACTACTTCTCATCATGCAGAAGAGGAAGTTTACTGACATGTTAGGGCCTCAGTGGAGCAAGGAGGAGCTTCAGCGTTTCTATGAAGCTTATCGTAAGTATGGAAAAGATTGGAGGAAGGTTAGTACATATCTCATGGTAATGAGACTTTTCTTGCGAACACAGTTTGATGCTCTGACCTATAATGAGCTCTCTTGATACAAAAGCGTGTATAAGACAACTCTACTAAATTTCCTCTGAATTATCATAAAAAATTCTTGGATTGAGCTTGGCTTTGGGTTTTAATAATGTTACCCAACTCCAATTGAAGTGTGTATCCGGGTTCATGTCGGGTCATCTGACGCCAGTACCTCCCCAACTCAATGAAAAATGTTAGGTCATCATGGAGCAAGTGCTGCTTGAGCTTGTACAGGACTTATGCCAATCTGCCACATCGACCCAATGATAACTATGAACTTGGAAGCTGGAAAATAAAACCTGTAGATATCTATAGAATTTTCAATGAAGAGGGATGGAGGCCAAAGAGGGGTGGTGGAATTTAATCTTAAATCTACATAACATTTGCAATAAAGTTGATGTCTTTATTGAAGAATGCATTTGTCATATTCTTTAGTCTTCTCGTTTTACTTGTGTTTGTAGGTGGCCACTATGGTACACAACCGTTCTGTGGATATGGTAGAGGCTCTTTACACCATGAATAGGGTACACAGTGTTGTTTATTATCTAAGTTTCTTAGATTGTTTTTTTTTTTCCTTGTGGAAAATGTAATTAAAATGCTCTGTATTTTCTTCAATGATGAAAATTTCGCTCACTCATGCTGACCTGCGTTTTTCAGGCCTACTTATCTCTACCAGAGGGCACAGCTTCGGTGGTTGGGCTAATAGCAATGATGACCGATCACTACTGTGTACTGGTGAGATTGAATTTCAATTTCAAATGGTAATTGATGGGTTACTTTATTTTATTTTGAGCACCTTTTAATCATTCTTGTAGAGTTTCACGTTCATTTCCTTCCATTTTTTCTACTGTAATATTTCATATCTTCACCCTACAGAAAGTCTTTACAGAAAGATGTCCATATCTGGCAAATGTATATCCTTGAGGCTGTTGTTGCAACAGAGAATTTTTTTCCTCATTACTTGTTTCTAATATGCTACCGCTCTACTGTTATTCAATTTTTTTGTGGCTTGCTCGTTTCATCATTTGTGTAAATCTTTTAATTACCAATAACTACTATGATTCTTTGTGGGTATCTAGACCAGAAGGCGGTGATTATACTTTTTGGAACTAAGATTTGATGATTATGATATGACAGGGAGGAAGTGATAGTGAAGAAAGCAATGAGGGCTCAGGAGCAACAAGAAAGCCTCAAAAGCAAGCATGTGGAAAGCTACGTAGTAACAACTCTAGAGGGTTAGAAGGAAATTTCGGAGAGGTATCAACATCAAGTTATGGCTGCTTGTCGTTGTTGAAGAAGAGACGCTCTGGTGGGAAGATGTCTCAATCTCTTTCTTTGTGTGAATAAAATTCTTCTCAAGCGCATCATATTCATGTGTCATATAATCTGAAGTATGAAGTTGGTGTTATTTTTTAACTTCTTAGGAATTAAGCCTCATGCTGTTGGAAAACGGACTCCCCGGGTCCCTGTGTCATTTTCTTATGATAAAGATAACAAAGACAAGTATGTTTCACCTGCTAGGCAAGATTTGAAGCCTAAGATAGATGCTGATGATGATGTTACCCATGAGATAGCATTAGCATTGACAGAGGCTTCACAGAGAGGCGATTCTCAAACGCCTAACCAAAAAGCAGAAGATCTTTGGCCTTCACATGTTCGGACTGGTGACAGAGTGGTAATCAGTTGTTGTTACTCTGCTCTTTTCCCCTCTTATGTTAATTTGAAGTTATTGATGGTGATTGATTTGTAAATGTTTTTGTGTTTAGCGAAGTGAATCAGAAATGACTAGTGCCAAGCTTCGTTGTAGTGAAATGGATGACAGAGGAAGCACGGGAGCAGATAATGCAGACTATGACAGAGGAAAAGGTTATTTGATATCCAGAGAAAGTGCTGGTCCTGTTGAGGTTCAACAGAAGGGGAAAAGGTACCATAAAAAGAAGCTAGAAGTTGACGAGAGTGTTAACAATCATTTGGATGATATCAAGGAAGCCTATAGTGGGACAGAAGAGGGACAAAAGTTGGTTTCTGTGAAGTCCTCTTTAAAGGGCTTGAGGAAGAGAAGTAAAAAAGTTTTGCTCGGAGGAGGTAAGCCATTTACTATGTCCAATTCAAGTTGTTGCTATTTACCCATCCTGTAGAAATATAGTTAGTTCTATCACTGCAGTATTGTTATTTTTCTACAGTGATAATGTTTTATGTCTTATATTTTCATTCATGTTTACATGCCTTTCTCAATACATCTCTGCTTTTCTTCTAGATGAAAGCCCTGCTTTTGATGCACTACAAGCTTTGGCAGATCTATCCTTGATGATGCCAGGAACAACTATTGACTCAGGTAAAATTTATTTATTTTCACTTTAGTTCTTGTCGTAGTGTTATAAACAGTTCAAAATGCCATGTCTAGTAGTTTTGGAGGGTAGACTAGGTATTGATGTTGGTTTGGGAAGCATGGCACGTCATATCGAATTGCTCATGCAAGGACTGAGTCACTATCTTAATAATATGGTATCGATGATATAATTTAATCTGCACGTGCATATTGTAAACCAAATGAATTTACTGACTGAATGAAAAAACACTTCTGAAAGAGTACGATTCTTGATAAGATTGAGGCAATCAGCTAATATTTCTTCAAAAAGTGACTTTCTACTTATCTATTATGTCAAGTCTGCAAAAAATGAGACAGTAATTATAGGGTGCAGAAGAAAAGCTCCCATGCTGAGGCTCCCCTCCTAACTTTGTTACTTCCAGTTGAGGTTGTTGATTTAGCTGCTACTTTATTAATTCTATTCAAATGTAGTGGTGATACTGAGTTGATTCCTTTTTAATTCCATATGAAAAGCTTCTTCAGGCGATGATCCCGATATTGTATTGTTAAAATCACCTCCACACATTGCTCACTTTGTTCAACTCAAGATCCTAACTTTTACTCATTGCTCTATGATAGAGTCCTCTGCAAAGGGTAAGGAAGCAAAGCTTGATGTTGTAGATAAGTTTAAACTGAAAGGAAGTCATTCAATTGTGGGAGCTGAAGTCACTGCTTCCAAAACATCTAAAACGACAAAAGTCTATAGTCACAATATTGATGCTATACCTGAGGCAAAGGACAGACCCCCGCCAGCTATTACTGGAACTCGGAAAAGGAAAATGAAAATTTCGCCATTTAAGGTGAGGACAGACCACTGGCCCAAGAAATTTGGTAATGTGGATGTCATTCATTTTGTTTGGGGCACGAATAATGATCATATGCTTTATCTATTGCAGATATTTAAAAATGATGCTCATTCTAATTCTCTTCTGAGTGAATCTCAGAAGATTGAGGTGTGCTGTTGTATGTGATTTGATTGTAATGATGTTGTGCAACTTCCTTTTTGTATTAGATTTACATAATCAATATGATTGTGTTAAACAAGGAAAGTTAGGCTTGACATACTTGTTTGAGAAAGGAATCCATTCTGAAACTGTTTTCCTAATAAAAGGGATTGGAAGTTATGTCATCTTCTGATTTCCTTATCATGGTTCACTTTTTCTTGTTATGCAATCAAGCTTCATACCGTTCATCTTTCAGTCTGTTCTTCAATATTTGATTCAGGGTTCAACTCCTATTTTGTTTGTTTTTGTTCATTTTTGTTTTCTCATGAACCTCTGATATGCCTATGGTTATTAATGGATTTTAGAACACTTGGATTTCATTTAGGCTATAGAAGAAGGAAATAAATCTTTTAGTAAAGGTATACGCTCTCCACATAATGCTGGACCTGCAAAGCCTGGGAAATCGGTGAAAGCACCAGAACATTTATCTTCAAGTTCTGACCATAGAAGGGAAGAGAATGATTCTGCTTTATTGATTGCACCAGTTCCATCTGCAAACCAGGTTACCTTACATAGCAAAGTGAGGAGCAAGCGAAAGACAGACCATCATAATTTCAGTATGCAGAAAGATGCCAAGTCCTCTGTAAAAAGTTTAGCTGACCAATCAAAGCCTCTCCATGACAGACTGCTTTATAATAAGGTCAATTGCTTTGGTGTTTATGTTAAAATGGAATACTGTTGCTTAGAATCTTTTACCAATGTTTTAATATTTAATCTAACTCAAGTTTCTTTTTTTTTTTTTTATAAATAATTCGCAGGGGAAGCTTTCTAATTGCCTTTCTTTGCATCAAGTACGGAGATGGTGTGCTTGTGAGTGGTTTTACAGTGCAATTGACTATCCATGGTTTGCTAAATGTGAGTTTGTGGAATACTTGAATCATGTTGGATTGGATCACATTCCTAGATTAACTCGTGTTGAATGGAGTGTCATTCGGAGGTAATATACCTTTCAACTGGATCCTTTTTGCTATTCTACATTCTTTCATAAAGGAAGACCTCATGTGCAATTCTTCCGTCATGCAGCTCCCTTGGAAGACCTCGGAGATTTTCTCAGCAATTCTTGAAGGAAGAAAAACAGAAGCTCAATCTATACCGTGAAACTGTTAGGCAACATTATGCAGAAGTACGTGCTGGTACTAGGGAAGGACTTCCAACTGATTTAGCTCAGCCTTTGTCTGTCGGGCAACGTGTAGTTGCAGTTCATCCTAGGACCTGGGAGATTTATGACGGAAGTGTACTCACTGTTGACTATAGCAGGTGCAGGGTTCAGTTTGACCAGCCTGAATTAGGGGTCGAGTTTGTCATGGTAATTTTGTTTTCTTCATTTTACCATTTTTTAATGATTTTATATTTTCATGTTATAAGATTCAGAGTGTTATAGAAGGTGTGCACTTTACAACCTTTCATATACCATTCCATTTCTTGGATATCATATATTGGACTTATGGTAAACACAAATGGTCAGTTGAAGTTAAAAAAAGGCTGTTCATTTGCATTTCCCTCCATGTTTATTACGAGTGTAAGATGTCCTAATGACTTTTGATTCAGGTCACTAAGTGGCAGAGCTTAACACCTTTTTTCGTTGCAGGATATTGATTGTATACCTGTAAATCCAATGGAAAATTTGCCCGCATCTGTGATAAGGCAGAGTTTCAGCTTTGAATGCTTTGATAAATTCTTTGGGTACCTCGATGAGCTCAAGATCAATGCCCAACTCAAAGAAGGGAAGATTGGAGATTTTCTGAAATCTGCTCCAAATGTAAATCTAGAAAAATCTGATGGCCACACGTTTCTTTCCCCTTCAGCTCATCACGTTGGTAAACTATTAAAGCAGTCAAAGGTCAGTGTTCTCTGATTTAGTTTTTCCAAATTGGATCGAGTCCAATTCAAATCCGTCTTAATTTAAGGGACAAAGAGTTTGAATTATCAGCCGTCTTTAGGTTGAACTCGGAAGGAAGGGTTAGCTTTCAAATTCTTGAAATGGGCAAACTGCTGCTGAATTGGACTGTGGGGCTGACATAGAAAAGACTTACATTGGCCAAAGACTGATGGGTCATACATTCTTGTCTTGCACGTGAGACATTCTATAAATCTAGTATATAGAGCTTCAACTATCCTCATTCTTTAGGTCCTAGGAAATTCTGATTTGATGGCCATAAGACTTGACCAGATATGAACATATACCCACACACATTGAAACCAAATTAACTCCTTCCACTCATTTATTTTTTTGTGAGATCTCTTTGGATCGTAGCGCTAAATTAACTCCACAGAGCTTTTCTACACTCTAAGTGGTTGCCTGCAAAGATACTTCTCCCCCATGTATACATGGAATTTCTGCCCTTTTTTCTTAGGTATTAGACTATGATTCCAATTGACCCAAACTAGTTGAGAATAAAGGATCACTTGCATTGAGGTTGGTTGAGTTTAGAGCCCATGCTTATATTGCTATGGAAAGAATATTCATGCATTATCTAAGAATGATGTTTTTTGTGGCCAGGTGGACTTGACATCTCCTAATTTATTAGCTAAATTTGGGACCTATACCCAACAAGTGGTGAATTCTCAGCCTTCTGTCCTTCCACAGTTCCAAGCAAAAGAAGCTGATGTTCAAGCCCTTTCTGAGTTGACACGTTTTCTTGACAAGAAGGTTATACCGCCTAATGGCTCTTTCATATTCTTCAACTTCTGTCAAACCTTACTAAGACACCTGCAAATCTTGGTATATACAATATTGACATACCTAAATTTACAATTGTAGGAAGCTCTTGTATCGGAATTGAGGCGAATGAATGATGAGGTGTCAGAAAACCAGAAATATGGAGACCACTTACTCAAGGATTGTGAGTACTTCAAGAAGCAATATGCTGCTATTCTCTTACTGTTAAATGAAGTCAACGAGCAGGTACAAATTTCACCTGCTCACTTTCTGCCTAATTCCTTTTCCATCAATCATTCAGTTACTCAGGTTCTTTCATCATTTCAATTCAGGTTTCCTATGCTCTATTTTGCTTGAGGCAGAGAAATACATATCAAGGAACTTCTCAGCCTATGTTGTTGAACCCAGTGGCCGATTTAGGTGACCCTGGCTTTCAAGCTCAAGAACATGGATCTCATGTAACTGAAATCGTGGAAGGTTCTAGAACAAAAGCCCGGAAGATGGTTGAGGTGGCTATACAGGTAAAAGGGCCTCCCATATCAGGAGATTTTACTTTTTCAATGTATTGTGTTTTTTTTTTTAACCTTATTTCCTCATGTCAACTTTCAGGCAATGTCCACTATGAAAAATGGAGAAAATAACATCGAAACTATTGAAGAGGCGATTGATTTTGTTAACAATAAAGTTTCTATAGATGATTTGGCTTTGCCAGCCACGAAATCTGCTAATGCAGATGCAAAGCATGTCACTCTGGCTTGTTCTCAGAATAATTCAAACTCCTGTCCACCAAATCCAGTGGAAACTAGTCAAGGAGTGGACCCTAATTCGAACAGTGCATCTGAGCAAAGAGAGACAGAGATTCCCTCGGAACTTATCACACATTGTGTGGCTACTTTACTTATGATTCAGGTACTCATAGCATAACATTAAAACTTAATATAAGATTTTTCTATCAAGTCTGTTTATAATACTTAATTTATGATTGTGGCCCACACCAAATTGCAGAAGTGTACAGAAAGGCAGTTCCCACCAGCTGAAGTTGCTCAGGTTCTAGATTCAGCTGTGAATCGTTTGCAGCCATGTTGTTCACAGAACCTTCCAATTTATGCAGAGATACATAAATGCATGGGGATTATTAGGAGTCAAATACTCGCCCTCATTCCGACCTAGGTTCATTCAATCTTTATATCTATGGGCAAGCTTATGCTTTGTGCAGATACGGATAACTCGAAAATTATACATTTTCCGCCCTTCCAAATGCAGTTCACATAATTTTGGCTGTTATTCTATTCGTCAGCCAGGAATCGATGTATAAATGAAATCTTGAGAAAAATTTATGTATAAAGTGTTTAGTAAATATATCAATTTAGCATCCCTTTATCTTTTTACCTACATCTTGGTCGTGTCTTTATTAAGCTTTCTAACACTTGAAAGTTGAATTTCAGTTTTTGAAGCCTGACATTGAAGATGTCGTCATGTAGTAAGTATACGGGGAATGACGACATTGGTTCCATATGATTCCATGTGAAAATAGGACATGACGACATTGACGCCATGTTTTTTCATTACTTTAGGTTCGGGAAACGACGTGACGCATTCAACCGACGCGGGCTAATCCACCTCATGCTGTCGTCTTTCTTTCTAATTCCAGTCTGTTTCCTTGCGGGCAACCCACGATTCAAGAGCCATCACCGGCAACGGCCTCTACGGATGCAGTGGTGCCACCCGACTACAGAGCATAGAATAGTATTCAATATGTATAAGTGTTACTTATAGACTATATAGTATATACAGAGCGGTTACGTTTAGTGGAAAAAGAAAAAAAGAAAAAAGAAACGCAAAAAGAAAGGGAATAAAAAGGGAAAAAAATAATTAAATTATTTAAGAACGGGGAAGATCAGATACGCGGCCTTTTCGCTGCTGTCTACATCAGAGAATTCCGGAAAGGAGAGAGGGAGAGAGCGAGAGAGAGAGCGAGTGAGAATATTCTGATTGGTTTGAACTGGATGTCGCAATCTCCGCCTCGGCTCTGATCGGCACCGCCAATATCCACCGTCCGATCGCCGCTTACGATCGTGCGGTTTGATAGGGTGGATTGAGTATAATCATAATCATTATTATATATATTTTTAAGATTAAATATTATTTTCCAGTTGACGTTTTAATGAGGGTCGACGATTGGGTAATGGTTGGAGTTGGTGTTGAGGAATTTAGTTTCTGAGTTCCATGAGAGGGTTGGTGAGTCAGGGAGGGAATTCTTGTAGTAGTGATGCAGGACTTTAGGGAAGGTGTGTGTGTGGAGGGTTAGGGTTAAGTTCAGTATTTTTGGGGGAGATTGGGCATGGAGGAGAATAATACTGAGCTTGAGGAAGGTGAAGCCTGCCTCTATATGGATGATGACAATAACAATGGTCCTGACGTTAACTTCTCCATCAACATTGTAAGGACTCTGCCTCCATGAAGTCTTGACTTGAGTGTTTGAGAGTTCTGAAACCACACTTAGTGATTTGCCATCCAAATGCTATTTATTTCACCTCATATGTATAATTCTTAGTCATACTAAGTTGAACTGAAGTCGACACTTTGCACGTATAAGCTGTTTGTTTAGGGGCTACACTGAACTAGGTGGTATCGTAGAGGTATACATGTTAATCAACTGAAAATTAAGCAATATGGGACGGATCAGTTTGAGTATAATGTTAGATCATTGAGATGGAAACTGAGTAATACTGTACCTATAAATGCATGAAAATGTATAACGCATGATTAAATTATTGGAGCACTTGTGAAGTTTTTATGAAACACTATGATCGCAGTTTAGGAATTGAAGTATGTTATGGTAGAGAGAAAGTGTGGTAAACTTTAGATATCTATTGTAGTATGTTAAGGTTGATAGCTTATGCTAGTAAGATTTCATAGTGACTTTATATGTAGTAAGCACATCAAAGAAGAGGAAGAAGAAAGGTTGTCTTTTCTTTTCCTCAATCTCACTGCGTTCTTAGCTATGCTGAGTGTGAACTTCTTTGGAATGTTAACCACTTAGTAGTTGAGATAAATTCCAAAATCATCATACCTACTTGAGCCATATTGTTCTCATCTTTAATGAATATTGCTTATAAATAAGATTTTCTTTGGTGTTTGTAAACCTAGTGCAGACCACACTTTTCCTTTTTATTGATAAATCATTTTCCTGAAATGTTTTGTCTAGTTCGTGCAACAACTATTTCACTCAGATATCATTCTTGATTTCCCAGACATTTTAGTATTGGCCATAACTTTTTGATTATCACTCATATTGTCTGATTGTAATGGGATTAGTAAAATGTTTGTAATTTTTATAGGAGGAGAGGCTCCAACATGCTTTAGGTCATCTTCAAAAAGATTTTGAAGGTGGCGTTTCTGCCGAGAACTTAGGTAAGTGATCTGTTTTATAAAGTGTGATCATAGAGGTGTACATGCAGTTCTTGCAAATTGAACATTATAATTTAAGGGGGATTCAATTGTTTTGACAGGGGCAAAATTTGGGGGCTATGGTTCATTTTTACCCACTCATGAATGTTCACGTTCTATTCGGTCTCATTCAAAAACTCCGCAAAAGATTTGCAATACACCCAAGTCATCTGACAGTTTACCCTTGGAGGTATATGATTTTTTATTTTTTGTTTTTGATAATCTGGCATGAAGGACATATAGATGGTTGTCATCTTGTCAGCTTGGAAAATTTTGGTTTACTCGAGCATTGTGTCTGACCATGTAGGGTGCCTTTCAGAATTCAAAAGCTTCTTCAAATTTATCTCCATCTCTGGGGTCTGTGGCTGCTTCCTGTGGTGCCAATCTATGGCATAATACAAGGGCGGCTGTTGGAGATGTTTCTGGAAAGCAAGAGTTTTGCTGTCCTTCTACTCAAGCTACTAACGGGCGTCCTTCGAAAAATGAAACTTCAAATAGATCAGGCAATCTTACTGACCAAGGATCTTTGAAGGTGCGACTCAAAGTTGGTTATGACACCACTGCACAAAAAAATGCTGCTCTATATAGTGGCCTTGGCCTTGATGACTCTCCGTATTCATCATCTGGAAATAGTCTTGATGAAAAGGAAGGGATGCTACCTATGTCTCAGGATACTTTGGAACAGTCCCCCTATGATATTATACAGGTTGAGTTTCTCTTTGATTTACTTATTTTCTTTTTTTTTTCTTTATTGGTAGAATGACCTACTGATGTTGACATGTTCACGTGTTACAACAGGTTATGGCTGACTTTGTTGTGCCTGGAGGATTATTGGTATCACCGCTTGCTGATAGTTTGCTTTGGCTCTCGAGAAAGAAAAAGCCCCACAGAGTCGGTAAACCCTTGGGTTCCCCCAAGATCCTCCCTGCATTCCCGACAGCTGCAACCCTAGGCGAGAGCAAGGTATCAAAACAGAAGAAAAAGAGATCAAGAGATGAGGAGGAAAGTGGGGTAGAATTGAAGCATAGGAACGATAGAAGCCTTGAGAATAAGATGAAAAGTTTCAAGAATAAAAAATCAGAAAAATTCCCCCCAGGAGGAAAGGAGATTCTGACTAGAGAGTTAAAATGTGCATCTAACTCCATATCTGGTGATGGTGATTCTGTGAAAGAAATTTGTAGGTTGTCTGATGTTTCTAGGGAGTTCAGTAAGGTTCGGGTGAAGGATACATTATTTTCCTCTGAATCAGGAGAGCAGTCATTGAAACCAGTTTCTGGGCAGGAGTGTCTCAAGAATGACATGGAATATTTGAGGAGTGGTTTAGTGGAACAGGTTGTGGTGCACAAATTAGTAAATTCTTACAATGAGAATCTACTTGGCCTTAGAGATAATGGCAGGTTTGAGTGTAAGAAAATTTCTGCCCCATTGAAAGATCACTGTGACCTATCCAGATCAACTGATGATTTAGATTTACACAGAAAAGCCTCTCAGAGTGCTAACAGTCACATGGATGGAGAAAATCATATACTGTCTAGGAAGGAAAAGCCGGCTTATGAGAGCAAGAAGAAGCTGAAGGTATTGCAAAGTAACAGTAATATTGTGGCTGCTTCAACAAAGGATTGTCCTAGGTTGGAAACCGGAGCAGTAACAAAAGTTAAAAAGAGTGCAAATTGTCATACTTCTCTAAGTAAAAGTAATAGAGATAAGTTTAAATCTCGGATCGATAAGAAAGTCAGAGATAGTCACATAGATTCTTTGCAGATCTCAAATGTTGGAAATCTAAGTGATTGGCCTGATGGCTCGAAATTTGATGATGAAATGGAATGGCATTCAAGGGGAAATAAACCTAATGAAAAATCAAATAGTTTGGATACAACAGAGAGAGCTCTCAGTAATTGGCGGGATGGCTCTAACATTAATGATGATGAAATGGAATGGCTTCAAAGGGGAAATAAACCGAAGGAAAAGTTAAATGGTAAGAGAATAAACTCTCAAATGTCTGTGGTGTCTGTAACAGATTCACAAAGTGGATCTATACCTGTTGCTGAAACTGGACCAATTTCTGAAGTCGTTAGTACAGCTGTTCCACCTGTTTTGGTCAAAGATGTTTGGGCATGTTGTGACAGTTGTCAGACGTGGCGCCTTCTGCCCTATGGCACAGATGAGAAGAAACTTCCCGACAAATGGTTGTGCAGCATGCAAACTTGGCTGTAAGTTTCTTGCTTGTTACATGGAACTATATCATAATTCGGTGAAAATTATGCCTGTTATACACAACAGATATGATTGTTATATACTATCTATTTATATGCATTAAATTCCTCTGTACTGAGTTATGTATTCATGTTAATATTTCATGTGTGGTTGGAATGTTTTGTAGACCTGGGATGAACCGGTGTGGCATCAGTATGGATGATTCAGAAAAAGCATTCCATGCATTATACCAACCTCCAGTCTTTGAGACTCTTAATAACTTAGAAAGTACTACTAATGGAATGGTATTAGGAGTACCTTCAGCCGATGTCAGACACATTGATCAAAATATTGAAGGCTTCAGTTCCCAAACAATATCAAATCAAAGAAAGAATAAATTTTTTTCAAAGGAACCACAGCCTTCAGGTGGCAGTGGCCCATTTCATGTCTTGAACTCTACTAAGACTCACCTGCAGGAATCCACAAAAAGCAGAAGCTTGAATGTCATGAAACATCCTCTGCCATATTCAAATCACATGAGGAAGTCATTGAGTAAGTAATATAACTTATCCTACGTAGTTAAGAAAATCAAGACCCTTATATTATATATATATGTGTGTGTACAAATAAAGCATGGTTGTTATATCATTGATATGTTATGTGCTATCCAGCATTTTCTAGTAAACAAATGGTTAATTTATTCCTTTGGTGTCTTCTATCCGCAGATGATACAAATCAAGTGAAAATGAAAATGAAAATGAAGAAGGAAGCAGATCAATTTGGTCATGGAGCTGGAAATTCGAAGAAACCTAAGACAGAAGATATACACTTCTCTGATAGACATACAGACTCCAAAATAGACATTGGACAAGCTAGTCTAATTTCAAGTACTGGATTTCCAGCTGGGGCACATAGGAAAGATATGCAGGAAGACAATGAAATTGGTTTTTCTGAGGACAGAAAATGTGCCACAAAGGGCAAGATACTCCCCTCTGGAAAAAATCTGGGAGAACAAGTCCAGGTTTCATCAAGGACCTTGGACGTGACACCAAGCAGTAAAAGGGATTATTCTATGAAGAAACGAAAACTGAAGGAATGGCAGGAGAGTCAGAATTGTCAAAATTCTGCACTCGATGGCGGCATGCATTTGAAGGATAGTAGCAAGAATGGACTCAAATGGGACAAGAAGTCAAAGTTATCAAAGACTGGGGTGAGGGATTCCAGTACTGGTGATGCCGACTTTAACTCAAAGAAAAAGGGTATGGTGGTGCGAATAAGCTCTTCAGGCATTAGAGGTTGCTTGGTTAATGACAGGGGAGAAATGAGAGACTCTGATAAGGAAGAGGAAGTCATCAAACCTGGTATAAAAGATGTGTCCAGACAGACTTTGGATGGTGGAGACTCGGTGAGAAGAAATAGAGGATCTAAGCAAATTTCACATGTGTCTACTTCAAGCTCTTCAAAAGTTTCAGTGTCTCGTAAGAGTGATATGAACTTTGATGCAGATACCATGGAGTGTCCTGGGAGGTGCTCTGATGGTCTAAATGGTGGTATGGGACATTCAAATGATGGACTGAGGATTAAAATGTCCTCCCACCACAAATTATTGTTACCTCAAAATGAGTACTCATCTTTGTGGTCAATGGACAAGGAGAGAGCTACCACATTTGATTTTGATTCAGACAAAATGCAGGCTTCTGAACCGGCTGTCAAGCTCTCAAGAAAGAGCATGAACTATGAGTCAAAGTTTGTCCCTGACAGTGGGAAGCGTGATTCTGAAACAGTGGCTGAAGTCAAACTGAGTATTCCTAAAAGGATTGGCTCCAATTTGAGCAGGAATGAGAACAAACGTTTTCATACAAAGGATTTTGCATGGTCAACTGACAATGGAGTGGAAACTCAAGTAAAGGACCTAGAGGGTTCTGAAGTGAGATCATTGCTTCCTCTCTTTATAAAAAATGGGAAGGTAACCTCCCAGCATAATCTGGTTCTGGACTCTGTGGGTGAGAGTAAGGCTGATATTGTGCCAGTAGAATCAAGGAGTGGGAAATCAAAATATATGAGGCATTCTGAAGGTGAAGGTAAACAAGAGAAAGTGACACTTTCTCGACCTCTACCAGAATTCGCAGGTACTTTTAAGGGATGTCCAATTGACACTCACAATGATGTGTTGAAGGCATCTAAAGATTCTAGCCAGAATGGAATTAGTCATAGTAAAAAACAGCTAATGCCTGATCGACAAGGCTATAGAGATCTTGTTGCATCCAGTCCCAATGGAATTAATTCATCCAGTCCCAATGGAATTAATTCATCCAGTCCCAATGGAATTAATTCATCCAGTCTGGCTACCAGTAATACACTGAAAAAGGCCCAAGAGCTTAGAGACTATGCTGATCGCCTTAAGGTTCTCTTTTGCTCTTATTCTCTAGTTAATTTGTTCTGATATTGATTTGATGCTTCGTAATTGTCGTATCAACAGTATACTTGTGTATTGTACAGAGCTCTGGATTTGGTTTTGAAAGTAATGAGGCTTACTTCCAAGCTGCCCTAAAGTTTCTTCGTGGAGCTTCACTTCTAGAAGGTTCTAAAAGTGGAAAAAATGGGGAGATGACTCAATTGCAGCTCTACAGTAATGCAGCTAAACTTTGCAAGTAAATAATCTTTTTATAAGCTGCATTATAAATTATGGTTTCCTTCTATACACACACGTTAATTTCTTTCAGCCATCATTTTGAATATCCAAGTTACTAGTTCGATTATTATTTACAAATTTCTTCTACCGGTTCGTGTATTTTAACTTTGTAGGGATATGCTGACTTTTCCTTCATGTAACTGCAATTTTCCTGTCCTTGGATTTATATTGAATTCTTTTTTATTTTATAGAGTTTGTGCTCAAGAGTCTGAAAAATGCCAAGAAATGGGCTCTGCTGCTTTGGCTTATAAATGCATGGAAGTGGCTTATATGAGGGTAGTTTACAGTAAGCATTCTAGCACGAGCAAAGACCGGCATGAGTTGCAAGTATCATTACAAGCAGCTCCCCAAGGTTATAATTTCAGGCTTGTCCGACATTTTACATTGCCCCATTTGCTATTTCTTTCATTTCGTGTACTTCCTCTCTATTGCTATCTTGTTATCAGTTTTAAGACTGCAAACTTTATTTATTTATTTCAACCTGTGAACCTTTGCAAACATGAAAGGAGAAAAATACTTCATGTTGTTTCTGCATCCAACATGATTTGTATTTTTGAGATATAATTAATATCCTTATCACTATTTAAAATTCTTTCTTGTTTGATTCAAGCTACAATTCTGATTAGGAGAGGATATGGGTATCTCCTGTCCAGTTTACTTTGATTTTCGTGACTGGCTGGTGTTACCGATGAGTGCTTGAATTTTATTTTTTTTTTCTATTCTTTTAGGTGAGTCCCCGTCTTCTTCTGCATCGGATGTTGACAACTTGAACAACCATGCACCAATGGATAGGACTGCTCTATCCAAGTGTACCAGTTCGCCTATTACTGGAAGTCATGTGATTCTTGTTCGAAACAGCCTCAATTTTTGTCGGGTGCTTGATTTTGTGAGTTTTACCTCTTTTTTTATAATGTCTAGTTTCGAACTTTTCTGTTAAGTAGCTTGGGATTTGGCATAGAGATGCAAGGATGTAGAGCAGTTATTCTTGTGGACATCATGCAACATTGATAAAGTTGGACATTTGAAAAGCCAGTTATTATCTTGCCTCTTTGTACATATATATCCTAACTAGGAGGGTTTTTGTCCATAGAGACCTACTGAAATTTTTTGGTGATGGCTTTTCAATTGCAGTAGTAGTCTGAGTGGCCGTCACGTTTAGGCTGAGAATGGTTAGTAAGTTATACTAAATTTTTGTGAGGGTTTCTATACTTGCATTACTGGTTACTGAACCCCTTGGACTTAGTATTTGTCTTTTCTTAGTTAACTACTATAGCTATCGAGGTCTCACACTCAACCTAATGGTAAAATTCTTTCGTATTCTAGTTGCTCATAACCCACCTGCCTGGGTTAGATCTGTTAGCAGGCTGGTTCAATATTGCAAGTTTAACATTTTTATTAGATTACTTTATTATATTTGCATTTGTCAAACAAAATACCTTAGAGATATTTATCTATCCCTGATTTTTTTACCTTATTGTTGTTTATTCATTTTATTATTAATTTTTAGCAGACTCAAGACATAAACATGGCAATGGAGGCCTCTAGAAAATCCCTGAATGCTTTTGCAGTTGCTAAAGCAACTGCAGAAGAGGCACGATATACTGAGTGTGTTGCTTCCATCAGGAGGGTGATTGATTTCAGCTTCCAAGATGTTGAGGAATTCCTCCGTCTGATTGCGATTGCTTTGGAGGCCATAAACAGATCAGGTTTTGGTCGTGCTAGAGATTAAGTGGATCCTGTAATATACTGTGTTTCACTCTTCAGTGGTTCATTTCCCCTATGAATAGGCCGGCCTTGATGGGATAGAGCAGGGCACCTAGATCTTCACTTCAAACCTGTGAGGGAATGGGTCAATGCTAGTTCCTTATCTCCTGTAAATGTGTACAAAGCTGATTGATTAGAAAATTTTGTATTCTATTTTCCAAGTATTCAATATTTTTCAGTGAGGGAATAGCATACTTGCCCTTAAAGAGTCATAGTTTGGGAAAGAAGGTATTTGTTCAGCAGGAGGAGTACATCGAGATTATGTAGTTTAGTTCTATAATTTTTTAGCTTCATTGACCTTGGGTGGTTGAGGATAAAAGATATTTATACAGTGGAAACTATTAAGCGACCATTTTGATGAGGTTGTTTGATTAATTGTCTATCAAGAACACTCTGACTGTTACCATTTCCTGAAGTTTTGATGGGATAGAAAACTGAATATTGGACAAGGTTCCTCTATATCTATGTGTTTGTGGCACCTTAGCTTATTTAAATTACTTGCTGCGAGAACTGAAGGTATTTTTTTATCAATATCTCTCCTAAAATATATTTGCTTATTTGCGTAGTACTTTCTCTCCAAAATCTCTCTCTCCCCCTCTCTTCTCCTCCTTCCCAAGTTGGAATCTAGTTCTTGTTCAGCCATAGGAAGACTTGCCAAGAAATGTGAAGTATTTGCTCGGAAATGCACTTTGAGTTTGGCTCAGCAGTTTGAAAATTCATTGACTGGTGCTTACTGTTCTTTATATTATTGCTAAATATGGTTTTCTTTTTCTACATATTTTTGTAGACTGCTACTTGATAACTGTGACTCTGAAGTGTGCTGTAGGGAAAATGTTACTGGGATTGACAGCATCAATCAATCATGTTGGGAAGAGAGACGTATTTCAAATAGGTAAATATAACCTTCTTTGCTTGGTAAACGTAGCTTCTTCTGGTGCTAGAATTGTGCCTTGTGTAATGGGTTATTCCAATCCCTTTTCATCATAATATGGTGTCCATCAGTAATTTAGATCCTTTTCCATGCCAAGAAATCCATTCCCTCAGATGTATAGTGACTACTCATGTCCGCCATAGCTTATACTCTACTCTTTTCATACAGACAACTTGCTTTTCAAGTAAAAGGGTGAAAGTTGAATAGCGTATTAATATCTTGGCTGTTTGTCATCTATGCTGTGCTTATCTTAGTTCTTAAAAGTTTGGTTAGATCACAGTTGAGTTGCAGAATAATACCCGGAGTTAGGAATCATTTACTTCTACTGGTACCTACTAAATTGTGATCGCTTGGTTTAAATTCTTATCGGAATCTAGGGGACCTGATACTAACGATGGGGGGATTGTTTCTTTAAGCAGTTAAGCATTGTTTCTTCTTAGCCCAGGACAGTGATATGTATGTGTATGCCTACGTTTTTATTGACTATTGAATCTCCCAGAGAATTTTGTAAATGTAGCAATTGTAAATCACTTTACATAATAAAAGCATTAGGGTTTTTACATATGAAGAAATTCTTCCACCTCTGATGTTCTCCAATTTTATCCCGTTTCATTAATGATTAGCAAAAACGAGAATTTTTAAAAGTCCCCAGAGTATTTACTCCCGCCAGTTTAGTTGGTGCTATGTCATCACAAATGAAGGTGTGGCGCCATCTTGACCGTTGGAAGTATCAACTCCGAGACTATTCGAAAATGGCTCTAGCAAGAAAACTTTATCTAATATATATTTCACTTCTTTTTTTTTTTTTTTTTGGTAAAAAAAATTGCATTTCATCACCAGAAGTTCATGCAAGTGCAAGATCCACCTATAAAATGATGAAACCTGTTCACATCTCTTACAACAAATTCCCTCTCCACAATCTCGCTAATCAGCTTAAAAGCCTCATGGCAATCCCAACACATTCTCAAGTTCTTCATTATCCTAATAGTCACTCCTTTTGGTACAGTTATCAACGCAAAAGCCAAAGCCAATCTCTCACTATGCAAACCCACCATCTCCTGTTTTGCCTCCTCTTCCACTTCTACAAAAACCAGCCCCATACTCTTCCCTCCATCGTACCCTTTCTCCTTCATCTTCCTTCCCAATTCCCTCAACATCTCTACCACTTCGCCGCTTCTTTCACACGAAGCTAAATCGCCTGCATAAAACACGTAAGTCGAGTCCTTTATCTCAACCCAACTGCACCCGGGTTCTTTTGAAACTCCTGTATGCTTCATTTTCGAACGGATTTTGTGGGCATTTTCTAAGTCTCCAGCCGATGCATAAGCATTGGACAATGTCACGTATGCCCCTGCCACTTGGCGGTTAGACTCTATCAGTTGATTGCTTGCTTCCACGGCAATATCTACCCTCCCGTGGACCCTACTGGCTGAAAGAAGCGTACCCCACAACAATGCGCCTTCATCTGGTTTGACTTTAGTCAAATTTGCTAGCTCATAGGCTTCGTCAAGCCGGCCCGTTCGACCCAACATATCAACAAGGCATGTATAGTGCTTTGTGTCAGGCGTGATCCCATGTTCCTTATCCATGGTTTTGAAGCGTGCAAGTCCTTCATCTACAAGTCCTGAATGGCTACAAGCATACAATACACCTACAAATGTGACGTGATTGGGTCTTAGTCTTTTAGCTATCATTTCTTCAAATAATTCTAAGGCTGATTTCCCAAGTCCATACTTTGCTCTACTCATAATCATTGAAGTGTAGTGAATAACAGATGGGTTCAAGATTTTACTGAAGATCTTCTCAGAATAATCTATGCTCCCACTTTTAGCATACATGTCAATCAAAGCACTTGTAATAATATCATTCAAATCATGCAGACGGCGAATCACTGATCCATGAGCTGCTTTTCCAGAAACTAACCGACCCAAACTTGCACAGGCACTTATGACGCTAACTAACATAAAATGGTTAGGTAAACCAGACATGGAACCATTGTAGTTCCTGAAAAGTTGGAGCGCATCTTCACCTTGTCCGTTTTGCGCATAAGCAACGATCATTGAAGTCCAAGAAACGATGTTCTTACAAGGCATAGAATCGAAAACCAATCGAGCTTCATCAACATCATTGCATTTCCCATACATATCAACAAGTGAAGAACAGATCACAAGATTATCTCCAAAACCCATGACTTCAATTTGTGCATGGAATTTTCTACCATCTTTCAAGTTTGCTAGACTTGAACAAGCTTTGATCACAGTAGCAAATGTGAAATGATTGGGTGTGATTAAACTTTGAGGTAATTTACTGAAAAGCCCAAGAGCCGTTCTGGGTCGACCCGTCTCGACGTAACCGGAAATGACTGAAGTAAACGAGACAACGTTTGGTTCAGGCATTTCTTCGAGCAGTTGATACGCATTGCAAATTCTGTGAAGCCTGACGTAATAGTTAATGAGATGATTGGTCGTGAAAGTGTCCTTTAAGAACCCGGATTTCAGTATCTTAGAGTGCGAGGATATTGCACTCAAATCGTTGCATTTCTGGAGTTGTTGAATGATATTCCGGGCGTTAGTGTGAAGTTGACATCTTTGCCGGGAAAGGGTAAAGAGGGTATTTCGGTCCCATAGCTGCTTCATCTGCCACGACTCGTATCTGTTCAAGAAGCTAGTATGATTTTGGCCGTGTAATTCCGCTTGCCAAAGCGGCGTCGTACCGACTGTTTTTACAGACGAGCGTTACTTTGCAAATGGAAATACCGAGTTTCTTACGTGTTTGAAAGGTCCACGTCAGCACAAGGACCCCGTGGAATAACTTTTTTTTTTTTCCCCCTTTTTTCTTTACTCCTTAACAAACACGTAATTCCTAATGCATGCAGAGGAATCATAGAAATTAAAAACAGCGTGAGAAAACAAATTATTATATATAAAGACGGCGCCTCCGTTTGCTTCTCCGTGATAGTAGTAGTAGTGTAGTACTACTGATCTCTACAGCAAGCAGCAGCTCTCTACTGTTTCATTAATGGCGGAAAGGTGGTCGGAAGAAGAAGAAGAAGAAATAGAAAAACAATATGATTCATAAAGAAGAAGAAGAAATAGATAAACATTAACCTCCAGTCAGTACTTACAACGACAAGCTACGAAAGTATGATTCATTTGACATCGAGGCCTCTAGAGATCCAGGCAACAGTTCTCATGTTCAGGCTTTGGCGTTGATTACCACTTTGAAACTTGCGTTTCAGAGCGTTGGAGTTGTATTTGGTGATCTGGGTACATCTCCATTATATGTATTAGCTGGTGGTTTTCCTGATGGGAACAAAGACAACGAGGATATTCTTGGAGTAGTGTCATTGATTTTATACGCTCTTGTTTTAATCTCGATGATCAAGTATGTGTCATCTCGAAGATACTACTTAAGGCCCGTGCGTTCGTTCTATATATTTTGCTCTTCTGCTTTTCATTGATTGCTAAGAAAATTCACAACTCATTATTGTTTAATTGTAGGAGGAAGTTTTGCATTGTACTCTCTCATATGTCGTTATGCTAATGTTAATTTGACTCCGAACCAACGACCGGAAGACACCGAGGTGTCCAATTACCGCATGAACGTGGCGGACCGATGCCTTAAACGGGCTTCCTTTTTCAAGTTCATGCTCGAAAACAGCCCGATTGCAAAATATATTATATTTTTCTTGACTATTCTCGGCACGTCCATGGTCATTGGAGATGGTATTCTCACTCCATACATATCTGATGAGTATTTGTTTCACTTACCGCCGAACTCATGTCTCGGGTTTCTGTTTAAACTTAAAAACGTTAATTATAAGTAGTTAAGTAATATCATATATTTCTTGTGATATGTATGCAGTGTTATCGGCAGTTGGGGGTATTAAGGAAGCTGCAAGCTCCGTTATGTGGATTTATGTTATCCTGTTTCAATTACAAAGATTTGGAACTGAAAAAATTGGCTATAGTTTCGCTCAGATCCTCACAATTAGGTTCATTTTCATTGGAGCTATTGGTCTCTACAACATAGTCAAGTATGATCCCAGTGTTATCAAGGCAATCAACCCAATATACATTGTTCACTATTCAAGAGGAACCAAAAGAATGCTTGGGTCTCCCTTGGAGGTGTCATTCTTTGTCTAACAGGTAAGGGAATAACATATGTTATCTATCTCGGTCGTTTTCGTATCTTTGGATCATAATTTTCACTTTGATCATTAAAAAAACCAGGTTCGGAGGCCTTGTTTGCTGATTTGGGCCATTTCAAAGTTCGCTCGATTCAGATAAGTGTATGTTCATTGCCTTTTCGCCTATTTCGATCAAGCTTCTTATCTCCGAAAGCACACTCAAGAAGTTGCTACTGCCTTTTATAGTTCAACTCCCAGTAAGTAGTTCAACTCCCAGTAAGTGATCGGCTTGTCTATCTTAAATAATCATTTTTATAAGTACAATGCAAAAAAACTTGTTCTGTTTTTCTTGCTTTTAAACTGTTTTTCTTCGAATTGGCCTCTAATCCAAGCATACAGCGCATACCTGGAGTTGCCTTGTTTTACACCAAGCTTGTGCAAGGAATTTCTTCTACTTTCATACATTATGTTTTGAATATACCGGCGGCTCTCCACTCAGTTCTTGTATTCGTAGATATCTATAAGGTTTCTACAGATTAGTAGAGTCCCTTATGAGGAGCGGTCCCTATAACCACTCAATTTTTCATTGAGTTGTGAATAAGAATCATTCGAGAGCATGTTGTTGAATAACCTTAAGGAGTTTATGAAAGACGAAGGTTTCAGGAATAGTTAATGAGGAAGCTGGAAATGATGGGGTGACATTACTAGATGATGTTATTAAGAATCATGGAGTTTTTTATTTGATGGGTGAGAACCAAGTTATGGCTTCAAGAGGGTCTAGCTTATTGAAGAAGATTACAATCAACTATGCTTATAATTGGTTGAATAGATGTGTCCGACAAGCCGATGAGGTTTTCATGATTCCTCACAAGAAACTGCTCAAACTGGGAATGACATATGAGATTTAAAACATGTAATAAATTTAAAATACCAATTTTTTATAAAAATTATTAAGGAAATAAAGTGGTCGAATAAAAGAAAAAAGAGAAAAAAAAACTGATCCTTTTATGAGCTACACGTCGACTCTCATGAATGTTTGATTTGCATAACAACCGACTTGTCGAAATTCATTTGGTCTTGAACCGTTGAGTTGGCAGTTTGCTGTTGCATCAATCTCAATACAGCGTGGGGCTTCTTAACCCCAACTGATGACTTATCATTACAGTCAACTTATTAAAGTAACAAAGCATATTTAATTCTATATTTCTTGCGTATTTACTATTATTTACAGATTTATTAAATTGAAGAAGAGTTTAAAAAGAAAAAAAAACAAAAACAAAACCGTTAATCAAATGATTAACACATTAATGAAGATTAGAAAGTAATTAAGATAGAAGCTAAGATCAACGATCCGGAAATAATAATATAAATAATTAATAATAATAATAATAATAATAATAATAATAATAATAATATAAATAATTAATAATAATAATAATAATAATAATAATAATAATAATTAATAATAATAATAATAACACTTTCACATTTTTCACTCACAAATTTAAGACACCAATTCTAAAGCCTTCACGTGGTTTTTCTCAAGTAGGAAGTGGTGTACTTATCATAGATCTTAATTACGATTAAAATAAAATAAAAAAATTTGGTAAAAAAGATTTGCATTCATTACATTTTTAAAACTTAAATAATAAACAACTAACTTTTTTTTGTACAAAAAACAATCTCAATATCTTCAGTCGCTACTTCGTCGCGTGTGACAAAATTATGCAATTATCCTTGGTGATGGCTATGAAGGCAACTCTACGCTACAGTAATTTCACTGTATTTACCGCAACGACTCGCCACGCTACAGATCCTGGAGCTCTTTAATTGACGTGGCAACCTCTGATTCGCTATATGGAACAGTAAAGCTACAAAAGTAATCTTGTGGGTAGTTTCACTTTCAACAAGTGCGCGTGGGTAAATTTATTTTCTTCCCTCTAAACGGACCGGAGCCACCACTTTCACTCTTTATAAAACTCGTAAGTTCTCTCTCAAGCCTTTTGCTCTCGTTTTTTCTCTACTTCATATATATATATATATATATATATATCTTTTTTTTCGGTTCCCTCTGCCTCTCGCTCGAGTCGTCTTCGAATTCAACCTTTATGGCCATGAAAGCTTAGTTTCCATAACCAGGTAGGAGATGCCTCGATTTCTCTGGACGTTCTTCTTCGTCCAAGTAGCGTATGTTTGCTCTGCTTCTGCCGCTCGGTTTCTCTTTATATTTTATTTTACGTAGTTTTGTTTTATTGGTTTGTTGTTTTAAATCTACGACCTTGTTAATCGGTGCATATGTACGAAAACCCCAGTTTTCTTTAGGAGCTGTTTCACTTGTGCTTTCTGTGTTTCCTTCTTCTTCTAAGTATGGAGTTAGAAGTAAATAAATTGATATTATCCCCTTCATTAGAGTTGTATATGCTTTTTTTGACCGTTCTTTCTTAGCGAATAGAGTCGAATTAGATGGGATCATGAGGGAATTCTTGCCTGGGAACTGTGGATGCTGTATTGATTCTTCATCTGATTTCATTTTCACTCAGGTTCAAAGCTCTGAGTGTTGTCTTTTCGCGGCTGAGATTATTATGTGTTGCTTTTCAAGATGAATGTGCTTCGTAGTTCGTACTTTTATTTTTATTTTTATTTTTTGGTAGTAGTATTGGGATGTGGGGTTCTTCTAATTTTGTTTTTGGGTTCGAACATGGATCTGGGTCGATTACTGTGTCGAGGTTTTGCAGCCTAATGTACTGTTCGTCTTTCTTGATAAGATATGTTGCTGCGATTTTGCTTATAAGTATTTTCTAATTTTCCATGATTTAATTTTATGTTTTTTGCAAAAATAGAAAATAAGCACGCTGTGTTCATCTCTCATGGCTGCTTGTTATTTAGTTTAAGCTTGAGAGATGTGATGATTTTCATTTTTCATCATTAGATGGATTTAATTCAAGAGAATTACTGTGGGGACCACCAAGACGATGATTCTCCTGAGGAATCTGTGTCTCCCGAAATTTCCGAAATGTGTGATATCTTTGGAGAACCTGAGATTCTTCCTCGAGTAGGCGATGAGTACCAAGTTGACATTCCTCCTCGATCATCTGATGAGGCTATAAATGATTTTCATATTGAATTGCATATACCATTGATTTGGATCAAGGATGAGAATGAAATCGTGAATCATAAAAATGAGTACCCAACAGAGACTGCGGTTAGTTCAGAAGGTGAAGAACTAAAAGCCCAAGTTAAGAAGAGTGACATGAAAATGAAAAATGGAACAAATTCAAGTGATATGAAAGACTCTGCTTTGCAAGTTGAGATTAATGGTAAGGGATGCTGCCTGGTTCCTGGTTCCTTGAGTGCTTCTTGGTGTGATTTAGAAGAAGCTAATTTTCTTCTTGGTCTTTATATTTTCGGGAAGAACCTTGTTCAAGTGAGGAAATTTGTCGGTAATAAAGAGATGGGTGATATATTGTCATTCTACTATGGGAAATTCTACCAATCTGAGAAATATCGTAGATGGGCTGGATGCCGTAAAATGAGAGGTAGAAAATGCGTTTATGGACAGAGGTTATTTACTGGTTGGAGACTACAAGAATTACTTTCTCGTTTACTTCCAAATTTGTCAGAGGAAAACCAAAATAATTTATTAGAGGTATTAAATTGTTAATAGTATTTCTTAGTGATCGAGAAATTATAGGCTAATGTTTATACGATTATTTTGTTTTCTTAACATCAACTCTTGATGGGTTTGCAGGCAGCAAAGGCATTTGGGGAGGGTAAAATTTTACTGGAGGAATATGTACATTCTCTTAAGGCAGTGGTTGGTTTGAATGCTCTAGTACAGGCATTTGGAATTGGTAAAGGGAAAAAGGACCTAACAGGAATAGTCATGGAGACCCTCAAATCCAGTCAAGTTGTACCAGTCCGCCTGGAAATACCAGTTGGCAAAGCATGCTCAGCTCTTACGCCATTTGAGATTGTCAACTTCCTGACAGGGGATTTTAGGTTAAGCAAGGCTCGATCAAGTGACCTCTTTTGGGAAGCAGTTTGGCCCCGTTTGCTTGCTAGAGGATGGCACTCTGAACAACCTGACGATAATGGTTATTCTTTAAGCTCAAAGCAGCCTTCTTTGGTCTTTCTTATCCCTGGCATTAAGAAGTTTTCAAGAAGAAAACTGGTTAAAGGAAATCACTATTATGATTCTGTTAGTGATGTATTGAAGAAGGTTGCTTCGGACCCTGAGCTGCTTGAGCTTGAGAATAGTAAAGAAGAAAATGGGTGGAATGAGAATGATATAAAACCGGACCATGAAGTGGGTTCTCCTGATTCACGCCGCCACTCTTATCTCAAACCAAGAACCCCTACTCGGACTGTGGATGGGATGAAGTTTACTGTTGTGGATACAAGTCTAGCTAATGGGAAAGCGTTCAAGGTTAGAGAGCTAAGAAGCCTACCGGTTGAGATCACATCTGCTTTTAAAAGCAGTCATTCTAACGACATTGACCCGGAATCTTCCAAGGAGTCAATGGATGATTCATATTCTGATGATACATTGTGTTATTACAAGGAGGAGACTAATGATACTTCCAAAGCTACGGGGACTAACAGCTTGGATCAGCAAGCAGTCGTCTCCCTTCAAGGGGAAGTTTTTGTAGATGGTGATTCAAACTGTTTAGTTGAGGGTTCAGATTCTACCAAACAAATCCAGAGTCTAAATGGTTGTGGTTGTCTGGAGATACAGTTAGGCAAAAGGACAAAACCGGCGCCGGATCGAGTTATTTTTTATGAAGATGTTACGTCCCAAACAGTGGGCCCATGTCAGGAGAAATCGTTTTCAAGTTCATCAAGAGGCAGTACAATCACTAGCTGCGATAGCATACTGAACAGTACATGTGTTGTTTCCGAGGAGAAGAATCAAGCCCGTTCCTTGTTCGACCTGAATTTGCCTGTTCCTTCTGATGCTGAAAATTTCGAGCATTCCGCAATGGGAATGAGAGAAAAACAACATGATGGCAAAATGGTAAAAACATTTGAAAGTGTGGGAATTTCTGAACAGCAGCAGCAACCTATGATTGCGTCTCGTAGACAGAGCAACAGAAACCGACCCCCTACTACGAAAGCTCTGGAAGCTCTTGCCTTAGGACTGTTAGATGTAAAGCAGAAGCGGAAGAGTAGAGATCCCTTTTCGGATGAATATTCTCTGTTAAGACCTTCCCAAAGAGCTCGTGCTAAGGTGAGACGGACCGAGAAGTTTGCAAACAGCATTGTGGATTTCAAAGCAGAGGAGAGGGAAAGTCACGTGGGTAATGGTAATAGTGATGTGTTCCATAAACTTGAGGTTTGACTTGCAAGATGAGATAACAAGAGAGCTCTTGGATAATATTCTAAGAGAATAAGGCTATGGTGAAATTTTGATTGCTATAGCAGTATTCTACCTCTACTCATCGGCTTTTTTATGCTGTTTAAGACCACCGGAATGGAGAGTGATTCATCCACCATGTTGTTCTCCGTTTTCGTGTCTCTGGTTTCTGCACTGGTCTTCTATCCCAAACAGAGTTAATACGACTGTTCTGTTCTTATACATTCTTGTCAAGTTTCTGGGCATCCCCGATTCAAGTGAAATTTGTCGTAAAAACCGGTTTATATTGTTAGGTGTTAGTTTGATTATTTGTAATCCATTCCAAACCAATGTATTAAGGGATATTAGCATTATGATGGTGGTTACAAAACGGTATGTTTGGGCTGGCAAACAGAAGTTCTATTCTTTTAACTGATTTTGCAACCGTTTCTTTCTCAAATCAAATAAAAATGGTTGGTACAACTTTAAGCTGGTATGCCTGAATTAATAGTTTTAAGAAATGATTTTGAGAAATAGTTTTAAGAAATAGTTTTGAGAAGAAGTTCCCTAAAATTTCCCAAAAGGAGCATAGAAGACTCATACAACCACAATAACGTTCATGACGTGGTCCCAAAGTAACAGACCGCGAGGCAGTGTGATGCCCTCATTCTATGCTATTATGTACATGTGTGAGTCCAGCCAAAACATTTCATTCCTATCAGAAAAATTCAAGATGCCCAGAAATTGCCATGTGAATCAAAAGAAACCACTGACAGAAATAAGGTCCTGCCTTTTCCCTATAAAGTCTATAAAATAAAATCAGCATTCCGGAAGAGACTGAGCAGAAGCAAAAGGCGAAAAGCTTGCAGCTGATCCACTATAATGCAAGGGGTGCAGCTGATTACTTGAAGTGCCCATGAAGCTGGGCGACACATTGCTTGGAATTGGAATATTATGTGAAGACAAATATCTTGAATGTAAAGGAGAGAAAGATGGGTATCCGTGGGATCAAGGTGAGAGTAAATGGGAAGCATAAGATCTTTGTGAAGATGCATTTCTTAGATCTACTACTGAGCTTCTACTGGCACTAAAGGGAAGGCACTGAAAATGAAAAAATATTTAGCGGTGCGTTCTTTTTACCGCTAAACTTCATTTTCCGATTCGTTATTGGCAGGCCTGCCTCGGATGTATCGCTAACGTTTAATTTAGCGTCACTTTCTTCAGTCAGTGGCACATTTTCCGCAATGTTAATCGCCCTGTGTTTTGTAGTGTCTGTAAAATTTTCCTCATCACAGATCATCACATCCTGGTTGTATCATCTGGAGGTTTTGCTGACTAACTGTAGGAAATTCAAAAATTTAAAGGGTATTTTTGTACAAAGTGGTATTTGAAACTTGCATTGTCTTGGTTGCGTATGTAGATTTTGTTGAACTACCACACATTTCCTCAGCAATTTCAATACTTCTTCTGTACATTAGTTTTTGAACCACTAATCCAACGGCTGGTGGGTGGTCGAGTAAGACTGAGTCTCACCCTCACCCTCACCCTCTTTGTCAACACCATAATAAAGTGTTCATACTTCATATTTTCTTCCATGTCTTAATCATATTTTTATAATTATATAAAACAAAATCGTGTATCTGATATACGTGGCTGTCCAGAAATAATGCAGGAGTACGTTCGAAGAATTTTTCAAAATTGATCTTCTACACGGAACTGTCAATCTCTCCCTTTCTCCAAGCTGACGTCAACACATTTTATTCCTTCATCACCAAGACTCAGTCCTTCACAAAGACTTCTCCCAGTTGGAATTTAAATTTTATGTCCTCGGAATCTTCCCCTTCTACTTCGAAGATCGAACTGTTTATATATATAATACAGTTTCAGTTTCCAGTTTCCAGTTTCCAGTTTCTATTTTACAACGCCCATTGCCCAATCACGTACAGGCGTTGACGTTGACTTTGTGTAGCTCTCATCTCTCTACTCTTCTTAATTAATAAATCATCTCTATCTCCATCTCCAACTCCAGTTGAGGTTTTACCAATTTGCACGTAGAAGGGCCAACCTCTCTGGACTCTGGACCGATCGAAATGGGGCAGAAAACTCTAGAAATCAAGCTCATCTCCGCTAGAGACCTCAACGATGTTAACGTACTCACTAAAATGGACCCTTACGTTATCGTTACTCTCTCCGACGACTCTAACAACCGCCAGCAAAACAGAACCACTGTGGACAGTCAGGGCGGTAGGGATCCCGGCTGGAACTCCACCGTCATGAAGTTCGCCGTCGACGAGCACGCAGCTCAAGCTAACCGCCTCGTCTTAGTATTCACCCTCCGCTGTCAGCGAAACCTCGGCGACAAGGATATCGGCGAGGTCAACGTTTCGGTGAAAGAGCTTTTGGATTCTGTGGGTAAAGGTACGTCGACCATGCAAATGCAACACGTTAGCTACCAGGTTAGAAAACCGTCTGGAAAACCAAAGGGCGTGCTCAACTTCTCGTATGAATTTTACGACGCAGCTGGAGGGAACCAGGATGTCAAACCCGTTTCCCCGTACCCATACCCGGTTATCGAACCCTATTCGAAACCAAATAGTGGAGCAGCCGCGTATCCGCCTCCGCCGCCACTTCTAGTTGCCGAATATGGGCCTTACTCTCCGTCGGCCCCACCGTGTAGCAGCATGCAGTACGCCGAGAAACCTCCCCCGGCGTCTCCGTTTGTGTACCCACCTCCGGGACCGCCGCCTGCTTATGGATATCCTACTCAACAGCCAGTGGCATACCCATATAGTTATCCGCCTCAACCAGGTTATGGGTACCCGCCTCCACCGTCCGGGTATGGTTACCCACCAACGCAAGTGCAACAACCGCAGAAGAAGAACAAGACGGGGATGGGCCTAGGAGTTGGGCTGATAGGAGGAATGCTTGGTGGGCTTTTGATTGGGGATATGGTTTCGGACTTTGGTGATGGTGGGTTTTGATTTTTTCGGCTTATTGTTTGTTCTTGAAGTTCTTTTTCGATTAGTGTGTGGTTGCTTTTGTGAAATATCCATAAGTTCTTTCAGATGATTTCTCTTGGGATTGATATTGGGCTTGGGCCTCCTCCTCTTTGTTATTTCATGGATTTCTTCTTATTGTCTCCTTGTTGGGCTTCCCTTGTTTTTCTCTTTATTAGGCCCCGAACACTTGCCCAAAGACAAGCATTCTGCTCGTCACTAATCCTAAACGCCAAGCTAAACTCCACTTTCACAAAAAGAACAGATTCGTATTCTGTTTTACGTATTGACGTTGAAATTATTTAAAACAGGATGCTTAATTGACGTAAATATCACATTAGGTAATGTCACTAATCTTTTCCGCAAATTACCGAGTCTATCAAAAGTGTTATATCCTTTAACCTATCTTGCACTAATAATCACTTACAAATCTGTGATTTCACTTCTCATACAAATTTGAAATCAGATTTAGAAGAGAGCAATAAGAAAATCAAGAACACAGGATTTAGAGTGGTTCACCAGAACGCTATATCCAACAACAAATTGGATCTCTTATGCACTATCACAGTTTTCAGATTATAACATTCAAAATACGATCTCTATCTCACTTTCACAACTTATCAGATCTAGACCTATATCATACAGCATAATACTTTCATAAAAGGTCTTACGAGAAAAAGTCTACTTCTCAAATCTAAGAAATCAACGAGAAAATATTAGTAAAGAGAAGATATAGATCAAAACCCAAGAATGAACACAAGAACAAACAGAGAAGAAACAACTCTCATGGCACAAACCCTAATCGCATCATCTGAAGGAAGAAAAAAACAATAGCTTTATATGACTAGGCAAAGGGTTTAGATGAAATCACTTGGTCAAAACTCTAATAACCTGCATCAATACATTCTAACCTGGTAGGGTTAAGAATGGGCCCGATGGGTTTTGGGTTTCTTTAACAAAAAGTATTACAACAACTGAACAATCTAAATGATCAGTTTAACGAGTCTATTAAAAAATTATTTGCCCAAAATTCCTTATAATAAATAAAGAGAGAATAGATCCTTGATAAATTCCACACGCAATCAAGATCAATATTTAAAACCCACTTTGTTTTTCTAATTTAATCAAAGTTAGCACAAACCTAACAATAGCCAGCCATGCAAAATCCAATTTCGATAGCTTTAAATAAGTTCTGTATTCTCTTATATTCTTACCTACACGATTATAATTACTTTATAATTAGAGAACATAAGAATATAGTTAGCATCCCTACAACTTATATGTTTTTTAATGTTTGGAATTTTTGCATTAAAGTGGTCGATTATCAGTACCTAAATGATGAGGGGGAGGGATATATATTCTTATTTTAGGTTTTTGGTATCTCTCCGTTCTATATATGCCAAATAGGCAATGGCCCTCACCTCATTATATGCTTTACCTTATTCTTAACTAATAAGTTAAGTTATTACTCTTAAACCAGTATGTATAAAAAGTATATAGAGGTACGCATACACACCCTAGAAGATTCTACTAGAAGATTCTTTATATAGTAATAACTATAAGAATGGAGACAGGATTCTTTTTTGTTTATTTCTAAAATTTAATGTGACATGTTGATTAGGTAATAAGGGTCAGGAAGAAATCAACATAACATATGGAGTTTGGAAACTCCATACAGGATCATTTGTCATTGCATTGTTGCTTTTAAGGCACTTAATATTTTGGCTTGTCGGGATGTGTAAGCTAGGACTATGATCAGATGGGCATGTTTACGTGATGAATATGAAAGCTAGAGAACTTTCCATTGATGTAGAAGCTGCATGTGGAACATACTCTTTTTCCAACGATTCTTATTGTAGTATACAATATACATTAGGTTAAAAGTTAGGCATGTCTACAAAGGTGGTCGGAATTGGGGCTAAAGTAATTATTCCCTGAATAACTTTCTAGCAATTAAAAAATAAATAAAATAAAATAAAACCATTTATCTAATTTGTTAATTTCCTGTTGAGTTAAAAATATAAAGGACATATAGGATTAAGGTTACTTTCAAAAAAATAAAGTAAAAGATTAGAGCTATAAGAAATTACAAGAGATTGGGAAGAATATAACAATGAAGTTGACAAACAGGGAAACATGAGCAAAGAAAAAGATTGAGAAAATATTTGATGATCGATGCATGTTAGGACAAGAGTACTAAAACGTGAAGCCTGATCTTATCTGCATGCATGTTTATTGTCACTTTCACAAATATATATAGTGATGGTACAGATGTATAGTAACACGGAACTGATCTTAAGTCTAAGAAAAGAGTACAAGGGAACAAAGAATATGAGTATAGCTAGCTATTCCGTTGCTTTCAGCATGGAATTCACTACATGCTGAAAGCTACGCCCATAGAACATGCAAAAAAAATTTCTTTGAAGTAGTAGTCTTTTTCATTCTTCAAAGCAAAAGATGCCCCGCCCCTTCTATATACCTGTAGACTAACAACACTATAACAAAAGGAAGAATTAGAGGATTTTCATCAATCCTTTACTTATGTTCAAGCCTTGTTATTATAAATACGAGAATTTTTTAAATAGATCATAGATCAATTGATTAATTTATTATAAATATAGTTTACTTAATAATTTTTCTATAAATACATATAATATCACTATATATATATATATATATATATATATATATATATATATATTATTTTTTCTTTTTCTTTTGTTTTTCCCTCAAAAAATTGAATCCCAAAAAGAATTTTTTGTGATTTAAACTCTCTAACTTCCACTTTAAAAGTAATATTAGATGTTCAGTTGAGTTAAACTCGTTATTTCTGTCGATATATATATATATATATAAATACCTAATGTGTATATACGTAATGTAACTTTTTGCTAAACGTCATGAGTCTTAACCCCATTGAAGGCTAGATGTTACTTGGACCACTTCACTATATACATAAATAGCCATACCAACACCATAACCTACCCATATCATCTATATCCATGATAAATACAGATATTATAATAATATATATTATTCCAACGAATCCAAACTTCACATATATATAGCATCAGACTCATATCTCTTCTTGCATTCATCTCCACTTCTCAAATACTACATAAAAAGCTATAGCTAGCTTATCGTTCTAGCTATTATAACTACTTGTGTATTTGGTGGTTTGAAGAGTTTGTAATATTTGAAAGAAAAATGTCGGGTGTTTGGGTATTTAACAACGGCGTGATTCGTTTAGTGGAGAACCCGGGGGCGGAGTCGAGTACCCACCACGGCTCGAGTGGCGTTCGACGCAAAGTGCTGGTCCATACTCCGAGTAATGAAGTAATCACATCTTACGGTGTGCTGGAGCGCAAACTTTCATCGCTCGGTTGGGAGCGATACTATGAAGATCCAGACCTTCTCCAGTTTCATAAGAGGTCTACAGTCCATCTCATCTCTCTGCCTAAGGACTTCAATAAGCTCAAGTCGATGCATATGTACGATATCGTCGTTAAAAACCGCAATGTTTTCGAAGTTCGAGACATGTAATGATCATGTGGTAGTAGTACTTGTCCCATTGATGCTGTTTGTGTGTGCCTTGTACAAGAGGGTGTGGTTTAATTTCTTGTCTAGCTAGTAACTAAAGGTAATTGTGTGTATTAATTAACTAAGGGTTTGATTTAGTTAATAGGGTAATTATTTTTTAGCTAGGGAACTAATTCCGCAGCTAAAATGTTATGCAAGTCTACTATATATATATTCTGTTTGTGGATCATGTCATTGATGTACTAGTACTTAATACATGGAATTGATTGCTTTGTGTGCCGATTGATATGTTCATGTAATATCCCGTAAATAAGTTGCAATAAAGGATCATTACAGATATATAGGTTGTCTTATATCTCTCTGTATGGCTCTAACCCGAGATCTATTAAGGTGAGGGTGCTGCCATGAAGCTACTATTCGATTGGCAGTTAGTGAAAGTGGATATATATTTAATTAAGGAATTTTTCTTCTTTTTCTTTTTGCCAATCAAAATGGAGAATCCTCCTTTAAGGGCATTAAACAAAGGAGAGAATCACATCTTGTAACTATTGTAGAATAAGATTTTTGGGTGAGTAATGTTTCATGGTTGCTTCACAGCAATGGCTATGATCATTATCAATGGTTAAGTATGTTTGCAGGAATGATGTCAGATAAATATGGTGTTGAGGCAGGATGATTCGAACAAATTATTGTACTTAATCTGTACTTGACTGTTCTGATCTCTTACATGAAACTCTTCAGTCTTACAGTCTATAGTCATGATCAGTTTAAGAACTTGTCTCTGTTTACAAGATATTTTCTTATGAAATGTATATATACATATATAAAGAAGTACCAGCTAGAAACAAACCATGCATGCAGGAAGAGCCCTTACCTTTTTGTCCGTTACTGCAATGATTCCAAATCAAGAACATGTTAAACAAGATCAGGAGGAAAAGATATAAGATATATTATATATATAAGTGGGTCCGTGAAGTGATTTTTTTCTTTTTCTCTATATATATATATATGTAAGTTTGCTGGATAATTCTATTAGAAGGCAATGGCATTAATCAATATGATACATGAGATCTATGACGAGAATCGAAATACATATAGATCGGATAAGAGTCTTATCTGTAGGTGGGGGCCGTCTGATCTGCTCCAGAAAGCTGTAGATGAAACAAGCTGGTCGTATCGTAAGAGGTAGCTTTTGAGTTATATCAGTAATGCCCGTACTTCCCTAAATCCCAAGCCCATTCCTTGTTTGAATGGGGCTTCATTTCACTTTTTCATTGACGAGTCCCTCTCTCCTCTTCTTCCACAGTGATAAAAACACCAAATATGAATCGGAATGGAATAGAACTCAGAAAACTGCAAAAGTGAACCCCATCATTTCATGCATTCATGCGTAAAATTTATCTCTCCCTCTCTAGTTGGTTGGAGAAGGAGGAAAAAGTGAAACGACAACGTTTTCGTAGCGGGCCAGTTGTTATATAATTAAAGCTTCAAGCCCACCAAATTAAGGTGATCGATATTTTCTTGGGCCCTAACTAACTCTTCCAACAGCCGTCTAAGAAGTCCAAATCGATCATCAGTTCATTACTTTATTGAATCAGAAAGAAGCACAAAAATTCCATTACATGTTATGATACGCTGTTTTTTCTCTTTCTAGTTAAATTGCATGGCTTTATGAGTCTCAAGGCGGGGTTTGCGGTTGGATTTCTTCTTTGTCATTTTACTTCTTTTTTTTTTGTTTTTTGTTTTTTGTTTTTTGTTTTTTTATAGTTTTTGAAAACTACCCGCCAAATTTACTCCGAGGTACATCAACATTAGTTAATTAATTTATTTACAGTGACATGTTATAATCAAACAAAACAGTAACCTGGTAAAACTAGATTTATCTGCTCTGGTTATCCAAATTCGAAATTTGGAGCTCTCTCTGTATTATTACTACCCCATAGCCAACATGTATTATTACGACAATAATATTTGACCTACTAGAAGCTCTCTCTCTCTCTTTCTCTGAATAACGAAGAGTATTGTCTTGTCTCTGTCACGAGTCAACTCCATCTTTGAACTTCTCTCTTATCTATCTATCCAAATATTTATCTTCGGGGAATGATGTTATAAATGAATTCTCATCACGAGATGGTTAGAAGAGAGATATTGATAGAACAGAGAAAAGGGTAAAAAAAACAGAGCATAAAGCGGAAAACCTGCCTACTTTACCCCTTGTTATTAAGAAGGGCTGGGTTGGGAAGAGAGGGTTCTCTTTTTTGTCATTTTCGTGTTAGTCTCTTACATGCATTTTGCTCTTGGATCCTTTCACACTCATATTTAAGACAATGAGTGTAGCTTTTTTTCATTTCACACTCTTCTTCATAGTTTACAGACTCTCTCGCTCTTGTTCACCTGAATCACCTCCCTCTAATGGCTGCCGTAGAAGCTCTCAAAGTGCAGGTACCCTTACTCGTATCTCTCTTTGAACTAATTCATACTCTCTCGCTTTTTTTTTTTTTTTTTTCCTGTTTTAAGCTCCTTAGTGTTTATCTTACAGAGATGGGTCCTGAAGGTTTCTATTCACTGTGATGGTTGCAAGGTCAAAGTTAAGAAACTTCTCCACAGCATTGATGGTAGTGTCTTTTGCATGTTAACTTTCTCTTCTTCTCCTTAAATTTTACTCACAAACCAAACGTAAAATTTACAGGCCTTTTTATTTTTATCTTTGTAATTTCTACAGGGGTTTATACGGTATCCATCGATTCGGAACAGCAGAAAGTTACAGTGACCGGAAACGTCGACGTCGAGACACTGATAAAGAAACTGGGGAAGAATGGAAAGCATGCCGAGATTTTTCTGGGAAAACCTCCTCGGAAAGAGAAACAGTCTGGTCAAACGAAAAAGAAGAAGAAGAACCAAGAAAATGACGAGTATGGAAAATTTTATAGTGATCAAAATTCATCGAATCATGTCAAGGTTGAGGTTAGCTCAGTGAAGAAAAACAGAGACGTGCATAATGAGAAGTCAAAGAGTGACGGAAACTCACCGCGAAATACTACCGCCGTTGAAATTCCTCCGGCATCGGACCACAGCGGCGGCGGAAACGAAAATCGGCCGGAGAAAAAGAAGAAGAATGGTCAGAAAGGCTCGGGTTCACCTGCTAGGTTCGGGTGTAATCTGGATCACGCTATGAGCCCAGTAGATAGTAGCCCAACAGTCGGGGATTCTTTTCCAGGCCCACAAAGCTATCTCCCCCATTCGGTTATGGGGCTGAGTTACAGTACGACACATCCAAGGGGACCTCCTACCCCATTCTATCATCACGTGTCACCATCGCCGTACACGTGCGCAGATAGCAAGCGGGGAAATTATCCACTGCAAAACTATTTTGAGATTTTTAGTGATGACAATGTTGATGGCTGTTTTATCATGTGATTCCAAGTTGAGTTTCTCGCTCAGAATATACTAACCGCTGGAATATGTAATATCTTAGGCCATCTGGTCCACATGGACTAGCTTTGTTAGCAATTTTCAACCGTCTTAGATAATGATGTATAAGAACATCAAGATAATTCTAAGTAGCATCTTTGACCCTTGCCGTTAGATCAGGTAGTAATACTGTAATGGAGAATTTCTAGGGTAGATTACGTCTATTGGAAATCGATCTATCTTAAACTGATGAGAGGTTAATGGATCAATCCAATATGCCCAGAAATTATATGCATTAGATCAACAGAACACTGCACCACTGATTGCATGTGAAGACATTTATACTAGATCCCGGGAAATGTCATGCACCAATCAAAGCAATGTATCTTGCGCTATATACAGTTCGGACAAAAAAAGAAGGGGGAACTACTACTAACTACAGAGAGGAACTAATGGCGGTACTTCACAGCAGAATCAGCCGGGATTATTACACAAAGGTTGATGCCTTGGTAGTACGCTGTTTTGTTCCGAGAGTGATAACAATCACAGTTACATCATCGTGATATTTTCTTCTCCTGCCAGCTGGAACGTTCATCAATTCTTCCATGCTAAAACCTAAAGCAAGGAAAAAAAAAGAAAAAAAAAAAAGAAGAATGATTAGAAACGTAGCCATTGATATTGCAAAGGGTTGTTTAATCTGAGATGAATTCCTATCCATTGCCATAATTTGACAATGACACCTTTTTGTTCATGTCCCAGTAAATCTTACATATATATCAATTCCCATTATATATGGCAATAGATAGAAAATTTGGTGCTATTTCAACATGAATCCTGATACGAGGGATAAAGATTACAAGATTTAAGTAAAAATGTGAATAACATTTCCATATCAAGGTATCTAGAAATATTACCTGCACAATCAGCGGCTCTGAGTACAAGCTCCTCCAACAGAAATTTGGCTGGATCACCAGTAGGGTTGGTCAAGATATAGTAATGAACGAGCTTTACTGCCTCCTCATTGCTGAAGAAGTCAAATAGGCCATCGCTTGCAACTATAACGAAGCGGTCGGACTTTCCTATTCTATGCACATTCATTGATGGTTGAGTAGAAACATAGGGAGGGCTTTTCAGGTTCTGAACTTGAAGAATTCCCATCAATGCATCATTAAGCTTTTTCTGAAGAAAGATACAGGCGTTCATAATCAGATTACAAAAAGAAAAAATAATTATATAAATAATCCAGTCTACTCTTGTGTAACTAACACTTCAACAGAAATATGCTGATACAGATTCACCCAAGTGATAGAAAATGAAGTGGGATAAAAAGGAGTACCTTCTTTAAGTAGCCAACTCCAAAAGCACGAGTGACCTTAAGTTTTCCTTTGACTTTACCACCCACAACAGTCATGGGATCGTCGGGATGATCATGCACCAGCTGCGTTCTTTCCGCTTCATTGTCAACAGTGTGACTATCAGTAAGCTGGATTGCTTTCAATCTCTCATTCCCATACATGTCCTCCTCACCTTCGATATAGGTTGCCACTACTGCCCTACTATCACCTAGATTTAGTGTGTACAAATCCTTTCCATGAAGAAGAACAAGTAAAACACAAGATCCAACAGACACTAAATCAGGCCGGTCCTCCATTTCTTGCTCAACCATGTGGAGAAAATCATTCTCCGCCTGACTAAGGGCACGTTCTAGGCTATCAAGAACCGCTTGCCTAAATGGATCGTTAAACAATTCTGGTTTGGTATATGCATCATCAACATCTGAATCCACTTTACAATGAAACTTTGAAAGATATTTTTTTTTGCAGCTAATATTGTGATCATCAAAGATATACTGCAATGACCCATCAATTTCCTGGTTATTTTCCCAGTCCAGTAGTTTAAAGTAATTTATGATAGTTTCATACAATGTTCCAGCCAGGAAATCAGCAGCGTCTCTTCCATTAAAGCCATCATAAATTGCACAAAAGAGCCACCCATTTTCCTCAGAACAGACAGCCTGTACTCTGTCTTCACCAGCAGCCCCACCTGCCACTTGCAATTCCATTGAATTAAGGAAGGCTTTGCTTCCTGAAGGTGCACTCATGGGTTTCAACAAATAGGAATCACATTCAGTTGGAGTGGAGGGACTGCAACTTAAATTTGATAAGCTACTCTGGAGGGAGGAAGAGAGAATATCCAACTTAGAGAGATTTGGAGAAGAGGGAACCTTACGAAATGAATTGGGAGAGTCCCAACTAGGAAGTATTTCTGTCCCTATAAGACCCTTACAAATATTTGTGTTAGCTAAGGTAGCGTTAGCACTTAAGGCAGCACCAGACAAGCAAGAGAAACTGCTGGCCCTTTGAAGTTCAGGATGGATTTCAAATCCATCAGAAACATCATAAGCACTACCTCTTCCACCATTGCATTGATACCCAAAGCTTACTTTAAGTTCTCCTTCACGTTTGATTAAAATTCCCTCATACATGATGAATGGCTGCAACAGTACAAACATTTCCACGGTCAACAAAACCCCTCATAAAGGAAAAGAAAAATAAGATTACCAAGTCTCCGGTTGTATTAATTTTGCAGATGAAGACTACCATGCTTGAATATAAGTAACCTCGATACAGAAGACGAGAAAGCTAAACAAAGCAAATGAATGGACATGAGCCCTCCAAAGTAACAAATTTCAGAGCAAATTAAATAACACTAACCATCTAAACAGACACTCTTCTGTTTAAACTTCTGAGGACCAATAGGTTAGCCATGTAAAGACAAATCAAGAGAAAAAATTCATCATAGCCAGAGTAATAACTCGATCTCTTGGTTCAGAGAGGTAATGATAGGGAGATTTAATACACAGCTCAAATTGAAAAGAGAAAAGGGGATTGAAATGAGCAAACAAGCTTAATATAATGGCTAAATGGATTCACAAAGAGAGAGCATGAAACAGATAAAAGGACTGATGTAACGAGAAAGCATCCATTCATAAGTAAAAAAATATCATTCATCTGAAACGAAATAAACAACCCGCAGAAGAAAAACCAGCCGACCGCAGTTTCATCAAATTACAAAATCAGTATATAATCACAAAAAAGATATAAAAAGGAATTTCTTGATTCTTCTCAAGGAGAAGAAAAACCTACATGTAACAACAAAAAATCCCGAATTCTTCTTGAGCAAAAACAAAAGCAAATAGAATTCCCAATCAATGAATAGTCAGTCAATCATCGAGCAAATACTCATAGTTTCAGTACGCAACAAAAACAAATTGAAGAATCAACATCAAAGAGAGAGAGAGAGAAACCTACCTGAGATTGTTGTATAAAAGAGAGAGTCCGTGAATCAGCAAATAGCAATAAGAAGAATGCGAGTCACCTCTTGTATATTTATACGAATAGTAAGAGGTTGCAGAGAGAGAAAGAGCGGGGAATGAGTTTCAGATGGCAAAGGCCACAAGCAAAAGCGGATCTCAGAGAGGGAGAGAGAAAAGAGAGATGATGGGAGGGAGAATCTGAATCTGGGTGGTACGTAAAGGGGCGGGCGCGTATAAATGGATGGTTAGGAAAGGTTGGCTGTATATGAATAGTCAGTTCCTTTTCGATTTCTCCCTCCTCATTTTCTTTATTTATTTATTTTATTATTTGTTTAAAATAACAGAATAATATATTTTTTTCGAAACAGAAAATATCTTGGCCAAATAGATAACGTAAGAACCAGGTAAAAGAGCAGTCTTCTTCTTATTATCTTTTTTTGTTGGACATTTTGACGATTGATGATATCCTTTGCTGGCTAAGCTTAACACAAGATTCTGTAACGTGGAAGTAGAAACAAAATGGAAATGTAAATTTGACTTGACTCGGTTTTTTTTTTTTTTTTCATGTTCTATATCAAAGTAATCTGATGCGTACTGACACCATATTCTGTCTTTAATTCTTTATTCATATCTTTTGTTGACTAACCCATTTCCTGCCATCTCACCAAAATGTTTGATTCTCCAGGAAATACACTCCAATCCCATTTGCAAATTTAACTGATATATGATGGGGCCTACATAAAATTGACGAATTCGGTTAAGATAGTTAGGATTTAGTGTAGTGTAGAGAGCCAGAGAGGGGACGACCGTTGGATGGAAAAGTGGAGTCACAGCCTGTTTCTTCCATGCAAGATTTTTACTGGACCACGATAGTACCTGTTCTTGTACTGCACATATGTACAGACAGACAGAAGCTTTGATGTTCCTTTCACTAACTAGACACTTTCATCCATTCGTTTCTTAGGGAAAATTGACTGAATATCATGTAGATCGTGACATTTTTTGGACCGACGAGAAATGAAGACCAAAGTGGTTTGTTTTGCCTCAAGTTGGTGTGTTGTTGTGTACATAACTAGACCCTATACCCGCTATGAAGATTTAGATGATTTAGAGGCGATCATATGACCTGTTTCCTGAGGGAAAGGGGAAAAAAAAAAGATCAAAAAAAAAAAAGTATTGGTGTGAGTTGTAGCATAAGACAAGATAGATTAGTCTGAACAACGCAAAACACAGATTTAAGAGGGATAAAAGAAACAAGCTTAGAGCTTATTAATGAAAGGAATAGCATGCACAGCTTTACAGGAGGGGTCCTGGTCCGACCTTCTCTTATTTTTGAGGCATCAATCTTTCCACAGCTGAGTGGTTCTTCTTGTAGTTGGACTTTGTAGGTCATATATGTCACATCCGCTAAAAATCGCCCGACAGTGAAATTGTTCCCAATCCACTTGTATGCTTGTTTTCTCTTATTCCTTTTCCTCCTCTAATTTATAGACCAGACTAAAAATCATAGTGTCTAACTTCATGTAGAAAGAAATCCTATCTGGTACATGCACCAGGCACTGTCATTCATACTTGGTCTAAGGGAATACTTTTTATTCTTACAAATCAAGCACAAAGTCTCATCTTCAAGTAAGCATATAAGACTAGCACATTCCAAAGGTTGATAATATCTATATAGATATATGTATTTAATCCTCCACACGGTCGTAATATCAATGATGGCTGATTAACAGTAAATGAGTCAAAGAACTAGGAGCTAATGTTGTAAAAAACTTTGGTCAGCCCCTTTTTTGTCCGAATTTGAGTAATCTATAGGAGAGAAAGTCAATTGTGATTTGTGTAATATCCTGAATCATAACGTTTTTGTACCTTAATATTTAGGATTTCCAAAACATCAGATCTACATATGTCCCTCCACATGGACAGCCAGGATGGGTCCCAAACTTGACAATACGAGGAGTGCTTCCCTGAAAGAATTTTGGGAAAGAAGGCTGCATTCACTATTTAATAAATGACACTGCAAAAGTGATATGGACTTGATAGGAATGTACAAAACAAGATAAGCAGTTGATTAATGAATGTTTACTTTTTTTTGTACTGACCTTGGGAATGTATTCTGGAAGAGAACCACCACAAAGCTCAGAAGCTTCTTCGTAAGGTAATACAGAAGTGAAAACCTAAAAGAATGTGGTTAAGCATTTTGAACATAGACGCATAGATATTCACCAAATAATGGAACTTACTCTACCTCCTCTGGATGTCAACAATTCAGCTTCCAGCTCTAACTGCTTTTGCTTTACCTGCAACTCATTTTGCGGAATAATGCCCTTGTATTCAACAAATGGGCCGTCAATATAAACCAAAATCTTATACTCATTAGGCAAGATTATAAGTGATTATCTTTTCTAAATTGTTAACCAAATCCACAGGATATGTTCTCACAGAGGGCTTAGGAAGTAAAATCAAATTAATTTTTTCTTTTAATCGCATGTGTCTTTAGGATACGTAAGTTATTATCTTGTTCAAAGTACAAATGAAGAGCAAGAGAGACCTCACATTAAACACAATCTTTGGATTGTAGTTAAGAGAATATCAAAATCATACCCATCTGGGAAATGGTAACCTTTTTCTGGCTCTAAATGACCTAACCCAACAATTTTCATGCATATATCCAACAAATGACCTGATGAGTGTAACCTACAGAAAATCAGAATAAATTAGCTGTCCACAGGAGAGATATTGCAAGAACCAGGTGGAATTTATCATTATAATGTATACTCTAATCCTTACGAGAATTTCTTAGGTAGATCTACGGCAGACTAATCAATCTCAACCGTAAATATAAGCTTCACACCGTCACATCATACATACATCAACTATGTATGAAGTTAACATGGATCGGACGGTCCATAGACACGGTCTACCAAGAAATTATCAATCCTTATTGCATCTATTCAGCTAAATAACAGCAGTAATGCAGTATGCACTTTTAAAGTATTATCAATATATACCAGAAAATTTTCATGAATTCAGACTTGTGTTCAAAGTATATATTATACGTAGAGTTCAGCTTGCGCCTCGACTCATCAACATGCAACAAAACCTCCTTTCCTTTGACAAACTCTTACTCGAATTCCTCGCTAGGATCTCAACGGATCCATAGTGAAAAACCTACAATTAAGAATCAAATCAAGCATCGATCATAATCCACAATGCATCTGAAGAAAAACAATGTAACTAATCAAGCTTATGAGACCTTACAATTCCGTCTTTAGAGCGTACATCTTGGCCCACAAACTTGAGATCTGAACCAGCAACGGCTATGAAACCAGTATCAGCTGTTTGGCCTCCCCCTTGAGGATGAAAAATTGTGGATCCGAAATCAAAGCGGTACGATCACCTTCTTCACCCTAGGAAATTTCTTCTGGTCAAAGTTAGTTAACAGAAATGTGTGCGTGATAAGAGAGGTGTCAAATAGTGAAGGATAAGGCAAGAGAGAAAGAAGCTGACCTTGAAAAAGGAGAGGACTGTGGCCCTGGATTGGAGCTTGGACATGTCAGCGAAGTAATCGAGCTTCGTGGCGTTCAAATCCCTGGATTCCGTTGAGACCGGTCGTTGGAGAAAACGCAAATGCAAAGAAACTGTCCAACGGAAACCCAGAATTTTTTGTAAATTTAAATTTCGGTCGAGGCTCCGACCGAACAGTTAACGGAGAATTTCGGAGGGAAATTTTGGATCGGATTATTTTTTTTAATAAATTTTTTTTAGCACAAGACAGTAGTAGTACAGCGAGAGTCCGTCGTCTGGGTACAATAAAGGACGGTTACTGAGCTAAAATGGCTAGTTCATGAGGAAAGCCATGATTATACATTTTTAATATATTCATTTTATTTCTTAACCCATTCATAGATTTTGTGATCATATTTTGTACAATTAAACGAGCATCTAAAAAAAATGCTAAGATAAGAATATTTGGCATATGGCTACATGATACATGTCCTTTTACATTTTTTCATTCTATAAAGATATTGAATGGTAAAAGTAACGTTCTCGAGGCAAGGAAAAAAAAAGGCAATTTAAAAGTTGATTGGATTCATAAATTCATGGTAAGAAAACAGCATGATATTGATCCAAAGAAGAAAAAAATAAACATCACTTGAAACCTGTTTGAACACAATATCTCTCTCCATCACTCGAACAAAAATTTCGTCATAATAAGATAAATGGCGGCTAATAGCTCTCTCTACTGCTGACGAACCTCGGCTTTCTTCTTCTGCCAGAGCCGATCCAATGCGCTGTCAGCATCGCCCTAATACATCATATAAACCTAATCATTAATCAGAGAACTATAAGCAAATAAACCTCATTCTTATGAAGTACCGATCAGATGTAAGAGTGTCCAAGAGCTCAGTCGACAATAAAAACAGATCACTAATGAATGTCAATTGAAAACACAAATACCAGCAACACGACCATTTTAGATCAGTAGTAGAAACCCAAACTAACAATACCAAATCAATCATTTCGATTCACATTAATCTTGAGTAAAATCATCATGTAATTCTAATAACGCAGCAACAAAATTTCTGAAACTTAACGAGAAATATATAGAAAATGTAGGAAGGGGCAAAAACCGGGGCGCGGACATAGCCGCAGAGAGCAAAAGTAGAGAATTGGCCAGTGTAGACGCCATTCTCATCTACGTGACCAACGTTAATCTGAACAGAAGCATGATCCTTTGAAGTGATCAGCCGGTTCGTCGCAGAGCTGCACAAATCTCGTACATTAGTATTTCACGACAAGAAGATGCAATCGATAGAAAATACGAAACAAACTAAATTTATGTGAGCAGATTACCATTAGAAAGACTATATATTCCAAAGCAACGTACCATTTCCTAGGAATGTAAAGCTCTGTGATCTTTCCCTCCTCGTTCTGCATGTTGACTACTGTATCAAGTTATCAACTACCTTGCCGAAAGAGAACCAGATATCTTCCAAGTCAGATTTCTACAACTAAGATGAGACAGAGATGGAAAAGTAAGCCGTGCCCTAGATTTCATGTAAGATCGGAACCAGATAGGGAGGGAGAGCGCGCGAAATAGTACCTGGACGGAAAGAGATCGAGAGGCGGGGAGGAGTTCTTAAAGCAAAACCCTAGGTCAGATATTACGATATATGTATTGAGAATCAGGGGCTGCTGAAAAACATGTTAATAACATAGGCCCAAGTAAAGTGGAAGGCCCAGAATATAATGGGCTTGGACTCCATAAATAAATAAATAATATATATATATATATATATATATATATATATTTTTTTTTTTTTATGAGTGTTTGAAGCCTACAAACTTTGGATCTAACTTTTTCGGTCCAGTTTGAAATTAAAGTAAAGTTTGGGCCCAGTATTTTCAGTATAAGTATAAAAACAAGTACATATTATATTCACCAATACCAGTCACTGTCAGAAAGAGAGATGAATCTCATTTATCAAAGTTGGCTGTCCTCTAACTGGTGCCTTTTGTATTAATACTTTTCCAGTTTTCCGCTTCCTTTTCTTATGGCCAGTTTTGCCATCTCAGTTGAATCGACAAGTAAACTCGTAAGCAACATTTCAAGTGGCAATATAAGTAAATCATCTCTAAAGCTAAGGGCATTTTCCGTATGCCCTTTTACTTATAATTTACGCCACGCTGCAGCTCTCTTTCACTTCTACTTTCCTTTCCAAAAACTTGAGTTGGCAAAGCGACGAAGAGCAGGCACCACAGAATACCTCCTCCACAGAAAGGAATGGTGAGGAGCTCAAGTAATCTCCGTTGTTTTCTCGTGATTTGTGCGATCTTAACCGTCCATCTGGTGCTGCCGGTAGCAGAAGCCGTTGATTGGAGTGGGGACGGTCAGCTTCTGTACATCCCGGCCGTGGGATCGAGTTGCAGGGGTTCGATGGCAGAGTGCATGCTGTTCGGTGGAGACGATTCAGGGTTAGCGATGGAGTTCGAGATGGACTCGGATATCAGCAGGCGTATCTTAGCTGCTATGCGTTACATTAGCTACGGTGCGCTGAAGAGGAACACTGTTCCCTGTTACCGACGCGGTGCGTCTTACTATAATTGTAGGCCTGGGGCTCAGGCCAATCCATACTCTCGTGGCTGCAGCGCCATTACTCGCTGTAGAGGCTAGAAAAATTATTGTATTTGTTATTAATTTTCTAAATTTATCTTCTTTATATATATATATATATATAGGCTATAAGCATACGATCCGGACCTAATCCAAATCTCGTGTACTAATTGTTTATATATGTAATTTCTCTTTGAGAGATCAGTCTTACTCTCTAAGATATAGAAATGGCAGGTTCATTACCTCAAGAAAAGCTTAATGCTTTCAACCCACATGTTTATCATATAATAAGAATCAAATTGTCAACTAATTCCAGTCAAACATGTTTAATTTTCCGCACAAACAAGCAAACCCAATTCGAGGTAGTAGCTAGATTATCCAGGTCATTCTGTCAAACAAGCATTTGGTGGCCGACATTACGCTGAATCATCGGCTGATTTGGAAGGGACCGGAAGTGATGGTGACGTGGCCTCTACTCCCATTCGACTCTCAGATCATCGATGCTTCGTCCTAACTCATCTACCCTGCTTCCCACCTGGTCAAGTATGCTCATAGTTAAAGAAGCTAAATACCCATTTACTAGTGCCATTTACAGCGAATAACTGATAATGTAATCTATCGTAGATTTATGAAATAAGATGTTATGATAAGAGAGGAAGGAAGGATATTCTTTGTAATTATGGGGTCCGACGTGACTTGGATCCTGGATTGCTGCAAAGTGAGAAACATAAGAATCAGGAGCAAATCGTTAAGTACTGATTCGAAACGGGACGGTAATAGAATGTCGGTAAAAATGGAAACAATACAATTACCATCTGCTGAAGAAAATCCTGCACCTGTAAATGAAAGAGAGAGATATAGATATAGATAAAGATAAGGATCTCATGGCTGATGGCCACAGAAACTTGTAAAATGTGCAAGAATGCTCTGACAATTTATCATAAGCAAGACCATCTACTGTTATTATACATAATAGAGAGAACGTGAACTCACAAAAACTGTCATATCAGCAGTGCCCTGTTTCGGGTCATCTGCATCATGCCCATCCTGCCAAAAGAGTAGCGATAAACTACAGAAGCCATTGCATAACGATTAACATAAGGATTCAACTAATCAGGCAAACAAATAGACGTCAATTTAGTTTATTAACCATAAATCATGAACAGGCATTGTGCACATGAGATAATTAGTCAAGATCTAAATGCTTTCAGCAGATCAAACTAAGGGTTCGCTAAGAGACAGAATAGATAATTAAATAAATAAATAATAAAAATGGAACCCATTTTTCTTAATTCATTATATAATTAAATTAATAATTTAAAAAATTAATAATTTTCTTTTCTTTTATTCTTATTCCTATTAAAAAATGGAGCCCATTTTTCACTTAATTTTTATTTAATCTCACTACTGATTTTTCACAGAAGTGCCTTTCTCTCCTTACCAATTTCACTTGCCTTGCCTCTGGGTTTGACCATGACCATCATCATCTTTTTTCGGGTCGGGCCAGAGGTACCAAGAATTATCCAAGCCCGTTTGGGTCGCTCCCATTTGGTTCATTCATTGGCCCTCCTCGCTTCTCATGGGCCTGGTGTTTTGGCTAGTTTGGGCCGACGGTGGATTCCACCTGTACTCTGATGCATTGCCACTCTACATCGCTCAAGTCTCACCCAGCATTGTGTGGACCCCGCTCGTGATCCGGATTGATGTTGCCTGGCTTGGATTTCTCTTCTGTGTTTTGCACTTTGGCACTCTATTGGCTTAACAGCATGGCTTTTGGAGCTGTGAATTCGACTGCCGGAGATCTTGTTAAGCCCTGTTTGGTTTGGGTGGCCTATCTTTCCGCTGTTACTTACGACCTGGTTTCTATTTGAGGTACATGATAATGCAGCTAAAGTTTGTACCCAAACTAGACTCAACAAAAGGTATATAATCCTCAATTTCTTAAATCTTCTTTATTGGGCTGAGACTGGATTATATGGGCTGGACGTAAAACAAAAATGGGGTCAGCTACCATTTGGCCCAATAACTATTTATTCCTAACCTTTGAAAAGTTGTAATTTGACGGTGATTGCGCACCGAATAAGAATTGTCGCATCAAGAAGTGCCAACTGGCAGAACTGTTTAGTTAAGAAGGTTCTTATTGGAATTTAACTGGGCGCCAACGTGTTAGAAAAAGGCGGTCAAAACTGGTTTTGTCTCGATTCCCATGTGCCGTCCGTGTTCACGGATCCACGAGGGAGTTTGTTAGATGTTCCAACATCACACACAACTTGCTGTCACCTATGCCATGTGATCTTATTAACTGCAGGCTTTCGAGTACGCATTTCGCATCAAGAGGCACGCAACCCATCTTTTAATCATACGGCTCAGATTGTTTCATTGTAGTTTCCTCTCAGCCGTTTGATTAAACCAAGATTGTTTCGGTTTCAAGTGGAACTGAGTTTAGAGAATGATTTTCTCAGATGAAGGTAATAAAATGGTGGGATTATGAAACCCAACGTTATGACGTGCGAGAACGACGCGATAAAACAAAAAGTTATAACAAAAATAGTAATAAAAGAAACATGTCGGAACTCAGAACACTCTCTCCTCTGTCTCTACTTCCTCTGGATCTTTCTTCTTCTTCCCCCATTTCCTCTTTTGATTACCCCCGTTAAAGAAAGAAAAATCATTAACAAGTTTCTTCGTATCTGCTTCGATGATGCAATTACAGCTGTTTTAACATTTCCCAGATCCTGAGGTTCAAAAACTGAATCGCCGGTCATAGTCGAGCCCTTTTTGGCCTTCTTGTTTGAGTTGAAGCGTCCTCAACGCGGCCGGTTCAACTCGGCGAGTTAAATAAAAATGCTGGAACGAGTCGTCGGACCTCTCCGTGTCCGCCAGATCAAGAGGGCGTTACGTCACAGCTGGGTCACGTTCCTCTGCCTCTTCCTAACCGTCGTCGTTTTGCGCGGCACCATCGGAGCCGGCAAGTTCGGTACGCCCGAGCAGGACTTCAACGAGATCCGGGAACACTTCTACCAGCGTGGGAGGCGCGTGGAGCCACATCGAGTCCTCGAAGAAGCTCAGGCCGACACCACCGACTCGGCCCAATCCAACAGCTACGCCACCTTCGACATCTCCAAGATTCTTGTCGATGAAGGGGAAGAGGAGAAGCCAGATCCGAATAAACCCTACTCTCTCGGTCCGAAAATCTCAGATTGGGACGAACAGCGAGCTGATTGGCTGAAGAAGAACCCTGATTTCCCCAATTTCATCAGGCCCAATAAGCCCAGAGTGCTTCTCGTCACAGGTTCTTCCCCTAAACCGTGTGAGAATCCTGTCGGTGACCATTACCTTCTCAAATCGATCAAGAACAAAATCGATTACTGCAGATTACACGGAATCGAGATTTTCTACAATATGGCCCTTCTCGATGCAGAAATGGCCGGTTTCTGGGCAAAACTGCCGTTGATTCGAAAACTCCTACTCTCTCATCCAGAGATTGAGTTTTTATGGTGGATGGATAGTGACGCCATGTTCACCGACATGGCGTTTGAGGTTCCATGGGAAAGATACAAAGATCACAATTTTGTAATGCACGGTTGGAACGAAATGGTTTACGATCAGAAAAACTGGATCGGATTGAACACAGGTAGTTTCCTGCTGAGGAACGGTCAATGGGCTTTGGACCTTCTAGATTCTTGGGCTCCGATGGGCCCAAAAGGGAAAATCCGAGATGAGGCCGGGAAGGTACTAACGAGAGAGCTTAAAAATCGGCCTGTTTTCGAGGCAGACGATCAGTCTGCAATGGTGTATCTGTTGGCTACACAGAGAGACAAATGGGGTGATAAAACTTATCTCGAAAATGCATACTACCTGCACGGTTATTGGGGCATCTTGGTCGATAGATATGAAGAAATGATCGAGAATTATCATCCAGGCCTAGGAGATCATAGATGGCCGCTTGTTACTCATTTTGTGGGGTGTAAGCCTTGTGGAAAATTTGGAGATTATCCGGTCGAAAGGTGCTTGAAGCAGATGGACCGAGCTTTCAATTTTGGTGATAATCAGATTCTTCAAATATATGGGTTTACTCATAAGTCTCTTGCTAGTAGGAGAGTGAAGAGAGTTAGGAATGAGACGAGTAATCCGCTTGAAGTGAAGGATGAGCTCGGATTGCTTCACCCTTCATTCAAAGCTGTCAAGGTATCTGCAACATCTTCTTGACATGTAATTATTGTTCTATTACAAGTGAAATAGTTGGTCTGTGCTGGTTCTCTTACTGTCTTCTATTTGTTCAGTACATGTCAAATTTTTTCTTTTTCTACTTTGGATGATTTGATTTGTATGTCTTTGTGGAAATACTGAGAAAGGTTGCTGCAATATTTTTGCTAATTCTTTGTCTAGAATCATATCATATTATGAATGTGCAGTGATCAATTCCTTTCTTGCTGCAATTCATATATGAGAAATGGAACTCTATTTGTTTATGTCATAGATTCTTTTGAGCTACAAAACAAAGGGAAGATTAGGCAACAGTATTATCTGGGAAGGATGATCAGCATCATTAGATTGAATAGGGGCAGAGCAAGAGTCTAAAACAAATAGAAAGTTAGTCCACGTTGATGTAAAGAGGAGGACGTAAAACCTTGTCGGAGACCTATTGTTGAGACTAGAGGTCTGCGAGCTATTGTTGGGACTAGTTCATTCTAACTTGGATACTTCCTGGACTTGGATGTAGATGGACTAATGTGTGAGCGGAACCATACTCATCACGTAATTTTTTGACAGTTCTCAGAAATTCGATTACCGATTCAACCAAATAAACTCCCATTCTCTTTACTTGACCATGATGAAAAATTAGTCCATCCACACTCAGTAAGAGATATCTGCAAGATCGCTGGATTCCACCTGAGGAAGGTCTTCTATGGTTGCGATATTTTAGCCCTAACAGTTTGCTTCGTTAAGCACCCACAAATCCATACGGCATAGAAAGTGAAAACGTTTATAAAAACACAAATCCTCTCTCAGCGGCCCTACATCTTGGTCCTCCTACAAATACACATTTTTCGCTGGCGAGTTCTGTCGCTGTCGGTTTGGGGTAGTAACTCTCCTTCATATATTACTTTTCATGAATTGGATTTTAGAGCAAATACTTCAACTTCTGAAGTATAGTAATCATCATCATCAACTGAAGGATCCAACCCGAATCCTATCGATTATTGACCAGGATCATCAACAAATGATGAACAAACACACCCATGATCTGATTGCATACAAAAAATTCTCACAATAACAAACAAATTTTCCTCAGAAGTGTAAGATGTTTACCAAAAATGCTATTAATGCGCACTTGATGGTTGTAATATGACTTATCATATACAGACTAATAATGTCGTCAGACGGTATAATACAAAAATAGGATGTCTTATTCAGATTCATAAATGACCAAAAAGAATGAAAAAACAATCTTCTTTATTGTCAAAAGACGAACACCTTCAACCCTTCTTCTAAGTAGGGAATCAGCTAACTGCTGCCATTACACTAACGGGTTGAGCAACCACCACATCATGACAGCGGCTGCAGAGAGTAGGGTGGTCTGGGAAAGATCCGACCAGATGTGAAAAGTTCCAACATCTTTCACACTTTGAACCCTCAGCACGAGAAATACCAATCCAGACTTTGCTTGTTCCTTGGATTAGACACTCTCCAGTAAATGGTATGTTTGCAACCAGTTCACACTCAACAGAGGGAAGAACCTCCACCTGCATATTGCATCTCATCAAAACTAACAAGATGTTTTCACCTTTTTCGGTTTCGAAAAATTGGGGCCCTTGAAAACTTTTCATTGAGCCAACAGATATCCTAAGATTCATACTAAATAGGAAGACTATGACAGTAACATCTCATAGAGTAATACCTGAGATGTTATAAATATTCTCTGTAACGTGTCGGCATCATTTTTGGCTTCACACATTTCAGAAAATCTAGAGGCGAGACTAGCATCCGATGTTTGGAGATGAACTTTTGCTTCTAAGCTGGAACCAATTAGCTTCTCAGTACGAGCAACCTCTAGGACTTTATTCACCTCAGTCCTTAGCTATTCATAATACATTACAGTTAGGAGTCATTTAATTTTATTTCACATTTTGTTACTTTGAAAGAATAAGGAAGTACTTCGAGAATCTTAGCCCAGAAATCTTCTTCTTCTTTAGGAAAATCAAGCCATGTCTTGTTAAGGGCTGGCCATCTTGATTCAAAAACAAATTTGGCAACAGAACCGTCTTCGTTGTAATGCTGGAATGGAAGGTTTTGCCACACGTCCTCAGCCAAATGAGGCAATATTGGAGCAATTACTTTAGAAATGGAAAGAAGATGAGCAGCAAGAACTGTTTGGCAACTTCTCCTAGTAAAACTAGTGGATCCCCTGCAAATTGTCAATAGAAAAAAGTTTGTACTTATTATCACTTTTTCATAACAGCACTTGATTGGAAGGACGAGAACGGTTTTAACATGGCAAAGAGAAAAGCCTTCCCACTAGTTCTCAGGGTAATTACCCAACATAAAGTCGATCTTTAGCAACGTCAAAGTAGAAATTCGATAAGTCAACAATTGCGAACCGCTGAATGATCTGAAAAGTTTTTTCAAGTTAGATGACAGACAGACATGAATAGTCAGACAGTAATGCAGACTATATGATATGACATCAATGCTGATAGAAACTTGTTCTGTAACCACCTAAGAAGAGGGTGGAATAACTCTCCCCTTTCTTTTGGGTCTATAATCTATATATCACCTTCTAAAACATAATATCTGTTTTCATAAAAAATTAACCGACTAGTTTCTCTCAGTTGTCTGAGAATACGGCAGAGAATTTGATGTTGATACAATTCTGACCCTGCTGAAATCATAAACCCAAATGAATAAAGCAAATTAAAAAGAACCATAGGAGAAATACCTGAAAGATCTTGAAGAATTGATAGCTTTCGTAGCTCTCTCTAATGTTCTTTATAACATTTTCCAGCTGAAAGAGTGCATGCTGATCAATCATTGGAAGATCATGATACAGAACAGATCCATCACCCTGTCAATAGAATAAAGTTAAGTGAAGGTAATAAGAGTGGTATTAAACTGCTGAAAGAATATATATACATATAGAGTTAAGAGTCAAAGGAGAGAAGCAAAACATGCAGCAGACAAATGTCACAGAGAACAAAAATGTAGATGAAAGTAAACTTAGTCAAAAGCAGACAGAGTGGGGGTTCTTGTGTTCAAAAGGAGAACTACTTTAACTAAACGAAGCTCCTAAATTGAAAAAATTGGAACATACGTTCCAATCATGCAGATTTGCCAGAAGGAATCTCAACGTTCCTCGCAGCTTTCTGTAGATGTCAGACATTTGGCGTAGCACTTGAGAGCCAATCATTACATCCCCTGTATAATCTACACTAGAAACCCAGAGTCGCAGGACATCAGCTCCATAGCCAGGTGCTTCCTGCAAGCAGAGAACAAAATGATAAAGCATCCAAATCATATCATCCTTTATTTGGGTTGTACAGGGAATGGTAGATATGGTATTTGAAAATACAACTTTCAGACCTTTTGATTTTTCCCTCCTTCAATGACAGTTCGAGGGTCCACAACATTTCCCAAAGATTTACTCATCTTCAAACCTCTCTCGTCCAATACAAAGCCATGTGTTATAACACTGGAATATGGAGCCTTTCCTGCACAACAGAAAGTTGAAAGATTATTGGTGCTGAAATAGATACAACTTTTTTAGCACCATAAGAAAAAAGCCAGACCTTTCTTACCTTTTGTAGCTACACTCGTCAACAAAGAACTTTGGAACCATCCACGATGTTGATCGGTACCTTCAAGGTACACGTCAGCAGGAAGACAAAGCCCATCTCTCCCCCCCAAGACAGCTGCCCACGAAGAGCCTGAAATAGGAAGTTAGAAGAAGCATTAGAGACCATATAATTATAATTTGGAAGGACAAGCGTGTTAAAAATATATATGAAAGCTTCAGCCCATAGAGTTTATAGACAGAAAACTACACTGTTCTGGCCATGGACTAAAGTGATTAGTGTCATGGCTGCATACCTGAATCAAACCATACATCCATAGTATCAGTCCCCTTTTCATAGTCTGTTGCCATGTAACGGTACTTATTAGGGAGAAGGTCCTCTACTTTCATGTACCACCATGCATCACTACCCTTTTGGGCTATTACAGCTGTGAAAATCATAGAAAACTAGTTCTGAGGAAATAAGGATTTAATAGGCGCACTACAAAGCTTACAGTGGGATTTAAGATCATGAAGCAAAAACTAAAACAGGTCGAAGTTAGAAAACTGGAAACAATAAAGGTGAAATGAAGCTGATATCAGGAACAAAATTCATTCTAACACTAAATTTCATTCTCAGTTTAATCATCATATAATGCTACATTAACCATATCGAGGAAAGAAAAAGAAAAAAGTTTCTACACAGTTCTTACACTTAATATGTTCGACAGTTTCTTCATTCATTAGGGGTTCTCTCGATTGCAAATGATAGAATACAGGAATTGGGACACCCCATGTCCTTTGCCGTGATATACACCAGTCAGAGCGGCTAGAAGTCATTGCAGTGATTCTGTTCTCAGCCTATGTTCATTAGTCATAAAACATAAATGACAAGGTGCATGGTATTATTAGGGAAAATCAAATAAAGTACTAAACATCTAAGAGTGCAACTTAAAAACTCTGATTGAATATATCTTCACGGATTCTGCATGGGGCATAACCAATCCCTAAAGAACCAAAGAGTGAAAAGAGATAAATGTAATGTCTAGAGTCTGGAACACCTGCTGCTTAGTCCGAATTTGGTACCTGAGGTGGTATCCACTTTACTTGACCAATTGCATCCATAGCATCCTTCCGAAACCCCTCCACTGATGCAAACCACTGTTCAGTTGCCCTAAAAATTGTAGGCTTCTTCGTCCGCCAGTCGTATGGATACTTGTGCTCTGTGTAAGAGAGAAAGAGTTCAGTGAACTTATGATGACTTCCAAGAAAGACGGCAATCACCACAATACATTCTTTTTTCTTTGGAAGAGAGGTTTTGGATCTAAACTTACTGTATGATTCTTCCATGATGAGTGACAAATGTTCATCCAAGAAAATCACAACAGCAGTATTACCATCCCCAAGTACGTCAAGCCCACAGAACTGTCCAGCTTCTTCAGTGAACTTTCCATCATCATCTACTGGAGAAAGTATGGGTAATCCATACTTCAGACCAGTCACATAATCCTCCTGTCCGTGTCCAGGGGCTGTATGGACCAATCCAGTACCAGATTCTGTGGTAATATAATCTCCTCCAACAACAACTGGACATTCCCTCTTATCTATAGGATGGATGTACCTTAAGCCAAAATTATAGATTTCAAAGTTAATAATAGGATATGTAATTCTTCCTAAACAAAAACTAGACAGTGTGAAATACACTCTAAAAGTCAAAGATTACGTTGACAAAGATAATCTCTGTAACATAATAGTCAAATAACATAAACTTCTCCTGTTTTCATGATTATATCAAACCTGCAATTTTCTAGCTCAGAACCCGTCACTATCTTTTTGACATCAAGCTTTGTGCCCCACTTTGCTTCTAATGTTGGCACCAGATCTGAAGCTACAAAAAGGAAAGGCTTCTTTTCTTCTTTCAGAATATTTCCAAGCTTTTGCTTTGTACTTCCAGCAGATAAAGAAATATTCTCTGATGATGACTGGACTTCAACAATGGCATACTGAAGCTTGGGATTGACAGCAACCGCTAATCACAGGATAAGAGGAATGGAAGTAAATACCTTGGCCAAGGAAAATTTGAAGATTTTTATAACAGACTACAAAGACATTACACCAGTAGCTTGTAATGGATGTAAGTATATCAGATAAAAAAACAATCGCAAGGTTTCTATAAACTTAGCAAAACCAGACACATTGATCTTTTGAATGAATGCAAGGGTAGAGGAGCATTTATGCTGACATAAATTTTATTCTTTGGAATTATTGTGAAAAGGCCTACTTAAGAAACCATGATTGGTAATATTAGGTGTTAGTTTTTTTTTTTTTTTTGGCCAATTATATTTGGTGTCAGTAGGTACCAAGTGTTAAGTTACTGATTGTCCTAAAAGTTCGAACTGATAGGAAATGGGCCCAACTATGTTATCTATCATTGAGACTCTTATCACTCTCCCTCACAGATAAGCCCATAATAATATGGGTCTTGCACGTGCAAACAAAGGGCAAACAAAGCCCAAGAAGCATATCATATGCAAAAATAATAAAGAGAGGAGCAACCGTGATTTGAACTCGAGACCTCAACTCTGACACCATGTTAAGTTACCGATTGTCCTAAAAGTTCGAACTTATAGGAAATGGGCCCAACTATGTTATCTATCATTGAGACTCTTAACACTCCCCCTCACGAGCAAGCCCATAACAATATGGGTCTTGCGGGTGCAAACTAATGGCAAACAAAGCCCAAGAAGCATATCATATGCAGAAATAACAAAGGGAGGAGCAACCGTGATTTCAACTCGAAATCTCAACTCTAATACCATGTTAAGTTACCGATTGTCTTAAAAGTTTGAACTAATAAGAAATGGGCCCAACTATGTTATCTATCATTAAGACTCTTAACACCAAGAAACTAAGAAACTTACCAAAACACAATAAATAAACCATGAAAACATGAACAAATTAATTCAGCGGGTTCCTGGGCGTTGACGAATGGCCGGCCCCCTTCTATTACGAAAATATGAAAAACGCATTCAATTAAATCTCACCGGCATTAGCTGGAACAGTCCAGGGAGTTGTGGTCCAGATTGCCAAACACAAATCCGGAAATTCCTCTAAAAGGGCACCCAAAGATGGTGATGCACTTGCTATTCTGAAAATGGCATATATGCTTCTCGAAGTATGCCCTTCAGGGTACTGTACAGAATTGTCCAAGTATAATGAATAAAATTAATGTTTGCAAATGTTGGAGGCTGGAATGAGGGCAGCATGAGATGTAGATTTTAAGTACAAATTCCATTAACACAAGTTTTTGAATGAAATTAACATTTTTGGCAGCTACAATGGGGTAGAGATAAGGTGTTGAAGACATTATGCTTCCCACTTTCAGGTTTACTGTGTTATGCCTATAAAATACGTTTACCAGACAGCATAAAATCAATCAAGTAGTCATCTCCTACAATTACACAAAAGAACTGTTGCTCCACTTACACACTTCTGGTTTTTTTTTTTTTTTGGGGGGGGGGGGGGGGGGGTTTAATATTTCATAATTGAAAAGTTGATTTACCTCCAATTCAGCCTCTGCAAGAGCAGTTCTTGATGATGGACTCCAGTGTACTGGTTTCCTGCCTCTATAGATATACCCTTGAGTGGCCATCTGACCAAATACCCTGATCTAAAAAAAGACACATCAGAATTTAAACAAATTACTAACAGCAAGCTTGAAGCCCTTACAAATTTATTCATAGCCATATTCTAATCCTTTCAGTTGACTTTGATCAATATTTGAATGCAAGAGACAGAATAGGTGCATTCACATGGTACTAGAAGAATATGACAGCAACCTGGGCGGCTTCATACTCTGGATCAAGAGTTAGATAGGGATTATTCCAGTCTGCCCATACTCCATAGCGCTACAAAAATTGGATAGAAATTTAGAATCCTCGGTCAATGAATCGTTATAGAAAAATTAAGGAAAAGAAAAGAAACTATAATAGACCTAATTATAACTTTTGACTTTGACTCTGTGGAGACTACACTTAGATAATCAAATCATGAGGGTGGTACCTTAAAAGATGCCATCTGATTTTTCACAGTTTCTTTGGCGAACTTTGCAGCCTTTTGTCTCAACTTTATCGGGGTAAGATCTTTTCTGGCATCTTTATCCAATGACTGCAGAACTGAAGTAGCTCAAAATTACACTTAAGTTGCTCAATATAAGTGAAAGGAGCCTTTCATGTTATTTCTAAAGGCCCAAAAAGTAGAAGTTTTTGCTTGAACAGTAGTTGACGGCCTAGTCTAGCAACAAAAGAGCTATCTTGAATAAGATCCACATTTCTGACCCCATTTTGAAAGTAGCTAAGAACAAAGCTGATTAACTCAATACACTATGTGAACGTATTAGAACCAATTTGGAAATCCAAATTGATGGCAACCTTTTCGGTGCAAATGAATAGATGCCTCTTCAACATTTTCTCCAGCTAACTGCCTTGGCAAAAGCCATAGTAAATATAATTTAGAAAATAAGGATTTATGAGTTAGGACTAAGGATTTATGATTTCTTGTGTTACAATCCTGGCTTGAGCTGACAGCCGGCCAACTCGATTTCAGATTGACATGCTGAGTAGAGCTTTCCTAGATCTAATAGCCAATATATGTGGCTTTCTTAACTCAACCAACCATTGATACAAATAAAAGTTAACAATGAAAAGACACTTGCCTTTTAATTCTATCGGTAGGCCATGACAGTCCCACCCAGGAACATAACGAACTTTGAAGTTTTGAAGAAGCTGCCAAAAAAAAAGCTTTTTTTTAACACACAGAAAATGGCATCTACATTTGCTGAAAACTAACTTAATTTCATTGTATGAAGGAATCAAGAGTCCAGATTTCCGCTCATCTTTTGTAAAGTAAGCTTCAAGACAAGATCTTTGTTTAGTCTAAATTGACCAGCAGCATTCCATAATAAAAGAGCTACTTAGGAATCGGAGAATACGTTCCAGGTGGTATGCAGTATTTTCTTTCTCTATACATTTTCCAAATGGTTAAACAACGAAGCTGTTGTCTTTCTGAGCATACAAAATGGACATTGTGCATCTTCTATATTTATATATAAATTATGACTTAAAAGTGATTTTCAATTCAGAATCTGGAAAACAAAGTGAATTCCAGGAAAGAAACAAAACCTACCTTATAGCGATTAATTATATCTTTCAAAATCTTATTCAAAGCATGGCCCATGTGGAGATCCCCATTGGCATATGGAGGGCCATCGTGAAGAATGAAGTTTCCCTGAATGTATAACCAAAGATTAGCCAATGAGTACTTTCGAAATCAGAAACACCAGAAAGATTAAAGAACTCACCCCAGTATTTCCATCAGACACTCTCTTGAACACCTGATTGTCCTCCCACATTTTCTGAATTTCAGGCTCCTTAACTGTAGCATTTGCTCTCATTCCAAATGTTGTCTTAGGTAAGTCAATGGTGTGCTTGTATTTTCCATCTTCTTTCTTTTCACCTAATCAAATCTCAAGCAAGAAAAACAATCACGTTCCTTTTCAAGAGAATTTGAAAAACAGTATAGCAAGAAACTTGTTTAAAGAGATTTTCCACCCATAAACATCATAGACACTATGTTCGGTTAGAGTGTTTCTTCTACACCTTTTGATGCTTTCTTTGCAGCCATTATGGGTCCTCGTGATCTTCGCTTTGACGAGGAAGGAAACTCTTCACTGGAATACGTAGAGTGGTGTGTCGCACTAAATAACGATAGTACTTTCACTGAAGAGCTTCCTCTATAGTGGAATAAGGTAACATAAGGTTTCCTAAAGGACGAGCAAGTTCTTTGCAACAACACCTGTGCTACAACAAAGCCTTATTAGAGTTGACATTTTATTATAATTCATTGAATGGATATTGATTTTTTGGTAAAAAATGGCAATAATGCATCCAGTATCTACTGGGTAAAATAGTTAAACAATGACGAAATGTCAGCCTAGATTAGCTACCATCTTCTTGAAGGAAACAACACCCAGCCTTAACTGGTCAAACAGATCTTTATATCTTTAGGTTCTTGATTAGAGAAATGCTGGATGCTGAAGGAAAAAGTTGGTGTTTTGTGCTGGAAGCAATGGAACTGTTCTTGAATCACTTTGCTTCATATAAGAATTGATATGGCTACATGAATTTATCGAGAAAGTCTAATCTAATTACCATAAATAGTCCAAAATATATGAAACTAAGACCCATTACGAACCGAGCATTAAGCTTTATGATTAAAAAGGGAAACTGTGGGAATTTGAAAGTAACTAGAGACCATGAGCAGTCACACTGCAGAAGCTTAAACAGTACAAAGTGAATGGTAATGACATGAATAGTAACACAGACTCGACTTCCATCTCACTTGAAAGACTTAACATCTGACAATTGAAGCAATATATAAGTTCCTTTACGGTATTTTGCCAAACAGCTGGTGTGCACAAGCAACAATCTCTCCCTCCCCCCCCACACACACACTTTTGATTCTAGATGCTGAGTTAAAAACAGCGAATCGAGTGAGAGCAGATATGGATACGTATATTACTATTGTACCCTGATATTTTCTCACAAGCTCAAGTATAGCTAAGAATAAGAAACGTAACAGGTGAATGAGTAGTATTTATATACCCTGTAATGAGAACTATGCATCAACGCCATTGTGGCTTCCATAGGTCTCAAAGCAGAAGAGCTTGTGGCAAAAGCAATGACCAAGGACATGTTAATCACCATTCATTTGCAGAACTCTCGCCATGTTAGAGGGAGGGAAATTGGGGTCGTGCGGATGAGTTTTCTGTTTGTTTGCTCTTATTTATTCATTCATTCATTATCCTGCCGAATCCACGTGAGGTCACACTCGTTTACGTTTTCTACTTATTTTTCTACATGCGGAATCTCGGTAAATTAAAATTTTATTTAAACTCTAAATAATATATTATTTAATAATTAGGAAATATAAAAATTAAAAATTAAAATCTCAATACAAAATTAAACTATTCTTTCAATAAATTTGTAAGGAAGATGTAGGTCTAACATATGAATAAAAAAATTCGGAAAAAAAAGAGAAGAGAAAATTATATATATATATTTTTTTAAAAGAAAATAATAAAATTTTAACTAAATTTAAATATAATATAATTTTTTTAGAATTAGAGATTATCATATAATTTATCATATATTATTTTTTTAGAGCTAGATCAGTAAATGGTCCATTTGGTTATAATCTAATGAATAAATATTATAATTAATTTAGTTTATGAAATTATGTTAATAATTTAACTCATTAATTATTTAAAATCTAAATATGAAGTATAAAACTTGGGGATACTTTTTGAATTACATTGATGTAAATTATTAATTTTTTATTAAACTAATATATATCTCTTTAAGATGCATTAGCAATTTACTTTTATATTTAATCGATCTATTTTCATTTTTTTGATAAAATTAAATAAGTTATTAAGAACTTTATTATATGTGATTTATTATATTCTACGTCACGCAGACATTATGTTTCAGCTTTCTTCCATGCATGTGTCATAGCATTCCTATGTTTGGCCTAAAGGTAATATCCATAAATTTTTCTTTGTATTATAACTAGTCATTCTAAACTGTCTTAATACTCAAGATCGTCTCAAGGGTTATGACACCCCTACTTACAATGTTTGCCCACTGTGTGTTCAAAATGAAGAATCTATGAAGCATTTCTTTAGGGATTGCTCTTTGTACCTTGAATATTTATAATTTCCTTGAGCCGTTAATCCACCCTCCCCATTTTTTGAGCTTATGGGACTCTCATTTTGGTTAGCATCGGTTCTTATTAGTTTAATATTTGATAGGTGGCCATCGGCCCACACGATATTATATTAATTGTTTTAGCGGTCCACTACAGTAGCTTGGGATGCTTACATGTGGCCTTTGGCTTGCACCATTGAAAGGGGCCTGGCACACCTCGACCAAAAATAGTACATTTATTCCTAAGACAAATGACGATCTGAACGACATGTAGCCTGAAAAATAGATTGTTATTTCGTCAGCTAAAAACTGACATATGTATTTTAGTTTTAGTATCTAAATTATAATTTTGAAAGATCTTGAACGTGATCTGGTTCCAAACTCAGATCTACGGTTCTAATCTATTTTGTATCCGAGAGTGCCGTTTAGTGATTGACCCACTTCATAATTTTTCATGTGTGAGTCAGCGATGACCGGTTTCATATCTGAGAGAGTCGTCGGCCACATTTGATGACCGATTTCATATCTAGTTGTCGGCCGTGATAGGAGGAATTAAGGATAAAATTGATGACCGGTTTCATATATGAGTTGTCTATCGTGATCGGAAAAATTAAGGAATAAGGAAAAAGGAAAAAAATTAATTAGGATGAAAACATAAATTAATTGAAGTTAAGAGTCGAAGTTAAAAATATGGATTTTTTAAATATCATTTTCTAATATTATGTTTATTTAATATAATATCGTGTGGAGACATCCATCCGATATTAAACTAATAAGAACCGATGCTAAATTTGGAGCCAAACCAAAAGGCCGAGAAACGAATGTTTCGATCGCTGCCTAAGATCGTTCTTATAGCCCATTCTGCATCACTTCTTTTACTAGCTTTCCGATGTGGGATTTTTAGGCGAAGCCACAACATAACCATGATGTGCTCGCTCTCTTTTAGGTTCTTCTTCATGCTTCAAAGCATTCATAGCCAGAAGATAAAACACTCTTTAGTCTTAACAATTTGCTATAAGGCCAAAAGAAAAAGGAAAGGGAGAGGAAACGTAAACAAGAAAGGCAGAAGATGACTGCAACAACACAGAATACTATTCAAGTGTTTATGAAATGGGAATTTGGATAGTGTCAAACTGGCCCTGAAATTTTTTTTCTGCATTTTCTATATATCCACAATAACTGAACTTAATCGAGGTTTACATCATTGGGTTGCAGTATTGAGCTAACTAAGAAAATTGAGGAAATAAAGAATTTCATGAAAATAACTTGATTTCTCAAAGAGGAAAAACTCACAAGCCATTGCCACTTGCAACTTAATGAATGCTAACTCTTTGAAGTTACCATGATCTTGCCGCATGCTGAGACTTTGCCGTCTCTCTTAAAACTGCACCAACAATTGCAGCCTGCTCAAGACACTCTGCCTTATGCAATGCATCTAAAAGGACAACACAAGTTTTGGTATGAATACTGCAGCCTTTCAACCGGGTTTCTTCAAAAAGTGAATAAGCATCCATTGCATTAGCAACACTCAACCCTTCTATCAAAGCATTGTAACAAGCAGAATCAGGAACACCCCCTTTAGCTTTGAACCTCTGGAAAAGCCCATTAGCCTCAACAATGTTACCAGCCTTTGCAAGTCCAGATATCATGGTTGTATAAGTGATTACATTGGGCTCAATCCCTTGCTTCTGCATCTCCTGCCAGAACACAAATGCCTTGTTGAACTTTCTGACCCGACAAAGACCGTTAATGAGAATGGTATAAGTAACATGGTTGGGGGTGCAGTTTAGGTCTTTCATAGACTGAAAGCAAACAAGGGCTTCATTGATTTCCTCTGCTTTAACTAAACCATCAAGCAAGCAATTCCACGTGTATATATTAGGTTTCAATTTCCTCTGCATCAACTCTTCCATGATAAGATACGCTTCATCTATTCTACCCACCTTACCAAACCCATCAATAAGACTACTGTAGATAACTACATTTACTTCTAACCCTTTTGACTTTGCTTCTTCAAAAAGCATGTATGCTTCATCAAGCCTGTCAATCTTTGCAAGCCCATCAATAACAGAGCCATAGGTAACAACAGTGGGTTCATGACCATTTGTCTTCATTTCTTCCAACAGCTGATAAGCTTTGTCTACCTTTCCAGACTTGCAGAAGCCATCAATTATAGTGTTGTAACCTCTAGTGTCCAAAACACAGCCTTTTACTTTCATCTCATAATACAATTCATAGGTTTCACGTGCAAAACCTGCTTTTATCAGGTTATGTATTAAGATTGAGTAACTCCGCACATCTGGAATAAACCCTCGTTCCTTAATTTCCTCAAACAATGCCTTGCCTTTCTCTGTTTCCCCGGCTTTGAAAACACAATCCATGTAGGTATTAAGAAGCATAAGGTCAGGAGAGCATCCCCTACGTACCATTTCCTTGTATATCTTGTGACCATCCTCCTTCCTTCCACACTTGAAGAAGCTTCTAATTAGGCATGTATACACAATAGCATTTGGAATCTGATCTGAATCTAACATCTTTTCATAAAGCCTGTACGCATCATCCACCCTGCCCTGTTTACCAAGGCCATCTATAAGAGAGCAAAACGTAATGTTATTAGGGGTGAAAACTTTATGATCCATTCCTTCAAAAATAGAACAAGCTTCATCGAGCTTTTGAGCTTTACAAAGACGGTCAACCATTATGTTAACTGTGGTAACGTTTGGGTATAAGCCAGCATTTTCCATCGATTTACGAACATTTAAAGCAGCTTCAAGTTTTCCCGCCTTACAAAGCATGTCTATTAAAATATTATATGTTGGAAAATTAGGAACTGCATCTTTCTTCATCTCCTCAAAGATCCTCAAAGCCTCCTCAATTTGTCCCTTCTTCCCAAGGCAAGTGAGTATGCAATTATATGCAACAACACCTGGAATGCATCCTTTTCCTTTTTGCCTATCAAGTAAACTGAACGCTTCATCAAACTTACCAGCTAGCCCATAACCCATGATCATTGTGTTATAAGCATAAACACAAGGGACTTTCCGGTTGATATCCATTTGCTCAAACAGGTCAACCGCTTCATCTAATTTATTCGCTTTACAGAGAACTCCTATCATACTAGTATAGGTCACATCATCAGGTATCAAGCCATTTGCTTTCATCTCATTAAAGAATTTCCAAGCCATATCCACCTTCCCAACTTTTCCAAAGCAGTCTATGCAGACATTATAAAGAACAACATCTGCTTCAAAAGATTTTCTATTCATCTCATCCAATAAAGAAAGAGCAGCATCAACCCGACCCTCCTTGGCAAATACACGGATAAGCGTTGTAAATAAATGTACGCTTACTTCATAACCTAACTCCTGCATTTGATGAAAGAGAGTAAGCATGAGATCAGATTCAGGAATTGTAGATAGTGCACCAATCAGAGTTGTATAGGCTGAAAATGCTGGGCGGAATTTGAACTTTCTCAAACTTTGTATAAAATCAAAAGCTTGTCTCATCTTCTGTGAATTGACATAACTTAGAACTAACTCAACACATGCATTATTTGACGGGCCAAAACCCGCAATACTCATTTCTTCCAAAATCTGTTCCAAGCAATCAAATTTTCTACTCCTAGCCATGACCATAAGAAGTGAATTATAGGCTTCCGGCCAATGTGCTTGATCTGTTTTACTCTCCGCCCATCGAAAGAAATGTATGGCAAGATTTATGTCCTTCAGCCTCCTCAAGACTGCAATAACCAATTCCGGTTCAGGTCTGGCATCAATCATTGTTAGATATGTCTCGATTCCAGGTCCCCATGGACCACCCTCTAAAATATGACAGACATTATCCACAAATGGTCTCACACCATTAATCTTACTTGCAATTTCCTTATTACCATGATCTGCAGGGTAAACCATCTTCCCATCCGACTCAGGAGAATGCCCATCAGACGAGGAAGATAAGCTCTTAGAAAATGAATAAGTGTAACAGCATTTGAAATCATGGAGGTATATTCTTCCTGCAGCATAAAACAAGTAAAATTTTACCAATCGTTCAGATAACAGTAAAAGATTCAAACATCTGACCTACAAGAAGATATATTGCATTCGTTTAACCATAGGCTATCATTACAGTAAGCTCAAGCATTCAAATTTACCTCGGTTCCTTAGAATCATCTTCATGGATGCAAGTTTGTGTTGTTGAAACTATGTCTCCTGCCTTCCTAATTTGCGGAACATGGTAAATGGAATTCGAATTCGAAAACTGGATAAATTTGATGTCAGAACTTCAAGGTAAGATTTTGATCCTGAAAATCAATATTCTATAGACATAGCAAACGATAACCACCTAATTGAAATTGCTTACGAAGAAAATGTGCAGAAAATTTTGGTTAAAGGCTCTGGATTAGGGTTTATGCAGTTTATCAGTCGAAGAAGGTTTAAGACCAGGGTAGACGACGAGTCGACGACACTGCCAGCCTGCTTGGAATATGACGTGGCAAGTTAAGCGCAGCGTTTTGTTAACCTTCTGTTCACGCGCGAAACGCACCGTTTTTACAGTTAAATTCAACGTTACAGTCTTACAAACTTGGACGTCGTCAAATAGAAGAGCGTCCGCGGCCTCTCCTCGGTGCAACAATCAACAATGGTTCCGATCTGCAACATTTTCAATCACTAACCTTTGCTCGGAGAATTTTCATCGCAATGCTGCCGCAATACTCCAAGCGAAACTCTTAAGGTTCGAGGATCAAAATGACGGGTCCGCCTCCGCAGCACTCTGACAATGATCGGAGCACTACCGAATTGCGCGCGATGGATTGCAACCTCTCCTCGCTCTGCGACCACATCCAAGTGGAGGGGTTCAGTTCCGGTGTGTTCTCCGATATCGTGGTCCACGCCATGGACTCCACCTACCACCTACATCGCTTAATTCTCTCTCGCAGCTCTTACTTCAGGTCTGGATCATTTCAATACGTGAAAAATGGTCGTTCTTGGCTCTCTGATAAAATCTTTTTTTTTTCATTTCGGTTGGAATGAATCGTTGAAAAGAATCCAGTTTTGAGCTTATTTATTGATGTCGAATATTCGTTAGGGTTGCTCTTGAGATTCTGGAACAACAAAAATTGTAATTTAATAGGGTTTAATATTTGATTATATAGATTATTGAGGATTTGTGCTAATAGCTGGATCTTCTACCGTTTTTCTGTATGTCGGTGCTGTAATCTTTATGGTCGTGTGTTTATTAACTGTTTAGGGAAAAATTTTGGGTTAAGACATATATCTAAGTAGAATAATGTGGTTGGTAGGAATATGCTTCATGGTCCTTGGAAAGAAGCCAGTACTTCTGTTGTGACCTTGCATGTGGATGATAAGAATGTTAATGAGGAGGCAATTGCAATGGCTTTGGCATATATGTACGGACACCACCCCAAACTTACTGATAATAACGCATTTCGTGTTCTTGCTGCCGCTTCCTTTCTTGACCTTCAGGTATCATCTTCTCATGCCTAATTTGTTATCAATATGGTGAGTAAACTAAGTCTCTGATGGGTAATTTGCAATTGATTTTTTTTTTTCTGTGAATTTCTTCTTTTGTGCAGGATTTATGTTCAATATGCACAGATTTTATTATCGCTGAACTGTGGACTTCAAACTTCTTGGCATATCAGGTTCAAATCATACGTAGCCCATTTTGTCTAATTCCATATGAACAGTTTTCTTAGATTATTGAGAGTAGTTACTTGTTCTTTAGGTGTTTGCCGAGAACCAAGATTATGGCATACATGGAGAGCGTGTAAGAATTGCTTGTTGGGGTTACCTTTGTCAAAGTGGTGCAATGGAATTGAAAGAGGTAAAGCTGTACAACTATGGAGTTATCATGTTATTTATTTTTGTTCGTCATCAGAAAACTCTACATTCTTTCATCAGCTAACCAAGTAAATGCTACAATGCATCATTGTTGTAGAATTCATCATAAGGAAGCATTATAACTTGTATATGTGTGTCTCATAGTGTTTGACATTCGTTAGTTTGGAAATGAGTCATAGTATCTGTTTCATTATTTTTTATTGTCGTTGATAGGTGCTACCAAAACTTTCTTGTCAAACCTTGTATGCTTTGCTGACGTCAAATGAGCTGTGGGTACCTAGTGAAGAGAAACGGTAAGGGGCGTTTCAGCCTCTAAATGTGTTTCTTGGTCAAAGAGTCCCTATAAGCTGGATAACTTTTTCTTCTTTTACTATTGCAAAAGGTTTGAACTGGCACTGTATGCGTTCCTGGCAAAAGCGGCTCACTACAAGGCAGAACATTCAGAACTAGGAAGTCCCAGTTCTGAGACAGAACCTGAAAGTCTTTCTGAAACTTCTAATGCGAAGGGGAAAGCTTCTATAGATAGCTGCACTAATGAAAGGTTGGAATCGCTACTGGGACACTTGAGTTTGAAGAGTGACATAGAGGCCCAAAATACCACGCATGGTCTTCTTGTTGAGCTTTCAGACTGTGTGGTTGACTTCCAAACAGATGACTCCAACTACAAACTGCATATGCAACAAGGTGGATACTCTCCGACAAATTTGGAGATGAGTTACGCTCACAATATGGAAGGCTCTTCATCATTGAGCAACCCATTTTCGGATACAAATGGAATGAGAGCGTATGTTGACATGCCCCTTGGGGCAAGAGTAAGTGAAATGGAGGCCAATGGAGTTGCCATGGAAGGACCCTCCGGGGAAGGGTCATGCTATCATTTGGATAGCAACTCTTGGCTCTCAAGAGACCAATCTAGGCATTGCTCTTCAGTGAACTCTTCTGGTAATGGACTTGCAACTAATGATATGGGAAGATGTGGTATGCACGCTCTCTCATGGGGAGGCAGGGTTGTTGGGAGCAGACAACTAAAAAGTTTTGCTAAATCTACCTTTGGTCCTCATGGGGAGGACTATGAAGCGTTTGAAAATATATTTGAAGGGGGTTTTCTTTTATATTGTAACATGTCATTTGAAGCACTTTTGAATGTGAGAAAGAATCTTGAGGAGGTGGGCTTCCCTTGCAAAGCTGTAAATGACGGTCTTTGGCTACAGGTTTGATACTGAAATCCTGCCTTCTTAATTGTATTTCTGTATTTGAACAAAATTATGATTGTAAAGAAGAGGAATAAGTTGGCCCTTCTGCTATATTACCATTAACAGGAACATTATCACTTTTTCAGTGGAGTAACTGGGACATCTAGTATTTTGGTTTAAACTCTATACGTCCATTTCAATTTTTTCTTTTTTATCCATTCTGCAGGTGCTTTTAAGTCAGAGGGTCCTAGAAATCGGTGCCGATACATGTAAAATTTGTTGCCTTACAAACATGATATGTGCTTGCAGACAGCCAAATGGATTTGCATGTGCAGGTAACACCTCGGGATATTTTATGAATGAGCACGAGCAGAAAAATTCTCCTGGAAATTTGGGAAACATATACGTAGCCGAATCTTCTCAAGGTGAAGGGAATGGTCCATACAGACCTGTTCGAGTGCATGTCAGGGGCCCTGTTGAAGGGCTTGCTGGTATTGGTCGCGGATCTACATTTGTGCCAGCAAGTGCTTGGCCTCCAACTCGTTTTGTCTTTTCCCGTGTACCCTTTGGCATGGGCAACAGAAACTGCCAGCAGTCTCTGGCTAATGATGATCCAGAGGCTAGGGTTGAGCACGGTGGTGACCTTTCTGGAGGTGGCTTAACAGCTTTAGTTGGATTAAGCCAAGGAGGGAGCAGTGCAGCTAATGCTCTTGGAGAGCAAACAGAGAGAAGGTATGAGATAGATCGGCAAAGTAGAATGTCTGGATGCTCTATGGCAGGGCCTAGTACAAGTGCTACTCCTATGCAGATGCTTCAAGCACCAGAAGATGCACTTGGGATTGAATGGGCGAATGTAAACAGTTCTTCTATATCATTGGATATGAAAACACCTTTGAGTCACTTCCCCCCTTTTCGTTTTGGGTAGGTCGCCTTCTTTTCGTGCATGCTGAATACTTCTATGCTTTACTTTTTAGGATAGAAATATATATCTCTTTGCTCTACCATGATCCCTGTCTCTGATATCTGTTGCAAGTAGGTCCAATCTATCGCAGCTGAATCCTCCTTACTTTCAAAATTTCTTGTGTGCAATTCATCTTGGTTTGGATATCGTTTGCAATACAGTTTTTTATTCCCCTGATTTGTGAGGCCAAGTATCATAAATCAATTTCTTTCCAAACGTGTATGTATGTATGTTTGCAAAATGCCATGCTATCACGTAGATCTATTGATTTATTATGCACTCCGAGTTCTTGATCACTAAATTTTAGAAGATAAAGATATTTATTTATCTGTTGGGTGGGTATTTTTACAGGGTGCAATTTGAAGATGTGCACAGGCTTAGTGATGGCCAAGTCAAGCACTCACCTGAACATTTTTATGCTGGTTCATTATGGAAGGTATTTGAGTATCGACTAATGATTTTTTTTCGTTATAACTGGGATTTGCTTTTATTTTGATTCAATTATCTTATATCCCGGGTTCTGCCTGGACTGTATTTATTTATTGAATTTGTAGGTTAGTGTCCAGGCTTGTAATGATGAAGACCCTCAAGGACGCCGAATTCTTGGTAATGCTCTAGTCTATTGAATCATCTACCATTCAAACATGCTAATGGTATACCTTTTATCAGTTATAATGGATGCAATTAATCGGGAATGTTCCTTATCTATTATGTGCTTTTTTCAGGATTGTTTCTTCACAGACGGAAAGCAGATGTAGCGGATTCACTTAGAAAGGTGATACTTACTTTTGATTACCAGATTTAATATGTTAATTCCTATTTCCCCTTCCTAATTCTACATTTTAATTGCAACATCCTATTTTCAGGTTCACATGTTCGTAGACTCCCGCGAGAAAGTTACTGCCCGGTATCAGGTAAAATTCTTTAAGTGAGCCCTTATAAGCATATTTATCAACCGTAATACCCTGTTTAACACTCTAATTGGTAATTGCGTTTGTTGTTTAGTTGATATGTCCATCAAAAAGAGAAATAATGGAGTTGGGAAACATCAAACAAACTGGCACTCTTCTACCTAAAGCTCCTAAAGGGTGGGGATGGCGTACACCTCTTCTCTTTGATGAGCTTTCTGATCTTCTCCAAAATGGGGCCCTGAGAGTGGCCGCTGTTGTGCAGCTTGTGTAAAATGGTTTTGAATCTAAAATCAAATAATTTGATGGGAAAATGGTAGGGGACCAAAATAAAACCAAACTTAGATAAGTGATAGCAAGTAGTTGATGCCGTAAACCTTATGTTGATAATACATGTTCTAAGAACTAAAAATGGAAACTTCTCCATCTTCTTATCAAGCCATATCATAGATTAAGCAAAAGTACTGAATGAGATGGAATAATCTTTTTATGTGGTGGGTATGTTTTTTTGTCTTTTCTTTTGTCTCATCATGATCATCGCTAAGACTCCTCATAATTGTTAAGTGGAAAGTAAATCCTCTCCATTGCAATGCAAAAGTGTAGAGTCAATGCAATGTACTCAAAGACACGTGGTTCAAAGTTAAAATCACGAGTTACAACGTGCATTTAAGTTCACTATTTGAAATATAGAGTAGTTGGATCCATTGTAAGTACTACTTTACTTCATTTTCTCGTTAAAATCAAACTTTATCAGATTAAACTGATCTTACGAGTTGTTTCAGTCAAGTTCTCCATGTAACTCCTAAAAAAAGGTTCCTGACAAGGGGAACAGAGCAAGCCTACTCGTGAAGACCGAGGAAATGGGTTGCGGTCTCAATGGTGGAGTGGGCCAATAGCCCACTCAGGCACTGCAGGATGGTCTATAATAGCGTAGGAATATGTATTGACTTTCTATGAACCTCATCTTGAGGAAGCCCACTTAGGCCCAATAAGACCAACTCAAACGTCCAGATTCAAAAAATGTCGGACGCGGGCATTTAAGAACAATTAAGCAAGTAAGCTACGTACCTGAAAATCAGCAGCTAGAATTGTTTGTTTGAATTTTTAATTTTTCCCCTAATTAACGGAGAAGAATTTTTCATTTCCAGTTAGTTTTCTGTTCAGTAATGACGGAATCGGCTAGTACTGGAAATCAAGTGACGGTGATCGGTGTAGACGAAAGTGATCTACGCTCTAGAGTGGACTCTGGACCATTTCTTTTCAGCTCCTTTAAAAAATTTCTTCAAGCTTATCGTCGTCCATGCCAGATCCGTCCCATCTTCTATGCTTGGAGTCGCTAGTTCCTGTAACGTCTTAATCAGATCTATACATTTTATGTTTGGTTCATTGTTTTCTTTTCAATGCTGTATATCATATGATGAGACAGACAGTTCCAGAATTTACCTGAAAATGTTCTGCTTCAAAATGCAGGATCCCTAGATGTTTTACTTAATACAGATTTAAAGAAGGCAACCACTAGGACTATCCAAAAAGCCAAGGACATATGCGCTAGCAAATCGGTGTAACTAATCAAACTAATCGATCCCCTTTGTCTTAACTGGTTTGTTTATAATTAGGAAGATAAGTTAATTCATTTGGTGATGATTTTAACATGTGAAGTGTTTGTTTTCTCCCTTGGAAGCAGTACAGTTTGAAACAATGGAGGATGGTGATCCCATGAATGTTATGTGCAAAGCTGCAGAAAAATACCATGCCACACTGTTGGTTCTTGGTAGTCATGGTTATGGAATGGTTAAAAGGTATAATGTGATTTACCAAATTTTTAGTAGATGGTCTGTTTCACTCTCTTTTGTTTCCTTTTTCACGCTCACTTCACAAGCTATCCGAATCAAACGACTTCTGTGGCGTTGCAGGGTGGTTCTCGGCAGCGTGAGCAACTACAGTAGATATGGAGGAGGAAGGTACAGATGCTGGAGGAGTATCTGTAGCGGCTGCTAGAGGACGGGCTATAACTCGAGCAGTTAAAAAGGGTCTTATCCAAAACACAATCCCCATTTTTATAGAGTTGAAAAGGTTGCTAGAAAGCAAGAACAGTCCTCTCATAGGGTCCCTTATGAAGTGCCTCTTAGTCCTTCTTAAGGATTACAAGAATGAGATTGACGACATGTTGGTTGCAGATAAGCAGCTTCAGAAAGAGCTTATTTATGATATGCAGAAGTATGAATTGGAGAGAGCTAAGTCAACTGCAATTAATATGCAAACATCAGGTGGGAATTCGTCGCCCGAGTTTTATGGAGATGGTAGTGGGAGAAATACACCGAATGACGCGAGATTAGCTTCGGCTGCTATAGCGGATGCAAAGGCTGACAAAACGGTTCAGTCTGTACTTAAAGAAGTGAGCAGGGGAACCTCTTCCCCGCGTTTCGGTTCTTTGAGCGTTCCTAAGCTTTTAAGTCTGGAGGAACCGGTTCTGCCGGAAATATATCTCAAAATGTAATTGAATCTGCGAGGAAGATATAGTCTTTTGATTCTGATGAAGAGAACTGATGTATGTAATATGTACATGTTTCTAGTTCTGTAATATGTACATGTTCCCATCGACATGTCGTCTTTGACTCGATCCATAGAATAATGGGCCGGGGTTTGATGATGGTCCAATCAGGCAGTCCAAACGGCTATACTGTTAGGCTGTAAACTGAAAAACGAACCTGGAGAGAAAAGTCAAAAACAGAGGTGAGACAGCTTTTAATCAGCGCCTTGCTCTCTTGTTACAACCGCAGACAAACCGGACACGACCCGACTCTGACGTCTCTCGGTCCATTGCTACAGCAAGAGGACCATCTGTCGAGCTTTTCTGTCCGGTGATCCTCTTTGTGCAAACCTCCCCCTCAATTTTCAACCGGCTTCGATCTCTCTATTAGGTACGTAGGTACGTCTCTCTCTCTCTCTCGCTGTCTCTGTTTTCTATCTGGAAGGATTCAGCTTAGTACGAATTTGAAGTTTTGGTGCGAAACGAAGATGTACATGATGTGAATGAGTGCTAATAGTTCCTTGATTTTGGGTTTGATTGCAATAGGTTATCTCCTGATTTGATGAATTAGAAATTGAATTTCACAGTTCTGAGACTATTGAAATTGGAGATCGTTTGATTCTTTGAAAATTGGAATTCCCTCCGGATTGGGACAATTTGTTTAGAATTCTTAAGCTGCGTGTGAAATTATGGATGGTAATAAGGACGAGGCCAGAAAATGTATTAGGATTGCGGAGCAAGCAATTGCATCAGGTGATAAAGAGCGTGCCCTAAAATTTCTTAAAATCGCACTACGTCTTAATGATTGTTTACAAGTTGATGAACTCTTGGCTGCTTGCGAGAAGCTTGATTCAGATTCACCTACTTCTTGTATCGGTCAAAGTCGCCCTGATGAGAAATCAAATAAGAGTGATGAGGAAAAATTTAGTTCGGGTTTGAATGGGGAACATAGCTATACAGAAGAGCATGTTCAGTTGATTAGGCACATTAACAGGAACAAAGATTATTACAGTATGCTCGGTGTTGAGAAGAACTGCTCGGTTGAGGAGATTAAGAAGGCTTATAGGAAATTGTCATTGAAAGTTCACCCTGATAAGAACAAGGCTCCTGGTTCTGAAGATGCCTTCAAGAAAGTAGGAAAGGCTTTCAAGTGTTTGAGTGATGTTGATTCAAGGAGGCAGTATGACCATTCAGGTTTGATTGAGGAGGATGAGTATAACTACCAGTACAATGTTAGACGGAGGAGGAGGAGAACTGGGAATTTTTCGTATAATGATGATTTCAACCCGGACGAGATATTTAGGGCATTCTTTGGCCAATCAGACATGTTTCAGGCAGGCCGTGCTTATAGAACAAGGGGAATGGGGAGTCAAAGGAGGGAAGAGTCTAATGGAGGATCGCCCAATTTTTTCCTTCTGCTCCAATTATTGCCGTTCTTGTTGATCTTCTTACTTGCTTATCTGCCCTTTTCGGAGCCCAACTATTCTTTGCATCAGACATACTCCTATTCAGTTCCCATGATGTCTGAAAAACATGGTGTAGAATTTTATGTCAAATCGTCATCATTTGATTCAAAGTATCCTCTTGGGAGTTCTGCTCGTTCTGATATAGAGAACAATGTGATCAGAGATTACAAGAACTTACTTGGACGCTATTGTCATGCAGAGCTTCAAAGGCGTCATTGGAATAGAAATCTGCCTACACCTCACTGTGATAAGCTTCGTAATCTTGGGTTGGCATAAAGGTAAACTGTTTTTCTCTATTTACACGGATTACATGGACAACAACTATAATGTATTTCCCACTATGCGATGATCAGTTTAGGTACCCTGTAGAAAACATACTTTCTATTATTAAACAACAACGAGCAAGAAAACGGATGCGCGTTAGCGCAGCTCAATCCCTTTGGCTGTGGTGAGGTAGAAACCAAACAAGCCGACAGCAGTATCCATGACTGATGTTGCCTTTACCAAAACTTTAGAGGCTCTTTCAGGATTCCACCATTACTTTTATCCTCCTTGAGCTTAACCGAACTCATATTGACATTAACCTAACTTCAAACATCACTTAAGTTTTTATTGTTGCACTTCTAAAGTACATTTCTGAGCGTTCCATATTGCTTTTCATGGCAGTACATTGTCGTGCCTCTACTTAAAGGCATGATCTTCCAGCTTTACTAATCAAGGTTACACTCTTAATATCTCTTAATTGGACAGGAGGATATATGGCCAGGATCTAAACGACTTACCAGTGATGCTCTACTATAGGATGTGGTGGGATGGCTTGAAAATGAGGCAGCGGGCATGTATTACTGCAATCAACCCTCTCGCCCGAACATCACACTCCAAATGCCCACAGTCACGATGCTGTGGTATAAGTTAATAGACTTTTCCAACCTCAATCGCTTGATGACTATGCTGCAATATAGCCTGCATAGCTAGCGTGCAATAATAGTGCAGTAGAAGTTAAAATTTTTGTAAGAATGACGATTATATCTGTTTACGAGAGCTCCAACTTATCAAAGTCGTTGCATTTAGTTAAAGATTTAAGAACTTGTTTGAATTTGATGTTTGATATATCTACGAATGATTCATCATTGATAATGATCATCCCTACTCTCAAGTGCATTTAAATTTAAGATGTAAGTACAGACAAGAAAAATGTGTACCTTAAAATTTGACATCTACATACGCTTATTTATATATATGATTAGATCAATAATGTAGAGCTCTTTATAATAATAATCACAGGATCTTAGCAGAATCTGGCTGCAGATTCTCCCCGAGAAAAGAGCAAAAATGCAATATAGGTCACATGTCTTGCAAGTCTCAATCACGTGACAAAAAAAAAAAGGAGTTTGATATAAAAATATGTATATATAATAAAATAATAATAGAGATAGATTTGGATCTCTGCTTGGTTTTACTACAAGACTCCCAGAAAACGACAAGAGAGTCAGAAGAGTCAAGAGAGTGACAGAGCACGCCTCAGGTCTACATTGATAGTGAAGTGACCATAATGCCCCCAACTCGTTTTGACAACAAGTGCAAGATTAGCCGATAGAATCAAAGTCAAACAGAGAAGCGCTTACAAAAGAAAGAAATCACATAAACTACAACACTCGTGTATACGTACATACATGAAAATGTACGTGCCCACGGTTCTATATCATTTACAGGGAAGAGAAGATTAGTATAAAACTAACCACAACAGTATGCCAAAAAAGCGAAACCCAGATCTGTGCACCCTATTTAGTCGTCGGAATCGTCACCGCCGAAAATCGAAAAGCGGTTGTAGAGCAGAAACAAGATAAGGATGAGAACAACGGCGACTCCGACGGGAGACCCGCTGGCCCGGTGGATGGAATCGGGTTCGCCGGTTGAAAACAGAGCGGAGATGAAGGAACCACGATCTGAGGAGAGGAACTGGATGGTGAGAAGGAGGATGACCGGAAGGAGGAGTAGACCGAGTGGACTTAAAAGCTCGGAAATAGCGCCGGTGATGGCTTCTCCTTGGTCTCCGAGAAGGAAGGGACCCACTATCACGACAGTCACCACCACTGCTAGTAGTATACCGTGGGGCGCACCACCTCGCCTTTCTTCTATCATCTTTTTCCGATCCTTCTATTTCTTCTTCGTCTTCCCTCTTCCCTCTTCCCTCTTCTTCCTCTTCCCTCTTTTTGTTTTGTTTGAAATGAAAAACAGAGAGAGCGCTCTCTTAAAAAGCTGGGCTGGGCCTCGGGACGCGTTGTTGCAGTATTCATTTCTTTTTTCCTTTTTTTTTTTTATTTACATAATTTTTGTAATTCTTTAAAAAAACAAAAAGTTCACATGGCTTTTCATTTTTTTTATTTTTTATTTTTTATTTTTTATTTTTCGTTCTAATTTATTAAATTGTGGATGAGTTAGTAAATAATTATATAAATAATTAATAATTTATTTAAAATTTATTTAAATTTAATTCATTAATCACTTTACGTATAAATATATTATATATAATTACGTAAAATTAATTAAATTTTAGTTATTGGATGTAAATAATTTTCTTGCGTTGACGCCGACAGGACATAAACATAATAATACGATGATAAGTCATATAATACGCGTCGTTTTTACTTTATTTTTACCTACCACCGTGAAAGCTGTCGCATGATTGCTAGTGACGTCAATAAAATATTATAATTAGATTTCGTAATTTCAAAGCCTAGCCCAATTGGATTGGATTTGGGCTAATAAATTAATTGGACATGGGCCCAAAAAGAATGCACTTCTTTATATCATACTCGAGGAATTGAGACTTAGTCCCCTTTTATTATACGGCATGCAGCAGCACGTAGTAGTACTGTGCATACACATGCATATTCACATATATAAAGTTCAAATCCTAATATAGCAAACATAGAGACATATAGATATAGAGTTTCCCTTATTCATCCAACACATAAACTGTATATTATATATATATATATATATATAGTACATGTATAGTACCCTTGTCGTTAATCACGTGGTTAGACCTGCAGGGCCTGGAATCCGGCAGGTATGATGTTGACGACGCTAAGCAGACCCTGAACAGTGCTTCCAACCAGCTGTAATGGTGATGACAGCAGATTGCCCACGTTTGGAAGGCCAGCGTTGCAGGTGGCCAATGGGGTGCTGACAACTAGGTTGCAATTGTTGAGTAGAGAAGAAAGCAGCATCTGCAGTGGGTTGAGCACGATTGAAAATATTCCCGCCGCGTTTGTTGTTGTTGACGACACCACGTTCCCTCCGCACTGCAGTTGCACCCCAGCATCTGAAAATCCAACAAATTGTATACACATGATCATATATTCATACAGTATATAGTATAGTATAGTATAGTAGCTAGATTGAAACTATATGCTATAAACTAGATTATATGTATTGATTATATTGTATTATACTTGGGAATACAGGGGTGAGAGAGCCGCCGCTGCCAATGTTGCCGTTAGCGGTGCAGAACAAGGTGCCGTTGATGCGGATGAGGCCAAGGAGACTGCCAAGACCAAGCTGAGCTTCAGCCTTTGGCACCTGAAGTACTGTTAATGCGGCAGCCAAAACAAAGACGAAGATAACTAGTTTGATACTTAAGGCCATTATAAAATATATTTTTTTTTGTGATGATTAAGAAGGTGTTTGTCTTAAACTCTCTGATTACAGTACTGCAGGAAATGTTGTGCAACGTGATCCAGTATTTATAGGAGAGGGAAAATTCCTCCGCAACAAGTGGGCTTTCGATTTCTCTGACTCATAAATCTCTTACGTGATCGAAATTACAATCATTGATCAAGGCCAGAGAAAATAATGGACCAGCAGCTAGCTGAACATTTGATCATCAAGTCAAGGAATTAGAAAGCAACTCCTTTGTCCTTTTAGCTGCTGTCTCTGATCGATGATGGCATATTGCAATACGGCCAAATTTTTTCATCAATGATCAGTTTTCGTGCAAGCATGCATGCTACCTATAATAAGGTCCTAATAATTTCAAACTGGTTTTTGAACGGAAGTCAGAAGGCCGCAGGAGAATGAGTATTGGGAATGAGTTTAGATTATGACTATCACCCTAGCTAGGTAGGAAAGTAGCGGCTTATATATGTACTTCCACCACATAGATACCTAGCCAGGCTCATAATTAACATAATATAATATGCAAATCTAATGCAATAATCAATATTTTGCTTATATAATGCCATGGCGGATTGGCCTTTTTGGCTTGCGATGGCCAATGGTTATGGGGGGAATGCATGCATGCATGCACTTGCCCGTAGCCATAGGACCTAGATGAAAACTTGTTTTTACGGATGAGTGGTCATTAGCATTTCGATTTGGAAAAATGGTATAGATTAGAGAGGTCCATATGGTATACATAGAGGCTAGAGCTATGACATTTTTTTTCTAAATTTTCAACAAAAGCAATTGTTTGCCACTCCCCAACTTGCTTCTGACTGCGGGATAATGGAGGTTAGAATAATTTGCATGCAGCTAGATAGTGACAAATGACACTGATTATTGTAGGAAGCTATCATCTCGGTTTTTTAGAGCTTAACACCTAGTTACTGCTAATCAGAAGATCATGATTACATGCACACAGAAAGGAGTGTAGCTTATGAACTTATGACCTCCAGACTATATACAGTAGGTGCGTAGGACCACTACGCAGTACGCTCCATTTGAGGAGGGGCATCTTAATTGTAAGATCTATGGTTCCGAACAAAAAGGAGGTCACACCATTTAAGGAGGGGCAGCAGCAAAACTAAAGCTTTCCTAATGAAGACCTCTTGCACAAGCTAATCTAGTACTGTTGTCTGTGTTGCAAACAGCAAATTCACTTATAAACATCACACTTTTATGAAATGACATCACACTTTTATGAAATGAGATCTTCACCTGCTCTTATTTCCTTGAAAAACAATGCTTAGGTTCAAAACTTGCAATTATTCGATATCAACACAAGTAAAAATGGTTTACCCCAAAAATAACACATAATACAATAAGAAACCAAACAATGTTTTCTTCTCCACCTAACAAAAATGGTTCCCAACAATTTCCTACCTTCCCACATCTTTCCTTGTTTTTTGTCTTTCTGTTCTACTTTTCTTTTTCACATAAAATTTTACCCCAAACTGAACACATAATACAATAAGAAACCAAACAATGTTTTCTTCTCCACCTGACAAAAATGGTTCCCAACAATTTACTACCTTCCCACATCTTTCCTTGTTTTTTGTTTATCCTTCTGTTTTACTTTTCTTTTTCACTTTCAAACTCAAATGGGGCAGGGTGGGACATCTAGAGTGGTTCCAGCTTGAATTTGGCCCCACCCGATGAGACGCCAATGCTTCTCAACTCGCCGACTTAGGGCAATCTTTTCCCCTCTACTTGTGCAAACTGGTGAAGTAAGTTGGAGCTTAGCTAAATCATTCTTCACAGCAATTACTCTCGCCCCCGTAGACATGGATCCTATGTTAAGCATCAAGATCTCTGCCTTGGCCAGTTTTGCCACTTTCCCCCCCTTCTCTGCTCCCTTTGTCCTCACACCTAGTAGCCGCCTCAGTAGAAAAAAGTTGACCTACCAACCAAATCAGACAGTAGGAAGCTCAAGAGCCTTTGCAACAATAATACCAACTGCAATAATAAACAGGAATCACTTGCCTTACCTCAAGGTCAACAAAAACCTCAGGGAGTGATCCAACCTCACCAAGAACCTGACCCACCAACCTATCAGCACGTGTCAAAGTGGGGTCCATGGTTGTACCAACACCAATGAGACCTCCAGGTACAGCAAATTGTAATTCGTTTTGCTCGGCATATAAGGAAACAATTCTTGAATATATGGGTGTGCACTTGATGTTCCCACTTTCATCTTTCACAACAATTCCTGGACGAACCTCAATAAGTTGGTTCAGCTTTAAAACACCCTACAGAAACATAAACAGTCAAATTTTCTAGTTCTTTACTATACTACTTGTCATGATTCTTGATAAGAGTATATTCACAGAAGGCAACTGTGAAATCTAGCACAAGCATCTAAGTCGTACTTCACATAATTCATACTTCACATAATTCAGCTTTAAAACACCCTACAGAAACATAAACAGTCAAATTTTCTAGTTCTTTACTATACTACCTGTCATGATTCTTGATAAGAGTACATTCACAGAAGGCAACTGTGAAATCTAGCACAAGCATCTAAGTTGTACTTCACATAATTCATACTTCCAAGAAAATTCATGAAAAATAAGCTTACCCTGAGGATACTTCCACCAGCCACACCACCTTTTATTTCATCCACTTCATATCCAGGCTTGTTGACATCAAAAGATCGGATTACGATCATGTTGGGGGGTGAGATAAAGTTCCTTTCTGGAATAGGAATTTTTTTCACGATATACTCGCAAACAACGTCAATGTTATACTTCAGCTGAGCAGAGATTGGCACAATAGGTGCTCCATCTGCAACTGTTCCCTAGTATTGAAATTAGGGATATACATTTTAGTACAGCAAAGAAGTGAAAGCAGAAAGATTAGAATTATAAAAATTATCAAAGAGAACTAACTTGAATAAATTTCTGGATTGCCTCGTGCTGATTGATGGCAACATTTTCCTGGATAAGATCGACTTTGTTCTGAAGGATAATAATATGTTGGAGGCGCATAATTTCTACAGCAGCTAAGTGCTCTGAAGTTTGTGGTTGGGGGCAACTTTCATTGGCAGCTATCAGAAGTAATGCTCCATCCATGATTGCTGCTCCATTAAGCATAGTCGCCATGAGAATATCATGACCCTAAAGAACATGGAAATTGAGATTAAATCATACAATAATAAAGACTACACATACCCCTAAGCTTCAGGAGTTTAGGGAATGTCAGTCCAAATGCAATAGATTGGCTCAATCAAATTACCAATGGACAAAAAAAAAAAAAAATCAAATTACACAAGTTCCGTCTCTGAACACTGTATTGAAATAGATTTGGATACTTAAGAAACTTACTGGGCAGTCCACAAAAGACACATGTCTAAGCAATTTCATCCTGGCAGTTTCAAACCCAGGCACATCACATAGAGGAGTATCTTCCTTTCCGCTTCCATATGCCCTACAGATGTTAAAAGTTATTAGTTCAACACCAGGACTTAAATTTTGACATGTCTCAGCAAACTCCATAGAAGCCAATATATAAATAAACACATAAGAAAAGAATCACCCACTTGTAGCTCATGGGTCGAGGGCACTTGTCATCTTCACATTTGTATATCTTAGCATTGGCATATCCAAGTTTGATCGTAATGTTACGCTCCAGCTCGTTCTTAAAACGAACAGTCTGCACACCAGATATTGCTTTCACAACTGTAGACTTCCCGTGTGCCACATGACCAATAGTGCCTGAGAAGTAATTTTAATTCTAAGTACTTAGCTGCCGTCTTCAATTAAAACTCAGCACAATCAAGAACCGCTGAGCACAATCAGTATGGTAGAGGAAATAGAAGCATCACAGAGAAAATCGTATTTACCAATGTTAATGGTAGCCTGACGAGATATAACTTCCGGAGAAAGTGGATGCAACTTGGTTACATCCAGTTTCTTAAGGTATTGCTCCATCAAGCCCTTCCGCGACATCTTGACTGATCCTAAGGGTATCTCTGTGGGATTAAACAAACCCCAAATATCACTTGACTAAACAAAACACATGAATGTTTGAGTATATACATAAATCTAAAGAGAGGACAGTGGATTAAAGAGAAAAAAGTTCATCTAATCCATCAACACAATCCTTGGTTTCTAAATTTATAACCCCTTTAATGATGCTAAAACCTTCCCACAGACGTAAGATTTCATCCAAATCAAAGGAAAAATCTGAAGAGAAAAAGAAAATCTCAAACGAGTTGAAAAATCAGTCCCAATCAATCATTATTCATGGAAAGAAAAATATCAGCAGACGCCGACTAAAACCCTAGACAACAACCACAGTAGCGTAGAACCTCAGCTGGATCTCTTTTCTAGTATTATTCTAAAACCAGACAATCGAAAAGAAACCAAAAAGAACCATTTTTAAATCAACTTCCCTACCTTTTCGATAAGACACGGAACAGATTAAACATATAGAAATATTGAATTGAATGTAAACATGAAGAACTTTGAATCCGAATTAGAACCAGAGAGTGAGGAAGACGCAGACCTTGCAGCCTGCTTGGTCAGAAGGGCGAGGCGGCCAGAGCAAGAGCACCGCTTGCAACTTTTAGAGAGAGAACCAGAGAAATTCGGGCAATATGCTGCGAGGAGTGAGGTGCCTACTGTCGGCTGGGTGAATAAGGAAAAAGAAAACGACATATCGTTCTATTTTTCTTTTTCTTTTTTCTTTTTTCTTTTTTCTTTTTTCTTTTTTCTTTTTTCTTTTTTCTTTTTTCTTTTTTCTTTTTTCTTTTTTCTTTTTTCTTTTTTCTTTTTTCTTTTTTCTTTCGAGTAAGCCCTCAATGCAATGCAATCTCGTTCGGTAAAATATCATATAATTATAGTATTTTGTCACATCATCAAAATAATTAATCTTATGATTATTAAATTATTTTTAAAATTTATTAATATATTATTTTAAGATTTTGACCGTTAATTAAACTTGTATGGATTTGCACAGTTTATGAATTGCATCAAGACAATAAAATAATTTCGAAATTTAAATTAATAAAAAATTAGGTATTTTACTCTATGAATGTGAGACACTCTTGGGATCAATCTACGTCAATATCAAAATATCTTTATATTTATATTAAATATTAATATGATTTAATCATAACCGTAACCGTAACCACAACCATAACCGTGGTCGTCGGTCGGAGATGTTGATGAAGCCCAAAATGTAATGACAAATCTGTTGAACCGAGCAGCAGCATATAAAAAAGAGAATTCTCCCCTCGAGAATAAAGTCATAAAAATCATAAACTTCTCTTTCATATTGAATTCTTTGTTGAGGTAACAAGTTGTCCATTACCAGAGAACATACAGCTCAAAACACAGTAAGTGAAAATCCAAGCAACTACATAGAAACAATACAGCCGCCAAGGAAAGGAACTCGACTATAACAAAGAAAGTATGATCTCCAAATTCACATCTATCGTGCCATTTCCTATCTATCTCCGATCATCTCTATGGGACTCTTCACTTTCTTTATCTTTTAAGAAGCCTAGAAAGGCAAGAAAGCCGAACAAGAAGAATCCACCGGACCAGTTCCCTCCACCGCCACCACCTCCGCCGCCACCACCATCATCGCGGGGCGGGAATCCACTGCCACCATCATCAAGTTGGGGTGACTTCTGCTTGCCAGGAAGATGAGTAATTGTAGGAGCTTCCCTTGTTACTGTTTGAGTCTGCTCTGCAGCACATGTTGCAGCCTGTAGTAGAAAGATACACGCATCTAGAACTTAATGACCACATTCTTCCAAATGATTTATTACCAAAAGGGAGTTCGGTAACCGGGAGAAACAGGGAGCTTTGAGAAACACGATCAAGATGATTGAAAACATATCTCCATTAGAGAAGTAGATAGTAATGACAAACAGAGTCCATTACAGAAGAGAATGCAAAAAATATAAAAAGAAAAGAAATGGCTTAAAAGTTGCTTACCAAGGCAGATGCACAAATAAAAGAAGCGGACCGGAGACTACAAGAAGACAACGTTGGTTTTGTGCAAAATCCTGCTCGTCCAGATTTCACAGCCAGAAGTTGTTGCCCTTTTCTTACATTGCACGATTTCAATAGACGAACTCTGCTTACATCAGATCCATGGAGCTTTACTCTTTGCCTTAGCTGAGCCACTGCTTTCACAACATAGAAGTACAGAATTTTATACCCAAAAGGAAATAAAGTAATAAACGATCAACAAGCACCAGGAGAGAAAAATAATTAACATATCAACTCAAGAAAAAATGCTCAGAAATTTAAACCCTTAGATGGAACGTACTGAATCTCGGCATAAGAAAAACATGCATCAATAAAATAGACTACTACCTAAATGCCAACTTCCCTTGATCAATAAAGAAAAGAGCATGCATAGCAGTTAAAATAAACCTGGAGTTCTGACTACACCCAACCCAGTTCACCTAACATTGAGGAGAGGTTGAATGCTAGAACTACAGTAACCAAACACCAAGATAACAATCCATGGGAATATTATCGTCATTAGAGAGTAGTCTTAGATACAGTCTAAACGCTTTCTGGCTGTTATCCCTAGTCCCTAGTTTGTCTGATCACTTTAAATCATTGGAGGTCGCACAAACAGCAAGCTCAGTCTGTCTGTAAGACCAGTACTCATGATAGTTTATAAAGATCAATATACCTGGAGCTAAAGGAGGTGATATAGCGACAGTATTTGCAGTCAGATTCTGCATCACGATGACGATGAATAACCACCTGAAACGGTATGAAAAAGAAAACCTCACACATTCATGACGAAAGTATACATATACAAGATAAGAACCAAATTGTATTTCTCTTTACTTTCAAAACGTAAGACCAAAAAAGAGTGATGTAAAATCATGAAACCAAAGTTCAAAGAAACTCTACATGGTCACAAACAGGAAACTATATGAATAATTATTCAGAAGTGGATGTGTCAACAGCAAAAAATTCAACGCAACTGGTCTTAGATTCTTAATCATATCAATTTTCTTCATTTTCTGCTTCTCTTTTGGATGTGTGTGCGTTGGGAAGAGAAGGGGCATGAAGCCATATACGGAGCCATTCATTAGAACAAATTAAACATATAGAAATTCCAGAAAACAAAACCTCTAAGCTGATTTTCTTTTGCTTAACCAGAGACATAAGAAGAAAGGTTGTTACCACAGCCACAGGAATCAACTGCATACAATATCAAATGAGAATCGAACAAGATAAAACTTGAAAGAATTATTGGGTTCCGTATAAAAATGATTGAACTCCGTATAAAAATAAAGTATTGGAATCTGAATTACAGAATTAGAACCAGAGAGCTAGAAAAATGCGGACCTGTAGCCTTATCGGTCGGAGGAGCAAGAGGACCGGTCGCGACTACTAGAGAGAGAACCAGAGAAACTCAAAGAGTAAATATGGTGGGAGGGAGAACTTGGCGCTTACCGCCTTACCGGAAGTTGAGGATACTTAAAATGTAAGAAGAAGAGGGCGAAAAGAAGCAGGCCTGGACCGGCCCAATTGCTGCGAAGATGTGACTGTACTTTGTCGTAAGATTTAGAGACGACATGTCGTATAGTAAAGTTTTGAGTAATGATCAAGTTTACTAAATATAGTAAGAATTATTATTGATAATATAAAAGAGTAAAATGGTTTATATGATTTATTATCATATTTAGTAAATTTATATAAACTTGATTAATTTCCAATTTGAGAGGAGCTCATCCAACTTCAGCCGGGTAGGGGGATGATTGAATCAAGCTAAGTTCGAGAATAGACGAGGTCGGGGGATCTCAAACAGCTCATGAAACTCAAGACTTTGTAAGGTTTACTATCTCTTGATCATCAATTATGTAGATAAAAATCAAAGATTATAATGGCATTCATTTCAAAGGCAAATATGTTGCTACATCTACATACACATGTACATGTAGTATAAGAGGCATACTAATTTTTCACATGGTTTGACTAATTGTAAAGACAAACAGACAATGTGGCGCTTCTTTGCTATCTTGCTTGCTCCATGAGTAAGTACATTGCAATGACATCTGATGAAGTATGTATTTTGCTAGAGGGGAATCCAACCCTGTTAAATTTCAAAGCCAATTAGAGAACTGATAACTAATGTAAAGCAGCAAAAAAAAAAGTCAAGAAGCTAACATACTGCCGATGAACGAATGTACGTACCATGATCCGGCCTGTCTCAGTGCCGCATAGAACAATGTCGTTGGCTGTGAGCAGACTCGTTATCCTGCTCCCGGCCGATATTCTGCCTACTTTCTGTTGCGTCCTTCTCAACCATATCTGTAATATTTTATGATTCATTCATGATGTTGGTCTAATTTTTCTCTTTTTATTGATTATTGTTATTATTATTTTTGTTATTAAGTGCTTGAAATTTACCTGAATGTTGTTAATGGATGACTTGCAGACGACATAGATGAAGTCTTCAACTACACTCATCGTCTGCACCACTTCTTTTTTACTGGTAAGTACTGAAATCTCGGGTTTTCCATGATTTCTCCAATTCTGGTTTAATGCTTCCTATCAGTGTATGAGAAAGATTGTTTATGAAAAAGTAATTGGATAATAGTTTCTCACCTGAAACTTTGAGCTTTGAACAGTTGAACTTGCACTGAAAAGCCAATCCTTATACACAGCAAGTAAATTAATAGGTGGATGGTTCATCCTCCAACTTTTAGCCGGTGCTTTGATCTCTTGCTCTCGCTCATTTGACATAGAGTACACCTGGAAAAAGTGTGATCTTTGAGAGGTTTCATATGTTGTAATGGTTTTCTTATAGAACAAGAAATTAAAACTGACCTGTATGCTGGAATCTGAGCAGCCTGCATAAACCTTCCCCTCGACCACCTTTATGCACTTCAAAGTCTTGCTCTTCCAAATAGTTTTCGGTTTTCGTGACCCGTCAAGTACCTGGATTAAGATAGTGAAATTGAACTCTTTGAATATCATGTATTCTAATTAGTTTTGTAATGTAGTTTTCACCTTCAAGCCATTGCCATTGGTAACTGCAAAGATGACTAGACCGCATGCATCTAACTGTTGAATTGGTTCCTTGGACACGATTACTTCTATGCACTCCAGTTTTCTGTTGACCATTTGCCAAACCTGTAGTAGTAACAAAGAAGAGTTTGAAGTTACAACAAGTTATGAAGTTCAATTGTCAATTCACATGAATTGGTTTCTTTGCATAACGCATTACCCTTATAGTTTTATCCGCAGATCCGCTTAGAAGACATTCCCCTGGTTGGAATAGTGAAAAGCATGTCACTGCCTTTCTATGTTCCTTTCTGTCCCATATAAGCATGGCCGTTTTTCGTCTTACGTTCCACACCTTATGTATAGTGTACAGGCATGTCATGATTTGAAATCGAAATCTTTTGCATTGAAAAAACAGGTTACAAGTATTCCATACCTTTATAGAACCATCTGAGTGTCCACTGCATAATAGTCCTTTATAGTAGATGAGGGCATTTACCCCACCACTTCCATTGATACCCACCTCGAGGATTTGTGTATGCACACATGAAATTCTCTGCTTTTACCCATTTTAAAGATTTTCAGCAAGACAGTGAATGAAAAAACAGCTAAAATGATTCTCAACAGGAACAGCACTATTCTGTTTTGAATGTTTTCTTTTCCCCCTTTATTGACATGTGATTGAGTTATGAGTACTTACTGAATTGTTTGGCAGTAAGTAATCTGCTACTCTGTGTAATTCCTCGGCAATCCAAGTTACGTCCGATAGGCGCCGTAGTGATTCCCTAACCCCTTCAGAGAATTGAATGAGTTTCTGCATCCCTTTGCCAGAGGCATAGTTATAGATACATAGACAGGCCAGAAGTCTGTCTTCAAGTTCCAATCCCGGGTGCAAAAACTGCTCGATCCCACCCAATATTATCTCACATGCAGAACTTCTTATGCTAGTTGGACTCCTTATAATCTCACATCCAAGCCATGCAATGGCAATTAGACAACACTTTGAAACCTTCTCTGTCTTGCTCATCAGCCCCTTCTTTAAAGCATAAAAGACCGGATTTCCAATCGCAATAATGCTTCGGCCCATCAGACTGCACCATGACTCCATGCTAGCATCCTGCATGTTTCATGCAAATATTAGACAATAGTACAATGTATCTCCAAGCAGACTAGTCTTATATGATATCTAGTGTAGGTTAGAAGAGTTTTATTAACATCTCACTTGTAGAATGTGGTCCGACCAGTCAAAATTGGTTATCATATTCTGGTGAAGTAAAGTGCTCAAGCCTGCCTTCTTAACCAACCATGCTACTGTATATGATTCTCCGGTCCAGTCATACGTTCCGCCTAGATTTGACAGGATAAATGCGGACAGTATCAGTGTAGCTGAGCTTTCTTCATCAACCACTGATTTGAGTAGCACCTGCATAGTCTCTTCCACAAGACTCGTTCCAGAGCTGTTATCCTGCGCATGGTAAATCAGTGCTAATTAAATACTTCTAATTAATTATCTTTTTTTTTTTCCTGCAAAATCCAACACTTACCAGAGTGAGTAATTGAAGCAATAAATTTGCAGCCAGAATTTGATAATCCGGTTGCAAACTCTTGCTACAGATCGATAATATGTTCGTGATATCATTTCGCCCTTTTTTTATCTGATGCAGCAACTTAATGGCTGCGGACCTTATAATCATATAAGCATTAAAAATATCAGTAAGGCCCCATGGTAACATATCAAAATACAAATCAATGGGGCTCTCTGTTCATACCTTGGTATGCGAAGAATTTCCGTGAAAAATTCAAGTGCTATGAGTCTGGCCCTCTCTATGTTATTTTCCAACAGACTTATAAACGGAGCCATCGGTGTAAACTGTGATATATACTTTCTACAGTCTCCATCAAACTGCATTACTCTTACCAGTACAGTGGCTAAGGAGATCAACTCTTCCACATTATCATTTCCTGTCACCTCTAAAAGCCGGCATAATACGCTCGGAGAACTGATTGTAGCCAAATGGACGTCATTCGTCACATCATCAAATGCAGTTACCATCACTTCAATGATCATAAGTGATGCTGCAGCCGGTGTTAGTAAAAGCGATGTGGGCCCACCTGTGTGACAACCCTTTGAGCTGCATATAACTTCTACTAATGTTGGCAAGATTTGTGAGGACTTGATTTCTGTAGGAGACGGATTCATGAGATAGATAAGAACTGCAGCTTCATGGATGTTTTGTTTTAGAGCGATGGCCAAATCGGACAGTTTTAAACTCTTGTTTTTGACATCTTTGATAACTGATCTGTCAGAAGAAATGATGGTTGCTAGGGTGAAAACAGATGCCCTTTTCACCTTTGCCTCTTTAGAAGTTGATATGACTGCTACCAGTTGCTCTATGATTAAGTCCTTTAAGATGGCGTATTTTACTCCTACTTTGTTATTCAACATTTTGTAGATTGTTGAAATGTTTACTGCATAATCTTCGTCACATTTTCCTATTCCTTCTGGGAAACATAGTCTTGAAATTTCCTTGTCGATCAGTCCCCATATTTCGGTCTTGGAATGCTTTCCGGAATCTGAACAAACTTGGTTGAAGTTTCTTTTCGAGTGATCCAACTTCCCTCGTGTCTTCTTCGGCGTGGCCTGGAGTTTCTTCATGATCTGACTAAACGACTGGAATTCATCTTCTACATCGAAATCACTGATGGAATCAATGAATCTCTTAGAAAATAATCCTAAGATGTTTGATTCAATGGATTGTTGGCTTGTCAAAGATACCGTTCCTATCTTGAGTTTGGATGTAGCGCAAGTAGTAGGCCTTGGCTTCCTGTACAGTTTAAGTGCAAAAAACATCAAGAAAATTTGTCTGGTGTATTATTGGATTTGAGATTGAAATAAATTGGTTGGGATTTAAGGACCAAACTGATAAATGAATTGTTGCCGTGGAACTCGTGTATGGTCCGAGCAGTCCGTATTCTCCTGCGCTCAAAGATATAAGTGAACCTTATGAATATTTATTACCTGATCAATTATGTATGTACTTCCATTTGGTGTTAAGAGTTATAAACATCAAGAAGAAAATGCAATAAACAAACCTCGAAATGGCTGTCACATTCAGAATCGTCGTATGATGAGTTTAATGAAATCTGTGAATCGGACTGTTGTTCTTCTAGCAAATCCTGTAGGAGTTTGATACTTGAATTTCTCACCAGTTCCCTACTATGAAGGCGATTGTTTCGAATTCGGTCCAAATGTTTTATTGAATTCATGTAGCTATCAGATCTTGAAACCTCTGTAGGTTCCTCTGTTTCATATGCTGTGATGTGTTCTATTTCGTCTATAAGATGAACTTTCTCACACTAGAATGATTTCATAACACACAAATTATAAGAAAAGGAAAACAAAATTGTGTCATCCTGAAGTACTATAAGAAGGCTTACATAATTTAACTTTGGCAGGTTGTGTCCACTCTTGATGGAATTGGAATCTCCATATAACATCACCTGATAATATATCAACAATTCCTTGTACTTTCTCACAATCTGCCTCATTGCATCACAATGATCATCATCCATTTCCCGCATCTTAGAACCACGAAAAAGAGCACTATAGCTGAATTCTGGTGCGAATTCTGTGCGGACCAATCTGGGAGAGACCAGAAACGCTTGTAGGAAATGAAGCGCGACTTGCCACTCATCCCCTTGGAGCTTCTTCACTGCTGATAAGTAAAAGAAGGAGCAGCAAATCAGATACTGATTCGAAATTCCTGCCGTGATTCCTTGCTCTTCTAGAAGAGCCGGGACTTGAAGCATCTGTTCAGAATTCTCGAGCCTAGAAGCTCTCTCTCTTTCTGGAAAATTGGTTTGAATTGCGGCCTCTAAGCTCTCTATTCCCCAGTAGAGATTCAATAACACCGACTGATCGGAAAATTCGAAGAAGTCATGTGTTTTATTTCTCAGCTTGGAAATGGCTCTTAGTTTCAGACCATTTCTGGCTTTACCGTCTCGTAAGAACTGTAGAATGTGAGCGTTGATCGAAATTACGAGCGCTTGAACGGATTCAAAGTCGGGTCTCAGCAACCGAGAAGAAGCCATAGGGGAGAATGTGTTAGAGATGCTGTTAATGCTTTTTCTTTGTCACGAGCAGAGGAATGTAGTGATCAGTAATGGTGCTGTATTTTTTATAAGGAAAGGAAGATAAGAGAAAATGTGTTACAGAAAACATTATTATACTTGAGAGGAAAGCTTCAGTTTTCATTCCCGTGACTCTGTGTGCAATCCAATGGCAATGGAAGCCAAAGAAAGCCAGAGTTTCCATAGGGCCCGCCTTCGCTTTCTGTTTTGTTTCTGTTATTGTATCCGACAAAACTGTTGACCGTTTGCTTACGTCACGGGAAAAAACATCCTCGTGCTGTTTGACTTGCATTCAATGTGGGTAAGATGGTCCCTACATTTCTCTCGTAAGTACTATATCTAAGCATGCAACGCTGGATACTCGAAGGAGATGTTATATATTTACATCAATCTCTTATTAATATCAGATTAAAGTAGGTATGAGAATCTGTTAACGCGCGAGAGATATGATCCGTTGATTCTTCTGATCGCTGTCTGTCACGGGGCACAAATTGTCATGAAATTTTTTTCATGTTTTAATCCAATCAAACAGCTGACTGGTTACAAAAAGACGAAAGAAAAATATCCACCTCGTAAGTCGTAAACGTAATCCTTCTTTGTATCGTGGGCTGATGGGCGTTAGATGGGCTTACCTTTGGGCCGTAAACCATGCAACCCGGCCCAAACCAAAATATAGGTTCTGCCAACATGATACGTTTCGCTTCTCCTCGCTGTTGTAGACAGGGGAGGCATTTGATTCACGGGAGTCGCATAAGACAAAAAGAGGACCCATGTGAGGAGGTTCGAAGAATCCAAGCTGTCGATGTGTATGCATCGGGGCTTCAGAATCCTTCGCATATGATCGATTTTTGAAGTAAGTTAACGCTGTTTTGTTCTGTATCAATTTATCATATTTGCATAACAATAATGCATTGACACCGTGCCGAAGTCCGTTAACTCCAGAAAAAAATAAACGTGGAGACCAAAATTCTCGTATCGTCAACTTCTCTCAGATATATAAATAGAAGCAACATGTATATGTACATATGGGGACATCAGACGAAGAACCTGCTTTCCCCCCCTCCCCTCGATCGCTCAGTCCAGAAATTGATGTTTCAACGATCGGTATACTGTTTGCAAAGATTGGAGACTGTGCAATGCCAGCAGGGATCAGTGCATGCACGGTTGCGTTCTAGTCAAGAAACAGTAACTTACTGGTTAAGTTCGTAAGAGTAATAAATGTGGTATTGAATATTCTGATTAAAAAGATAGTATCAAAACTTAACTGCGACCAAGAAACGAACGACACGTCGGTCGTATTATTGAGACCTAGGTCGAATGCGAGTAAGAGGAATGCATAGAATCTCCATATATAAAGAGAATCTCCACATAGAATCTACAATTACAATATATATATATATATATAATAACATTATTTTTTTTATTATGTCATTAAAATATAATATAAATCTTAATAAAATATTTATCATCCAGGATGAAGGGGCTATTTATATATAGGATTACACATATTTCGATTTTTTTGGTTTCGGTTCGATTTCAAAACCGAACCGGCATAATTGGTTTAGGTTTACCGCAACTTAGAAACCGAAATGAATGAACAGTAAAACCGATCCAACCCGATTCACTGTTCCCAGGTAGGTTCAGGTTGGTTTGTACGAATTTTTTTTTTCTTTCTTTCTTATATTCATATTTAGATTCTAAATTATATAATATTACAATGATAATACTAGTTTGTTACTTATTATTTTATACTTTATTTTACATATATAATGTCATATACACTTATTTATAATTTATCAAATTGAATATATCTTAAGGATTTCAAAATCAATCACCATTTTCATATTAGTTAGGGAAATTCATGAAATTTAGATATGAAATCTATCTAGACTCAAAAAGTCCTGGACAAATTTCACCTACGAGTTAATATAATATAAATTTAATCACTATTTTCGCGTATGAGTTCATCTTTAGTTTCTTCTTTATTTGGTATTTTGATTTATGAAGAAAATGGGTTTTTTTTTTCAAAACAGAAGAGCTGCATACATTTACTACAAATTAGGGAGAATGTAGTACCTGAAATTTTCAGCTTTTTTGTTGGATCTAGAACTAAGTTAGGATAGATAATACTATTTTTCGTTGGATTGGAATGAGATGGCGAAGATCGAATGAACACTTAGGAGCTTGAAGTCTTGAATGGTGAGATAAATTTGAAAAAATTGTATGAATGGTAGGGGAGTAAGAGCCACTGAAGCAGTGGATCTGGAAGTAGAAGTGAGAAATTCTCAGTGAGAACCGTGATGACTTCGATTTCATTGAGTATCTGAAAGAAAACTAAAAATTGGCTAAATCAAAATCGATAACCAACAGAGTTCATCGGATCAGGTGTTTCCAGTATGATATACATGTCGGATGTCTCGGTATGATAAGATTCAGTTTCAATTTTCTTGGACTAGATCAGTTTTTCAGTTTTCAATTATTATGTGCGCTTCTAATCCTAATTGTATAAGATATAATAATTCAACCGTTGTTATAATTTATAGCCGGAGGAAAAAAATTCCCGAATTAAAAAAAAAAGACAGTGGGTCTAATCGCTTCAGATTAGGCTGCTGCCAATTATTAATATTTATATAAAAAGGTATAATTTTTAATTAATTAATTAATTATATTTTCTCAATTAATTACTTGTCTCGTCTTTTATGCATTAATTAATTATTTATTTATTTGTATTTCTATAGATAAGTCAGCCGTCCACGTGCTCCTGGGAACTCTCTCCCTTTCCCTCTCCCTCCATTCCTTTCATCCCACCGTTCACTTCCACCTCTCTTCCAAATATATTTTTTTTAATCTCCCTCTCCCTCTCTCTCTCTCTCTCTCTCTCTCTTAATAACACCTTCTGACCATCCATCTGTTCCCAAACGCTTTCTCTTTCCATCTCTCTCTCTCATATCAGCAACAGCAACAGCAACTAGCAGCGACCTAGCGAGCGAGAAATATACCTAGTACTTTTGAAGTAGAGCGGCGAAGGATATGGTCACAGAAGGAATGAAAGGCGGAGGAGTTGGCGTTGGAGGCGGCGGCGGAGGAGGAGGAGGAGGAAGAGTAGGCGTCGTGGCCGTTCACGACCAGGATGACGTCGGCGATGGGATGCAGTGTATTGACCATCCTTACCGAAATAAACAGGGAGGGATCTGCGCTTTCTGTCTTCAAGAGAAGCTCGGAAAGCTCGTTTCCTCCTCCTTCCCTCTCCCTCCCATTCGTCCTTCCTCTGCTTCCTCTTCTTCCTCGCCTTCTTTCAGATCTGACGTCATTAACGGTTCTTACAATGCCGCTACCGCCGCCGCTGCAGCTACTTCATCAGTCCAGCGTCCCATGTCGACCAAAAGCAGTAATGGAGGGGGAACTACCATTTCTGACTATCAGTATTATAGTAATGATCAGCACTTTTCAGGGAGGGCCCGCAGCATCCCTTTTCTTTTGGCTAGGAAGAAGAAGAAGTACTCCGTAGCTGATCATCATCATCGCGATCATCCTAATCGCGCGGCTGATATTGTTTTCACGAGAAGCATGTCCACTACAACTCCTAGACGCGCGCAGTTTATGGATACTGCTCACAATGATGAAGATTGTAGCCCGGGAAAGCGAGGAGGGGGCTTTTGGTCATTTCTCTACCACTCGTCTTCTACTAAATCCCACGTTTCTAAGAAAACGGAGAAGACCATAACCGCCGCCACCGCCGCATCCGTAACTGTTGCGTCCATGGTCAAAGAAAACGACAGGCTCTTCAATCGATCTTCTCTCGGAAAAAATGGCGCCATTTTAGAAGACGAGGACATAGTCTCTGCTAATTCGGTTTCTGCTTCCGGTTCGTCCTTTGAGCGCAAGGTCTCGAGATCTAGATCCGTCGGGTGTGGAAGCCGGAGCTTCTCTGGCGATTTCTTCGAGAGAATCTCTACCGGACTTGGCGACTGTACTCTGAGAAGAGTAGAGTCACAAAGAGAATGCGGGAAGCACCGGACGGGGATGGCCGCGGGTACCTCGACAGCACCGCCGCCGCCGCAGTGTATGAAAGAGCGAGTTAAATGCGGTGGCTTGTTCGGTGGATTCATGACGATAACTTCTTCAACGTCATCTTCTTCATCATCCTCGTCTTACTGGGTCCCGTCTTCAGCTCACGAAACAGGAACCGGAGGGGCACAGCTAGCGCATGGGCGGAGCAAGAGCTGGAGCTGGGCATTTGCGAGTCCAGCTAGGGCTTTCAGCAAGCCATCATCATCTTCGAAAGGAGCGAAGAGGTCGATCATTATCAGAGAATCTTCAGATAAGAACACAACTCCCAATTTGGCTGACATTCCTTCATTGCTCACAGTCGGTGGCTAATAATCCAAGAAACAGAGCCGGAAAAGAAGAAGAACAAGGAGAAGAAGAGTTGAGAAGAGGTCGATTGATGATGATGATTGTTTCTCTGTTAATCCCGTACACCTTTTTAATCAAATTAGTTACATAATGATAATGTTAAATTTACCCCTTTGTCTTGTTGATTTTATTTATATTTCTCTACTGTTCTTAATCTGTAACGTAGGAAGTTGGCTCCAGATCTACATTTGTTGGAACTTCAATTGTATTATTCTTTTCAAGTATAAAGTTGCAATCTTTTTTATCTGTTTAATCTCAACACTTGGATTAATCGATCAATAATACCAGTTTGGTGCAAGATGCTCGATTGATTGTGTTATATTCAAATGCTAGTTTGTTTTAAGTCTTTGAAATCACATGCATACACATATGTTTGGAGAAACTGGAATTGAAGGGTCTAATTCTAAATCTAAGTATCTAAACTAGGTTGCTTCTATTAGTAGTAACAAAAACACCATACAAAATCTAAAAAACTAGTAATTGTAATAAGTTACAATGAAATCTGGATGCATGATTTGGTATGGATGATGATGGGGACGTTTGACTTATTAGATCAAGTACACATCACTGTTCCTAAAACACAAGCTGCTCTGCTTTCTCTCTTTATTATTATTTAAATAATTTATTTATTTATCAAGTATTTCTTAATCTAAGAATTAGAATGTTTGTGATGGAAGACGACGTGTCGTATCCTACCTCCTCGCTGAACGGAGTAAATGAGAAGATTAGAAGATCGAAGCAGAGACACAGTGAGATCTGTGTGTTTGGGAATCGAGGGAGGGAGTAGGAAAGCGAAGCTGAAAATGAGCAAAGACGTGAAGAGAGCTCTCGCCGGGGCTCCGTTGGAGAAGCCCGAAGCAGAGAACCTGAATCCTTCGCCTGCAGCCACCGTCGGCAAGAAAGTTATCATCAAGAGCGCGGACATGTTAGCTGACATGCAAAAGGAGGCTATTGATATGGCCATCGCCGTTAGTCATCTCTCGTCCTCTCTCTCTCTCTGGAAGATTACAATTAGTTGCTTTATTAGCATAAAATTTCTTCAATTTTCATTCTAAGCAGGCATTTGAGAAGCACAGTGTCGAGAAGGACGTAGCAGAGTATGTAAAGAAGGAGTTCGATAAGAAGCACGGCCCGACCTGGCATTGCATCGTCGGTCGTAACTTCGGTATTCCATTTTCCGATTCTTCCAATCTCGTACCTTTCTCTTTCTGCTTTGTTCTTCTTCCTCTGTACTTTTTCTGTGCCTTTCTTCTTGTATATTCGATTTTTATTTCTTTATGTCTAATATTGGGGTTGTTTACAGTTAGTATATATGCAATAGATCTAGTATAAGCCCAGATATGGTAGTATATATACAAGGAGATCAATCACCTTAAATTTCACTTTCAATGGTTTTATAGTTAATTCAATTAGAGGGTTCAGCTTGATCTGGCATGATTGAGTTGCTTAAGAAGAAGTCCTTTACTGAAAAGTCTTACCAGACCTTATCACTACAGTTCCAGGACATGGATTTGACGAGTCCATTTTGCTTCCTTTGGAATTATAGTCTCAGACAGAATTCCAAATTAATTGAAGGTGTACGGGTATCCCTTTCAATTTTCTATCGTCTTGGATGCTAGCTTGTCACTTATGAGTGATTGGATCTATCATATGTATATATGCATGTCTTTTCGTATGTCGTTGGTTGGCATTGCATATGGTATGGTTTAGTTCTATTCCCAGTCTGATTTGGAATTGCCTTTTAAGCACAATCTATAATGTGACGAGAGTGAGATATGAGTTCTGGTTCATAGGAATCGTTCCAAAGTTTATGTCTCAACCATTCATACAAATGTCATTAATACTTTACTGTACCAGCACCTCATACAGGGTGCATAAATGAGTAAACAAATCCCCCTTATGTTATACTGCCTGCCTTGTACGTTAAGACTTAAGAGCGAACCAGCTGGTTACAGCTGAACATGCTTACGCATTTTAGCTCTGAAGTTCATATGTAGATATCTGTAAATTATGGTTATTTATGATTCAATCGTAGGTCTCCTAAAAGGAGATATCTGGAGCAATCAAAAAGAAGTTGAGAAACTATAACACGGGGTTGAATGCTTAATTTAGTTTATGAAAAGAACCCTACACCTGTACTTGGACCTTCAAATCATCCTATGAGACCAACTTGTTATCACTTGTAATAAGTTCCCTCTCCCAAACACACATTCATACGTTGGGGTTATGGTGGTAAGGGGTTGAGTGACTTTCAAGGTATAGCAAAATAGAGGGTATCCGGTGACATTCATACACTGGCGTCCTTGATTATAGACCTCTTTGGTGATTTCTGATGCATTTCACTCACTTAATAGAATATTTCTCCCGCTTTTCAATGGGTTGATGGTGGAAGGGTTGCTATCCAAGGGTAAACAGAGGAATTCCTTTTAGGTGCATGATAAACATGCGTAATGTGTTCTTCATAGTGTGGTCAGAAACAGGATCTGGTTTCTATATTCTGTGTTACGCAGTTGAATGTGTTGGAGTGGCTTTTTCGATTGTAACTTTTACTTTCCTTTGGCCCAATTAGTTTTTAATGTATTGCTCTATACATTCATTACAATGTAACTGAGCCAGGAGCAAATTACCTTATATTGATGCAATAGATGTATTGCTTTGGCTGTACTATTCCAAATTCGATATTCTAAGAGTCTCGAACAGTACCATTAATGTATTTATATTCTTACTTCTTCTATGGCAGGTTCATATGTGACACATGAAACGAACCACTTCGTTTATTTCTACTTAGATCAGAAAGCTGTTTTGCTGTTCAAGTCTGGTTGATCGGAATGACCACAAAGATGGTGAAGGTGACAATTAGTTGATAATATGCATGCTACAATTAGCACATGTAAATCAGTTTTAATCTATTAGCATGGAAAAAACCCTCTTGGAGGACTTTCCTGTGCTGAAACTTGTATATCTAAATGTATCATTTAAAACATCTAGCCTCGGACCATAAATTCGAATTCCACTTCTCATCCTATAGTCCCCTTCTCCCGAATTCCGCCTTCAATCTCACTATGCTATTAGATGGCAAGCTTTAAAAAAAAAAATCTGCAATTCTTGAAGAAAAATGAAAGGCTTGAATGATTGAAGACTCTGACCCCATCTGATATCTTTCGTTTTATCTCAGATTATTGTGATGTTGGCTTGTATGAGGCGCACAGGATTCATAAATAGTTACTGTCCATAAACTTAGGTGGGAGTAGAGATTCCAGTGACATAGGGGAAGAGGACTAGCCTGTGATTTCTTTTATCTCAATATATTTTAGTTATTGCTCTACTTTTTTTTTATTGGTTATGTTGTGTGCATGTGTGTGGTGTTGATCTCCTCGGTAAGTCATAGGATTCTGAGATTTCCAACATTGATATAGTGTTACGAGATTACATGGGCAAGTGGGTCATGGCTATTTTTATCTCTTCAGTTCTCAAAGGATCAAAAAGAATGCTTAAAAGTAGAATATGGGGATCTGATGGATCTATGAAAGCCTTGAAAGGGCAGATGTCGCTACTCTCTCTATCTAATATTCTAATTGGGTGGAGTATAAGAGCAAAATGATACACAAAGTGTGTTGAAATTATCTCGCTGTCTATTTCGTCTCACGTAAAAGAGTAGTAGGTAAAATTAGATTAGTAGGTTCTAAATAAATTATAGTCATATCTATAAGGTAACTTTGTAAATTGAGCTTATCTTATAGCACTTCCTTTTAACCGTAAGTCCGTAACAATTAGCAAATAATCTTAAACAAAAGTATATAATAGGTTGGAATTCATCCTATATTATATTATTTGGGGAGAAGATTTTTAATTTATTTATAAATTATATATTTTTTTATAAGATCTTTTAGATAAATAAATTATTGAACTCGTCAGTTTATTATGATATTAGAGCTAGACTTTAAGCGGATGTATCCACACTCGGATTGATAAATATCTTTTACCTATTATGTTACATGTTGGGATTTTATAATGACTAGTACTAGTTACCAAAATCAAACGTAAATTATTTAGACAAAAAAATGTTGCGGAGACGGGATTTGAACCCGTGCCTTCAAGGTTATGAGCCTTGCGAGCTACCAAGCTGCTCTACCCCGCGATAAAGAGAAGAACTGTGAACTAATAGACAAACAAAGATTGAATACGCCCCTATACCATATCTGTACAAATAGAATAGTCCATTTATACAGAATGGTAAAGGGGGTCCCTCTATGATCGATGATTATAGAAATGAATAGAAAAAGAAAAGGATATTTTAATCCTTACCAACTTGATCTTGTTGCCCCAGGATATATTTATTAATTTATAAATAAATAAATAAAAAATTAACGTTATTTGAATTAAGATATATTAATTATTATATAATATTATATTAAGTTAATAATTATTTAAAAATTCAAAAATATTAAAAAAGAAACTCAAATATATTATTATTCATTGCTAACAATCTTTAAACACTATTCCCTCAAATAATTGGCCCCTTCTTTATATATATATATATATATATTATATATGGCTAATAAAGCATGTATTAGCTTAATTATTGCGCTTCCCTTCCATTAACTTATCATTAACTTAAGGTTTAAGGAACTTTAGAGACTCGAAATGAAGAACTTTTTAAAAGTTTGCAAAAATGCCCATGTTCGTTTTGCTCTCTATCGTTGTAAATTTTTCTCTTCTTTCTAGCCATTTTATTTTATTAAATGTCGGTGGTTGTTTATTATTACAACAAAAGCAGATCAGATGAGATATGGAAGACAACAACATCAAAATTGGCTTTTGTCGTTGGAATTTTACCACCCGTCCTCCCATAAAAATGTCCTGCCTGCCTGCCTGCCTGCCTCTGCTCCCTCCCAATCATATTTGTTCATCTTCTCTCCAAATACTCAGATTAGGACTAGGTTGGAAGATTAAGATATCCATTAATTTAATTACCGACAAAGCATGACAGTGAAAAAGCATGGTGTCACTATACGTGTTGTTGTTTATTATAAGAACTATACTCTCATTGATTCCGTTATGCTTCTTTGCTTTGCAGAAAGTATTGCCCTATAAGATAAGATATAGACTAATGCAATACTATAGTCTATACTCTATAGGATAAGATCATAAGTACAGCCAAAAAAAAAAAAAACACCATGTTAGCTAGGCGAGATGGAAGGTTTAACACTGTTCTTCTCCCTTCGCTAGAGATAGTTCTGGAATTAACATTAAAGGTTTAGTTGAGATCAAGTTAACGTTAGATCGATCCATTTCCAACCGTGACCGATCCACTTCAACCACGATTTATCTGAGAAATTTTATAAAATGTATCCGTATATATAATCCACGTACAATAACATATACTAAGAAACCAAGACATGCTCATGTAATTGGAATTAAATACAATTATATATATGTATATAATTTTTTATAAATACCCTATACAGTCGCATGCCCATAGAGAAAAATATGATAGATTGTACGGTGTCAGATTACATGACGTTTATGCAGCTCAACAATTCAAGTCATCCGCTATAATCCCGCACCCTTAGGCTAGCTATGTCGTCAGGGAAGAATAATGTGATAAGAAACACACAGGTCACTGTGTTTAACTCGATGACCTGCATATTTTTTATTTTTTTTCTTCCCCCCATTTTTCTTTTCTTTTATTTTGTACCCGCTCTCCATTAATGCATATTTGAAGTTTCATTATATCATCTATCAACGAACTCATTATAACTCAAGAATTTGTTGGAAGTCACAAACCCATTCGAGCTTGAAAACAAACTCATTGCATTTTTAAAACTTCCGATGGCTCAAATTAGTAGGAAATATGAAATTATTGATATGTGAGATGTCGGTCTGTATATCTCAAATTAATATTTCACATGTAACTCTAAGTTATTTTATAGGTCGTAGGGTCTCGACTTATGAAGGGTCTTTCGACCCTTAAAATTACTCTATGGGTAGAAGAGTTTCGATTTATGAAAAGCCTTTCGACTCTTATGATATTACTCTATGGGTCGAAAGGCTTCGACCCGTTAATGAATTTTCGACTTGTAGAGTTACTGGAGAGTTTTAGAATGCTTACTAAATTACTTAGAGGAGGGTTTTCCGATGCCGCTTTCAACTTCTTAAATTCTCCTTGAGACGAGATTGAACGAATGATCATCTTCATTTTTTTTTTATTGGTCTTTCTTTGCATTTCTATTAGGTCGAGCCATCGAGAATTTTTTTAATATATTGGGTCTATTTTTGAGATAGAATGAGTTTGAAACTTTTAATAAGTTTGTGAGCTCGAATGAGTTCGTTAGTAAAAGAGTAAAATGAAATTTTAAATGTGCATTAATAAATAAAAGATACCAAATAGAGAAAAAAAAAAGAAGAGCAAAAAATAAAAGAAAGAAGAAAAAGGGAGTGAAAAAAACACACATGAATTATCAAATTAAACATAATGTGACTTATCGAAAGATTTTAAATTACAAGAAACTACCCAAATTATATAAACTGTATATCATCCGACGCTATACTATCTGACCCCCAAGAAGGGAGTTACGACGTAACATTACTGCACCATAACAATACCACATAAACGACAAGAAGAATAGGGTAATAAGACCCTAACTCTTAAGCACAAACAGACAAAAGTTTTGCTTAAAAGAAAAAGAGAGCGAGTTTCGGAAAGATGAGAACGAGGAAAAGGGGTAGGCGCGGGGAAGAGGTACATACGTGGCAGTTAAGCAGGAACAGAAGTCAAATCGTTCACTACGCTAATCGCCATTATTATTACTGTATCTATAGCTGTAAGAGGACCCCACCCCACATCACCACTACCCACTTTCATCTTCCTCCTCCTCTTTCTCTCGTCTTGGACCGTCTGCCTTCGTTTTTCATGTTTATATTTTCGCTTTATTCACAGAACTACCTGACCGACATGACCGAGAAATAGAGAGAGGGAGGGAGGGAGGGAGGGATCAAATGGTGGGACTGAGTGTAGTTTTAGAAGCGCAGAAGGGATCGGGTTGTACAACCGACGCGGACGCACAGACGGCGCCGCCTCAAGTTATTAACAAGGCCACTGTTATGATCAACAACATGAATAACAAGCCTACTGGCAGTAATAGTAGTAGTAGTTCTTTTTCTCTTCATCCTCCAACGTCGTCTCCTTCTTGCTTCAGAAACTACTCCGGGCAGTCGCCGACGACTTTTCTCGATCATTGCGTCCTCTGCAAAAAGAGAATCTTGCCCGGAAACGACATCTACATGTACAAGTAAGTTGATATGAACACTACAAGCAGTTTTTACCAATGTTGCTTTTATTTATTTATATTTATTTTTTCGTGTCTAAATTTTGTAGTGTTTTTGTTGGTTGCAGGGGAGACAGCCCGTTTTGTAGCGAGGAGTGTCGTTGCAAGCAGATTTTCATGGATGACGAAGAAGGTATTCAAAAAAGTAACTGTTCATTTTCCGCCGGTTCGGCCTCAAATAGCACTGCTTCTTCTTCTTCTTCTTCTTCCGGCCGCCGGAAAGCGAGCAGAAACCGGGCTGGAGGTTTTGCTTACTGACACAGATCAAGAGGAGAAAAAAGTACATGGGTCTGTTTTTCCCTGAGCTTTATCACTGTTTTGGCGATGTAATGGTCGTCCCTATGCATTTTGATCCTGTTCCCGAACTGTTTGTGGGATTTTAAATGGCGGTTCTTGTGGTGGAGGTGTGAATGGCGGTATACTTGTTATTTTACTAATTCAACCACTCTTCGTACAATTACTGATCCGTCTTTTAACTAATCACTAATCACTCACTAATCACAAACAAGTAACTTAATCACTAACCAGCATTCTTCTAGCATTATTCATTTTATCCCCTAACTAATTGGATGCTTAATCGGCTTATCCATGTGGTACCGATTTCTGTGTTCTTTTCCAGCGAAACTAGTACAGTGTAAGATTTCTAACGTTATGAACATCGATAAGGGTAAGTTGGTCGAACGTGCAACAAAAACTCCGTAGCTAGTTAGTACACGATCTTGTCTCTTTCCCGGGGCCCTGTCTCTTCATTTATACATACATATATCTAACTCTAATATCATATGATCTGATAATTCATCCCTATTTAACGTATATGTACTCTAAATGATCATAAAATTAAACAATTAATTTTGTATGGAACGGATAAAAAAGCCCCGGCAAGTTTGATATGGAATTCTATATCAACATGACAGAAGTCAAATGTTTGCATTCTCGTTCGTTCGGCCCAGGAAATGAGATTTATACTGCAAGTAAAAAGAAAGCCAACCATTAAAGTAAAGAGGGTCAAACCTGAACCAGAAAACGGCAATTGAGTTCCACAAAAGAGTTCCAAAATGCTTGGGAAACCGTTAATTGGATAAGCACGCCAGCTGTCTCACAAACATGGAGAGTCTGGTGAGTAAGTCAAAATCATGTACGAACAGATCAAAGGAAAAAAAGTTGTAAGACATGTTTGGAAAACGCGGTTTGGATTGAATCTAAAAGTCTAAACGATGATTCTTTCTCTTCCTTTTATCAACTTCGCCAAACACATACTAAAAAAATAAATAAAATAAATAAAATAAATAATAATTATAATGACGTAGGTTAAGCAGATAGCTAGGTGTCAATATTGCTAATCATCTGCGAATCTGAAACCCCCCGTACTCCCTACAGTCTGCACCGCTGCCGAATCACTGCCCGCTTTTGATTTATACTGAAGCCGGCGCCACCCAACTGGGACAGCTGTCACGTTTCATCTAACTATCGCTGTAAAAATTATTGATTAACTAACCTTTCACTATTACCGTGTGCTACTTACTACTTACCACTTGGTTAAACTACCTCTTTTTTTTAAGCCGTTTGGGCATAGGTTGATACGATGCTTTCACCTTCGGCTTCTTTGTCTGCACGCGCACATGCACCGCCTGAATTCCCCGCCAAGTCTGTAGTCTTCATCGTCTCCTTTTCGCCAATCCGTATTATACATAAACTGTTTAGATCGAGACTACACATGCAATCTGGGCGGCGCTAGAAGCCCATAATAAAAGACCCATAAACCCTTCTTTCCGAACAAAGCCCAACCATACGCGCCAACCAGGCAACATGCATGGGCACGTACAGCCGGCTCGTGATAAACGTGTTTTAGATTAAATAAAAAATTAGAGTCATTAGTTACATTAAATATATATATATTTGTTTATTATTTAGGCCCAATTATCTTATTATGATTGGTAAACCGTTAACTACACGATTTCATTGGTGTTATGCGGCCACGTGTACAGAACACACTCTCTCTCTCGTTGCCTTTCTATCGTATTTGGGCCGACGTGGGCTGATAGCTTGTTACCCACTACTAATTCATAGAATCAGTTGGGCCTGGTCTTTGTTCATGGGCTACATCTTGAAAACCGCCACAATTGAAGACCCCACATAAAATGGGCCATGATCCATAGGTTATTATGGAAGCCCATGCCGATCAACTGACACAATCACGAAAATAGCACGCATTGTAACGTCAGATCGTCTCAGATCCACGTGTAATTGTTCCGACTTATCCGCTACCATTACACGTCTCTGCTGCACTCTGATAATGGACTCAGACATCCAATCCAGCATGTAAAGCTCGAGTAACAAGAACGAGCTTAGCATTTCTCCTGGGAAGCTACTCCACCACGGATTCGATTACGTGCGCGATGAGTTTGATCGGCAGACGAGTTTGGCAGAAGAGACCTGGCTGGATTTTCAGCCGGCGATGGTTGTGTGTGAGAGCTTATACGGTGGCGCCGGAGCAGTTGCCGTCGATTTTGGTTCGTGGGCTTACTTCTCAGCTACAATGCTCTAGATACGCCACGGTCGTCCGATTAGCTGGAACTAATCAAGATGTTGCTGACGTAATTACGTCTCTTCCGATTGAATTACTTTTCCGATGCTCTTTGATTTCGAGGCTCGAGCGATTGTGATTTTGATCATTTGATTATTCTCTAGCTAATGCTTGATTTTTTTTATACCTATGGTGAAGTTGAAACTGCTAGTGATTGGGGAAACTTACTGTTCTAAGCCTCGTTTAAGTGTGTTTAGTTGCCAACCAAATCGTGTTTTTGTAATTAAGTGCCTTATATGTGCAAAGATCAGAAACTTTACTTTGCCTATATTTATCGTTAGTGTCTATGATTTTTGGGGAAATATATCCTATTCCGAATTTCAAGCATGCAAGTAACTAGCCGTATCCTCTGTTTATTATGGAAGGTTCACAAAAATCCGTACTTCGGAAAGAAGTGTTGGCTTTCTAGTCAGGCTTTGGCCGACGTTCCGGCTGGGGGAATGGTGGATGTACCATTGGCTCAAACTGGTGAAGGCATTGCTGAATGTGAGCTTCTTAAATGGTTTGTTGTAGAGGTCGGTCAAGGATGCCCTTATTATGTTGAGAAATTTTGGTGTTCTATTCTAGACATTTTGGTCAATTCTCTGATTGATATTCAACACTTTCCAGGGGGATCTAGTGGAACAATTTCAACCCCTTTGTGAAGTTCAGAGTGACAAAGCAACTATTGAGATAACAAGTCGTTACAAAGGAAATGTCGCTCAATTACTCCGTGTTCCTGGTGATATTGTGAAGGTGATATGATGATATTGCTCTTATTGCTCGCCATTTCATACTCTGCATTTTTTGAAAGGGATCTAGGTTCTTAGGTTGAACTTAATTACAGGTTGGAGCAACTCTCTTAAGAGTGATATTAGCTGAGGAATCTCTAGCCCCAGAACAGAGTGTTGAAGTTTCTGGAAATAACGAGCCGATCAATTCTGAGCTGAACAAGAATAACATCAGTGATAACATAAGTGGTGGAGTTCTATCGACACCAGCTGTTCGGAGCCTTGCAAAGCAATACGGTATAAATATAAATGATGTCCATGGAACTGGTAAAGATGGACGAGTACTAAAAGAAGATATCATTCAGTGTGCTGTCCAAAAAGGAGCTAATGAAGATGAAACTTCAGCACATGCTAATCTTAGAATCAATGTCCTGGAAGGATCAGAAATTTCCCCACATGCATCATCAGGTGAAGTTGGATTGCACTTCAGTGACAAGACAATTCCTTTGAGGTATGAGCCTCAAGCACTTTTATACAGTCATCTAGAGTAATTTGCTGTATATTTAACCATGTAGGAAAGGGCATGATTTTGGTAGTGAAATGGCTTATTGGGAAATTAGGAGTTAGATATGTGAGTGATGAATGTTTAATTTTTCAGGGGATTCCAGCGAACAATGGTAAAATCCATGACCATTGCTGCAAAAGTTCCACATTTTTACTACGTAGAGGAAATTAACTGTGATGCCCTTGTGGAGCTTAAAGCATCTTTCCAAAATAGTAATACTGAATCAGATGTCAAGCACACATTCCTTCCGTTATTGATAAAGTCACTTTCAATGGCCCTGAGTAAATATCCCCTAGTGAACAGTTGCTTCAGTGAAGAGTCTGTCGAAGTCATTCTTAAAGGTGAGAAGATTTGATTCTGCTTCATCTGCAATTCGTTCATACTTTTCCTACTTTTCTCCATTGCATTTCATATTCTTTGTATTTGATATGGTTGATGGGTGAAAGTTATAGACAGAGTTGTTGGTGGCTTTTCTGTAGGCTCGCACAATATTGGAGTTGCCATGGCTACTCCAAGTGGTCTAGTGGTCCCAAATATAAAGAATGTACAGTCCCTTTCCGTTCTGGAGGTCAGTTTCTATGTAAATCTTCATTCATTACATTAGTTCTGTAGAGGGCATATATCAGGTAATAAGGTGTATGCCATTGTTCTCTATATTCAGATTACAAAGGAACTATCGCGTTTACAACAATTAGCATCAGAAAATAAGCTTAGTCCAGGGGATATATCAGGTGGAACGATAACTCTAAGCAATATCGGATCCATAGGTGGAAAATTTGGTTCTCCTTTGCTCTTCTTACCTGAAGTCTGCATCATTGCTCTTGGCCGAATTCTAAGGGTCCCACGCTTTGCAGATGATGGAGATGATGTATATCCTGCTTCGATCATGACTGTGAGCATGAATTAGAATTCTTATCACTTATTCAACTCCGTTGAAATTACCCATTCCTTGTCTGATAATTTGCATGTCTCCTCAGATAAACATAGGTGCGGACCATAGGGTTTTGGACGGAGCAACAGTTGCGAGGTTTTGCAATGAGTGGAAGCGATTTATAGAGAATCCAGAACTCCTTATCATGCACATGAGGTGACTCTGCTGTTAAACCGATCGCAACAAGAGCTCTACCTTCGCTAATTGCAAACTTTTCATCTCCTTTGTTGAAGACCAGAACGGTGTCAATAAGTTTGTATGGAAAATGGGGGGAAAAAATCATGGGTGTATTTCATCCAGTTTGTAAATCAATGGAAGTAGGACTGGCTCATCCCCTGATGCAGTACTACTGAAAATTGGATCAAACTGACCCTTTACTCAAATTCACCAGAAAAATGCAAGTTTCTCCTTCAAATTCATTGTTGGAAATATGCTAAACATCGCAGATCAAATTATGAAACTTGAGTTTGTAAGTTTGGAGAACAAGTGTGGATTCTATGAAGTTTAGCGTGAACCCCAGGGGGGGAATATTTATAAAACTGCGAAAGCCAGGGGATGAAATTATAACTCCATGTAACGTCAGGGGGGACCAACCGTAACTTCCCCCCTTAAAACGAATAAAAAAACTGCCACCTTCGTCCTTACCAGGCATGTCGCATTCCTTAAAACTAAAATTCATTTTCTTTTTTTTTTTTCTTCTCATATTCTCTTAGTAATGGCGGGCCAAGTATACATCTGGATAGCCATTTCAATCCTCAGTTTCTCTCCTTTCTCAAGTCTTGCCACTGAAACTGCAGGTTCACGTACTTCAAGAAACCATTTCTACCTTTCTAGGCTGTCCTGTCTTCTTATGTCATTTTCATTGTTTAGTTTCATATATGGCAGACAAGGAAGCAACGCCCCGATTTGCTTTCAGTTGGTTGGACGACAAAGACACATTCCAAGCAGGTGACATTGCATCGGTAAAAATCAAAGTGCTGGAAAACTTCGACAAGATTGACAAGAACAAGTTCAAGCCAACTTTAACTGTCAATGGGAAGACAGGGAATAGCTCTTTCATTTCTGGACTTGTTTCAAATTTTGGAGAGGACCTCAATGACTGGAGAATCTCATTCGCTCCAATCATGGTCGGTTTGTTCAACGTGGTGATCGATGAGGACCATACTGGGGTCTTCGATTCTTCCCTGCATTTCCAAGTCGTTCCAGGTTTTGTTATCATATTCCGACCTTATAATCTAACAGTAATTGTTAAGATCCTAAGAGTACTTCTGTTTATGGTTTTTTATAGGGAGAATTTACCCATCTGTCTCTGTTGCTATATGGAAGGGTCTAATAACCGAGTTTCAAGCCGGGACTAAAGCTTCTGTTCTGATACTTCCAAAAGATGCATTTGGAAACAATGTCACTTCCAAAGAAGAACCTAATGTGTCCACTTTCACTCTGTCCATATTTCACACGAATAACTCTATTTCCAGCCAGCCAAACATCACCTACACCGGCTGGAATGAATTCGGCTATATTGTTATTGAGTTTACCGTTAAGATTTCCGGAAGCTTCTTGTTGCATATACAAGGCGGAAACCAAACTCTGAAAGACACTCCTCTTCCATTCAAGGTGAATCCAGGTAATGCATTCTATAGCTTCTGCTACAATTTTTTTTTTCTTCTTCCCGGGTCATGTTCATTTTTCTGACCGTCATTTTACCAGGACTGTTGGAGGTTTCAAATTGTGTGATCAAATGGGATTTTGAACCGAAAGCATGGCAGTTATTTTCCAAGATGGAGATATTCCTACACCAGAGAGATCAGTTTGACAATCTTGTTCCTGGACTCTATGCATTTGATGCTGAAATTGTTGAAAAGGATACAAATTTGTCTATACCCGTTTCGGATCTACATTTCGAAGAAGTCCAAGTAGGGATTCAGTTGTTTTCTTTCAGCAATTTAGAACCGGGGAATTTCTTGCTAACAATATCTGATTCTAAGCATAGTGAGAAAATATCTAACATGTCATACTCCTACACTGTCTACATAGGTACGTGCCATTTACATAATGTGTTTCCAGTTCTCGTGTTTCGGATATTTCTCTAGTTGTTATATTTACTGCTTCATTGTGTTTAGGTTATTGTGATGGATCAAAAAGTGTGGTCAATGGAACTGACTTCAATAATTCTATTGCTGGGGAAATGGAAGCATTTTCTGTTTATTTGTATGATGTGTATCAATATCCCTCTCCAGTCAAGGTTGAATGGCTTCAGGTTCTAATTGTAAGGGAGAATGATTCCTACTACGTATGGCCAACCGTAAATCCTATGCAGATACTTAATGGTATATTATGCAAATCATGAAGATAGATTCTTCTCGGTTTTTGTTTCGGCAATTATTTTGACAGAACAGTACTTTGGTTTCTAGGGACTGGACCTGTTGGAGCTCCAGAATATCAAGCAGGAAGCAAGGATAACATTTTTAATGCATTATCCGGCAACCCAAGTGACAAAGTAATAAATGCTTTTTATAGTTTTTTTCTTTGAATCTGATATAGTTTAGTTTCTAATAGGGTAAATGTTTTTGAATTCAGTCAGTTATGGAATCGAAACTGCTGGCAAGTGCTTTCGATGTGATCTATACGCCAGATAAAACTGGATTTTACAAAGTTTACGTGTTTTGTGGAAATATTCTGTTGAATAGTGGCCATTCATTCAAAAAGGAAGTACTAGCAGGTACTCTCTCACTCATTATAAGATCGTATACTTGATCTACTTGATATTTGTTCTCTTCACATGAGTTGTTTTCACTTACAGGTGAAGTTAATCTAACACTCTCTGAAGTAATGGAGTTTTCTCCCAAAGTGGCTAAGTTGACTAAGAATGAAATAGTCGTCAGCCTGATGGATTCGTTTGGGAATCCCGTCCCGTCTAAACAATCAAGTCTGAAATTAGAGATTGCTTCCAATCACAGTTCAAATTGGAATGTTGTGAATAATAGTGACAGCTCATCATATACCGTTCTCTATACTGCTAATGATGTTGGAACTTACGAGATGTGTGCTTCATTGGATGGCAAAAATATACCACCCTGCCCCTTCACTGTCAATGTTTACAGTGGTAAAGAAAGCGTGTTCGACCTGTAATTATGCTCTATCATACATAATTGGTTATTTGAATTGATGTTTTTCATATTGTTTAGGTGAATATTTTCCCAAGGCTTCTGATGATACTGTTTCCGTGTGGGAGGATGAGTCTATTGCTTTTGATGCTCTTGCTAATGACTTTTTTGCTGGTCATAATGCAAGTATCATGTCATTTACGAATGTAAGTAGCAATATTATATCATTCTGCTAACTTTATTTACTGCTTAATGAATTAACTTGATAATTACATGCATTCGCAGCCTCTTCATGGTTCGGTTATGCAAAACGGACGGCTTTTCCGATACACTCCTTTCAGGGACTATTATGGGAATGACTCGTTTATGTACACTATATCAGACATAAATGCAAATCTTGCTACCGCTTCTGTAAACATTTCTGTCCTTAGTATCCCTCCCCAATTTGTTGCTTTTCCGAGTGAACTACAAGCAACTGAAGATGTCTTAAGTCCAAGATACGGGTAAAATTTACCTTCCATCACTTGAAATGCCACTGTGAATAATGTAGTTTTCCTCAGTTTTTCCTTTTGCTGTTTTTTTTTGTAGTGGTTTCTCTGGATTTGAGATACGATACTCGGATTTAGCCGAGAACATTTCTGTTAACCTTAGTGCAGAGTCAGGGAGCATCTTTCTTTCACCTAGGCCTATGCAATTCGAACAGCCAATGTGGAATGTAAACAGAGGGGAAGGAGAAGCAAAGGGTCTAGTCTTAGAAGGCTGTTTAGAAGTTATCAATTTCGCTCTTCAATCAATTCAATATCTCGGGTATTACTTCTTTTCATTTCAGTAACTCAATATGTATAATCTTAATCAAATCTACTTTCATTCATTTCCTCATGTTCATTTATCAGAAACGGAAACTTCTGTGGTGGGGACACAATCCGAGTGTTAACTAAAAATGCAAATGGAATCAACAGCTTAGATGTTCCTATATCAGTCGAACCTATTAATGATCCTCCATATATTGTGGTGCCTGAAATCATCATCTTGAATAGTGACAAGGACGAGTCTCTAATCTTCGACCGTGAAATGGACAACTTCAACTTCTCCATTGGTGATCCTGATATTCTTTCCTTTCCTGGTATGGTTATATTAAAGAATAGGCACAGTAAACTATCAGGTACTGTTTTCAATTCTTCAAGTTAAACAAAGAGTAGAAACATTTCAGGCGGCGAGTCTAACTTCATGGTCAGCTTTTCCGTGGAAGTTGATGAGGGTTATTTGATTACAAGTCTTCCTTCCGAGCTCATCGATACAACCGAGCTGAAGCTGAAGAATAGTTACAGGTGGCAGCCTCTTCAGACATATGTTACCATCTCTAAACACTTCACGGTCAAAGCCAGTGGAGTTAGATTTCAAGGAACTATCAGTCACTGCAATAGAATTATGCAAGAGCTACTGTATAATGTGAGTGATCTTGCCTTGCTTATACCCCCTACTCAATTTATAAGTATCGACAATTACGCATCACACCGTGTTTGTTCCATGCAGGGTGGAGAATACGGTGGTGTGATGACAGTGACAGTGAATGATATGGGAAACCATGGATGTTATCCAGACTGTTCCGAAATGAATTCTGTGCCTCTTTATGCTGAAGCAACTGTAAATCTTATCAGAAGACGGCCGATGAGTTCATTCTTGGCTCATGGTAAGAACCAAGAAACATATTTTCATTACATTATATGTACATATATATATAGTGTTTACTGTCTGGTTTGTGGATCATTTGCAGGCTTGGGGACAGCTATTGCTCTAGAATTTGTTCTGGTTGTTTCTATGGGAATGCTGACCGTGTTCTTCATGTGCAAATGTGCAATTCTGCTGCTAAATGAAAGAAGAATCAATGGAGGAGAGATCAAGAATAATGAGCGTTCAGGACTACAATCTTGTTCCAAGAGATCAAAAGCTGTAGGTTTTTTTGGTGCCAAACCATCTCTCTCCAGTCCAGTGCTTGAGGGTGGTGGAAATGAAAACGGTGATGCCTTGGCTTTGTCGTCCTTATAGAAACGACGTGTCGTCAGGTGTATGAAAAACAGAAGTGTGCAAGATCGGATCTCAGCATCTTAACGTGAGAATTTGTCTCTTGTTTTCCACGGATCAGAATTCAGAACAAGAGATGTAATAAGTACATATGATTATTAGATATCTTTAGATATTTTATTTAATATATAAATAAAAAAAATAAAATAAAATAAAAAAAATAAAATAAAAGATTAACTCTGATTATTAATTCATTATTATTTAAGCGTGTTTCCTTAATTATTTAATTAATTAGTTAATTAATTAAAAACAGTAGAGCTGTAAGTAAGCTTCCTGGAAACAAACTTTGTCAATTAAATTAATATGATATTTGAAAAATGAGAAAAGTAATAATAGTTATTTGAAGATTCCGTGCTACTTGTAGTCAGAAATGGCGTCTACTCTGACTCTCTGACTGCAACAACGCAGCCATAAAAAGAGTTTCCTCAATCCTGGACTCAAACCCAACTGGACAGAGCTAGTAATTACTGAATCATGGGATCATTGGAAGGCGATGACGATGGCGTTGTCTCTGCTCCAAGTGATAACAAGAACAGAGTCCTAAGCGGGAAGATCATGATGTGCGCCATGATAATCCTCTTCATCGTCATCGTTCTCATGGTCTGTCTCCATCTTTACGCGCGCTGGTATGTCCTTCGTGCTCGTCGCCGAAGTCTCCGCTCCAGCCGTCGTAGGCAGCTCGTCTTCTACGTCGACGACGCCGGTCACACTGTTTCGGTCCCCACACAAGGCCTCGACACTGCCGTCTTGAAGTCTCTTCCCGTTTTCGTTTACTCCGAAGAAACCCATCCCGATCCGATCGAATGTGCCGTGTGCTTGTCGGAATTCGAAGAGAACGAAACGGGTCGGATCCTCCCCAAATGCAGTCACAGTTTCCATATCGAGTGCATCGACATGTGGTTTCACTCTCACTCCACGTGTCCTCTTTGTCGGTCGCCGGTCGAATCCGAGTCTGTACGCGAGAATCCGGATGAAGTGGTCGTCTCCGTGGGTACAGATGAACCAGAGAGAGAGGAACCCGGTTCGAGCAACGGATTATGCTCCGAGTGTGAACATGAAGAGTACAAGACCGGTAAATCTCTTCCTTCGTCGTCGTTTGGCGGTAGGAGGAAGCGTTTGGAGATGGAGGGAGTGTCGATCGAGGTGCCATGTCGGAACGAGAGTTTCGGGCGGTTTGAAAACGATTCGGGTGTTGAAACGCCGTCGTCTCAGGCTTTCAGATCGCCGGTGAGCCGTATGATGTCGTCGATGTCGTTCAGAAGAATCATGAGCAGTAACAGGCGGGGCGGAGTTTCTCCCTCCGGAAACTCAGTGAGTTACAGTTCCGTCAACGAGTCAGATATTGAAAGGGGCCGGGATGGGACTCAGTGAACGAGTCACGATTTGACTCAGTGGACAATGGACGTCGCCATCGCTTGAGCCAATCGTATTCCAAACCCCAATCCGCCGGCGTCACGACTTGAGCTCTTACTCAAGCTTTGACCGTTGACGTTGATAAATGTGTCAGTTTTTGTATACGTGGCAGAAAGGGATAAGATCATGTTTTAGTTGTAAGATACGTAGATAACCAAACCAAGTTGCCAATGTTATTACAAGTAAACTTAAATTATGTTTGAACCAGAAGTTTACAAAACTACCATCTCTGATTCCTCTGGCCAACTGCAACTACATCATGTTCTCTTTCAAGAACAATTACATCCGATAAATTAAGTAACAGAGAGGGGGACAAACAATAGAACAAAGAGACACAACATGAAGCTAACATTGTTTGTTGTTCATAATATGGTACATCTAAAAATGTTAAGGTGGTCAATCTCTAAATAATCTCGTCACATAGCAGCTATTAAGTTGAATAGCTTTGAAACAGCAGTACCAGTTACCCAGCAGAAGAGAGATCGACCGGGCCAACTAGTCGAGACTTCCGTCTCCTCTTGCCCTTAGGACTGCAAATCACACCGCGTACCTTCCCCAGCTTTACTGGAAACTTAGAATTCGATTTAGAACTCAACTCCCTCTCTGTAGTCTTTTCTTCGGTAGATTTATCTTTACTATCTCTCTCATTGTTCCCTCTACCATATTCTTTACTAGCTCGTGAATTGGACCTCTTTCTCGACATCCGAGCTTCTATTTCTCTCTCCTGTTTCCTTTCATGGCAAAGACGCCGAACATGGAAAGGATTTGTAGCCGTGTAGCAGAGATCCCCATCAATCGCACCCTTATCCAATTCGACAGTCCCGTTGTTGACCTGAAAATAATTAATCTTCCATTTAGAACCTATTGCAGCTGATTGTCCCAAAAGAATTGGTAGGAATTTACCAATTGAAGGAGTGCGGAAAAGCTACGAGCAACATCATATTTTTCTTGGCCTTTGACAACCTCAGCGAAGGACATGACACAACCTTTATCAGCTTCACCGGTTAGTTTGTCGAGAATTCTTTCACCATATTGATGAATATCAAAGGGAGGGCATGATTCCTGTCAGAAAATGGGCTCTTTGTGTAATTCGAATTCATGAGAGAAAAAAGAGAAGTAATGAAGCATAAAGAGAAGAGAAACATCAAGGTTTTTACTTGGTCTTCCAAGTTGTGCTCAATAGTCGATTTCCATTTCGATACCCGATCAGCTAATTCAGTCTGCTTCTCAGTCTCAGCAATGCTTTCGAGGAGCGCATTCTACAATATGAGGAATAAAGAAAAAATAAAGCGATGCTTAGGCAAAAAATTACCACAAATCATTGCCTTCGGTTTTAAGGAACAAAGATCATTACTTACTAGATGACAGCGACAAAGATCTTCAAGGGTGTCATGAGAGTTGACAAATTCATCACCGAAGGCTTCATTTGTATCAAAATGAGCAGCACCATCACCATACTGCAAGCAGAGCCAATATTTTTAGAAAGGGTCTCACATGCTGACATTAATGGTGAAGGATGTCGAATAATGTAAAAATTATTGTTGATCTGATTAACCTTTTCATTATCAAACTTCACATCTTCATCCATAGCATTTCCATCTGCATCAATATCAGGTTGTTCGAATTCAGGGGCACCCCCATCATCTCCATCTTCATCATTGTCATCTTCTAAGTTAAAAAACGCATTGCAATGTTCACTCCCTCCAGCAGTAAGAGAGCTCCTCAGCTGCAATTGAAACAAAAAGTATGATACACCATAAGTTTTTTTTTTTTTTTTTAAATGTCAAAAAGCAGTAGCTGGACAGAACAGTACCTACCTTCTCATACAATACAGGTGGTTTGGAGTCCCTTTCACTTTCACTGGTGCGGGATTGTTTCTCCCATACATCTGTTAAATCTGGGCTAATAGGACCATTCAACTTAGCTGGTGGAAATTGTGAGGTTATTGAGACCCGTGTAGTGAAATTACTATCTCTCCTTTTAAAAGCTTTTACTGCACAAATGAAAATAAAGAAGCACAAGATTAGGAGAAAAAGGAAGCGGAATTTGCAAATGAGGAGTAATGATGATTTTATTAAAAACAACCTTTCCTGAAAGGTTTGATTTTCAAGTTTCCAGGTTCATGGGGATTCATAGGCTTCCATGGATCACTCTCGTCATCTGAATCATGCAAATCCTGAGGTTCTGAATCTCTATCGTCCATATCCACTTCATTATTATTGTCATGAAAATCGTCACATAGAGAAGGATCATGCCCAATATCACAGTTATTAGCATCAGGATTGCTCTCATCCCTAGAAGATCGATTGATATTGGCATCTTGATTCTTTCCAGAGGAAGATTTATTAGCTGTTCCTCCAGAACATCTTGTGGGAGACTGAAAACTCTTTCGGCTTAAGCTGACCCTTTGAGTACCATTCTGGCTTTTACCATTTCCATCTGCCTTTAGAAAATCTTGAACTGCTATAGCATCACGCGGATCTAAGAGAATAAACTCCCGATAAAGATCATTTGTGGCCAACTGCAATAATAAATGACATCTTTATTGACACGTTTTTATACTTCAAAGGAAAATAAGTGGAAAGTAATGAAAGAATGGATTGAGACTTAAGAATACCAGATATGACTCTAATTCCCCACCATCACCTGTCGCATCGAGGCAATCACCTTCAAGAACTACTAGATTTCCAGGAGGCTTTACAAAACAATGCAACAGAGATTCTTTTCCTAGTGTACCATCTAAGCTAATTTTTGCTTCCACTGCAGTAGAAAAAGGACAATTTCACCATAACATACTGAAACTTGACTGTGAAAGTAAAGTAAATGGTAAGTTTTTTTTTTATACCTGGGATGTCATTTGAAACCCAGAACTGGTTATATTCATCATCAGTAGCTGCACAGTAACTGCTTTCTGCATCCCGGTCTGATGTGCCTTCTAACTGATCCTGTTGCCTGATCAATTTACAAAATTATGTATTCCAGTAAGAATATAGACGCATTTACCGAGTGTAGTACTTGGAGATTTGTAAAACTGTTAAGCATTCGAAAAGAATAAACCTTTTCTGAGAAAGGAACTCCAAAGCACGCAAAACCAGTGAATAAAGATATTCCACTTTTCTACTATACACCTGAACCGAACCTTGAAGTAGCAGTGCAGCTATGATTTCCAAATAAAACAGAAATAGTAACAATTAACACCTCTTTCGCAGCAATGAGGACAACCCCCGAACTTACGCAAACTAAAAACAAAAATGCACAAGACATAAGTGGAGACAGACCTTCAGCGAAGTTCACAGGGGAATGGCCATCATCCTCACTGGGATGGATCTCACCAGAGCATATCTTCAGCAAGTATTCTTCAAGCTTCTGGGCGAGATCGACTTCCCAATTCGATTCAAGGTTACGTGAGGCTTGTAGCTTATGGAATTGACCTCCACCTCCACCGCCACCACAGCTACTCGGTTCTTCCCTGTTAGTATTCATTTTCTGGAATGGGAATTATCCCACGGCTCATATTGCTGCGCAAATTTCTTTAGGAAACCCTAGGTTTATAAAAAAAAAAAAATTGGTAAGAGTTTTTAGGATGGGGTGGGGTGGGGTGGGAGGAAAAATCGATGGGTTAGTCTGTAGCCTCCGGAATTTAGCTTCTAGTGATACGGCCACCGCTCACCGGCGAGGGAGAGAGAAAGAAAAGTGGATGAATGAATGAAAGCAGAGTTCATAAGATTTTTGGTGACCGTTTTCCCGCTTCTTTGCAGACCGAAAAATTCTGCGAAAATGTTGGGGAAATTTTTCATTTTTGTATTTTAATTATAAATGAATAAAAGAACAAGGAGGACAACATATTGGTGGGCCTTGGGCTGCTTCATTGCGCAATTTGTGCTGAGCCCGCTTTTTTGTTTATTGGGCCTAAATAATAGGCCCAAATATATTATTGGGCTTATTAGAGCAATATTAGAAAACAGTATTACTGATAGCAATAGCTTTCATGAAGCAACGACGACGGTTCGTGTACTTATTACAAAAATGAATTACAAATTTATACTCACAAGATATAATAATTAATAATAATAATTAAATCATAAAACTCGAATAAGTGTGAGGTACAAAACCTGTATGATCATCTTCTTCTTGTAAGACAGACACACCGACCATACATAAGGACCATACAAGCTACAACGGAGGTATATACGTATGTATGTATGTATGTATGTATGTATGTGTATATGCATATATATGTATATATTGGTATACATTAGGCTATGCCTATGTACGTCTTTATGGTAGCATGTTCGGGTAGTATGGCAAGCCAGAGCTCCTAATCCAAGCATCGCCGCCTTCAAAGAACTTTCCGGGCGTAAACGTCTGAGCCGTGGCCAAATCAATCTTCTTAACGCCTGGCCATGCCACTCTCTTCGATGTGTCTGAACCGGCACCCCTGTTCCCGAACTCAGCAAAGTAACAAGTTTTTAAAGCAAAATCACCCATCCATGGAAGCCAACCTTCAGGCTGAATCAAATCATCGATTTGAGACTGCATTATGATTGACCGCGAGAAGTTCTTCCACGGCCTGGCAAGGTACGACTTGAGAACATGCCTCACCGGGAAGTAAACTGGGTCCGCAGAGATGGTGCAGTTCTGGAGGATGAGGGCGGATATAGCGTGTTCTGACATCCTTCCTTGTGCAAGTACGATGCATCTTTGGTTGTCGCCCGGTTTCCTAACAATCATCTTGCAGTTTTGGAAGATAGCCTTGGCGTCTCCGAAGATGAAGTCGATTGTTCCTGTAATGACACAGTCACGGTAGAATTGGCGGTGAGCGTGTGCGTAGAGTGTGTCTTGGTACCCGTCCAGCTGGCAGTTGTAGATGATTGAAAAATCTGCCTGGATACGGAGTGCAACCGCTTGGTGCTTCGCAGCTCCGGCCGAGTTCTCGATTCCAATATCCTTTGCCATGAAATTACTCCCCATTGCCGCTGTAAAAAGGTTAATACTTACTTTTAGGATGCATAGATTATAAACTAGAAGGTTGAACAAGTTATGCATATTATTGATGATGGTTTACCAAGTGTGGCAGTCTTGAATGTCTGGACTCCATCGGCAAAGTTCTTGTTGTAGGTGATCTTGGTCTTGGTGGGGCCGTCTCCGAGCAACATGACATTAGTCATATGCTTGTCGAAAACAACGTGTTCTGTATACACTCCTTCCTTGACGTGAATCACAAAGGTCTTGTTACTCTTCTTTGGGATATCAACCAAGGCCTCATTGAGAGTCTTGTACTTTCCACTACCATCTTTAGCTACAACCACATCGGCCGTGATTTCACCCGGAGCCGCCAATAAAAGCCGTTTCTTCTCTTCATTGACCCAAGATGGGAACTCATCCTCAGATTCTGACGTCATGAGCCTCCGGCTAGTGCTTGTTGGGATATGAAGGGAAGTCAACACGGATGTGATTTGTGAAACCATTGCGAGGGCATTGAAAGTGAGTTCTCTTCCGGTTTTCAAAAGCTCCTTCATTTTGTCCCCGGCTTTACCTGTTGTGTTCTCGAATCCGTCCTGGCATGTCTCGATGAAGGTGACGGCCCCAGTGAGCCACACCTTCATGTCCGCAACATAATCATCAAAATTGGCAATGTCGAATGACCCAAGCCGGTCGATCGAGTCGTTGATATCGTCGACCGAGTACCCAATCAATTCCTTGCAGTTTTGGAGCGCTTGGTTGGTCATGGGATCTTTGGCCAACTCTGCAACCACACTCGAGTTGTGGACAGCTCCTTCGAGATAGTCTACAGCGACTTTAAACCCGGTTTTGATTAGCTCTTTGGGGTCGGATGTGTTTCCGGCAGCCGAGGTGAGGGTTTTCTCGCATGTTTCTTTGTAGTCGGTCGGCTCACACACGGCCTTAACCGCTTTTGTTGAGGTGGAGATGTCATTGCTACCTTCACCACGACCCTTTGACTGTTTTCCTCCGCTGAGCCCAACTGCAACGGCTACCACCATTGCCACCAGAAGTACAGAGCCCACACTTAGCAGGGCGATCTTCTTCTTTTTTCCAGAAGCATTGTTGGTCCCGTTCGGCATTTTCGATAAAGCTACTGATTGTTCCAATCAACCTGAGTTCCCCTTTCCTCTTGCTGTTTCTTATCTGAGGTAGCTATGGGAATGGAATAGGGACGTTGATGCTTTATAATGGACACAGACCCTTTTATAATTCAGATAGGCGACGACAAAAATAGAAACTCGTTTATGTATCTATCTATTTTTAATGGCTTCTGTTAGAGAATTTGAGGAGGGAGAGACACTGTTAACTTCTGTCCTCCGAAATCTAAGGTTGAGTTGACATGGCACATCCTCGTACTTGTAGTTGTAGAGAAGTACGGTCCATTGTTTTATTAATTGCAGTTATATAAAAAAATAAAGTAGTAATTAAGATGATTAGTGGTAAGTAAGCATTTGCCATTCCTTTTGTTTTGGGTTATGAAAGATGATGATTTTGATGGTTACAAGTTATAACTTAAAAAACGGATTCTCGAATCTCGACTTCTCGATTCATTGACTTATTTTCAATCGATCAGTTCCAGTTCTTGTTCCTGTTCCTAATCACGTGAGCTAAACATAGTAATATCTATAGATACATGCAAAGTCAGAAGGAAAGTATTTTGGTGAGCTTGAGATAAACTCTTCCATCATATATTAAAATACTCATGAATTTATATGCAAAAATTATATTATATTATAATTAAATCTAAGACATGAGACATGTATTATTTATTTATTTTTTAATAAATAAAAATTTGGAATTGCATTACTATTTATTTTTTAATAAAATCATATGGTATGTAATTTGTTGAAATTAAGAACAAAAATATAATTTTTTTAATATAATAAATAAGCAATAAATATATAGAAGTCATTTATATATTTAGCCATTAATATTTTATGTTAAAATTTTATTGTTTAATATAAAATAGTTTGTCATATGGTTTTATAACTTGAAACTCTTCTTTGGTAGTTTATACTTAAGGGGCAATAAGTAATTTTTAACCTATATGTAAATTCCCATTATCAAAAGTATAAATATTAAATATATGTAAATTTTATACTAACTTATATAACTTGTTTTTTTTTTTTTTTTTTTTTCAAATTCAAATTCCAAAAAGGTTTTTTCATGATTCGAAATGTTGATTTATATATTTTATTTTTTATTTTAAAAATAATATCAGATAATCAATTTTGATGAGAATTCTTCAAATACTTTTATATATATATATATATATATAGCAATACGATTTATGTAGAATCGTAGGTAATATGCAAAGATGATTGCCTTAGTTGCTTAAAAGTAGAACTGGCTCATGTAACACTCCCTTATCTCATAAAATTCTATCATTGTTTTTCGCATTCCCGCCCTCAATAATCTTAATAATTGCTCTCATGCCTACCAAATAGATAAAGTATAATTAGAATATAATTTGCCCTATATATCGTCCTCCAAATTTGAAACAATCAACACACTAACACAAGCAAAGAAACACATATAGCTAGTACCCTCCTTCCTCCTACCTCATGTAGGGACATCGGTCCGACCACCTTATTAGGAAGACTGCCTTGTTAGGATTGGGCATGAAGGATTTGACCCAGGGATGGAGCCAGGTGGGAGTTATTAGTTCACAAGGGTCGACCCTGCCATCTCATAGAAGGGTGTACACTCTGGACTATGTCACCGAAAAATTGAAGCTTGTATTAGGTGTAGTCAAATGGACTATTTTAAAAGAGATTGTCTGAATACTCTAAAGTATTCTGCTTGATTTGCGATCTATTCTCCATTGAATATTGCACAATCTAACTAGTCATATGGGGTTATGGTTCAAGGAGTTTGCAAGAAGGGAGAGGTTCTAGTGATAGAGATGTATCGTCTTTTGGGAAGGGGCAAGCAAGGGTGTATGCTTTGACTAAGCAGAATGCTTAAACATTTAATACAGTGGTAACAAGTACACTTCGAGTTAATTTTTTTGATGCTCGTACATTATTTAATTTCAGATCCACACACTCCTTTGTGTCACCATACTTTACTAGCTAATTTGATAGGGAACCAACTTTATTATATAAGTATTTTTTAGTTGCTATACCAATACTTTCCTACCATAATAATCAATTATTGATTAGAAGAATTTGTTATTATCGTGTGATATGACTTTTTATGGTCCTCACAAATCAACATGAATACATTCAAGAACGGACTTAGAAAGATTAATAACCTTAGGGAAATTATTTCTATGTTGTTTACTAAGAATATATGTTTCACAAAAAATAGTAGAAGGAAGAGGAGATTTACCCGGTTTACTCGGTTAAGAACATAAATACCTTCATGGATTATGTGGCTAAGCATTTTCTCTATTGTTAAATTTCTTCTTAACAGGAGGTTTATAACTATAATTTTTTTTTTTTTTTTTTTTGGATTTAGCCTTAACAAACAAATTATTGTTAGAATATATATAATTAATTATAATAAGGATTAGTTGTTGAAGAAAAATGCTTTTTGGCCTAATCATGACCCAAATGACTAGGTGCACTTTATTACAGAATCAAGAACAACATAACATGTATATTACTTTAGGACAAAATAATATATAGAGATTATATACTTATTGTATTAGAAAATTACAGCTTTTGACTGTCTTCTGCTTCACGCACACAAAATCTGAAAAATGCTAGATCTAGATGGTAGAAACAGTGGAGCAGCTCAAGTGAATAGCAGGTGATTTCTTGGAGTAGTTTCGGATTTTAAATTATATGTAACATTATTTTCCCCATATTCAAAGGAAAAAGAAAAACAAAAAAATATCTCCCCGCACTAAAGAAAAGGAACATCTTTTGGTTTTGGGTCTCCCCCCCCCCCCCCCCCTATCCACTACAGACCCACTACAGTTCCACTACAATACTGCGACTAGAATGAACGTAACAGTTGATAGGACTTATCCAAGAGAAGATTCATTTTCTCATGCTAATGTCGTTTGATTTTCTTCGTTTGATCTATACCTAAAAGATGGGAATAATCCCGATCAACGGAAGGGGTATGATCCACGTATGACATATCACGTGTGCCTCCCCCTGTGTCGTAAAATCCTGTCATTTCTCCTTCATTTCCGCCTTCGAAAGTAAATTGCTCTCATGCCTACCAAATCGATAAAGAAGAATCAGAATATATATCTTGGGGAAGGAATCACCATTTGTATTCATTTGCTCTATATATATCCCCTACGTCACCATTACTGACATCAGGGCAAGACATTATTGATCATAATTAACATCGTATTACACATGATTAAACTAATTAAGACACTGTCTTAATTAGTTTAATCCAAACTTACAATCAAACTTAGTTTTGCTGTTATCTTGAAAATCTCCTCTACCCAAAAGCAAAGGAAATATTACGATCAGAAAGGAATATTCTTCAAAAGTGGAGGTGGGGAAGCTGATTTTTTATGTATATGTAAAGTTTATTCTACCCAATAATTCACATTAATTGAATAATAAATCAGGATTTTTGGGTACTTTAGTAGCTAAGGGAAGCTTAATTCCTTGAGCCTCTATATAAAAGATGACCTGCCCTCCAAATTTGAAACCAGCAACACACTAAACAAGCAAAGCAACACATATAGCTAGTAGCCTCCTTCCGACTACCTAAACTCAGTTACAAGCTTTCTTTCGTTCCTACACATATCATATGGCACATCGGTCCGACCACCTTGTTAGGATCGGGAAGGAAGGGTTTGACCTGATCGACGAACACTTTGGCTGCCCGCCGGCCAAGAGGTTGGTTAGGCCAACTCCGCCACCTACTCAAGGTCTGGGGGGTTTTAGAAGGAAAGATGTAACTGTTATGACTAGTGATCAGGTAGCCAAAAACTTCCAGGGAGTGGTCATCACTGAGTGGAAGATCAGGTGCAACTAGTTACCAGGCCATGGCTATATATATATATATTATAGATATGCATACAGCTAGCCTTGTTGTTCAAGCAGTAGTACTGCATGGCCTAGTTCTCATGTCTTAGTTATGTACTATGCAGCTGTTTCTGAGCTTTTATCTGAACTGCTTGTAAAAAAATATATAGAAATCCATAAATAATAATAATAATTAGTCTGTATATTAATATTATGCCTCTCTTTTTGGTGGATGAAAATCAGTGGTGTAAAAATGGCAGGCCAAAATTAGTGATGATCAGATGCAGTTAAAGGGAAAATAAAAAATAAAAAAATCATCAGCAATCATTAAACCCATATGAGAACAACTTTCTTCAGCAACCATTAAACCCACTTTCCATTCTTTCTAGGTGTTTTACAGAACTTGTAAGAAAACCCAGAACTCGGTAGGAATGAGGACACAGAGAGAGAGAGAGAGAGGGAGAGAGTGAGAGGGAGGTTTAATTTGCTGACAGCACAATTGTCATGGTGAATTAGTGACGTTGATGGGTTGGCGTAATTATCTATTTTCGTTTTATGAATTTGTTTGCTTAATTTGCTGATCTAGTTATAGGATTGCTTATAATTAGTAATAAAATATACGAAGGAAATGGTTGTTTGAATCATAGAGGAGCTAATATTTGACACTAGTGCATTTGACAATTGGATTATTAATGTATTTGGAGTATTTCCTTCTGCATTTGATTGCTGAGTTTTCGGAGTTGATTATGGAGAGGATTAAAAGATTTCCATAAAGTATCAAAAACCGAGAAACCGAGCCGTGAACAGTTCTAGGCCTAGCTAGTTCATGTCTTACAGTCTTAGTTATGTACTATTACCCTGTTTCGGAGCTGTTATCCGAACTGTTCGTAAAAAAAAACATTTAGAAATCCATAAATATTAATAATCATGTAGTGTATTTAGCCTAAATCTAATACATATTTACAGATTTGTTTTTTCAAATCTATAAACCCTAAAATGATGTTCCATAATTCAATTCAAGATTTACAAAATTAAACTACGAAAACAAAGAGAATATAAAGAAAATCATCCATGTTAGAAACTATAATAGTTCACACATCACAGATCTAAAAAATCTCTACTAATTCACTTTGAGCTAGCGTTAATACGATGAACCTTTTAGCATTATGATAGTATCGGTACATATTATACAAAATCAAATCTCAACAATACATAATGTTCACAAATGAGTTCATCAAACACATATCAAAAACCTAAAAATACATACTGATTTCTAGAAACAAGAAAGAACTGCAACTTTTAAGTCGTATCAAACTGATCCATACAGATGATGCAGGAAGATCAAACCAACAATAAAAAATTCAGAGCATTCAAGCAACCCAAATGCAGAAATCCAGAAGAGAGAGCAATGGAGAGGAGAAGAAAGTTCCACATGGCCCAAGGAGAAAGCACAAAAAAATCATATTTGTAACCTTAACATAAAGGGTTAAGGGTTTTATATCATAAACCGGTTCATTGAACTCGGTAAAGATTTTAAGTCATAGGATTGAGCCACAAACCGGTTGCCTCATGGGCCATTCATGATTTAGGTTCTCAATCTTATTTCCATAACAAACTCCACTTTGAGATCAATAATCCTAAACATATTTTATCATAGTGCTATAAACTTCAAATCTAACTGTTACATCATCACTCGGTTGTGTAACCCTATGTGAATTAAATTTAAACGATGCTCAAATTTTTACACTTCAAAATTTTGGTTCCCAATATTTCCCTCTATATGCAACGGTCTAGATTTTATATTTTTAAAGGAATAACAGTTATTTTTCAAGTAACCAAGTTAGAATAATACTTCTTAGACTCACTGTTCACTTTATTTTTACTATTTTTATTCTTTTTATCATACTTAATAGTTCAAGCTCCCTAATTTTCAAGGCAGTAGTGACTATATCTAACTTAGGGTATGTACCAGGGTACTTAAGTGCCTCTTAACTATCAAGTATTCATTAGGTATAGATTGTAAAAGAATTATAACATGATTAGTATCATCTAAAGCTTGATTAGTCCTCTTAAGTGCTAGATTTAAGTTTAGAAATTCATCAAAATTATCATCTAAATTTTTTGATATATCCATTTTCTATGTAAACGGACTACCTTTCAAGAATGTTAGATTAGGTGCAGCTTGTACATAATATAAGGTGTTGAGTTTATCTCAAAGTGATAGAGGTGTCTCTTTTCCATCAACCTTCCGAATAACACTATTTGATAAGTTGAGCACTAGTAGACTATGAGCCACCTCATCAATCTCTTCCTTTCTTGCTAATGCAACAACATCATGCCCTTTTTTTCAACTGATCCCAATGCTATCAACACTTTATTGTGTGATAGTAAGGCTCTCATTTTCTTAACCCAAGTACCAAAATCACTCTTAGCATCAAAGTTTGCAATCTCTATGTGTGTTCTCATCTCCACTCTCTCTTATTAGGATCCAATCAAGAAATAGAATTTTACTAAAAAAACAATCGAACCAATAAAAGATTGAAAAACAACTTTCAAAACCTTTATCACATAATCAATCACTTATAGATTAAACTAAACAGATGACAGCACACAGATACTTTACTCTATTAAGCTAGAAAAATATATGTAATCAATAATAACATATTAACAAGTTATGTGACAACTTTTCAAGAATTTAGATTTGTACAACATATGCAGTTACAATTCAAGAAGATTTCAGATATATATACAACATGTACATTCAATCAGAAATTTCAAGATCCGTAAACCAGATGCATATACAACCTAGATTTTTTTTTTTTTTTTTCCAGATTTGTACAGTATATACAAAATAATATGTACACATATGAAAAACATACTAATCAATTCAAACAAGCTCTAATACCATTGTGGTGTATTTAGTCTAAGTCTAATACATATTTACATATTGTTTTTTCAAGTTTTGTGATTCAATTCAAGAATTACAAAATATAATCCATGAAAACAAAGAGAATAGGGAGAGAATCATCAACACCAGAAATTATAATAGTTCACGTCACTGATTTAAAAGATCTCGACTAATCTACTTTGAGCTTAGTCAATACGATGTGCTTTTTAGCACTATGATAGTATCAGTACATATTAGATTTGTAACCTTAGTAGAAAGGGTCAAAGATCCGTAACCCAAATGCAGAAATCCAGAAGAAAGAGCGATGGAGAGGAGAAGAGAATTTCGCACAACGCAGAGAGAAAGTACTAAAATATCAAATTTGTAAACCCTAACAGAAAAAGTTTAAAGGTTTTATATCATAAACCGATTTATTGAACCCGATAAAGATTTGGGGTCAGAGGATTGGGCCACAAACCGGTTGCCTCATGTGTCATTCATGATTTGGGCCTCAACGTTATTTCCACGACAAAATAATTAGTCTATATATCAATATTATGTCTCTCTTTTTGTTGGATGAAGATCAGCGGTGTACAAAATGGCAGGACCAAAATTAGAGATGGTCCAGAAAACAAACAACCAACGTTAGTCATGGATCGGTGTTAAAATGTGGACTCTATAAATAGAATTTGTGGTGAATAATACGAGAGGCCAAGAAGGCATTGCCTTAATTAACCAATCGAACGTCTTTTTAAACCCGTCCGAAACAGATAGAACTACACCAACAATAACAAAAAATCACATCTAGCTAGCTAGTTAATTTTTATTTGAATAATTATTCACAATGGACACCACAGGAGGATCAAGAGCTGTCTTTCTTATATTGCTCTTTTCAGCTCTGGCCGACTGTGTGGTCCACGGGGAAAAGGTGTTCAACGTGCTCGACAACGGTGCAAAAGCCGGCGGAAAGTCAGCCAACAAAGAGAGCAATTCACTTGCATTCATTAAGACATGGAATGCTGCTTGCAAGTCAGGGGGTCCCGCCAGAGTTTTGATTCCCGCCGGTCAATTCTTGTTAAGCCAAGTCGTTTTCGCTGGGCCATGCACAGCGGCTGAGATCATTGTTGAGATCGCCGGCACATTGCTCGCCAGCACAGACGTTAGTGATTTCTCTTCGCCAGAGTGGATCTCGTTTGAACTGGTGACCGGAGTTACAATACTCGGAGGAGGAACTTTAAATGGTCAGGGTGAACAAGTTTGGAAATATAATAACTGCGCGGGCAACAAGGAAGGTTGCTCCATTCTCTGCGTGGTAAGACATACATATACCTTAAAATCATAGTATATATATATATATATATATGTGTGTATATATAATTTCTGTAACGTGGCTACATTTCTGTAAGAATTTCTTCTGGTTGCAGTCTTTGAAATTCCTAGGTTCGAAAAATGTAGTATTGAAAGGCATCAAGTTTGTCAACAGCCAAGGATTCCACATCGGTGTTACAGAATCGTCCAATATCCGGGTCGAGGGTGTCCACATCACCGCTCCGGCGGATAGCCCCAACACAGATGGCATCCATATTAGTCGAACAGACGGCGTTATAATTACCAACTCTGTCATCGGAACCGGAGATGATTGCGTCTCTATCGGTGAAGGATCCACTAACGTCGAAGTCAGCAGTATCAAATGCGGTCCCGGACATGGCATCAGTGTCGGAAGCCTAGGAAAGCGTCAAGGCGAGAAAGCGGTGAAGGGCGTGACGGTAGCTAACTGCACCTTGATAGACGCTGATAATGGTGCTAGAATCAAGACATGGCCAGCTTCACCATCAGCTAATACAGCTTCCGGTATCGTCTTCAAAGACATCACGATGACTAATGTCAGGCGCCCCATTATCATTGACCAAGAGTACAGCTGTGGGTCGAAAGTTTGCAGTAAGCCTGTATGTCATGACTGTTAATATTCATTCCCATCTCTTAATTAGTTATAACCCGAATTAACATAGTTTCTACTGACTAAACTTCATGATTACCGTACGTTACAGCCATCTAAAGTGAAGCTGAGCGACATTCATTTCATTAACATCAAAGGAACGGCATCCGATAGAGCTGCGGCTATCACGATCAAATGCAGCAAGGGATTACCATGTGACGGCGTAGAGCTGAAAAACGTGGACTTGACAGGCGCTGCCGAAACCCTGTGCTCTAATGCGAAAGTCATAACCACTGGCACAGTGAACCCACCACTCAGTTGCCAGTGAGGACGGGACACAAGCGTTCTCCTGCTGATCAGATGACTAAATAATTTCAATTAAAGGATACCTCTTTTTTTTTTTTTCTTTTCTGTATGAAAGTACGATTCATGGAGAGAGCCAAAAAAAAAAAAAAGGTATATATATATAAACTAAACTTGTAATAGTTTTCAATGATATCTCCATATCTACGTACGTAGAGGCTTTTTTTTAGTTATTTTTTTTAATGATTTTTTAGTTTATTAATGAAGGAATGAATCTTCCAAATAACTTTGTTATTTGTGTACATGATTCATGCGATATTCTCCTCATTTGATGAATATTACATGATTTTATTTATGAAATTACGAAAATAATTGCATGAATTATAATCATATATGACATCTCCCCAATTTAATTTTTACATCCACAAATTCTCCCGAGAGTCTATAAAGTCAATTTCCAAACCAAGTAAAGAGAAGTAAGGGTTTATAAAATAGTCTTCAAACCTATTTCGCCCACACCAAATTAATACGCATCAAAACACTACACAAACTCTTATTCTAATAAAGTCAATCCAACACCACTTGAAAACTGTGGATCTTATTGTAACCCAATCACTCACCCCATAATCTTCTGCTACTACAATTACAACACAATCTAATATGTTTTCTAATCACTCTACTTCTCATTCATCCACCCCAAACCTCAATAACCAAATGTCATTAAAAGTTCCTGTCCCACCTTAGTGAATACTACCATAGATATCATCTCAACCAGCTATGTTCTCTCAACCTTCTTAGTGGTTATCCTACAAACCTTTAAGACCAAAGATTTGGTCACATTTTCATACAGAGAGGCATTAACCTCTCAGAATTTTGGTACTTGTCTGAATGACAGAAAAAATATATATGATTGACTCTTTCAAGAAGTTGTTTACAAGAATAAAAAAAGAAAAAATAAAAACCACTAAATCAAAGCAGATATTCGACAAGGATTCAAGCGATCAAAGAGTTTAATTTTTCAACGTTTCAAAGTCTACTTGAAAGTTAGGATTTCATCATTGTTATGTTTCACTCCTCAAACAAACTTGTAGTTTGAAATGTCATGATGGTTGGATATTCGTATATAGTTTGGTTTTTAGGTTTGCTCATTTGGTCATGAAAAGACCTTTTTATCTAGGTTTAATTCCATTCTCTCATATTCCTGTCATGTATACTCTCATATATGTTTTAATTTTACATCTATATATTCTCTTCGTGTATGTTATGATTTTGGTATATTCTCCTTAACTATGCTAATCAACTAGACTACATAGTATTCTTCTAGGACTACATGTAGTCTATAACTTGGTTGAAGTACTTGACATTTTTTGGTCCTGCCCAATATTATCTAGCCCATCATATCCGTATCATGAACCGGAAACGAGATGAGACGGTGGAGAGAGAGAGTGATGAATAAAAATGGAGAGAGAGAAGAAGAAAGGAGAAAGGTTGAAGAAGATGTATGTTATTATTTCTCTCTTTTTATTTTTAGTTTAGTTGTTGAGAGATCCGATTTATTACTTGGGTTGAACTTCAAGTTTTGGGTAAGGTCAAAAAAGCTCGAAATGGGTACAAGAAGGGGGTTGCTCACTCCTCAGCACGGTAAGATATATATATACCTTAAAATCATTGTATATATAATTTATGTAGTGTGACTATAGTCTACAAACTTATGTAAACATTTTTTTTTTTTTTTTTTGTGATTGCAGTCTTTGAAACTTCAAGGGGTGAGTATATTTATGTAAAATGATAAGAAATCGTACATGCTAGATATAAGTCATAAAGACATTAATTTAAAATAGTCATTAAATAATTAAGACATGTGAGTAGGATCATGTATTTACTGAGCTCCCAACTCATAAATATTTAGAAAGAAATTACAAAAGTAAAGCAACAAATAAAGTATCGGGTGAACGAAGAAAATCAACCCCATGAGACATATAAGACACGACCTATGAAGATGGTATAACTAAATAATATTCTATAAAACTTATCATTGTATACATATTTTATATTCTATATTTTAGAAAAAGAATGAATTTTGGTTAAAAAGTTTTTGGGAATAATTATCAAAGGATTTCATTTATCTTTTATAAGTTATATTTAAATTATTATGCTATTTTTATGAGAATGCTTTTGAAAGTAAAATTAATTTTAAAGAAATGAATTTCAAAAACAAAAAACGAAAGTAATACACTTACTAACTATTCATGTTTTTCCTGGATAAATAGCTAATAGGGCCCTCCGCCTAGTAATTAAAAAATGAAAAATTATTTTCATTTTTTCCCCTCCTCCCCGTCTCTCACCCTTCCATTCCCTTTCCCACCACCATGGTTTCTATTACTGAAGGTTCTTCTGACTCGACAACTTCTCTTAATGTTGTAGAAGTCATCTCTCACGGTGGTTTATTTCTGGTTAGACCTTTGATGATGAAGTCTCCCTCGCCTAGCATATTTATGAGATGGCTGAGATGGTCAACTCTAAGATAGATGACATTGAAATGTTGGAACGAAAACTCTACTCCATTGAAAGCAAGCTCAATATCCCTCTGTTTATGGTGGTCCACTCCCATGGTCAAGCCTTGTTCATTGTAGACCTAACAATTTTTTGCTTATATCTCCACTGATTCGATGAGTAAGAAACTGGTTAAGCTAACTTCATAGAGGATAGACTTGTTAACTACATTGCTAAGCTTGAAGCTCGTTGCATTAATGGAGAAAACTATTCCCTTACTTAATGCCATAGAGGTGTTAACCCTATCTCTAATAGTCTGCCAGCTTTGTTGGAGGCCCAACCCCTCAACTAAACACCCTCCCGACCTTAGCCCCCCTCAACCTTAGGTCCTTCCATTCTAAAGAAATCTTTATCGCCTACTCCACCGCGTCCCACCACCAACTCCAAGGTTGCGGTTCGTGGAGGCCTAAATTTTTTTGAAACTAATCCCCTTAGTAGGCATGCCTCTAAGTCACATTCAATGTAAAAAATGACTGATTCTTCGACGATCAATAATGGTCCAGTGTCAGGTCATTTGGGTCAACCCGCGCACCCATCGGAACAACCCGTTATTGCTTTTGGGTCTCCCATGAAGTTTGCACTAAATGCCACCTATTTGGCCAATGTGATTGCTCCAAATGTTCATGAGCTGGTCTCCACCTATTTCCATGCTTAATCTCCCCACCCAAGATCATAGTCTCTTTTATGGAAGACCTACTTACAATACTTGTCCCCTTTGCCTCAGTTTGTGAGACGAGACTCCCTTTATCACATCCTATAAGTATGTTCATTGTTCTCTTGTAGTTTGAAGTATTTTGGCTGGTTTGTTAATATATATTTACTTTATAAAAATAAATAAATAAATAAATAAATTGTGATTAAATAATCATACTCGTGGAGAAAATATGGGATTGTTAATATTGAGACAACATGAATCGAAACGAAACTAGAATTATCCAAAAAAGGAAGGAAGGAAAAAAAAGAGAGAAAATCTTTGGTGCAGGGGAAAACGACGGCGTTCTGCGGTTCTTCACTTCTTCCTAAACCCATTCCCCCCTCTAAAATCTCAGTCGGCACAATAGCCCACGAAACCTCTTCTGGAAATCGCATTCGACGATGACGTACTCCGCTACACGGCGCACGTTAGCTTCCCTTGTCAGCAGAGCCATTTCTTCTGCTTCTTCGCCTTCTTCTACCATCCCATCCTCTCGCTCTCGGTTCGCTTTCGCGATCCTGAACAATCTACCTCAGCTCGTCCCCGAGTCGATCTATATGCCCACCCGGTTCAAGACTTCCGGTTCGGGTTACTCGCCCCTTAACGACCCCTCTCCTAATTGGAGCAACCGACCGCCGAAGGAGACGATCCTCCTAGATGGCTGTGACTACGAGCACTGGCTCATCGTTATGGAATTTACTCAGGATCCTAAACCCTCCGAGGAGGAAATGGTTAACGCCTATGTCAAAACCCTAGCTTCTGTTCTCGGAAGGTACTGTTTTTATCATCCATTTGCAGCAGATATTCTGTTCTGAATCTTCTGATGTTTCTTTTCCCTCTATTTCTCTTCTGTGGAGGGAAATAATAGTTTGATCGATATTTCAGTGAGGAGGAAGCGAAGAAGAAGATATACTCAGTCTGCACCACTACTTATACGGGATTTGGTGCTTTGATTTCTGAAGAACTCTCTCTCAAAGTGAAAGGTATTATTTTTCTGGATTTTGCCCCCTTAGGGTTCAAAGCTTGCATTATGGTCATAGCTATTAGTTAGCAAGTGTTGAAGGATTTACAGAATACTCTAATTCACTTAGTATCGTATTTCGTTTATTTATCGAGTTTTCATTGTGAATTCTGTCGAATTTACTGCCCAAGTTGTATTGAATTGTTGCTAGAATCAGGTTAATTTGTGTGTTCCAGTCTGCAGGTATGCAAGATTTAAGGCTTCAATTCATTTAGCTACTGTTAGTTGCAAACAATTGGTGTTTTATAGGAAGTAGTAGTGACTTATATTCAGTATATTCCTGTTGAATGAAGCAGATGTACCAGGTGTTCTCTGGGTTTTACCGGATTCATATCTCGATGTTCCCAACAAAGATTATGGCGGTGAGTCTTCTTCTTAACTACTTGTATATGCAGTTAGTACATTACTAGTCAACTATTCCAAACTCTAGATCTTCCTTTGAGACAATGTTTTGGGTTGATTGTAGGGGATTTGTTTATAGATGGGAAAGTCATACATAGGCCGCAGTATAGGTACGACGATAGGCAGCAACATTCTAGGAACAGGCCTCGACCACGATATGATAGACGTAGAGAAACCATGCAGGTTCAGAGGGGACATCAAGGACAGAGCTGGGGCCAAGATCAGAGATCCGGGCCTGCTCGTCAGCCACCACCATCCATGGATGGCCACAATGCAGCAGTTCAGAGTGGTGGGAGAGATTTCTCGCCAAATCACAGGGATATGAACCGGGACAATGCGCGAGAATCTAAATAGAGATTTAGAGTAAAAAAAACATATTTTTACGTTAGTTTTTGATGTCTTGGTTATTGTATAATGGTTGTGTTTATAAATCAAATGGGATTTTATAAACTCAAACCAGAGTGAAGAGTTTAGTCGCATTATATTCCTCAAACTATATTTACTCATTGAAGGATTTACTGGATCTCTGTATGAATATAACGATTAATTAACTTTCGAGTTTTCTTTTCGAAGTTAAGAGTTTGGATTCGATCCGAATCGTAGTGGTATGAAAATTATACTACAGTTTGCATATTTTTGGCAATTATTCTAAAAATTGATTTCTGAGATACCAAATTGCAATTATTATTTTAAAAAAATATATGAAAAAAGGAATTGCTGCTACGTGCATCCGCGTCAGTCAAGCACTGACAGCTGGACTATCCATTTTGGCAGGTGCCTTCTGCCTTATACGGAGTTAATGTTCATTTAGATTAATCGAACTCGCCTCTTTCCCTTCCTCTACCCGGCGCACGTTAGCATAATCATCACTTCCATTTGCCGATTTTGGATCTAGAGGATTCGTTTCCCGCTGGATAGCGGATATATGATCTCCTATTCTCGGGTACGCTCCTAAGGCGCCAGATCTCCTTTCCATTTTCTCTTCGATCTCTTCTCAAACTGATATCGTAATAATAAGAAACCAAATCATGAATTCGAATTTTGGAAAGGACTTCGATTTCGATCTCGGAATCGGTTCCTCCCGCCCCAAATCTCTCAAGGAGCAGAAAAACCCCGCCCCCTCCTATTCTTCGTATTCTTCTTCCACTTTTTCTTTTACCACGCAAACGAAACCTGCTTGGCAATCGAATAAGCCGTCTTGGACTCATCAGCCTGCGCCAAATCAGGCCATCCGGCCCAGCCTGCCGACAGGACCCACTTCTATGGTCGGCGATATCTCCGGGAGGAGTTGGGGTTCGACGGTGCAAACAAGTTCCAGCTCAGGTATTGGAATTGTAGATAAGAATCCGAATTTGTTTGGTGATTTGGTCGGTTCTGCTTTGGGGCAGGGTAAGAGTAATAGCAATGTTCCTTTGAAGAGTGTTACGCCATCATCCATGGCATCTTCTGCCCCGCCCAGTAAGAGTTCGTTTTCGATGGGAAATATGGCTAACTCATTGCCCAAAACTGGCACTAATTCTGTGAAAAGTAGTCCTAGTGGATATAATAATACTAACGGAATTAATGCTCAAACGAGTCCGAATCTTGGAGGTCCTTTGAGTCGTAATATGGGTGGTGGCACCGGCACCGGCATTGCAGGTGGAATCAGCTCCAAAAAGGATCCATTTGGTTCTTTGGTCGATTTTGGATCGAAGCAACCTGGAAGCCTAAATTCAACAACTAAAAGCAATAAGAGTAATACTGAAGATGATAGTTTTGGGGATTTCCAAAATGCACCGAAATCGAACACAACTTCTACATTCCCGTCAAGTGGTTTTAATGACAATAATTTTGGTTTTACAGGATCAAATGTGGGTTCTAATTCAAGAATGGATGATTTTGGGATGCCCAATTTGGATTTTGCTTCTAAGAATCAAGCTCCTGTACAATCTGTTGGAAGTGATCCATTGGATTTGTTGTTTAGCTCGTCCTCAGCTCCAGCTAGGGGTTCTGAAGGATTTTCTGGGCAACAATCGTCTGAGGTTGATGATTGGGGAATGGATTCAGAGTTTGGAGGAGGTGGTCATGATATGGGTGGGTCCACAACTGAGATTGAAGGGCTTCCGCCTCCTCCTGCTGGGGTGACAGGATCATCTGCAAAGAACAAGGGAATGAATAACTACAAGCAGGGACAATATGCTGATGCTATCAAGTGGCTTTCTTGGGCCCTCGTTCTTTTTGAGAAAGGAGGTGATAGTGCTGCCACAATGGAGGTTTTGTCCAGCAGAGCTTCATGTTACAAGGAAGTAGGGGAGTATAAGAAAGCTGTGGCAGATTGTACAAAGGTAACAAATCGATCTGAAATCTATGGCTACTAGTTTTAGTATCTTTTAGATCCTCTCGTATTACATAGTAAATACGCTAATTTTCTAATATAGGTTGGTCAATCACTGACATCTTTTTTTTTTTTTTTAATGCTGTAAGACTCTCAAATGTTATGAAAGACTATCTTAAGGGCAAGTTTGACAGCCTTGTCTATCCGTCCCTGATAAACAACTGGACCATAGATAAGTTGAACATTCATTATTAGTCGTAGAGTTGGATCGGAGGAATTGTATGAAATTTTAATCGATTCGCCAGAAGGAAATTGGCTCATTAGTTTATAAGTTCAGATCTAATCTTTATTAGATTTCACACCAATTATAATGCAACAAGAGTCTCAACTTTGTTTCTCTTCTCTGTTAAATCATATGGTTTTGTTTAGGGTTTTCCTTGTTTGAAGTGCTTGATTCGATAGCCCACATTTTTTGATACAGGTTCTAGAACACAACGACGCAAATGTTGCTGGCCTCGTCCAACGTGCACTTCTATACGAAAGTATGGAAAAGTACAAGCTCGGGGCAGAGGACCTCAGGACTGTGTTGAAGTTTGATCCTGGAAACAGGATCGCAAGAAGCACCATTCATCGCCTGACAAAAATGGCAGAATAGAGGTTTCGTTGAATTTCCCTTGTTGTTCTCCTTAATTAGATCAAATACAAACTCCCCCCTTGCTATTCAAATTTGTGGGGCTATAAGTATAACACGGGATTACCATTTTGATTGGATGCTCGAGTTGTTTGTACCTTTGTTGTATCTTGTTCTGACTGAAAATTGTTCTGTTTGCCTACCAATAATGGGTTGAAAGAATTAAAAAATCATATACTAGCTTCTGTCTTTGATTGAAAATCGTTCATAAAGAGCATAATCACGTCGCAAACCGAGAAAGATCGGTTATGTTCCAGTTTTCTTCCTGTTAAAATAGTACACTGATCAGATGGGTTACTAGTTGCATTTCCCTCCTAGGTTCTCTTTGAAGTTTTTCATATGCTCTGCTTTCGTATGTTTCAACACTCGTTATGCCCACTTGTTGAAAATGCTTAAGGCAACATGGAATGAGTTCTCTTACAAATTCTGTCTTAATTGTGGCCTCCTTAATTAATAAGTTTTACAGTTTGATAGTCAAAAGCCAGTCTTGACTGTTGTGTTACGCCTCTCTCTTTTCTACAACACGACACGATTCACGGGGGCCGTTCATGATGAAACCGCCTTGTGAGAAGCGTTACATCTCTTCACGTTGTTAGTTCACCTCCCTTGCCCAACCATAACCATTCCATTTTACCCTCTTCAACACTCATTTCGCGTTTCCCGAATTTTTACCCGAATCACTGGGGTTTGGGGCTCTAATCTATATCTATGATGTTCAAAATCCTTGAATCCATACATATTTTTATACAACTTCAAAAGATAACTTACATAACTTACAAAATCATTTAATATTTCGTAGATTATAATACAATAAAATCTCGATAAATTAATGATATTAAAATCAGAGAAATTTATTAATTTAATTAAATATTAAATTATTAATTAATTTATAATTTATAAAATTATAAAAATATTTTTTAATTTATTAAATTAAATATGAAAATTTAATTTAATAAATATAAAGGAAAAGTCCATCGTACTTTAATCTTGGCAGTACAAGTCTCAAATTTAAGTAAATTATTATATATATTATCTTATAAATTATTAATTTTATATGTCGTTCGAAATCAGACGGGCAAGTGAGATTTTACTGTACATGCAGTTAATCGTTAGACATGATATTTACATTTCGACCGGACTAACTTCTTTGGTTTTTTTTTCCCTTAAGAGTAAAGATAAGAATGGTGAGTAGGTAGGGCCTACCTTAAACCCAAAAAAAAAAAAAAACATCAAATTCGAACAATCGTACAGTCACCGTCCATTTCTCGCGCAATGATAAAGCAACTTTTCCCCTGATTGATCATATCACGATATCACAATCAATTTATCACCGTCTGATTTGAGGACCATGATGACCCCCCTAAGTGAAACGTTAAACGAGTATAGATTTTTGTCTGTATATTGTAAGCCACATGTAACCGCCATTATAATATTATTCTATAAATAATAATACAAATTATCGTCTCCATTTCCATATTAATTTTGTCACAGTATATAACTCTCTCTCTCTCTCCTTTTTTTCCTTTTCTCTTCACTAATACGAGAGGGAGAAGATGTGCGGCGGAGCCATCATTTCCGATTTCATCGAAGCCAAGCGCTGCCGTAAGCTCACGGCGGAGGACCTCTGGTCTGACCTCGACACCATCTCCGACCTCCTCGGCATCGATTCCTTCAATGCCCACAAACCTGCTCAAATCCACCATCAAGTCCTCTTGCAAGGTAATATACATCACTTCTTTAAATCTATCTAGTTCTTAGAAATCTTGTTTTTATGTGTTTTCTTTCTGTTAATCAGGGGAGAAGAGGAGACGAGATACAGACGCAGTGATTCCGAAGGAGAAGATGATGAAGGCCCAAAATCAATCCCAGAAAGCGAGAAAAAACAAGTACAGGGGAATCAGGCAGAGGCCATGGGGAAAATGGGCTGCAGAGATCCGAGACCCGAATCAAGGGGTCCGAGTCTGGCTCGGTACTTACAACACACCTGAAGAAGCTGCCATGGCTTACGACCAAGCTGCTATACGAATCAGAGGCGATAAGGCCAAGCTCAACTTCACCCAACAAGCACTGCCCTTCCCGCCGCAGCCGCCGGCTAAGAAGCGGTGCATTATTCCCGAGCCGACCCAGTTACCTATTCGTAGCGAACTACCAACTCCCTGCAAAGATGAAGGGATGGTGGTGAAGGACGATTCTGAGCTGAAACAGCAAATCTCGAGCTTGGAATCGTTTCTAGGCTTAGAGCCTGATTATAATCGGCAGGTGGCTGATTATAATTACCCGATGATCAGTGGGATCGGAGAACTGGACTCGGTTATGGACCTTTGGATGCTGGAAGACCTGGTCGGCACTCATAGCAGTAATGGTAATCTGGTGCAGTATGGAGGAGAGCTTGTGTATTGATTAAGAACAGTTATTGCGAGTTCATAATTATCGATCAGAACTACAGCTACATGATGATGATGATGATGATGATGATGATGAACTTATGTTATCCCTGTTGAGTTAAATAATCGATTTAGGTCCATAAATTAAGTATACTGTGTGTTCGTCTATGGTTTTCTGTATAAATAATATGGTACTGCGGTGTATAATTAAAAAAAAAAAAAAAAAAAAAAAAAAACGAAAGTATGTAGTTGCTGCATGCAATAACATAAAAGCTCGATGTTGTCTTCTTTTCTAATATAAATGTATTGTTTTTCATAAATCAAAGAACGTGTTCTTCGCGATGGTGATGCCGGTTCATGCATCAGGATCCGTTTTCCATTTTCGGGTGCGTTCTCTAAATATTATTAGGAAAAATTAAAGGCGTATTCGTAGGGAATCACTTATAATTTTACAAATTATAAATAAATTTTCTAAAATTTTATCTTTTTAGATTAATCCTCAAGTCAAGGTTTAAATCGAAGGTGACCTGATTTCTAATTATTATTATATTTATCTTTATCTCTTAAATTATTTTATTTTTCACTTTTACCTCTCAATCTTCATAAATGAAGGTCAAACTTGGATTTGAGCATTTTGAATTTCATTGACGGAGATTGAGCTTGAGCTGCGCTTAAAGTTGAGGTCAAAAAAATAAATAATTAAATAGTAAATAAATTAATTTGAGAGATAATATTATAATTTATAAAATTATTCTTATAGATTCAATAGTTAAAAGATGTGTCATGTCTTAAAAAATATAATAAAAAGTAAGTCAATTGAAATATAGTTAATTTATGAAATGTATTTCTTCACAGTTGCAACTAACATCTCTCTTTTACTTTTGAGTATGATGGCCATATCGAGTTCCCGATATAAATCGAGTTTATGGTCCAGAACAAGTTCTCGGTTCAGTACTATATGAACCGATGACTCATACCTAGTTTTGGTCTGGACCGAGGACTTGGACCTAATACTTGATTTGGACCGAGTACTTGAACCTAGTACGTATTGCGTAAAAGATTCTCAGTTTGTCAATTATCTTATATGGCTGCGCGTATCAACTGTATAAACTTTTATATTAATACGAAATAATAACTGAATCCGAACCCCCGTATGGATTGTTCATAAGGTGGCGGCATTTTACATGTGTAATCTATATAGTCATATTCTCAACTCCAAAATTTCTGTCATTTTGAAAGAGCACGACCAAAACATAATAACAAGTCTTATATGTAATAAGTATGTATAACAAGTGACAATATATAGGTATAATAAGTATGTCATGCACACTCTTGCCTTGCTGGAGTAGCTTAACGAAACAGAGGGAGCCACCTGTTGGAGTAAATAGCTACATGTCTCTCTACCTGCTACATGACCTCCCCCCCCGCGGTAGAAAACCCACGTACGACTCTATCTGTCCCTTTGTGTCCAGTTTGGAAACGAACGCATCGGTGGTTTTCTACCAAACCCAGAAAGGCGCAGAAAGTAGATGAATCAGTATTTGAATTATTACCCTCGCTGCTTAGAATGGGAGGAAGGGGGTTAGTTTTAGAAAAAAGGCAGTCATGATGAACAGATGCAGAACAATGTTAGATTAGATTGATAATGGTAGCAAAGTAATTCAAGTCATTATGAGTAGTGAGATTGGTGGGACAGAAACGAGACGACATAATTGACAAAAATGTCAGGTGTGCTACAGTGGCAATGAATGGATAGATGCATGAATCGAACCCATGCATAAAATCGGTGAAGACATATAACAATATATAAGTTACTCATTCTTCGGTTGGTCACTCCAGACACTAATGACAAAGATCCGTACTTTTTTTTTTTTTTTTGGGGTCAAAATCTTGCACATTACGATTAGGTAATGTTAGCTGACTCGACGGCTCGTTTTCATCGATTAGGACAGTTCTATTTTTAGTCCAAAAGTAGTTTCCTCTTATGGGGCCCACCATCAAGGATTCCTTTGAGAACTCTTTTCTGCAAATACCAATACAATAGACCCCCTTAACTTTCCGATTCAGCCATGGGTTCAAACCAATCTATACCGACTATTGTGATTGAATAAAAAACCAACCCTACCTTAAGAGTTGTTCTACAATAACAGCTACAACTGAACAAGGATGTGTTATAGAGAAACAATCACATGTTCTACAGTATTATATGCTGACATACTTGATCTTAACGATTGGAGTAAAACACTTCCGTCTCAATTTCATATTGGTATAATCATTGTGATTTCCACTCATGTTTTTTCAATGGATAACCACGGCATTCAATCACTATATCAGATCATATTGCGACCTGCTGATTTCCCAATCCCAATCTGGTAATTTTGGTGTTTTTTTTTTTTATTTTTTTGGGGTGGGGGGACCCCTTCCCCTCTCCAAAATATATATTTCAAAAAATGAAAAGTCTGATGTCTCTTCCTTTCAAGCAAGCAGAAGGAAAGAAAATTAGATGCAAGAGAAACTTTTAGTACACGTTTGATTCTTCTTTTTTTTTTTTTTATGAAGATGGAATGAAAGAATGAGGAAGTAAAGAAGAATTTTTGTATTCTCATTTAAATGAAAAAATTATTATTTTATTTATATCTAATTAGATATGTATTTTTAATGGGAATCAAATCAAATATTAATTTATATGAAATTTTTTCTACATTTTTAAAATTCTATTATGCCGCTTTAGTAATTTTTGAAATTTTTTCTTTAAACAGACAAAAAAAAATTGTCATTATCATTCTTATTCTCAGTGTTACCAAAGAGACATTAAAGAATAATTATTCTCATTCCTATTTCATTATCATTCTAATTCTCATTTTCATTCCCACAAAAAAATCGAACTAAACATACTCTTAAACTTATGACCCTTTTGTGCTTTGGCACATGATGGGTATCATGATACGTAAAAATTTAGACTTATATCTTAAAACCAATTGGTTATGAGAGGAGTTATCTCATATTTATTATATATTAGTTTTCCTTTTAGATTTGTGATATAGTATTCTTAAATACGCTCCAGCTCCATCACGTGTGGCATTATTTTGAGCATTCATATAGACATTTTTTATATGAGTAATGCAAAATACGTATGACAATTACTTCAATCACGTATTTGAACCTAATTCTGATGCTATATAAAAATTCAAACTTTCATCTTAAAATCAATTAATTATAAAAAAAAATTAATTCATTTTTCTTTTATATTAATTTTCTAAATATTAACTTTGAGAGACCATCCATATATAAAACAATGACATAAAAGTCCAATACTTCAACCATACAAAACACAAATTTTTCACGACTCCTCGTGGAATGACCATATATTAGTTTCTAAAGCCTAGATGCTGCTCTAGATAAAAGTTACACAACATTATTCAACCACAATAGAGTAAGAATACTTTCACATACATGTAATTATTCAAATATGGAACATGCCCATTGAATAAATACAACACTCAACCAAGAAAAAGGATCCCGAACCCAAGAGACAACTTGGTTAACAATCACAGTCGAGCTACTATTCTACACAAGGACCAAAGATGAAGTCCAAAAATCAAATAGTAGTTCAAGAAATAGAAAAATAATAAGGCTCTTAAATAGAATAGTATTAGTACTGTTTTCTTTCTTTTCCTTCTATCTCTAATATGATATGAAAACGTCAGACAGTCTAAAAGCAGAAGATGCATTGCCAAACTACCACATGCAACCTCTCAGATACAACATATAACAATCGTTCATAAAAATGCAGCCAACTTCAAGAAGAGTCGCCTCTTCTCAGTTCTAAACCGGATCAACACGTTCGAAGACACAAATATTCAGCACGTCTAAAATTCCAATCCAAACACATGTTTAATAGTTCAACTCATTAATAGATAGAGAGTATAACTAAGGGGAGCAAGAAAGCCTTTTTTTGTCCAACTCCTGTCATCCCCTATTCTAGAACCTCTTCTTGAACCATTTCAATGAATAAATTTAATCACTTGTCAGGCTAATAGCCCCTTCTACAATCTCACCCATTCCACTAGGATCATCAATTATGCAAACATTACGTTATGTACTCATACATAATACAATCCTGACTTACCATCTAATTCAAATTATCCAATCCAATAGGTTCGTGTAGGCTCAAACAAACTAGATTGCCATCTAATTGTACACCGGTGAAATCAAACCGAAAATAGGCCGTACTTTTAGTAAAACCTATCAACAAAGAAATTTTGGCAGCTCCGGAGAACCCAACTAGCACATATGAAGTTATGAATTCAAACGCATTACGATTATTTACAATGGCAATGAAAATATACATACAATAAACAATATACAATATACACAAGTTCAAGTGCTAGTAAAAGAAAAGAAAAGAAACGAATTTTTTTTCCCCCAAGTTTCCGCTGCTAAATATCGAATCAGTGAATAAAAGCCAAACCTTCATGCCGCCTTCTCCCTCTCTGCATCGCCAATACCATCTGTAACGATCCGAATAACCTTCTTGAACGCGAAATGCACACAATTCGAAAGTGCTATCCAATAGATCACCTCGTAAACGAAATTAGAAGCTGGACCATAAGAAGGGGACGAGGAGTCGTCCCAATTATTCCATCCAAATCGGTCGGAGTTCCATCCTCGACCATCTCCTCCACTCCCTCCACCAAAAGGACCGTCAAAGCCGTCACCCCCCAACCCATAGTCTTCTCTGTCCTCAGACTCACCGTTAAACGAACTCCGCCTCGTACGCCGCTTCTTCTTTAGAAGAGTCCTACGAGCGGTTCTATTAGTGTTAGATTTCGCCCGAGGTGGAGCGAGGGCATCGACAATGAATATAGCTCCTGAAATTTGAAGAGCTATAGCAGAAGAAGAGGATGAATACTGATCTGAAGCTGAATCGGAGATGAAGATGAGGGAGCTATTAGAGGTGGAATCGTGACTAGGAAGAAGGATCGTCTTGGCAAAACCTAGTCTTAGATTTGTGGCAATTGAAACAGATTCAGCAACGAAAGAGATGTCCATGGAGGGAGGATTCGGAAAAGGAGGAATTCGGTGAGCGAAGAGCTAGGGTTCCGAGAGGATCGAGGTGGTGGAGAAGGAAATTTTCCCGGGAAATTGTGGGAAAACAACAAGCATCAAGCAATAGAACCAAAAACTTGCCAAATTGGGAATGCGAAGTGCTGTAAGCGTTTTGTTAAAAATTCTACAGAATATTGGGCCTAGCCCATATTCGCAATAGGACCAAAAACTTGCCAAATTGGGAATGAGAAGTGCAGTACGCGTTTTGTTAAGAGTTCTACAAGATATTGGGCCTAGCCCATATTCATATGGGCTAGGAATATTTTACCACATCGCTCATTTAGAAATTTAGACAAGTTTCAGGCGCCTATAAAAGCAGCTTCTAAATTTAAATCGAGTTAACCTGTCCTGTCAGGGGGTGAAAGGCGACACGTCTATGATCGCATAGAGACGACGCGTCGTGCCAACACCCACCATTATGAACACACATTTAAGGCGAGTGAGCTCCGCCCTACTTTAGGTGGGCTTGCCCGTCAATTTTTGGAAGACCTGCCCCTACGAGGTGGGCCTCACAAATTCCATAGGTCAACTTTTTAGTTTGTTGCATTGTTTTATGCTATGTTAAAAAGGTGTTTAGATAAAATCTTCGTCTCTCAAAATAACCTTGTTTACTTCTTCACAATACAAGGGGGCTGGACTGAACACTTTCCAGTTCTTCGATGATTAATTCCATCATCTTCTTATACATAGGCATATAGTGGTCCTTGATCATTGTCTTTGAGAGACGAAGCTTACAATAAAGCTCTCTAGGTGTCTCGTATATCCCAACATGTTCAGTGGCCGGAGGACCTTCGTGATCCGAATCAACAGAATCCGATGAAGGAACAGAAACCATATGCATTATTCGGCCAGGCGGATAGAAAATCAGATTTTCTGAGACGTCAGATGATGATATTGGTTGTTTGCTTTGCGCAGCATGAGAATCAGCCAACATGTTCTCTTCTTCAGTAATCTCCTTTGCAGCAGTGGCTTCTTCTATGGCGTTTATATCAGCCTCACTCTCCTGCCTTTGAAGCTCCTTCTCCAGTTCATACCACAACTCACCTTCAGTAATCTCCACAGTGCTTGTTGTTGTGGTCGTTGTTATTGTTGCTACCCTATCCCTTGGAATGATTTGGTCATCTTCATCTGAATCATCATGCCCAGAACCACTACTTGAACAGCCGCTTCCTGCTTTGTTTTGCACCAGGTCCACCGCCTCCTCTGTTATAAGGGTAGTTGTTTCTGTTATTACAGAATCTTGATCAACCGAATCTCCAACGTTGGGGAAGTGCATTAAAGAGCCCACATTTCGGCGCCTAGCACCCATGCAAGACCAAGAAGACAGAGAAGAAGGAGTCCTCACAACCGCCTGAGCTACATTCTGTGCCCGCTTCATTACCCCCTAAGATATATAGCAGCTAGAATCAGATTCTTTGATGTTGTTTAACTAAGAGGAGAACTAAGCTAAGAAAGTTACCTGAGTGCCGCAAGAGACACCAGCAACCTTGGCTTTTGCACTAGCTATAGATGGTAGTTTAGACCCTAAAGCAGTGGCCGAGCGATAAACGACATTAAGGACCCTTGTATGCTCAACTCTATCCCGTAAATCATTCAACCAAGATGATGCAGTGACCTGATGGTGAATTAAATATTAAATAAGGATTGTGATATTGAGCAGAGAAAAGGAATGCTACATGTACCATGATCTTCAAAGAAGAAAGTGTTCAGTACCTCCGATCGAAGATCATCAACAGAAGCGGTTGAGAATGTAGGCACCAAATCAGAACCATTGATAACTGTAGTAATGAAGTGCTTGCCTGATTCTGCCAAATCCCAAGTCATACACGCAGCTGCAAAATGGTAGTCATAATACAAGCTTTTGGTATTACATATTGAACTTGACCAATAAAAGCAGTTTACTTGAGAGCTAAGACAATATCACGAACTCCTTAAACAAATTCAATAAGACAAAAAGTAACCAGAACACGGAAATGAAAGAGGAATTAAGAGAATAGGATTAAGAACCACATGCCAGGTGCAAATGTGACGCAAGTACTCAGGGAAAACTCTTTCTGCTCTCGTAGAATATATGTTAGTAAGGCAGCAGTTCCACCACCAAGTGAATGTCCAATGATCTGAAAAATCAAATTAAAAGCATCAATTCCAATGTAAAAGGGAAAATATGTTCGCCAACATGAACAGCAATGTAGAAGCTTAAAATTCAAGCCATATTGTTCCAAAATGACACATGGTTAAGTGACCATTACAGCAGCTGTCTATAATACATAGCAACATACTAGGATTGCAACAATTAATCTGAATGGTAAGGGTTGAGTGAAGTACAAGGGAGGAAAACATGGGAAAAGAAGATAAGAAAAGAGTACAAAATGTATATAGGTTAAAAAGTCCCAGTTAGGTATGGAGTCAGAGACGATAATCAATCCTTAAGACTATTAACAACTCCACTTTAGCAATTTTGATCAATGTGTTGGGAAGATCAAAGAGATATCACCAGCTTAGCCAAAATGTGATATAAAGAGATGTACAATGCAAATATGAATTAAACACATCACTCACCTTAACTTCATAGTCAGGATAATCAGCAAGAGCCTTTAGCAGGAAAGGAGTGCTAAGCTTTGCAATCCAACGAGCTGCAGCAACCATTCCACAGTGTGCATATCCTAAGACTAAATTACTTATACCTCCATCATGTAAAACCGAATGGTGGAAAGGGACAACTGCCCCAGTTGCTGCTGTTAGTGTATCTTTGATGCTATGAGTGCCCCGTATCAGTAGAAGAAAACATTTGGAATTATTATCACGTATAATTGTAAAAGCAGGCTTCAAAAGCTGCAAGAAACATCGAAACAAATGAAGCAGTGGTAAGGCAATATGTTTTAATAACTAAATTATGAAAATTCCAGACACAGTCCCATAGTATACAGTAGGCAATGACAGGTCACATGACCATCAATTAGAAATCAAGATATGGTTGATAATTGATAAGTGTATCCACTACTGCAGAGAATAACTATAAGTTATCAACTTTTTGCATAAAAGTTACATTTGAGTAAGAGACACTAGCGGAGGTAGTTCCACAATTTGCAGAAAACTGATCAAAGCTTACGAAGGAGCGCAGAGTTACTTACCCCTGCCTTTGGCTTCTGGAGAAGAACTTCGTCTTGAGAGTAGCCGGCAGATTCTAAGAACACTGGAAATGGCTTCTTCGAGAATAGATAACAAAGGGAAACCAATCTCACAAAGTTCTTCAGCTCTACAATAATTTCTGGGCCTTTCAGTTCCACACAGTCAGTACCAGCGTATACACTTGCAACTGCCAAGTTTCCCTGCAACCACATTCTGATCGTTGAATCCAAATTGCATAGAATTTGAAAATCAAGTTCTTCAATTGAAGCATTTCCTTTTATCGTAAACTCAATCATGGTGTATATTTATAAAATAAAAAACCCCCCCAAATTTTTTAATGAAAAAAAAAAAAAAAAAGCATACACACCTGCCTTCGAATCAAGTAATTAATACCAAAAGCCAAGTCTCCTATTGGCCATTTCCCCAAAGTTTCCGAGTAAGTAAACCTAAGCGTCTCGGACAGCGTAGTAATCGTCTCAAACCACGTCGCCGGAGCTTGAGCTGGCCTCCGCGCGATCCTCCTCCCGCCAGATCTGAGCGATTTCGACAAATCTCCACTCCGATCTTCTTCCACTCGTTTAGCTGAAAACTTCCGTCCGAGTAGGTAAAGAAGCACAGCAGCTCCGGCGGCGGTGGCAACAGTCCCCGCCGCCATGAAATCAGCAGACGGTGATCGAAATCTCAGGAACAAACCATCAAGTTAGAGAGATAGCGGCAAGAGTAATCACCTACCACCGAAAAATCTTTAACCAGAACCATACCGAAAAGAAGTAAGGATTGAGAATCTGCTCCAGCCTCGAAGAAGGTATAGACTATAAAGAAGTCAATTTTGCATAAAATGAGGACAGACGAGAGGGGTGCAGGACTGGGGGGCAATTTCGTGATTACGCGTCATTTTGGGCCTGGGAATATGTAGGGAAAAGCATTAACCTGAGGAGGCAAGGTGATACGTGGAAGATCGGTCACGCTAGGGATCATCAAACTTGCATTAGTTGTTGTATTATTATTTTTTACTTTATTTCCGGACTTATTTAGTTTAATTATTAATATTATTAATTATTAATATTATATTAATTTATTGATATTAAAAATTTATCATTGGTCTACTCTACTACGTTAATTTACCATTTTGAATTCAATTGTGATTAGAGAATAAAAAATCATATAATGAAAAAGCGATCGATTAATCGGTAATCACAATTTACAAAAATTTTAACTCAGAGAAATTATTATTTTTATTTATAATAATAATAAGAGATCAATTAACTTTCATTAATAAAATTTTCATGAAAACTTCATTACACCTTAATGATCTTACATAACCGCAACTACACAAAAACAAGGAAAAACACTTAATGATCAATTAACTAAGAGGAGAACTTGTAACAAGAATGTTACCTGAGTGCCGCTAGAGACACCATCAACCTTAAGGACCCTCGTATGCTCAACTCTATACCGCAAAATCATTCAACCAAGATGATGCGGTGACCTGATGGTGAACTAAGTATTAGGGAAGGATCATGATATTGAGCTAGAAAAAAGGGAATGCTACATGTACCATGATCTTCAAAGAACTTAGTGTTCAGTACCTCCGATAGAAGATCATCAACAGATGCGGTTGAAAATGTAGGCACCAAATATGAACCATTGAGAACTGTGGCAATGAAGTGCTTGCCTGACTCTGCCAAATCCCAAGCCATACAGGCAGCAGCTGCAAAGTGGTAGCCATAATATAAATGCAGTCTTACTTGAGAGCTAAGACAATAGCATAAAATCCTTAAATAAATTCAATATGACAGAAAGTAACCAGCAGAAGAAATGAAAGAGAGATTAAGAACCACACATGCCCGGTGCAAATGTGACGCAAGTGCTCGAGGGAAAATATGTTTTTTGCTCCATCATGAAGAACGATGTAGAAGCTTAAAATTCAAACCATATTGTTCCATAGCAGCTGTGTGTAATACATGAACTTCAGCCCTGGAGATCTAGAATTGCCTAACGTAGGAACCCTTGTCAATGCATTAAAGGCAAAAGCCATAGTTACTCAAGTCCAATTTACCAACAAGATCCTTTTCAACCAATATGTCATTTACATAATTCGTTTCCATTAGGCCTGAATTGTCTTCCTCTTTTTCATACATCCCTCCAACATGGCAGACTTTGTTACTTTCAGAGCAGGCGCATTGGACAATGAAGCACCAGATTCCATTGAAATGGTAGGGAAGGGAAAAGCCACCTTCTTACTCTCTTCTCCATATTTTGATTGAGTTTTTTCTTTGATGGTAGAGATGCAAACTTCCCTCTGAGAAATCTCATCCGACTTCATTTAAATAAAAATGTCTTTCAATATTAGATGCAGTGGTAGCACCCTAGAGAGAAGAGGGTCCTACCTCAATTCGTTGGTCCTGCATAGCATGCATTGGGCTGGGCTTACCACTTCTTGTTGGGCCCAGTTTAGCGCAAGTATGACTTGGGCTAGGCCTCAGCTACATATCAGGCGGACTCAAGTTAGAAAGTAGAAACCCAAACGGACGTCAAACTTAACTATTAATTTAATTGATGAACCTTAATTATATAACATTCAAGATAATACTTAGTTACAAAAAGGGCTCAACTAGGTAGTGCTTATACAAGCTAGTCTTATTATTACATTAACTGTAGGTACGTAAAGTACGTAAATAGAGGGTGACATAGTTTTCATGCATGCATATATACTGCGTTCTTAGACCCATAAAGCACCTGCCTTTCTAAGCATGGGTATTAAGGAGCGGTTAAGGTGAAGACTCATGACCTCATTGGCTCCACCAACGAATTGACCGCCTATGAACACAGACGGCACAGTCGGGTTTCGTATGAGCTGACCGGCCAGAGCTTGCTCAATCTCCCTCCCTCCCTGCAGCTCATCGAGTTCGTACACTGCAAGGTTCACCCCAAAGTCGCGGAAGAGTGTCTTGATCGAGTGGCTCATGCAGCAGTTACTCTTGCTGAAGATCACCACTGGCCTTTCTGCCACCAATACCATCACTGTATCCATAGTCGATATGTGTATACGGTCGATATTTGATAATGCTGAAACTTAACGCCAAGGAGTTTGTGGTTTTGATGTGGGGATTTGGAGGTGCTACCATGGGTTATTTATAAGGATATTTTTGAAGGGGCAGCCTACGTGGAAGATACTAGATAGGATTTGCTTTGACAAAGTGAAAAGAGAAGGACTAACCATGTTAAAGTAAAAGAAAGTAGCTATATGAGAATGTAATTCCAATAGATAAGCACATGTTCCATGGTTGGATTGGCTTCAAATTTTAAATCTTAAGAAATGTCAATGTTACCAAGTGCTATTATTCGACATGTCGCTCCAGAGAATTAAAGTGTCACAGGAAACGATTCTTCTTCTTCCTCTTCTTTCATTCTTTTTTTTTTTTTTTTTTTTTTTGGTTTTTATAAGGCTATCAGGTACGCACGAAACAGAGATGCCGTCCTTTGTACGGCTGAGTATTATTTATTCCTTATCCATATATACTCTATAGACTTGATTAGTGTGACTCCTAATATATAATATGTATTTTGATCTTATATTATACGATTCATGCAGCAATTAGAAACAACATGGCTATATATATATATATATGATCAGGTATTTTTCTGAAGCTGTAGCTTTGAAATGAACTAGCAAGAACAATCAATTTCTGTCCGGAGAGAGATCACCTGTTACAAGAAATACAAGGCCAGCTGGTAGGAGAGATGCCTCTATGCCAATGCCAGCTGCATGGCAATTGGCAGGTACCCTTACCCTTATCCTTTTCTATATCTATACTTAATTTTAACGTATATGTAGGTAGATATATTCCCTTGGCTTTTGTCATAGGTGGTTTCAAATTTCACACCCATGCCGCCGCGAAATCATGATCACGATCTACGGAAAGCTTACAACTAGATCGATCATAAATATTATTCTGAGGGAATATATCTAATTGTGATGTACGAACAAGTTGCCTCGCATTAGGTCCCGATTCAATTTGCAAGTTGAATTGTATCTATATGCACGGTACATAACACGTACGACTCCTATGATGTACTCCGGAAGTATCTAGTCCTACCTGTCTTGTCTTGATGTTGCCAATTCATCACTCATTTTATTCTAGAATCCCTCCGGCTCCTATACAGATTACTAATATATCTACCATATATACGTTGTACACATATATAATGCTAGCTTTTTCCAGAAACGACACAAAGTAATACGTCGATCTTCATCCAAAATCTTAAAGGAAATATTCTCTCGTGCATATTCGACGAGTCGTCATTTTCAATTCTGAGTGGCTAATTACTGCACCAAGTTCTTTTCTTTTCTTTTCTTTTCTTTTCTTTTTTAATTAAATATAAATACAAATATATATATATATATTTTTTTTTTCTCTTCGAGAGAAAAACAAAAACACAAAAATGAAAAATTGTGCGGTGATCAATCTCATGATGCCAGACAGTGAACTCACCATCATCATGTAGATGCATGCATGGATATTGCAGGGAAACATATATTCTATCCGATCCGCGCGGGTCTCTGCATCTCATGTCTTGTAATAAAATTATATTCCTTCTTATTATTTAGTTGATATTCTAGCTAAACTAAGTATCTGTATTGATCCATCTTCCGGCCTCACTCTCATCCTGTAATCAATGGCATTTTCCCCTACTTAAACCTATCAACCTTTTTAGTGTACCGCACGATCCTTTTTACTTAGATTCTGATTCTCCCAAGATTCCACTTTCGGTAGTGTGTTGCCTTATCTCCTCCTCTAGAGATTCTTGACACAACTACGTAAAAGATATATATATAATATATATAGATATAGATCGAGCAAACCACACAAGTCTCAATCATATATAGAAGAGAATAAATCCGTATATCTAAAACAAGTGAAGGAACCTATATCTTTTTCTTATTTTGTTCTATGTATATTTCTATATATTAAATCAAGAACAATTATATTTTATACTGAGAAGATACGTAATCCCACCAAATCTACAGTACGACTGTTTGCCTACTTAGCTTCTTTCACGTCTCAATACGTATATATATATATATATACTACTCTCAAACCAACAGCACTAAACATAAAACCTTTCATTCCCTCGACATTAATTTTCCTTCTCACTTTCTTTCTACCCAAACAATATTACTCAAAGATAACTCCAACTTTCGAAAGTAAATCTAATGGATCGAGTGGCGAAGTTGGCATCACAGAAGGCGGTGGTGATATTCAGCAAGACGTCGTGCTGCATGAGCCATGCAATAAAGAGGCTGTTTTACGAGCAAGGGGTGAGTCCGGCTGTATATGAACTGGACGAGGATTCAAGAGGGAAGGAAATGGAGTGGGCCCTGATGCGACTAGGGTGCAACCCTTCTGTTCCTACTGTTTTCATAGGAGGCAATTTTGTGGGCTCTGCAAATATGGTCATGACCCTTCAACTCAACGGCTCACTTAAGAGACTGCTCAAGGATGCTGGTGCTCTATGGCTTTGATTACTTCTACATACTTTTCCTTATTTCACTTTTTGATTTCAGCGGCGGCTATGTATAATATACGTATAACTATCATGTATACGTACATTGTATGAAAATATAGAGTCCATCTAATCTTGACTTATAACTCGTAACTAATGATCATCAAATGCGACGTTTTTGTTTGACAAATCAACAGAAGATTGTAATAAAAACACAAGTCCCACATGGCTCACATCAAAGTCAAACCACAACTCCCTAAAACCTCAACTTCTGCTAAGAGTACTATGTTAACTTCTTCAAATCATGATATGATTGAGCACTTAAGATTCTAACGGACAAGGTATTCAAATAAATCAATTAGAGATTCTGTAACACTTACTTTAGCTTAGTATATATGTGATTTTTAATCAAGCACAAGGGATCGACATATATTCCAGTGTCTTATCAACATCTTTCTAAAACAAGAAAGAGCTAATTAGAAAAGGAAAAATCAAGCTGTATCTTGTTTGGCCCAAAAGAAATACGAAAAATCGAGGCCCAACCCATTATTCTACGAACATTCCAACGACGGTCCAAAACCTTATCGGACACAATTGTTAAGCTACACCCTCCCATTGTTGGACCCAATGTGCCAGCCTGCCTAAACACGGTGGACCCACCAAGACCGGATTTAGGCACGGGTAAACCTGACATGCAGCCTACCCTCCCCACCGGGCCTATCCCCCCCCCCCCCCCCCCCTTGAAGGCCGTAAAGGCATATGCATGCAAAAGATCGTTTGGTCCTCTGCCAATTATTTATCTCTTCTACTTTCTTCTTCTTATAATAACTTTTAAATCTAACCAACCCTTTATTTTTCATATAAATAAAACCTATTATCCATTCATCCTCACAACTTCTCTCTCTCTCTCTAATATTCTTATACTCTAATCTCAAATATTATATTTTCCAATAAATTTAGAGTTTTATCATTGTTATATTATTTTTAATTTAAATTCATAGATATTCAATTAAAAAAATTATTAAAAAAATTAAAAAACAAAACCAATGGACTGGACAAGCACGGCATGGGAGGAGGCCCCGAAAAGCTACCGTGCCGTACCTGAACATCTACTAGGCAAAACAGCCCGCACCGCACGAATAGCCCACGGGCCGGGCTGTTTTGCCATAGGTAATATGGTGAAACAAGTTATAAAAAGTTCAGTGACATCTTCGTACTTATTCTTACAATTTTGTAAGCTTACAAAGTAAACAATAATTCGTTTAAGGTTGTGGCAATTGACGTTTTGACCGCACGTTCATTAGAGAAGGTGAGCTTTTAGAAGTAATCAAGACTGTCTTTTCTCTACGATTGAAATGGAATCAAGAATCAATCTCTCCATTAAAATAAGTTTAGAATCTCTTTCACTGTTCATCATCCTAACATTGTCATTACGGAATCTGCCATCGACCTCTCCATGCCAATTATCAAGATTTCACACCACATCAGCAAGAAACAGGACCAATTAGCTAGCTAGCCAGCCTCTCACACAATCCTACATGCATTCGGATTCTCATCACTAAATATTGAAGTAATATTTCCATTATTACTACTTCCATCGTAGCGGTCCTGCATCCTACTGTAATACACATGTGATGGCGGTGAATGGACGTGATCATATTCGGAGTAAGGTGAGGGCCTATTCTGAGATGGGGTTCGAACGTACTCGTATTCGGTAACATATGGCGACGGCTTATATGTGTTGTAGCTGTGCGTCACAGAGACAGGTGGAGGTTGCGGCACGTATTGAACCCCACTATTACTATTCTGGAATCTAAATCCCGGAGCATAATCGTAAGGGGCAGCAGCATATCGATATCCATAATCATGCTGGTGGTGGTATATCACATGGACTTCTCCAACATCTTTCGGTCCGACGGGATGTGCTGGTGGGCCTGCATTTGGGTCCTTAGCCACGGGTGGTGGTGTTGGATCAGTCGGTTGAGGGTTTTCGGGTGGTGGTGGTGTGTCTTTTGGTGGTTCTGTTGACGGGGCCAGTTCTTGCAGGGGAGGTTCAGTTGATGAAGCGTTTGACCCATCCGGGGCCGGTGTACTTGTTTGATCCGGTGCTTGTTCGCGTGGTTTGGATGTAGAGTCTGTTGCTTCTGTATGAGAACAAATGGTGGCAATTTTTCTTGTTTTCTTAATGGCTTTGATTATTCTTTCTGGATCAGCCCACCCAATTATCGTTAGCTTTTGTTGTGTGAAATCTATGTAGATATCATATATACCTACAAAACACGAGCTAAAAAAACATTAATCAACAATGATCAAATTGCATTAAACAAAACCAATGATTGTTCGACGCCGCCAATTACCGTTAATGCCGTGTAGTGCTTTCTTGATCTTCTGAACACACCCGTTGCAGTCGATTCGAACTCGTATCTCGGTGATCCGAGGTTTCTGCGATATCAACGAGCAAACAACTTAATTGGTCACAAAACAATGTCTCCATCTTACAAATAACGAAAGTGGAAAAGAAAGAAAACAGGGCAGAAATAACAGAAGGGTGTTTGTGCTAACCTCAAGCTCGGGAATCATTTAGAGAAGGTGAGAGAAAAATCAAGAAGGAGAATATGGTTTGAAAGGAATGGAGAGGATGTAGAATATTATATATGAAGAATCAATAAGTGGAATTCATAGTGTGCACGGGTTGGGAGAATATTTGAAAGGTAAGAAAAAAGCAGAGTGAGAAAAAACAGAGGTAGTGCCTTTTTGTAATAAAACGAACGGACGTCTATAATTCATGTACGTATGTGAGATTATGATATCCAAAACCGACCATAGAAAGAAGAAAAGGAAATGACAAACACAGGTGAAAGCTGAAAGCTGATGGCATGCAGGTGATGAGTCTGATGAGATTAGATTAGCTTCGTTTTTTGTCTGAAGGAATCCTTCTGTCACAAGAAAGAACATCTCATAATGCAGATCATATTACATGTACTTTTATGTAAGATCAAAAAAGATGCAAGTCAAATTTAGGCTTGACCCATAAACCGAGGGGGAGGGGGGGGGGATTGTCTTTTTTGGTAAAGAGATTGGCAAAGAGATAGCTTTGCTTAGGGACCATTCTGAGTGCCCAAAACCTCTTTATATCTCAAATAGTCAAAAGAGAGTCATGGGTCATTTTTAGATATTGAACCTCTCTGAAAGAGAAGGTGTGGTCCAAGAGGGAATAATTTATATGCAGGCTGGTATGATATGGCTATACATGTTGTCATCTGCGTGCTTTGCACATGGGATGCAAAACCCATTTCTCTGTTTCGTCTCCCCTGTTTTCAAACTCCAAGAGGGAAAAAAAAAAAAAACAGAATAAAACAGAGGATTTTTAGTTTCTGTCTGTGACTGTGAGGATGATCTGTCTGATGCTTCCAACTTGACCTTCACGTTCAATGTGTTGTTACAATAATATGAAGAGGATTCGATTCTTATGTTATTGGAAGGCTAAAAGGTGATGGGTGGGATTCAAGTGAGTTAAGAGTTGACCGTTGACCATTCCGCATGTAAGAAACTTCTATGGTGGAAATAATTGAAACATTGTATTAGAACATTCTGTTCATGGGCTTAGCACCTACTACGATTGGGACTTAAAAAGATATGAATAGGCAAGTAATCCTCAACACATCGAGAAAGTGCATTCATCACACCTTTTATTACCAACATCAATTCAAATGAAACACTGAAAACAGAGGAAAAGTACTTAGGAAGAACAGAGACAGCACATTACATGGGGCACAAAAGAAAGAAAACACATGAGAGGGATACATTGTCACAATACAACATGCATTTATTCGCCTTGCTTATTTGAAAGTTTATGATAAAGAGGATGGATGATCATATCAAGCATATGCTTCCGGGTTTTGAACGAGGTAGTTTTCGATAACTTTGTAGATGGCCAAAGACTTCTCTTTGCCTTCCCTAATAGCCTCCTCTGTAAGTTTAGTATCACCCTTTGGATAGTACTTGCTTATCATCTGGTTCTTGCTCCCACCTTCTGGGGTTGCCTCAAAAGTCGTCTCGTACGAAATCGATTCGAGCTTGTCCAATACCAACGCATCGCTCTCGATCAAAGTGTACTTGTACACGTAGCTCTTCTCGTCCAGCTCATCAACCCGGTGCTTCACAAAAGTCAATTGACTACCTGCTTAAGACAAAATAAATAACTTTTTAACAATTATATTTGAAAACACTAACGACTTAATGAGTAAACTTAAACTCGTGTCTGTATGAATGAACGAATGGATGAGTAAATGCCTTCTGCAAAGGTGATTTTCTTGATGCTTCCGGCCCCACCGTCACCTTGGACGATGTCAATGCTCTTGATGGTTTGAGGGAGGAGTTTGGGGACGAGTTCATGAGCGTTGAGAACTACGGCTTTAAACAATCGGGATGCCGAGATCGGTGATGTGTACTCATCTGTGACTGTGACAACACCGGCCATGATGGTTAAGTTGAGTAGGGTTAGGATTTGCTGGAAGTGATGAGAGCTGTCTGTATTATTTTGAAGGTGTTGGATGAGGATGTAGTAGTATTTATAGGTTCAATTTGATGCATTATCTATCTTGCATGGGGACAAGATACAAATTTACAATGTAAGAAAATGGGTCGTCATTTACGAGAGAGGCAGAGAGTATAAGTGGGTGAGACTAAACAAAATTATGGATCTCAAACGGAGGAATAAAAGAGTTTGAAGAGTATGGTCGAATTGAAAGTATAACTAACAGAGACAGTTAATTACATCACTGTCACCTTAATAATTTCGAGAAAACCAATGCAAAATTGGAAACTTCAATGCTAATTAAGATATTAGTAGAATAACTTAAAATTAAATGCATAAAAAAGTAGTTGAAGTTTCATAAATTCTTAGCTTGACCGTTAGCTTAAAAAAATTAATGCATAAATGCTAATTACATCACTGTGATTGAAGTCTCGTTGGAATATCTGTGATCGAAACTTGCGGTCTGTTCCAATGAAAAAACAATCGTGCTCGTGGTTGAAAGAGAGGTGGACGAGGGGAAAATAGCAATTTTTTTTTTTTTTTTTCATAAATATTAAGAACTAGTATTTATAACACAACTGGAAGTCATGAGTTTACTACCTGATTTCAGAGGAGCGGGCCCACTATCCAGACGTCGGTCTACACAACCTCGGAGAAAAGTCTGATGTATCCCTTTCTTGAAGAATATAGTCTCTGTTCATTTCGTTTTGTAGGTAATTTTTAGTTGCATGTTCAGAATGAAATTTAGGTTTATTTGACATAAAACTGATTGATATACAGTCTTGAAGAAGCAAGTTATCTTATAGTATGACATACAACTATAAGCTAGCGTATGGTTTCTCATACGAGCAATGAATAACAGAGCTAAGATTAAGAAGCTTCCTTAATTATAAACAGGATTTATATATATATATATACACTATATGTGTTGTTTCTTTACTTTTGCTCAATCAGTAGGCATCAGGGTTAGTATGGTTTCTATAGCCTTGAAAAGAGAGAGCGAGCGCCTTCTCTTTGCCAGCCTTGATCTCTTCAGCCTTAAGCTCAATTCCAGCTTTAGAATGGTACTTGCTAATTCGGATCCCGTACCGTCCGGCGAGGCCACGATCTTAACCTCGTTTTCGATCAACTCGATCGCATCGCCACTTTTGTCACCTTCAATGATGGAGTAACCGTACACCAAGTTTTCTTTGTCTACAGCATCAACCCTATGCTTTACGTAACCATAGTTGCTTCCTGCAGATTAGAAAATATATATCGTATGTATGTATATAGTAAAGAATTTTAAAAAGCATAATGCGCGCATAAAGATTATAGATGATCATGTATAGATTGTCGGGTTAACCTTCCTGATGGATCTGGGTCCGCCATCGCCTTAGAGATGTTCGGTGCTTTGAATAGCTTGTGGAAGAACTTTGGGAATGAGGTTGTCGGCATCAAGAATGAAGGCCCTCGGAACAATTTGGCGGGGAGGGATACCTGATGTGTTCTCTGCTTCGTAAGTGAAAATGGCCACTTACAAATAACGTGTTCTAGCTTTAAGTGTGTAGTGATCAGCTATTTATATGTAGTGAGAACAAAGGCAAAGCTATTCATGAAACTCTTCTAGATTCATGCATGGGCTCCATATGTAGGGCCCAGGGGTAACTTTTTGCCTTCATCTTGTAAGGCTTTTACATTCAAGTCAAATAAAGCACAAATAAAATTATAACAAGGCAAGTGGGAGTAAGGCAAGTGCTTTGGAAGGTTTCTTTGTAGACCCTACTTGACAGCCCATTGTTTGGTATATACCTTTAGATAATATTTATTATTATTATTATTATTATTATTAAACTATGAATTTGAACTCATCCAAAATATGAGAATAATAATATTTAATTAAATTTAAAATAAATAATTAAATCATATATATATATATAATAAATTTAAATCTCTATAATTTTCGAACCCTATTATTGACAAGGTCACATAATTCGGTCATTCCCCCCCCCCCCCCACAAGAAGATTAATTAAAACAAAACATTAATTACTTTAATGAGGTGTGGACTTTTTTTGGTCGGTTAGTAATGATACCTAATTTAAAACCCTCAACTAAGAAACGGTGAAAGAGACCAAACACTACTCTACATCAATGATCCCTAATGACGATTCAAAAGCTTTGTTCAATGTATCTAGTCTACTTCCAAGATCTTCTTATACATGATAATTTTTTTTTCTATATTATATAATCTAAAATAAATAATTTTATTTAATAAAATTTATTTATTATTCATATTCGTATACACATTTCTTATATTCATACTAATTTCAATTATATTTATTTACATTTTTTCTATTACCTTTTAGAAAGAAGAAATAAAAGAAACAACTTCTGATTTTATTATATTTTATAATAAGATTAAATACAAAACAATTTTTTATTTTTTATTTATTTTTTATAAATATTTCTCCCTTCTTCTTCTTCTTCTTCAAATACAAGACATCATGGGTACTATATATCTGATCATAAACATTAATCCCTCGCAGATTGAACTTTTATTACAAAACAGGCCAAACAAAGTACAAACCACACCCAAAAAACACCATAACAATCAAGCAGCGATTGAGATTTGAGTTTTGACCACGTACTGCTTGATTAATTAATTAACTAGTAAGCATGTGGATTAGCCACGAGATAAGCCTCAGCCGCCCTGAAAAGGAACTCAGCCTTCTGCTTGCCTTCCTTCACATCTTCCTCCTTAATCTCAACTCCGGCTTTAGCGTGGAACTTGGTTATACCCTTCAGAACGGATCCGGTACCGGAAGCCACGATCTTAATCTCGTTCTCGATCAACTCGATCTGATCACCAACTTTGTCTCCTTCGATGATGGAATATTTGAATTCAAAGTTTGCTTCATCTACAGCATCAATTCTGTGCTTGATGGATTCTGTATACATGATCATATATACATTTGAACAAAATTAATCATACCATATATATATATATATATATATATATACACACACATCATGACACGTAAATGCAGATATATATGAATCAATTTACGTATAAACGTACCATGACCGAAGTGGATCTTCTTGATGGTTCCAGGCCCACCATCACCATGGAGGATTTCAACGGTAGGAGGGGAATCTGGAAGAGCTTTGGGAAAGAGGTTGTCGGCATCGAGGACGAAGGCTTTGAATAGTCTGTGCGGAGCAACGACGGATGTGTACTCATTTTCGAAAGTGAAGACACCCATATCGGAGATAATAGATGAAGCTGGAAGAGGTAATTAGGTAATTGATAAAGTAGAAGCTGTTTCTAAGTGTTTAGAGTGTAGAGATGTGTGAAGATGAGAAGAATGGAGGTGAGCATTTATAGGGAATGAGAGCTCCATCTGGGGTCCACCAAAATGTAAACAATTCAACACCTCTTGGCCTCTTCAAACCTCATATCGATCGTTGATTCATCAATTCCCAGATGTCTGATACTTTGATCATGAATGGGATCGATTAACATGATAAGGACAAAAAAATAATAAATAAATGGATAAATCAATAAGAAATAAAAATAAACAAAATATCTTCTTTAAACTCTAAATAATATATATTCATGACGACCAGCTTCTGGTCAAATAAGGCAACCCTTTAAATACATATATTTTTATATATATATATAATTTGTCAAAACAAAATTCCATTTCCGATTCAATACGTTAGCTTTAATTATAAAGATATTACGATAATCTTTTTAATTTCAAAATTTCATTATATATTTTTTATTATTTATAAATATTCCAAAAAATCATTATTAATTTTTGAAAAATTCGACCACTTTACTATTTTTTTAGCCTCATTAGTCATATATTTTTACCATTAAAAAAAAAATAAAAAAATAAAAAAAATAAAAAAATAAAAAAAATAAAAAAATAAAAAAAAATAATAAACTTGTTTTTTTGGGCTTTAATATAAATTACGTAGAAAGTCTATATATAATTCAATGGCTGGAAGGCCGCCTTGTTTTTTAGGCCAAACTTCTTTGTCTGTTGACTGTCAATCAATGAATGAACAATTTGTAATCCACCCAGTCATCTCCACGTAACTCTTGTTGGCTGTTGAAAGTTGGAAGTCTCGTTGCTAAGTTTTACATATTATTTACACACGAGTCATATAATAAATATTAATTCACATCTTCTAGAACTAAAACTTAATATAAGGTAATAAGTAATTATATATATATATATATATATATTATATTTTTAAAAAATAAAATAAAATAAAATAAAATAAAATATTTTTTTTTGGAAATATCTTAGTTTGTGATATCTGAATAATTAATATTTTTATTTAATTTTCACATTATTGATATTAAATATTTAATTTAATTAATAACGAACTTTAAATAAAAAAAAAAAAATATATATATATATAGAAAGTCTTTAGCGAGCCTTGACACATGGAATAATAATAATAATAATAATAATAATATGATAATTTATTACAAACTCTTTGTGACATTGTTAATCTGAAAATTTTATTACATATTAAAAAGACCAAATCAAACAAATCACATGACCCAACAAACAACACAACAATCAAGCAGCGATCTGAGTATAAATACTCCACTCTTAATTTGACCACTTATTGCTTGATTAATAATTAACTAGTAAGCATCGGGATTAGCCACGAGATAAGCCTCAGCTGCCTTGAAAAGGAACTCAGCCTTCTGTTTGCCTTCCTTCACGTCTTCCTCCTTAAGCTCAACTCCATCTTTTGTGTGGAACTTGGCAATCCCTTTCAGGATGGATCCGGTACCGAGTGCCACGATCTTAATCTCATTCTCGACCAACTCCACCTGATCACCAACTTTGTCCCCTTCAATAACCGAAAACTTGTATACAAAGTTCTCTTTGTCTATAGATTCAACTCTGTGCTTTACGTATTCTGTATACATGTATATTTGAAACAAATGAATGTTTGATAATCATATTATATAGTATATACACATGACACGTAAATGTATTTACTATTTACGTATAAACTTACTTGGACCGAAGTTGATCTTCTTGATGGTTCCGGGGCCGCCGTCACCATGGAGGATTTCAGAGCTAGGAGCCGATTCCGGAAGGGCTTTCGGAAATAGGTTATCAGCATCGAGAATGAAGGCTTTGAATAGCCTAGCCGGAGCAATGACGGATGCATACTCGGATTCGAAAGTGAAGACACCCATATCCGATATGATAGATACGAAGCTGGAAGAACTTAAACTAATCAATCAAGTAGAAGCTGATGATTAATGTCTAGAGTTTGGAGCTGTGTGAAGATGAGAGGAATGGAGATGACTACTTATAGGGAGAGATCTCCATGTGTGGTCCACCAAAATGTATAATCTAATTCATAATGTGATAATGACCAGGTCACAGGGCATAATGTTATATAATAATAATAATGTCGTGCGTCACAGGGCACTTTGTTTATTAGTAAAAATGAGCAATAATTAATTAATATAAAATGATGTCTTAGGATATAACAGGCATGGTTAGTGATGTTTGACATTATTCTGTTTGATATTTAAGCATAGCAAGAAGCCATCGCTGTATCGTGGGGAGATGTAAAGACAATGACTTTCTCAATCACTCAAAACAATTTTGGCTGAAAAAAATGTAATAAACAATCTTTGATCGGCTGTCGCTGCCGTCTAGTCGGACTTGTTGCGTGGTTTTACATTACATCAACATCTTCGGCAAAAATGTATCGTGCCGAGGTTGGAGGCCGGGTTCGTGACGGCCGGATATGAATATGGATATTATTACTATTTTTTCTTTTAATAAATTCAATCTGTTTAAAAATTTGTTTGATTTTCTGATCCGAACGAACTCGTATAAATAACTTATTTTTATCGGATTTTAATTTTTGACACAATTTCAATATGTTAATTTAAAATAGATTTTAAAAAATTAGGGACTTAACTATATAATTCATGAAAATAAAATAGAGAATAAATCTAATTTTATAACTTTAAAAGACTTAAATTCAGTAAAATATAAAAATTTAGGAGGGTTTTAAAGTTTCGTTTAACTCTGATCAAAATGTGTCTAAAAAGGCTTGGACCAGTTTGAGGAAATCAATGGGTCGACTCAAAATGGTTCGGAAGTTGGATCGATATCATTCAATCCTCAAAAGCCCAATACTCCTAACATACTGGGTCTGGTTTAGAATCTCATCCACTCAAGCCCAATACTGCTTCAGCCCAAAAACAGAGTCCAGTGTCAATAACAACCTCCAACGAGTCCACTCCTAGCTCACCGAGTAGCAGATCTGCCAACTCCAAGATTGCAGAAAGGAAGGATAAAATCGTAAATGTACTTGATAATCCAGTGCCCTCACCCAAAAGGGGGAATCAAAATAGGATTATACGAAAAGCAAACACACCACAGGCTGAGTCACTGACTCCAAAATCTCGTTCTGGACTCTTCTCAGTTTCCCGTTTTCCCCTTCATCAATCAAATTTTGACCTCTCCCCTTCCTTCCTCCTGCACCAACTCCAAACACTCCATTTTCTTTTTTCTTTGATTAATTGAAAAATACAGTTCATAAAAAGTCCTAGAATTATCGTCATCATCATCATCTTCTTCCTCTTCTTCTTCTTCTTCTTCAACTGTGAGTAGTTGGGACCTAGTTCTTGGCCACCTGCAGACGACGACGTTTCTGACCACTTCTTGGTCCTCGTGAAATAATCTGGTTCAATGTCAGGGTCCGGTGGTGTTTCAATCGCTCCGATTCGCGGTGAGAACCGGTTCTACAACCCTCCGGCGATGCGACGCCGTTTGCAGCAGCAGCAGCTGCAGAAGGAGAAGAAGAAGGAGGTGGCTTCGAAGGAGGTTCCTATTAGGGTTGTTGAGGAATCGGAGAAGAAGACCGTGTCTGATGAATGTGAGTCCTGGTCGACTAGGTCTGATTGCTCCGTTTCAGATCGGGGTGTCGGCGATTCCACCAATTTGGATCGCTTCTTGGAGTATACTACTCCTGTCGTTACGGCTAAGTGTTTACCTAAGGTAATGAATCCTCTTTCCCCCTTTTAGAGATTTTGACCTTTATTGCTTGCTGAAAAAGCTTGAATCCTGTGTTTTTACTGATCTGTTTTGCTTTCAATTTCTCGAATTTCCTGGCCTGTGAAATTGACAGTATTCTTGTGGTCGCTGAGAAAATGAATTGAAAGAAATCGTTTTGAACTCACGCAAAATTAATGGCCTTAATCAACTAAGCTCAAGAAGTACCTGAGCTTCTTTCTTTCTTGCCCCTTCTTGTTGGTCCTTAATTGAAGAAGAATTGGAACTTAAAGAGTTTAAAAGATACGTTGTTATTTTTATGCTGTAACACCATTTTGTTCTTTCTTGTTCATTACTATCGGTTTCATTTTGCTGAATTTTTTACGGGGGTTTGATAGACAAGCGTGAAGGGATGGAGAAACAGTGAAGCTGAGCTACTTCCGTACTTCATGCTTGGTGATCTATGGGAATCGTTCAAGGAGTGGAGTGCATATGGAGCAGGCGTTCCTCTTCTGCTAAATGGGAGTGATTCTGTCATTCAATACTATGTTCCATATTTGTCCGGCATTCAGTTATTTCTGGACCCATCAAAGACTTCCCTCAAGCTAAGGTGACTAACTTTATCCTTTCGATTAAATTTCTTCATTATGAAGGATTGGGTATATCGGAATAACCATTATTATACTACAGAGTGATTGCAATAGAATAAAGTGAGCACTAGATTTTCTTTATTCTCCGTGTGCAGCGTTACTTTCTTCTTGGTCTGAATATATGTTGCTTACTTTTTGTCGGTATTTATGGTAAAAAAACACAACTGCTAGTGTCTAGAAAAGCTTGGTTCGCCCCATCTGACCTTTCCCTCCTTGTTACAGGAGGCATAATGGGCATAGTGACGGTGAGTCATCCAAGGAAACGAGTAGTGATAGCAGCGCCGAGTATGGGACAGAAAGACGGGTAAAGAATGCCGGTCAGGGTAATAGAGGTAGTCAGAACAATGTTCAGGTACAGAGTAGAGTCTTGCCTTGTGATAAACCCTCAATCGATTCATCAAGTGATGAGAGTGAATCATGCAACCCTCCTGGTCAGCTTGTATTTGAGTACTTTGAGCGTGATCCACCCTTCGGTCGTGAACCTTTGGCTGATAAGGTAAGACACTGTTTTCCCAGCAGCTTATATTGTGGTTTTGTTTTATTATTAAGGCAATAATGGCTAACATGCATAAGTCCGCTTCCAACAGATATCAGTTCTTGCCTCTCATTTTCCAGAGTTAAAGACATACAGAAGCCACGATCTATCACCTTCAAGTTGGATATCTGTTGCTTGGTATGTTTATTTTCAATCCTCTTGCTTTGTAATGGTGAAAATTTTCCCTATTTTATTTGTTATGCTGAAATCTTCTTCATTTCTTTCATTTTCTAAGGTATCCTATTTATAGGATTCCCACAGGCCCGACATTACAGAGCCTGGATGCTTGCTTCTTGACCTTCCATTCACTATCAACACCCCTTCAAAGTAAGTCTCTCTCTCTCTCTCATGTTCATATCATGCCTTCCTGTGTTCTAGTTTGCTAATACTTAATTTGCTTTTGAGCAGGTACAAGCAGTGATGGGCTGCATTTTCGTTGGTCAAGGGCTAGGGAGGTGCATAGTAGTACTAATATGCCTCCAAAGCTGTCTTTGCCGGTATTTGGGTTGGCATCCTACAAGCTCAAAGTTTCCTTTTGGGGTTCAAGTGGAGGCGAGGAATGCCAAAAGTCAAACTCCTTATTACAAGCTGCTGATCACTGGCTTAGGTTGTTACAGGTCAACCTTCCAGACTACAGATTCTTCATCTCTCACGGCTCCTTCTTGAGATGAAAAGCTTCTTCTTGCCCTTGGAAAAGAGGAACAATCCCATTCACCACCACCAGAACTACTTATAGCCTTATATAAAAGGTGTATGATTGCATCTTCCGGCATTGTCGCTTTGCACTACTACTCTACTTGCTGTGTTTGGCTAGAGGGGAGGAACATGTTGCTGAATTATAAAAACTCACTGTTTTTATGTGAGGAGTGGATATTGGGATGGGGATTATCGTGGATTATATCTTATTATGTTTGGTCCTATCTCGTGTCGTGGTGATATTGGGAGCTCTCTGTCTTGTTTGTTGCTTTGAAAATATCTGCTGATGCAAACACTTTTCTGGCTATAGATAAATTGATTTCTACGGTGATGATGATGATGATGATATAACATGTTCTATAGAGATGTGGTTGTTGTAGTATTTTTAATAATATGTTCAGTTATTGTGTACAAATCTTGACCATGTCCACCGACTACTATGATAGATATTTTATCACCACAAGTTAACATCTGAATTTTGGGCTGGACTTAATGTGAAAAGTGGAATTTTAGTATAGAATAATCGCGGTCAATAAGCTCTCGTAGCTCAGTTGGTTAGAGCACCCGTTTAGTAAGCGGGAGGTCTTGAGTTCAACTCTCAACGAGAGCAATTACATTCATAAGTCAGGTTTTTTTTTTTTATGGGTTCTTTCCTAATCATTCCTTGACCAGGTCTCTTTCCTCGAACCCAACTCTATAGGGGAAAGAGACCTGGTCAAGGACTGATGAACCAGGGTTCACAAATTCTCTATTCTTATTTATTTATATTCTCATTGTGACGCTATTATTAAGTTTAATATTTGCTTTTTGGATCTTCGGATACAAGAGAGTTAGTTATACGCAACCTATTTCTCAACCATTTGGGGAAGGGGTCCGGCCCGGCCCGGCCCAGATTGATGTTTTAAAATTTGAAGGTAAGATCAAAACGACATGTAGTTTAACATTGAATTTTAAAAAATAAAAAAAATAAAAAAAAATACCAGAAACAGAATCGTTCAATCATGGATTTTGACTCTGCATCTATACACACCTAACAAAACAAATTTCTTGTGGCTCTAAAGCTTCCATGGATTTTTTCTATTCATTCAAACTTTTGGACACGTACCTTTGTTTCCAACAGACAGCACGTGCTCCTATTTCTACATTTCCAACGGCAGAGATCATGTGCACGTGACGTAAGTTTACCAATAGGCCTGTCTCTTTATTTTTTAATTTATCATTACTTTTTAATTCAATCAAAAGCTTGAAAGGGTCCAGCCCAAAACCAATCCGCGTTGGCCCACACACTCGGTTACAATTCACGGGTGGAGCCCACAGTTACACCCTAAAAGAGTAAGAGTATGTTTGGTAGGGGAGAGAAAGTAGGAGTAGAAAGCTTTAATAATGTATAGGTGCTGATGTGTACCATTTTAATGTGGGGGGTCCATGGGTCCCATCATAAGTCCTAATACAGCTGGATCATGACTAATCATTAATCAACATTTATTTATTTATTTATTTATTTATTTATTTATTTATTTATTTAATGGTTGTTTAATTATTTTCTATGCATGCACAAAAAGGGTTGGTCTTTTAAAAAGACTAAACTATCCATACGTAATTATTGTATTTCCCCTTTAATCATCATTATTATTATTATTATTATTATTATTATTATTTTATATTAATACTTTTAAGATTTAATAAATTTATTAATTAAACAAAATATTAAATTGAGATTTTAAAAAAAAGTGGGGAAACCAAGAAATATAGCGATCACGTTGAGAGCAGCTTTAAGAAGATAATGCATCTTATCAGTCGATATAGAAAAGTGTGTGCATGCATGCATGCACGTGTAGATGATTAGCAATAGTCGTGCACTATTCATCATCATCATAACTGATGGATGATCCATTCTCAATAGAGAAAGTGCGGTTTAAAAGATACAGAAAAGAGACAGTAGAAAAAACACACATAGTTTTAACGTTCCAAATTTTATCTAACAATCTATCTATCCATTCTATCCATTCTATCTATTCTATGTCTACTCATGCATATGAGCTGGATCCTGCTTTTCAATAAAATAGTGAAACCCACAAAAAAAAAAAGAGGCTAATAATAATTAGAAATTAATAAACAAATACAGATAAATGACCTTCAACAACAAACACCCCCACTCTTCTTCAACTTCTTCTATCTTCTTCCATCACTACTATATATAAATCTCTCTCTCTCTCCCTCTCTCTGATTTTGGCGCAGCAATTCCAGTTCATTCAACTATGTAATGCACCCGTCTCTGTCTTTGTTGTTTCTGGAGATTGAACTTTTTTTTTTTTTTTTTTAATCTTCTTGTTTGGTTTAGAGATGAATTTGAGTTCCAGTAACGGATCAATGATGTCACCGGAAAGTTCAAGTGCCGGTTGGGTAGTTGGTGAGGTTGTCTCCAACCAGTTTCCGGCTGGTCTACGTGTCCTTGTTGTAGATGATGATCGACCCACTCTTCTGATCTTGGACAAGATGCTTCGTACCTGCCTCTATGATGGTATCCTTTTTCTTTTTTACTTAATTTCATTAAATTACTTTTCTTTTTCTTTTTTTTATTAAAGAAAGGAGTTCAATTTGATTAATTGCTTTTCTATTGATTTCCTCTATATGATTCCTCTGCAATTTCTGTTGCCGTTTCTTTGAATTGAAATTTCAAGAAGATGAAGTCAAGATAGAAATTCAATCATGGTTTATTTCAGCTTCGTTATGATTTCATCGATGGTTGTTTCTGATTTCAAATAATGGATTGTTCTGATTCATTTACTATGCTTGCTTGTTTGGATACACAGTGAGAACATGTAATAGAGCAGAGGAGGCACTGTCTCTTCTTCGAGGCAACAAAAACGGGTTTGACATCGTTCTAAGCGACGTCCACATGCCCGATATGGACGGATTCAAGCTCCTCGAGCACATCGGCTTAGAGATGGACTTACCTGTTATCAGTAAGCATAAATCCCTTAAGATAATTAAGTACTGGTTTGTACTAGCTTTTTTGTTTATGACCTGATCTGGCAAATGTAAAACTCTATGCAGTGATGTCTATGGATGCCGGGAAAGATGTGGTTATGAAAGGGATAACTCATGGTGCTTGTGATTATTTGATAAAACCCGTTTCGCTTGTGGCTTTGAAGAACATATGGCAGCACGTAGTTCGGAAGAAGAAGAATGAGTGGAAGGACTTGGATCAACCAGAAAGCGCGGATAAATATGGAGACTGGCAACAAAAACCAATTGGAGATGTGGATTATTCATCCTCTGCAAATGAAGGAAGTTGCAGAAGTGCAAAGAGGAAGAAGGACGATGAAGAAGAGCCCGAGGAGAAGGACGACTCCTCCGCATTGAAAAAGCCAAGGGTGGTTTGGTCAGTTGAGCTGCATCAACAGTTTGTGGGGGCTGTGAATCAACTTGGCATTGACAGTATGGATTATTCCTTACCTTCTCTTAAATTTCATCTTCCACAGTTTTATGAGAAATTCATGACTTTTCTAAGAGAATTACTACGATGATGTGAACGCAGAGGCTGTTCCTAAGAAAATTTTGGAGTTGATGAACGTTGCGGGACTAACAAGAGAAAATGTTGCAAGTCATCTTCAGGTATGTAAATACAATCTTCTTCCTTTTATGCCTGACTGTGAGATGCTATGTTGTAGTAAACTCCGACTTATGCTACATTTCTTGATTCGTTGTTTAGAAATATCGGCTCTATCTTAGAAGGCTAAGTGGAGTTTCTTCACATCATCAGAATAATTTGGCCAACTCTTTCCTCAACCCACAAGAAGCAGCTCTCGGATCGATCTCATCCCTTAACGGATTTCACCTTCAAACTCTTGCCGTTACCAGCCAAATGCAAGGACAAAGTGTAGTCACGCCAAATCCAGGCATGTCTACTATGTCTGTTGCCAATCAGAGGAACCTCTTTAGCTTCGAAAATCCAAAGTTAAATTCGAACACGTCTAAACCAATAAATTTACTTCACGGAATCTCAACAACTTTGGGGTCTAAACATCTTCCGAATTTGCACCATTCTCTACAATCTCATGGAAGCATGATAACCCAGATGCCTCGACCACAAGCTAGTGCACGTATTTTGAACGAAACTACTAGCACTAACTCTAATATACGAAGGCTTCCCTCATCTATAGGGCAGCCAATTTTCTCAAACGGCATTGCTAATGGTGGTGTTGTGACGAGAAATGGGGCAGGATTTAATCTAGTTCCATCTACCTCATCGATATTAAATTCAGGCATAAGTCATCAAACTGTAGAACTTCCTGGTAATAGTTTTCCGCTTCAAAGTAGTCCTTCAGGGATGTCAACTCTCACACCAAAAGAAGGTTTCACACAAGAGTTATCGAACTCGGACGTCAGAGGGTCTGGAGGATTCTTTCAAAGTTATGATGTGTTTAGTGGTTTGACTCAGCAGAACTCAAATGATCGGGACTTGCATTATAATGTAGGCTTGAGTTTTGACCCATCTCCGAACTCGAACCAGATTAGACCCAGCCTCGATGTTTCACCATTGGGTTTAGTTCATGAAGGCTTTTCTTCGGGCAGAACTGGACCAACCACACTTGTTGGAGGTAACTCAATGAGCGTAAAAGCAGAAAAAATTCCGGATTCAAGCCTTCAGATTGGTGGCATCTTAGGTGGAAACTTTGGGCAGGAAGATGTTTTGAGTGCACTTTTTGAACAGGTTAGTTTTTACTATCTGTTCATGGTTTTTCTGTTAAAAGATGAACCCTCCCAACTCCATTTATGTTGTTGTCTTGTTTTTCTCGAGCATCAGGAATACATTGGAGCGGCTGAAACAGAGTTCGACTTTGATGGGATTTGCATCGATAATATTTCTGTGTAAGATCACTCTGCTTGTGGCTGGCTTCATATTTTTATGTACATACCTGCTTGATGGTTATGTGAAATCTCCAGATGGAAATTCATTTTGTGCTTTTGATGAGCAAAATTTAGGTAGAAGGCACTTTTGCCAGAGTCCTGTAGAGAAGGTTTTTTTGACACACCTGCAGGTATGTCATATTAGGATTTTTTTTTTTTTTCTTTTAGTTAGCATTTCTAACTCTGAAATCAGATCAAGCTGGTTTTTTTTTTTTTTCGGGTTTCCTTACATTTATTTGGAGGATCGACTTAGATGTACATTTTCATCTGATTGCTCAAGACTGAACGTATGCAGTTCTGTTTATTACTTTTGCTCTGTAACTTGAGCTCTGTTTTCATGATAAAAATGAATAATCCACATGGTATAAAATGGCAGCTGCTCTGTTTCTAAGCATTCATCTTACAAAATATCCGTCTGAACAGACAACAACCTACCAAGTACCAACCATCATCAAATCGTCCAACTATCCTGTATTTACTAAAGGTATACAGATTTCCGGTAAATCGTAACTAAGACACGATTATCCAGTCAAACTCAACAATGTTCAATCAAATCACTCAAAAAGAATAAAAGAAAGGATCAACATCATTGATACAGCTACACATTCCACGGCTATTGTCAAATCAACACAAGTATCAGAACCGTCAAGTAAAATGAAACAAATGTAGCAGACCTCAATCCCCTCCCAGTGGCTCCACTAGGAAGTACAGTAGGAAGCGAACACTCCTCTCCGTTAAAGATCACTTTAGTCGGAAACCCATCTCCAGCAGCCACATTGATACCCGCTATATTCTTCTTTGTAAATGAAATAACAGACTGCTGTTTCCCAGGAACCCTAGGATCCTTGCTTGGGTTTGCTCCATCTACTTCCGCAACAAGATAGTTCAATCCCTCAAGACCCTGCATGAAGATAGTATTGTTCACACCATCCGTTTCCAATGAAGTTCCATTAAACGAGTACATAGCTTGAAACCCAGGCCCTGTTTTGTTCATCTCAACAGCAGCAAACCAATCCGCAAAAGAAGTATCACCCCAGTTGAACAGTGTAACCCTTGCACTCCATCCCTTAGTATAATCCGAGTATACATGCCAGTTGATACTGACCCCACAGTTATCGCCACATGGCAACGGGTTTGGAGTTGATAGATGTTTAATATTGGCCCAGGCTAGAGCCTTAGCAGACCGGTTTTCAAATGGTACAAGAAGTGACTCGGGTGGAAGAAGCATGGCTTGGGCCGTAGTGCTACAAGCACGGGCCGTGTTAGATGGGCATCCACATGCACAAGTTTTGCATGGGATTGCAGAATCATTGTAGTAAGCAGAAAACGAAACGCAGCATTTAGGGGTTGATCCTTTGGGCTCGGATATATTGCAAACGATCTGCCAGCTGGCGACCGCAGTTGAATTAGAGGGGAGCCCACTTGGGTCTGGGAATTGGCTAGGACTCACCCTAACCGGGGCCCCACATTTGTAGGTCGGGTTTAAAGTTCCACTGATTTTCCAGTTTTGGGGCGGTGTGAGCTGAGATCGGTTTAGATCAGGAGGCATTTTGAAAACTTGCATCTGGAAAGCAGAGATGGACTTGCTTGGATCCATATGAGGAGGCAAGATAGTGCCGTTTCTGCAACAGTGTGGGATCAGGCCGAGAATTGTGTCATTGGCCTTTGTAAGAGGTAAGTCAATGATGGTAGGCGTTTTTTCACAATTCAATACGGTTGAGAAGTCTAGGGCCTGATAGTATGTTCCTTGTTGGCCAAATATGCATTCTGAAGAATCAACAATAGATGGATATGCTCCTTTCATGGAGTAGATGAATTCATCCCTCATCCATTCCCAGCCTAATCTCCAATTATCAAGACGGCCAAGGGCGTTGTGGTTAGAGATAGTGACCTGGGCCCAGTAACTAGAATCGTATGTTTTGGTCACATCATACATGATGGTAAGATCACCAGTCCCACGCGGTAAGAACTCCTCGGTGACAGTTATGTTTGTTTTGACATTCAGATCTTGAGTGCAACACACTTGCATTTCCCGTGTCCCTGAAAAAAGGTAAATGCAAGGTTAAGATATTGTACTAAATTCTCTGCAATATGTTACTAACATGTCACAAGATGATTTCAGTTCACACCAGCAAAAAGACTTTTTGTACTACACTGATTCTGAGCAAAAGCTGAACTGATCTGCATCAACATGGTCAAACAAGATGTCTGTTTGCTTATAGTTAAGATTGATGGCAACAAGGCAGGTTTGAAAATACCTTTCCTAACGCAGTGGACCCAGTCAATGCATTATACAGGACAATGTCTAATAAACAATCTTCAACGTACAAATGTTTCAAGACAAGCAAGAAAACAACACGATGAGTTGTTAACATATTCTCACTAATTGATCATACATATCTACCAATCTTAACCAAGAACCCCACGAAGAGACTTTTAAAAATAACCATAAGAAAAAGCAAAGATTCAAATGAGATTCTGAGACAAAAGCAGTACAATTCAAAACGAGGATTGAAGTACCTTGCATAGTTGGTTTAGGACAGACAAACCCATCATTAGCCAGTGATATATTCGACGGCATCGGAACGGCAGGAGGGGCCACACCGAACTGGGTCCCAATCAAATTGACCTGAACCTGCATCTGGGTCAAGTCACCCGCCGTCTCAATCGCCGTCTTGAGGTCCGTCGCGGGGTATCCGGCAAAAACAGTTCCATTGCCAACGCCGCCAGGGATGGAGGTCCCATCAGAAAGCACAGCATTCGAAGCAGAGACCAAGTACTCATCGTGCTTAAACCCAACGAAAACTCTCCACGACTTGAGCTCGTCAGGCCCGTTGTTGAGAACAGTAAGAACAGACTCGAATCGGTAGGGCTGTTTAGTTGGATCGGACTTAAGATTAGGTGGGATCACCTTCCCGTCGGTGTATGAGTAAGATAGGAAGATGCCGTTGCAGGAATCGGCAGCCGGAGGTGGAGCTTCAGTTTGCTGAGAGACCGAAGCGGGTATTGCTGTGAGAAGAAGGAACAATAGGAGGATGTCGTAGATGAAGCTCATCGTAGCCATGGCGTGGCCGTTGTTTCACCAAAGTTTGAATCTTTCTCTTCTTTTGCAGAGCAGGGAGTGCCGGAATGCGTTGAGGGATATAAAAGTGGGAAAAAAAGGAACAGAGTCTTTGACGAAAGCGGAAACGCGTTCGGACGAAATACAGCATAAGCTGTAATTTTGGAAAACATGTGATGTAATGACTCATTCTGATCTATTTCCTTTTATTTATTTATTTATTTATTTATTACAAATTTATTCAAGTAAGGTGCTTTTCGTAAGAGGCTTCCTACACTCTTCCTTTAATTTGAATTTCTTATTAATTAATTAATTAATTTATTAATTTATTTATTTATTTTTGGTGGTTTTCTCTTTAATTTGAAATTGGAGTAGTGGAGTGTTCTGCAATACGAAAGGGACCCACGATCCTGTCTCAACGGTGCTGCCGGTTGAATTTTAAAAAAATATTAATTAATTAATTAATTGTTGCGACCGGACTTTAAGAGGTTTTTTTTGTTATTAAAATAATAATAATAATAATATCATAATCTATGTTTTAAGAGTTTGTCTTTTGCTTTATGGCTTTTATATATATATATATATATATATATATATATAATTGATATAGAACTGGACATGTACAAATGTCACTTTCTAGATCCTTATACTTAGTTATTGTCTTAATCATTTTTAGAGCTATGTTTTGTTTAATTTAATAAGAAAATTAAATTTAGATAAAATATACTATAGAGAGAGAGTTCTTACCTCTTATGTAGAGAGAGGGCCTTATAGAGCGGAGGACTTCGTTTTCTCTCTGTTGGGCTTGAAGTGGACTTCATGTGGAGAGAGTGGAGATATATATATATGTATTGGGCCTTTTTCATGTGAGTGAAGAGTGAAATTCGGGTATCTAGCCCACTCGAGGACCCCCAAAGTGACCTTTTACATATATATATTAGATTCTAGACACAACAATTTTACCGACACTTAAACATATTGTCGTTTATATAATAAATAGACATCTTTTCTCCATCCATTTTCTACTCTAGACATTACTTGCCCAATGGAACGCATGGTCGTAGTGGTGGGTTGCGTGTTGTTTACGTCTGTGCCACGTATATTTCAGAACCGACCAATCTTACGTATCCACTTGTGAACAGGTACCTCCACCTACGGTTAGGCTCGACTACTATGACTCTCTCTCTCTCTTCATCATTCATAAATTCATATTATTTCACTGCCATGGCCCATGGTTGTTACTCTGTTTTCCACTTGTTTGCTTTCTGTGCAAAGTAAAACGCGTCCACCTCATCGATTTTCATTTTTCTGCTCTTTACCCCATTACGCTTTTAATGCACACATTTCGCTTTCTTTCTTAACTATAATTTAATACTTAATTCACCTGCAAATGCGCCTTTACAAAGATTCAAATACAGCACAAGCTGCTGCGTTATCTTTCTTTAAGACTACTCTCTCTCTCTACCCTTTTCCTCAGCTCCATACACTTCCTCACTGAATCTTCTTCATGGAAACAAGAAGTTGTAGAGTATCAAGAACTAGAGAGAAAATAGTGATCCTATTGATCTTTAGCCTCCACTTATTGTCTCTTCCTATTGCTAAGGTGGTAGCAGCAGCTGAACCCACTTATCAAAACGAGTGCACAATGTGCTCTGCTTGTGACAACCCCTGCAGCCCGCTCCTCTCCCCACCACTGCCGCCACCTCCACCACCACCTGCATTGAGCAGTGACTTCCCTCCGCCACCTTCTCCTCCGCCCACCTCCCCCACCTACTACTACTCCCCGCCTCCCCCGGCCAAGCCCACGTACACTTACTCTTCCCCACCACCACCTGGTAGTATTATTGGCGGAGGTGGGGGCGGTTATTACATACCCCCACCGTACAGTAACTACCCTGCACCTCCACCGCCGAACCCAATGGTGCCGTACTTCCCGTTTTATTATTACAGCCCTCCACCCCCGTCTAGCTCAGTAAGGTTTAGATGGTACTCTGTTTACAGTGTTGTCTTGTTCTCTGTTTTACTACTCTGTTTGTTTTGATGGAAAATTTGGAAGAGAATAGGTTGGCAGATCTGGGAAATGGGAAGTAAGCACAAATTGTACATTCGACCACTATTTTTTTTCTCGATCATTCAAGTAGAATACTAAATTTGATCAACAAAGCAAAAAAAAGAAAGTAGATTCATCATTCGATCTGTGTAATTGTCTGACAATCAAATAAATAGCGCTTTCAATTTGTTGGCAACTGGTACGTATGTTCTTTACTAAATGTGAATGAATGATGTTCGAAACTCTGTAAATTTTCTGCGTATGAGTTTTGATTGATGATTGATCGGAACAGAAAGCTCCTTCCCTGACATTTGCATAACTTAATACAGTTTATCAGTAAATGATTTCGATATATATAAATTATTTGAAAAAATTAGACTTAGAAAAAGCATAAAATCTCTCATGTCCTTTCCAGCCATCCATGTGCCAAAATGTTCCATTTTTCACGTCCTTTTCTGAACGAAATGGCTAAATTTCTATACGTATACATATACATATATATATAGAGAGAGAGAGAGAGAGAGATGCGGACGTGTAATATTTCAGGGAAGTAGAAGGTGGTGAGGAATAAGGAAGAAGATAGCTGGAGAGCACTAGTAAACCAAATATTCTATTCGGGTGGTAGTAGCATGCATGCATGCTTTCACTACTACCACGGGGCCTCTCTTGGACACCATCCGTCCGCCTTATCGGCCTAAATTTTTGGGTTTTGCTGCTTCCAACTAGACAAGGCGAGATTTAATATTAAAAAAAAGGCTATTAGGCCTGAAAGATGTACAGGCCGAATGGTCCCTCATGGGCCAGCACAATTGTCAAGACGTAGGCCCAGAATGATGTTCCTTGGCCCAATTTGAGCTAGAGGGAATATGCTCACTCTTCTCAATTACGATCTACATAATTCACCATCATCACATTCATTGTGTCCTAATTTCATATCATAGTTCAAAACGTTACAGATAAGGGTTTCCTAATTCTTTTCGGTATAATTTTAAATAATTATTTAAATAAATTAATTATTTTCTCAAATACCTCTCCTTTCTATTCTCACATGCCTTATTTTTACTTTTATTTTTTATTTTTTATTTATTTATTTTTGTTGCTTAATTTTAATTAGCGGGAAACTTTTTGTGTTTCACATTTGATATTCCCTCTCATTCCACTCTTCTTTCATTACAAGAACCACACAATTACAATCTACACCTAAACACGCAGAGACAACCTTAAAAAAGCAAAAAAAAAATTAAAAAAATAAATAAATATCTCCTTGTCTTTTTTACTTCTGCTTTGTGTCATTGAAAGGTTGTTGTCATTGCCAGACTGTAAATGAATATAGAAACAAAATTCTAATTTCCAATAATAACAATAACATGTTAGCACTTAGCAGCAGAAGCAGAGACATAGAATCACTCGCATCTTCCATTTCTTTCTATTACACTTTGCCGAGAGCATCAAGAACAGCTGGCTGATGACAAAAACCACCGCAGAGAATTTAATTTCACTTGAATTTGAATTTGGGTTGGTAGGTACACATGAATTGATGGGTTAGGGTTTTTTTTTTTTTTTCGATTTGTTTTTAAGCATAAACAGAGCCATAAGAGAGCGCCATTAACAACACAGCAGCTTGTTCTTCTTCACCTAGATGCTTTCTTCTCTGTTTCTCAACTGTCGATCTCATCATCAACACCTCTCTACCTAATGCAAGTAACCTCTGTTTCAGACTGTCTCCGCCGCCATTGCTGCTGCAGTCACTGTTCTTCTTGCTCTTCCTATACTCTGAGCTTCCTCTATTCAAACCCAGAATCGCTCTCCTCTTTTTTCTACTTCTGATCCCACAAGCATTGCACAGTGACTAATCATAAGACAGAAAATAAACAAGAGATCAGCAAAAGTCAGATCGTAAAGGAACGAAGATCCCTGATCTATGTTAGTGTTATATAAAACCTACCTTAGGGCCAGCTGGACCTCCTCTCCATAAGGGAGTTTTAGTAGTTCCACAATCAGCGCATGATTTTCTGTTCTGCTCGTTCACTAAGCTCTCCTCGGAAGAGAGTCCGCTAGGGTTTTTGCTACTCACGCCGTCAGATTCAGATCCCTGAAATCGAAACACACAAAATCAAATTTGATCAGTAACTTGCCGTATGAGAAATCAAAGATTGGAAGCGATCTAAGAGTACATGTTAGTAATGATCACTCACTTTCTCACACGGATCCATCATCTTCTAGCATCTATTTTTGAGATCCCAGACCAACACCAGATTAAAAATGATCAAGAGAAAGGGAGGGAGAACAAAAAAATATCAGTATTCGTTAGAAGCTTGATCAAAACACACGGCAAGTAAGAGCAGCTTGACAGAATCAGAAACAGAAGCCAACTAGGAAATGAAATCAATGGCGGATCACAGTGAATATGAATAATGATGTGGGTTGAAGAAGACAGATGGAGCTTATCGGGAATTTTAGTAGGATGAGATAAGAAAAAGGGACGTAATAGAAAAGACTAGAGAGAAGTAGAGAGTGAGAGGGAGAGAGAGAGAAAACGAGGGAATCAAACCGACAGAAATGAAATGCAATAAGGCGCAGCCACGCTATAGAAATCATACCTTTATAAATATATATATATATAATGTGAAATTTCAAGAATCGAAACCCTAGCTCTAAATAATTTTGAAATTACCAAACTGTCCCTGTTCTAAAGCATATACCATTCTGCCTGTCTACCTGAAAAATTCCCCGCCAAAACAGTCCTGAAATGAACTAAAACTGGCGCCATCGTGTGTTTTTCAGTTTTTCCCCAACCAACAGTAGAAAGTCAACCACTGTGTCAATACTTTTTTTTGGGGTTTCGTTATGTTTCAGATTGGCGGCAACTCAAAATTTTCATGACAGCATGGGGACCATGACATTAACCTTTTGAACCCTAAAATCTCCTGTAAGAAATGGTTAGAAATTATTTCATTTGCACTATTCCGATTGTGTGACAAATTAAATAATAATGTAGTATGAATCATACTCATAAGAATTTCTCATCAATGCGCCGGGGGGGGGGGGGGGGAGGGGAGTAAAAGTGAATTACCACAACCTAATTTACCAAAATATCATAGACCTTTTTCTATCCTTGAAATACAACACAGAATGCGAACGAACATATTCGAATCCGGAGTGTACTTCACTCAGCAACCCAAAACAAATCTCGACTCTATAGCAGAGTTTGGCAATACTGTTATGAGTGAAAAGAAAAAATAGCAGGACCGAACATGGTCTAAGAGACACTTTAGTTACAAGCAGACCTTGGACAATAGAAGGGGGTCTACTTTTATGAAACAAGGAGACTCTTCGACTCAGTATTCGACTGAAGACTAACTTGCTCACAAGATTCTCTTCCCAAAGCTGAAAACCACATGCAGACATCTTATTTTGGCCCTCACATGAGTATAAACTGACCCGACTTGGCATCTCCTTGACCGCAATAGACACTGGACCAGACTGGGACCAGACTGGGACCAGACACAGCAGATGCCCTGACCATACCCCACTTGACCTGATAGACCCGACAGACCGCCTTAACCTCGCATGGACTTCCATTTCGACTTAAATCCTGCAAGTTTTATAAAGAAACTCCAGTTGGAGGGGTTTAAAGTGCAAACAAGAAGAGAAACTACTTGCGTCCACAATCAGGACAGACAGTATCACTGGTATTTGCGAGGAAATGACCATAGCCTATTGTGTGAGATAATAATATAGGACATACCTTCAGCTAAAGTTGAATCCACCAGATGGAACTGGAAGGTCATTCCCACCGAAATGGAAGCCAGGCTGAGAACCACCTTCACCTGAAGGTAAGGTCTCATCTTCCTCCTCCAGCCAATATGTCTCAAGTATTTTGACTGCCTTCTCATAGATTTCATTGTTATCGTGACTCTGAAGACTTTCAATCTTTTCTAAGCCCTCAGCCTCATCTATCATTTGAGCATACAAGTTAACGTCTCCATTAGTACCCAGAGCCTTTTCAGCTTCCCCTACTTTCAGTATATTCTCCAACCCTTCTAAACAAACAGTCACAATCCTCGGATCGGGGCAGACAAGAAGATCGCACAATGGTCTTATACAACCTTGACTCACCAGGTATCTATGATCAATGAAATGATTAGGTCAATACATAAGAAACTAGAGGCAGCACAGATTTAAGGGGGTATAAGAGATGCATTTTCAAAGATAACGTACTTGATTTGCTCAGCAGAACCGCCAGATGTTGCATTTGATATTGCCCATGCAGCTTCCTTCTTTATATCAAATTCAGCTGTTTGAAGCAGATTGATAAGAGGGGCTATTAAACCAGCTTCAATAACAACCTGCAAAATAATAAAACTCAGTACAAACTAGCTTACCATGCACAAGAAAAGACCGGCACAGCTACATGTATTTTTGAAATAAGACTCATGCAAATTGCCGAACAGAATACCAATTCCTTAGGATCTACGCATTCAAATAAGAATATCCATCATAGAACAAGAACCTACTAAAAGGATAGGTGCAGCTGAATATTTCCAAACTCATTACTTCCAAAGATATAATTTTTTTCAATATTTCATATTTCCCCAGAACCTCCACACATGTACATCCCCTCGGAGTAAATCATGTGAACAAAGATAACTAGTATAACACTAGAAGCGCATCCTTCCTAATCCTCCCCTAATACAGAGGTTCAGAAAAGTGCAGATAGTCAAATCCTTACCTGTATTTGTTCCCTGTTTCCAGCCGTAATGTTTGAGATAGTCCAGCAAGCTTCTTTCTTGATGCTTTTCTTATGATTATGGGCCAGCACACTCAAAAGGCATGGGAGTGCACCATTGTTAATGATACACTGAAGAAGGGTAAACCAATCAGAATTAGAAAAGAAATTTACTTAAGGAAAATGCAATCAGATGCATGGTGAAACAAGGACAATCCAGCAGAATAAACTACTTTGTATCCCATTCCAAATTCCAAGACTCCAGGGAACACAAAAAATAGGATAAAAACATTAATATTAAAGGAAACGTCAATAATCCCATACCTGAGTTTGGAGATCATCTCCGGTCACAATATTTCCAACCGTACGAAGAGCAGGAATGAGCACTGATGGGGATGGATGTCTAAAAATTGAATATATTTGTATTTTTAAGGTTCACATGCAAACAGTAAGTAAGACAGAAGATATGATGATAAGATCTACATCGAACAGATATCTACTCACAGAAGTAGCTGCACAAGTCGCTCACAGACACCTGCCTCAATTACAGCTTGAATTTTGTCATTTGTACCATCTGAGAGGTATGAGAGAGCCCAGCAGGCATCTGTCAGGACTTCTTCATCGTTTGAGTGAACTAAGCGCTCCAGAGCCGGAAGCGCTGGCCTCACCTGCACATCCAAATTCAACAAAAACATCAAGACATGAAAACTAAAAAAATAAAAGAAAATTTAAAAGTCAAAAAATCAACAAGAACAAAATATCAACCAGATCAAATGGAGGCTGAGGTTTGCCCCTGCAGAAGTTTGAAAGTGTCCATGTGGCATTCCTCAACATAGATAGTTTGGCATGCTCATTCAACTGTGATAGCAATGGAACCAAAGCTCCCTGGCCCAGGACAAGATCACGGCATCTAGGGGAGTCTCCAGCGACATTTCCCAAAGCCCAAACAGCCTACATTTATAGATTGGAAATGGTTCAAAACATAAAATAGGCAAATATATGTAGGCTTCCAAGCATAAGTAATCTATGAGAAACAGAACAAACCAAGCAAGTTTCGGCATATACCTGTTCTCTTACGTCATCACTGGGGGATCCAAGTAGCTTAACAAATATAGGAACTGCACCATGATCAATAACCACCTTTGTATGCTCTGAGGTTCCAGAAGCTATATTTGTGAGAGCCCAAGCAGCCTCAAACTATGTAAATGAACTAGCATAAGCACACAAGGATATCTAAGGCATATAAACATAGAAGTACCAATGCATACAGTGCTGGAAGAATGAGAATTCAGACCTGAAGTTGAGGAAAATCCTCCCTGACGAGAAACTGCACGAAGCGTGGAATAACACCAGATTGAATAACTTCTTCAATGGGAGGGCTTCTTTCTGTAATTGAAAGTTCATGCATACAGGTATCGTTAATAGATAAACTTCGAAGAGCAGAATAAGAGCTTATACAGCAGAAGGCTTCTGGGAAATACCAATGGAAAGCAGTTTTCGAAACTGCGTCGTAGCCTCCAGCTGCAGATTATTATTGTCAGACCAAACTCCAGCAACCATAGAAGGAAGACTCTCTAGCTGCAATTAGATCGATAAAACCCATTAAAAACCACGATCTAATCATGAGTTCCCAGAATCCTAAACATAGAGATCCACAATCAAAAACTACTATTCCACAAAGAAACTAACATAAAAGCAATGAGTAAACCTTCATTCAGACCTAAATCGCTCTACAAACATATAACCTTACCTTCTTCTCGACGGAAGAAGCATGAACGGCGTTAGGGAACTGCTGAGCCTGGAGGCCTTCCCTTCGCTTCTTCAACAAGCTCTCTTCCCGTTTGCTCTTACGGATCTCGACCATGTTGTCCTCCCTCCTCCGACGCCCTTCATCCGCATCGACGGAAACCTTATATCGGTTCCGGCGAACCTCAGTCCTCGCACTCGGCCTCAACGACATTGTATTTTCTTCTACAAATTAAACCCTAGCACAAACCAATCAGGATCAGTGATGCTGAGATCGACCCCTGATCGAGAAATAAAACCCCCAAATATCCAAACGATGATATGTTTGATCGAAAATCTTTCCCACGGGACCAGACTGGAAAGCTGTCGGAACTGCTTGAAAGTTGTTGTGATATATTTATAATAACCGGATGGACATGTTCGCTTTTGTTTTTATTTATTTATTTAATTTAATTTTTCTTTAATTATTATTTTTTTTCTTTTAACACATTTTTCTAATTATACATCGTAAGTTTATAATTAACTTCCACTAATTACATGGATGATAAATATCAGAATTTATGACAAATTCTAAAAGGCCTCCAAATCAAAAGAGAGATGGAGGGATTGTCAAATCATATTCAATATCATCCATAAAAATAAACCATCATTTTCTTCCTCCTCATCTTAATGGACTTTTCAATCAGTAGTTGGGTCCATTAACTTTATATCTCAAGGCCCAATTACCCTTTTTGTTTCGTGCAAATTTGGAGGAAATAAATTATACATTTTTAATGAAATTATCATTAATCATGATTATATTTATATATATAATTTAATATTATAAATAATATAATATATAAAATTAATATTTATGATTATAATCCATCGCAGGTCTGTCTAAAATATTATTTTTATACATTTTTTCTTGTTTCATTATATATGTTCATGTTCAATTGTCATTATCATTTACATCAAAAAGTAAGAACATTTCTAGCTTAACTCTTAGATATACAACTTACTGCTTGGTAAAAGCTGATAATGTAAGAAGCGACGACAAAGTGTGGTGACTATGGTCGTCGCTAGTAATCTGGTTCTCTCTAGCAAATGCTGTCATTGGCCTAACTTGAGGCGACATCCTCGGCGAAGAGAAATGGAAGGAGGATGAGATCTCAAGCACTTCCCGCCTCACGTTTTCTTGCTCTTCGAACACTGTCAATGCTCGCAATGCTGTCAAATATAGTCCGGCCAATAGAAAAACTGTCGCTAAGGCAAACACTCCGGCTGCGGAAAATAAACCTTGTCGGAGGATAAGGCAGCTCGGTTTTGGCTTTGACCAATTCTTTAGATGCCCTGACTCCACTCCAAGCGCAATCAATAACAATATTTCCCCAATAGCAAAACATACCCTACAAAACATCATTACATCGAGTCTACGTGTTCAAGACTGGGAATTCATTGACTTAGGTTATGCAAACTAGTACTTACCAAGTTGAAAGGAAGAAGAAACCAGCTTGGCATGTAAGAGAGTTGGGAGGGGTAGAAGTTGGGTCATGAAAGATTAGAGTGGGAGGAGGTGACTTGCTGACAGCAATCAGAACGTAAACATGCTGAACAGCCATCACTATTGCTAGCCCAACAAACGCACAAGCAGCACACAACAGCGGCGTTTTTCCATTGCCGGTATAGACGCACTCGTGTCTCTGATCTTTCTTTCCCTCGCTATTGCTGCCGTCGCTCCTCAACCATCTAACCTAAACCACATGATCAAATATAATTAAACACAATCAAACATAAGATAATGCATAAGATTAGAACACCGGTTCTCAATGTAATCAAATACTTGCTTCGGAACGAGTGGATTCGGCGATGAGACATAGAATGAAGAACAAGAGGCCAGAGAGGACAGTCACGACGATGAGAAAGAGACCGGTTTTACTTCTGAGCTTGGTTCTCCGGCGACTCAGCAGAAGATCGTCGTGTGTTACTGCCATGGCTCCTTTTAATTGAAGTACAAAAAAATAAAACGTACATCAGCCTCGAGAGAAAAAGGAAAAGATAGAAGGGCATATACAGAACAGAGAGAAGTAGAGAAAATGAAGAATTGCTTGGAACAAAGGTTGCTTAAAGGCTAAAGATTCCAGGATTCTGAGCTTTTGTATTAAGCATTCGCACAAGAACATATAAATACACACACACACACACACATACACATATAAATCTCTCCTTTCTGATCGTCGCACTAGCAAGCAAAGCATTTTTTAGCTTTTCTTTACACGAGCTAAAAATATCGAGTTAGAAAAGCTTTGCCCTTACATGTAGAAAAGTTGTTTATGTAAAAAACACCATCGATCACGTACGTACGAGCCTATCGAAACAAAAAACATAAGAGGATGATAAAGCATGTCTAGAGAATAAAATTAGCGGTGAATAAAATAATGAAAAAGATGCCCCCCATTCCATTTGGCCATTAGTCTAAGCAGCACCACCTACTCGTAAATTGCTTCGCCTAGTTCTTATAACCCTTTTGCTTTCTTTCTCTAACTTTGCACCTCCATCGGACGTGGCTCCCATTTTGATCACTCTTTTTATATTTGAAATAAACGGTAAAGATAAATGTACATAAAAATACATTTATGCATTGCACATAACCCACTCCGTAGCCTTTTCTCGGATATGTGGTACTAGGGTTGAGCATCGGGTTGGATTCGATCCGATTGCCACGTACATCCAATAATTTGAACAGATAGGGTAGCCAACTCGATCAAATTATCTGGACATGTATCCGATCCGAATGGGTGCGATGCAAAGGCAGAGGGGAGGGCTGTGACGCAAATCAGAGGCGGAGGGCCGAGGACATAGTAAGCGAAGAGCAGAGATGGAGGGGGGAGAGTAGAGGTGGAGAGGATAGGGGAGGGGTGCGACATATCTTACTGGGAGGGAGGGAGGGAGGGAGGGAGTCAGATGGCGGATCTTATTGCGAGGGAGGGCGTCCAGCGGCGGCAGATGGACGGGAGTCTTCTCCTGCATGGCTATGTCGGGCTTCGGGCATCAGTCGAACGTCAAAGGAGGGAGGGAGGGCTGTCTGGGCTACGGGAAGAAGACTGGGAGAGGGAGAGGGAGGGCGGGCAAGTGAACAATGGCGGATATTACCAGGATGAAGAGGTTTGACGTCAACATTGGATCTATTCCTACGTCCACCATCGGTCGAGGGACAGAGGCTTTGCCGCAGCCCATGCAGAGCCCAGGGAGGGCATCGGTCGAGGAAGAAGACCTTCGTCTTTTTTGTTTTATTTATTTTATTTTTATTAAATATAAGCCCGATCAAAAAAATTAGTTGAATTTGGTACCCGATCTGACCAATCTTTTGCATATGATTACATGATCCATATCCGACCCTAAGGGTTTTATGACCATCCCTACGTGGTACTATCTATCACTCCATTAGTCTAATTAGGGAATTGATTAATCTTAGGCTGCTAATTAATTGACTAATTACAATTACAATTGACCAACATAATTACAATCGATTAATTATATATAAAATTAATATAATATATGATATAATTATATAAAATTAATAATATAAATCATATAATATATCTCAAGTTTATTATTATTCAAATAAAACGGTAGTTGAATTACAATTAAATCCGCATACTATCTTAATTAAATTGATGTAATTAAGATTCATAAGTAAATTTATTCCCCAAAAATTTTATCTACATACATTATGCATATATATGTATGTATTATAATAAGAGGGGTCTTCCTAAATTTAATTTGAAATGGTAATATGGTAATTTTAACAATTTCACAAAAAATATGCTGGCTGAATTGTAAATTAAAAATAGTGTACGAATAGTTGCATACGTCCTATCCATTCAGCTGCCACGTACTCGTGTTAGGGTGACCATCCGTTAAACCGAGAGAGGACGACGTGGCGTCTTTCTATCAGACCCACGTCGATCTCTTCTTGTATATCTTCTTCCGTGATTTTATCACAGCTCCTCTCCTCTTACTGATCTATTTCCGGAATCCGGAATTTGAAATCTTGGCCTCTCCAACAAAAAGAGACGTTATAACTTTTCAACCTCTCTTTAATACGAATAAGATTTGAAATTAAATTAAAAAACTAAAAAAAAATTATTATTATATTTTTCTTAAAAAAAAAAAAAATTTTATTCACATCTTCCCCATTTAATGCTACCTGTACTGACTACACACAGCCTCTCACTCTAGCAAGCAGGCAGAGCTATCCCTATCTCTCTCTCTCTCTCTCTTCACTTCTCCTTTTGCGATCGTGGTTGATCCTACTCATTATTTCTGTTGATGTCTTATGCGGTAAGTTTCGGTGGTCATTTTTAGGGTTTTCTCGCTTAGATTTGATAGATTGATTTGTTTTTTCAGAAGAGATTTTTTCAAATGAGATTTTTGCTTTCGATCTTGGCGTCCTTACTGTTTAGCGTAGTTCGTGATCGCTGACGAATTCAGATTGGTTTCTGTGCTTTACTTTAGCTTTTTAGTACACGTATTTTTTGGTTGAAGAGAAAATGTAGAGAAATTCGAAGGATTTAATATTGAGAATTCTGTAGTTCTTGAAACCGGAACCGGAACTGTGACTGCTGCATTCATGTGATTTAATGGAAAATGGGGGTAAAATCCTTCTTCCTGTTTGTTTAGGTTAGTTCAGATAGACCATACAGAAAGTTTACGTTTCATTTTCTGCTTATACGTTAGGTATGATTACTGAGTGTTAGATGAGCTAGATAGGATCTTCCTGACAGTTTGGTTTTTCATTTTCCTATTCTGTTAGAAACACAGATGCAATGATCGTCAAGTATAAAATAAAACGGGGATCAAAGGATATGTATTCGGACATGTGTTCTTAATATTTAAAGATGATTTTACTATCTTAAGATACTGAATTTGAGTTGAAGGTTGAAGTTTCACATTTTTTTTATTCACTCGATCAAGTTGCAGATGGATTACGGTGGTAGAGAAGATACCATCTCTGTTAGTGTTTCATCCACCCAAAGAGGCTAAAGCAGTAATAGCTTTCATCCCTGTACGTGAAAATGGGGGCTGAGAGAGAAGGTTCAAAGAATGGAGGAGGTTACACTGGTGGTTTCTTTCAGCTGTTTGACTGGACTGCAAAATCACGGAAGAAGCTATTTTCGAGCAAGACAGACCTACCAGGTATGGGTACTGATGATTAAATGATATATGGTGTCCTATTCTTCATCCTTCTCTGCGACTTATATATATTCTTGCCTTCTATCAGTATCTTACATTTTTTTCTCACTTGCTATACTGATTCCTCCCTTCTTACAGAACGCACTAAACAAAGAAAAAAGATTGATGGCTTATTTCCACAGACGCAAGTTCACCTGGTTGGAACAAAATCCTCACTCTCCCTCATTAATCTATTTACTGTAGTATGCAATATATGTTGCTTTACGTTCCTTTCAATATTTGCAGATGGATCATGAGGAGGCTGGAGCTGCATCAAGTGTCAAAGGAAGCAGCGATTACAGTTGTGCTTCATCTGTGACGGATGATGAAGGATATGGGAATAAAGCCCCCGGGGTTGTGGCCAGGCTAATGGGATTAGATTCCCTACCCACATCAAATCTTTCAGAGACATATGCTACCCCATTGTTTGACAGTCTATCTCTTCGAGAGGCTCGTGAACACAGGAAAAACTTTAATTATTACAACGACTATCAGATGATGTATTCTGGAAATTTGCTCGACAAGGTTGAGGCCCCTGTTAGAAATCCTGTGGATCCCAAGCCACATAAAATATTAAGCAGACCAATAGAGAAGTTTCAAACAGAAATTTTGCCTCCTAAATCAGCTAAATCAATCCCAACTACTCACCATAAACTTCTGTCTCCTATCAAGAGTCCTGGTTTTATTCCTAGTAAAAATGCTGCTCACATAATGGAAGCAGCTGTGAGAATTATTGAGCCTGGACCCCAAGCAAGTACTAAGACAAGAATTTCTTTGCTGGGGTCTTCTTCAGTGCCCTTTAAAGTTCAAGCTCCCAAAGAAAAGGCGGAGGAGGGTTTGCAAAAACGGCCCCAGGTTGCGTCTTCTTCCCATACCTCGAAAGCTAAGGATTTAAAAGAGAAAGTGGAAGTCGCTTGTAAATCATCTAGACTAGCTGAAGCTTCCAGAAGGCCTGTTGAGTCAAATGCTGCCAGGCAGCTGAAGGGGCAATCTATGAACAAAAGCTGGGATGGATCTCCGGATGTCTCTTTCAGAGTTTCTCCAGATTCTGGCAAAGATTATTGTGGTCCCAGAAATAATGGAAAGTCCATATCTCTTGCAATCCAGGCAAAGGTTAATGTACGGAGAAGAGAAAGTTTGAATTCAATTGGCAATAGAATCTCATCAGGCCATAAAGAACAAAGTGAAGCTAAGCCGAGCCAGCACCTCAAAAGCCAACCAAGCACTCAAAAAAATTTCCATAAGAAATCCTCAGCTCATGGTACCTCTGGTGTCCTGAGGCAGAATAACCAGAAACAAAATTTCCTTGTGGATAGAGAGAAATTACCATCAAAGATCTTGGTTTCCAATTCTGAGGGGAGGAAAATGCTGACGAGGGATTTGTCTACTGGCCATCAGAAAATCCCTGGTAGAACTAGTGAGAACTCCAGAATGGGAGTTAGAAAATCCAGTTTAGAGGTAACAGATGCCAAAAAAGAAGGTTTATATTCTAGTACAAAAAATGTCCCTAGGAAGAAGCGATCAATAGATAGGGACTATCATTTTGATAAAAAACAAGCTGTTGATAATGGGCTGACTGAAAAAAGTATGCATATTCATTCAGATGAACAGCAGTTAAAGCATAAAAATCGGATGCCTGTTCATACAAGTACAGTTATTGAAAGAGATTATTGTGCTGAAAATAGCACAAAGAAAAGCACAGATGTGGTTTCTTTTACATTCACAGCTCCATTGGCAAGACCAGTGCCTGGTTCTGAAATAACTGGCCAGGATGCACAGAAAATTAGTGGCCATTGCACGGATAACAGGGGTAAAAGAACATGGATTGACTCGGATAGTATGAAGTTTTCATCAGTTGGATACAATGTGATTGGGGCAGACTCTTTGAGTGTATTTTTGGAGCAAAAGTTGCAAGAATTGACTGGTGGATTTGATTTCTCTTGCAATGATTCCACCAAGGACGGTTCAGCTTCCACTTCTGCTTCATTAGTACAAGATCTCTCTCCCACTGTTAATTTGGTCAGTTCGATACCAAAATTGAATGGCATGAGGAACCTGCATGTGCTGGTAAATGAAAAACTAATGGGCCACTGTGGCTCTGAGTTTTCATCAACCGATTCTCCTATCTTTAGGTTTGAACCCAAATTCCAGGTGACTATTTAAATTTACTTCCCCCTAGACCTTAATTTGTTGCCTTGTTATTGTTATTATGAGAGTTGTTGTAGTTATGGTATGAGTTTCTTTTTTCACTTTTTTTTTTCAGGGAGTTTCTGAGATGGATGAATGTAGCAGCAGCAAAAATAATGATGCTAGGCAGTTGCTCAACGCTCAACATCCTAGTCCTGTCTCTATTTTAGAACCTTCTTTTTCATTTGAAAGCTGCGACTCTTCAGTGAGCATAGGTAGTAACAGTACGGAAGGTAAAGGCAGCAGTTTTTTAATCTTTTTCAAGCAACTGTATATCCTTTAAATGGCCCCTGGAATAAATGTAAAATTTACTTTCAGGGAGTAAGCTGTGTTCATCTGTTCAAGCTCAAGAAGTCGTGGCTTCAAGTTCTTCAAAGCTACACTCTATTGAAGGTGAGCTGGATTTATCGGATTCAGCATCTTCCATATCTACCGGAGCACCAAAAAGAAACCATGCATCATCCACATTCTTTTCGACTGAGTGGGAATTAGCCTATGTAAAGGAGATGCTTTCTTATGTAGATTTCACTTCTCAAGATTTCACATTGGGCCGGGCCCATGACATCATAAACCCGCATCTATTTGACTGGTTGGAGAGCAGAAAAGGAACCAGATTCTCAATTGGCAACGACGAATCTAAACTTAGGCGTAAAGTATTATTTGATTGTGTGGGTGAATGTATAGACTTGAGATGCAGGCAGTATATGAACACCGGATATAAAATGTGGGAAAAAGAAGTAGCAATGATGAGAAGAAAGGACTTATTAGCAGAAGAACTGTATAAGGAGATTTTGGGTTGGAAAGAGATGGGGGATTGTATGGTGGATGAGCTTGTGGACAAGGACATGAGTAGCAAATATGGAAGGTGGCTCGACTTCGAAGTTGATGCATTCAAACTTGGAGTAGAGTTTGAGGGTCGAATGCTGAATTCGATAGTCGACGAAATAGTTGTGGATATCTTGCAGTTTTATTAATTAGCCTTAAGTACGATTCTTTAGTGTCATGATGTTGAGGGAATCTTGTGTAATGTGTACGCACGTACTTGAGAATTCCGGTTTAGTTAAATGTTCAAAAGTTCAAAGAATTTCTTGCTGAAGTATTTTGCTGTTTGGTTCATTTTACAGTACTTAATGTTACCCACAGGCAAAACAAGTGTACTAGACAACAAGGGAACAAAGTTGAGACAATGACCTTATTTTAATACAAGTGGCTTCAATCGTCGCTCTGTCGGACCAACACAACATCTATAACAATTCCGAAAACCATGGATTGATTAACTACCATGGATTAATTAGTTAATCAATAATTAATTAGCGACTAAACTCATCATGATTAAGTACATCTTCAGATAAACCCCAAAGGGGCCAAGATTGAGATTCAAAGCCTGATGATGAAGAGGAAATTGCAGTGTGGAAACAGTACCCATCTACTGCAACATTCCAGCTCCATACATGATCAATCATACCTTTCATCTCCCGGTCATCATCATCATTACACAGCGACAACCTTTTCCCTTCTTTCTCATTCAAATCCAGGCCCCCACCAATGTGATGATCATCATCCCCACTTTGGAGAAGACTAGCGAGCTGCATTATCTCATTGTCTAGCCATTCATACGGTCCAAAATCTTGGTTTTCTTTGTCCAAGCACTCCCCTGTAGAGCCCACCAACACAGCTCCACTAGTTGATCTAGTACTAGTACTATCTTGCTTTTCAGGGAATAAATGGGACTCTTCATTTCCAGTGCCTGATCTCTCTTCATTAGCAATTGCAAGAACTTTGTCTAGATCATTATTTCCCTTTGTGGATTTTGCACTAGTACTAGCACTCTTTCCTTTTGATATATTATCGGATATTCGGATAAGCTTTGCCACTCCAGAGGTAGAGGAATCAGTGAAAGTGTAGACTTTTCTACTCAAATGAGAGTTCCAGTAATTCTTTATCTCGTTATCTGTTCGTCCCGGTAAATGTCCAGCTATTGCAGACCACCTACATCATAATTAACAATTTAAAAATATATATAGATAGAAAAATGTGTATGCATAATTCAATTGCAGATGTGGTCCAAAGTGCAAGTTCCAACTGCCGGAATTAATGACTTCAACAATGTCGGGGGTTATACTTTATGTACTCATCAAATCGACCACTCAGGAAGCTTTCAGATTAAACTATGCTTTGAATTCTGAAGGTGGTCTTGATCTCCTTAACTTCTATGTACGTGAACAGGACAAATTCGGGCTCAAAACTAAACAGCATTGTTTTTCAAAATACAACAAGAAGATTAACAAGTACATTGTCATTTACTCTGGTTGAATGAATAGGATCAATCCTAGACCATGTTTATGGCTTCAAACAAAAACCATGTAGATGCATTGTACATACCTATTGCCTAAAGAATTGTGCAAGTTGAAAATGATCTCTTCCTCCTGAGGAGTAAAGTTGCCTCTCTTCAAGTCAGTCCTCAAGTAGTTAATCCATCTTAGTCTGCAACTCTTCCCACACCTTAACAAACCTTTTACAATAACATAAATGTGTGTCCTCATTAAGTGAAAACATTATTAATATTTTTTTATTTTAAAAAACCTGCATTTTTGGGTAAGGATCTCCATGAGCCTTCTCCATTGGCTTGGATGTAGTTGGTTAAGATTTGATCTTCTTCAGTTGTCCATCTTCCTCTCTTCAGTCCCATTTTCTCACAACATGGCGCTCTCCCCATCACTCTTATCTTCTTGCAACTTATTCGTTCTGCCTTGTCTCTTGGTTCTATTTTACTCTTCTCTCTCTATTTCTATTCTAACATCTATCTTTCTCGTAGACAGGAATGATGTAGACTGGTGCAAATTATAACTCCTAAAACACCTAACTGAGGTTTTAAAGGGCTCGTCTCTTCTTTTTGTCCTCTCTCTCTCTCTCTCTCTCTCTCATGATCGGTGAGCTCGTGATTTGCCATCCATAAAGTTGCCCATTAATGTCTCTTAAAACAATAACTCAAATAAGAAAGTGTGTTAATTGGGAATGTTGCAGTATTAACCAACATCATGTACAAGTTGGTACCATTAAACGACATAATAACAGACCTGTATGGCAGTTTCTAAGAACGTCAATGTCTCTCTTGAGTAAACATTGAATAGGATCACATGCACTGTTTTTCCAGTTCGGTGCATAAATTCATAGCGAAAGAGCATTCAAGTAACTTCACATTTTCATGCCAGCCATGGCCATGATTTCAAGCGAGCCATATGAGCAGTGAGGACGACAGTGCCCGTAACTATCTGGGATGCCAGAGTTATTACACGGCCAAACTTTTTAAGACAAATTACGAACATGATTTGTATTGTTATTAAGTAAAGATAAGAATATATGATGCTTCTTCCTTTTGTAAAGCTTGTCATCCGAAAAATCAACTTAGATTTACAAGAAATGTAGTGAGGAACTCAGCTCTGATACTACTATACATATATATATCCGTCTTCTGTGAGAGTATCAATGATTAAATATAACATAGGCCTAGCGAAGATCCATGACATCATACTTCAAATTAGTGTTCATATAGACATGAGAACAGTGTTCATAAATTGGACTTCCATCCGAAGGCTCCTCGTGAGGATGAAACCCACGTTGTTGGCAGTTGCGGATTACGGACATGCCACTGGGATCGGACAGATGAAATATTCCATGGGGACTGCAATAGATTAGTCTTTTAAGTAACTGTTAAGAGCTGCGAAAGATGTTACGTATGTGATTACCACTTCGTGGTGGAGAGAGGATAAACGTACCAGGATGAATCTGTAGGGGCCATGACAATTGCAATTGCTTCTGGTAACATAACCTAATGAGGCCAAAAGAAACTCGTTTCAACAATGCATATGTTTTCTACAATGAAGCCTAACTCATTCACGCCGTTTACAAGTATATTCAATTTTATCACCACAAATTCCAGGCAAGAGCAAAATTATAATAACAGTCTGGCTGGAGGCCATGGGATGGATAGTTTACCTGGTATGAGTAATGAGTGTGTAAATCAACTGATGACATGAAACAGGTCTGTGAAGGGTGTGTCTGAAAATCAGAAAAGAAATTCAAACCATTGAGGCCATGGGAGCATATAATAAAAACAAGCAAATTGAAAATACATGACAAAGTTTGGGGTACTTCCAACCACCCAACTTCCATACGTGCCCCACAATCACAAAGCTTATAAGAACAAAAGCTTAGAATAGGAATAAATAATCTAAATACACGTATTTAAGTTGCCACTCCTGATGTTGCTAAGTAACTTACATGTATCCAACCAAGAGGAAAAAGCGATAATCTGTCTTGAACTTCAAAAATTTCTTCTTCATTCAATGTTTGACACTGACATTAGAAGCCAATGCATTGGAAGTTGTTAGTAGCACAAATACACGATTTGAATATAAATACTATTGAGGACAATACACAAATAATCAAGATAAAAATATATGTTCATATACTGAACAAAGGCGGTATGAACTTCTAAACATATGATGCAAATATCTTACCGAATCGGAAGTTGACTCCTGCTTTGGGATAATAAGTGTTGTTATATGGAAAACCCTTTTTTTCTACAACAATGCGTAGATGAAGAAGCAGACTTGTCAAAGTTGAATCTCTTAAATAACTTCCATTCCAAGGAGAAAAAATATATACTATTGCCTCAAAATTTCTATTTTCTTACCAATGATCCTGCAAGAACACCACATGTCTCCAGATTCCTTTTTGTATTTGCCAGGGCCAACCTCAAAAAATCTTGCAACATTTTTACTGGCTGCAATGTGAAATGAGAGTATGTAGCTGTCACATATCACATAGTGTAGGAAACTTAAAACAAAGAACAGAGATATCCACATGAAGGAACATCGATAATGACCAAACATAAAGAAACACAATAACTGATTTATTCAAAATGCAGATAAGAACAAAAATGGGAGCTTACGATATGTAAATGTTGAAATGAATCAGATCCATCAGATGAAGGCGTCGCTAATCCAGGTCTTGGGTCTGCAACTTTAGAAGGAGGAATTTGAGCAAAACCCTGATGCAGCTGAGCAAGAACAGGTGGAGGAGAAGGTTGTTTAAATCTGGCCATCTGAAGGTCTTCCCTTATTTCTGTTACTGAAGGAGAGCACGAATCCTCTACAGGATGTACCCAATTACCATCACCCAATGATAGCACGGACTCCATTGTGGATCCAACCCCTCCTGGATCCCCATCTTTAAGTGCCGCAAGATCATACTGTCCATCTACATTCTGTCTGATAGCATATAAAGTGGTGCACAAACACATTCAAATTGTTAAAAATATAGAAAGATATAAAAAGGTTTCAAAAGAAGAAATAGAATTTTGAGGTACCATCATGTCATTATGACATAGATAAGTTTCTTACCTTGAACTTTCTGAGGCAAAATCCTGATTCCTAGGATATTCAATCTGTATTGCACAAAAGTTAATTCGAATTAGCATTCAAGGGTCAATGAAAACCAAAGCAACAAAAAAGATTTTGCAAGAATAACTTTACCTTATCCCTAGTAGGACCGGTCCACTGTCCCTGCAGACCATTTGGGCCTAAAAAGGAATGTCTAGACAAAGTTTCTGGTTTTGGATGAGGCACATTGAGAGATCTGCACAATTTCCAAGAAAAATTACGCATAAAAGATTTTAATGATGTGTTTGTCAATCTGAATGCTTGAAAGTACCTACGAATGAAGTCCTAAATACACTAATAAAAATGAAAAACAACTCACAGTCTCTGCATCTGCTTGTTTATTTGTGAGGAATTTGATGATGAAACTCGACCATGGCCATAGTTATACTTCCATAAAGACTGCGATGCTAAGCTGGCAGGCTGCAGCAGTGAACCCCATGAGCAGACAATAAAACATTTACCAAAGAGACAAGTGATTTTTTAATTGACAGACATGAAGGCTATAAAGATCATGATATTACAGGAGAATGATTTCGAGGAAAACGAAAAAATGGTACATAACAACAGCAATTTGAGTGAGTGGGAATGAGTGATGAAATAATCCTAGGTATCCCCATAAAAGGTTTATGTTTTAAAATCAATCACGCATAAGAAAGCTGTGAAAGAAAAAATAATAATAATGGAATTACATATCAACAAGTACTTTATCTATCAATACCTGCTTGACATGAAAGGTCGAGGAATATTTTCTATTCAGAGGGGGCCATTCCAAAGACAGAGTCTGCGAACCGTCTGAAATCCTTTGTGGGCCATCAAGTTGAGACAGCTGAGAACTATGCTCCTTTTCCAGTTCCCTTACCCGGCGATCAAATTCAGGTTTTATAGATTCAACCTCGTCCATCACATTTAACAGTTTCTAGAATAACAACACAGTTTCCAAATTATTACAGAAATAAAAATGGCTATGAGAAGCAGTATTACTACACCAACCTTTTTGTAAAATGCTTTTCCTTTGGGTGAAAGAGTCTGGTAATCCCGATGGCGCGGTATAGTTTCGGAAACTAAACTGCCCACACAAGGATAAAAAATAAAAAATAAAACCCTCTTATGAATCTAGATAACAATATAAGTTACTCCTATAGAAAACATCTACGGATTATGAAATTCCTTCCCTTACCTTGAAAATCTAAGTAGCATTATAAACAAATCTACAACATTCCCCTCTTCCCGATAAATCCTCGCCTGAAAGACAAAGGTGAACCGTTAAGTTAACAACATACTTAAAGCGCAACCAAGCATCAAAATTTTTCAAAGAACCAGAAAGGAATTTGTTGACTGACTCCAAGCTCTTTTCAATAACTTAATCTTCTAACAAATCACAAATAAATAAATACAGCACTTGATAATAAACAGTTCATGAAGAAAAAGGAGAGAAGAGAGAGCGATTGGAAATATAAGTTGGCGAACCTGCTTGAGAAGGTTGTCAGCGATCCGATAGTATTTATGGAGAGGAATCCGATTATCCACCTCGATCTTCCTCGTCTCCCTACTTACGCTGATCTTCATCTTTTCCGGTCAAAAACTTTTCCCAGCTGCCCGTGACTCGCACAAAAATTTCCCGGCGCAGAAATCGTCTCTTTCTCTCCCTTTCCGACGAGAAGGAACAGAGCAGTGAATTGCGCGCGAGGTGAGGTATCGACAACCAATCCTGTAGGCTGAGTTTTTACAAACGTAAATTAGGATTTATCCTCTCTCTAACTTTGATAATTGAAATGAAGCCTCGAAATTTTTTTTAAAAGATAGAATAAAGCTTCTATTTTTATTTTAAAAATTATAATTAATTCAAAAGCTTCTATCATAAACTCTTAAAATATTTAATAAATATAATTAATATTAAAAAAATAAAATTTAATTGAACACCAAATTTTTTTACATATCAATTTCAAATTATTAATTTAATATAATATGACTCAATCTAATTCATAAAATTAAAAAATAATTTTTATTTCTAAAATAGTCCCTTAAATTTATTTAAATTAATTTTATTTATTTTTATCATAATTTTTTTCTTCTAACACTTTCCCAAACAATCTCACTTTTTCCGACTATCATCACCGATCACGGTTGAATTTAAAATTAATTTACGATGTTCGTTATAATTTAAGTTTTATTTTTTAATATTCATTATAATTATTAAATATTTTATAAATTCATAATAATTTATATAAAATTTTAAGATTAATTATAATTTTCCAAACAAAAAGAGAGTCCTTCTTCTAATTTTTCTAAACATTAGAGACCGAGAATATATCAAAATTATAAACACCTTATGCTAATTTAAAAACTTTGAAAGAGTAAATCCTAATTTACCCTTTTTATAATGTCGACATAATGAGTGCAGAATGCGGTCATGATTGTAAACGACATGTCGCCCTGATATGAGTAACAGAACAGGAAGGTGAAAGGTGATTTTTCTTCAATTCTTTTGCAAGTTATAACTTATCAGCATCATCCATAAACAAATGAGGATACATGTCACTCTTCAAAAACTCTTTCTGACAGCAATTTCCATCGATCAAGTCTACATAGTTGTACCATTCGATTTTTTCGATATCTAAATCTCCCCTTACTGTAATGTATCTCTTTAGAACAACTAGAGCTTTATCCAATCGATTCTTCTCGAGTGGAGAGTCCAGAATCAGATTACAAGTGAAACTATCCAGAAGACAGCGGTTTCCTTCCATCGACAGAAACATCTTCCTTAGCTTCTGAAACTTTTCCTGATTCACAAAACGCCTTGATGAAGGCACTGTATGTATAATTTTCGGGCATTGTATAATACGTTCCTGATGGATTTTGTAATTCCAACAAGGTTGGTGAAGGAGAGGAACGTGATTCCAAAGAAGCATTGTGTCGCAAGAAAAGCTTAACCATTTAGACCATTTAATACGACACATCGGATGTGGGTGCAGCAACGTATTTAGTTGCGGGCTAGGCCCAAAAGCTTAAGAGTCCCGTTAACCTTTACGGCCCAATGTGAATATTAGAATTAATTAATACTTATACGCTAAAGAACAAACATATAATTATCTTGAGTATATAATTTTGGCCGCAGTATCTCCACCGCCGCCGTTGTTGTTTCGTAAACTCCGGCTCCTTGCTGTTTCAATTTAACACTATTATTATTATTATTATTATTATTTATTTATTTTTAATTGCGAATTAAAATTAAGAGAAAAAAACCTTGCATAATGCCCAATCCGCTGAGTCAAAGAAGGCACGCTTGCTATCCTACATTAATTAACACACAACATGGATTACTTACGTTAATTAGACATAAATTTTTTTGCAATAATTTTAAAAAAATATATTAATAATATTATTTTTTATTATAAGTCCTCTTTTATATATATATATATATATATATATATATATATATAATAAATAAATAGATAAATATACCTTTGAGATCAATGATTTTTTCTTGGGATCTAGTCCTCCATATTTTTTCCGAGTTGATATAGCCTGTAAATTAATTAATTAATTAATTAAACATATTTTAAATATGCGTAATTGCTTTTAAAAAGTTTAAAATTTTAATAACTCAAAAAACATCCACAAATATTAACGCACGAGTTGAAAAGATCAAAAAAAAAAAAAAACTCGCACGTGGTTTTCTTTTTTTGACAGACCGACAGCCAAAGCAACAACCTGCTGTGGAACGACGACGTTGGAATGCTGTAATGTACTATTGCCGACAGTACTGATGACTCTTAGTGATACTGCAGGTGAACATTCGTCAGCTATCTTGTCCAAATCACTAGCCGTTGGATGTGGGGTCAAGTCAAGTATCCTATCTATCGATCTATCTATCTCCAAGCTTCGCGATGATCAACAACAAAGGGGCCGATGAATTATCTCCAAGCTTCGCGATGATCAACAACAAAGGGGCCGATGAATTATCTTCAACCTTCGCGATGATCAACAACAAAGGAGCCGATGAATAAATGAATGGAAGGGGTCATGCGATCAGAACCGCCGAATATTGCGTAACGTCGGCACGGCCATCTTATCAAAACTTAACGATTGATATATCTATATCTATATATATATATATATAAATGTAGAGAGAGAGAGAGGGAAGAGTTCTCTTTGTATGGTGATGACAAATTCGAAGAGATCGAAGCTGGTGAACAGTAAGCTTAATGAATCAATTTACCTGGTGCTCCTGAGAAGCCAAGTTATAGGCGTCGGCTCTGTTGCAATCTGCCATTTTTTTTTAGCTTAATCTTTTTCTTCCTTCTTCCTGGTTAATTGAATCGCAATAACAGAAACCAGAGAACTGTGTCTTAAAAAGAGAAGGGTGGAGAGACGGGTAGAGAGTAATTGTACTGATGAACTAACAAGGCAAGTCACAGATAGGTACCATGTAGGTGGAAAAGTTGAGGAGGAGAATATATATAATATAGAAGAAGACATTACCTTGTGGAAGGAGGAAAGGAAGAGATGCAGAAAAGAAAAGAGTGAAGAAAGGTAACCGATAGAGAGTAGAGAAACGTAGAATAGGGAATGGTTTTGAGTAACAATGTAGGATAAGAATATATACATTTATATATAGATATATAGATGTATTTAGAGTGTGGTTGAAGGTGAATATATATACATCTAATGGGTTAGGTGCGACTAAAATGAAGGGTCACTTCTGTTATTAAATTAAAGAAAATTGGACTGAAAATATTTCAAGCGTTTTACTGAGAAAATAACTTTCATTACTGAGTAAGAAAAAAGGTAGGAAGAAGAAAGTATCAAGTGGGATGTGCCTGTACGATCGATCACCAAGAAGCAATTACAATATGATCAACAAAAACAATCATGTTTCAGTTTGGATTCATCTACTGGCCATAAGTACGTTTTGCATCTGTTCTTATCTGGAACTCATCCTCTGCATAAATTAACAAAGGACATAGCACATACTGTATAGTGCTTGAGGCCATCACTAGCGGATGATGCTATTGGACGTTTATAGCTTACTCGACCTGACAGGCCCCATTGCTTTCGCTTTATCCCTGAGTAGGTGCTTCTGCACCTTTCCGGTAGCTGTCTTTGGCAACGGCTCAAACACAACTGACTTCGGAACCCAATAAGCCGGCATTTTCGACCTGCAGAATTTCATAATTTCCTGTCCTAAACGTCCTTCGTTGGACTTATCTACACCCGGCTTTAACATCACAAAAGCACAAGGCGACTCGCCCCATTGCTCGTCTGGTCTAGCCACTACAGATGCCTCTAGTACTGCTGGATGCTGGTATAGAGTATTCTCTACCTCCACACTGCTAATATTCTCACCTCCAGAAATTATGATATCCTTTGACCTATCTTTTATCTCTATATACCCATCAGGATGCTTTACACCGAGATCCCCAGAATGAAACCACCCTTTAAAAAATGCCTCTTGGTTAGCTTTCGGGTTTTTTAAGTAACCTTTCATAACACCATTTCCCCGCATCACTATCTCTCCAACTGTGGTTCCATTGGAAGGGACCGGTTCCATGGTTTGAGTGTTGACAACGTCTAGGCCCTCTAGTCCTATGTATCGAACCCCTTGTCGTGCATTTAGCCGGGCTTTTGTTTCTGCAGGCTCAGAATCCCATTCGGGTTTCCATGCACAGACAGTGGAAGGCCCGTAGGTTTCAGACAGACCGTAAGTGTGGGTGATTCGGAAGCCTTTTTGGGACATAGCAAACAGAACTGCAGGAGGTGGTGCGGCTCCAGCTGTCATTACATGTACAACTCGAGGAAGAGGAAGAATCGTTTCTTCCTCCGGGGCGTTCACTATGGTATTAAGCACTACTGGCGCTCCACAAAAGTGAGTCACGCCATGGTTCGCTATAGCTGAATAAACTGCCTTTGCTGTAACCTGAGGAAGTAACAATTTCAGAAATGCTGTAAGGAGAATAATCTATTCGACACGAAATTCTGTCTTCAATGTCTAAAAAATGCATTACCTTTTGCAGTAAACTAAACCTTACTAGGTAATAGGATTAATCACTGTTCAAGAACATATGTTTCATAGCTACAAAGATTCGCAATACCTGACGAAGGCATATGTTTGTCCCACAGATAGCAGCAAGTGTCCATGTGTAACACCAACCATTGCAATGAAACATGGGCAGAGTCCAAAGGTAAGTAGATCCTTCACTCATGCCCCAAACAAGAGCTCCACCGAGGGCCATGACATACGCCCCACGATGGCTCAAAACCACACCTTTAGGGCTTGCAGTAGTACCCGAAGTATAGCCCAAAGCAATGCTCTGCCACTCATCCTTAGGCGGCCTCCAAGCAAACTCGGCATCGCCGGTTTCTAGGAAATTCTCATACTCAATAGCCCCTCTCTTCAAAGCATATTCAAGTGCCTTAGGATCACAGCTTTTATCGCCTATGACGACTAGTATGGGAGGCTTATAGTTGCTTCTTTCCTTTTCTAAGATTTTAAGTGCTTGTTCTATGACAGCAAAAAACTCTTGATCCACCATGACAAGAGCGGAAGATGAATGATTGAGAAGGAAAGCAATTGTAGATGCATTTAGACGAATATTAACACAGTTCAACACAGCTCCGGCCATGGGAACTCCGAAATGAGCTTCATAGATGGCTGGGATATTTGGTGCTACTACTGCTACCTGTGGGAAGTATATCTCAGTACATAGCCAAGGCAATCAAGCAAATCTAGTATTCAAAGAGCAGTAGATTTCCTAAACAGAGAGACTAGAAATTATCATGCTTTTCTAGAAACAAGGTGCAGCGATAAGCAAATATATAATAAACAAAGGGAAAAGTGGGGTTGACCGTGGAACCGGTGCCAATGGAGTGGTTAGAGAGGGCGGAGGCCAGGCGACGGCAACGGTGGTAGGTCTGGAGCCATGTGTACCGTTGAGATCCGTGAACAACAGACGGTCTGGATGGATGGATCAAAGCTGCTCTCTCTAGAAACCAGAGAGGCGTTAAGGCAGTGTAGTTTGCCGCGTTCTTTGGCAGTTCGTCTATATCTCTTACCCCGGCCGCCATCAATTTCTTATTCTCTCTCTCTCTCTACTGAACTTAGCACGTAGCAACCACTATAACTATAATAATGGCAGGAGAAGGAAGAGTGAGTAAGAAAGCCATGAATCGGGCGAGCTTATAAACTACAATAAAAAAATGAAAAATGATTATGAATGGTGATCAACGGCTGGGAATGACGGTAACGAATCTGGAAACTGCCTGAGCTCAGCTATTCACCGTTCACGATTGCTTGGAGAGCATCATCTCACTTGTTATCTACTCTGATCAGAGAGCCAACAATTGCCACCTCATGAAATTTGTGGGCAAAATTCCTTCTTTTTAAGATTAAATGTCTGCCCTTTTTAGGTGTTCATTAAATTGGATCTGAACACAACAAGATTACCGAAAAGAAGGGAAAAAAATTAAGAAACGGGCAATGATTAATATTTGATTTAAATGTGAAACCAACCAATTTTTATTTGCCTGAACAAGAACATGCAACAACCATACACCATCTTCCTGTATCCATGGATAACAATTACAGAGCTTATTGTGCTGCTTGTATCAAATTCCAGACAATAACAAAATTTACAGCAGCAATAACAAATGGGACGACCAGAAACTGGATTATATTACATAAACACATCAATTGCCTCACACTTTTAAAAGCTTTGAAATGATTTTGCCACCTTTCCTTCAATCTCTGTCTCTATATATTAACCATAATAAAGCTATGAGGAGGAAGCGGATGGTGGGGCATTGAACGGCTCCTGCTCAGCGCAGGTCAGAACGTCATGGGGCCCGGCCTCTTCTCGGCCAACTCCCATCAAATCAAGGTAATATAGGTAGTGAGACACGGTATTGCTCATGGCTTCAACATCGCCCTGACCGCATACACTATCACCGTATAGTACGTTGATTGTAGTTCCAAAACCGGGCACTCTCTTAGCCAACGTGTCGTTCTTGGTCGGTTTCCAGTTGCCAACAAAAACATCATGAGCCGAAGGCTGATGCTTCTTCACAGGAGTCATCCACCTCCATATTGCAGCTTGGAAAGCCAGAGTTGCATTCTGCTCAATGTACTCTGGATGGTTCAATAGATCCACCTTTAAGGCCTCCCCTGTTTCTCCATAATTGTAATTCCTAAGATCCGATTCATTTTTATATGTTATCGTTCAGTTACGGTAAAAACTGTTGAGAAATGAATGCAACAATGAACATCAGTCATACCAATAGACAGGCAGGGCACCACGGCCATGGTAGGAAGCTCCAGGAGTGCAAGGGTAAGTGTACTTATAATAGTCATCACAGTACAATTTGCTTGGGCTCATCTCCTTGTTGTAGCATAATCCCCATGCTAATGGACCTCCTGTGGCCACTCCATACCCACCTGCACAAATCCATAAAAAATCAATTACAATGACTACAAATGAGAATACGAAAAAGCATAACAGTCAAGTTATACAGCTTTCTTACATGAGGTTTTGCTGCCAACATGACCAAGAAAGGCAGCAACTTCCTTCATTCCCTGCAACTTCCCGCCTGTGGTTCCAAACCCGAGAGGCTGATATTGGGCCGCTGCTGTAATGAACGAGTGATAGTCCCAGAAGCCTACGGCGTAAGCAACTGGAGTGTTACGTTTCGAGAAGAGGTTCTCAAATTGGTAGGTTTGGAAATAGTCAGAGATTGTATGGTTGCAGCAATATGCTGACAAGCCTTTGCATTCCCACCCTCTATCACATAACTTCTTGCCCTTTACTATCTTTACCAGTGGCTTTACAGAGGTTTCGTCCCCATTAACTTGCTGCCACAACAATATCAGACTCAATACTGACAATACTATACACCACTTGGGTTCCATTTTTCCTTTTCTACGACGGAAGATTACTATGTGTTTGGTGGTGAAGAATGTGGAGGGGTGGGGGGGAAGATATAGAAGGGAAAAATGGAGGAGTGTTCTGGGATTACTTTGTTTGAGAGGGAAAGGGATGGAAAATGAGTGTGGAACTGCGTTAGGAGAGGCAGATTTTTCAGAGTTGGAGTAAAAGAGCAGCAACTTTTTTTTTTCGATTTTCAGTTGCTGACTTGGAGTGCAAGGGAAAAAAATTTATTTATGTATCTGTATTAAGGCAGAGCTTCTACTGTATTGTCTGTATCATAAGTTGTTAGGGTGGGATATTCAATTGGGCTTGGAGCAGGCATGAAAGAAGAGGAGGTTGGGCTAACCTGTGTAGAACGTGTCGCCCAGTGAGCCTATGGTCTACTGTTTGTGTCAGCATCCTTGCTTTTATAATCTCAGCATGTGTAGCGCTAATTAATAAGAGGAGTCTCCAAAACCGAATCCGAATGTAACCCTCTTTTCTATGAATGAATGCCGGAGAAAGTAGGTGTCACTCGTACCATCCTATTATTCTTTTCTCATGTATTTGCCAGCTATAATTATAGTAATCCCACCAACTGCCACTTCTTTATTTGCTGCCATAGAAAGTTGACACACAAAATAATAAGTGGATTCCTACTTCATAAGAGAATGCCTTTGGGATATTATAAATTAAAGGGGAAAAAAAAAAACAACCCCATGAAGCACGTTTTGCTGTTGCTTCACCAGTGATCCAAAAAGCAAGAGCCTTCTATGCAGTAGGACCCGTATGATTTTGAGTTATATGCAGCTTAAGATGCTAAAAGGGAATAGATGGACGAGTTACAATGTGGTACATTTCTTCTTATCAAACACTAGAATGATATTGCTGACAACCCTCAAACCAGAAAAAAGGTTCTTGCAAGCTAGAAACAAAAAATGAAGAAATCTGTTATACTAAACATGAAACATATTCACTTTACATAGTGGCGTCCCTGCTTCAAAAGCGTTGAAGCCATTACTGAGGAGAAGGCTGCATTAGGTCACAGGAAATTTACCATTTTCAGTAAACTGGAATGGCCGCTCAGCTTGTCTGTTGATTCTACTTGATGTATTGAGAAACCCATTTAAAGCCTTCTCCATATCCCATCTTGCGCACGATACTGCACATGAAAACTTCAAGGGGCCGGACATTGGTACCAGAGAGATCCACCTTTTCCTTTCCGGTGGTGAAGTTGGTCAGGCCCATATGATACCTCAATTCATCCTCTGAAGCAGCATAAGGTATGTCAATCTTGTTTCCTAGGATCAGGAATGGAACGTTTGCCAGTGACTCATCGGAGAGAAGCGCATCAAGCTCCTTTCTTGACTCTGCAAATCTCTCCTTGTCATAAGCATCTACCAGGTACACAACCGCATCCACCTGTAAGATAAAAAGAAGAGGCAAAACGCTCTGAGTCAAAGAATCAAGATGCATTTTTCACAGTCCCATTGAATCCAATATATAACAGTTTTGGTGTCTTTCCACTCACAGAATGATAGAAAGTACTAGAAGGAGCTTCATGCTTACAAATTTACCAGTAGACGGACAACAATATCGCTGGAGCTATATAACCAACCCCAGTTTTCATCTTGTAAAGACATCATTATGCCCTCAAACATACCGACTGAGAACTATAGATATCATATCCAAGATTCCAACAGATACTCAAATTAACAGAGTGGACTTAATTGGAGACTGGAAAGCTAACACCTTGAGGGATAATATCAGTAACAGAGATCGTTTCTTACTGGTGCTTTCTAATGTATACCGAGTAACAAACAGAGAGTGAATAATTTATTAAGACCATCAAAATAAAGCCAAAAGGCAGTGTTCATAGGCATGAATAAGCAAGGCAGCTAAGCAATAAGTCAGAAACCAAGACAAATAGTATGAAACTATGAATACCTTGGCGTAATAGTCCTTCCACACTCTTCGAGCAATCTGGTGCCCACCCAAATCAAAGGCCTTGAACTTAATATTCCCGATACTCAGTTCCTCAGAGGTTGGGTGCTGTGTCGGTTGGTGCTGCACAAGCCTCTGCAAGACAAATTAAGAACACGCCCATTAAACCCTACATTCCAGCTTCATAAAGAGAGCCAAAGCTGCTAAAGTAAAAAACTGAACATACTTTCCTTCAAAATAAAAAAAATAAACTCTTTAATTTACAGTGAATTCACTGAATTGAATTGAATTTGAACTCAGAAAACCTCGTCTTTCAGCATATGCAGCAGAGTTGTCTTCCCGGCATTATCAAGTCCCAGAAACAAGATCTTCGCCTCCTTATGGTAGAGACCAAGAGAAGCTAGAACTCCATAGAACCAATCCACGAGAAACATGTTTCCTCTAAAGATATTTTCTCAACAGAACGCAAAGAACTTCATCACCTTAATTTCGGTCAGAAAACAGCGAACTGGCCGGAAAATTCTCCCGGCGATTTGAAGATGACCGAGTAGGCAGGAAGAGCAGAGGAAGTGTGAGAGAGACGAAAACAGAGAAATAGTTTTGCTCCGAATTTTGAAAGCAAAAACTCGAATTTTATACTGGGGATAAATTACCGGTTTGAGAGGTGACGAAGAAGAGATGAAGCATTTGCGGTGCTTACGTGGGTCCGGTGAAGGTTAACGAGTAACTTGGGATCAACGGTTTCGGAGATTAATATCCAGTTGTTAACAAATTATTGGCTCATACGCGTCATTATGTACGTGTATAGCCGTTCATATGAAAACTGGTGGCTGGGATGAGATCTTGTCTTTATGATGTGCTTACGTGGTATCACCTTTCGGAAAAATAATAATTCCATTCAAACTTTACGAGCAGTTTAACTTTTGGAGGGAATGAAAATGGAAATAAAAATTAAGAATCTCAATAGAATATAAGTGAGAAAGATTTTTTTTTGTGTGTGTCCGTTTGACTGTATAAGTGAATAAGAATAGATTCAATTACGATTGAAATTAATTTTTATTTAATTTCAAACATCTGTTGAAACCCGAACAATCCGGACCGAATTCAAATCCGAGTTTATATATAGTGCATAAGTAAACATCAGGCCATGATTCTAGATAGTTTATTGAGAATATTAAAAAAAAAAGTGACAGAAATAATCAAAGAACCAAAATTTAACAAAGCCTAGTTACTGGAGAAAGAAAGAAGATTGAGATGGTTGAATAATTCAAACACCAACAATGAAAAAACAAAATAGGAAAAAAGGAAAAGAAAGAAGATTGCCAAGTAGATATAACAAGACAGAAAAAATGCTGCTAAAGTGCCTCTATATCTCTCTACTTGATATATTGGGAGAGCCACTTGAAGCCATCGCCGTATCCCATCTTCCGGACGATACTGCACATGAAAACCTCGAGGGGTCGAACATTGGATTCGGTAAGATTCACTTTGCCCTTGCCAGTAGTGAAATTGGTCAGGCCAAGGTGATAGCGCAGCTCATCTTCTGAAGCTGCATAAGGGATGTCGATCTTGTTGCCTAGCACCAGAAATGGAACATTGGCCAGTGATTCATCAGAAAGAAGAGCGTCTAGCTCTTTCTTTGATTCTGCAAACCTTTCCTTGTCATTGGCGTCTACCAGATAAACTACAGCATCAACCTGTTTGTGAAGAGAGAGGAAGAGATTCATACTTGGACAAATTAAGGTCAGCAATAGATTAAGCCTTGAACAAACAGTTCATGCCAGCAAAAATGGATCGAGGAGACAGTAATATATTTAGTAACATAGGGTAATATTATGATCCAGGAGAAAATTTCAAGCCACACTTCAAATGGTGTATAATAAGGATCCAGCCTCTGGAAGTATTCGGCAATGGAAACATGTTTGAAACGTGTGAATCAATCCTTGGCAAACTCGAGAAGAAATTGATGTGGTAGCCAAAGAATGCGCAAAGCTTATTCTTTTACTAAATTTTAGCTGAGGACTACTAAAGCTACAAGATGTAAGGCTAAATTCTTGTTATGTGGGAACTAGAGAAGAAAACTCGCTTAAAGTAACAACTAACTTCCCCTTTGCTTATGGGCTATGTATCAACTATTTCATTTTCAGTAGAAGATAGCTCTGTAAAAGGCCTTTAATGATAGTATCCAATCCTTTCTGTGGGTTGGGATATGGACGTTAACAGTTGGAACACGTCTTGAAAAGGTCTAGAAAAAGGTACTCTTAGGCAAAGCTATCCATTGATGTTTGATGCCGAGAAATCGAACACGTGGAAGTGAGAACTTTCAAACGCCATAAATATACAAAAGCATAAATGTTATCACAGAAAATAATTGGAAATTAGCCGAAAGAGCTTAATTGAAGTACAAAATTAGCATTGAAGAAGATCTGACTGTAAAGCAGTCATTATGCACCAATTTACATGGTTACCAAAGCAGCCCTTTTTTTTTTTTTTGGCCAAAGCAGCCTGCGGTGCCTATTGATTTCTCTAGCAGTTTGCAGGGGTAAAAAAAGGAACAAAAAAAGAAAAATCGATCTAATAGAGATCATAGGTTAAGAGTAATCAAAATGGAAGATCACCTTAGCATAGTAATCTTTCCAGACTCTTCGAGCGATCTGATGGCCTCCCAAATCGAACGCCTTGAACTTAATTTTGCCAATGCTCAACTCCTCCGATGTAGGATGCTGCGTTGGCTGGTGTTGCACTAGTCTCTGTCACCAAAAAAATTTCCAACAGGTTGAGAAATCTCAACGAATCAAGTAGAAAAGCAAGATCCTTACAGAGAAGCCGATGAATTATATATTTAGTGCGAGAAAGAAGACTACAAAACCTCGTCTTTCAACATGTGAAGGAGGGTAGTCTTGCCGGCATTATCGAGGCCGAGGAATAGAATCTTCGCCTCTTTTTGCCAGAGACCGAGCGACGCCAGCACACCATAGAACCAGTCGACCAGAAACATCTCTTATGTATCGCCGGAATCTAGTCGGAGAAGAAAAAGATCCGAGATCCTTAATCAAATCAGTGAACAAAGATCCAAAGGTGAAAACAGACGAGAGATCTGAAATGGCCTCCCCCCGCCCCTCTCTCTCTCCCCCTCAGCGTTACAACTGGCAGATTTGGCTTTTACCCCTACAGTGTAGGTAAGGAATAAAGGATGTGCAAGAGCTTAGCTTAGCTAGGTAGCTACCTCATAACTGGCTTCCTTGTTTTACAGCCTACGTCACGCCGTTACGGTATAATTCAGTTTAGTAATTCTATTAGTTTGGGCTTTATTTGTAATTTGTAAGCCCGAAGCCCACTTTTCAACTTGGGTCAATTGTACAATCCATACAGCTCGCTAGGGTTTCAATATAAGCTCAGATAAGAGAGATCAGCGGTTTTTCTTCTCTGCTCATTCACTTCACCAGGTAGAAAAATCCCTAGGGCAGCATCTGAAGCCGGAGCCTTCATCGATCGTCTTCAGGTTTGGTCTCTCCCCTTGAGCCGTTGAATTTCGTATATTTCGTTAGAGCTCTATCTGATAAACAGTCGCTGCCGGTTTTTGTAGGTCGAAGAGATATATGGCCAAGTCGAAGAATCACACGGCACACAACCAATCCCACAAGGCTCACAGGAACGGCATCAAGAAGCCCCGGAAGCACCGCCACACTTCAACCAAAGGGGTAAGCACTAAGCAACCGTTTTTTTACCAGTTTGTCGTTATAGATTTCTATGAAATCTGAATCTAGGATTTAATGGATCTGATTTCTCACTTTACATGCAGATGGATCCTAAGTTTCTGAGGAACCAGAGGTATGCCAGGAAGCACAACAAGAAGATCGGTGAGACAGCCACTGAGGAAGAGTAAATTAGAAGATGAAGGCGCTGGAATGGTGCTTTACTCTAATTTTGGCATATTAAGATGTCTTTAGTTTTTTTTTTTTTTTTTTTTAAACGTTGTCTTAGTGGATTCTCTGTTGAATTGCAAAATCAGTATCTGTACTCTATAAGCCTTGCGAAACCAAAGGAACCTTTTTTAGGCAATGAATTTTATCATCACTTGTCATTTCTATGCATTCTTTAATCTGAGAGCTTGTTTCATTTCCTGATATGGTGCATTGATGTTTGCATTTTTGTCGTGCGTTTGGTTTTGTGGTTTGGTTATGTTACTGTTAAGATCTTCACTCTTTCATGAATGTGTGTCCTCGTCACTTGGAATTGTCTGCGTCTCATTGATCTGTGTCGGTATATGATAATGCATATGGAGATCTACTGAACCATTTAATCACCTGCATCATTCTTGATTGTGGATTGGCGATGTGACAAAAACTAAGTCAGCCATGGTTTGATCATTGCCCTCATAGAAATCATTTTCAACCGGAAAGTTGTTCCGTGTCATGTCATCGTACATAATCCGTATCATTTGTACATCAAATAACGCGCAGTTTGTGCAGTAAATTATTGTCATGTCAACTTGATTTGGAATTTGGTTCTTTGTTTTAGACCATCGTTAAAGAGAGGGTTTCCATATTTGCCACAATGCCATGAGGAAAGTCATGGTGCATATTTTGCCCATTTTCAATTACATGTTATTCTTCAAGTAGTCAATAGAAAAAAAAAACATACATTTTGTTACTACGTATTATGATAAGGCATACCTATTTATTATTTCGATTTATTTTAATTATATATATTTTCTATACATATTACTATCAATATCAATCGATCTTAACTATACGCAAGGTCTACTTACATCTATTTAACAGATATGCGTACTTTAACTAACATAAATGCACTTAAACATCGACTCACTAAAAAAACGTCATATCTGCTCTCTCTGTTGAAAACAAAAAAGTGCTTATGATTGAGAGTTTTGTTATATTCTTGTTTGGTACCTGCAAGAAATAAACCCCCGCCCCCCCCCCCCCCCGGCCATCTTCCAGCATCTGCCATCTGGTTTATTGGGGTGAAATGTGAACTCTCTTTCAAGTCAAAACGAAGCAAAAAGAAGATGGAACTTTAATAAAGAGACGTAGATACCCCCGTACCATTCATGTCATCACCCAATCATCCCCTGCCACGTGGTTTAATAATGTCTCTCATCTTATCATTGATTTGATCTGATCTGATCCCCTCCTCAACTGTGCTCGCTCAACTGTGCTGTCACTGCCCCACTGGAGCAGTTGACGGCAGTTTAACGGAGAATCGTTACCTACAAGTGGTCAATATTCTATGGGTGTTACCGATGACAGCCGGTTAGTTATCTAAGAGTCCACCACATTCACCAACTCCCTCGTGATGGATCCGTGATAAGAAAGCGCGTTGACATGCGTTGACACTCATCTGGGCTGAACGGCTTCGTCGTAATTACGTATAGGAACCGATGGGTATAGTCGGGATTCAACAATAGTATTACAACATGCGTACTTCACTTTTCTTTCTTTTCTTTTATTGAAGTTCAGGAGGGCTCAGGGACACAGACTCGCACCGAAAAATCAAAAAGGAAGGGAAGGGGAAAAAGGCGAGGGGAAGAGAGAAACGAGTGAGATAGAAAAAAAGACGAATCGCAGCGCTCACAGTGCCGCGGCTATGGCGGTTAGGGTTTTGTATTGATCCTTACCCCTCGGAATCTTCAATCTCTTTCTTTACACCTCTCACTTCCTCTATTTTTCGTCGTCCTCGAAAGAAACCCTAATTGAAGTTTCGTCGTTACTTCATTTCTTATTCAATTTGCTTCGGATTTGGCTTCGTGTGTTCGTTTTGAATCTACATAGATATGATGGGAGCTCCGGAGAGATCCCAGGCGAGCTCTACGTCGATGCAGGTGTGTTTTCTCTATCAGTAATTCCAAGTTTCATTTGCGTCTTTGCCCTAGAGGATATTTATCTACTTCGCGCGCTCTGGAATTGTCGTCTTGGTCTTGTTACTTCATATGGATTCTGATCTCAGCTGAGTAGAGTCATAAATGACTGGTAGTTTTATTGAGTGGATGACGATATTGTTCACATTAAAGTCTTGATATTTTGAGTTAATCTTACGCTATTGTCATTTAAGAACTTGCTATCTCAAGTAGAAGATTCCATTTAATTGTTTATTTTTGGAATATAATGCAAGTACTAAGTATATAGGATCGTTCTGGTGTATACTGGAAAGTGGAAAATTCCTGGTTACAGGCTTATTGAGCTTACCCAAGTACTTGGGATATTTCTGCAGAAACTTTGTTTCCTTTTGGGAATAGTTTCTATCTTTTTACTCCTCTATCTTTTAAGTTATTGGGGGAAAATGTTTCTTCATTAAATGATAGTTTACTGTGGCAGTATGAACCTGTGTCATGCTACTGCCCAAAAATTGTTATGTACCAATTTAAAGCATTGGACACATTTTATTTTCGTTTTCTTATTCACATTAGTAAATCAGAGCTGCTTTTTCGAAATTCAATGTTGTTAACGTTTATTCTACAAAAACACAAGCTTTCCATGACAGTTCGTATCATCTTGGAATGGTTAATAGGTTCCTTTAGTAACTTTTGGCATCTTATCTTGCTTGAGTACCTGGTTCTCTGGCTTGTACATGACTGCATTAGTTGAATGGTAGATTTAAATCTTATCAAACGTGTTGTATGTTTTTGGCTCCAATGCATACTCAGTAGAAACCACTATGGATCATCTTGGAGTATCCAAAGATATTTTCCTGATTTTAAGCAACATAATTCGTTGCTACTAAGGATTAAATGATTTATATTCCTCAAAATTTCAGCGTGTTAAGGTGTACCGTCTAAATGAGGATGGGAAATGGGATGATCAAGGAACTGGACATGTTACTGTTGACTATCTTGAGGTCTGTTTCCTTGCCTGGTCTTGTTGAAGAGTCGTTGGTTGACTGTGATAAAGCATTGATTTAATGCAATTGCTATTAATGCAGAGATCAGAAGAGCTGGGTTTGTTTGTTATTGATGAAGAAGATAATGAGACATTACTCTTGCATCGTATCAGTTTGGATGATATTTACAGAAAGCAAGATGGTACTTTTTGGTTTTTTCTTCAGAGGGATTTATTTAGTCTCCTCTTACTGATCAGCCGTACATTACCATTTTCACGGGGAGTATGATGTAATATTACTTACTTAATAATAAATGTAAATTTACCAATCTGCAGAGACAATTATCTCATGGAGAGATCCAGAATATTCAACAGAGTTAGCACTTAGCTTTCAAGAGACTACGGGATGCTCTTATATTTGGTAATTGCACCAATTTATCCATATTGTTTCAACAGCTCCTACTTCTTCCGTAATGGAAATATCTCATACGTTAATTTTCATATTCAGGGAGCACATTTGCAATGTTCAAAGGAATCTGCATTTTGATGCTTTAAACAGTCAGTATCTCCAATAGTACAAATCCATTTATTGGAAATTACTCTGAACTTTTTTTGGCTTTGTGTCTGTAGTGACTTATATATGATCTATTTTTCTTTTATGTGCAGCTGAGACATTTCATGGTGTGAACAGTGAGTTGAGGGAGTTGCCTGTTGTTGAACTATCTACTCTTCCCCTGATACATAAGGTTGTTAGAGATGTTTCTGCTATCCTATGTTCTGTATTGTATATAATTCAATGTTTTTATCTTTGTTGTCCAATGCCCATGGTGTGACAATCCACACAGGCTATTTCCTTGCTGTATAATTTAATGTTTTGTCTGTTGCCATATTTTGCAAAGTACCTCATAAGAGCATTTTGTCATAATTACTAGGTTCTGATGCTCTCTACCTCATAAACAGTATTTTCTCCTGTTACATTTGGATATCAGGCAAACAATGTATTTTATGTGTCCATGGGCAAATCCACTCTTTTCATGCTTATGTGTCCTTGGTGAGAGAGATGATGGTTGCCTTGCTCTCTTTGCTGGACCCCTCAATGTTTACTGCTCTATATTCTGATATTTTTTACATGTTGTGCCTGGATGTATGATCTTGAATTTTAGAAAGATTGTTGTGCAGACTGTGGTTGAGAGTGGCATAGCAGATCAGATGCGGTTGACAGAGCTCATATTAAATGACGTAAGATCTGCATGAACAATTCTGCATCTCTTTGTCTTTGTCACTAGATGTGTATCTATGAGTTTGCATCTGACTTCATTGGTAAAATTTCTCTGATTGAGACTTAATTATTTTAATACAGCAAGATTTTTTCAGAAAGCTGATGGACCTGTTTCGAATCTGTGAAGACTTGGAAAATGTTGATGGTCTACACATGATATTTAAAATAGTCAGAGGGATCAGTTAATAATCATTTTGTCTTTTATTTTCAATCATTGCTAGATAGATGCTATTATTGATTCTGAGCAAGTAATTGTGATTTTATTTTCTACCTGCAGTTCTTCTTAATAGCCCTCAGATATTTGAGAAAATATTTGGCGATGAATTGATCATGGATGTTATTGGTTCCCTTGAGTGTAAGTTTTATTATTTTAAATATGATGTAGTATTTTTGTTATCTTCTTTTTAATTCATTATTGACTCTCCTTGTGCTACTTTTTTTTGTATGCTTTTCTGGATGTTAATGTTACCTGTCAACGTTTGGCTTGCCATAATTTCTTTCCAATTAAGCATTCCTAAAATCTCATATCCATGTTTGTAGAATTTCATCCCACATGCTCTTTCTAAATACTGTGTGAAACTAATGATGTTGGGTTATGTATATGCAATTTTTATTATTATTAATTCAGATTAAAAAAAATTTCTGGATACTTGGAACTTATTACATGTTTATATACATTTTTTCTTTTCTTAAACTAATTTGTTAATTTTGCGGCTCAAATTCACATTATTGCTGTACTGGACATTAATTTTATTTTTTATAATTTTTAAATATCTATTATAAGTAAAAATAGTACGGACAATCATTTGCAGCATTGTGTTTTGTTTACCTTCTTGTTCTTTATTATTGTGTGATAGCTTTTGATGGACCGTTCTAAAAAACTTTTCTATCCAGATGATCCCGAGGTTCCTCACATTCAACATCATCGCAATTTCTTGAAAGAGCACGTTGTATTTAAGGAGGTGACACTCTGGTACCTAGATATCATCCTCTTTTAATGTGGAACTTTCGGTTGGGCAAGGGAAATATATTCCTAGTCATACAAAGGTTAAGTTAAATGTCTTATATAAGTCTGTATGGAATAATTTTTTTTTGTAGGCTATACCAATCAAGATTCCTGTTGTTCTGTCAAAGATTCACCAGACATACCGAGTTGGTTATTTAAAGGTTTGAATCTCTATTACTAGAGCATTTGGTATATTGATTTAACTGTATTTTATTTATTCCTTACATTTTCCCACTATTTTCAGGATGTTGCCTTAGCTAGAGTATTGGATGAGCCCACGATGGCAAATCTTAATTCTATAATTCATTCAAACAATGCAATTGTAAGACTTTAGAGCTATTGGATTCTTTTTTTGTTGAGATCTGTGGATGATTTCTCCCACTGATTGCTCTCTTCTTTGTAGGTTGTTTCTCTGTTGAAGGATGACACTACCTTTATTCAAGAATTATTTGCTAGGTTGCGATCACCCACTACCTCTACTGAATCGAAGAAAAATCTGGTAACAATGGACATATGATTACTATTTTCTCACCCTCTTTACCCTTTTGTTGCATGCCATAACATTTGGTAGAGCTATATTCCTGTTTATCTTGGTTGTTATTGTGTTGTAGGTCTATTTTTTGCACGAGTTTTGTACTTTAAGCAAGAGCCTGCAGATGGTACAACAGATCCGGTTATCCAGGTATGCTGTCTAAGGAGTTATAAATTTCATGCCATTGTTTGAACTTTGAAACACCTGCTATGCTGTACCGTCCAATGTGTTTTACATGTCAAAACTATTTTTCCTGCAGGGACCTCATGAATGAAGGCATCTTTGACATCATTACTGATACATTGCAAAGTCAAGATAAAAAGCTCATGTTAACCGGGTGAGGACATCCATCTGATATCTCTAGTCTTTCTGTTATACGTATTTCCTAACAACACATTTGTTTTGACCATTCTGTCATGTTTCCTAACAATATGTATTTCTAATGGATGCAGGACAGATATTCTTATTTTTTTCTTGAATCAGGATCCAAACCTCTTGCGTTCGTATGTTGTTCGGCAGGAAGGAATTCCACTTTTTGGACTTTTGGTGTGCACTGCATAGCTCTTTGCACATTGTGTTATTTATAAACGTTGGTGCATAATTTCATATATGCTGACGTCCAAATAAAGATGTTGTATATTATAACATAACAAGCGTCTGGACTAAAGAGTGCATGGGTGTGATTGCTTATTGCAAAATGTAAACTAAATGCTTGGGGTTTGAATTTTGTAGATATAGGTAATGTTTAATATGATATTAGAAGGTGATCCGGCCTATATATCCCCTAGGGAGTTTCTTTAGAACCCAGTTAAAACAAGCACACTGAAAAAGCCAATGGATATTGTGGTTAGTGGCCTAATTGTAAATACATTATCTTGGAAACATTTCATTCAGCTAGGTTGTTTATAGTTTCTCCTTTAATTGCAGATTAAAGGTATGATAACAGATTTTGAGGATGACATGCATTGCCAGTTTCTTGAAATTCTTCGCAGTTTGCTGGATTCCTACACTTTATCAGGAGCTCAGGTACATAGTTTGATCATCCATTTATTGACATTTTCTTAATATGTAGAAAAATCAAATCACGCTTGTTGAATGTGAGTTAAGATGTTGATTGATTACATAGTTGGACCTGGCCTTTGATTACTTAGTTGTTGCTTTAGCCAGATATTGATTATGTGTGAAATTTCATTGACATCTCTATGACTTCATTACTTGAATAATAGTCTCTCTGACTCGTGCATTTGGATCCTGTGTACATTTGTTTTTCTTCAGGCAGGCAAAGCTTTGCTCACTGATTTTCATTTTCTTATATTTCAGCTTTGTCTGGAGTTAAGCCATCTGTACATCTGTATTTGGAGTCTATGCATAGTTCTGAATAGTTTCTTCTAGGTCCATACTACCATTGAGCCTAAGGTTGTTTATCTTGTCGCAGAGAGATACAATTATTGAGATTTTCTATGAGAAGCACTTGGCTCAACTAATGGACATCATAACAGCATCGTGCCCTTCCGAAGGTTCTTCTCAATCAATCAACAAAATCAAGACTTCTGGTGGAACTCAGAAGGGTGTGAAGCCTGAAATTCTGTCAAACATATGTGAATTGCTTTGCTTTTGTGTACTGCATCACTCATATAGAATAAAGTAATACTTTCAGCTCTTGTGCAACCTTTTAAAATATCATTCTTGCCTTCAACAATCTAACATTGAAGTATGCCAATTTTTTTCCTTCTGTTTACAGGGGTAACTTTCTTCTTAACAACGTTATAGATAAAGTGTTGTTACTTACACGAAGAAGGGAAAAGTACCTGGTTGTTGCAGTTGTCCGATTTGTTCGCACTATCCTTTCTTGCCATGTAAGTGTATATTTGGGGAATCCTTGACTCATTCAACTGCTTGCCTTTACCCATGAGCAGTCATCATGTAAATTAAATTAATCCGTACTTACTGTTTTTATGACTTAAAGTTGTTCATTACCCCCAATTTGTGGTGGATCAACATTTCCTTCGGGAAACCTATGTGGATGACAATTTTGTTTTACCGTGTGAATCTTCAGGATGAGCATCTTTCAAGCCATTTTGTTAAGAACAACCTCCTCAAACCAATTGTAGAAGCCTTTATCGTCAATGGAAATCGTTACAATCTGCTTAACTCAGCTGTTTTGGAGCTTTTTGAGTATATCCGAAAGGTGTCCGTCTTTTTTCCAGCTTTTTTTTTTTTTTTAATCTTATATGTTTCTGCATGTATTGTATATAAGGGTTTGTTTCTTGCAGGAAAACCTGAAAACACTGATTAAGTATATAGTTGATTCATTCTGGGATCAGTTAGTCCAATTTGAGTATTTAGCTTCCATACAAGCTTTCAAAGTTAAATATGAGCAGGTATGTATATTCTTGCCCCGCCTGATGTTCTTGCTTTACTTTTCATTCACAGTTAGTTTTCACATTATATGTATCCTTGCAGTATTTGGATGGTTGTGGAACAAAAGGGAATGATGTGGTGTCCGACCCCCGAAAAAGAACTGACGAACGTGGGCTGGAGAAAGAGGAGGAAGATTATTTCAATGAAGAAAGGTACTTACTTTTTGTTTTGACTGTATAAATCATTCTTGGATAACCTTTTGCCAATTATTCCGCCCATTGTAATTGACCTTCAACTAATCAGCGATGAAGAAGATACAGCATCTGTCTCACATAGGCAGAAAGCACAAGCTCAACCTGCTTTATCCAATGGAGTCACCGCAAGCTTACCCCCACTAAGGTATTGTGATTTCCCAATTAAAGTGACAACACATGGATATTTGTTCTATACAGTATTCTTCAACTCTACTTTTGCAATCCTAGGTCTGGTGGCTTGGTTGACTATGATGATGATGATGATGAGGACTACAGACCACCTCCAAAAAAGCAACCAGAGCCGTCTGATGAAGATGATGGAGCAATGGAAGCCTTGAGGCTGAAGCGGAAAATGGCTCCAAAGGATAAGGAGCCTGTGACTTCTAAGAAGCAGCGGTTGAGTAAAAACTCCAAGTCAAAAGAAGGTGTATTTGCCGCCTTGTGTTCGACCCTGAGCCAGGCAGTGCTACCTAATAACAAAAATAGCGTCACACTTGCAAGTTCACGGACAGCTGATGACAACAGGAGCTTGGGTGAAGAAAACTGTAAGGAAAAGGACCCAGCTGTTAGTCGAAGCTCCTCTGATAGTAGCAGTTCGGATGAGGAGAACCATAGGGAAAATGAAACCCCGGATTCTAGTACCTGTACTGATCTGTTGAACATCACTTCAGATAATAGGCAGTTGGGTGGAGATGACTGCCCATTGATACCACCAAAATCATCCCCAGAAATGACTGTGAACGGATCTTGAGTTTTCTTTTTCCAAGTCAATTGCAGCATTTGTGACCTTGTTTTCCTCTGATTTCTTGCTTGTGCATGATTTGCGGTGAAGTCATGGAAATCATTTGGCTTGATTAGACTCTGCAGAAGTGGAATGGGTTATCTATCTATCAGAGGTAAAGAGGAGATGAGTTACTGTATAGTGCCCACTCGGTCAGAGTTTCGGAGAAATTTGCACCCATAATGCAATTTGTGCTTGGTTATTATTGCTTTCTTTTGTAAAACGTTGGTCCACAAATTTTCATTTCCAATTCCCTCCCCCCCTCTTATTTGGGAGTTGCCCAAGTTTTCCCCGCTTTATTGACCCCAATTAAGATTGTGGACTATATATTGAAAGGAAACAATAGGAAGCACGACAGCCCTCATTGCATCCCCTTTGTGTTTCGTCGATCTAGTGGGATGCAGATAGGAAGGTTCGAATCTAGTAGTGCCAAATTTAATCTAGTTGTTAAATCTCATTTTATCGTCGTGAGTGGAAACTAGGTCTGAACACATTGTTATACGACATTTAAATGTTTTTCTTTCATGTAATTGATGACCTACTCGACGGCTGGATATCAGGAAAATCCTGAACCAACATTGGTTGCCAAAAAAAAAGGCAAAAGAGAAAAGAAAAAGGTATTCCCTAGTTCAGGGTGCAAACTGCATAATTTGTGTGTCACGATGATCTTCTTAGAAATAGTAAAATGTTTAATTTTTTTATGATAAGATAGATTTATATAACACTTAAATTTTTTTTTTTTATAAACTTGGTTTTGTTCTTTTGAAATAAATTTCTCTGCTTTTTATTCTTTAATAAAGCGTATTGTATTTTTTGGAAAAAAAAAAGGCGAAATTATTATTGATGAATATCAAATGTCTGTCTATACAGGAATGAATACCGGTGGAAAAATTCTCACCTATAATAGCTAGATTCCCTCAGTGAGTTCCTACTAACTCTAAATCAGTAACCAAAATTCAATCAAAGCATATAATTAAGCCAGTTTTTTAAGGAATAAAATTGTATTTATATACATATATGAGGAAAATAACAAAGATGAACGAACTTGAACCTAGTCAATGGCTGCCTTCTCTACAATCCTCGTTTCGCTGTAAAGAGGACACTGTCTGATCCCACCAATCTGACAGGCGTTTAATTTTTCTCAACAGTTTTTTCTCGTTCTTAACTACATGGGACTCAAAATTTGATAGCATAACGTTCATGTCATGCTCCAAAGCTTCCAAACTTCGATAGTAATCGTTCTCTAGCCTTGCCTGGATCATTTCCAGAGACAATGGAACTGGAAACCTATTATTAAAAAAAACCCAAAATTAAAGCAAATCTATTACCTCATTTGCAGTTTTTAGCTGGTGTAAGAAGGTAGAGAGTAAGAGATCATCACTGTTCTAGGGGCCCACAGTACCTGTTCCTAAATTTTTCCATTTTTGAGATACGCCGGAAATCTTCAACCCCAAGAGGATCCTGCGAGATTAATGCCATATTAGGATATATATACTAGTCATATGGAAAAAAGACAAACATGTCAAACATTTGGCAAAAGGGTACCTTGCTTTGAGTAGCTGATTCCTCTAACTCGTTGAAGACAGAAAGTAGCTCAGCTTTGGTCTCATCATTAATATGAGGCTGTTCCCACTGGGTGTCATCATCATAAAGCTCCCAAGGACTATGCGAAATTGTTGCTGGAGGATCACCCTTGTAATACCGTATGGTGTATATTTCCCAAGGACTATCAGGAAATTCAGAAGATTTTGGCTGTACATTTACCACCCGGCCATGCCACCAATTACCATCTTCTTCACCCTCATTTTTCCACCACACTTTGCACTTATTCCTGCTTGTCCACTTCCTCTGAACAGAAGCCTCATATCTACTTTTTTCGACAAGAAAGTCTGCAAAACTAGTCATTTCGGTCAAAGTCAATTTAAAGGATTTACCACAAACGTCAGAGGTTGGATCTATAAACTCGAGGTACATCATACAGCTACTATCCCCCGATCCAGACAATGTTGAATACTTGAGCTCAACAACTTTACAAAATTCCACAGCTCTTATGTTCATTCTCATCCATGGCCCCACTTCTTTTGGGGGGCGATCTGGCCGATCTAAATACTCCTGATGACCCTGAAAGATAGCCGAACATTAATCAGAAGTTTACAACAAGAGAATTAAGCAATGATAAAATCATCTGTAACTACCTGTCTCAAATATGCAACTTCATCCCCAAGCTGGGGAATATATCGGGAACCACATTCATGATCAGTTATCATTAACCATGATCCTTTTCTTGCAGGTTGACGTGACTTTTGCCTCTCTGTTGGACTTGTGTCCTGAGCATTGTAGTTGGATCTCCTATTTCTTGCAGACCTCAATCCAAGTGTAATCCTTGAACTTGATCCCCATTCTTGATGAAGAAGTTGTTGACATCTATTTTCAGAAGTATCTGGCACACGCCTTAAGGTGGGCTCCAACTCCTCTTCTCTCAGCTGTACATTGTTGCTTACATGATTTTGACTGTTCGTGGAGACCTTCTGCCTTGAGGATCTTGTCCTGTGAAACACATCTTCATTGCTTTCTACTCCAAGGTGGGGATTATTATTGCTCAAACATGAAGCGTTTTCTCCAATACGGTTACCCCCTTCCAAGTTGGTCTGGCCTTTATGTGATCTTGTTCTTCTGTACACAGCACTGTACATTTTGTCCATCGGTCTATGCAGCTTTGTTGAGTCTTGTGAAGTTGGTAGAGGTTTTTTATCTATCAGAATTTCTGATTCAGGTGAGCCAACATTTCTGTTGTCTGAATTATTTCTATTCATCCTATCCACCTGAGTGACAAATGGATGTGAAGAACATTCAGGTAAGGAACTATAATTACCAGTAACGGAGTTTTCAGGCAAATAATTCATCTCAAGCTTGGTACTTTCAGGATCCATGGCCGTATCATTCAACCCGATCTGTATAGGGGTTGGAATGACACCATCACAGATAGCCTTCTGGATAGATTGGGGGGTTGTATCAAAAGGGCCTGTGAGTTCCACTTTTGGCGATGCACCAGTACCCCCAATATCGCTAGAACATGTGGGATTTTCAACATTGGCCACAACTGGAAAACCCTTGGGAGGATTGGAAGCTTTGTCATAGGTATCTATTAGGGCCCCTGTGCCCATTTCAGCCCCATATCCGTGTATCTTCAATTGAGGAGAGATTGCAATGCAGTTATTTTCTGGTTGTAAATGTCCATGAATGTCACCATCCAGACACACACTAGACCTTGTATGGGTACCGGAAGAGAAAGTTTCTCCCATTCTCAGACACTTGGATGTACGAGCCCTGGACCCACCCCATCTAATGTTCCCATTTTGGTTTGCCTCAGACAGACATAAATTACCTTCAACATTATCTAATAACTCTCCTGCTCTTGCAGTAGCGTTTGCCTCATCAAAAGAATATTCAGGATTCTGTAGCTTAGTTCGACTCTGATACGCTTCAATGGCTTCACAATGAACTTTTGACGACGAGCCAACAGCTTCAGTCAGGTTGGAACAATAGTTCATTGCACTCGCTGGATGCAGATGCTTAGTTGAAAACCTACTCGGAAATTTGAGAATCAACCTCTTATTTGCAGCATTTAGATCCTCAGTTTCATCAAGGAACACTTCCTTTCCTTTCGATCTTTGGGCTGTGATTTGCAAGGACTTTTCAGATTCATCACTTTCAATGTCAGAATCTTGCAATGAGGACTCACTCTCAGATAGATCAAGTCCTGAACCATCTTCATCCTCTCCATCTGTAGATGTTCCCGTAATTTTAGAAAACAAATGAAGTGCATTGCGTGCAGCAGCTCTTCGGGGTCTAAATGTCTTTGATTTTGATTTCTTCTTGGAATGTTTATGACCTGCTCTTGAATTCCTAGGTCTGTTACCTCGAACTGAATTGCCATCACACTCTTCCAAATTTCTCCTTTTAACACGTCTTCCAGATGAAGTCATGATCTCGATCTGAAAAGGACACCGAGATAGTGGGACAGTTGGAGATAATCAAGTCAAGAACTAAGCAGATAAATGACAACATGGAGTGCAGAGAAAAATACTTACATCACCCTTCCTTTGTTTCCTTTTCGATCTCCGAAGACTAACTGTTTGGTCTTCGACCACAGTTTCTTCATCACTGCCTTCTGGGTCAACCGAGGAGTTTGAACTCAAACTTCCCTGCTCGCCTCTGGAAGAGTCATCTTCAATAACTTTGTATTCTGAATCAGTATCATGACTTTGAACTTCATTTTCTGGCTCCCAATCCATGACATCTAAAATCTCTGGCAGTGGATTATTCAATAACATATCTAAGTCCACCAAAGGCAGCATTTGGTGATCCTGATCCAGACTGAAGTCAGGCCCAACAGAAAACTTAAGAGAAGAAGGCTTCCATTCAATTCTCAAACCTCCTAACCGTCTTTGTTGATATGTGCTCTGATAAGGTTCTGGGTAGGGTATCATGCCTACCATTCCATAGATATAAATAAATATCAGTAAGAAAAACAAGAGGCCATGTTGAGAATTTATTAAGTAAGAGAGACAAACCAGAGTCACATAGGAGATCTTGCATATTCCGATTGTATGGAGTCAGCTGAGTTTCCTGAATTTGACCATAAGTAGTCAAGATATATGTTGGAGAGAGAGAGAGACGGACTATAATTCTTTCATGTTATTTTCAAGTACTTTATTAGCATCAAAGTCAACCAGACAATGCAGAAAAAACACTTCTAAAAATATCCTTGCAGTATAGGACATATCAAACCCAAGCAGAAGTACTCTTAGATAACCATGTCCTGATCTTGACAACTCACCTGGTCAATTACAGACCCATGGGTATCATGAATAAGTGGGCGGTAATCACCAAGAAAGAACTGTTACAAAATTTTAGAATTAATTAGCATCAATGTTGAAAGAACTGTACCTATCTATGAACTAATGTTAGTCTAAATACCTGGTCATATTTAGCATCCTTTTGGGACTCGCCTTGTCCCGTGCTTAATATATATAGCTGACCAACATCATCTGAAAGTATAATTGATGTCCCATCCCTAAATTAAAAAGGTACACCAGATTTACTTATGAAAGAGACATAAATCTCGAGAATGAAGTTTAAAGAATAATATGCAAATTTTCCAACGATGCTCAAAGTAACATTCTAACATTGAAAACATTGAAAGAAATGAAAATATCAAAAAGGATCTAAACCCATAAAATCACATGATAATGTCTGTTTTTTGTGGTAAACTCTTGAATACCAGCAAATGATACTGAAATATCGAAACTGAACAACTAGGAGACAATAAAGGTATCAATTACAAACTATACAATGAGAATTTCGCAATGTCTGAATAGGTGTGCTTTCACAAAGATAAAATACACTACAAACTCATGTTTTGTACTTACGATGAGAACTTCCCATCCACCAGTTTGAAGCGGGAAATTTCATAAGTCCGAATAGGCGTGCCTTCCCAAATCTAAATTCAATGAAAAAAAGGTAAACCAAAAAATGAAGAAATAAGCAAGGATTGGTAGATAATTTAAAGGTGATTCAAAACTGTTAGTGCAACTCATTCTTGCCAAAGCTAATCCTAACAGGCATCTGGGAATTCTGGTTGACAATTGTAAACAGTTGCTGAAAACTTTCATTTGGCAAATTACACACTGTTACAGAGAAGTAAATGGGATGGCAGATCCACTTGCAAATTTGGTAGCTGGTTCTTGTTCTCCAGTTTTGTTCACATCAGAAATTTATTGTACTGCTTCAATAAGAGGACTTGCTTGTATGGATTGGATATGTTAGACTCGAAAATGTTTTAGCGTTTTTGGATTCTGTTCTTTTATGCATCACCATTTTGTTTATATTCTCTTAGCAGGATTTTTTGTTCTTTGCCTAACAGTATAGTTTTGATTTCTTTGAAAGGTAAGGTTTATGCCCCCTTCCTGTTGGCTACCCCATTGTCCTCAAATAAACTATTAGAGTCCTTTTTAACAAATCAATAAGTAAATAAAAGGTGAAAATAAAACATTTCAATGAAACTCACATCCCAGATTATTGTTTTTCCATCATAGCCAGCACTCATTGCTATCCTTGGGTTGAAAGGATGTACGTCTAGAACATATGTCTGCCAAGAACACAAGTAAAATGACATTGCAAGTAAAGCCAAACAGCATTCATCCTCATCATGGAGAGCCATGTCATTCATTCTCTAAACAAAATACCAAATGATAGCCTACTTACAGAATCAGTATGACCCGTCAAAGAGTGCACTAAGCTACCATCAGAAGCATTCCAAACGCATATTCTACAATCTGCATCAGAAGAAAAACAAAATGATTTATGGTCCAACATAAATAAACAAAACGATTTACTCGACAACAAATGGATTCATGACAAGCAGAATATCAACTTTATAGTGTGAACCATTACGAGCAAAAAAATAAATAAATAGATAAAAATTCATTTAAAACCTTCAAGCAAATAAAAGAAAATGTTAGTTATTAGTAGAAAGAACATAGCAGGAGTCCCACTAGCCAATAATAGTCTCCCCCACACAAAATTTATCTCAGTACATTTGAGAGGGAGGAGAAGCAGCTCACCCATAATGGCTGCAAGGACAAAGTGATTATCTAGGCTCCAGATAATCATATTAACACCACGAGGAGTCGGAAGAATCCTCTGACGAGGTCCTCCCCGTGCAGGTTGTGGAGGCATTGGTGGGGGAGGAACTTTTAGATGATAGGCTCGGGTCCATCGGCCAGCTTTCCCCTAAACCAAATAAAAAGAAAACAATTTATGGTAGAAAATTACAGAAGTCAATGCAATGGCATTTCAATATGGTGACCAAATACACACAAAGCAAGAGTTAAACACAAACTTAGGAATATTGAAAGGACATGATCAAACCATAGAAGATGAGAGGCAATCATTGCAAAGCCTTACATGTGATCTACGTGACCTAGGGACCCAAATAATTGCACTCCCATCCCGGGAACAGGTAACTATGTTATCATAATTAAACCTGAAACCACAAATAAAAACTAATTTAATCACCACACCTTCGTTCCAGTTCTATCCTTCCATTAAAGAAAAAAAAAGGGGGGGGGGGGGGTTTGTTGACATGTATTGTATTTCTAAGTTCTGACAAAAAAATACAAAATACAAAATACACACCACATATTTTTAGGCTTGTGAACATTAACTTCCTTATCAGCTGCAGTAAATCTAGATGCTACAGCACACCCACTGCAAAGTGAAACTAACAGTATATCAAAATGAATTTCTCAAATATGGAGACTTATCTAGAAAACTAACCTAAATTGAACATAGTTCACATCATTCTCATGGCCAGCTAAGACATCTATTTCATGAATGGGTTGATCGGAATTTTCACTATTTGGTTTACAAGCATTCCACACCTGCAAGCAATAAGCCCTAAAGAGATAAATTTCAAACCATATATCTGAAATTTTGAAGGTAGTAAGGATACTGTTCATATTGTGACCAATATTTTATGAGACATAAAAAAGTTTAAATGATAACTAATAGCAGATCTAAGGAAAACAATACGATTTACCCTCGCAAGAGTGTCTGAGCTACCAGTGACAAAAATAGTTCCATTAGCATTAAATGCACAGCAAAAGATTTGATGGCCCTGTGGAACAGTGCTCAAGGAAGGGCCACTATTTCTTCCTGCAGACAATTGCTCTTAAATTAAGAACTTCCAGTAAGAAGCCGTAATGAATCAGATCTACAATAAACAAACAACTGACCAGCCACAGCTTCTGAAGGCCTCGGAATGTAAATTCGAGCAGCATGCTGGGAAGAATTCCTAAGGTCCCACATCCTACATGTTCCATCATCAGACGATCTACAAAGAACACAAATACCATATCAAACACTTTCCTAACAAAAAGGGATCGCCATCATCAAAAAAGGGACGCTTACAACAAACTTAGTATGTAAACTGGCCGGGGGCTATATAAATAAGGAACATAGATAAGGATCTCTAACATTGGTTTCCTGTTAATCCTTCACTTAAAAACAGCTACTTTCTCAAGGCTATTGCTGAGGAGTCAGTTGATAGAGCATAATCAGACCCCTCCATGGGAATAAAAATCATGAAATTACCAAACATGTGGAATAGAAATCATAATCACACAAAATAAGATCATACGCATGGAGAAAAAATGGTGTGGAGCATCAGTCTTACGACTTACGATAGAAGCTGATAACCAAGCCTGGGACTGAATGCAATGGCAGTAACAGCACCAGTATGTCCTCGCAGTACTGCAATTGGTTGCCCATCAAGTAAACGCCACTGTTGAACGAGGGAGCAAAAAGTAAGCACCATGTAAGACAATAATAATAACAGAGGAAAGAAACCCTGTCAGCAAAGCAAACTTACAACACGGATATTAAAATCATTGGAAGAAGACGCTACCACAGCATTGTTGGAACTCACAGCCAAGTCAGTGATATCACCCTTTCAATCACAATATAAAGTATGACTAACAAAAGAATAAACAAACTCAATGTCAAGCCATGACCAAAGTGTTTCTTTATTTGTCAAAACTCACTTCATGTCCACGGCAGCTTGCCAAGCAATATGCAGTTTCCATTGACCAGATTTTTACAAGACGATCATCTGAACCAGTAATTACATACCTCCCCAAGCGATCAAATATTGCTGCCAACAATCAACATCCAGAAAAACCATCGCTAAGGTCTATGGAGAAAATATCAGGTAACAAATGGAAGATATTACTATTGAGGGCACTGCCTCAGATGGGAAATTGAGTCCAAACTGGGAGATTGGAAATACACTTAAAACAATATTGTTAAAGAAGGAGAGATTAACAAAGAACATTTAAGGAGGGTATGGGGTGCAAATAGAAACTAAACCAGATTGGCTAATTTCTAGGTCAGATCACTCCACATCCTGTTTTTCATTCTTTTTAACTGATTCCAAAAGGGAAAAGATTTTAGCTGAAAACACTAATAAAAAAATACCACAGTAAACAGCATTTCGGTGCCCCCTTAGCTTCTTGACATTTTGCATCTTCTGTACCATTGTCGACGGTTTAGCAATGACGTAGCATGCTGCACGAACAGAGGGGGCACGTTGATGTCTAGAGAATCCACCCCCTATTTCTCTCAAACTTAGCCCACGAACCTGATCAGCTTTCATATGAGGCCAACGCATATAAGCAGGGGGGTGATTGGCTTTATTGATCCCTTCCTCTCTGTCATCTGAAAATAATGGAGAGTTCTGTAAATATATACAGTTGAGATAAAAGAACCAATACCAATCATGAGAAAGGAAATGGAGAAAACACTCAAACAGCAAAGGAACTTTAGCAAAGTAGCAGAAGAAGAAGAAGAAGAGATAAAGCATTTCCTCCCTGCTTGATGAGTTGAATATCTAATTCAGAATTATTATAAGATGACATGTACAAAGATACTATTTAGAGGTAGACTTTCTAAAGTATGAATGGGACTAACAGTTAAAACAACTATGAATATTTATATATATAGCATATTAGCATACACATATTTTTTCCATGAGGGAGGAGGAGAAAGGGGGAGAGGTTAGGTTGGGTTAATAATGAATATCACTTACTGCCAATCAGTGAAAATGAACCGGTTCCTAGCAAAGTAGGTATATCAGCAGCATTTGGTGCATTTCCACCACTCATGCCCAGTGAAGGGGGATATTTATGTAATATCAACTGTTTCATAACCACTATCAAGTGATCCGGTCTGATGTGGGGGTACCTATTAAGTAAAATGATGGTAGATTGTCAATCAAATCATTAAAAAAAATTTCTTAATGAAGTCAGGGTTTACTAAAACACACCATAGAAAAAAAACTCAGAATGCCGATGGTAGCTTACAGTTTACATATTTGATATTCCATTAAGTTGAAAGCTATAACCTTGAGAATTCAAATATTTTTTCCCCTGATTAGATAAATAAAGAGACTGAGAAAGGTTAATACCTCTCTACCAACTTGTTGTAACTCAGTGGGAATGACATGCCATCATCATGTTCATCCCCACTGCATCGCCCATTCCTCGAGTACCAAGCATGATATCTTTTGGGTAAAAGTTGATGTTCAAGAAGTTCATTACATAATTGTTCAGAAGTCCTACGGCATGGCCCAGAAGCAAGAAAATGCATGATAAGGAAATAGACTTCTCTAATGTCAATTTCCAAATCAGGCTCCACTGTATGGTTTGTCTCAGGTTCTACAAGTTGAGATTCCTTGTACAACTTCACAGGAAAACTTATATGTTTCCTACTAATAGAAGGTGCATCACCCGAAGAAACAAACTTTCTTACAGGCATATTTCTTGCAAAACCTACAAGTGTCAATGAAGAAATCAAAGACGAGCCTTAAAAAAGTATCAGATTCAAAAAATAATGCATGGACTGTGATCTTTGACAAACATTTAACCAGGAGATCAGTTGCATCCATAACGCATTGAAGAACTAAAAACTACATCTTACATCTAAAAGACATACTCGCTTTTAGCTACGGTAACACTGTGCAAAGCTATCTAACCTACAGATCCTTCCATAAAAATTAATGGCTCCCTCGTTCTATCGTGATACACAGCGCCATTTTACAAATAAAAGCTGCTACGGTAAAACACCTCATGCAGTTCTTTGTCCAAAACCCTAAACCGAAAATATATATACATATATATATGTGTATATATATCTGATAACTGGACAGTGATAACCTATAACACCCAATGAATTCCAAATCCTCCGTGATGACATGCGATTGTGAAATAAGTCACAAGTATGAACCTTCAATAAAAAGAACAATGGGAATAAGCTAAAAGCAAGACTCAGAAACGAAGTAAATGAGAAATCCAAACCTTCCGAAGGTGTCATGATATCATCGTCCAGAGGGGACGGTCCCAAGACATACGATACGCTATTCTACAGTTTTGCAATCCAAGCTCCCAAAATCCATAATGCATCTACCTTTAGCATTCCAAAACCCTATTAGTTTCGATTCCCTAGCAAATTCCACTGCTAAATAGCACTCACCAAGTAAAATTAAATCAGCCGCCCACCCGAATTTGGAGGAGAAGTACGACTTCACACACAAAATCCCCCACCAAATTTCTAGAGAGAACAAAAAAAAAAATAAAGGAATTCTATGAATCTCTTTGAGCAAGGTACCTTCAATGGAGTCAAAATTGGCTTCAGATACGAAATATAACGTTCCTACAACCACAGGGGACCTTCAGCCTCGTTGTGAGTGGATTGCCCAGCTGAATGGCGATGAGAAAAATGTGGAAGCATGTTGTAATTTCTAGAAAGAAATAGAATGAAGATGAATATGAACTCGAGTTATAATTCCTCCAGAAGAGAAATTTAGATTCTGTAATGGAGGTCTGAGTTCTTCTTTCTTCATAAGATTTGTCGAGTGTTTTATATTTCGGTCTACAAAAGGCAGAGAGAAGAGGAAGGCCAGCAAAGTGCGAGAGGGGTTGAATCGAACGATGTGTTTCTGTGAAAAACGACGCCGTGTAACCGCTTTAAATAAGTAAAAGTCTCGTTTGGGTTGGGCCAAAGATTTCTAGTTAAAACGGGCTTCTAATTTCTTAATAGGTTATTAGAATAAGGTAGGCATGTACTTAAAATGGGCCCAGGCATGAGGAGCAAGTGGGCCTGATCTTAAGCACACAGCAGTATATTGTACATTTCCTTTTTCTTTTTCTTTTTTTTTCTTTTGGCCCAATCACAGCATTATGAATGAATAAAAAAGTTGATTGAATAACGAGCGAAATACATAGAATAAAAAGGTGGAAAAGGTTAACCTCTTTCACCTGCTTCAAAATATGATGGCAAAGTATCGTAAAAGATTTCAAAACATGATCAATCCACCACAAGTCCTTACATAAATAGATTTCAACCATCCATTATATATGTATCCCTCCGACAATCTTGGCTTAATCCTAGTGGCTCAACCTCTCCTTGGATCCTCAAATTATGATCATCTCCCTTAACGGTGCTAGTATTTTTTCTTTGCAGAAACAGATAGCGTATACTCAGCAAGGATCTAGCGATGTCTCTACTTATTATAATAAATTGAGGGAGCAGTGGGATGAATTAGCTTCACTAGTAGTTATGCCTTGCTGCACTTGCACGGTTTTAGCAGCAGTTTTGCAACATGAGGAACATCTGCATCTGATGCAGTTTCTTACGGGTTTGCACGAGTCTTACGTGCCTTTACACAGCCAGATTCTACTCATCAACCCACTTTCCTCAGTCATCGACGCCTATATAATTCTCACACAAGATGAAACACAACGCAGTATACTTCTCATTCCATTCTCAGAATGATTCTTATGCCTTACGAAGCAATTCTTTTGACACTAATTCTCTCCCAAGTCAATATGCCAAGACTTCAATTGAGTGCGAACACTGCCATGTCAAGGGTCATAGAAAGGAATCTTGCTTCAAGTTGATCGGGTTGCCACCTTCAAGCAACTCCAAGTACAATGAGAAGCACCCATTTTTTCAAAAAACAACATCCGCCAATAATGCTCAAGACTCCTCCAATCACAATAATGCCCTAATTGCTCCATTTACGCCCCTATTACTCACTCCTCAAAGCTTTACCCCTGAACAGTTTAATCAACTTATGAAGATTATGGACAATGATTCATGCAAACAACCAGAAAAAACTGCTAATGTTGTCTCAGGTAATTTCTCATGCCTAGCTAATCATGAAGTCTCTACCGACTGGATTTTAGACTCAGGTGCTAGCCACCATATGACTCATCAAGTATTTCTATCGGATTACCTAATGAAACTTCATGTTCTGCTACTCATATTGGAAACGTTAAGATATCAGAATTTCTTACCCTATTCAATGTTTTATATGTTCTTAGTTTCCACTATAAACTCTTCTCTATTTCCTGTCTTGTTAATGACAGCAACTGTTCTGCCATCTTTACTAAAAATGATTGTTGTTTACGAGATCCTTTAACTAGAAAAGTATTGGGGATTAGTAAAAGGTAGATGGGCCTTTATCATCTACAATCGACTGAATTTGCGTCTTTATTTTTGTCTATTTCCAATAATGAAAATTGTTATGTTAGTTTTTATTATTCCAATAAATCTTCTCTCGATCTACGATTGTGGCATGATCGCCTTGGACATCTTTCATATATGAGTGCTAAAAATACTACACCTCCTCACTATGATATATGTCATTTAGCAAAACAGACACAATCTCATTTTCCATCTAGCATATCTCATGCAAACTCTCATTTTGCTCTTATTCATATGGATATATGGGGACCTTACAAAGTTCCAAATCATGATAATTCTATATATTTTCTAACTAGTATTAATGACTATTCTAGAGGCATCTGGACATTTCTACTTGCTTTCAAATATTAAGTTTTCTCTATAATTGAATCTTTTCTTAATACGGTTCATAATCAATTCTCTACGGCAGTTAAATGTGTTCGGTCTGATAATGGCCTTGAATTTGTTAATGCTAAATGTGCTTCTCTTTTTTCTTCATTAGGGGTCATCCACGAAACATCTTGCCTATATACCCTCCAACAAAATGGCCAGATTGAGCGAAAGCTTAAACATATCTTAAATGTCGCCTGAGCTCTCAAACTTCAGTCAAACTTACCAAACAACCATTGGGGGGACTGTATCCTCACGTCCACTTACCTCCTCAACAGAACACCGACTCCTTTTCGGTTGTCATTGCTATGTAACTAGCCTTAATATTCATGACAAATTTGCTCTCTAATCCGTAGCTTGTGTCTTTCTAGGCTATGCTCAAACTTAAGGGTTATAGGTTATTAAATATTCAAACTAAGCAGTTCTTGATAAGTAGGGACATTAGTTTTATTGAAACAATTTTCCCCTTTAAAGATGCTTCCAATTCTCCTACTCACACGCCCATTACTATATTTGATGACCTTCAAGTTACCATAAAGCAGTCCTTGATTCTCCCTTTGTCTGAAAATAATACTTGGTCTATCATGGATCTTCCTCCTCGCAAAAAGCCCATAGGTTGCAAATGGGTTTATAAAATCAAGTATAAATCTGATGGGACGGTGGAGCGGTTTGAAGCCCATCTTGTTGATAAAGGATATACGCAGCAAAAAGGTCTCGATTATAATGAAAATTTTTCCCCGGTTGCTAAAATGGTCACAGCCCGTTCGGTTATCTCTCTTACCTCCATCAAAGGTTGGTATCTTTTTCAAATGAACGTTTATAATGCCTTTCTTCAAGGCGATTTATATGAGGATGTCTTCATGAATGTTCCGGCTGGTGTTACTGGTATTCCCCCGGGCAAAGTCTGCAAATTATCCAAATCCTTTTACTGTTTGAAACAACCCTCCCATCAATGGTTTGCTAAGTTCTTGTCTGCAATGCTTGATGCCGGTTTTACTCAATCTCTCGCCGACTACAGCCTCTTCACTCACCATTCTGACGGTCACACCACCATTCTTTTAGTCTATGTTGATGACATAGTCATTACCGGATCCAATCCACAAGCCATTGTTTCTCTCAAGAATTATTTACATTCAAGATTTCACATGAAGGACTTAGGCATCTTACGGTTTTTTTTGGGTCTAGAAGTTGTTTATACAGACTCCGGGATTATTCTTAATCAACGCAAATACGTGCTTGATCTCTTGCAAGATACGGGTTTCTCTGGTTCCAAACCCGCCTTGACACCATTGGAGCAACACTACAAACTCTCCTTGGCAGCCGATTCTTCTGATGAACCCTTATCCGACTTTCACCAATATCACGATTCATCGGTAAATTAATTTACTTAATCATGTCTCGCCCGGATATATCCTATGCAGTTCAATTATTGAGCCTGTTTATGCACTCTCCTCGTGCATCGCATCTTCATGCTGCTCATCGCGTGTTGCGTTATCTGAAATCATCTCCAGCTCTTGCCTTTTTTTTTCCGTCCCATAATGATCTCACTTTGCATGATTTTTGTGATAGTGATTGGGCCAGTTGTCCGGTTACTTGTCCTACTGGCTTCTGTATTAAGCTCGACACGTCCCTCATCTCCAAAAAACAAAGTATTGTCTCCTGCTCCTCCACTGAAGCGAAATTTCGATCTCTTGCCGCCACTTCATGTGAACTCGTATGAGTTCTTCAATTATTCAAAGATTTTCATTATCCTTTGCCCACTCTCGTGACGTTATATTGTGATAACAAGTCGGCACTTCATATTGCTTTCAATTCCATCTTCCATGAGCGGATGAAACACATCAAAATTGATTGCGACGTTCGCCATCATCTTCAATCTGGTACTCTACAATTTTCTCACATTGCTTCTCATTCTCAACCAGCTGATGTCTTAACTTAATCTCTGGGTGTCGAACATCATCTTCGCTTGTGTTCCAAGCTTGGCGTCTTCGATTTCTACTCCAACACCAGCTTGCGGGGGCCTATTGGAAATATGTCTAATGCATATTTCCAATGCCACCTTGAATTCTGACGTGGCTGAATTCTTCCAACCAAGCAGACTTGATCTCCTTCTTTTTCTCTCCCACAATCACTCCCGCAATCTTCTGTTTCCAACCATGCATTCTTATTCTTAGTCAGCATATCTTTCATTATTGCATGGTTATGAATGAAAATATTTGAACGTGATTTACGTCAATTAGGTTTACCTTTTTGATGTAAAGTTTGTCTATATTATGCAAACTCGTACTGTACAGTCTAGATAGAAATGAAATACGCATATTCAACTCCATCTTCTTCCTCTCTACAAATTTTAACACCAAAATTAAAGAATCTCTTTTATATGGGCATTGTAGACCCCAAAATTCCTACAAATTTAGCGATTCATAAAAAGTGTACTGAGTCTCAGTATGCTAGTAGTATTGCCCACCGTATATTCAATATCTTCCCTCATTTAACTCTCTAGGAAGTAATCCAGAATCGGCTTCTGGGGAACGATTTAAGAGAGATTGGCCCCCCATTTGGCTGCTTCCTTGTTGAACCACTCGGTTTCATCGTTAAGAGAAGCCAATCCGGTCAGTACAACCTTCATGTCGTTTTTTTTGTCGGACTCCTTCCAAGTTTTGATCAGTATACTCGCTACAAATGGCACAAAGGCTCGTACGAATATGTAGTCTTTTCGCTACACTTTTTTTTCTCTGATCAGGTCAGTTCATAACTGCATATCAAATTCAGAATTCTAATCTTACCAGCCATCTCTTAAAAGTTTGAGAGATCGACGGTTCCATCTCGAATGCTAAGGATGAAAGGGTGTCCAGTAGCTTCTGTGTAGATCAGACGGTGCTTCCTCAACCACGTCTCAATAGTCCCCTCCATCTCTTTCTTCCTTCTTCTCTACTCTTTTCTTGCTACTCTCTCTGTCACTTTGTTCGAGCTTCTCTTCCAAACCGACTAGTGGACTAGCTCTCCTTCGTGCGTGTAATAGGCCTTGTTTGTTGGTTGTCGTACACGTGGTCGTGACATGCAAGTCGAAACGTCGGATTTCACATGCAAGCCAATCGGCCATCGGATCGAATATCCAAACGAAAACAGAGTCATACAAACTAAAAAAGAGAAAAAAGAAACTCTCTACTATTTTTGAAGAAGAAAACAAGTTCTAGTAATGGAGTTGCGGATCAGGAAACTTCCAAACAGAGAGAGAGTGAATGGGAGTGCCTTTCCATGAAATAATGAGCGATTTGCCATGAGAAGAAGGCTCGAGCGCTGTGCAAGAAGCAACGTCGGAAGGGAATCGCTGAAGCAAAAGCTTGGCTTGGAACAGCAACGTCGGAAGGGAATCGCTGAAGCAAAAGCTTGGCTTGGAACAGCAACGACGGACTGAGCTCCATCTCCACCAATCCAAACCGCTCGAAAAACTGCCTCCAGACGTCAATCTTAACATGTCGGACCTTTCTATCCGCTCCCTCTGTCGCCACGATGTTCCTAATCGCCAGTCCAAAGTACAACGACTCTGCAATCTTCCGGTTCGGATCGTTCCGTTTCATGCAAGCGTCGAGGCAGTCGAAGAAGGAGCTGTAGAAGAATAAAGCTTCTATGAAACGGTTCGAGAAAGATGGCGAGTTGTGGTTCGCCTCTGTTTCATTCACCACCATTACCGACGTCTTTATGCCTTTTATCACTCGCATTAGAGTTTCCAGCTTCTCTGGAACTAAAATCATGTCCATCAGTAAATACTCAGATAACACAGCGACTTTCTCTTCATCGTCTAGTTCAAAGTCGGTTTCTTTAAGATCCGACAAACTTTCCGCCACGATGATCGCCTTGTAAGAGAACGAAATGATCAGCGGGAAGTTGTGGTTTATTCTTTGACTTTGAACGAAATTCGACAGCCTCTTACCTGTCTCCTCGATCTCACGTTTCGACGAACTAGTTCCGACAGCCGTTATCTTAAAGCTTCGAAGAGGACAGGAATCATCAAGATCACGACGAGATGCGAGAGCTTGAAACAGAACCGTCCAGTGTACTCCACACCTGATATTGAGGTCGATTACATGAATCTTGCTCGCATCTCCTATATTTTCTACCAAGGCTTGGATTCCAGCAAATTGTGCTATTTGTGAAAACGGTAGCGCTTCGTGACATGATACGGCAGTGGTGGTTGTCTTCAATATCAACTCCTGGATTTTGGCTGACAACTTTATTTTGTTACCTAAGCCCTTTGGAGTGATCCCACCTGTTTCTCTATCGACCTTTTCTCGAAGAGCTTCTGAGAAGTAAAAGACAACGCGTTGGACTGGATTGCCTGAATCTGAGCAGAGCTGGTCGCACTGGTCAAGAAGTTTGCTTGCTCGTTCGTATTGTTGAGCAGCGACTTTCTCAGAAGAGAGGAGGAGCTGAGCGAGCTCCACTTGGGCACTATCTTCATGGCAGAGGGTAGAGAAGGAAGAGTCGTAAGGATGGTTGAGCATGGATTGAAGGTCGTGATGACGATCTTGGTTCATTTTTTTAGAATAAGAACAGGAGTAGTGGATGAACTTTGCTCCGGCAATCCACATGATTTCTTCAGTTGATAATGACTCGTGATCTGCTGCAATCCGATTGCTAAATACTGGCTCGATCAATCTGTCCAAGTTCAATCTTTTGATCCCGTTTGCATGCTTGTTTAGAAGTTCAAACGAGGTGGCGGGAAATCCACGGCTCTGCTGGAGATCAGTTTTCTTCCCGGACTGAGGTTGGATTTGGATCAGCTTTGAGATTTCATCTAGACTTGTTTGAAGAGGTGGGGAGGCCACGTCAACGATCGGTAGAGCGTCAAAGGCCCTATAATCTGATGAAAACAGCTGTTCATGTCCTCTTCCTGTACTACTTGATAAGTTATCTTCTTGGCCAAATCTAGAATAATCATGCATCATGGTTGTGGATTTCCAGCTTCCATTGTCTTCTGCCCACATAGGAGATTGCTTCTCTAATCCTTCCATAGAAACTAGGAAGTATCAAATCAAGCGGTTTTTTGTGTGTTCGACTCACCCATAATAGACTAGTTCAATAATATAATGGATTCTCTCGTCTTAATGATTTATATATATATATTTTTTTTTATTTATTTATTTATTATCCATCTTAATATTTTATATGTCAACTTTATATTATTTTATTATTACATTAATATAATGTGTAATTATAATAATATTATATATAATTAAAATATATCAAGTACACTTTAGAAACTATACATTATTTCCTTAAAAAAATTTCCTCGAAGAACATTAATTTTTTTTTTTGACATTTTTGATTTGGAGCTTTAAAACAAAAACTTTGTTGTTGCAATGCATATGTATCATCGATTCGATTGTTAATAACTTATCAGCAATAATGATGGTGACTTGTTGATGTTAACAATTAGAGATTTCTTAATAAAATAATAATTAAGGTAAAAATTTAAGGGGAGTGATTAGATCTTTAGTGTAAGAATCCAAACAAGGTGCTCGGAAGTCCAATTTATGTTTTGTACGTTGTAAAGGATGGGCCTTGATCAATGTCTCCCAACTAAACTTGATGGAGGACAGAACACGTATGTATAAGAGTTAAATTATGAGACAGGAAGCTTTAAGAAGTGACAATAATGATGCAACAACATGGATTGTCAACTACGAGTGCACAGAATAAGATTACAGATGCATGCTCATGCAAGAATTTATCATCTAAAAACTGGTGAAGAATCCATACTCCATATCAACTTGAAAAGAAGTAGACATTTTACAGATGATTGCTTGTAAACAGTCATTTTATAGATGACATTTTACAGAACAAGAGTACATAAGTGATAATTGTTACTTACAATCATATGGGCAAATTAACATCAACTTAAACACAAGTATGCTACTTTACAAGATAGCATCTTCACCATGCCCTGTTGCCAAGCTAATCAATCTAAGATCCATCCATGAAAACAGTACCATGTCCACTAGATTTAATGAACTTCTTCAGTAAAAGAGCCAAAATTGCAATGGTAAGACCAACAGCAGCCCAGGTTAACAATCGATCATCAGCCAGTTTAGGAGTCCTTGTCTCTGGCCTTTGGAGTATCTGTTCACTCCTCGACCCACTAGAAGCGACCTCTCTTGGAACCCTTACAGTATCTGAGTTTGTTGGTACCTCCCCCACTTGTTCTACAACTCTCTCAACCAATGGTGCATTTGGTATCTCTTCAACGGGGGCTGCAGCCTCCTTTTGGGAGGGTCCCTGGATTTTACCTGCATGGTTAGGAGCTTGCTCTTCAGGGACCTCTGAAAGGTTCGATTCAGGAACAGGTGGCGTCTTGCTTAGCATATACTCATGAATCTGTGCTATAAATATTAGTCATCATTTGGAATGGAATGTGGATATAGATAAATAGGACGAGTTTATGAAAAATGCCAGCAAATGAGGATAATGTCATACATACCTCATCGATTAGCTTTTGACGTTCAGGAGTACCATATTTAGGGGGTGCTCCACAAGATTTGACTGCCAGAACACGCCTCTCTTCATTCTTGTAGTCCAGAGAGCCCAACGCCCCATTTGGGCTAGTTGGCATGAACGCAATCAATGCCACCAAAGCAGTACGAACTGGCAACAACAATGACCGCACATTAGCCAGGTCAGCATCACTTACTAATAGAGGAAGTAAGGGTTTGAAAATCGATGATAAAATATGGTAGTGTTCTTCGTCATGGATTTCATCCTCGTACGAATTTAGTCGAACGACCAACTCCCAAAGGTGAGATAATACAACTTTCATTTGAACTGTTATTAACAAAACTGCATAGCAAACATATTAAAAACGCCCAGGGAATTACTTTTCTGCTTCAGAAGGATTTAGAAACCCAAATAAAGACTATAACATTTTCTTTTCTTGATAATAAAGCAAAATAGTCACGGCCAGTTCCTGTCCTAGGCACCCAACAGGATTGGATGATGAGCAAACAGAAGCTCCTTCAAGATTGGATATTTAACAACAAAGGGATTACATAAGAACTCACCACTCCATGATGGTTGCCAGTGCTCAGGATGGTGATTTGATATGCTTAGACAAATTTTAGTCTGGGTTTCAAATCGACCATTTGGCTGAAATATGGGCATTGAAATATCTTAGTACATCATCATCATAGAAAAATAATGAGTTTAGTCAAATGCCCAATATGAATAGCTCTGAAAAGAAACTGCAGGTAGGAAATAGTAATAGATTAAAGGAGGTTGAAAACTTACCGTCAATAACATAAATGAAGGGGGGCTGAACGGATATTCAGCTGGCAAGTGGATCCGCCCATGATAAATTCCTCCCTCAAATTCAGAATCACTCGGTCCCCTAATCGCAAATTGCCATTCAAATATGTTCTCCTGAAAGCAAGAATATAAGCGTTAGATTTCGGAAATTAAACATTAACAGGAGAAATAAACCCCAGCGAAGTAGAGACACCACTTTAATTCAATAAAAACAATCCACTTTCTACGTCAAATTTTCAAAAGGAAAAGTGAAAACCAAATTCACTAGAAAATTCAAAAACGAAAAAATAAATAACACTGAATCGGTTATAACCTAATGCAACCATTGACCGGAAAGGAATCGGATCCACAAACGATGCAACATTGTGAAAGTATGAAATATTTATTTCTCAAACTCAAAACGCAGCTGCAATTAAATAGGTACCAGACAAATCCGGAAATTTTACATATTATCTCACGCTAAGACAGAAAACAAAAAATACCATCTATTAAAAGTTACTAGATAAACACGGAATCGAAAAGAGAGAGAGAGAAAAAAAAAATTAGGGATTTCGATTAGGCAGAAAACCTCGAGAGGGAGGCTCATGAAATCATCGGAAGGGTTGGATTGCATCTCCTTGACCTCCTGAAGAATCCTCTTCACCGCCGGATTCTTCAAATTGTACTTGTCCTCCGCCATAGCTTTCCCCCTTTTACTTCAGATAGACTCAGATCCTGTCCACAAACGTTCAATCACGGATCCAGAGCACCCTCCTCTTTGATTTTTTAACGACCAGAGAATTGGTTGGAATCGGAGACGAATCACGACGGGGTGGGAATGTGGGAATGTGGGAATTTTATGCCTCTCTCTTGCCACGTTATATGCCGGGGATATGTTTATGTGTCACATTCCTATTGGATTCCGAATAGACTCGGTGTATTCTTAGTTTCTTACTGCATAGAATTTTTCGTTAACTGGGTCGGAAGGACAACTCTTGGCCCATTTCTTTGTGGACCATCAAAAAAGGGCTGAAGCCCAAAATAAACAGCCATGGCAATTATTTCACTATGTCCGAAGAAACTCCATAGTTCCTTAGAGTGGGAAATCTTGTTTGGTGGAGACATGTTTCTCCTACCTTACTGTGCATCTCCTCCTTTAGACCCAATCCTTGTTACTCATAAGAGCCGCCATTTCAGCTGCTTTTCTCCATGCTCGACCATTCAAGTTCCTCTTCGAAGCTTCTCGCAGTGCATGGCGTATTCGTGCGTTTGCGGAGCCCGTCGAAGCCAGAAGTTGCAGAGAGAAATTGAAGTAGTAGTCGAAGAAAAGGAAGAAGATGATGATGATGTTGCTGACGAGGAGTATGGCGGAAATTTGGGGGGTCGTGAGTTTAGAGGGAGAGAAAAAGTAAAAGACTATGATAGAGATCCTGAATTCGCTGAAATTCTTGGAAGCTGCCTCGACGATCCAGATAAAGCTCGCTCCAAAGTAAGATAACCATTTTTAAGTTTTAGCAGGTAGATATTGGAACAACTTGAAGCTTTTTCTGAATACTTAAGCTAACTATTTCTGTAATGAATTAAAGATGGAGGAGAGGTTGAGGACGAAGAGGAACAGGATACTGCACACAAAGACTGGTTCTGCAATTCCAATGAAAGTTCTATTCAACAAGTAATAATAATTAGTTTATTATCTAACATAATTTTGCATTTAACTTCCCAAGTTATCTGTTTTTACCGTTAAACTTGATGATGATGATTGTATTGCCAGATTTGATTTTTCCAACACATACATATGGTTTGAGTTCTACTACACTCCATTGACAAAGGACATTTCCTTGATTTGTGATGTAAGTAAGCCCTGCCCCTTCGCAAGTCTGTTTTTCTAGTGTCTTCAAGAATTAAGACTGAATACAGGCAAGTCTCTTTACCAGACTATCCGGTCATGGCACATCATTGGACGTCTTGGTGGATGCAATTCCCTGAACATGCAGGTATTCTTCTCACACCATATGCCATATTAAGAGTGAAGACTTTTGCTGTAATAGATTCTTCACAGAATTACATGTTTATGTCTATTTTTGTTGCTTATCAAGTTGATCGGTGCAGCTGTCACAATCTGATCTGGATAAAAGGCCAACGTATGATGCTATTCAGGGTGCAAATGTGAACCCTGCTACGTTTTACAATATTGGGGATTTTGAGATACAGGACAACTTGGGACGAATATGGTACTACTACAATTGATTTCTTGGTGATGAATATCTGTTTTAATATCCTTTTTGCCAATTACACATAAAGCTTGTTCTTTTTTGGGGGGGCGGCAGGATTGATATCGGGACGACCGAACCATTGCTTCTTGATATTTTGATAAATGCACTAACCCAGATCAGCTCCGAGTAAGTTATCCCAGTTTTTGAAACAGAACATGTTATCTCCATGCAGAATTTTATCCGCTGCGTCCTATAATCAACTTTACTACTTTTTAGCTTTATATTGCTCTTAACATAGCATTATCTCCTCTCAGCCCTTGTGATTTTTGATTCTTCAGTTTTATTGGAATCAAGCAATTAGTGTTTGGTGGATCTGAATTTGAGAATTGGAAGGAAGGTTTGACATCAGAGGATGTAGGTTGCAGTACACACAAGATATAGCCCAAAAACTACAAGAATTCCTTCATGATTAGTGCTTGAGGAGATACAATGTCCAGAATGATAATCTTAGGCAGTTTTAAGGCGAAATGAAGCGGAATTTGGAATAGCTTTGTAGTTAGTGTAGGAATGTATTCTGTGATGTGAAGAAATAGTGTTAGCCTCACACAATTTTCAGATATAGACTTGAAAAGAGTAATGATGTAATAAACAATGATAATATTTTTAGCCCTTCATCTGGGTATATAATTTTATTAATCCAATAATTTATTTTATCCTTCATCTCAGTTTGATTCTCGATTATGGTGGCCTAAAAATGGTGAAGACAGTAAGCTAGCACAGAGAACAAGGCTGCTACAATAGTGAACACAAGGACGCAAATTGCAATGCTACAGACCACAATGGATGTTGGGTTATTGAGATAACGGAGCTTCAACTTGGGGCAGAGTGCTCGCCTTCTGCTCTTTTGGTACCCATCATGAATCTCACCATATATGCCGTAAGATTCATGCAAATCCTTATCTATTCCCTTGCAGATCTTCTTGAACATTTGAACAACTTCTTTCATGTCTTGGTCCAGTATGTTTCTGCTCAGAATCTTACGTCGGGCAAGTAACATGACGTCATCATCAGAGCAGATTACAGATGCCATGACAAGTGCATATGATTTAACATATGCAGTAGTAGTGGCCTTGCTATGACACTGCTCGAATGCAATCAAGTTCTTAAAGACTGTTTCTGTACATGATGGTTGCTGGACTTTCAAAGGTGGAATTTCCAATACTCCATTTACAAACCGAATGTCTAACAGGCTCTTGCTTGTACGCTTCTTCAATTGCATTCCCATGCCTTGAAGCTTAGATGCACAATCCAAATCATTCTCCTTTTCATTTGCTTCCACTTGCACTGGCACATCAAACGAGGGGAATCGGCACGAACCAAAAAAAGTTGAGAGATTCATATTATATAACCAGAGTATATACTAAGATTTAGGCAAATGGAAATCAGTAAAATCTGACTGAATCTGGCAGAGGACCATTGATATTAGAGTAAACATGGTTTGAGTGAATCTAGACATGGATATGAAGAATTATGCCCTGACAATCAAAAAGTTACTCAGCAAAGAATGGAAGCCAAGTTCCGTTTGCTTGTTCAGCGAAGCAAGTATCGTACAGCTGCAGCAGCATTGCCCTTGTGCTCCTGCAAGGTTCTCTCTGCCGCCTTCTTGTCCATCTGTTCTCAATATCAAAGTCATGCCAGAATCACTACACAGGTATATAAATATGCCCATGTGTTATATGCTCTGTAGGAAGATTGTAAATGGGAAGGCAAACTACCTCTAGTTCGTATGCAATGATGTCAACATCAGCAGCATTGATCTTGACAGCTGCTAATTATTTCTCTCTGGAAAAAAAACAACCACATTTGATTAGGAGGAATAGGATATCATTAAGCACCAAGCAACACATTGAAGAAATCATGGAATCCAGCACATCCTGTCTATTTTTTCATAACGTCAGATCATATCATACATAACATGAATTCATTTTTTTCACGATAAAATGAAAAAGAAAGCTTTTTTTCTTTCAAGAAACTGCAGCAGCCTACTGAATATGTTTGTTTACTTCAAACTATGAACCACTGCGGCTTAGATACGAACCTTAATCTCATAGCATGCCAATCTCCTTCTGAGGATGCAGCAATTGACGCCATAGCCTGCAACATCAAGTCCGTTGAAAACATGAAAACATCCATAAAAGCAAAAGCTCGTTCAAGATTTCCAATCCTTGGAGCAGATAAAATGAATTTAGAAGAAAAAAAAAAAGACCTCTTGAACACGAGTGGAATCGAGCTGGCGATCTTCGACATGGTCCGTGAGCTTGTCAAGAGCTTTGTTCTGTTGCTGCAAATCCTTAGAGTCCTTCACTCTCTCTATACCTTCGTCTCCACCCTCCATTTTTCTCAATCGACTAAACCCTAGTTCAGGACGCTGCAGAGGTTCTAACTCGCAAGAACCCTACCAATTCAACGACACGCAAAACTAGTAAGCTGTAACGGTTTGGAAGACGGGACCTGCTTCCTTTTCGTTGGTTCGGTAATTCGGCGCGCTTTGCCTTATTTCCAGGCCCATCTGGGACTCGTTCTTTGTTTCATTTGGGCTATGGGCCCTTTGTAGTCAAATGACATTAGACCCAAAAAGGATAGTAGACCAAGACCAGTTGAAGAGCCATTACAATGCAGGCTCTGTATGCCCGCTCATAGCCCGAAGTCTACCATTCAGGCCCAGCCCAATATAAGTCGTATTATAATCAGATCTACGTTGCACATATATATACAGTTAATATAGTGGACGTTTTGTCTTCGATCTCCATGCAAGTAGTCACAGGACATCAAACACCAAATCTCGTCGAATACATTGTACGAACTGAAAGTGGGTGAGTGAATAGGGACATTTTTTCTTGGCGAAAATTAATGGTGGGGCCAATTTTTCAAAACTAGTAATCCGGGTCGAGCCGTGGAGGTGGGTCTATATTTGTTAGTAGTTAGCAGAGCGCCGGCCATTTAATTCTCTTTGTTTGTCTTCAAAAACGTGTTGAATTTTAGTCATCGCATTAATAACAAATGTGAAGGTTTAGTTCTTAGTAGTCCAAAAATGATTTCGGAGTTGGGATGGTATTCACCTGCATGCATTTATGTTGTCTCCCTCACTTCCACTATAAATTCTACGTAGCACTGCCCTTTCTCATGCATTGCTTAATTAGTAGTAGAGCACTCTAGCTAGTACTCTTCCTCTTATTGATCATCATCGTTTTTCTTTCTGGAGGAAGATGGCGAAACTTGCCAAGTATGTCGGCATATTGTTTGCTTCGATGCTTGTGATGTCGATAGTTGCGGAATGTAGGAGACTTGAGGGGGATACATTTACGGATGATCATTTTGGTGGAGGCCGTGGGGGTGGTGGTGGTGCAGGAGGTGGTTTTGGAGGCGGAAGTGGTGGAGGGGGAGGAATTGGAGGAGGTTCGGGTGGTGGTGCGGGCGGTGGTTTTGGAGGTGGAAAGGGTGGTGGTGGAGGAATTGGAGGTGGCTCTGGTGGGGGCGCAGGTGGTGGTTTTGGAGGTGGGTCAGGTGGTGGAGCCGGAGGAGGTTTTGGAAGTGGATCAGGAAGCGGTGCTGGAGGTGGCTTTGGAGGTGGAAAGGGAGGAGGTAGTGGAGCTGGAGGAGGCATTGGAGGTGGATCAGGAGGCGGTGCCGGAGGAGGCTTTGGAGGTGGGAAAGGCGGTGGTGCTGGAGCCGGAGGAGGCATTGGAGGTGGATCAGGTGGAGGTGCTGGAGGAGGCTTTGGAGGTGGAAAGGGTGGTGGCGGAGGAGTTGGAGGAGGCATTGGAGGTGGATCAGGTGGAGGTGCTGGAGGAGGCTTTGGAGGTGGAAAGGGTGGTGGCGGAGGAGTTGGAGGAGGGTTTGGAGGTGGAGAGGGTGGTGGCGGAGGAGTTGGAGGAGGGGTTGGAGGTGGAAAGGGTGGTGGCGGAGGAGTTGGAGGAGGCATTGGAGGTGGACCGGGTGGCGGTGCTGGAGGAGGCTTTGGAGGTGGAAGGGGTGGTGGCGGAGGAATTGGAGGAGGCATTGGAGGTGGATCAGGTGGCGGTGCTGGAGCGGGAGGAGGCTTTGGAGGTGGTAAAGGTGGTGGTGGCGGTGCAGGAGGAGGCTTTGGAGGTGGAAAAGGTGGTGGGGGAGGTGCTGGTGGTGGAGTTGGAGGAGGTGGTGGTGCAGGGGGTGGAGCCGGAGGTGGTGCTGGTGGAGGATTTGGAGGTGGAGCTGGTGGGGGTTTTGGCGGAGGAAAAGGTGGTGGGGAAGGCGGATTTTGATCGATTCCAAATCCAAATGTAAGCTAACTATGAAAGGAAGAAGATGTGTATTATGCACACATGCTTATGGGAACGTACTTCAATTAAACATGTTATAAACTACTTGGATAATAAACAAAGAGCAATAATATTGCACTTCTACTTCACAGCCTCTTCCTTGCACTACATCATCATACCACGGTATAGTTATAATTCAACGAGCAAACAGCAACATGCAATCTCAATTTCAATATCTTTTCCCGCCCTTAATATTACCATCCACAGGCTTATGAAATCTTAATTTTTGTTCACAAACAACTCCAAAATAGTCATATAATTTCCTTAGTACATATCTAGATGGCCAGTGTATAAATATATATGCCCACCCCAAAGCCAATTAGCTAGTTCATACTTCATAGCCAGGCGGGTAGCCACTTTGTGCCATCAATATAATCGACGGTAAGGTATGGTTCAACTTCTTTTTCTGTCAGCTGTTTGGCCCAAGGAGCACGTTTACCTGATTCCGACCTCTCAACCGACCCTGGTCCATGACACTTATACTCCGCATGCAACATATTCCTGCAATTATTCAATTTGACAAAACAGCAGCAGCAATTAGCATTTAGTATTGCCATTAATCTGATTTTAGATGGACACTTAAAATAGATTAATTAGTGGACGCATACTCGGTGGTTCCATCGTAGCTCCAGTTCGTCCATCCCTCAGGCACAATCGTCTTAGAGAGGTAGGCTTTAGCGAAAATGACACGGGAATAAGCACCCTTAGCTCTACCCAAGTATACATCACCTACCCCATAAACTCTGCCTTTGACAAACACAAACCCACTATTGTCAGTGGCATTGTCTCTGCTCTGAGCTGTAATCGAGCCATGGATCTTCACCCTCCTGTCCACTAGCACAAAGATCTCACAGTTGTGGAAAATCGATCTGCCTCGTCCAAAGATGAAGTCGATCGAACCTTGGATGTAGCAACTGTCATAGTAATGCCTTCCTCTGTAATCAAACAAGGTGTTATGGGAGCTGTAGAAGCCACAATGGTAGAATGCTATTTGGTCTGCCGCCACAAACGCAGCCACGGACTGGTTTTGTGATGTGTAAGCCACACCTGTTGGAGCCTCATTCTGCATCATTTTAATTTATTATGTATTTTCATTATATGGTTTGGTTCTTAACTATTTTTATAAAAGGGTAAAAAAGTTAAGAAGGCAAAAAGGTTGAACCTTGATGCTGATTCCGAAAACAACAACGTGTGGGGCTTCGATCTTGAGAGTAGCAGATTCTACGTTTTCAGGAGAGCTTTGGGCCCACATGATCGATGTCCTTCCTTTCCCATTCCCTCTGATAAATATGTAAGGTTTGGTTACTGGTATATGCACCTTTTCTCTGCCAAATGGATGAATTGGTGTTAAATTCAGATGAGTACTAATCGCAACAAATTTCTCGCATTTTTCCCTAGATTAAAATGCAGTATCTAATGTTGGAAAAAATTATACGCATAATAGAGATGGATCTCAAAATCACCTGTATATTCCTTTCCTAACATGAATGATAACCCACTTCGCATTCCCTTCGGGGATTGAGTCAATCGCAGCCTGAATGGATTTCAAATCTCCGTCGCCATTGATATCGACCTTAATCACGTGTTGGCTCGCGATCTTCTGCGTCAACATCGGCGAGTCGATGACTTGTGGCTTAACTAATCCATAGACTAAATTTGAAGAGAAACAGGTTAGGATAACGAAAAGAAGTATAGAACTTGAAGAGGGAGGAGCCATGGTTTAGATTTCAGTACAGCAGTGGAGCTGCAAAACTGGAATTGTAGCTGGTTTTGATCGGAAGGAAAATTTTAATTGCGGAAAAGAATGGAGGGAGGGTTCTCCAAGTGGATTTTCTCCATCAATTGTTTGGAAGGTAAACTTGGGTTGTTACAGAACTCCATTCAAGAAGGCAAATTTGTTGCAGAGACGGGGAAATCTATTTTCGCGGGCTTCCAGCCGTTTCTTCTATGGTTGTTATCTTCTATGGTTGTTATCTTCTATGGTTGTTATACATTCGAAAGAATTTTTCGGATGTTATCTTTTTTTTACTAGTATTATACACTGAAACATTTATGCATAAATGGAAATGTGATCACAATAATCAGACGTTGCAAACTTCTTGACACAAAAAACGAAATATTTCGAACCTCAACATAATACGTAAGTTTAGAATGAACTATGCATGCATGCAGTTCAAGCTAGTTAACGATCCTGCAATTCTCCCTTATCTTTCCATCCGTCCCAGTGAGTGGTATTCCCCATCTTCATCATGGAAGCAGCAAAATCTTTCACAAATTCGACCGGCTTGATGCCGTATAGCTTCACCAGCTTATCACTCTCACTACCATCTCCCCTGTACAGCTCCTGATCGGAATGGAGGAGACCCTTTGACTTAATCAAGGCCTTGAAGTTCTGTGTGTCGAACCTTGATGGGGTTGCATCAAGTGGCGCTGTCTTGCTGTCTTGTCCAGTTGGCGGGCAACCCTTTTGCAACGAGTTTGCAAAGGCGCGGGCTAGTCCAAGTGTATGGCTTCCTGATAGGGCTACTAGATATTTCAGGTCTCGTCCCTGGTTTTGGAAGTTTGAGAGAAGTTGAGAAATGGTCGCGGTTGCGATTCGCATCGCTTAGGCTTGCGCTTCTTGCATCCCTTCTACCAATAGTACCTTACAGTTAAGACCTCCTAACTGCAAAAAAACAAACAGTTAAGTGAATGTTAATGATGGGATTCGTTGTCGATCGAGAGCTCGAATAGTAGTGCTCGTAATACTCACAATGGATACAGAATCACGAGCAGATACAGCTAAGATGTCAGCACATGAAACTATTATTGGAAAATTAGTATTTTAATATGTTATATTTATACTCGATTTTGAGTGAGATTCACTTTATGTAAATAAAATGTCAAAATTGATTCGAGTTATTCTACGTGAGAATTTCGAATCAGTATATAATATATTCAAAATGATTAATAGGTAAATGAGAAATTAAATCTTAAAATGCAACTATTGGAATGGTTTGAAAAAAGAAAAATAATGAAAGAAAAATTATCCAACATAAAAAAGGGAAACGAGTGAGATAATATTTATATAAAATTACACGATTATTAATACGTAATAAAATATAAGTTATAAGGTTCTCTTTTGCATTCGCCCGCAAAGGATGCCAATTCAGATCGGATTAAGCTTGGCTTGTGTGCACTCGCACTTGAGTGCGTTGAATATCGATGCAAAAAGTCGTAGAAGATATGCTCCCATTCATGGTTCGCGACGTATTGCCTGTCTCACAAGCGATTGGATGGCGGGCGATGTGGTGGCGCACAACTTCTGATTAGAGATGTCAATCCAGGCTGGCCCGGGTAGGGCCCGTATTAGACCCGAGCCTGTTTAGGTCGGGCTGGGCTCGGTCTGTTTTAATTCGGGCCAGCCTCAGGCCAGTGCGGGCCTCAAAATTTTAGACCCGGCCCGAGCCCGATAAAAAACGGGCTGGGCTTTAGCCTAAGGGGACTGTTTACTGTACACTGTATACCCGCGGGCCGAATTTGGCCCGTTTAAAAAATGCCGGGCTGGGCCAGCTCGCGAGTATATAATTCATGTCTGGCCCGCGCCCGTATACGGGTTGGGCCAAGCTCGTACCCATATATTGCAGGTGCGGGTACAGATACAGGTCGGGCTTTACGGGCCGGGCTGAACGGATTCGGGCCGGCCCGGCCCAAATTGCCATCTCTACTTCTGATAGAAGTCAGGGGTGAGTTCATAGGCAGACACAGAAGGGATCAAATTTAGGGTAGCAACTGCTGCACACACTACAAAAGACATTAGACGTAAAGCCATGATGTTATAACTAAATGTTGCTGTGAAAATTTTGGATTAATGATTCATTGTTTATATAAAGGACGGGAGAACCATAAGACAAAAACCTGAAGTCCACTTTGACGTTGGATAGTCCTGTTCATATGTTTCAAATGGACTGTTGGTACTTAATATCAGCTTTGACTATGCGAGGGTTCAGATTGCCTTCTGGAGACTTGTCCGTGTAACTGGCATTTGGCAGTATTAATACTCGATTTGGTTTAATTTGTATACTATTTCTTCCCTATCGCTTTTGTGTATGTAATAGTCTGAACTAATGGAGTTAAGCTAATGGCTTGGATAGCTGTAGAGACAGTTACTAGCATAATATATATGGACCGTACATATTGGGGTACGGATTCTATCTACATATTTAGATTTTTTCAGATTGATAGTCTGAATTGAATTTTGTATGCTGCTAACCTAGCTGAATCACTTACATTTAATTAATTCAAAGTAGTTGGTTCACTCTGATTTAAGAAATAAAATTAAGACTATAGTTTAAATAAATCTGAATCCATATAAGTTGAATGAAATCTGAATCTCAAAATTTTTCCGTAGATATGAAACAATCAATAATACAGATTGTAAATAATGAAAATATATAAATCTATGTAATTATTATTTACAAAAGTTTAGTTACTTTGGTTAGTTGGTACAAATAATCTTTTTCACTTGTCTCTTAACTAAATCAAAATATATTTTAGTTTGTTAATTAAACACTAGTTTACCGAAATTGCAATTAACCTACAACTAGCTATGTAGTTCAGTAAGTTATACGTAAGAAAAACTTTGTTTACTTTGTTATTAAATTGATCTTAAACATACATATATGTTCCTCTTGAAGGAGAACATGGATCATTAAAGAAAATTATGATGATCGCTACTAGAATTAGTATGGGATGTTGTAAAAATAATGACGGCACCACCGGTGCCGGATGGTGATGTTATTTATATATTGAGGAGATACATGACGAACTAGAAGAAGACGAAGAGACAATAACAGAATCAAGAGTCCGATGCGGAGGAGATGGCCGCATCCCATAGAGGGTAAAACAACTCCTTGATCACGATGAATTAAAAAATAAGTATATAAAACCAACAGCATGTGCCCCACTTTAACTACGGACTCTCTCCTACTTTTCTTTAAATTTGGCCGGCCTACTGGACTAGGATTAATTCCAGCCGATACAGAACCCAACAGCATGTGCCGCACTGCGGCAAGTATAAATGAGTTTGGATTGGGTTCCAACGGTATGGTCCGAAACTATCCGAATGTATGGTGTGTGGGAACTATATGGTTGGATTCAGTTTTAAATTAATCAACACAAGATATTCAGATGTTCAGATGACTTGGGACCTATGAACCGAATCCAAACTCAGTATGAATTGACTAGTGTGTGCATTAAATAAGAAAGATGCAGTAAAGAGCAATGGTGTGCTCTCTGGTCCATTATAAACAAAACAAGGCACGAACTACATCGTGCCTTTTGGTGTGCTCAGCTCTTGTGTTCTTAAATAGCATCGAAACTATAACAGCAGATTTGGTCTCACATTATTTGCAGAGATGCATTTAATGAATGCTGCTGCTACATTCAATGAATCTCTATTATCGTTCTGTCTAGGTTTCACCCATTTCTGCTTTATCAAATTCAAGTTTTGACAGACTGTTTGTTGAGTGTTTTGATTGGATATAAGAAACAGAACAGGTTCTTGTAATTCTGTATATTGTGTGCAATGGCTATATTATCAGATATGAAAATTAATGTTGGATGTTTGATGTTGATGCTCTTGATATACTCTAATAAGTTCTGTTATGCAAAGTTTTCGGCTAATTTTGTGTTCGGAGATTCTTTGGTCGATGTTGGGAACAACAACTATATTGCATCGCTCTCAAAGGCCAATTACGTGCCCAATGGGATCGATTTCGGGATGCCGACGGGTCGATTTACGAACGGAAGAACAATTATTGACATCGTAGGCAAGTTTTATAATGTTTTCATTTGTACGAATCTATTTTTATTAATGTAAGAAATTACAAGCTAAGTTTTTTAATATGGACCATCTCAGGTCAGGAATTGGGTTTCGATGGTTTCACTCCTCCTTACTTGGCTCCCTCTACAACCGGACCTGTCGTCTTGCAAGGCGTCAATTTTGCTTCCGGCGGAGGTGGAATTCTCAATTCCACTGGTAAAGTTTTTGTAAGTTTCCATGCTCCAATCAACATATCCATTTATCCCTATACAAAATTCTACATAATTGATCCCTAATGAATCAAATTTAGTAAAACATGATTCTCATTCTTGTCCCTTGTTTACATGTAGGGTGGTCGAATAAACTTGGATGCGCAGATAGATAATTTTGAAAACACGCGGCAAGACATCATATCCATGTCGGGTCTTCCGGCTACTCTCGACTTGATCGGAACGTCTCTTCTGTGCGTAGCAATCGGCTCCAACGATTTCATCAACAACTACTTGACACCCATCCTTTCCGACGCAGAGCAGAAGCTCATATCTCCTGAATTGTTCGTGGATTCCATGATTTCCAGATTCAGACAGCAACTTACCGTAATGTGAATCGATATTTTCTCCTTCTCCACTTCAGTTTTCATTAACCAATGCTAATCAATTATGGTTGTCTGCTTCTGTAGAGACTATACGATTTGGGCGGGAGAAAATTTGTGGTGGCAAATGTGGGACCCATTGGGTGTATACCATTTCAGAGGGATACAAATCCAGATGCAGGAGATGATTGTGTTGATACTGCTAACCAGATAGCAATGTTATTCAACTCCAAGTTGAAGTTGCTTATTGCAGAGCTAAATGGATTAGGAAGTCTTGTTGGGTCCGTGTTTGTTTACGCTGATGTTTATAACATCGTACAAGACATCCTCAAAAATTACGAACTATACGGTGAGTGTGAAGATAGTAACAAAAATTATAATAGATGATTACTATTTTGATGATTGAAAATGAGGAATTTGGATGTTTTTTTATTAGGTTTTGAGAATGCAGATTCTTCATGTTGTTACATTGCTGGGCGGTTTGGGGGACTAGTACCCTGTGGGCCACCATCGAAAGTGTGTGGGGACAGGTCAAAGTATGTATTTTGGGACCCATACCATCCTTCTGATGCTGCTAACATTATCATAACAAGGCGTCTAATGGATGGCTATGATGATGATATATCACCCATCAATATCCGTAAACTTGCTGATTTTTGATACACGATTTGTAGGTGCTTGTACTAAATTCTTTTTCAATTCATAGAACAATGAAAATCTGCATCATGACTCATATATTATTATAATAAATGATTTCCAACTATTCGTAAAACGATTTTCATCGAAAGTTTCTCAAAATTTTGAAACAAATAGTTGGTCATGTTAAGATGATGAAAGACTCCAAATCAAAAGTGGGTTCCTTGGGTGGTTGAAGCGCATGGTCCTTCCCCAATCTGTATCGAACTAATGCGGTGTGCGGTGCGCGGTGCGGCCTGGCCTACCAAATAAAAAAGGCGGTCCCCCCTCTGTTTCTCTTTCTCCGATCTCTTCCTAATTTTGTCCCCTATAACATTTTTTTTTAATTGCAACATCAACGTACACGATTTCACCGTACACGAGTATATGATATCAACGTACATAATCGTTTGATCAAATATACATATACACGTATGAATTAGGTGGATTAATCCAAAGGTGTATATACAACGATGAATATCACCACCATAGTAATTTGTACGTACAAATTAGAAAGACGGGTGAAATTCACCGTACCTAAACACAAGCAAGTTTGGCACGTTAAAGTGAAAGGAGATTCGTAGCTGATAGCAGTAAGGAAACGGGAAGGCCAGCCTTCAACTTTTGGCGCCTAATTCGCTCTTATCATTAAAGTAAAAATCTCGACTTTATTTTAAAGGAATTTATTAAAAAACAATTCTTATTTGTTTTAATTATCCCATGCACTTTCCTCCACAATCTCAATCTTACGCGCGTCTCATACACGCTCCAATCACCGTCCATTTGCAATTCCTCACTAGGTCCCACATGAGATTTCCACATACGACAAAATATTGTATTCTTTCACAAAACAAACGACCTCTCCCATCTTGGACCGTCCGATCAAGTCTGCGCCTTCTTTTATTTTTTATTTTTTATTTTATGAAAAATATAATAACAAAACATTCCCTTTTTAGTTACCCCTTCCACACGTCTCACTCAATAGACAGTCATCTCTCAAAACAAAACTGGCAGAAGAATCCTCCCTGGCTTAACAATGGCAATCATCTCAGCCAACTCAACAGCATCATTCCAAAACAGAAACGTCGAGATTGAAGAGACCAGTGCCTTCAAGCGATTCGGGGTTGTTTCAGACGCCTCCGACCACTGGTTCTATAGCTCGTCTTCCTCCAAAAAGAACGCCGCCGTTGGCTCCGGGAATACTAACAGTAACAAGAAGATCATGAAGGAGTGGAGGATTCTTGAAAAACACCTGCCGGAGTCGATCTTCGTTCGGGTATATGAGAATCGCATCAACCTTCTCAGAGCAGTGATCATAGGTGCCGCCGGCACGCCCTACCACGATGGAATATTCTTCTTCGACTTCTTCTTCCCGTCCAACTATCCAAACCAGCCACCTCAGGTTCACTACCGGTCACACGGGATCAGAATGAACCCAAACCTGTATGCCAACGGGCGGGTCTGTTTGAGTCTTCTCAACACTTGGTCTGGAAAGAAGAGCGAGAGATGGAACCAGACTGAGTCAACAGTCCTTCAGGTCCTCCTCTCCATCCAAGCACTGGTTCTAAACGAGAAACCATTTTTCAATGAACCGGGTAACGGTATTTTCGGGATTTCCAGATGGGAGAGGCCATCGCAAGCTTACAACGAGGAAGTATTCATTCTATCCTGTAAAACAATGCTGTTCTTGATCCGACTACCTCCCAAGAACTTCGAAGCGTTTGTTGCAGAACACTTTCGCGAGCGAGCACTGGACATATTAATGGCGATGGAGGCGTACGCTAATAATCGGGTTCGAGTCGGGTATTACCCATACAAGGAGTCGTCATCTTTAAAGCCGTTGCATACGGGTTGTTCAAAGAAATTCAAAGACTCGATTGTGGAGCTGTATCCGCTGGTTTCCCAGTGTTTCAGTAGGATTGGAGCTTCTTTGGGCGATTGCAGTGCTCAAATCAAGGTGGTGAAAGAGAAGAAGACGGCGTCGGAAAAGAAAGGTTGCATAGCAAGGAAAGTGATTAGGGGAATTCGAAAGATATGGGGATTGGGGAAGAAGAAGAATAAGTCAATAGACATGATCAGGAAAGCAATGGGGTCGGAATCGAGGTGATCAAGGATCCAGTACTGAGTAACAGTAGTCTAGTCTAGCAGAGTGTGGAAAGGGTAAAAAGGTAAATTGATGACATGAGAGATGAAAGTTAGTATTTTTCTTTTTCCTCTTAGAGCTTATAGTCTCTTTTTCCTTAGACTCTTAGAGCTTATAGTCTCTTAACGAGGATTCGGTTTTGTTGCAGCATCTTTGTATCTTTGTCGGTAAAGTAATTCTTTTTTGTTTTTATAGATTTAATAGTTAAAATAAGTATATAATCAAAATTACTTATATTAATATAAAAAATTATATGTTTATAGATAAGTCAAAAAAAATTTCTTTTATGTAACAAATTAAAATCACTTTTAAATATGTCAGAATCATTTTAAGATAAATGGAATTTTTTACTTTTCCCAGAAGGAGCTCATTCAAGCTATTTTTTTAGACTGAATTCTTTATTTTCTTTTTCGGACCGAGTTCTCAAGAAAAGATAGAAAGGTGATCGACTTCTAGGTCTATCACCTCAGACCGAGATCATATGTTGATCTGGACCGAGATCACATATCAGTCTAGACTGAGATCACATGTTGATTTGAACCGATATCACATATTCTATCCTTCGCCTATAAATTATGAGAGAGGTCCTTTGATTTGTCGGCCTTTATACCATTCGACCCTACGACCACAGACCCACATGAGATCTCGGTCTGTATCGCTTTTCATCTCAGACCGAATGTGAGATATCGATCTATGCATCTCACATGTAATTCTGAGATGTCTTTTGATCTTTCAAAAGACTCGAATTATGTGAGATGTCGGTGTAATTCTTATCGACCTTTTGACTCATCAAACCATCGACCCTTCGACTATAATTTATGTGAGATACATATCGACTCTTCGACCTTTTGATTATAATTTATGTGAGATTCCCATCAACCATAGACCGACATAAAGTCCCAGTCTGTATCGCTCTGCATCTCAGACCGACATGTGAGATTCTCTATAACCCTTTGAAGGGATTTTAATTATGTGAGACGTCAGTTTGAGATGCACATTGACCCTTCGACTATAATTTATGTAAGATGGCCTTCAACCACAAACTGACATGAGATCTCGGTCTGTATCGTTCTACATCATAGACCGACATGTTATATGTCCATTGATTCTTTGAAAGGGACTCGAATCATGTGAGTCGTCGCCCTAAGATGCCTTTCAACCATTCGGGAATTAGAGAACTCAGTCTGAGAAAGACCAATATGTTTGGAACTTGAGAATTTAGTCCGAACCGGGAACTCGGTCGGAACGGGAACTACATATTGAATATTTATCTCCAAATTTCAATTCATATTAAACACCGATTTCTAGATTTTAAATTTAGATTCAGATATTCAAATTATATATCAATCTCTAGATTTCATATTCAGATAGAGTGTGAATGATAATTGATATTCATCAACATTTAGAGAAAAAGAGAGATAGGGAAGTCACAACTATTAAGAAAATGAAAAAGAGAAAATATGAAATACATATAAAATAGAACATATAAATTAATCATACTTTAATCGGCTTGTTAATTATTGGATTTATAAGGACGGCCAAAATTTACATACAGAAATAGACATCGAAGGATAAAATAAGTATTGAATATGGTCCAGTAGATAGAGCTTGTTCATAATTAGATATAAATACAATTGAGATAAATGAATCTACCGAAAATACAATTTATTTAAGAATTTGTTTCTCTACATATTTACATTTTCAAAGATCATGGTTCCAAGTTCATATAACTTGGTCGCAATTGAAATTATGTTATAAACTCAGTTTCGTTAATGGTAACATATTCGGCTTCAAGGCACACCAAACCCGTTTGTACGACAGTAAAATGCTAAGACATCTCCCACCTAACAGTGAAAGGAGCCACAAGTCTGTTTTAGAAGAATCGCCGTGGACAAGAAATAGACCCCGGCCCATATACTTCATAGGGGTCAGAGCCTCCTCGCCCATACAACAATTGGAAAATGAAAGACCTGCCTCTCGAGTTTATATACGTATATATGGAATTTTTATTTTTTTTATTTTTTGGGCTTTCATAAACATTTATTCAACTCCTTCTCATTATAACATTACAAGAATATCATACAATTCCGTCAGATCTCCAAAGAAAAACAATTGATTCAATTATGACAAATAATCCAGAAATATAACAACGAAATTTCACATGAAAGATTTATGAAGCGAATTTGGTTGGAAATTGGTAAAATGTTGAAAGATGAAGATCAGATAAAGCTTTCTAGGCTGCAATGTACATCAAATAGCAGCTTTCATTGCCGCTCAGAGCCCAGTGCATATTCATCATCTCTAACCATTTCTCATGGACAGAAAAAAAAAAAAAAAAAAAAAAGAAGAAAAACAAAGAAAACAGCTTTTGACTTGTCAAGTGTTGATGGTGTATCCTCAGCAAACATGCTTATGAATTTCATCAAAAGTAAACTATCAGGTCTCAAAGATTTCATGCCATCACAGGAAAACTCCATCGAACATAGATTGACGGCAATACAAAGTAGAAAGACAAAAATATTTTAACTCAATTATTGAAAAAATTGTGGATTGTGGCAAGCTCATAATTCAATTCGCCTGACGAAAACGAAGGCGAAATGACTCAACAGCTGCACAAATATATACCTCTTTACCCAACAAATCGTGGGAAATAAGAAAAGATCACAACTTTTCCATTGTTAATAGAGAAGTGTCACTTTCTAAGAGGCTGATTCACTGCATATTTAGGAGATGAAAACACGATTCTGAAGCATTCTACAGCAATCGTATCCGCAGAGAGAGGAGGTGGAGATGGATGGATTGTTTTGGCAGTCTTGCCATTATATATGCAGGCAGTCAGGATTAGGGTTCCACAACGAAGCGTCTCACGTTGCAGATAATGATGGGTTTAATTAGTGCCAGGCCCATAAGAAAACGATTACAAGGCCGCTTTTACTTTTCCCGTCGGACCATGCCCAATAACCACAAGCCTGTTTCATAGTGGGCCTAGTGAACATGATCAGCCCGTTATTCATGGACAGAATAGCTGGCAGTTACAAACTACATGCGTCGAATCGGAATAAAATTATGAATTATGATTTTTTTTATTATTTAGTAATTATATTTTTCTCAAGAAATTAGATTTTCTCGAAAAAAATTGAATTTCCTAAATGTTTTGAAATAAATTGGATTGTAAGGGGAAAAAATAAATTCTGGAGGGAGGAAAGTGAGAAAAAAAATATATATTAAAAATGAAAAATTTTAGAAAATAAAATAAAATAATTAGTCTTTAAATAATAAAGTATGTCCCATCATCATTATATTAAAAGAAAACGATATAAATAACGGCCGATAATTTTTTATACAATAAAAAAAAAAAAAAAAAATCAAGACATTTTTAATTCTCTAAACATAATAGAAGGGATCGATCCCTTTAGATATTTTAAAAATTAGGAACAGCATTTCTCCCATGAGATGCTTTTGATAGTGATTATAAGTCTTTTATGGCTTCTTCCCAATTCTTGTCGTATATCAAACATAGTTTATGCTTGAATCTACCATTGAAATAATGAAGAATCAAACAAATCTAAACATGTGAGGAAATAATGAAGAATCAAACAAATCTAAACATGTGAGTCCCTCCCTCCCTACCAAACAGTCCTACTGCATTCTCAGCCAACCAGTCAATAAAACCAAAGACGATAACATCATCACACACGTCATCAATTAATGACATATTGGAGACCAGGTCTCAAAATCAAGCCATGAGATCCAAAAAACATGGGCCCCTCCAATTCTGTTGGAACCTAAAAAGCCTTATAAATGAAGCCTATTAGAGTCCTTCTGGTTAGATTCCTCTGTTCTGTATAAATCACCGAACACGTTTTGTGATTGATTCTAGAGCAGAAAAATCAAGCATGTGTCCCTCTGTTACAGCGTCGGGACGGGCCGAAACGATTTCAGGCCCAGACTTTCGTCAAGCGTTCGAGATCATTGACACAGACCGTGACGGTAAGATCAGCCGCGACGATCTTCGCAAGTTTTATGCACATTTTAGTAGCGGCGGCGTCGGAGAAATCGAGGGTGCTATTAGCACCATGATATCAGCTGCGGATTTGAATAAAGACGGTTTTGTCGAGTACGATGAGTTTGAACGCGTCTTAGGTGGTCGGAAAAGGTCCTCCGCCGGGTCAAATGTTATGGAGGAGGTGTTTAAAGTCATGGATAGAGACGGGGATGGGAAACTTAGCCTTGAGGATTTGAAGACTTTCATGCACCAAGCTGGCTTTGTCATTCCCGATGAAGATGTTAAAGCTATGATCAGATTGGCCGGTGCTGATGAGACCCACTGTGTTTCCTACGACGACCTGCTTCAAATCTTGTCCGACCATCGTTTCTAGCTTGTCCCAGCTCTATTATATTTCCGTCTAATAATGTCAAAACAACTTTTAGTTCTTGTTATGGTACTGCCACGTATGCCTCAGCTCTATTGCTATTGTAGTGAATATGGCCGGTGGAGCTGGGCCGTCACTTGTACACTTAGCTGTTCTGAGTTGATGTGATTTGGTTTAGCTGCTTATATAAATATTTAAGACATTTTTTTCGACTAATATCTTAGCGAGAATCTTTAGAGTGTAACTCTTTATTTAGCAGGTTTTGGAAACCCAAATTTAACAAGAAAACCTGCTTAAGCGTTACTCTTAATTACAAGCATGAAGCCTCCATGCGTATAGGTATAGCAATGACTAATGATTAATACATACTGGAGATTAATCTCAGAATTAGTGTAGTCTTAGGGGTTGGGAGGCACGGGACTGCGATCGTCGGAAAAATGACGATGAGTATCAGTGGTTGACGTGTGCGGTCCGTAGCCATTATCATGACTATAATTGACATCACTATCATCTGTTTTAGGAGCATTGCTGGTATTAGTATTTGATACATCTCCGGTTCTGTTTTCCGTTGTTCCGGTCGATCCAACACCATTTGCATCGCCACTTCCTGGCATCGCTTTTCGTCCTAGACTTGTATTCGGACTATTATACGCTTCTCCCATGTTGGCTTGCAGAGTTATGGTCGTCCACACCATGGCAACACACAATATAACAAACTTCATCTTCGTACCTGATAATTACAATTAGGAACTGATTAATTTGAACTACACCAATTCAAAGACAGAGTTATACGATTACTACATGAAAATAGTACATACCTTTTCCTTTTATGCAAATCAATGTAACTGAGCATGAAGAAATGGATTCGCAAAGGCTCTATATACAAAGCGGGCTTACTGAATTTAGGTTCAGTGAGAGGCGCAGTAAGAAAATATATGAACACTAGTATTGAAGTGGCAAAGCGGGGAAAGATTGAGAATATCTTAAACGCATCATATCTATAGTCAATCGATCAACCGAGTACATTACATGTACACCTAAATATTTGTCGGTAATATATATCACAATTTTCGGACATTTTAATTAGGATAGCAGTCCATGGCCATCGGTATAGACTATAGTGATCAATTATGCGAAACACAATGATTAACTTGCATTATCGATGTCTAAGTTCAACATTTTCACTATTAATCTTCGATTATGTTTTAATTTTAGGGTTGAAAATATTGGGTCTAGTGATGGGCTGACGTGTATGATTTAGGACCGTGTCATGACGTGGCCGTTCTTCAAAGCCCGTGTAAGCAAGGTATAGATACAACAACTAGGTTAACTCTTATCTCTACTAGGCCCTTCTCCGTTTTAAGCGATCGAATAATCAAGCCCTAAACACTTCGGGCTATCATTTACAACTCAGACTTAGCCCACTACATCGATCACGTAATGCAGTACGCGTTTACATTCATTACCGATCAGTGATCAGCTAGATGCACCGAGCGATCGAACAATTACATTTATTTGTGTCGTATTCGTATCTAATACCGGTAAGGAGCCTTATCAGGATATATATTGGATCCTTGAGGAATCAAACTAACTGTAAGGAGCCTTATCATTAACTGTTATCAGTTATCAGCGTTTGTGGCCAATGTCTCTTTTGAGTATTACTTTCCTAGGACAACTTGTTTTTAAGGCAATCTGCTGGACTGTTCACTCAAGTATGTTTTTTTTTTTTCCGGAGATCGGACAATTCATTCACTTGCTTTTCTCGATAAGTTATAAATTTTGAAAAAACGGTTGAACCCACGATATCATAAGATAAATTTAAAATATAATCTTAAATATTATATAGAAAATTTAAATTTTGATTAAATCGAAATAATCACTCTTGTTCGCCCACTTAAACAACCTTAAGTCTCCACTCAAGTGTGTTGAATGAACTATTGACTGCACATGGTAACCACTCCTAGAGTGGTGGGGATGAGGATTAGGTTTATGATTGTCACCATTTTTATAATCAAACTTTAGATTTTGGTAATAGGCATCTTAATCTTAGACCTTCGATCCAAACGTTATAGCTTTTACCTTTTACTTTCTTAATCGATACAAATAATAGACATGTCGAGCTCCCATTGGTTGGCGGTTGGCCTATGAACAAATTAAAAACTAAAAGATTGCTTAACATCATCATTACCTCGACTCTGCTTATTACCCCATAAAGGGGGGTGGTAGCAGAAGATTACAAAATTGTCATGTGGAGGAAGCTAATCTCCCACCTAATGCACACCCATCTTTTATCAATAAGAGTACAATTAGTCATAAGAAAAATGATATCAAATCTTATAATAATTATAAATAAAATAAAAAAATGAAAAAATTATATTTAATATGATATATAATGCACACTTTTATAAATTTATATATACAAACTATAAATCTTTAAAATAATAAAAATAAGCCCCCAAATCCCAGAGGGATGTAAAAATATCTCATTAGTGAGTATAATATCTATCAAAACATTGTAATGGAGGAGCACAACTGGCTAAAACATGACAAGCTTAGAAAACTCCAAGCACCAACTGGGACATGAAGTTCCAATAGAAACCATCCGGATTGGACAGTCTTATCTTTAGTTTAATTGTTTGTTTTGTAGATTAGCACCTTTTAGAATCATTGCTTCATGTTAACGAAAAGAAGTGAATGAAAGGACCGATTAGTAGACCACTACCGGTCTAACTGTGGGAAGCCGACAACAATGGTCTGGCTTATTTTGTTTTGTACGCATGAGAGTAACAAAGATGAAGAACCGGATTCCGGCCCAACCCGGTTTTTAAGATTATGAAAAAGGAATTGACTCGTCCTGTCTTATAATTCTTCACTTCTTGTCTTTCCCTTTCTATGGGGCCCGAAAAGTAAAGCATCTCCTCCTCTTTAACCTCGCAGAAGAGACTTCTTAACGACTCCGTTCCGTATATCCCCTCCCTCCCTTCCACCCCTTTCATATTCTCTCTCTCTCTCTCTTTTCTTAACAAGTTTGTCGATCACCCCATGCTGATCACCGTCCCCGATGAGAATGTCTTTGTTGATGTTATGTAGTGGTGAGCTGTAGGAATCAGTCGGATCTCATCGGAGCTGTTTTTATGGCAACGTCTCTGATATCGAATTCGGTTTCGAACTCTAATCGATCATGGGACCCTTCCGGAAGGAGAAAGAATAAGAGAACACAGGGAGTCAAAGATGTTGGTGGTGGTGTTGGTGATGATCGGACTCACCTACGATGGAAATCCGAATCGCAAGAGCAAATCTACTCATCGAAACTGGCTCAAGCCCTAAAAAAAGTACGGATCATCCCGTCCCCTTCCGCTTCCAATCACGAAGTTAGATGTCGCAGCAGAGTCGTGCGGGAGACCGCGGACAGGCTCCTGGCGGTGGCCGCTAAGGGACGGACAAGATGGAGCCGCGCGATCTTGACCAATCGTCTCAAACTCAAGTTTAGAAAGAAGAACAGAAGGCAGGAGAGAGTGTCCGCCGTGGCCAATACCCGATCGAAGAATAAACCGAGCGTGAGCGTATTGCGTTTGAAAGGAAAGTGTCTTCCCGCTGTACAGAGGAAAGTACGAGTTCTAAGTCGCTTGGTACCCGGTTGCTGGGCGAAACCGTTGCCGGTGGTCCTTGAAGAAGCTACTGATTATATCGCCGCTCTTGAGATGCAGGTTCGAGCCATGAATGCTCTCGCTAACCTCCTCTCCACCGCCGCATCCATTTCCGCTCCGTCGACCTGATCATTCCACTCTTTCACACGTGTATTTTCATTTCCTTTTTTATTTTTTTTTAATTTTTCCCGCCGCCTTGCATGTATTTTATGTTATATATTATTGGTTGTTAATCGTTTCTATTGCACTCTTACAAGCAGTCAGAACACACTAATCTTCATAAAAATTTGTACTTATTCTCAACTCGTTTTGTTTTAATCTATAAGTAGATTGATTCGTAGGATGTCTGTATACCTATTTTGATCATGATCACACGGGTGGCAGTTTGGTTTCTTCCCGGCCTATCAGTTTGATAATATGTCAGGTCGGATGGACCATACAGAAGAGGGCATGGCTGCCAGCCTGCCACTGATTGCATTCTCATTCATGGTTCATAGTTTACTTATGGCGGGGGCAGCCGGCAGGCAACCCATGTGGACGGTGCGCTATAGAAAACCCCGGCCCACCTCTTTTCTCTCACTAGTGTCCAATACATGGTTATATTATAAGTTAACCTAATCTAAAACCCTACCCCACCTCTCACATAACATCTTCATGGAAAACACCTAAAGCCTAATAGGACGAGTATGGATCTTATTCTGGACTCATAAATGAAGTGAAAATCACTAAATAGTTATCCTCTACACCTAGACAAATGGGACCATTGATTAGTAGTTAAATTAATGTCAAAAAGGATCGAGGCATCTCCATTCTCCACCTAATTAAGCTAGTGGAGGAGAATAAACACCGATTAAAGCTGCTTATAAACGAATAAGGCATCTTCATTTCTTATTCGAGAGTGATTATAAACGGTTAAAACTGCTTATTTTAATTTTTTTTTTAAATATATTTTTATTTATAAATTACTTATTAGTTATGAATATATTCTTTTTAGCATTTTCAAATGGGCCCTTAATTGGTGTTAGCTCTTGATTAGTGATTATGGTGTGAGTTTTAAAATCTTTTTGGGCCTATAAAAATAATAAGTGATCCATATTGGTTAGATGGACTGGGCTTTTGAAACATTCTGGTCTATTCTCTATATTGACTCTTGACTGGAGTTTTCATTATTCCCTTCCTCCCCTCTTTGAGTACCAGTCTCCTGCTGTGAGTAAGAACCAGGAAGGATGGTTTCATCATCATCCGCTTCCGATGTAACCGAACGAAGAGGAATACCAGCTGCTCAATTCGTCGAAGATGTCCACAAATATCTCACCGAGTCGGGCCTCGACGTCAACTCTGCCCTCGGATTTCTCCAAGAACGGTTCTCTCTCTCCTCCCCCTCTTTCTCTCTCTGAACTTCACCCGTTCACTTTTTTGATAGATTATGCATCTCCATTTTAATGGATTCTTCAATTCTTCTGAATCTTACAATGCTAATTTGCTTGCTTGTTGCATTGCTGAGCTAAAAATCTAAGATTTGAGGTTTATTCAACTCTCTTGTAGTATCAGATCATTCATTTATGAGATGTATGTATGTTTACACCTGTGTTTGATTTGATTGGTGTGTCAAATTTATACCTCGTCTTGTGTACCTTCTTTCAGCTCCTAATTGGTTGTGCAATCGTAGATATGCCACATACTTATCTTTTTATGTCTTCTCTGTGTTTTGGCGAGTCAATTCGATTTGTTCTAGTTTTTAATACTTTAAATTCTTTCAATGACCAGTCTTCAGCAATACAAGTTGGTCGAGATGAAACTCCTTGCCCAACAAAGGGACTTGCAGGTTTGCTTATTACTTATTCTTCTTTATATTATGTTTCTTTTTTCTTCCTTTTCTCAAGTTCTTTTTATCCCATTTAGGAGTATAACTTGTGATATAAATATCTTATTGAGTGTCTAATTGCGGCTCGCAAATGATTTAGAATGAAGGAGCGTAGCACGTAATAACTAGTTGTGACCCATAAAATATAAGACGAGGAAATAATTCCAACGCTGTGCATTTGTGCATGAACTCTTTCTTCCTCTGTAACGTGGTTCAGAGGGTTGGGGATCAAAGAGGGGGGTTGGGTGGGTGGGGGGTGGGGGGGGGGGGGGGGAGTTAATAATCTGTTTATCAAGTATTGTTCACAACTTCTATACAAAACTTATGGTTAGAGGCATGTTAATCCGGCGTAATTCTCATTTGGAATTATGTTGCTAGAGAACCTAACTTATATGGATACCTTTTCTATTTTGATATCTTTACTTATTATTATGGCTCAAACACATTTTGTGGTTTTGCCTCCCTTAAAAGAAGATTAGATAATGATCATACTGCCTGGCTTCATACTTATAACATGAGCATGTATCTGATTATACTTATTTGATTATATTAGTGATCCACATTCATGCTCTCTATTCCCATATTACTGAATGCATTTTGTTTGTTGTTGTTCTCAGGCAAAGGTTCCAGATATAGGAAAGTGCTTAGATATAGTTGCCTCTTTGCAAGCTAAGAAGGGTACCGGTGAGGTTTGTCTTTGGACATTAACAAACTGAGTTGTTAGATTGAATAACAAAATTGTACCTGATTTTCATATCATCCCATTTTTCAAGTTTGGAATCTTTTGCTTTTTGGCATTAAAACATGGAATAAACTAATGTATATAACATCAGTCTCGGATGTCATGCATAGATATACAGGAACTTCTTACAGGAATCACACACTGGTTTGGGTCTGTTGTCACATTCCTAAAGCAGCCACTATAAGGAGAAATCATGCATATATAATGTGTGGGTCATTATTGAGTTTCTCGATCTGTTTTGAATACAGGGACTCGTAGCTGATTTTGAAGTCTCAGAGGGAATATATTCAAGGGCTCGAATTGATGATACTGACTCAGTGTGTTTATGGCTGGGAGCAAATGTCATGTTAGAGTATTCATGTGAAGAGGTTATTACTTATACTGTAGTTAGGAGCTCTCCTTCTTCCCCTCTTCCCCCCTTAGTTATATTGTTAAATTCTGTGATGCAGGCAACAACACTTCTACAAAAGAATTTGGATAATGCCAAAGCCAGCTTAGAAGTTCTAATCGCAGATCTACAGTTTTTAAGGGATCAAGTTACTATAACCCAGGTGCACTCATCTTTCTTTCTCGAACCAGCATTTGCATCAAGCTTGGTTCTGTCGTGCTGTATCTTTGCTTATAGTTAATTAGAAGCAACTTAGATATCACTGCAGGCATAAAGCTCATTATTTCTTTTTGATTTCTCTAACAACAAATGAGCAGGTCACCATTGCTCGAGTATACAACTGGGATGTTCATCAGCGCAGACTTAGACAAGCTACTGCTTCTCCTATAGAGTCGTGAGATCAATTGCAGTAGCCATGTATTTTCCTAGTTGACAATCTGGTCAAAGAAGTGTGCTGTTATCTTTAGAGTAGGTGAGTGAATTCTTATTTTTCTCACGGAAATTTAAACTATATTCCAATGGGTTCTATCCGTTCATCCCTGAACTTCTAGCTCCGGATCCTTCCCAGGCGAATTGTCAGTTTTTAATATTGGGGTATGGAATTTGACCATTGGAATGACTTGGCCGTTTTGAAACAATTGTCGGTACTAAATGTTAAAGACAAGCAGCTGGATTGTTTCTAATATTAGTGTATACTTTGAAATGATGTTGAAATATATTAGTTAACTTATGATTTTGAAAGTAACCACTGCTTCTGCCTTTTTGATATATGATTAAAAGTATCTGCAAGTGAAATATATTTTATACATGATTTCAAATTTCAAATTGGTCAACCAGAAAATCCATTTTATATTATATTTGGATATTAATATACTTTACAATTCCAAACCCACATGGATTAAGTGGGAAGGAAATCAATGCCATAAAAAGAAAATCATGTACAGAAGATAGTTGTTGTGATACTGAACGTATATTTTTGGGTGCATTGTAGCTTCCAAAAACCTATTGACGAAGATGACGAATTAGGTCTTCAATCAAATTCTTACTGATTTTACGGTCCAGATCTTATGAATCGGATACGTTCCGAATAAATAGATTTCAATTTATGGGTAGATACGTTCACTCAAACCTAGGCTGATTTGTCGTCACTGCCTAGTGCTTATCACTTGGAAACACAATTTTCGTCTTCTTGTGTCAAAACGCGTTTCATGTTCCTCTTCATTATTTGAAAAGAAAAGATGGTGTACGTCCGTAGTAAAAGCGTAGTGTTATTTTAAGTTATTACATAAAATAATGTTGACTTTGACTTTATCATGTCACGCCAAAGAAAGACCCATAAAGTTGTCTCGTTACATAAAATAAATAAAAATATTTAATATTTAAATATGCCAGGTGGGGGTCCAGAAATTTAATATACGTAAAGAATCTGTCAAAAATTATTAGGAGTCGTGACTTACAAATACCGCAATCATCGCTTGGTTTGATTCATCCAAAACTCCACTTCAACAAAACAATGTTATTACAGCTAGGGTTAGGATTCAACCCATCCCTTAAACCTGGATGTTACTTCAACCCTGTATTCAAAGGACATACGTCTATGATCATCTGAACTGGACATATTATATTACCTTCAAGTTGTCTCATCATACATTACATAATAGTCTAACTTGGAAATTCTAGAATATCTTAAATTATATTACATTATGAGATGTCTGAACGAGTGTTTGAAGGGTTATAGATACGTACGTGTTAATAGTCTTATGAGTTCAATATCGAGGTGGTACGTATGCCGTAGCAGTATTACAAATAGCATTGCAAGACGATCTCCAATCACTTGGAAACAAGGAGTCAAGGCCGACGTGGTCAACAGCGATATCTTGATATTATTAGATAGATTAGGTAGCTTATAACTTAGGTCAACTCTCGTTTATACAATACTTAAAAGACATATAATCAATCTTGAAACAAAGACAACATCGGTCTATCAAAGCTGCTCATTATTGTTTTTCCTATTATCTCTCCTCTTTTTCTTTCTCATTCTTAATTTTTCAAACGAAATCATACCAAATCGACATTTTCTTCTCCTTCTCCATTTTTCGAATAGACCGGTGTCCATGCAACCGCCATTTTCCCTTCTCCATTTTTCTTTCTTTATCCATTTTCCAATTCTAAATCGAAAACATTAATATCCTATTATTTTTTTTCTCCTGAAAATCGTTTACAATTTGAAGAGACGAGCACCAGTTTGTTTCAGTGTGCGAGGGTATAAATCCAGGTTTGCTTCAGTTTGCTCCGAATTTGTACACTAACTTTCTGTTTGTTTGATTTCGGTTTCCCTATTCCGTTTTCAATTTCGAAAATCAGTAGCCCTAAATCCTGATTCTTCTTCGATTTCGAAAATAAAATAACCCTAATACCCGATTTCCGAAAACCTTAGCCCTAAATCCTGATTATGTGAATCTCTAATATTGTATGATTATGATATTAGATGATAATATTCAATAAGTGAATTGTATGAAAGCATCCAAGACCAGGTGGCCAGTCATACGAGCAGCTCCGGTGAAATCAAAGAACACAATTTTGACCTCTAATTTATTAGATACATAATTTCAAAGAAAAAGATGTGCACTTTTTTTGTTATGTAATATTGTTTTTGATGTATTAAGAAAATTTCCATCTTGATATGCTTATATATATATATACAACTCTACTAAATTTCCATTTTTCTTAAGAGATGATTGTATTTGATTGTATATATTTATTCTAATTTCTTACAATAACTTTAGTACATAAAAATAACAACACAACATCTTATACTTACTACATGAAATTCAAAATAACAATACCAACTCAAAACAACGTTATATCAACATCATATACTTACTACATGAAATTCAAAATTCATAAGACATTTTATGCATCATCTTGATTCCCATGATGTTTAAATTAAGAACCCTCGTATTGTCTAAATTGAGAATAATATGTAATATAGGCATCAATAGTTTTATATTGTCTAATCTCTGAGTAAGGATATTACTCATTCGTTGATCATTGTGATGGATTATAAAATTATAAATAAAAAATAAAAAAATAATTAATCAATAATTAATGGAAACCTTAAATAATTATATATATAATTACAACATTCTATGAAGGTCGTATTTGGCTTTGTATAAAAGCTGTATACGCTATTCTCCCTCCCCTTCAACGTTTAGCGTCAAATGAGAAAGAAAAAAAAATCCCTAATTTGAGAGAGAGAGAGAGAGAGAGAGAGAGAGAAAAAAAGAAGCATATCTAGAATCTCCTTCTATCTTTGAATCGAGCAAGTGGTTCGCAAAGCTGAAATGTGAGAAAGAAATGAGAAGAGAGAAGAAGTGGAGAAGTAGAAAACATTTAACGAATAGAAAATGTGAGAAGAATCTGGTTGGAAAAATTGAGAAAGAGAGAGTAATAGGGAAAAATATGGCTCATATTCGGTTCCGTATAAAAATCATATACGATACTCTCTCTTCCCTTCTGCCTTTGACGTGAGGTTGGATTAAATTAACGGCCATGATTCAATGGTAAAGACAAACATGTAAAACCTTGAGGAATTGGGAGGAAAGAACATACATAACAAAGAACGAGAAGACAAGCATATCAATGTCACATTCATACATATGTACTGAAAGTCTTGCCTCAAACCGTGTCAGACTACCTAGTCTTTAGTGAAAGTGTCTTGTACGGGTATACTCATAATATGATATATGAAATATCGATAGAATTTAAGAATCTGGGGCAAAATATTATTTGTTACCCGGTGAATGAAAACGTACATGCATGCTTTAAGGGGAAACAATTTTGATAGCTTGGTATTAGTACTTTCATTTGAGATCTAGTAGATCACGAGTTAAGAGTTATATATAGAAAAATAATATATATATATATATGTGAAGAGTAGTAATCACATGCAGGCGAGTCTAGAATATTCACTCCGCGTTTAAGTGAAAGTCGCCCATTTGGGAAATCCTATTCACACTAAAACGGGTTAAACCGGTCAAGTTTAACTATCCGCGTACGTAGTAGTTAATGCAATTGACCACCGAGCAGTGGCGATCCTTCCTCGTCACTACGCTCTCTACCCAGCATTTAATGCTCGCACCGTCCTGTACGTCGACGCTGTTAACCGGCAACTGCCAGTCATCTCCCAAGGTGGGAATACTCCGTAAGCCAAGCTGTTCTCCAAACCCCATTTATATTCATATCATAACATTTTTTTTTATTAAAGAAATAAAAGGGAAGATAATAGCACAGTATCACCGTTTTTCTCTCTCTTCTTTTTCTCAATTTTGTAATAAAACTAACTGCTCGTAGAACATGCTCAAAATAAGTAAGAATATGTGCTCCTGATCGATCATTAGTACATGGATGAGAAGAAAGATCAAGTGGTAAAGAGTGGGAGTGATAGGTATCGTTCAGTGGGAAACTCTGCGACCGATATTGAGATACCGACTGCTAGTATTGGTTTGTCGGAAATATTCGACATGTCATGTGATCAGAGTGATTTAGACCAGTACAGCTTGTTGGGCCTGCAAGACGAAGACAATTACAACCTGGGTTTATTCGACGTGTTCTCGGCCGGGCGACAACAACCTCTTCCGGAGTCATCATCTGAGGCGTTGAATACCCCGGTGACACCGAACTCTTGTTCGCTTTCGTCGTCGTCCAACGAGGTGGGAAATGATGAACAGATCACTAAGGGAGGTGAAGAGGCGGACCAGCAGCAGGACCAAGAAAAGACTAAAAAGTTAGAGTAAGCATGGTTTCAATTGTATCTATAGGATATCAGATGGTATGGTCGCAGTTAGTTTGATAAAAATCATGAAATGGATTGTTAAAGTAACATGATTAGTGATTTAGGGTCATGAAATTAAGGTGTATATTTAATCGTCTAGTGCTACATGTCATGGGCTGGTTGTATTGAATAGGTTGAAGCTGAAAATCATGAAGAAGGAGAAGAGAAAGAGAGAGGCGAGATTTGCGTTCATGACAAAGAGCGAGTCTGATCATCTGGATGATGGCTACAAATGGCGCAAATACGGACAGAAAGCTGTCAAAAACAGCCCCTTTCCCAGGTTTATACCTTCTATATCTAGCTATCTTATTCACAATCCCTTTCTGCTCAGAATTTCTTGTATATACAAGTATATGTTCTCTGCAGGTCCCCTGCTTTCTGAGCAAAACCGTGCATATTATATAAATCCTATGTATAGTTAACTGATATAATTGCATGGCGATGATTCATTTATACATATAAGTTAGTAAAGTAATTGTGTACGTAGGAGCTATTATCGTTGCACTACATCAGGTTGCGGAGTGAAGAAGCGAGTAGAACGATCATCAGGTGACCCTTCCGTCGTCATTACAACCTACGAAGGCCAGCACACCCATCACAGCCCCTTAATGTCTCGTGTCGGTTCCATCGGCCCCGGAGCCAATAACGGGCCTGCAGGGCCACACCTTGCTAGCTTTGGAAGAGCTAATGATGTTTACCCTAATTCACAACTACTTCCATTTCTCCGGCAGCTTCCACAGTTCCCTGCCGATCAACAGCAAAAACAACACCAACCACATTTCTATCTGTATAGCTCACAATGTCAATTAGTACCAGCTTCTAATCTGTCCAGTAATATCATAAGCCCTACGATTACTAGTAACCCTTCATTCCCCAATTCAGATGTTCAAGAGAGGCGTATCGCCACGTCGCCTTCCGCTAATCCTTTGCTCGGTGATGGAGGACTTCTAGAGGACATGATTAATGTTCAGATGCAGATGCGTGAGAACCCTAAAGAGGAACTATATGATTCATTTATTTGATTGATTTGCAATTGCTGCTATATACCATGGTATGTACGTACGTACGTAATATTTTCATTAATCTTATAGAAGTAGGTACCCTAATTAAGGATTAAGGAAAACGAAGGCATGTTTACGTTTATGATATCATCTCTCTATTATAACCAGCATGCATTAACCTTCTTCGTTTACTTTATCTTCCTGTTTGAGCGATATACATATTCAAATACTTACAGTTTGATGTCAATGGTTTCTCAATAAGATTTTGTTACTGCTGAGAAAAGTATACATGGTTTGATCAGATGATGATGAAATGAGATGATAGATTAGTAAGTGATTAACCATGAAGCTGAATTAATGCTGTTGCGTAAAATCATTATAAGATATGATTTACAGTACTTCGAAGTACGACAATTACTAGCTCAACTACCTATTATATTACTTTGCTTTGGTAATAATACTTGTTGTAAAGAGCAAGCCCACAATCGCGAAAGCCCAACCCAAAATAATTGGTTTGGGCCTTGCACAAACTTACAATTACCGTATTTTTTATTTTTTCAAAAGTTATGTTTTTGAAAAGAATCCTATTATGCATGGTATATTTGGTTAGATTGGTAAAACGAGATTTCAAGGTATATATGGAGCTAGTATATAACGTAGCAGCTATACAGAACCAAAAAATGCTTCCATAATTTAAGAGAGAATCCTTAGAATGGGGACATTTTCTTTTAATGCAATGCCTCTCACATTGAATTTCGGACAGCCCCACCACCTCCACTAAAATCTTCATTATTTTGTTCACGGTCGAGAATAGTTCATGGGTTGTTGGGCCTACCAACCAACTATGCAGATTTTGGGTTACATGAACTGATAAAATGGCTCTGTCTTTAAAGTTATTATCTCCTACATTTAATCCATACAACCAATATGAGACTTAGTAGTGTGATTAGTAGTAGTAGTAGTAGGCCTTATTATTTGATGGAATAATTAAAAAAAAAATGATAATTAAATATGGAAATAAAAATATCATTTTTATATTTAATTATATTATCATATATTTAAATTTATATAAATAAATGAAATTTAAATTTAAATTATAAATATAATTATAATGAAATTTAAATCCAAACAAATAAATAATGTAGATGGTATATTCCCACATTGAGATCCAGCTGAACAGGAAGTAGGGAAGTAGACTATTTCTCATTCTCAAGATTCCCATCTCACAATATGTCCTTATCTAAACAGAATCTGACTTATCTGTGAGACTTCCACAATTCTCAAACCACAAAAATGTTTATTTTATTTTATTTTATTTATTTTATTTTATTTAGTAAGTCATATGATTATTTTATTTTATTTTATTTTAAAATTAAAAAAAAAAGAAAAAAAAAAAAAGGAAAAAGAAATTCCAAGCGTCGGTGGTAGGCTGTGAAGCTTCCCCCACGTCAACAGAGTGGTAGAAATAGTAATTAATGATAATTTAAATATAAGCAGAGGACGGCGAAATATGAGGGATCATAAATTATTTTTTATTTTTTATTTTTTATTTTATTTATTTGTAAATAAATATTGAAATTTCAGTTCTTCCCGGCTCTTAACTTCTCAACTCTTGCTATTGCGTTGCTCCCTGTTTCTGTTTCTCTCCCCTCTCTCTCTCTGCTCCTTCTCTCTCTAAAACGGCAATGCCATCATTTGCTGTTTGCTCTCTCCGCATTACATCTGGATATTCTTCACTTTCTCTTCAAGGTGTGTTTAATCTTGCGTTTCGAGATTCGTTCTGATTCCAACCCGTACTTCTTGAATTTTTTTTTCCTTCTTCTTTTCTTACATTTGGGATGTCAATTTTCGCCATTTTAACTCTGTAATTAAACTTGTAATCAAATAGTTGTTTCCTAACGATTGCAGGATTATAATACGAATTAAATCCCAAGCTGGAGAGAGGGAGAGGAAGAGCGTAGGGGGGAGATGATTTGTCGTGATTCCATATTCATACTTGATTTTTAGATAGATTATGTTAATGAGAAACAACTGTTTGATGTGATGGGCTATATGAAAAACTCTTACTTTTGCCATTTGAGTTTCAAGGAGAAATAGAAACTGTTCCGCTGGACTGGAGGTGTTCGATTCACGATGGACGAAACGGGTTCGACGAATTTAGATTTCGAGATTGATATTGAAAAGGGGGGGATGGTTAGTGAAGAAGATTTAAACAAAACGCCTGTTTTGAGTACGAAAAGACCGGCAAAATTGTTTATTTCTAAACTTTATGATGGGTTTGTTGATGTGCCAGCCAAGGGTGAAGTGAGGATTATAAGTTTATGTGGCAATGACAAAAGTTTTAACGATTTCAATACCGATATTAATGTAAATGCTATTTCGGAAAAGACACCGGATGAGAGAGGTGTTGCGGATGAGAAGCGGAAGAAGACGAGCTATAAGAAGTCTCCTAAACCTCCTAAACCTCCTAGAGGTCCATCACTGGATGCAGCTGACATGAAGCTGATCAAGGAGATATCTGAACTTGCCATGATTAAACGTGCAAGGATCGAACGAGTTAAAGCCTTGAAGAAGATAAGAGCTGCTAAGACATCATCATCATCATCATCTTCTTCCAACTCCAACGTGTTTGCTTTAGTGTTCACCGTTCTCTTCTTTCTCGTCATAGCTTTTCAAGGTATGAACAGAATCTTGTTGTATCTTCTTTTTCTCTAAATTCTCAGCAAATTGATGGTGTTTTAATTTCCAAAAATTGCCCGAATGTCGGGTACGAGAAGTTCATCTGCAATAGTCCGAGAATCGCCCACTTCGGCCAGAGCAGAGGAAGATAGTTTGATTTCAGTTCAGTATTACCTGAATCAATCTGCCAGTATCACAAACGGACCCGGCTCTGGATCTCCCAAGTATGTCTCTATCTATCCCGTTTCGTGATCTCCTTTTTCAGTATTAATGTTTTGCTCATATTGTCCGACCAATCTAGCTATAACTGTGTCGAACAAGCCGGTTAATGAATCAATCCTGTATATGATTGGAAACCTTGCAGTTTTCTACAACCAGTTGCTGGTTCAGATGCTGTGGAAATGATGAGAGAAGATCTGGTAGATAACCAAAAACTGGACCTATCCGGTAGACAACATCGGGTCGTACCAGTATCGGTCCGTCGATTATTATTGTTTTTCTTTCTATAAGTGTGATTTTTGACATTTAAACCATGCTGGATAATTATCCACGTTTACCATACAAGTCTTGGGTGGCTTCATGTAATCTTATACATATATGACGTTTCATATTATTCTGAATGGTTTACTAATTTTGCAGTAAGAATCTATAGTTCTACGTAGAAGATATGACATATCTGTTCTGAAAATTCTGGAACATAATTTGTCCTATTTAGAAACACAGACATGAAACCCGATGTTGTATTATATATATCCTGATAGATTTGTCAGATTGAATGTAAGCACAGGTAATATACTTTTATACGTAACAAATGAATCAGATGGAACAACCGCAACAGATAAAGAAGAAGCAGAGCATGGCAACCAAAGCTATAGACTCCAATACCATTATGATCGTCCATACCACTTCATCCACTAAAGAAAAATCCGACCACCAACTGAAGGTAAGTCCCCGCCACCATGAAATCGAAGATAGTGGTGATAGAACAAGTTCCGACAGCCGGAAAGCTGACGTGTACCAGCTCGAAGACATCTTTCTCTCTTTCTTTCTCTATCCCCTTGTTTTTGTTACGCCAAACGTCTCTTTCTTTATTTGTCCCTGTTTGTTGAGGAGAGGAGAGAATTCAAGGTGACGCTAATTATATTACAGTCGTCGAGAGAGAAAGGAAGGGGCTGGATGTTTTGAGATTACAGCAAAGACAGACCGTGACACCTGACCTTTTTTTATCAGCTGTTCAAAATAGTAAATATTACATGAGGAGGAATTTGCTGACATTTTCAAAGGTTTTGGGTAATTATCATCAGATTATTACCAGAGAAATCCAAACTCATACGCAAGGGAGTTGGAGTGAACGTTGATTATTGCACGTTTCTTGGCCTTTTCTAGACATTCTCAAATTTTCAAGATTACGATACAATAAATTAATAGCCCACATGTTTTACCATTAATGTCAATGCATTATATTGCGTTTATTTTTTCTAAATCTATATAAACAGTGGTGTTAATTTGGGATAATTTTTTGCTCAAAAATAGAAAAATCCATTTTTAATCAAGCTAAAATGATGTTATTTACTCAATCAAGTTGGAAGGATTAAAAAAAATATATTAATTTAATAAACTATTTTTTTCAAGAAAGTATTTATAGTATTTTTAATCCCCGGCCCAAAAGATATGTCGGCAACTCCGCTTAATAAACAAGCCCACCCAAAGCCCAACTCCCCAAGAAAAGCCCAATACCAGAAGACTTTGTTAACTGATGTAAAACAAGAAGGGTGAAGGGATATGGTTTGCCCGAATGGATCATAATCAATTATAATTGCAAACAAGGGCTTTCAGTTTCCATTACATAACACATTAACCCACACCAAGTCTAAATCTTACAACAACATCATCAGCGCATCCGAATCAAGACAAAATTATATACAGAAAAATTTTTCATGTTGATTATTCTTCAAGATACTTTCATAATTGTAATCACAGACAAGAGAACATAGTGGTCTGAAACGACTGTGCAGAAAACCACAAGGGAAGAGCCAGATTGTTCTTCGCACAATACATCTCCTTCCACACCTGAGTCCTGCGTTGATAAACCAACACCTGCTTATTAGTAGCCAAGTAAATGTACTCAGCCGTCTGACTAATCGGAAACACACCGGACACCACCCCTCTTATACACCTCAGACTGACCCTATCCACCATGTTCCAGACACCCGATTCATACTCCTCCCTCTTCAACACCCATGTCTTCATCCAAGCTTCAGAAATCTCTACCACAGACAAGCATCCATCCAACTCCAGCAAGTACACCCTGTTCCCTGACCCATAACTGCTCACCTCATCAGGTAACGCCATTTCCCGCCACGTCTCGCAATCCAGATCGAGCGCCAGTATGATGGCATAAGACGGGCTTATGGATAGCCAGTGGAGCGCGCCGTTTACGAACACGGCACGTTTTCTGCTCATAAGAGTGAACTGATGATGATCGTCGCGAAAAGTGACCAACTTTCTCCACCTGTTTGATTCCGAATCGAAGATTAGACATATGAATGTTCCGTCCGGTCTATGGCCGAAAGGGCGATGGTAGCCGGCCAAAACGACGTTGTATTTGTGAGGAGTTGATAGATTGCATGCTAATCCGACTAGAGTGGCTTCGCCGTCTGGATAAAATCTGGTAACGGGTCTTTCCCTGCTTTTTGGAAGGAGCTTGAATTTGCGAGTGGTAGGATTGCAAACGTAGAATACGCCCTTGTCGGGAATGCTTGAGCAGCACAACAGTCCATTACATGAAGCTCGAACCTTGACTCTGTCTTTTAAGAAATCGATGGAGAATTCTGAGACGCCTCTGGAATTGTCGACACATATTAAACTGGATGAGAAATTCGAAATCTCGAGTAATACCATCGGCTTCTTGATCGATAGGTCGTCGTAGATTTGACTAAAGTACTGCTCGGATACTAATTCGTACCAGAGTTTGCAGACGGTTTTGCTTCTGAAAAGAGATTTTACGGGCAGTCTTGCCAGAATCTGGACGACGACTTCGTCGGGGAAGATTCCGTCTATCCTTGGATTCATAGTTTAATCACAGAAACGAAAACAGAGGGGGTGCTGCAGATCGATAATTAGGGCAAGTGGGTTTGTGATTCGCTTACCCTGTAATAAAAAAAATTGTGGAGATGGGCATTCGATCAAAAAAGGGTATTCCACCATTTTCGCATTTGAGCAAGCTGAAAAATGAATAACCTTTGTTTGACCATTTTCGGATAAAGCTTCTTTACGTGAAAAGAAAGATTAGGGTTTGACGAAAGCTGTGATGGAATTCGTACGTAAACATTTTAGGGGGAAAAGGAAAACAGGGAAGAAAGAATCAAAACGTAAGTAAGAGGCGAAGAAGAAGGATTAGGTAAGAAAAATGGAGATCTGTAATCAGAACATATCTGTGCCTGTCAAGATGGGCTAGAACTATAGTTGGGCTGGATTTGGGTTCAAATTTTGCAGCTACTTCAGCCCATTGAAATGGAATGAAAATGGCCCAACTAGGATGTCTCATCAGTGTCCTCTGTTTTGTAAAGAAAGGTCTTTCAGTTTCATTATACACAAGTTCAATACAATAATTGGTTTTAAAGGCCCTACAAAAACTTGAGCCTCCAAACAGAAGTCTGTTAACACTTAATGTTAGTTACACCAAGTAGTAAATTTACAGTAACAATCACCTACTAAGACCTGCCATAACTATGGCTAGGCCTCGATCTGCCTCCGAGACGTGAACACTTGTTTCTAACGGATTTTCCGAGCGCACACACACAATTCTGAAGGAGATCATGATCCTCCTCCCAGAACAACAAGGAAGCTTTCTCCGGATTCTCTAACAGCAACTTAGATGTCAGGAAACCAGCAATTGTCCATGTCTGGTAGAGACGGGATTGCTTCCCTATAAGCCTCCCACTTCTTGTGTCGTAATATTCCGGCCACTGGTCAGCAGAAAGTTTTTTCTCTGCCAATGCAACTGCTTTCTGGCCTAATTCAGGCCTTCCCATCTTAATGCAGGCCAGAGTGAACTAGTATAAGAAGAAAGGATTGCAGTTTGAGTAGTTAAATCACACCAAAGCCACTACTTGCTACAATTTTAGAACATAAACACGGGCTTACCTGCCATAGGAGTGTTGGCCAAGAACCACCATTATGATAAGACCAAGGGCTGTAACCAGAAACAGAAGATGAACGTCTAAATGCAAGTGATATCCGGGGGGGGGGGGGGGGGGGGAGAGAGAGAGAGAAAGATGGATGCCGTTAGAAATACTTACGTGTTCTTAGGGTCACTGCCAGTGACAATGCGCCACTCCTCAAACTCCAAAGCAGGGAAGCAGATCTTAAGAGGCATCTGAGAAACAAGGTCATCCCATTTTGCATCGATCAAATTCAGAATATTCTCATTCTGTTTTGGGGTTCCAAGAGACGATACAATGGACCAAAGATTTCCCAGGGTGAAAAACCTAAAATCCATATGAGCAGGCTGTAGGTTTCCGATAAAGTAGCCACCTTGCTCTGGAATCCAATCCACAAGCCAACTAGGAATTTGATCCGGATAGATGTTGAACTTGTTGACCGCATCGGTTGAGTATTCCTCTGTCTTGTATCGATAAATCTCATTTATCTTCTGCATATCGACCCAGTAATATTCCCTCATGTGAAAGGAGAGTGCACTTAGTCGATTATTGATAGCAGCTGCCAAGTTCTTGGTTGAATCATTCACGATTAACATCTCACGGGAGCAACGTAGAGCTGAATAGAACAATGCCTGCCATAACAATATATGTATAAGAATGGAGAAAAAGGTAAAACCTAATACATTAACAAAGTAATGGAATCAATTTGGCCAGTTTCACTCACTTGAATTTCCAAGGGGTGCCCATGAATACCCATTCTTCTATCAATCATGCAGGAACCGTCGCTGACTAGAAGTGAAGGAAACATGTCAAACCCATCAGACAGACAGAGATTTAGAATGAGCCTTATGCCAGTCTGGACATCCACCCTTTCTTGCAGTGCATAATCACTTGTGAGCTTTCCATAAGCTCTCAACAAAATGATCCACCACAACCCTATAAAACCAGGAAAGACGTACAAACAGGTCAAGGATGGGTATGCTGTATTTCTAATGTTATGAAACTACCAGAAACAGGAGCTCTACGAATCAATGCTTTATAGAGGAAAATGGAATTACGGAATTACCCACCAGAGTCAACAGGTGCAACACGACCTATGGCTGATTCACCAAAATCAGGATCTAAGACTTCCTCAAAATCTCCATTACTTCCATCAAGGGGCACTGATCTAACTTTAAAGCTTGCTGGCATCAGCCCTTGCCCTGGGCTGTAGCAGTCTACAGTCTTCTCCCAACTCTAACAGCCAACCACAAACAGTATTTAGTCACATAAAACATGGTTGTAATCAGCAAGACATGATCCCACATTAGAAGAAAGCTATCTAGTACCTGTAATTGCAAGGTGTGAAGGATAAAATTCTTCACTATCTCCCCTTCTCCATTAAGCAAGAAAGCAAGAGCAGATGGTACAAAATCACGAATAAAAACCTGGTCGTAATTTAATGGCCGCCCATCGGCTGGATCATTAGCAGCAATAGTCCCCACTGGATTTCCACAGTAACTCACAACTGAATCTCGTAACAAATCCCATGCCTCTCTCTCAATCTTCTTCGCCTCATTCAAACCTTTCAAATTATTTATATTTACATCTGTCTCATTAACCTCTAAACTAGATTCTTTTTCTGTCACAGCATCATCAGCTGTTTCGATTCTCTCTATAACTAAAGGTTTTACATTCAAGCCGCCTTGAATGTAAATCCTTTCGAAGCTATTTTGATTAACACGAGCTTCCTGCACGGATGTAGACTGATTCCTAAAATCGGATGCTACCTTCGGTATAATGGCGAAGACGCCCCTACGAGTGTAACTATAAGTTTTACGGACAGGGAAACTAGTAGTAGAAACTCTAGATAGGCCCCAATTAGGACCGGAAACACTAAAATCTGCCCGATTCAAATCTTTTATATGTACATGACCCAGAATTTGAGGGTTAGAGGTATGAGATCTGCAATAAGGGACAAACTTGGTTCGGGATTCCGACGAATTATGGACACCCCTATAGCTCTGCTTTGGGGGTGAAGCCCCAAACATTGAGGAGGCCTTGTACCTTATTAGAATTCTACAGCTGGGTTTCATGGTGGTGATTCCAACAGAGCTGCTAGTTTTCATTTCTTTCAGATAATCAAACCCTTTTCGTATTCAGATTCAGTAACAACAACAACAACAACAAAAAGAGGCTATACTGTAATAAATTACTAAGATCGACAGTTGTATATGAACTCTGTTAGTTCTGAAAATTTGAAAAACACAGTTTTTTTTTTTTTTTAAAAGATTGAATATACAACAATAGGAAACGGTTTTATACTTACAGTTGAATCGTTGATCTAGCCCAGAAGTTTGAACAAGAGAGAGAAGGAGAGTTTGGTAGAGATTTTCATGCAAATTGAACGACAGATTTATAGAGGCGGGGCCGCGGCGGCTGGTGAGGAGGGAACGTTCCTGCCTCGTGGACAAGGACGTTGATATGAATTATGAAATAAAATAAAAATAAAAATAAAAATAAAAATAATATGAATATACGTAAACAACCTTGTATAGACGAGAAATATACTTGCAGGGATTATAGATGTTTTAATATTAAGCCGGGGTAAGAGAAGGGTACATCCGTCCAAACACTTCTGGATTTGCAAATGGATCAGAAAAGTCGGTGGGTGAGAGTATTAAATAAAGAAAAACCTGCGGAAATCAAGAAAGCGCACATTTTAGGAAAAAGCAACAAACCGTCAGACATTTATAATACACGTGTGGGCTAATGATTGGATTAACGTGTGGCTCCTATGCCTTTGAAAAGTTAAACAGATGGACCCGGTCCACATTTTCATATTAACAGGCCAAATCCACACTACAAAGCCCAAATCACCCATTTTGCAAATGGGCTAGAAATTTTATTCTTTCTCTCTACGAAGAGCTTACCAATTCAATTCTTAACCCAACAAGAGGGCCCTTGTTCCTTTTGATAAGGAGATTATGGTATAAGGGTTTAGGCGAGGGAGGAACCGATTCCGATTTCGACTCTTTCGGTGTCAATACTCAAATTATTAGTACTGATTTGATATCGATATTTTTAGTATCGGAATGTTTCGGGATTAACATGGGATTGGTTTTTTGTTTTTAATATTTTAATATTAAATCCATAAGAAAAGAAGAAAAATGAAAAAAAATACATATTTCTTTTTTTTATATTAACCAATATTTAGGATCCGGATTAGATTTAAAATTGATCTCGATCTTAATATCGGTAATGCTGACCATAATCAAAATAATTACCGGTAATTTAGTTATATATAAAATCGGTATTAATACCGGGTCCATAACCGATACGTCCATCCACGCTGGGACAATTGTCCGCCCCTAGAGAATGAGATTATATTACATCGTTAGACGATTACTGGTCAGTTGCCTTCAACAATAAGTCCTGTCGTTGACGAATCTAACTTTAAAGAGATTATGATAAGATCTGGCTTCACCTTTTTTTTGTTGTCAATAACCTTCTTCGACGATCTAAATCAATGAAACAGTAATCTTGCTTTCACTTTCAGTATAAAGCTTCACGCAATTGATCAACTCCAGCACTCATTACGCATAACTACATAAGACTAGTAACAAATTTGGAAATCAACCATGAAGTTATGACACCTGGGGCTGATTCTTTGTATACATACCGTGTACATGGCGGGCTTCTCCGATGAACCATATCCACTCTCAGGACCCCCGACACGTGGCGGCTTGTAAACATGTTCCCATCTTGTGAGGACCACCACTCTAGACTCCGGTGAATAGTTATGGCTTCTTTTTCACCCACGTTTCCTACAAGTTAAAAAGATTCTCGCCGCCATGTCTTTCTTTAATTTTCTCCACTATTCCGTCACGTTTTGTTTTTAGCTTGCCTTGTGTAATTACAGGTTTGCCCATCTCAATTCCTAAGAGAATCAATAATCGAGATTAGTATTATAAGTTAATTGTTAAATGGGATCCAGCCAGTTTGTAAAGTTGCTGTACGATTTGCAAAAAACACGGAGAAAACACACAAAGAAAAGCAACAAATCAGGCATGGAGTTGTACTTGGGGTGTCAATATTCCATGATAAACCTGATAAGATTACGTTCCGTGCTTTCTGAAAAATTGTTAAACTAATGACTGATCACTTAATCGCGTAAGCGAACGACTCCGGTTGCGACACGTCTCGGGATTCATTGCTGAGATTATCCATTTATAACCATTTAGAAAACAATAATGATAATCCGACTTTTGACGCGGTTCAATCCCCATGGACAAGCTTTTCTAAAAGGGAACACTTGTTCTTGATTAAAAAAACTAGTTATCAAGGACATGTAAAGGAGAAAAATAAGGTGGGATCAATTATATAAGCACGACTTTATGAATAATATATTGTAACATTATCTAAAACCGTGCATGCTTCCCATAATGCAATCGATCGATGTCTGAATGAATAATGATAGTAAGAAGACTACATAAGCCAATGATTCATCAGAGAATGAGATTAGAAACTTAATCTCATTTTCAAGATAACACGATGATAGTTAAATGAAAAACAATTATATCCTAATCAGAAAGTTATTCTATAATCTTGTAGTAATCTCTTCTAAATTTTGTTTATTGGTCTCTCTACAAATTGGTAAAAAAAAAAAATGATATTCCACTTTCACCCCTCTCCTCATGATCACTGATCAGTTTCCTTGGCACAACTTTTTAAACGCTAGTGTTGTTAAATTGCTGCTGTAACAAGAAGATGTCGTCAACATCCCACAAACTGGCTGATGCGTCCCCACCGTCGAACAAGTAGTTGTCGTTCATAGTTTGGAACTGATCTGGGCCCTGGTTGAAGCTGGAACCCATAAAATCATGACCGGCGGCGTGGAAAAAATCAGTGTCGGCCGGATGATTTATAGTGCTGTCATGAATCGGTATAGTATTGTAGTAGTTGTAATGATGATTATGATGATCGGGAAAGTCCGAAACTGGAGAAACATGATTACCGAAGGATTCCGAGGATCCTGCGGTGCTTGAATTCTCTAGATTGTAGCTTGAGGTTGTTACATGTGCACTTGTCTCAGACGATGTTAGGTCATGAGCAGTACCATTGCCTAGGACCGGGCCTGGAAAGACCATGTGTGATCCTGTCTGGAATTCAAGATTATTATTATCGACAGGGTTCATAATACTATGATCGATCATATTAAGATTAATGCTTTCGTTGTTAAATAGGTTATGATCATGAGTGGCGGTGGCGGGGCCTGCATCAGTGGCGGAGGCTGCAGCTGCGGCCTGAATGCGTTCAACCAACCGTGGCATCCAGAGGCAACGCATGGTGTCCTTGAATTGCTTGCTGTTCACGTCACATTTGAGCTGTTTGGCATGCTTCTGAACACGGGTTCTCCAGTAGTTTTTTATCTCATTATCGGTTCGTCCCGGCAGGTGTTGTGCTATCTTAGACCATCTGGTTTATCAATTCCAATTTATGTATCAGCTACCAATTTGGGACATAAGTTAAATAACATATAACATAACTGATTGATAAATGTATATGATCATAAGCTTGAATTATTTCATATGTATGATGTGTATAACAAATAGTAGCTATATGTACCTGTTACCCCATCTTGAATGAAGTTCAATAATTAGGAGTTGTTCTTCAAGGCTGATGTTTCCTCGTCGAACATCCGGACGCAAGTAGTTCAGCCATCTCAGCCGGCAGCTCTTTCCATTTCGTTTTAAACCTATAGTTGATATTAGGATTTCTTAGTTGATGAGAAACTAGATCAATGGTTACATAAACGTACATGCCCATATATATAGAGGAATGAACGTATGTACCGGCGCAGCGAGAGAGGGTGTTCCAGCGGCCTTCGCCATGGCTGGCGATGTAGTTCATGAGGGTGAAATCTTCATCCACCGTCCAAGGACCTCTCCTCAGCTCCGTTTCTTCTTGATTGCTTTGACTCATTGAAGTGCAACCTGCTCTCCTCAACCTTTTGTCATCCATTAGTACTGATCGACGTTCAATCAAATTCAGAAAGCCGCCTCTGATTCAATATGTCTGACTCATGTGTCTTGATCAAGAAGACGTACAAAAGAGAGAGAGAGAGAGAAAGACAAAAGAAACTTGGATTATTACAGGGAAGATACAAGAATGGTCGGGCTCATATATATATATATATATGACGTAGAAGAAATGGAGCTTCAATTAATAAAAGATTAAATTAATGACCACTTAATTAAGTGATGAAAATTAAGTAATTAAGTAACACTTAATCGGAGACGCGGTTTGACTTTGTAGGTAACTACTGACTGGCACTTGCCTGCCTGAGTGAGTGGGGGCGTGAGCCTTCAGCTTGTTTCTAACAGTTATAGTTGCGTGGAAATTGTTATCTTTTCCTCCCCCAGAAATTAGTCTTATTTTTTTTTACTTTATTTATGTTCTTTAAAATATAAATTCATGGGAAAGATTTTACATCCAATATAGAGTAAGATAATGCATGTCTAGTTTTTCCGATCCAAAATATTTAGCGGGAAAATCAATAAACATACTAACTAATAAACCGGACTATGGCGAGAAGTCGAGATTAGAACACTTGAAAGCGCCAAGTGGAAAAATAGTGTCGGACCACTTAAGAGGAGTTCATCCATTTCTTCACAACCCTTCCACATACTTGCTATATTCTTAATAGTTTGGTCTAATCTTCTGCCTTAAATCAGGTTCATCCAAGAAATTCTCATCTTATAACACACTTATTTCACTGGAATTCATGTTTTTCAACTATTTTTTTGTCAGATGATCATTCAAATAAACCCTAATGTAATTATAAATAACAATCAATATATTAGACTTTACTTGATAAGTGGTAGCGTGTATGGCCCAGCTAATATACATATATAGGCTAAGCCCTCTTTAGCCCCGCAGTAGTGCAGCACTTAATGCAGCATTAATTTGACGTATCGTTCCCCCTGTACCCCTTCAACATATATCAATGTGAATGAGATTAGTAGAAATAACACGAATTAAGTATTAAGTTTAGTAATCAATTGGGATTGAAAAGAAGAAAAAAAAAAAAAAAAAGGAGATTAAAGAATGGGTTAAATGCGTAGTGGGAATAAGGCTATAAAAGTACAACGAACCATTTTTTCAATGTAGAGCAAGTAAATAACAGCGCTCGCGCACGGCATAGTAGGACCACGGATCGATCGTCCCATTTGCATAAACTGGTCCATGCATGCGTCCAAGCAAAAACATAGCCATCAATGTATAATCTAGATCGATGCTACACCTTACTAATTAATTTATATGTCTTCTCTAGAAGTTAATGTAGTTCCAATTTCAACTTTGCTGAGGGCTAAATCTCTTATTAATTTACCGATTCACTGGTCAGATCGGCCGGTTCGATCCGGTTCTGGTAACAATGCTTCGAACTACTTAGAGGTCCCTCTCACTTTCTATTTTATCTTAATTACACTTTGGTTGCCCCCTAATCAAATTAAAAATTTAGAGACTAAATTGGAGAACAAAAAGGTGAGAGTGAGACCAATACTGTAACCAAAAGAATTGAGCCTGAAACATTATGTATGTCGTGGCAAGATGACCACCTGTTAAGTGGAAAATAAACAACTAAACAAAAATAATTACTTGCTAATTAGCTAGTTGTTGCGCATTATTATACTGTAAACAGTACTCTCACTTTACTTCATTCTTTCACGAGTATCATCACTCTTTTATTTATTTTTATATATTATGGTTTCCTTTTATAATCCATTTATTCTAGATGTGGTCGGAAAGATCGTGACAGCACTGCTATATGTCTTATAAATATGTCACATTATACTTCATTAGCATCGGTTCTAGATGTTAGAATATATGCATATATATATATCAGAAATCAATTTATTTTTATTTCTTCTTAATAAGCTAAATTATTACTAATCTTTTGTAAGGTGAATCCGCCTAGGTAGTAAGCTCTAGGGATGAGCATTTGGCCGGTCAGTCGCCACCGTACAGCCCAACTCCTCAGGCATTGGTTCCCGACCGATAGGACGGTAGCCCTCGACTAAATCCGACCAGTCCCAAACCTAATGTATACTATATATTTTGATATTATATTATTATACATGATCAATTTAAATTACAATTAATTGATTCATGTTTATCCTGTTAACAATTGAACTAAATTTGGTGATCAAGTTGTAATTAGCTTTCTAGAGGATCATGATTACATGCATAGTAACATATAATGATTCGATCCAGATGGGCACTTTTTTGTAGTTTTAGTTTTACTTATTTCTTAAATATATAGTGCGAGTTCAACCTGCAGATGGGGACGTCCCAATCAAATGAGATCTGATACGGTACTGACATGTCGTTTAACTGGTCATCCACATGTCGTTTAACTAACATTCTACATCTAATTACCAGAGTGATTAGTTTGTTTGGAAGTAGTAGTCATAATGCATATACATGCACTTAGAGACGTAGGAATACGATTAATTTGTTAACCGTTCAAGGTTACGTCTGTGTACAGCATTGACAAATGCATATACCCATAACTATCAAATAAGTCTACGGCAACCACCTGTGTAAAGGCAGGCTACGTGGCTCGTTACAAACTTACAGTTGCTTATAATTTATATACACGTATTACTTAGGTTAATTAAGTTGGTTCTTGTTCCACTGCAAATGATCATCATCGTATCTTTTGTACGAGATTATTAGGTCAAAGATGCCACGTAAACGCGGTATATATATATATATATATATATGCATGCGTGTCAATGAGGTCTGAAATGATCAGGATTCATAATATGACTTCAAATTATGCGGTTTTTAAATTTTATTTTTAAATTTTAAAATTAAATTTTATTAAGAAACGTTATTATTCACTCCACTCTCGATAAAACCGATAACGTTATCTTAGTTACGAGTAATTCTTGTTTCCGGAAAGAAGGATAATGCATTTTTAACAATCTATGGGCGTAATACTCATTCGATTGTCCAACTTACGTATAGTCGTATAGATGTGAACCGACGGTCAAAATTTCAATACAATACTTTATTGATTAATTCATGATACAGTACAAAACCCACTAAGTAGTTCATTTTCAAAGGGTTTGAAAATCTAATCCCAGCTTCAGGATTACTTAAAAAAAACAATGGAAAACGCCACGTCACATGTCCAATTCAAACCATGGAATAATATGTATAAATTCCCGAGACCCGTAAGTAACTACATCAAGTCAACCAAAACAGTTTAGAATCGACAGTCTTAATCATCATTTTCATGATCGGTGTGAACGAGTGTTAACAAGTCTAATTACCAAAAAAATTTACGGTGGAGATGCATTACATATATTATGTTCTAATGCATGCATGAGGTTCATACTTATCTTCTTTTCCTTTTTAATCAATTAAGACAATAATGCAAACAAAAAAGAGGTGCGTAAATTAGTGTGCATCAAGCAAGCGTGGTATGATCAAAGACTTGTAGAAAAGTTTCCGATCCAACACAAAGTTTTCAACTTTGTACTGTAATATTATAGACAAGCTTCTAAAAAGTAAACTAGTTAATTAGCTCTCGACATTTACTTTTGGTTCTTCCGTCGGCGTTGGCAAGAAGAGACAATTTGGTTGGCTAAAGCGCAGCACGCAGAAAGACCCATCTATGTACATACATAGTTTCTTCAATATAATAATAATGCAAAGCCAACATATTACAAGACATCATTATTTTTTTTTTTTTTTTGTTTGTAATTATGTTTGTGATCTAAAGTTTCTCTAAGTCCCTTGTAACACAAGTAGTAGTCTACAAAGCCTACTTTAGACATCGGCACTCGTGTGCGGTCGATTAGTTTGCTTTGTCAACAAAGGAAGCTGCGTAATTATTTTATTACAGAATTTTATCCCGTAAATAATATAAACTAATATAATAATTATATATAATTAATTAAGTTATATATTTATATAATAACGAGACTACGACAGATTTAAAAGCCCACGTCAAAGATGGTAGGTATGCTTTTTCAATTAACAGGCCCTTAAACACGGTTTATTGTATAATGGGCTATTGTCTAATGGGCTATTGTCTAATGGGCTATTGTCTAATGGGCTACAACCCTGGATAAACCACAAAAGGCTCAGGAATGGGAGGCCTGCTGGATGCAGTGGGCTCTGTGACGAGAAACTTAAATTTTGGTTCGTTACGTTTAGGTACACGCTCTTCTTGCTCCTTATCCAAAGAGACGGTCGATACGGAGATATCGTCGTCGCCGTCGCAGCCGTCACGACACTTGACGACGGAGATGAAACGCGGCTGACGTCTGATTTCATCACCTTCATTATTTTACGGGAGGTGAAGGAAAAGGCAAAGGAAAAGCCGTAATAAAGCAATAGTAGTGTCAATCTCTGCAGCGAAAACGAAGTACCGCCTGGAGCTGAAGCGACTCTTCCACGAAGCTTACGAACGCTGCCATGCTTCTCCCACGGAAGGCACTGTGTTGTCTACAGATGTTAATGGCGCACTTGTTGACATTACTGCAAAATCATCGCCTGCATACTTGCCCGTAGAAGAGGTCTCCATTCGCAGAATAAGAAATGTTGAAGAAGCTGGCATTTTTCCTGGCCTCACAGAGGAATTTGTTGTTATCGGCGCAAATGAAACAGATAATAGCTTGATTCTGAGCCTGAAGTCTATTCAGTATGAACTCGCTTGGGAGCGATGCAGACAGCTCCAACCTCAGGATGTCGTTGTTAATGGTAGAGTGCGTATTAACGATTAGTAAATAAAATTCTCATGGAAGTTTTGTAACGATGATGTTCTGTGTTTGTTTATCGTATGATCCTATGAATGATGATTCTATTCTTTATATGGTTTTTTAACTATTTGTCTTGAGTAGAAAATGAAGAAATGCTTGTTTCGATTTAGGTCATGATATTGAGCCATGACCGTGAGAGAGGTCCAGTTAATCTTTTTACCAAAAATTTGGAACCCACTCATGCGGACATGATTCAAAACCCAAGGCTTGTGTTTGATAAGGTACTCTACTTGCTTAACAGCTGATTCCAGCTTGACTACTTTCATGTTGTTTTAAGGATAGAGTTTGCTCCTGTTATGATTTTAACTATGTTAAAAATCTGTTCTGGCAGGCTGAGGAAATGGCTCAGAAATTCAGGCAACAATTAGCCCAAGCAGAAGCTATGGCTCGAGCAGAATGCTTAGATTCAGCCTGAGGTGCTTTTCTAGTTCTATCTCTCTCCCTTGAGTTATTTTTTGACTCCTACAAATTAATAAGTTATATCTCCAGCTACTCCATTTGCAAGCTTAGGCTCACTGCTTATATTTACTTGCTAGTCTGGTCTCTAATCGGTATCTCTTCTACATAACCATATTGGTCATATCTCCAATCAATCAATGAATCATGGAGTGAACGTGTGTGCATATTATGGTTACATGTACAGCAATCCAGCATAGAATAGCCGCTGCTAGGCACGCAGGTATATATGCGGTAGCCTTTGTGATTGCAGGGTGACTTTCCACCTTCCAAAAACAAACAAAGGCCTGGAATTCAAAATAATTTAGGCAATATTCTAAAACTTTCTGTGAATTCTTGTACACTTGTTCACGCTGTCTATAAAGCATTCAAGTTGTGTTCTGAATCACTAAATCGAAAATGACATCCACAGCCTACATAAACTTTTTCATATCTTTGTTCCCTTCCCCTTCTTTTGGTCTTTTGATACAGGTGCGAGTCCTCACAGCAGTACCAGTGATGACGAGCATTAGCATGACCATAATCATGGTACCAGATAAGATTTTATTACTAAACAGATCCATTTTGACTGCTTAAGTAGTGGAAGGAAATGATATTTGAATGGAAAAACAACTGCTTACTAGTTTCTACGAATACGTTAACCTTTGTGTTATCATATGATTTGTGTGGATTTGGTGATCATGAATCCACATTCACGTGATAGAGCAGATTTTTTGATGGATGAGTTTAAAATGACTATTCCTACCGACGTGTAGTGATGTGTATGTAGTAAACGTCGTATGTGTACATCTTTTATAAATTCCCACCTCTTTTTTCGTTTTGCCATCTTTACTGTATTGATGTCTAGTAAACGACATCGTAGTAGTGTTAGAACCGTGCGGAACATTGTGTTTTATGTGTTAACCAAATTGTCTGCTTACTAATTATTTATTACAAAACAAAATTTTTATTTTTTATTTATTTTTAATTGCTAAACACTGTGTTAACTTCTTTAAGGAAAGTGTCTGAATTATTACGAGCAATTTCTGGTGATTTTTGCAAATTTGTATCCTTTCTTAGTTTACCAATTTGACTGCTTTTTAAATTTAAATGATTTTGACTTTTGCATGATCTGTGAGAATCAGGATCCTTGATTTTAGTATGAAAATGGGGATTATATTATTTATTGTAAATAAATAAATAAATAAATTAATTATTAAGAATGAACCATACTCTATATATATATATATATGATAATATAAGTCTCGCAAAGCTTTCTATTCAATTTGATGGATGACTTATTTATTTAATTAAAAATTGTTAAATTTTATTTTAAAATAAATGTATACAAATTAATATTTTATACTATGTACGTACTTAGGGTTTTTGATCAAAGTCAAATCTTTAGCCGCCACAGGTTGAGAAAAAGGAAAGAACAAGTTGGATTAAATGGTGATTGGATGATGGACAGTAATCATAGGAACAATAATGACTATATACCAACAAAAAACAAAAAACAAAAAACAAAAAACAAAAAATAAATACTAGATGGCACATCAAGATAGAGAGGAGATTTAGTTTTTGTTTTATTGTCTTTGTCTATCTTTACACATAAATTTAATGGTTAAAACTTGTGACACGTTAAAATTACGATGTAAATTAAGTTTGTATTAATATGAAAATTTATATGACTTATACGCAAGTTGTATAAGATATTTGACAAACCGAAAACTTTTTCTTTTACACAATACTTCAAAATCATTTTCAGATTCAGTTAATTTACTTTTACTTTTCTTAGATCGAGTTCAATTTCTTCCTTTCTTTCTTCACAGATCGAGCTCCCTTTACGGACTGAAATCTTTTACTTTTCCTAGATCGAGTTTAATTTCTTTTTTCATAGACCGAACTCTATTTCCAGATTGAGTTCTTCATCTTCTTTCCTTCCCAGACCAGAATCTTTTTCTTTATTCTCATACCGAAATCTAATACAATTTAATGTTTTTCAGTGTTGGTATGGGTTCCCGATTCAGACTGAGTTCTCTGTCTACATGTGAGATCTCGGTCTGAGATCACAAACTGAAATGTCGGAAACTCATACTCAAACATATTTCTGTATGGATCGAAAACTCGGTCTGAGTTTCTGGTCTATAGATCGAATATTAGTCTTTAGATTTTAGATTCAGATTGAGTATCAATGATCATCGTCATTCGTCAATATTTAGAGAAAATGAGAGAGATGTTAGTCGCAACTGTTAAGAAATATGTTTCATAAATTAGCTGTATTTCAATCGGGTTGTATTTTTATCTTTTTTCTTATTAGGTGACGCTTCTCTAATCTTTGTATCAAAATGAATGATTAAGATATTATTATAGAGATAGACATAAAGGAAGTAAATATAGAGTGAATCCACTCCTATTAAGAAATAGCAGCCATACACGGAAAGGATCTCCACATTTTATTATATATATATATGTATGCAAAATATGCATCTTACTTTTTAGGCAAAAAGAAAAAGAGAAAAAGGAAAAAGAGATATTCATTTTCATTACTTGTATGTATAATTGGTCCCTTCTCTACCTTTAGGATGCCTATATAAAGCACTCACGTCCTTCCCATCACCCTTCAAACCAACAGCAAGAAGAACAAACTTGAAATATCAAGTCCTCTCTCTCTCTCTCTCTCTCCTTCTTGTTTTTCTCTTTTGTCTGCAACAAGTCATCATGGGTTCCATCCAAGAGAGTAAAAGCAGAGCCTTTGTCACGTTCTTGGCTGGGAATGGAGACTACTGGAAAGGAGTAGTGGGTCTAGCCAAAGGCCTTAGAAAGGCCAAATCTGCTTACCCTCTTATTGTCGCCATGCTCCCTGACGTTCCTCAGGACCACCGTGACATCCTTAAATCGCAGGGCTGCATCCTGCGCGAGATTGAGCCTGTCTACCCGCCGGCTAACCAGACTCAGTTTGCCATGGCCTACTATGTCATCAACTACTCCAAGCTCCGCATATGGGAGGTACGTACATAACTATATATATATATATAACGTACATACTTGTAAGTTCTAACTATATGTTGTAATGAATCATGGTCTGATTTGTTAATGTTTTTGTACGTACGTAGTTTGTGGAGTATGAGAAGCTGATATACCTAGATGGTGACATACAAGTGTTTGAGAATATCGACCATCTGTTTGAGAATGAGAGCGGCTACTTCTACGCCGTGATGGATTGTTTCTGTGAGAAGACATGGAGCTCTTCTCCTCAGTACAAGATCGGATACTGCCAGCAACGTCCGCATGATCCGGAGTGGCCAGCGCAGATGGGCTCACCTCCTCCCCTTTACTTCAATGCCGGCATGTTTGTTTACGAGCCTAATCTCTTCATCTACAAGGATTTGCTGGAAACCCTCATGATCACCCCAACTACTTCCTTCGCCGAGCAGGTACGCATCAAATCTTGCCTTTCAATTTCTTTCTTAAGCAGATATATACATACATACTAATTAATTATGTATATATATATATATATGTAGGACTTTCTGAACATGTATTTTAAGGATATATACAAGCCCATTCCTCCGACCTACAACCTGGTACTGGCAATGCTATGGCGGCATCCGGAAAACGTAAACATGCAAGAGGTGAAGGTGGTTCATTACTGTGCAGCGGGGTCTAAGCCGTGGAGGTTCACCGGAAAAGAAGAGAACATGGACAGGGAGGATATCAAGCTGCTAGTCAAGAACTGGTGGGACATTTACAACGACGAGTCGTTGGATTTCAAGGAGGCTGATTCTACTGACGTGACTGGACCTAAGGTGCCAGACGAGCCCTTGCAGACTGCGCCGCTTGTCGTCGTGCCATCTGCTGCTTAAGTACTATATCATCATAGGGGCAGTTGACGGGGGAGGAGAGGGGGGGGGGGACAAATTACTATTTTCCCAAACTTCCCGTATTATTATACATATAATATAATTATATATACGTATATGTAGTATAAATGATATATTATGATATATATGTGTTTGTGTATGGCCCCACATGTTTGGAATGTTGTTATCTAACGAGATTCCCAACTAGGAGTGGAGTTCATAAGTCGGTACGTTAGTACGACGTAGTATTAACTAGTATGTAGTAGCAAATAGGGTTGTGGGTTTTACGTTGATCGCTAATTGGTCACCAACTTTTTAACAGCTACTAAGTTTGGGAACTTAAAATAAATAATAAAGGCTTTTTATGTTATTATTATTGCTGCCTTTTTTGGTTCACTTATTACTATTGTCTCTATTTCTTAATTTCCTAATAGATGATTGGTTCGGTTTTTTTTTTTTTTTTTTTTGTGGGAATATAATTAAATTAAATTTTACTTATTTCTTAATTTAGTTTGATTAATATATAAAAAAATCAAAATTATTTTTTGATTTTTAAATATGTATTTTTTTTTTTTCATAAGAATGAATATTTTCCATTCATTTACTGTTGAATGGATTTTTTGCCCTGAAATCAAAACATTAAATGAATGGATTTTCCATTCAAAATTATTCTTTACTGTTTGTTATTCTCCGTCCCAACCAAACAAATAAGCAATCAAGTTTGTTTTTTTAATTTCCTTCTTGTAAGGTAGTTGGGCCAGACCAAAAGAGAAAACAGGGCCCAAAACCAAGCCATGGGATCTTTTTTCGATTGAGAAACATAGTTAGGCCATAAAAGGTCTTCTCTTCCACAAGGACAAACAAATATAGCTGACTGAAGGAAGTGCTCATAACGAAGAAAACAAATCATGAGAGATGTAGTGAAGTTTCTGCTCTTGTGAAAGCTATTTTGACAGGTTTTAGCTCTAGATAAACGGAAATATAGGATTAATAGATATCAAAATATACAGTCTTAACAAAGTTAGAACACACGATTCATTCACACCCTAACCGAGCTAGACAATGATGATGCAAAATCTAATTCTATATGCCCTGAAATTTTGCAGAAGACAAAAATTCAGTCCCTGAAAATAATGAGGGGCAGGGAGGGAAGGGACTTAAAGATGGGCTGGCCACAAAAAAGGGTGGTGAAGAAGTTTAGATTAGAAAAAATCATCACCTCCTAACTCAGCCTTTGGTTCGCATGATTGTGATGCTTCCTTTTCCTCCTTCCGTACGGATCTTTGTTTTTCCAACAACAGGCTTTCCGGAAAAGGCCGAAGTCGGATAAGATTCCGGATCTTCTTCACTTTTCTTCGACTTTGATGGTGGGGGAGTGCGGATCCGTTGGTTGATGTCCTTCAGCGTAACATCTCCATGGACTCCACAGGGTTTGATGAAGGCAAATGGATAGGCCACAGATGAAGCCAATTTTGTTGGAGTTCGTATGTAAGACTTCCTACCTACAAATGCCAAAATACCACAAAAGAGTTCAATAAAAACCGGCGCCTCCAAGTTGAACACACATCCAATTCACTTAAGAAGTCATTGCATGGTACAGAGTAGTGAAATAGTATAGATTAAGAGTAGAAAAGAACCTTTATAAACAATATTTAGAGGAGTTCTAGCGGTGCGCTGTTGAGCCACATTAGCTTCATACAAAGGGGGGGTATCGCAAAACTCTACAATAGGCAGCCACTATATTAATATAATTCATAAGATGGAAGTAAAAAAAGAGCGGGAAGGGACAAAACAATGTCTTTCACCTGATATATCAATCTGAACATTAGCTTCCCTGGGAAAGTTCCTGATCTCCAACATTACAAAGCGATCAGAATACCTAATAAATGAGAAAGAGAGGCAAAAAAGTAGTGAAGAAACATACAATTCTTCAGGGCTGAAATGCATCTCGGTATCGTTAAAGCATTCAGCAATCCACTCTTCAGATGACTGATCCAGGTTCTCGTAACAAAAGGTGGAAGCATTGTCTAATAATAGACACGATCATATCATATTATTAGACAATACCAGAGAACAACATTATGTACCATGTGCATGTATCGCAATTATACCTGATAGCATCGCACACCCAGATGTTGTATTTGATGCTTCAGGTAAATCTTCTACAATGAAGTCATCCTTCTCCTGAACTTAGAACAAAAGAAGCTATGTTACTTTCCAAGACTTTTAAGAGACAACGTCAATGAATGTGGTATGTAAATAACGAGTGGCCCATCACTGACATTTGATTTAAAGAGCTGAGTCGAGATATCTTCGTTACAAAGGAAAGGATCCGAAGGCTGAGTGTCAAATTGCAACATCCGCCGTCTCTTCACTTGTGAAGATGTCTCACTAGATCCTTGTGCCATCTTGGTCCTATCATCTAAAATGCATTCTACTGAGTTAGAAATAATAAAAGGGAACCAGGTATCTAAAATTTGAGCCCAGCAGTAAGTTTAGTAGATATCTTTTTATGGAATTGGTGGGATTGTCCAACTTTGAAAACTTCATACCACGTTGAGAGACATGGTAGGCCAAATCCCCACAAGCCTTAACTGGAGTTGTTTCATCGAGCATGTAAGAAAGGTCTTCTTGATTCTGAGGTACACCATTCCAAAGGGCTTCTGATATTTCTGATCAGACAGAGAGCATCTTGGAGATTTACCAATATAAACGGAACTAAAGATTGAGATATAAAGTCTCACATTGAAGACTTACCCAAATTTGGATCCTTCAGGGCACAATAATCCTCCCCATGCCAATCCCATTGCTCACTTATGCCATTCAAAACAAACCAACGAAAAAAAAATTACGTTTATACAAGAATTGAGGCAATGTAGGTTAGGGTAAGTTCAGTGTCCCAAAAAATTCGAGCCATAGGTTAAAGTTCAGAAAACCAGTAGACATGAAATCTACATTGTTTTATTTTTATCCCCTCTGTCAGAAAGAAAGAAGACCGAAAAATATCGATCAGTAATCCTCGACAAGCATCATATGAACAATTTGTAAAGATGCTTACCTAATTTGCTTTTGATTAACCAACTATGTCACCAAAAGCCAGAGAGTAAAAAGGGGGAAATGCACATGACCCGCTAACTAAATCAGAGCCCACATCTTCATCCTCTTTTCCTAATCAACTAAACCATCTTTAAAACATGTAAACTTTATATCTCATAACCAACATTCAGTTCTTAAGAAGATTGTTTTTTTTTTTCTTCTTAATGTATAACCACAAGATGAGATAAAACCGCCCCCATCCACCCATCTCATGGAAAAAAAAAACCGTCATTAGATTTTTCCCAGACAGACCAACATCTAAATCTCGAAGTTTAGATCCGAAATGAAGTCAGAAGTAAGGAAATCAAAGGAGAAAGAAAAGCAAGAGAGAAAAAGCAGGGAGTGATCTTTACTTGTTACTGTCATAATCATCCATTTCCGAACTCAGACCGTATTCTCTCAAAGATGAAAGTTCCTCTTCTTCGGTTCACTACACGCCGAAAAAGTAGCCGTTATAGTGAGAAAGAAGGACACACTTTGCCGGTCCACTGGAAATTTTTTGGTCGTCTCTCTCACTCTTTCTCTCTGTGTCTGCAGCTCGAGATGTGTGCTCAGCGGAGAAGAAGAGGAAAAGCACTGCTCTCTCTTTATTATTATTATTATTTCAATTTTCTTTTTATTTATTAAGAGTGCGATTTATGGTTTTCGCTTATCGAATGTCGCGACAGACAGAGAAATAATAGCAAAGAAGGCGCGCGAGCGTTAAGTGAGTTGGTCCACGCTTTCTTAGTTTCTTACTTTATAGGGCCCACCATCCCCGTCTCTGACGTGTTCCTGTAGGTCTACTGTTTTATTCCATTTACCTTTTTTACTTTTACCTTTATTTGGTTTACTGTTTTTTTTACTTTTATTGTCGATTCTTCTTCATATGTTATTAATATATAGTAAATATGTTATTAATATGCTCACTTTTAAGGCGTGCTCTGTCTCTGAGCATCCCGTCTCGGCCTCATAGCACGGCGATTCCCTCACTTCTCCGATTTCAAATCCCCTAACTGAATAACAAAAACCTAATGGCTCTTCTTCTCCGATTGATTTGGACACTGTTTTTGTCTATGTTGTGTGTTAGCTCCGCTTTTGGATCGGCCGTTGAGGAAGCACGAGAGGAGTTCTCTGAGGATTTGCTGCTCAAACCCTTACCCGATCGCAAGGTCCTCGGGCATTTTCACTTCCAAAGCAAAGTTCAACCCTCAAACTATAACTCATATGGTCGCCACCACCACCTCTTCCCCAAGGCTATTTCTCAGCTGGTACGCTTCTTTGACATTGTTTTCTTTTCTTCACCTTCCAATTGGTGCCTTTAAAACTTGTGGAAGCTTGGAACTGGAATCAAAACTGAAGTTCATAATTTTCTGTTCCTTGTCATTTTTTGATTGTTTGCTCTTTCCCTTTCCAATGAGAACAGTTTGCGCTAAAGTTAACTAGTCCTTGAAGCGTAATGGATAGCTGCTAATTGCTTCAGTGGTTTGTTTACTTAAAATATAAGAATCTTAGGTTTCTGTTTGATTGAAAAGATGGTCTGGAGTTCTGAGCACTGTGATCCTTGTTCAAAGACTTAAAATTTATTTGGCTTGAAAGAGTATTGGCCATATCTGTTAGAGTGAAAATCCATTGAATACAATGCAAATAAATACGAAATGCAGTCGCTTGAATTTAGTTTTCAACGTCCACTGAACTTTCTCCAGTTTTAGAAAACAATGATTTTGCTTACATTAAGCCTTTGACAAGAGACACAAAATGAAATGTTCCATACTGAAGCATTCATTAGACAGAAAAGATCCCGACTCCAGACATTTGTATCTTGTACTTTTAATTTTTCAATCATTTTCTTTTCGCAAGTTATTATGGCAAGTTTAGTTTATGATTTTCAAATTTCCAACAGTTATACTTTGTGGTTTTTAACAGGTTCAGAAACTCCGGGTTAAAGAAATGGAATTATCTTTCACACAAGGTCGCTGGAACTATGAGAGGTGGGGTGGATTTGACCCCATATCAAGTAGCAATGCAAAGCCTCCAGGTGTTGAGTTATGGGCTGTCTTTGATGTCCCTCAAGATGAGGTCGATGCATGCTGGAAGAATTTGACCCATTCCCTTGCAGGTCTTTTCTGTGCTTCAATTAACTTCCTCGAGTCTTCAAGCACTTATTCTGCTCCCAAATGGGGCTCTGATCTTTCATCAGGAAGTCTAAGATATGGTGCATTACCCCGTGAAGCTGTTTGTACAGAGAACCTAACTCCTTGGTTGAAGCTCCTTCCCTGCCGGGACAAATCTGGGCTTGCAGCATTGATGGATAGACCATCTATCTACAGGGGATTTTACCATTCACAGCGATTGCATTTGATCTCATCTGAATCTATTTCAAAGGCTGGGGATCTCGGCATTGTGCTAGACCAAACTCTCACTGTGATTCTTCAGCCTAGTAGACAAAGAACTAGTATGAGTCATTCAACTGACAATAAGTTACAACCAAGCTGGTCTCTGAGTTCAATTTTTGGGAGGAAAGTCGGGAGAAGATGTGCGCTCGCCAAATTTAGTAATGTGTTTCTTCAGCTTGAAAGGGGTCTGGTATCTGAATTAGAGAGTCTACAGAAGAAATCTGAGATGCGTACTCTCGAAAGTTTATCATCTGAAGATTATAGAAGTAACCCTGGGTTTGAATTGTCAGTCAAACCGGAAGTGATGCTTAAAGAAGCGAAAAGCTCGCTTGGAGAAAAATCATCTGTTACTTATGTGTTTCCTGTGGAGAAGTACAGTGATTTTGAGCCTTTTGATTTAGGATTTACATGGAAATTACCTGTGGATTGGACATGTCCACAACTGCCTTTACATGCTACTCGGTTTTTGATGGGCAGTGGTAATGAAAGGGGTGCTATTGCAATTTCATTGAAGTCTACTGAATTTAGTGAGCGGTTTATGCGTGACAATTTGATCAATGATAGGTGTGAATTCCAGGTTAACATTTTCCAAGTTGTTCCCTGGTATATCAAGGTGTATTATCACACTCTACGAGTCTTTGTAGATGAGCAACCACAGGAAGTTCATGATACAGTTGAGAAAATGCACGTTTCTCCATCTGAAGACAAAGTCTCGCCTGGGGTAATGGAGATGGCTTTAAAATTTCCGTGTGGCATGAAGTCTGCTGCTATTACAGTAGAATTTGACAAGGTATAAATTTTTCTAGAGTAATTCTGATTTCTGACTCTTTAAATATTATATGCTCAATCTCATGTGACAAATGATCGCTCTGAGAACTCTAGGGAAAGATTCTATACAGTTTACTATAGAGGTGAAGCCATGTCTGCAAGAATCAGCTGCGTTGTTTTCTGCTGGAAGAGTAGGAACAACATGTAACCTTCCAACCCTTACCTAAATCAACAAAATACTGAAGGGCTCCTTGGTGAATTATAGTACAACTTATCTTTCCGTTCAAAATGTCAATGAGGATCTGAACCCATCTCAATTGTTCTTTAATTAATACCTAAACCACCAGAATAATCTTAGGCTTTCTTATATAAATAAGAAATTGAGAAAAGTTGATTTGTTCTCTTACAATGCTATAAATTTTCTCTATAGGGCTTCTTACACATCGATGAATATCCCCCAGATGCTAATCAGGGCTTCGACATTCCATCAGCTCTAATAAGTTTTCCCAATTTCCATGCAAGCATGCAGTTTGTCGAAGATAACACTCTCTACAAGTCACCCTTGCTCAATAAACTTGAGGTGCTCTAAACTCCTTTTTTTTTTCCTTCGTATTGGGTTATATTGATATTCCCTTTCTAGAGATTTCATTCCTTCTGGTGATTTGACTAGTTATGGTTTGCTCTTCATCTCATACAGGAAAGTCTCCCTGTTTCATCTTACTTGGAAGTTTTACTCGTGCCCCTAACAACTCCCGATTTCAGTATGCCTTATAATGTTATCACAATCACATGTACTGTATTTGCATTGTACTTCGGATCATTGCTCAACGTTCTTAGAAGGCGTGTGGATGAGGAGGAAAGATTTTTGAAGAGCAAAGGTAACACTTCTCTTCGGACAGTATAATATAATCATTTACAAGTCAAGGCGGTTCTCCAGATTCTGATGTTAAATTACTATTGGACTGCTTTGCAGATGCTAAAAAGACTAATAGGCTTTCAGGACTGCTATCCAAGTTGTCAGCCAAGGTTAGAGGAAGACCCTTGGACACCCCAGAATCGGACTCAACTTCATCGTCTTTTATCAGTTCAAAACTAGTACTTAAAGTCATGTTAGTGGCTGGGCTTGCTGTTTTTTTGCAATATCAATCTGGATAACATTTCTCAATAAGCAAAGCATGATCTTGGTGTGAAATTTTTGCGCGCTTTGGCTTAGATTTGATGTGCAATAGCAATACGTTCCTCCAAAATTAAGTCTAGAAACACCACCCGCTCCCCTCTTGCCGGAGGGGTACAGTCAATGGAGCCTAGTCTGTTTATTGATTGATTTTGGACCTTTCTCGAACATTCTGCATCTTTTTCAATGTACAGATTCTTAAAATCTTAGGGAGAAAACCTTGCGATTTGGGTTAATTTCTTCTGCCTAAGTGTATGTGGACCGATCAATATTAATTGTATGTTAGTTTTATATACCTACATTATACATGAAACCATCAAATTCTCGATTGGAAAACCCATCTAATTCTATTCAATCATTAAACCATTTTTTGTGAGTGAATAAAATGCGCCGTGATTTAGTTCCGAAGGTCATGGACCAAATAATAGAGGAGGTGATATTAGTATGAAACCGCAGACAGAAAAATGATGTCCCAAGGCATGGAGCATTCCTTTCTTTGTACCGAGGCAGCAGAAACGTATCAGAACAAGAATATGAATAATGTTCAACGATGGAGAAGCCAAACCATGAGAGAGAGGAAGAGGGAATCAAAAAGAAGTAGAGCAGTCTAAGAGTTGCAAAGGAATTGGCAATGAACTTGCAGGTACATATTCTTGTCAGTTGTTTTTAATGCAAGTTTGAACTTGTTAGTTGTTACAGAGTAAATGGTTCTTGTGGAGGTGAAAAATAAATTGCTTAGGGAAATTGAAGCTATGGGTTTCTGAGGGCTCGAGCAGTCCGAGCACTTTATCATACCGGTGAGGGTATATTTTTCAAACATGTCCCTGTTGGTGTCTTTTATGTCTTAACTTATTGATGTCTTCTAGAATTAAACAATTCTTCATCTCCATATGCATCTATAAATCTAAATGTTTCTGTCCTTCAGGTAATGCTGGCTGTGAGGATGCTGTAAATTGGATCGTTGATCATGAGAACGACCCGATATCGATCAAATGCCTCAGGTATATGATCTTTCTTTTTTTATTACATTTCTCGACTTTATTGTATGAAGAGATATCATTGACTGATGGACTATTTCCATCATGGCCAGGTAGCAATAGATATTGTTATTGAATCACCTGAACCAGTTCGTATGACTGAAGAAACAAAAAGGAACACACTGGAACTAAGTTACGTACTGTCTGTTTCATTTGTTTTCTTTTATTTCCTATGAGGCATGTTCAATCTCTATGGTCCATGATTGTTTTCAGTGTAAATGGTGTAACATTTTACCTGTATGTTCAGGGGCCGGATGCACGAGAGAAAGGCAGAAGAATAAAAGAGAAGAGAAAGACAGAGAAAAGGTAACATTTTGCTAGGCAAGGGAATTTACCGTAGTGTCAAAACAAATTTGCATGACCTTGTTGCTGCAATTTTTTTGTAGGAAAGGATTCGTGCTGGTAAGGAACTTACCGGGGCAAAGAGAGTAGCAGAAGAAAACAGTAAAGACCTCTTTATCTTCCATACTTGGTCTATTTCTTAGGAGTTATGTCTAGGCTATTATCTTCCAAGAATGAAAGCTGTATTTTGTTTTCTGCAGTTATTTAGACTCATGGAAGGCTGAGAAAGAGGAGGAGAAAAAGGCACAGGAAAAAATTCTACAGAAACTAAATCAAGATAAGGTTTACTCAATTCTTTCCACTATTCTGAGTAAATCAAAGACTCATGATTCTTAAGCAAGTCACATTAAGACATTACCGAAAGCTAATGTTGCTTGTGGTGACAGGCAGAAAGGAGGAGGAGACATGGCCTGCCACCAGAAAGGCAGCCTGAAGATGAAAAACCTTCCGTAAATGTTGCACTGAAAATAGGGGTACAATGAAATAATCGATGAGATATCAGTAGATCTACTTGTACTATATTTGTTTGCTTAATTCCAACTTCACTTGCAGAGTAGTTCTTCCCTTATGTCTGTTCAGGAGGCTGAATCCATGAGAGAATGTTTAAGATCTCTAGGGTCCAAAACCTTCATCTTGTGATATGTTTGTCATATTGAAACTTATCTTAACATTATCTTTCAGTCTAGGATGATGCTGGCAGAGTTAGACGAGCCTTTCAAACTCTTTTGATCTATATCAGAGATGTCGTGAGAAATCCCAATGAGGAAAGGTATAGGAAGATGAAGATGAAGATTCGACTGAGTAATCCGGTATTCCAAGTAATCAAGCTCACCAATAGTTCATCATTTTTCATATCAGAACAATATAATCTATTTATCTTTTTAATCCCTTGCTTTATTTACTTCGTCACAATTCATTTAAATAGGATAGAGTTGGGAGTTTAATCGGAGGTATTGAGTTTCTAGAGCTATGTGGGTTTGAGAAAGTAGGGACCGGGTTCCTTCCTCGTGACAAGGTTGACATGGCGCTGCTAAACTGTGCTGGATCTCAATTACAGTCTGCCATCACTAATCCTTTCTTGGGACTTCTGTGATGTTGTTGTAAACTAAGGAATTCTGTAATGTATACTTGAACATAGTATTGATCTTTACCCATTTTCGTTCATTCCTTCACCACCCGAATGATAACCAAACATGCCATATATATACATTTAAGGCATGTTTAATAGCTTGTTTAAGAGTTGAAATGGTGGCCTCAATTTATGTTGATAGTCAAACTATTGTATAGCCCAATTATCCTTTTTAAGCCCACTGGCCCAATATCAGCCAATCCCCCAGTCCTACCCGAAACCAGGCCCATAACACACCCGTTTCTGTAGTCGGTAGAATGATCTGGCAACTTCTTGTTCCAAATTAAGCGCCAAATCTTCGCGGCCGCTTCAAAAATTTTAAAAATTTCATCTGAAAACCCAAAAGAAATTCAGTGAACTCTAAAACTGTAAACGCCCCCCCACACACAAAACGTTGAATCTCTCTCTCTCTCTAAAGATCTGATTGCTAGAGCTGGAGGCCGGAAAGTTCTCCGACCGTTTGGATTCATACGGGTATCAGGTACCTCAGATCGAGCTCCTATTTCATTGCTTTCCTTGCGGATTTAGGGTTTAGAGCTTTGCTAATCATATATACAGCTCTGTTGAGATTACTGAGCTCTTATGAGATAGGAATCCAAAGCAGTTCCTCGGTAATATTCCATCTTGTCAGAGAATTCATAGAATTGTACAGAATTTCGAGCAGGAAAAGTGTTGTCTTTACTGGATCCGTATGCGTTATTGATCGATTATGGTGAGGGAGCAAAGGGTGGAGTCTTTCTATGCGAGGCTGCTTAAATCATTGACAGCCTCGTCTTCTTCCCCTCTGCTCATATTTCCTTCAACGTCTGATGTAGACTCGCTCTGTGCTCTAAGGATCATTTGTCATGTTCTTGAATCTGATTCTGTTCGATATGCGTGCTATCCGGTATCGTCCTTTCAAGAAATTCATAAATTTGCAGGTCCTAGTCTAAGTTCTCTGTCTGATGACCCGATTTCAATCGTTCTAGTGAATTGGGGATGCCACCGAGACTTGAGGAAGGCTCTTAATTTGGGCCCTTCTGCTCATGTTTTTGTTGTCGATAGTCACCGTCCTATTCATTTGCATAACTTGAGCGATCAGAATGATCAGGTAGTTGTTCTTTATACCAAGGATGATGAGCAGCAGGCTGATTTAGCCTACGATTATGATGTGTCTGCTCTGGCAAATGCAGGCGATTTGAACAGCGATGATGAAATTGATGACGAGTTAAACAGTGAAGATGAAGATGATAGTGAAAGTGAGGAAGATGAAGAGGGAGGTGGGTCGAGGAAACGAAGAAGGGTAGAAAATGAAGATGACCCAGTTAAGCTTTTCTGGAAGCTAAAAAGAGGATATTATCGTATGGGAACTTTTCATGGCAAGCCTTCTGGGTGTTTGATGTATGATTTATCACATTCTCTAAGGAAAAATACGAGTGAGTTACTGTGGCTAGCCTGCGTTTCTTTGACAGATCAGTTTGTTCATGAGAGATTAACAGATGAAAGGTATCAGGCTGGAGTTATGGAGCTGGAACAACATATAAACAGTTCTGGAAACTTGGATGCAGTGACTTCCGTGACACTCAAAGATGGTACTAAGATTCGTGCACCAAATTCATTTCGCATCAGCTATGAAGATGAGCCGAGACTTATGCTTTTACAGGAGTGGAATTTGTATGACTCGATGCTTTGTTCTTCATATATTGCCACTAAGCTGAAAACTTGGAGTGATAATGGAATGAAGAAGCTCAAGTTGCTTCTAGCCCGCATGGGATTTTCCCTTGTCGATTGCCAACAAAAGTTCCAATACATGAATCTTGAAGTAAAACAGAAGATGAAAGATGAGTTTGAAAGATATCTGCCAGAGTATGGTCTCACTGATTTCTACTACCGGAGTTTCTTGCGGCAACATGGTTATAGTTCCAGGGTTTCTGCAGCTGATGTAGTATATGGAGTTACTGCTTTGCTCGAGTCATTTTTGAAATCAGATGGTTCTTGTGCTTCCAAGCAATTCGGTGTAGCCCATGATGCTCTTTCCCTAAGCAATCTTGATAAGCTCAAAGGAGGAATGCAACAAGCGATTCAGGTACAGAGGGCGATTCTCAGACAAGGTAGCAAGGCAATTATGAAATCCGGTTGCATACGGAGTGGAAGGAAATTCCGTTGGGTGAAGCTTGAAGATTCTTCAGTGGACACTAAGCTTTTGGGATATCCTCAGGCGTTGACTAAATTCTGTTACTTTCTGATGGATGCCTTGCGGGAAAAAGGAGCAAGAATGAAGCCTTTGCTATGTGCTTGCTTATCACAAGAGCCCAACAAGGTATTAATTGTAGGAGTCTCAGGCAAACCTAGGCTTGGTGCAGCTCAAGGAAATGGATTTGGAATTGCTTTTACAAACGCAGCGGAGGAGATCAGAGCGGAATACTTTCACGAGTTGTTCGAGTCTTCATGGATTTTTTTGGATAGAACTGCAGTTAATTCCTTCATGGTGAGGCTGACTGAAAATCTATGATATCTTACCTTGACAAACATCCCTGACTAAACCCTTTGACCTGGTTACTCCTTACAAGTATGTTTTTCTCACTAATTATCTGTTATCTGAAATGATTAGAATAAGAATATGCTAAAAAATAGGGTTTTTTTCTTAGGCAGAATATGAGTTTCTTGTACCTTTTAGCATCCATTGTACTATGATATGTACCTTATATCTCAAATGGAACCTGGATTTTCCTATTTGGTAACCTTGTAATATGTTTGAGCCTTGCTCTTTCGTGTTCATTCATGAAATTTATTTTTACATCAGTTCTGCACCATGAAATGGAAAGTTGATTCATTCTGGAAAAAATTCTTGCCCTAATGCTGGAGTTTGATTCTAATTCTTAGTGTCATAGAAAGTTTATCCCGTGCAGCGAACTTCCCCCAAGTGATATCTGGTAACACTCGCAAAGTTCATTCATTTAGGTAAGATTCTTGCTTGCTTCTACAGCAGTTGCACGCAACAAAGAAGATCTAATGAGATTTCCTTCTACACCATTTCCATGGCGTTTCCGAAATGTTTTCCAACATGTTTCTTTTTTTTTTTCTGGACAATCAACATGGTACCCTCATCTTTCTGATTAAGAAAATGTAACAAATTTTTTTTTTCCAAAATTTTAATTTGAAATTAAGTCTGGGAAAATGGGTATTTATACGTATTACATACGTACATATTCAAATAGTTACAAGGACTAGAGTGAAGTGGATAGGACGTGTTATCTGAACTGGACTAATCAAAGAAAACATGAGCCAGCCAAGTCAGCAACATGATCTATCCAACTCATCTAACCCGACCAATCAAACCATTGCATTGGATTACCGCGCTAGCTTCCCTCCAGGCCAATCAATTGCCCTGAACTCAAATCCGACGTGGCAGGTCCACATCCACCAGAATAAGCATATAGTATCATAAGTCTCTGCCTCAAGTCTTCACCTCCTTCTCGTTCTGTTCTCCCCTTCATTTCTCGACTAATACAAGGACTTAATTTTCTTCTTTTTTTTCCGAGCAACAAAGTGATAAAAATGGCGTCCTTGGCAGCATCAACAGCCGCTGCCTCCCTTGGCGTGTCGGAAATGCTCGGAAATCCCCTCAAATTTAGCGGGGCTGCCGCAGCTCCAGGCGCTTCCAGTCCGGCCACCTTCAAGACCGTTGCCCTCTTCTCCAAGAAGAAGGCAGCCCCACCTAAGTCAAAGCCTGCACCTGCAACTCCGGCAAGTGATGAGCTTGCCAAGTGGTATGGTGAGTAGTACCACTAAAACAAAACTCTGTTTTTTCTCTTCCATTGAACTTATTCATCAATGCCTGCTTGTTACTCTTTTCAGGTCCAGATAGGAGGATTTACTTGCCCTCAGGCCTCTTGGACCGGTCCGAGATCCCCGAGTACTTGACCGGAGAGGTTCCAGGAGAGTAAGTTTGTTTGTTTCTTTCCATAGAAGCTTTTCACATATATATATATATACATCGTACACATTTTTATGTAGTTGGCGCTTATAGGTTTTTCCGTAAATGATTAACATTGCAGTTATGGTTATGATCCTTTTGGTCTGAGCAAGAAGCCAGAAAACTTCAGCAAGTACGTCTGGTTAATATGTATTTTTTCCTATCCATATATATTAAATAAAAACACAAATGAACTGATAATAACTAACTGAGTGATTTTTATTCGTGAGAACAGATACCAAGCATATGAGCTGATCCACGCACGGTGGGCAATGCTCGGTGCTGCTGGCTTTATCATTCCTGAGGCATTCAACAAATTCGGTGCCAACTGTGGTCCTGAAGCTGTTTGGTTCAAGGTCTGTTTCTTTGCCTATTATGTGTTGTCTTTACATACATTTATATATATCCATTTATTTTGAATGTGACATTTATTTAACGTTTGATGTTACAGACAGGAGCTCTCCTTTTGGATGGGAACACATTGAACTACTTCGGCAAGAACATTCCCATCAATCTTGTCCTTGCTGTAGTTGCCGAGGTTGTTCTTCTTGGCGGTGCCGAATATTACAGAATTACTAACGGATTGGTATGTATGTCCTAACTCTTAAATCCGTCTGTCAGATACAATTGTTCTATTAACACAGAAATGAATGGGGGTGTTGATTTTTTTTTTTTTGGTTTTTGAATTGTAGGACTTCGAAGATAAGCTCCACCCAGGCGGTCCTTTCGATCCGTTGGGTCTAGCAAATGATCCCGACCAGGCTGCAATTTTGAAGGTGAAGGAGATAAAGAATGGTAGACTAGCCATGTTTTCAATGCTTGGTTTCTTCATTCAAGCTTACGTCACAGGAGAAGGTCCGGTCGAAAACCTTGCAAAGCATCTTAGTGACCCTTTCGGAAACAACTTGCTCACGGTCATTTCAGGAAATGCTGAAAGAGCTCCTACTCTGTGATTTATATATATATTTTTTCTTCAAGTTTACTCCTTTCTTCACCTGAAAAAGTTTAATGCATTGTAAATCTCATTGGCGAGACCCTTTTCTTCCAAGTAGTACTTTAGACCTTCACTCTTGAATTTCAAACAATACTTTCAACACATATTATACCATGTTTTCCAATAAGCCGATCTTTGGGTCTAATCCAAAGTTCAAAATGATTGTATTCCAGAAGGAAGAGATTACAGAGTAAACAATGAGTATTAGTATCATCTAAACCTTGCATTCAAAGAAACACAATATCTAAAGAATTAGAAAAAATACTTGAGTTAATTAAGCAACAAATAATTGATGGACAATAAGAAAGGAGAGGCAACACTTAATCAAGAAACTATAAGGGTATATGATGGTGGTGAGTAGGGGAATAAGAAGAAAGGGAAGCTGTGGACATAGCAAAACGAGGAGTAGCAGCAGCAGAAGAAGAAAAATCATGAGGCCTGCTATTATTCATGTTGCTGTGTTGATCATATTCACACGCCGATCCTCTCCCTCTCCTGTCGATTCCCGATCTTCTTGGCCCTCTCTCCGCCCACTTGAGCTCTGCCTGCTTCACCATGCTTGAATACCTCAATCCACAACACCCCACCTCTCCTGCTCTTCCTATATACCTATCCATATATATTTTCAATTAGCTCTCCACCTTCTATGTACATAACAAAAGTTTTTTGATATATAGGCAAGCTAATGTAAATGTAACTAACCTGTGGCTGAATCTTCTTCCTAAGCACTCAATGCACTTTCTTCCTTCTGTCATCTCTCCCATGCCTATGCTTACGCACTGCCGGCAATAAACTCGTCCGCAAACCTGCACACCATGTTGATTTTGTAATATGTATCAACCATATACATAGACAACTTTATAATATAGTTTTATGATGTTAAACGTACCAGGCATCTATGTCGAAGAACATAGATATATGTTGAGCAGATAGTGCAGATATTGGAGTGAGCAATTCCAGGTCGGCGCCTTCCACCTCTAATCTCCATCTGGTACATTGAATTAGTACTCATTTGGCTGATCCCACTAATCATATCAGCATCGTCGTCATCGTAATCGGACCGAGCACGCGGGCTGGTTTTCCCACCAAGCTTATTTTGGTGATGATGATAATTGTCAGCTGCAGCCTGCAAGCCTTTACTGAAGTCGAGGCTAGGAAGTTTCTTCATCGGAGAAGACCCCTTTACTTCTCTTTCGGAAATCAGTTCCATAACTGGTTGTTTCGTGTTTTGTTTTACATCTGCAAGATCTTGAAAAGTGAGGTTGACTGACTCATCTGGAATGCCTTCATATAGTTCTTCAAGCTCTATTCTTGCCTTTGCTAGTGTAGCCTTATCCCCCATCGATCAAGCTCCCACAACCAAGTCGATTCGAAGGCTATATAACTTTCGCGCGGCCGAACTGAGGGAAGAATCTGGTTTAAGAATGAGATTAAGAATATGGAATTGTGAATGAAATGGGAGGGAATTTATTGAACTGTCTTCCAAGTGAGACCAAGAACAAAAGTACAAGAAGCTTTGCCGGTCATACGTTAGACGGTCCAACATAGTTATAAAGATTCTGTTCCAATCGAAGTAGGAAGGAGAGATTGAATTGAGAATTACAAAGTTGGAATGGAGAAGAAAACAAAAATCGCCGGACTGCTTAACGGACAAGTTAGATTTCTTGCTTGATTGACAAAATCAAACGATTAAATTGAAGTTAATTATTTTTAAGGAATTGTGTCGGGAATAAGCTGTCATCCATGTTCTTGCCTTTCTTAAAAAAATAAAATAAAATAAAATAAAATAAAATAAATAAAAATAAATAAATAAATAAAAAAAAAAAAAAATTGCACGACAGTAGCAGACTAATAGGTCAGTTTTTGTTTTAGAGTTGCTGGAACTTTCTGTCAGAGTTAAAATATAATTTCATTGAAAAAGGATATAGTGTTAGATATGGTATAAACGGTAAGAAATAGTAAAACCAGCTAAGTAAAATATAAGCAGTAAAGCAGAATATACAGAAACATAATTATTAAATTATTAAATTTATTAAATACCAACCAATTAATTACGTTATATATAGCTTGTATTATTTTTTGCGGGTTTCTAATGAAAGAGTCCATTATGCCCCGACCCGGCCCGGGCCCATCCACCTATTTGGACCTCTTTACAGCGCAGTATAAATTTTATTTGTATAAAGAGAGATACACCGCCTTAGAATTAGAATCAGAACCTTAAGTTCGGTTGACCGTTGACTTTCATCTCAACAGTCACAGTCACAGTCCTCCGTTTCCTTAAAAATTTCGATCCCACCCACGTGGCACGTACCGTTTCTGCCACTATCTCTGCATCTGACCGACCACCCGAGAAAAAGAAGCGCATTTACTGTACGGTCAGGATCGTAAATATGCAACAAAAGTAGGGGTTAGATTTTAGATAGACAAAACCACGAGCCCCTCAAAATAATAGAAATGACAGCGATGAGGGCAGACATAATAATACACTATAGAATCAAACCCCCCACGTTCATCATCGGAGCGTGCACGTTCCGTTATAGGCAAGTTACTATTTGAGGCAATCAAGTCAAGTGCATACATGCCCGAACACGCGTGAATGATGGCGCGTGAGGTTCTAAGTTACATAATGAGCGAAGGTGGGCTCTGCCGTTTATATTATTGATGTCCGTATATTGAGAGAGAGAGTTTTTTTTTTTTTTTTTTTTCTCACAACTCTTCCTTTCTCTTCCCTCCCATTTCTCTCTTTTTTTTTTTTTTTTTTTTAATTACAATTTTTTTTCTTTATGTTTATCATCATCTGACCTAATTGGCTGTCTGATCAATATCACCAGAAAAAAAAAAAAAAAGAGTCTCTGAGACCCATTAGCATTTGGCACCACCAAATTTCAACTCCTAGCTAGATCTGGTACTAGTAGGAAAATACTCCTCGTGGGAGAGAGAGAGAGAGCGAGATCAAGATCTTATATCTATCATCGCATTAAGAAGAAGAAGAAGAAGAAGAAGAAGGCAGAGAGAGAGAGAGATCATCCATCACATGCACGTATATATATATATATAGATATACAGACATCAGCTAGGGAGAAGGAAGTGATCGAGTTGTGAATAGAGAAGTAAGAGAGAATTGAAGATCATGACTCCAACAAATTTGGCAGGGCAGTTTGGAGATACAACATACACGAAGGTGTTTGTAGGAGGGCTGGCATGGGAGACACAGAAGGAGACGATGAAGAAGTACTTTGAGCAGTTTGGTGAGATCTTAGAGGCTGTTGTCATCACTGATAAGGCTACCGGACGATCTAAAGGCTATGGATTTGTATGCTGATTCGTTCATTCATTATTTGATCACAATATATATTTATCAATTCATGTAGTACGTAGTAGTAGGTTAATTAATTGATTTACTGATCAACTTTGTATTTTATAAAAAATTTATAAGGTGACTTTTTCCGATCCCGATGCGGCGATGAGAGCTTGTGTTGATGCTGCTCCGGTCATAGATGGGAGGAGGGCCAATTGCAATCTTGCTTCTCTCGGCGTGCAGAGATCCAAGCCTTCAACGCCTAAGCATGGTATATTTATTTTTCCTTCTTTTTTCCTGCTTTTTTGTAGCTTCCTGATCTATAAATATAATATTATAGTGTATAAGGTTTTATATATCTTTGATTAGATAACATACATATATATATTATATCTACAAAGAAATATCACTGTAGATCGATCAGGATTGCGTTAGCTAATTTCTCGAGTCATGACTCTACTGATTCACTACTAATTATTCTTCAAACTTAAAGCGATTTCTTATCAAGCATTTGATCTATTATGACTGACAGCTTGTTTACAGTACATCTATCAACGATACAAAATTATTAGTAGACAAAAAGAAGTAATCTACTTAGATCGCACAGGCTACATATGTTCTTGTTTTATTCTCTTAACTTTTGCATATGTCTATGAATTGATCAAGGCATAGATAGATATATATGTTTATTGAGTGAAAATTAGTGATCAAATGGATATGAAAAATGAACAGCAGGAGGAGGAGGAGGCAGGAACTTTAGAGTAATGGGATCTTTCCAGACAGGGGTTGGAGGGATTGTGGGAACAACTTTTTGTTCAGGGGCAGCCTTCCCTCATTATGCCACCCAGCTTGGGATTCCTTATGCTTATGGGTACGTATGACCATTTGACCATTATGCTTTTCTTACACTACACCATATACCTAAGACAAATGCAAGTTGCTCTCTCTCTCTCTCTCTCTCTCTCTCTATATATATATATATGGTCGTGAGCTCATAATTGCTTGCAACACTATTCATAGCATCATCATGAATGCCCATGATTGTGATTTGTGCGCATACATAGACATCCCGCATAATATGTAATTATGTTTGCATTGCATGCATTCAAGTTTACATATATATACTTCGATCTTCATTCATTCTTCTCGAGGACGTACGTTCAGTACATGATGATCGTTTCTGTATTTCGTCTTCTGAAACGGGCTTTTCCTTTTTCGGTTTCAGCTACTCTCCATATTCACCGGACTACGCTTACCCTACGGTGTGTACAAATATCTCCTTCTCTTTTCGTTCTTGGTATATGAATTTATATATAAACAATTACGATGCGTAGACATAGGAAGAGAATATTAACAACTGCAAAGGAAAGGAGCCTTACATGATGAAGGTGAGGTGTGTGTCACCACTATGTGTGTATGTAATACAATTTGCCCTTAAAAAAATATGTAGATATAACTTGCATGCGAGGTCAAACGGTCAAAGGCGGAAAAAGTAGATCTAGTAGCAGCCGGCCAAGCTGTGTTTGTGCTGTGGTCAGATCTCTGTCTGACATTCTTAGAAGCTTAATTAATACGATATTGTTGTGGTCCCGCCTCGATCTGACAAAAAATTGATTACTTAATTCTACCTTTCACACAGTCTATACCACATGTATATGCACTAGAATCGTAACGGTTCATATTTACTCATTGATGCTATGTATATATATATGTATATATTAATATTAATACGAACATAAATGTATATATATATATATATGTGTATTGGAGCAGAGGTACTACAATGTGTATGGTGGAGCAAGTGCACAATATTCCCTGTACGGGACAGGTCCGGGAGGGATGATGACCGGAGCAGCCACCGCATCTGGATTTTACCCGTACTTCCAATTTGGCGATCAGCCGCAGGCGGGGACCGGAGCTGGAGCTGGAGGAGGAGGTGGAGGTACCAGACCGGCTTACACTGCTACTGCTCAGGGCTATGGAGTCCAATACCCACACCATCTTTATCATAACTACAATTCCATCAATTCAACTGCAACTTATCCACACCACTTCGGTGCACCCATGTCTCTTAATCCTACACCTGCTATGCCATCAGCTGGTAATTATTAATTCATTAATTCTTAATCAAGCTTTACAAGTCACTTAACCATGTTAGATAGGACACTAATATCTTTGACAGTGTGTTTTGCTGTGCCACAGGCGTGACCATGGCTCTTCATCATTATGCACCCATTCCTCACCACTAGAGGCGCAATGAATGATACTTTATCATCATCCTACCTACTTTCTCAAGCCCCAAAATTTAAGACCTTCGGCCCTAACCATGGTTAAAAAATCACTCTTTCTCCATTCATCTTCCATCCAGCTTCCACTTGCTGGTCCGAATGCATGCAATTATGGTAATTGCATGGCAGATTGGGCCTAGCTTTTGCACACATAATACATATACGTACATGATCATCATGTGCCCCACGTCGGGGCTAAAACGCCATCCCCCATATGAAATGGGAGATTTATGCATTTTGCATCCCCTTTTTTTTTTCAAAGAAAAGGTTCTATGGAGAGAACCAGATCGGCATGTGTAGTTTGGGTCAATCGCCAACTCAAGCTGTAGCAAACAGCTAAAAGTTGGAGATAGAAACACAAAATAAAGATGGGTTTTTCTGTATATTTGGCCGTGGAGTGGCTACTTATAAACTTAAAACCAGCTTTTCAAAAACTAACTTGATATGATTGTCAGCCTCGAAAGGGCTACAGTAATTAACAACATGATATTTGCAAAAACTGTAAATTTCGATAAGTTTTGGACTGGCTAATCAGACGGCCACCTTCTCCATGAGAAGAGGCTGTGTTTTTGTAAAAAAAAAAATGTCCTTTTTTTAAACCTCTTAGTTTGGAACATAACATATATAGTTCAAGTAGGATCATGTCTAAGCATCTGTTAGATATAGGAGTAGTAACCATGTCATGAAAAGATGTTTTTTGCAAACTTCTTTTACAAAACTTTCATATCATCAAATGGTTTAACCCAAAAACAAAATCTTCTCTTTAGGGTTAAAGGGGAGTTAAACTAACTTTTTTTTTATTTATCAATTAGTTTATTGTAAATTGATTTTGGGTTAGGGGCCAAACAGCCAAAACTCTTGGAGTTTAAGCCCCGTTTAGGAGAGAGCTGGAGATTAGTCCACATACTAGGTCAAATTTAGTTGTTGCATTTAGCTTCTTAGATCAAGTTGAGACTCCATTGATGGATATGGAGAGCTCAAGGAAAAGCATTCTGCATGCGATTCCATGGGGATATATTTGGATTCCCCTGGAATCTTCCTCCTCCTCCTCCTCCTCCTTCTTCTTTAACCTCACCAACCATGGTTAGGACTTAGGTCAACATCAGCATCATCATCTTCATCATCAAGAAAATCATCTTTCTCTCTCTCCTCTCTGCAACAATTTAGTAGATGGACCTTTATTAATTGACGCTATTTGTGTTATGCAATTCTATATGCTGTATTGAAAACTCAAGAACTAATTATATGCTACTGGGATTAGGGCTACTAAGATTTGTTCTCTACCAACTACATTTGCTGGTTGAGAGAGTACGATCAATTACTACTACGCTTCATTTTTTATTTTGAGACTCCATTTTTAGTTCTTCTTCCTCGATCTGTTGTTAATTCTATCACACAGATAACCATGCCAGTACTCGATCAAGTTAGGATAAGTAGATTAGAGATCTACGGCTGATTATCGATCCAATACTCGGGAAAACGGACTGCCGTTGGATATATAGTAAAATGTTAATGGCCCACCATTTTTATCCTTCCCGCGGAAAACCGTTCCGTCGTCCGTTAATTCATTTGTCTTGTTTCGTGGATTTGTGGATAGACTTGGGCCTCTTTTCAATAAAATAAAAAAACGGGGTGGTATTTTGTAAGGGTGAAAAATGATTTACTAGTTACGACATATCGGCTGCCCAATACGGCGACGTTTAACAATGATTTAACGGAGGCCGTTATTAACGAATCATTCTGTCAAAAAAGAGGGTATGTTTAGTTTGTATAATTTCATCAAAATATGATTAAAATTATATTTAGAAATATGAAAAAACAAAATAATTTATTATCGTATTTAATATAAATATTCAACTTAAGAGGAGTTTATTTTATTAAAAAAAAAAAAAAAAAGAAGGAGAAAATAGAGATTAACAGTACTTCACGCAAACATTACAAAATAATTAAATAATCTCACAATTATTTCATGAAAGTCAACATCTAAATCATATCTTATACAACTTATAAAATTCAATAAAAAGCTGTAATATGTAACTTAATTAATTTTTAATACATATAATACATTTATAATATTCTATTACCATGGCATGTTCCCATTGCTTCTTCTTGCATGCTTTCAAATCTAATCCATTCGATTCATCTTTAGATTCATGCAAGAGAAGCGCGGTAGAGATTAGTGAAGTGTTACCGGAACACGTGTCGGATTGCGGACACGAGTTTTCATGTAAAACTATAATGCCAGTGAAGAAATAAACGAGGATTACGCCTCGAATCTACGACACAAGCGGGTGAGGATATCAGTGTCTGAAAGGAAAAACAGAGTGTACTCAAGAGAGAGAGGGGATGAGGAGGAAGAGAGAAGACTTAGTTAGGCGGCGTGTCTTCAAGTGTCGTGCATGCATTTTTATGAATCTCTTTCTTTTCCTTACTCTTTTTTGTTTTCTGTTGCCTTTTGCATGCACTCTCCTCAACTCTCAACGCACGCATACTAACACATCTCCCACCTCCTCCCCATTTTTCGTACTCACCGCCGTAACGCCTCCTCAGACGCCTAATTAGGATAGGAATCTGCATCCGTGATTTTATCAACAAATTGAAGAAGCCGATGACTTTCATATTTCCTATCAGATTTGGAGCTGAGGTGAGTAGTTAAGTGTGTGCATCGTTGCTTGTCTCGTTCTTTATTTTTTTTGTTTTTTTATTTTTATGTGTTTCCATTACCCATTTAAGTTATGATTTCAAACTCTTTGCATGGGACGAACTGGGTTGCAGATTTCGACTCTCTCTAATCCTGTCTACTGTGATCTCGTGCTTGATTTGGTCAAAATGGGGGGGTTTTTTAGGGTTTTTTTTATAATTATTTTGATTTTTTTTATTTGCTTCCTTGCTTGATTCTCAAGTTGATTTGAGCTCTCAATGGGGTCCAAGATTTGCATGAATGCTTCGTGTGGGACGACCGCCAGTCAAGAGTGGAAGAAAGGATGGCCTTTAAGATCCGGTGGATTTGCAAATCTCTGCCATAGTTGCGGGTAAATCCTTGATTTTCTTAGTTCCGTGTTTTTCAGTTATTTGATTTCGATTTAGGGATTCTGGCTTATGTTTTTGAAATCTATGTGTATTGAAAATGAGCTAATTAGCCATATTGCCGCTTATGATCATGTAGTGAGTATATATATATATATATATATATACATCAATGTTGGGTATTCATAGCTGAGTATAAATCTGTTATGCAGTTCATATTAGTAGATTGAACTTACTTCCATCTTAGTATGTCGTGCTCCATCTATCCCGAACAACTCTGTTTGGTTTTATGTTTTCTATTCATATTTAAATCCTTCGTACATCCTGACTTGAAACTCCTCTATGTGATATAATTTAGATCTGCATTTGAGAATTCCGTTTACTGTGATACCTTCCACTCAGAAGATACCGGTTGGAGGGATTGCAGTTTATGTGGAAAGGTATGTTCGTCTGTTATGTATGTGTTGTTTACCTGCTCGCTTTTCTTGATGGAGATTTATAAACCTGACTTAGCTAGCCTTCTTCCACAGAGTATCCACTGTGGATGTATAGTCTCCATGTCTTCATTTGAGTGTTTCGATTTTGGGGGTGTAGGGTGCAGTAACTGCTATAGAGCTTCCCATCTTCGTTCTGTAAGTTCAATTTGGATGCGCAAATTTTTAAATTGACATCTTGCATGAAAATTTTCTCTACTATCAGTGTAACGTATCATTCGTTTAAGATGGGCTTCTATTGCTTTTCGTGCAGATCAGGGGAGATGAAATTCCTAATGGTTTTCGGGCACTTACCGTGAGTAATGTTGGTGACCTGCAATCTACTCCTGTTGGGACTAGTGTGCTTGGCGATAGTATTGATGAGGGCAAACTTTTGCAGTTGTGCCAAGTAATGGAGACTAATGACATGAGTCTTCTGCTCCATACCCAGAGAGTTGAGACAAGTGCAGCTCTTGGAGAAACCAAATCAGAAAGGCTCATGTTTCCATTTGGGGAAGTTGGCTCGAGCTTTCCGAATTTAACTCACTCATTCGTTGGATCATTAAGATTCACTAAAGTGGACAATAATAGAACTTTATTAGAGGTAAAAGAAAAGTATCCGGAAGTTAACGATAAGTATGAATCCCTTGCTCAACCGTCTTTGAGTATGAGTTTGGGTGCCCCATCAGGAAGTCCGAGCATTGTACCCTTTTCTGGAGGGGCAATAGACGTGAGAGAGCAGAGCAAAGGCCCTTCTCCTCTGCAATCGGGCCAAAAATCTCGTCCTATATTACCTAAACCATTGAAAACAAGCCCTGTTACGAATTCAGAATTAAGCAAGGGCACATTATGTCAGATGCGTATTGCTAGACCACCTGCTGATGGGCGGGGAAGGAACCAGTTACTTCCACGATACTGGCCAAGGATTACGGACCAAGAGTTGGAGCAACTCTCTGGAGAGTATCCTTGAACTTTATTTTTTTTAATTTGTTTTCATGTTTATGAACATCTGGTTGCTCGAAATCATGCTTTTGTTTATAGATTCTTTTGAAATTCTGCTTGCCTTAATTATGCTATTTTCAAGTTTGAATTCTACCATTGTTCCACTATTTGAGAAAGTATTGAGTGCTAGTGATGCTGGTCGAATTGGTCGTCTGGTTCTCCCAAAAGCTTGTGCTGAAGTAAGATGAACATACTCCTTTCTTCAAAAGCATTCTTACTATCTCTTCTGGATTTCTATTTATGTTTCAATATTTCTTGGAGATGCAGGGCCCTTTTTTTGTTCCCTTCTTTGTTTTTGGTATTTTATGTGTTTTGTGTTGCCTCCTTCCTTTATTCTGGTTCTAATAATCTGGAAGCCAATGCAGACATATTTTCCTCCTATTTCTCAATCAGAAGGCCTTCCTATAAGAATACAAGATGTGAAGGGGAATGAATGGACATTTCAGTTCAGATTTTGGCCTAATAACAACAGCAGGATGTATGTTTTGGAGGGCGTTACTCCTTGCATCCAGTCCATGCAATTACGAGCCGGCGATACTGGTATGTTTCATTCTTCTATAGAATAATATAGATTCTTATACATTTTGATGACTGTAGGTGTATTTTTCATGAGTGCTTGTTCAAATTTCTGTTTATACCACCGACGGTTTCTACTATTGCTTAGAGTGGATAGGTGCTTTGCTACATGAATACCGCAAATCTTGAATATTGTTTGAATCCTAAAATATTTCTCTAGGTTCAATATTTCTAGACATAGAATAGAGGAATAAGAAGAAGGAATGCAAGAAAAACAGGGACTTGATGAAGGGGTAAAAGAAGGAGAATGCACACCGGGATTTAACTGTCTCTTGACATGCCTTCATCCATCTTATTTATCTGGAGTACCAATCATCATGGGCCCATAGCTCTGAAAGATTCTTTTACATTTTACTGTTTCTTATGCATTTTGCATTTGGAGCTAGATTTCTTTGCATTTGATTCTGAGAAATAATTTCTTGCTATCTCCTTCATCTATAATCCCTTCATGAAATTTTGAAATGTTACACAATTTTTTCCATTTTGGTTTGTGATGCATATATAGAAGTATTTTCTAGACAATTTGTTTGGTACTCGTTTTTTTTATATTTAACACCCCACTCCAAAGGGTTCGTGTTAAAATTGACAGTATACCTGCTTTGCGTTTGCTGTATTCCCTCTTTTGTTGCAGTCACTTTTAGTCGGATAGATCCTGGGGGAAAACTTATCATGGGGTTTCGAAGGGCAACAAACTCTACCAATTTTCCGGTTAGATTTCAGTTTTCTACCCCGACTGTCTATGTCGCCATACTCGAAAATGGTGTATTTTCATGCTTTTATGAACTTGTATGATGATTACATAAACAGGATGCTCAGGCCTCTCTCCTTGATGGCTCTCATTCTGGTGAAACTTCATTATCTGGAGTTGTGGAGAATTTGCACATAGGAGGTAGCTATTCTTGTCCATTTTTTCCTGACATAATTATTTATTTCTAAATAAGGGATTTAAGTAGCTTCCAGTTAACACTTTTATCTGACCATTGATATATCTAGCTGATGGGAATAATGGTTTGCATAAGATTGTGAATCATGGGGTCAAGAAAAATGAGAATTCACTGCAACGAGCAATGCTGCCTATGGAGAATAAGAGGACTCGGAATATAGGGACTAAGAATAAGAGGTTGCTCATACCTTGTGAAGACGTCCTGGAACTGAGACTTACATGGGAAGAGGCCCAGGACTTACTTCGTCCGCCACCTAATGCGAAACCAAGCATTGTTACCATAGGGGACCATGAATTTGAAGAATATGATGTAAGTAGCAGTGTTTTTCAAGTCTTGAATAAATTCAAAACGGTGAGCTTTTCTTCTTCTGTTGGCTCAATAATTTATGATATTCTTCATTCAGGAACCTCCTGTTTTTGGCAAGAGAACTATATTTACTTCCCAACCATCTGGGTAAGAACTTTGTGAAAATCAAAATACTTGCAATTATCAGTAATCTAGGTGAAAGTAAACTGAAAAATGATTACCCTTCTTGAATGTATTGACCAATCACTCTTCAAGCACCTGCATTCAGCTTAAGTCAAATATTATCTTAGATGTTATCTGCACACGTTAGACAGTATCATGGGGTCCTTTTCTGAAATCAAGTTTTGTCGGGAAAGTACTTTCTTTAAAGATGGTCAAAATTAAATGTAAAGATGTAAAGCTCTGGCTCAGAATAATTGTATTGGGCTGGCATCCAGGGGACAGCAGCAGTGGGCGCAGTGTGATGATTGCTCGAAATGGAGGAGGTTGCCCATTGATGTCCTTCTCCCTCCAAAGTGGACTTGCTCGGATAATGCTTCGGTTTTGAGCAGGTGTTATTTAATTCTTTTCTCTTCTCTTTATAACCATTTGAAGGTGTCATGTTTAGAGTTCTCTCTTTTTTTTTTTCATTTTTTTTTTTTCATTTTTCAATGATGTTGAAAGATGGATGCTTACTCTCAATTTTAAAATTGTTTCTCCAAGGTATTTGTGTACTGCACCTGAAGAGATAAGTCTGAGGGAACTGGAGATTCTTCTTCGTGGGAACAAAGGTATGTTCTAAACGGGTACTTCATTCATTTATGTTTATGTATCTTTCAGCATAAGAGCTTCCTTGCTTTGTTGTGCATGTATTCCATTTAACATGATAAAACTCATCTAAGCTCTGAATTCATGACGACTTTATCTGATCAGACTGTAAAAAGCAAAGAATTGAAGGAAGCCATAGTCCCCATCAAGAATGTGAGCCATCAGGCTTAGATGCTCTGGCAACTGCTGCCGTTCTAGGAGACAATGGCAGTGACTATTTGCATGGATCCACCACTAAACACCCAAGGCACCGTCCAGGCTGCACGTGCATTGTGTGCATTCAGCCTCCAAGTGGGAAGGGCAAGCACAAGCCCACCTGTACATGCAATGTCTGCATGACTGTAAAACGTCGGTTCAAAACCCTCATGCTGCGCAAGAAGAAACGCCAGTCTGAACGTCAAGAAGTAGTAGAAGTACCCGAGTCTAGTGCACGGAAGGATGTTAAGGATGAATTACAAGATAATGGCACATCAGGAGATGCACTACAGTTACAAACTAATCGGTCAGAGAGCGAAGGAAGCCAGAGCTTTCAGATTCAAGGAGAGGCGGGAGATAATGCTGGTGGGAAGATCGACCTAAATTGCGATCCGAACCGGGATGACATGATGCAAGTAGAGAAGGAAGTGGGAGTGCAAAGCACGAGTATCCTAGTTCAAAACGGGCGTTCAAGCTTATCAAGTGAAGTGCAGACTGGTCCTACTGATCTAGAAGGATCAACTTTGCCTGCAGAAAGCACAGGACAGAGTCAGAGCGAGAAACTAGTCTCCGATGAGGGTTGCCTCAAGCCTCTGCCTTGTGAGCTCGAGTATATGAGTGAAGGAGTCCAAAAACCTGATTTAGATTCATAACAATTTTGACTCTCTCTCTCTCTCCCTTCTTTTTCCTGTGTATATATGCATGTCTATGTTTTGTTGTATTTTTGTTTGTTCTTGAGACGGGATGGGTTTGCGCCATATTTTCTTCTAGATTGAGAAGAGTGTGGTGGTTGTACAAGCATCCCCGGCCCCACCCAGCTGGAAAATCCATGGGTTTGACTGAGCCTATATTTTGATTAATTTAGCTGCAACCAGTGTGAAGGATAATAAAATTTTCCTTTAGCCGATAGAGCAACTGCCGTTCGCCTCACAAAGCTCCAATAATGAATCTTACATGTGTGATTGCCTGATTGGTCAAGATTCTTGTTCATGTCTCGGTAGTTGCTTACACATGTATGTTTCTACTTGTATTCTCAAAAACATCTCAACCGACGGAACCAAGCCGAAATGAGGCCGAAGCCATATCTACTACACCGATCAATTTCAACCAAATAGGTAAGGTAATCTTTCCACCATCGCAACCAAGGCGCCGCGCTTAAAAAATTCAAAATTTAATGATTCCATTCAATCGAGACAACTAAATGTTTCAAAATTTAAATGATGAGCTTAAGAAATCGACGAAAAAAAGAGAGAACAAAATTTCATGTAACTTAATACGACGTGTGGGACGCGTGGATGGGTGATTGGGCCGGCAGGGCAAGGTGGGTTCTGAAAGAGAGACTGTCTCACAGACACGTTTCTTGACCATCATCTCCTATATTTTGTTGCTGTCCAACAATCATCAAAGAAAGATAGACACAGCCTCTTCTCTCTTGACTTTCATGTTTCATTCCAACCTTCGATGCCAGAAGGGAAGATGATGTAATAAAAGGCCGTGCTTGTCTTTCCTTCCCTCCGCCGCGTCAATTCATCGCCTTCTTTCTACGATTCCAGCAGAAAGCTCCATGTTTTACTCGATTCATCGGGTATATACTACTGTACATATTTTTGTCTTTCTAGTTAATTTCTGTCAGATCTGCTTATTCATTTGCCAAGCTCGGTCTTGCTAGCAGCTTCTATCTTCTCTTCGATCACCAGTTCATTGTTTTCATTGAATTTTTATTTTTTTTTTGGGTTGTAGCTGCATATGCTGTTGAAGCGGCTTTCTTTCTTCTTCCATTATTTCATTTGCAAGCAAGCTTGATCTGGTTTATTTCGCTTCCTTTTTATAATCTGATTTGATCTCAACACGTCTAGTCTTTTGGCCTTTAACTTGTACTTTTTCTTACACTCCCTAAAACGTGGACCGGTTGGTGGGGTGTGTTACCTGTACGTCTCGTTCGGACATGTCTGTTTTTTTCGTACTTTGTAGTGAGTAATCAGTCGTACTCATTGCTTGAGCTACCTCGTCCCTCCTCCTCCTCACCTTCCTTTCGTTTTCTAGTGTTACTATCGTAGCTATCAGTACACCACTTTTGGGGTTTACTCTGGTTCTTAAATTTGTACATTACCCAAATAATTGCAGGTGACGAAATAACAATCGGCCAAAAGTTAGCATAAAGCGGAGATGGCTAATTTTCTGGTACGTAAGCAGCATATGCAGAATGATTCAGAAGCATTAAAAAATGGACAAGTGTTGACAACATTTGATTTTGTTCCTTGATGTCTGATTACAGGGTCAGTCCAATAAGAACATGAAGAGGTTAGAGTCGAGAAAATCTCATTCATGGTGGTGGGATGGTCACATCAATCCCAAAAACTCGAAATGGCTTTCTGATAATCTGGAGGGTGAGTGATTCCTCTACTACTGCTTACATGTTATTATGATTATTGAAAGGTTGCAGTTCTTGGGTTATATTTAGAGACATAATGAATGGAAGGTTAGAAAATGATGCATGCGTCTTTACTTAATTTTACTATATTTGCCCTCTCTGTTACGTGCTTCTCGTCCTCTGTTTCCTTTACCTAAATAACAAAAAACATTTTTGAGTCCTCACTTGAATTCTGGGCTTATATTTCATATGTGCATTAGACCTTTTGTTTTATCGTAGAATGGAGCCGGGTTGGGAAGAATTAGTTTGATAGCAGTTATCGAAAATTTCACCCCCTGGTGAAATATTGCTTTCTTTTCTGCGCTAGAGGTTTAAATCTAAATGAGTTATATTTCTCTATGATGTTGGGCAAGAAATTGACTAAACGATCCATGATCACAGAGATGGACCAGAGGATTAAACGAATGTTGAAGCTAATAGAGGAAGATGTGGATTCCTTTGCGAAAAAGGCCGAGATGTATTACGAAAAGAGGCCAGTATTGATCTCTCATGTTGAGGAGTTCTACCGGATGTACCGCTCACTTGCCGAACGCTACGATCATGTTACGGGTGAGTTACGCAAGAATATCCCCTATGATCTCCAGTCTCAGGGATCGGGTTTTTCTGACAATGGGTCCGAACCATCCTCTACATTGGCCTCTCCTGATCTAAGGCTTGTTCGTCGTAAATCTGGGCCCAGAGCTGCTGGGTTCGATTTCTTTCTTGGGCCTGGTGGGTGCAACTCAGATACTTATCAGAAAGAGGGAGATGAAATGTCGACATTAACAGATTCTGATCTGGAATCTGATGATTCCTCGGTGAATAATTATTGTGGCTTGGGCTTCATGTCTAATGGTGTTGAACATGGGCTGAACAGGAAGGTAATGGAATTGGAGATTGAGCTGCGTGAAATGAAGGAGAAGCTTCAGATGAAACAGGATGAGAATGGGGATGGTTCATTCAGAGGGGAAAGGAATCATAACTCGGAAGATTGGTTTTGTAGAATGGTGGGGTATGAGGAAGAACTGAAGATTGCAAATGAAAAGGTGAAGCATTCAGAGGCTGAGATCACGAGGTTGAAGGAGGAGCTTGAAAAATACCAGTCCGTGGAATTAACTGACGATTTGCAGGCTGGGTTTCAAGAAGCAGATCAGAATTTGTTGGAAGAATTTAGAGTCACAAAAGGAAGGCTTAGGGAATCTGTGACAGAAATCTCGAGAATTAAGCTTGAGCTAGAGAAGAATGTATCGTCCGAGGAAAAGGTCCGTAATTTGCAGAGTCAGCTTGAATTGTCAAAGAAAGACACTGCAACTTGGAAGGCCAAGCAAAATGCAGAGAAAAGAGAGGTGTCCAAGCTCCAGGAAAGAATTTCACGGCTGAAAGCTAGTTTGTCAGACCGTGATCATGAAATCCGAGACTTGAAAGCAGCATTATCTGATGCTGAGGAGAAGATTTTTCCTGAAAAAGCACAGGTTAAGGCTGAGATATCAAGGTTGTCAGAGGAACAAACACATTTCAAGGAGGAGATCAGAGAATGGGAAAGTCGGGGCCGGTATTTGGAGGAAGAGATCAGAAAAGTCAAGGGTGAAAAGGCAGAAGCAGAGGAAAGGCTTAACAGTGAAATCACCTGGTTAAAGGCGGACATTAGTGATAGAGTTGAAAGCATAGAAAACTTGAATAAGAACATCATTGCCTTAAACTTAGATAGAGATGAGCTCAAGGCTGACCTTATTACAATTAGCGCGGAGACATCTCGTAAAGATCAGAAGATTTCCAAAATAGATGAGCAGTTGCAGCAATTGCACATGCAACAGGTGGCGTTAATTGCAGAAACAGAGAGAGCTCAAAAACCAGTGGAGGAGCTGAGATCAAGAGTAAATCAATTGGAGGAGGAGATTGATAGACAAAGAATTGTAATAATGGAAGGAGCAGAAGAGAAAAGAGAGGCTATTAGGCAGCTTTGCTTCTCGCTCGAACATTACCGGAACGATTACAACGCACTTCGAAAAGCTTTTGGGGGACATCATAAGCGAGTTCCAGTATTGGCATCATAATTTGCGACCAGTTTTCATCATTGGGTCTTAGAAAATATAAAATGATTTGTAAATTGTGCTCTCTTTAATTTTTTTTTGGCGCGCTTGGTGTGATTTGTGTGTTGGTCCTGGTATTTCAAAACACACATGAAACAAAAAAGTGTTTGTAATTTCGTTAGGATTTGTTCTGATGAGTGATTGAGTATTTGTCCCGCACATGTGGACTAGGGAAGCAATATACATATGTTCTTATGCAAATGAACTTGATATACTTGGAAGTTGAAAACACTGCATCATAAATGGAGTCAGGAAAGAAGAAAAAGTTCTGAGAATGGAAGAAGAAGAATGTAAGTAGAATAAAATGCGGTATTAGATTTCTTGAATGGAAAGAGAAACCTATCAGCTATTTACACATGTCAAAAGAATACGATGCCGTTTCCCTTTATTTAAAAACAAATTTTCAATCGTTGTACGTTGTTCTTCACTGCGATCTGGAATCTGGGAAGAACTCTGTTTTTTTCAATGGTAGATCAAGCTGAGTAAGTCTCAATAGACAGTGTCATTGGCTACATGGCATAACGTACTGGTATAAACAAAAAAACAGAGTTCTATGTACATGAGATTTTTCTCATACGAGTCCAAATGCACGCTTTGCAGATTCAAGCGTGTTGGAGAGGAGCATTGAGATTGTAACAAGTCCCACTCTTCCCAGAACAGGCGTAATGGCTGAAACCACCTTTATTGCTTCTTCATAGTAAACATCTCCTCTAACACACGAACCTTTACGGCAACTGGGATCCTAAAACATCACCGGAATCGGATCGAGTCATTATCCTAATGTCTCAAACGATATTGCATTACCAAATGAAACAACATGGCATTACCTGAACCTGGTTTGTCCCGGTGTCGATTACAACAGCTTCAGGCTTAATCCAGTCTCCTCGACAAAGCATGGAATCCTAACATCTGAAACTAAAATATCTGGATTTCGTGTAATCTCTTGCGGGTTCCTTGTGAAGGCATGTACATTCCTCACTGTTGCATGGTGCCTCTGCAGAAACATAACTACAATGACATATTAAGAGAACAATGTGAAAGAAAGGAAGAAGCATATGAAGTGATATCTGTAATAACAAGGAAATGAGAAGCCCCACGACCTTGCTCCTTCCAATTACTACTGCATTTTCCCCGAATGGATCGATACCAGACCTAAGCAATAATTCAATGCAAGCCTTAGCAGGACAAGGGATGAAAAAGGGCTGCCTTCCCCTCATGGCAAGATTCCTCATGTTCAACGGATGAAAACCATCCACATCTCTTTCTGGACTGTTAACATTTATAATCTTTTCCTCATCCAGACGCTGCAACCAACATACAAAGGAGTGTCAGGACTTGTTCAAGTCCAATCCGAGTCCAGGCATCGCATGGAATTCCGATTCTTGAACCTAAAACCTCAATACATTCAATGACATGGATCCATAGAGATAGAGAGAGAGAGAGAGAAAATTCTTAGAATCCCTGTGACCCTGTTCGTTACTAGTTCCCTATCTATAAGCATTTGAACAAAACCAAAAAAAGCTCAACTCTCATGCATGTCATATACCATGAATTGATGGGTTCTTGTTGAGATCCGAAACAACATTGACCAGTTCATCTTCTGTACAATCCTCAGGCAGCTCTACAGTCGTAGATGTAATCCCAACTTCACCGCAAGCTTTCATTTTGAAACTGATATAAGCATGCGAATCTCTTCTTCCGTCCACCACAACAAAAGCAAGTCCCGGACATTTCCCGATTTCAGCCTTCATTCTTCCGATTTCTACCGCGACTGCTTGTTTAATGTCTTTCCCAATGGAGTTGCCGTCAATAGTTGCAGCAGTCTTCCTCGTATTACCTGAAATTGTGGTGGGGCTAGGAATGTCGGTCCTAGGAACCCAAGCGTCAGGGAGGTTAGGGCCGAGAAGAGTTGTTGAAGAAGAAGATAACTCAACAGATGATGGAGATAACGAAGAGAAGGTCTTAGCCTACGCCTAGTTGATTTTTTATAAAGGGAGACAAATTAACTTTCTTTTTTCATTTTTGTTCTTGTTGCTTGATAGATAGGCAGTGGAGCAAAAATAGATAAAGGAATAAGAGCGAAGGCCCGATAGAGAAGCAGGCCCGTCGAAACTTAACCCGCCCATCCGCCCAAAATAGAGAAAGGAAAAGTTTTATTGCGTTCATTTTCTACTCTGTTTCTTCTCTGCCGCCAAAGCTTCTCTCTAGACTCCAATCTTCTCTGAATCGTGCAAACTGGCAACTTATTCTGCTATCTTCATCAACTAACTGGTAAAGTTCGAAACTTTTTGAGTTCCGAGTCTATTAAGTTTTGTTTGTTCTTATATTTACACACAAAAACATGTTTTCTTATAAATTCCGAAACTTTTCTTCTTCTGATAGTGCTTAGAGTCTTTCTTTTTGGTGGTATTGAATGTGTCATGTTTCTGGTGAAGTGGGCGATCCAGAAACTGGTAGAAAATGTCCGCAGAAGCAAGCTTGAGGCAGAAGCTCAGTAAAAAACTGAAACTTGCTGTTGGAAAAACAAATAGTTCAAAGGAGGATAGAAACAAAAATTCTAAGAGCGTTCGAGAAAATTTCAAGTCTCGTGATAGAGAGACAGGGGCCAGTAGGAACTTGAAGTCGAGTATGAAAGATAAGAAGATGGACACAGGTCAAGGGAATGAGGGTAAGGCTTACGGAAATGACAAATCTAAACCTGTAAGTGCTAATGGCAGAAAGGAAAAGTTTCGTGCTGATATAGAAAGTGATATGGGACTAAAGTCATTTAGTAAATCCGAATATCCCGGTAGGAAGTCTGTACTGAGGAAAGGTCCAAGTCTCGTGAGAGGAAAAAGCAACGACCAGCCCCGTTCCACACTAGGGGTTTCGAAGAGTTCAGAAGATGATGCTACATTAAAGAGTAGACATTCTTCTCCTAGACTTAACAGTGAGGTTAGAAGTAGTGTAAAATCATCTAGTGATAAAAGGAGAACAGGTGTAAAAGAGGAGCAGTATACAGAGCCTGTTAAAGTCTCCAGTGGTAGGAAAGGTTCGTTGAGTAATTCAAAAACTGAAATGCTTTTGAGCAGTGGCTTGGAAACAAGTCAAAAAAATTTCCAAGATCTATCTCCTTCACGTCAGGAAAAGAAAAGAGGTTGGGACGGGAGAAGCATTGATGATAGTTCGGAGTTATCAGATGACCGGCCAAAGAAGAAGAAGATATGGGGTATTCGGATAGATCCTTATGATACCTCTAACAAGCGGATGGCTGATGATATGACAACAGATGGTGTGATTCTATCCATCCATTCTATTACTTATGCTTACAAATTCTGTTCTACGTTATTCTTCCTTTACCTGTAAAGGACCAAAACAAAAGTATAACATTTAAAAAAGAAAAAAGAAATAAAAACTTTGGTCAATAGAGAGGAGAGCAGTTCTATTTGGTTCTCTCTCTTCACCCTAAAGTTCTTTTCTTAATTCCAGAAAAAACTGAGAGGAAGAAATTGGATCTAGGGAAAAATGAGGAAATGTCAAAGAATTCTCAATTCCGGGCAATACAACCCAGTGCCTCAATCCTTTCCTTTGTTGAAGATAATGTAAGCATTATGAGAAGGGCCTTTTTCTATCGGTTATCTTCTACTTTATTTTACATCATACATGTCCAAATAATTGAGGCTCTTAATGGTTTGCTTGATAGTTGTTGGGCCGTAGGCGTCTAATTGAGTTTAGGAGGGCAGGTTATAACACTGATCTATCTGCTCCATTGGATGATATTCCTTCTTCTACCAACATGGAAAGGGCTCAAATTGAAGAAAACGTATGTCTATAATATATCTAAGCATTCTTGGGTACACAATTTTATCTTTTAGCGAGTTTTGTAGAATATCCTCAATTTTTTTGGAGTGTTTATCATATAGCAGTGAGTGCTAATATTATCGCAGATATTCAGGAGCAAATTGGACTTTTTTGCAGCTGCAAAAGTCTCATCGTCATTTCCTCCTCCTGGTCTTCCTGAGATTGCATTTGCTGGTAGAGATTTCATATTTCGGTCCTTCTATCAAAGTGAATCAGACGTGTTTAATGCACATTGAGAAGTGTTAATGGTTGTTGATCATTCTATTTAATAAGACCTGAACCTTTTCATCATGTCAGGAAGGTCAAATGTTGGAAAATCATCACTACTTAATTCTCTTACCAGACAATGGGGTGTTGTTCGGACGTCTGACAAGCCTGGCCTTACTCAGGTGCTAGCTTTAGTATTCTTGAATTGTGATTTCAGCATAGCAGGATATGTTAATAACAGTAACTGTTCTTCTCCAGACTATTAATTTCTTCAATTTGGGATCAAAGCTTCGCTTGGTTGATTTGCCTGGATATGGCTTTGCTTATGCTAAAGAAGAAGTTAAAGATGCTTGGGAGGAGCTGGTGAGTATTTAAACAGAGCTCCTCTCTTTTACCCAGTTGAACATGAGAATATATGTCAATTAACCAACTAAATGTTGTAAAACTCACAGGTAAAGGAATATGTTTCCACAAGAGTTGGTCTAAAACGGGTGTGCCTTCTTATTGACACAAAATGGGGTATGAAGCCAAGGGATCATGAGCTCATTGGTTTGATGGAAAGGTACAAGCTTACAGCACTGTAAAATACCACTTCTAAATTATTTTCAAAGTTCTATGTAAAATTGGCTGTGGCTAAGTCTTATACGTTTCCAATGTACAGATCTCAAACTAAATACCAAATTGTACTGACTAAGACTGATGTTGTCTTCCCAATTGATGTGGCACGTCGTGCAATGCAGATTGAAGAGGTAAATTCTGCACATGTCTAGTGTCAAGTCTAATTCGCATTTGCATCTTCTCCTGTTAGACTAACCAAGCTGCAATTTTCTTTTGATTCCATGACATTTGACAGAGCCTCAAGGCAAACAAATCTATAGTTCAACCTGTGGTATGCACTATGCTGTGTTGTTTGGATCATTGAATTTGATTTTATTCTTTCGACGTTCCATTTTAGCGTGTCGCTGAGATTGTTATTATTGCTATTATTATTCCAGATGATGGTAAGCTCAAAATCTGGAGCTGGCATCCGAAGTTTGAGAACAGCACTGGCCAAAATTGCTCGGTTCGTCAAAGTATAAACCAGGTGGCTCCCTTTTCTTTCTGGTGTTGGTCTGTTGGGATGGCTCAACTTAGAACTGTTAAACCGATAAATTGACATCTTCGATTCATCCATTGTCAAGTGTTTCGAGCAGTGGTGTACTAACAAGTGCTGTCACTAATTAGCAACTATGTTGGATGTTTTCTATTCTGCACAGCTCATGTTATGGCGAGTCTTTTTTGTATCTGATTTGTTTCTTTCACGCTTGTTAAGAGTCGAATCTACAAGTTTTTTTCTTTCTTTTCAATATTTGATCTGTAAATTTTGGATCTAATTGTCTCGTCGCCAAATAATAGTAGAGAGAATTTGTAAAATACCCTCGTCTCAATTTTCATTTGGTAAAATGACTTTTATTTATAATATTTTAATACATAAAGTTTAAAAATATATAAATTAAGTAAAGTGAAATGAAAAAAAAAAAACCTAAAAAGGCTACTATACCTAATACAAATTTAAACTTTTTACATTTACATTTAGGCGGACTATCTCTCTCATTTCTCACCTCGAAATTACCCATATTTCTTTTCCGAGTTCTTATTGTCTCTTTTCTCACTCGTAAAATCACCCACAACGCCAGTCTAAAATCAACTTCAACTCTGAAATCACCGTTAATGATGGATAACAAAGAATATCGGTCTGAAAAATATGAACAGTATATATTTATACTCCAGTTAGAGATTTGATTATGTGAAATCTGAGTTTGAGTTTAATTTTGCTAAAACTTGTGCATAATACGAAATGTTTGTATCACAAACCGAAATCTTTGATTTCACAATAGAACTGATATAGAACCGAGAGAGAAAGTTGTTATTTAACAAGATAATAGGTTATGTAAATAAATTAAACATTTTTTATTTTTTGGGGGATGGATTACCTACACTTATCTGAGTGTTTAAGGTCGATGATCATTTTTCTTGTGTGATTATTATTCGTTTGAAGTTGCACGAGGTGATTTCTATGATTAAGAAAATGCTTAATTATAGAGAGTTGAAAATGTTTAACAAATCATATTTTGCCTATTTCCTAAAGGTCGATAAGAGACTTTCATTCTCCTTTCATATAGTCAGTATCTTCGTTCTCCGTCAAGCTCAATAAAAAAAGAAGTATGAGGCATGATACATCATAAATGGTCATCCTCTCCATTACTAGATAAAACAATTTGCTCTTACTACTGAATTAAGGTGTCATAAGTCGTCAGCCTCCTTACCTCACATAGTAAAGAAAAATGCATAATTCCTAAAGTACCGGTTCAAAGGGAATGATAGTAGTACATGTACGGCGCTTATGAAGATATTTGAAAGCATAGAGATGAGAACTAAGAAGCGGCGTGAGGAAGATGTTGATGAAGTGACAAAGGTTGATAATCTAAATGTGAAGTTAGCAATGCTCTACTTCTTAATGGTTGGTCTCTTAGGTATAAGAGAATTTCACAAAGTACCAGCTTGGTATCTATACATGATATCAGATATTGAGTTCTTCAATAGCTGCCCTTGGGGTAAAGTAGTACATGAGAGAACTATTCAATACATCAAGAGGGACGACCTCTTAAAGACTTTGAAAAGAGCTGCAATTAGAAGAAAAAAAATCGATTATTGAGAGGTGGGATGTATTTGGTTTTCCATTAGCTTTTCAGGTAATTAGTATTCTTAACTTAGATTTCTAGCAAGTTTTTATTACTTAATATTTTTTTAATGGTTTTTTTTTTCTTATTACTGTAAGTATGAGCTTTTGAATCGATTTTAAGCCTTGGAGAGACTTTTGGTTAGCGTTTGAAGAAAGCTCGTAGGCGTTAGATCCTAAATTGGGCTATGCAATCTACAGAGTCATTACACATGAAGATCGTCAATATTCTGACGAACCAAGATGTTAGATTTTATTATGATCAATAATTATTTATATTTCAATTATTTAATTAAATGACCTATATAATATTCTTTGAATGATGTAAGTTGACTACATGGAATCTTATGTCCATCAAAAAGAGAAGAATGCACTTCTTATATGATTAGCATTGACACATTTGAGGATGAGGTTAAAGATTATATAATTGATCGTGTGGCGGCTTTACTAAATTCAACCACAAAAGAGGCAGACTATTCTGTAGTACCTTATAGTCATACCATTTATGATGACAAGGGCGAGGATAAGATAGAGGGGACTGAACGACCATGTTCTTCTACACCAACTGTAGATTGTGACTTGTGGTATATGATGCAGAGGATGGAAGATAAGATTGAGGTTGTCGGTCAAAAAATGAAGGAGAGATTCAGTTACCGAATAGGGGCGCTAGAGCATATATTCGGTGAGCTAGAACATACGGTCAGTTTGGTCCCTGAGAAATTAAGGTGTGCAACCTATTGACCCTCTAGTGCAGATGCAGAAGTAGTTTCATAGTACGGCTGGCCAAGGTATATACGACATATGGCATTTGTCGTCAGCTCGAGATGATACTAAAGTTAAATTATTTAATTTTTTACATTATATATTTATTTTCATTATATTAATAAAATTATCATTTTATAATGTAGGTATTCTTGGTGTTGGTTTCTCCCCTTCACGAGACGTATTAGATGATGACATGACAGTTCGAGATGGTGATGGTGCCCCTTCTACCTATATTGAAACTCGGGTTCGGGAGAGGGCTCAGGTATGTATATTGTTTTATTTAATATTTTAGTTATAAAATAAAAAATTTAAACTTTCCTACGTCTTATATGTTTTTATTTTGTGTGAAAAGGTGGCTGGAGATGGTGAGGATGTCATCAACCCCACCTATGCGACGCCAACAAATAAAAAAAATGGATTAAGATGCTGAGATATTCCCTCAAGTCTCAATTCTTGAATCCAGAATACATCCAAAAATATACAATTAAGGATATTATCAAACTTAATCCATTTCGGTCACCATATAAGGTCATAAAGGAGGCTATAATGGGATGGGCCAAAAAATAAGTATCAGCCGACTGTCTAACTCGTGATGGGCATTCAAGCTAATAAAGAAATTTTTCGGATATTAAGAAACCAATGGAGATAGCTGCTCTGTACAGTAAGTATTATCTAATTGTATTTACATTTTATTTACATTTTAATAAATTTACTTTGAACCTTATTTTAATGAAATGATCGACATCATATCAACAAATGCTTATTGTTGATTTGGATTCAATTACAAAATTATCTCAAACTATTCCCTTGGATTGCAAGAAAGCCCGTAACAATAGTGGACGACCACTTCACTATGACGTTGGTGGGGGTGACAAATAAAAACAGACAAGTAGATAACCCATTATTCATAAGATATGCATGAAAATTAAAATTATGGCTTTTTGGTACTTTCCATATATATTATTATGTCATTATTACTATTGACTTTTAAGGTGTAGTTACATTATGAGAATGACAAAATGGCCTGCAAGCCCCAGTTAGGATAGTGTGTATATGCCGCTCAACCTTAAAAATACGCATTGGGTTGTCTTAGTCCTAGACTATATACGTAATGGATTTGAAGTAGATCTCTAGAAGATAAAGAAAGTCACTATAGTATATTAGCATTATGTAAAATTTTATCATAAATCATGTGTTGTAACATTAGATTGTACAAGAAATACCATAGGAAAATGATGGACTTCGATTTACATAACAATGAAGAGGATTGTGGTGTTTATATTATAAAGCGTATGTAAATGTTGAGTTTTCATATAATTTTTATTTTGATCATTACCAACATCTTGTATTTGACATTGCTTTGGAACTTGAACACCACTTTTCCCTTTTGGAGTCTATGTCACATGTAGTGGAGATGAATTTATTACTAAACATGTATGAACTAAAAATAACTTCACATCCACATCATTTTCAATAAATATTGGATGAGTAATCGGTGAGAATAACGACTTGTATACCATTGTCATACCAAATTCCTTAGGATCAACATGAATAGTATTGTACATGACCTATAAGAGCTCACTAAAACTAATGTTTGTTTCAACCGCAACATCTTTCCATTCTTGTCAACCTTTTAGAACCTAAGATTTTAATGATTTTGAAGTGCTATCATCATTCTTCCATTCTCTGTAGAAGCATACGATTATAAATACATATAATTACTTTCATGAAAAATAAATAATTTATTAATTATAATTTTGATTACAAATTTTTGAAATGACCAAATTAAACTTATTTGAAATCATAGACCAAGATTTTGGACCAGGTTTAATTATACTGAAATCTTGGTCCTATATTTTGGTACAATTATCATTGGTCCAAAATCACATCTAGATCTTTGCTACTGCTATCAGATTCGGCGAAGATGAGCTGAAGTAAACAAAACTTAAAGAACAAATATGTACCCATTACATAAAAAGTGAAAATAGATTAAAAAAAAAAAACATGTACCAAAATACATATCCAATATTTTTCATTCTCCAGTGTTTCTATCAAATTATATATTCTTCTTCTCCGACGAAAGATCGAATAAAATTCAGACAATGGAAGTAAAGATAGCAGTTATTTTTTGTTGCGACAGTCGTAAGTCGGCTGTTACTTTTTGTTGCAGTAGGTCGTCATTTTTTAGAAAGAGAAGAAATGCAAGAAAGTAAAAGGGGAAGAGAAGAGAGCATAAATATAATTTTTATTTTTATTTATTAAATAAAAAATAAATAAAGAATTACAATAATCTAACAAATAAAATAAAAATGAAGTTATTTGACAAAAAAATTGTTAGACAGAACATCCCATCGTAATAGCAAAATAAGAAAGAAGAAGAGTTAGAATGATTGTGTTATAAATGGGAATCGGTAATATTTTTAAAAATAATTTTTTTGTGGTTATAAATGTAAAAATTATTTTTTTGCTATCGATGACGATTTTTTTAAATATATTTTTCAAAATTATTTATTTCGAAATGAAAAAATTATTAATATTAGAGAATTATAATAAAAGATTTTTGTTTTTTTCAATTATGGAAACAATGTTTTATAATCATTACAAAAACGTTTTTAAAAAATTGAAAATTGTTGTCGATTCGATAACTAATTAAACGGCCCAGTGCGTGATGGTTTCTGGGCCTTATTTAACGAGAGAACTCCTTAACGGCCCAATCTGTATGGTTTCAGCGCGAACTTCTTCATGTCCGATTTGGGCCTCGAAGCGGCTCGTCTCAAGCGTTAAGACGTTTTTGTCATTTCAAATTCCACAGTCAACGGTCGAATTGTTTTTCATGCTTGTACTTCTCCACACCTGTTCGAGTCAGTCTGTGAGAGAGAGAGAGAGAGAGATGCGGAAGAGAAAAGAAAAAACATTGATCTCAGAAACCCTAATTTCGGAAGAGCAACAGGAAGAAGTGGAGAAAGAAGAAGGAGAGGAAGAAGATCGGAAGGGGTTCTTCGCATGCTATCTTTTAGCTTCCCTCAGCCCTCGTCACAAAGGCCAAACCTACATCGGGTATTCACCGTTTCTTTCCCTATCATCTTCTTCTCGATTTCCCCCCCTTTTTAATTCATCATATTATTGAATTTTCATTACAATATCTTCCCGATTCAAGTTGAGGTCTGGTTAATTTTAGATTCTCTTACATGTTTCGTTATTTATTTGATAGCTAAAAGATGAATATTTTACCCTGGATTTGGAGCAGAGGACTGATCTTTCAACTAGTATGCTTAATAAACGTTTCCGTGATTATTCAGATTCACAGTAAATCCAAAGCGGCGGATTAGGCAGCATAATGGTGAAATAGGTTGCGGAGCATGGCGTACTAAGAGAAAGAGACCATGGGAAATGGTCTTCTGTATCTATGGTTTCCCTACTCATGTCTCTGCTCTCCAGGTTCTGTATATAGTTCTTTTCTTCTTCCTTATTTTGACCCCAAGTTTACCATAGCCAATCATTAATTTGTAATTATTCAATCAGCATGTTCGGGATAACTCCTAATTCTGAGGTATTTGATTGGATTAAAACCTACAGTTTGAATGGGCATGGCAGCACCCCAATGAGTCATTGGCAGTAAGGAAGGCAGCTGCAAACTTTAAATCTCTCTCTGGAGTCGCCAATAAGATTAAACTTGCATACACAATGCTTACCCTTCCGGCGTGGCATAGGTAGTGTATGATGTTTCATCTTTAATCAATGCAAGTAAATAATATTATTCTGCCTTGGTGTTTCCATTTCCATCTCACTAAACAAATACTGCAAACGTTATCTGTGTGATCAGCTTGAATATCACCGTAAACTACTTCTCAACAAAGTACACAAATCACTCTGGTGGTTGCCCAAGCTTGCCGGGCCATATGAAGGTACGAGTTAACCCCATGGATGAGCTTCCTTGCTATAGTGAAGGGAATGAGAACTTCATTGAAAAGGAAGAAGAGGTGCTTTCATATTCCAAGATGGATCAGAATACATTAATGGATCATTCAACTGGGATTGCCAGAATGGCTTCCGAATTATATGGATGTACAGCAACAACAAGAAGCCAAATTGGAACCCCAGAAGCAGATGTGGACAATAGAGATAAGTTCACATATATTGCAGATGGTAGTAGAGTAATGTTGCAGCATCAAGAAACGGAAGAAATGGCACTGGAGTTAGCTTCTATCAATCCGAGTGAAGTAAGAAACAGCACTACTGGCATGGAGCGTAATCAGGTTGATGTAATAGATCTGTTGACCCCTCCACCCGACTGCAGAACCAGTTCGAGCAAACGAAAGAGGAGAGTTTGTGCTGAGATTATCGACTTGACAAGATCACCCAATTTTGTCCAACTATAGAAGGCTTAGATGTCCATTATATGTACTGTAATTTGTAATGTCTCTGTTAAAAGAGTAACGCTGGTTCAACTTTTCGTTTTACTGAGGAAATAAAAGAAATTTCAAGCTATTTAGTTTACATGAATATGTGAGATTAGCATAAATAACATGGTGAACAGGGTAAAACACTCGAAAGATGATTTGAAATAACTTAGTATATAATTACATTACAAGTAAAATTTGATCAGCATATATACAATGAAGTTTACAGCTCTCTCCTTGCCAAACCCAAACAATATCTTGAAGACCCGGACGAATATCGTCTTTCAGTACTCTCTCATATTCTAATGTATCTCCGCTCGATTTTTTCACCTCCACCAAATGCAAATTCGGAGTAACCTCAAAGATCTCTGCTTCGATGGAAATCACTCCTTTCCGACCTTCCTTTTGTCCTTCCAATCTCAGCAAACTGGCCTCCTTCTTCCGTACTCTCATTCTCAACTGCCTACCAATTTCTTCGATCTTATAGATAATAACAGAGGCAGGTTTCAGACTTGTGAATCTCGCTTCTCTCTTCCGAGAATTGTCTTCAAACAAGTTAGACAGATCAAATCCAGCAGAAAGTGAGATAATGTCAAAAGCATTCAAATTTGGAGGCCTCCCTATCTCTTCTGGTTTTTCCTCAACAGCCATGTTTGTATCTACTCTCGTTTCAACTTCAACATGTTTAGAGGTCAACCCTTTTCGAAACCAACGACTTTCCTTAATCCTCTCCAAACAAATCCTAGTATTCGGGTTTGGATCCAACATCTTGCTCAACAACCTGTGTGCTTCAGTCGGAAACCAGCTAGGACATCTATACTCTGCTCTACCAATCTTCCTATACATCTCCATGAGATTCGAATCATGAAAGGGAAGATAACCCGCCAAAAGCACAAACAGAACCACACCACATGACCAAATATCAGCTTTCGCCCCATCATAGCCCTTCTGGTTGATGACCTCAGGTGCGACATAGGCCAGAGTGCCACATGTGCTATGAAACGGCCCGTCTTCGTGCTTGGACTCAGCTAGCGTGCTTAACCCGAAATCAGACACCTTAAGATTCTCATTCTCATCTAGCAGTAAGTTCTCGGGTTTTATATCCCGATGATATACACCTCTACTGTGACAGAAATCAACTGCATTGATCAACTGTATAAAATATTTGCGCGCAACATCCTCTTTGAGCCTGCCTTTAGAAACTCGATCGAAAAGCTCGCCGCCTTTTGCATATTCAATGACAAAGTAAATCTTGGTTTTCGTGGCCATGACCTCGTAAAGTTGTAAGACATTAGGGTGTCGGATTAGTCTCATGATCGATATTTCTCGCTTGATCTGATCGAAAAGGCCGGCTTTCAAAATCTTGTCTTTGTTTATTTCCTTGATGGCTACACCTCGATTAGTTCTAATACTTCTTGCATAGTAAACCTTTCCGAAAGTTCCCTGGCCTAGTAATCTACCCAGTTCATAGCTTTTCATCAATACATGGTTTGAACTATGCTCCATTTTTATGTATCTAACAGTTCTCAACTGGTTTGGAATTTGGATATTCAGCCATGGATGAAAAGCACTACAAAGAAGAAAAGTCAAAAACCAGCAAACCGATTCAACAAACACATACCAAAAAACTAGTACAACTAATGTACAAATCTTGACAATTTAATTGGAAAAGTGCCTTAGTACGATGAAGATTTTAGCAGCGAGTCAGAGAAGATTATTAGCAGTGAATTTCGAAGGTTCTAGCGGTTAGTTGGGTTTCAGCTTTCCCTTCTGCTTTTTTCTGTTATGACTTCTGACTTATCTGTTTCAGTTTGGACGGTTGGGCTTAGGAGCCTAAAGCCAGCTCAAATTCTAACCATACACGCGTCATATTTTGGTTAATTATAATATTTGCCTGTTTCTCAAATTAGTCCTTATATTTTGAAATAAGATCAATTTCGTCGACTAAGCTAACCTCGGTTAGAAATTTGACTGTTTTGCCTATAACTCCGTTATCTCACCATTTCTTGAATTGATTGAAGTCGGTTGAACTCAATCTATCAAGCTTTAGCATCTAAATTTTGATTTGTGGACATTAATTTCATCTCAATCGGATTTATGTACTCAAGTTAGGATCTGAAGCGTTCTCGCTAGTTTTGGTGCTTCTGTTGCTTCTGCAACAAGTCACAAATCTGTTCTTTCTATATTCAAGACGGTTTGCTCGTGGTTGATCGTCATTCATGAACTTGTTTAATTAGTTTTTGGCTAAGATTGATGGTAATCACTCAGCCTTGATCCAACGGTTCTTGATTAGCCTTAAAACTGCTTGAAATCACGGCTGTGTTTGAGGAAAAATTTGACATAATGATTAAAAAAAATCACTTTATCTAAATACTATAATTAATAATTTTTAAATTCATTGAAATTGACACCATCGAAATGGGAAGTGAAAAGTGATATGAGAGAGTGGAGAAAAAGTAATTCAAAAAAAAAAAATAATAATAATAATATAAGAAATAATTTCAGGGATTCAATCACTAAACCGAAACCATGACACAATAGCTACTCTTTTTCTAGACACTCCTAAGTATAATAGCTACTCTTTTTCTAATGCGTGATAGTTAGCTAGTTTATACCTTACATATGGATAGCCAGATTCTAGCGACTGTATGACCACTAATCCCTCTAGCTATGAGGATGGAGGTCGGTAATAATTGTTCCCAAGGCTTTCATCTTCACATTATAGAGATGCTCCCTTTTGTTTGCTTCTTATAAAAAAAACACTTGGAAACATGAAAACCTACTTCTTTGACCCAAAATTAAATAAATGAAAAATATAACTAATTAAAACAAAAAACAAAAACAAAGACGAAAATACCTACTCCTTTACCTCAATTAGTTGCCTGGATCAGAACCCCCCTTTCTCTTCATTACAAGGTTGTTTGACCAGCTTCTATGGATGTCTATATCAGAACCTGCTTCGAATGAACTAGAAGTCAGCAGCTAGCATGTATGGATCATGGATGTCTACATCAGAAAGGTAACAAAATCTTCCACCTTTCTATATTTGACATGTTTTCAATTGATCAATATCCATATCTAGGGAGATGTTAGGTAAATGGGTGAAATAGGAAAAAAGATGAAGAGCAAGAATGATCCGGCATCGTCGGATAGTTGTCAAAGAATGAAATCAAGTACCTTAAACCCGATTGCGCCTTGTGCCGCTTGTAAGTAAGATAGAGAAGAAGATGTGCGGAGGAGTGCCCTTTCCCTCGTTACTTTTCTCCTTATGAGCCACACAAGTTTGCTGCTGTCCACTCAGTCTTTGGAGCAAGCAATGTTTCCAACATGTTGATTGTAATAAGATTACTTAACACTCTCCAGTGATATTTGCTTTTCGGATGATCGATCGGGCTTAAACAATATTCGTTACAGTTTTGAACTATGTTAGGAAGTGAGAGAGAGCCGAAGAGCCGATGCTGCGGATAGTTTGGTATATGAAGCAAACAATGGCCGAGGGACCCGGTTTATGGATGTAAGGGTGTGATATCAGCGTTGCAATGGAAAATTCAATCATTACGAGCACAACTCAATGCAGTGAGGGGTCAGATATTGAAATATAGATATAGATCAGAGGCGGCCGCTACTACTACTGGCAGTACAACTACTCAAGTTATGATCTCTTCGTGTGATCATCATCATGATCAAGCAGTTGTTTTAGCCTCGGCGGGATCAATGATGTCCTGTGCTGCAATACGGTCATCTCCTTCTCCTTGGACAGTTGATTCTGTTGTCGTTTCTTTGTCTTCTTCTAGTTCGTCATGTAACTCCTCCATGTATACATCACCATCTGGCAGCGCCTGTTGGATAAATTGAAAATCAGAGTTTGTTTGAGAATTGATTTTCAATTTATAGCAAAAACAGCAAAAATAGAAACTGATAGCAAAAGAAAAAAGAACAACAAACTTGAAAAATAAAACTGAAACTTAATTGTATTAATGAAAAGTTGAACTAAATATGAATTACAAATGAAACTAAATATCTAAATCATGATTAAAAATATTTATTGAGATTTAGACTACTTAGAAAACAGCAAAATACAGTGCTAGAATCCAAAATGCAGAAAATATCTACATTGTACTCTCACCATAGCAAACAAGTGGACTTTTATCAATTTTGTCCAAAAACTGATGTGATGATGGGATTGCTCCATCATAACGTCCAACACACTTGAAATGAACTTCTAAACTTGCTGGAATCAAATTTGGGTCAGATTAAACTCAGATTTGCTGAGTTGCCTTGCTGATCAAGCAAGTGAAAATTAAAAAACAGTAGATCCTAGATTGGGCCATAACTTGATTAATTCTAATCTGATTAAGTTGATTCTTCCTCCAACAAATTTGTTTTAACCTCCTTCAACTGGAGGAATGAGAGTCAAAGCCAAAATCCAACAAACTCAAAAAGTCAACTCTAATCACTCTTAATAGTCATTAGGAAGTAGTTTTATATCCTTTAAACACTCCTCCTTGGAATAAATACTAATGACACCCATCATGCTTCTCAAATACTCAAACTTGTAACCAGGAGTTGATTAGGTAAACCCATCAGCAAGTTGATCTTCTAACTTGCAGTGAATCAACCTAACTTTTCTATTTTTGATCCTCTCCCTAATGGAATGAAATTTCACTAAGAAGTACTTAGTCCTCCCAAAATGAACTGGATTTTCTGAGATAGCTATGGCAAACTTACTATCATAATGAATTGGGGCTGAACTGGATTGAGGAATCTCAAATCAAATAAAACATTCCTAAGCCAAATTGCATGGTTGCAAGAAGATGAGGTGGTAATATACTCTACCTCAACAGTTGATTGGGCTACTACAGCTTGTTTCTTTGAGCTCCAACAGAAAATACCAGATCCTATCTATTCTGCTCAACGGAGTGTAGTATTTTCAAGGAGTACTACATAGGACTCCCCACTCACTCTTGTAGTTATAAGTGAGCAGCACAGCAAAAACAATTTTCCTGCTAGTATTCATGGGGGTGCTAACCCAGGAGCATTGCTACAGGCGAGGGAAGATTATATTTAATGTGATTCAGTTCCATTCAGTAATGAGCCAAGAATTCAATTAGGATAGGTGACAATTAAGCGGGATATCTTAGTAGATAATTTACCTCTGCCAACTGATTTTAGTTTGGAAGAATACAAACGCTGAGCATTGTCACAGATAGCAATCTCAACCTGACAATATAATTTTATTAGTACCCACTCGGAAAGGAAAAACAGAGGAATATACATGAAGCAACAAATCCAAAGAAGTAAAATTGATGATTACATGTGTATCAGTGCTTAAAATCAATAGTGTTGAAAATATATGTGGAACAACAAAAGAAGTTGATTTCATACCTGAGAATAAGTAACCTTAAAAACACGCTTCCAAGGTAGAAGAAAGGATGAAGCTTCTCCAAACACAAGAGTTGAAACATAAATCAATTTCTGAAATGCCTGCACTGGAGGCAGAGTAAAAATGGTCAATCTCTGTCTCAAGCCAAGGGCACAACACGTAATACCGAGATTAACAATTATGACTACATTTCATGACACACCCGATGCTGCTCCTGATCCCCATCACGATCCCCAGTTTCAAGCCTTTGCCTGAAAATCCGCCTACCAATCTGAGAAATCCAACAAGTATCATCCCCTCATCAGAAGCTATCACAATCATTATGAGATCTATGCAGGTAAAACAGTTACTACACATACTTCCATATGCATTGCAGCTGCATCAGGGTCGTCAATACCCAATGCATTTTTGAAGTTGATGATTGTCTCAACTTCATCACCATTGAGATCTTGACTATCCGGGGGAAGAACAGAGGACACAAATCTGAACAAACAATCAGAGGATAAAAATATAGTAAAAAATTTATTTTTAAAAAATGATCAAACATCTATAATTTGAAATTCTGATCCTATTTGAGGTCACATATGAATGTAATCAGTTCCATATGATTCTTTTAATTGAACAAATTAGGAAGATTTATATGCAAATTCATGCTATTTAGTAACAAAAAAGTCCATTTTACAGAAATTAAGAAGAGCTGATCAAATAATTTTGACTGACCGACAATATAACTCGGAAAGCTCCGCATTAAAGTCCTTATCTTGCTTGCTCACACCATATCTGAAAGGTTATCCATCGATCAAGAAGAAAGAATCAGTAACCAAAATGGCTTACCAGAGCAGAATTCAGTGAGTCGGTCTTTTGTTTTATGACCACTATGAAAATCAGAAGTTGACCAATGATGAAGAACAGCAAATTGAAAAGTCAACTTTCCAAATTGTGAAAACCGACAGAAAAATGAACGAATTGTGAAAAGTGAAAAAATAAACCAAATTGCAAAACCAACTTTTTGGCAATTCCTTAAATATCTTCCTTCTTCACTGCCTTTGGGTCGTCAAATCAGGCAGCATAATTATGTCGGTCAACGGCTGCAACCTCGGGAACAGAAGCATTCAAAGTATAAACAGCAGCTGCACTGGCAGTCCCAAAGGCGGCAGCGCCGCCCAAGGCTGTGTTACGACTGTTACCAAATCGAAGCCCTAACCCAGACCCAGCAGCTATAGCTCCAGCAACAAGAATGGCGGAGCTACCTAATCTTAGAGGCGGCCGCAGTGTCTGAACAAGGGGAATCCCTGTGAGCTCCTTCTTCCCTCCAAAGACATTAAATGGCGGTGGTGATGATGTTGAGGTTGAGGGACCGGTTTGCTCAGCTGATTCCGACGAGCTACGCAGAATCGAGACTCATAAACGCCGCCGTCTAGGGAGGTTGAAGCATACAGCGGTACGGAGTGGGAAAGGGTAGAGGAAAGGAGAGGACAGAGCAGAACAATGCGTTGAAGAAGGAGAAGTGATGGCAGAGGGATTCATGTCTTTCCTTCTCCAAAAAAGAGGAGCATTGAGGAGAAGATAGCTCGAAAAGGGAGGTCTCTAGATCAAAAAGGTTGCAGGTTCAGCAGACAGGATATGGAAAGACAGATTCGTTGCTAAGGTGAATGGAATTGCAAGAAATGCAGACTGGGCCATGGCCAGAGAGCCGTTTTAACTAAATGGACCTATAGAAACTCGGCCCACCCACAACAGCCTACCAGCCCGGCCTGCCTCGGCCTGATACCCTTCTCCGACGTCGAGAGAGAGAGAGCAAAGGGACGGTTTCCATGGCAGCAAACACTTGCCTGCGAATCTCAGTCATTTCACGGAGTACAAATACACTAAAATTCATGATTCATCCGCAATGCCTTAGTTTAAGATTGAAACAATTCTGTTGCTATTCCTCTACGACTCCTTCTTCCGCTCAAACACTAACCGGATTTGCTGCAGACAGCCCGCTGAAATGGGAGCCTGTTCGGAAGAAAAAGGTGGTCTTGCGGGTCGGCTATGTCGGTTCCAATTACAGAGGTTCATTGCATTACCCTTGTTTTGATTCTTCGCTTTATCACTTCAAATTCTTATTTTTTTCTTGTTTCAGGGCTACAAAAGCAACAAGAGGAGCATTCATTTTCTAGTAAGCTTCTTCCTTCTTATGGTGTTAAAATCGTTGGATCTGGAATCAGGTTTTGATTTAGTATTTTATTATTTTAGGGTTTTGAAGGTATAGTTAACCATATTAAAAGAAGAGGAAGACAGATAAAGGAGACATATGGTACAAGAAATCATTAGGGAAAAAAAATACATTTTAAGAATTGATAAAAAAAGATAAGAGATAATAAGTTTTTATAAATAAGTTTAAGAAACTTAGTAGTAAAATTATTTTAGGGAGGTGGAGGGGTTAAATTTAGAGGTATTTGATTTGTAGGAAGGGAATTATTTAGTATTTCATCGTATGGTTAGTGTTGAGAAAGTAAGAGAAGTATTGAAAATGATGAAGATGGGGAAGAGAGTTGGATTAGATGATATACCAATTGAGTTGTGGAAGTATTTAGGAGAAGTAGAGATTCAATATCTGACCGGATGACATAGTATTGTGGTATCAATTTATAAAAATAAAAAAGATATACAAGATTGCTCAAACTATAAATGGATAAAGTTTATAAGTCATATAATAAAACTCTGGAAGAGGATTATAAAACATAGACTTGGGAGCATCACAACTTTATCATAAAATCAATTTGGTTTTATACCGAATAGATCTACAATGAAAACAATCTTCTTAATTAGACAAATGATAGAAAAATACAGAGAAAAACAAAAGAGTCTGCATATAATTTTTATTGATTTAGAGAAAGTTTATGATAGAGTGTTTGGGAAATTAATTTGGTGGATACTTAGAAGAAAGAATGCGTCTTAATGTTATATTAATATTATTAAGCATATGTATAAATACTAATTATTGATAGAGTGCTTGGGGAATTATAATAGAGTGGTTTAACCAATGTTTGGATGAGTTGACGAAATATATTCAAGATGAGGTATCTGGTGTATGTTATTTGTAAATGATATCGTCCTAATTGATGAAACTAGAGAAGGTGTATAGGTGGCGTAAGGCTCTAGAGAGTAAGGGTTTTTAAATTAGTCGATGGAAGATGTTATATATAGATTGTAGGTTTGGTCCTGAATCTTGAAAGAGTGATAATTCAATTGATATCAATGGCAGGAATGTCTCAGAGTGTGAAACTTTTGACATTCGAGGGGATATAAACTATAGAATTAAAGCAGATTTGATGAAATGAATGATGATATCAGTAGTCTTATACAATAGAAGGATGCCCGCGAGATTGAAAGGAAAGTGTTACAAGATGATCGTTCGACCATCTATGCTTTATGGTTCGGACTGTTAGGCCACTATAAGACAATATATGCATAAGATGGCAGTAGTAGACATGTGTATGTTAAGATGGATGTATGGTAAAACATGCAAGGATAAAATTAGGAATGATATGATTATGAGTTATTTAGATATAGGCTCGATAAAGGACAAAATTAGGGGGAGATGTCTAACATGGTTTGGTCATATGTAGAGGAGACCAAACACGGCCCCAATTCAACAAAGTTTAAATTGGCAGTTAAGTGGTGGATGTAGACGGGAGGGGTAGGCCGTTGAAAATTTGGATAAAGATGGTGAAAGAAGATATCCTAGATCTTGGATTAGGTGATAATATATTATAAGATCGCTTAGCTTGGAGAACTTGGGGCTTTGATGATGATGATGAGTGTTTGAGGTCATTTGGCAGGTTTATAGTAACTAGATTTTGAGGTTTAAGGATGTCCTTTAGTTAAAAGCTTAATATGACAATTTTAATATTACATACTTGAATTAGGCTACACAGCCATGGATTGGATCACCTAAAGCATTTCAATTCTAAATCGTAGCTATTGAACAAGAATTGGAAACTGCCATTTTCAAGGCCGGTGGTATCCGTGACAGCAATTATGGGAACCTAAACAAAATTGCCTGGGCTAGGAGTAGCCGAACCGATAAAGGGGTAACTATTATAACCCCCCTTTTCTTTTTGTTCATTATGATCACATTTTTATTTTTTCTCGATAATGGTTTTGTTGAATTCAGTTTACAGAGTAAGTTTCTGACCCCCCTCTTTTTGAAGGTTCATTCATTGGCGACAATGATATCCTTAAAAATGGAAATTCCTGAAAATGCATGGGATGCAGATCCTTGTGGAATCACACTTGCTAATAATATCAACTTGTTTCTTCCGAATGATATCAGAGTGTTTGGTATTTTACCTTCACAAAGGTGCGGGAATAGTTTTTCATTTTCTATGGTAGGAACATGCTCACACAGTCATACTCATCAACTGTCTTCTTAAAAATGAGAAGTTAGCGAAAGCTTCCAATGCGTGGCCATCTGTTGTTATTATATATATGTATATATTTCATATTCTGCTTTTTGATTTTTTTAAATTTCACTTGTTATTAGGAGCTTTGATCCCAGAAGGGAGTGTAATCTCCGGAAATATTCTTACATCCTTCCTGCTGAGCTTATTGGAATCAATAGGCACATCAGCACAACAGAAATTAATCATCACATCTCAGACTTCAATGGTATATTAAAGGAATTTGAGGTATAGTACCTTTAGTTATGTCTCATAAATCATATCTTAAAATGGTTTGTGGCTATATATCGATTAGATATGTTTCGGAGATCATTTTGGTACTGATATTTTCTTTTGTGGATGCCTTTGCAGGGCGATCATCCTTTCCACAACTATACAGTACGTGCCAAGTACAGGAAGCATTTTCCGAAAAAGCACTCACCTGGGAATGGTAATTTATCAAGCAGTGCACGGGCAGCTGATGCAGCTGATGAGGAGAGTGATGGAGAAGAAAACATTGTTTTTGAGGGTGATATGGAGAACCCAAATATTAATATTTTACGTACAAATGGAACTGCATTGCAGGATCAAGTCTCATCCCCGTTTCTTGTTCTTGCAAAATGGCTTCATGAACCAGATGAAAAGGATCGCATAAATGCATCCCACTTCAGGAAAATTTTGAACTTTTCTTGTGGAAAGCTGGAAACATCACTTGAATATGATTTCGTTGAAATCTCCATTTGGGGGGAGTCTTTCATGCTACATCAAGTAAGTCTTCCAAGCTCAAGAGTAGTTACAATTTTTCCTCCAACTTGATTCCCTTTTAGTCCATAATTATTATCACAACTATTGACTTTTGCCTTGTATTCATATTGTTTATCAATCATCAGATCCGGAAAATGGTCGCAACTGCAGTGGCGGTGAAGAGGAAACTACTTCCAAGAGACATATTGGGTCTGTCTCTGACCAAGTTCTCACGTATAGTTCTTCCGATTGCTCCACCAGAAGTTCTGATCTTAAGGGGTAATAGTTTTCAATCAGTAAGACAACCCGGAAATTTAACAAGACCGGAAATGCTAACGATTGTGGAATCAGACAGAATCCTCAAGGCAGTTGATGAGTTCTATAGAGCAGTAATGTTACCAGAGGTATCGAAATTCTTGGATCCTTGTAGACCTCCTTGGAAAGACTGGGTCGAGAAATTGGACGAGCACACGAGCATTCCGAATGAAGAGTTGGATCAAGTTAGGAGTGCTTGGGTAGGGTGGAAGGAAAAGTTTGAGGGAAGCAACAAACAAATGAGTCAGGGGTAATGTTGAGTTTCATACATCTTCTTGTAAAATTGTATTGCATTCAAAATTTCCAAGGTGCCAGATTGGCCCATGAGCTTCCTCTCTTGTTTTATGTTCTAAGAAATGAAGCAGATAAGGTAGTGATCAAGCTTTCCTGGGCCTTTGATGAGACCGTTAGTGGGCTGTAGCAAAATTCTTCCTCTCTTGTTTTAGGTCCTAAGAAATGAACACTAAAGTTGGGCCCAGTAAATATAGATTAATTATTATTTTATTAGATTTAATTTTTTTAATTATTATATTTTATAAATATTTCTAAAATTATATTTTATTCCTAAATCATGGGAGGAGAGATAAGAAGTTCTCAACTTTTTTAAAATAAGAAATTAATTATTAAAATTAATAAATTTTTATAAATAAATCATTAGATACTTCCAAAACATTATAAAATTTTGAAAATTTCTCTATAATTATTAAAATTTTATAAATCAATCCTTTCTATCATTAAATTTGAAAATGATAATTTGAAAAAACTCACCAATAAAAACATGCATTAATGGAGAAAATCAATGCCACGACATGCCATGGCAGGGGGTAGGTTTCGTTGACTTAGAGGGAAGTAATAACACCGACCGGACCCACTATTCAAACCCTAACAAATTCAATAACATCTGTTGTTTGGTGATAGCAAGTCAGGATTTTTTAGACTAATCTTTTCTATCTACGAGTTAATTTATTTTATTTAAGATAATAATAAAAAATTATTTTTTTTATTATTTAATTTAAAAAAAAAATTATTTTAACTTATTTCAACTAAAATATTTAAAATTAAATTTTAAATAGTACAAACTAACTTATTTAATAAATAAATAAATAAATAAAAAACAATTAACCCCAAACCCTTGGAAGTAGATCATAAATATTTCGTAACATCCCGGATTCTGGGGGCCAGATCTGCTACAGAACAGCACCACCGTAAGTTCAACTCAATTGCAAGCATGACATAATGCTGTCGTCACTTGGAACATTCATTACGTCACTACATATGTAAGAGTTAAATGCAGTGTGGGTCTTGTTTGAAAATGTTTAGAATCTCTCAATCGAAGAAGAATGAGGGGGCCAGATCTGCTACAGAACAGCACCACCGTAAGTTCAACTCAATTGCAAGCATGACATAATGCTGTCGTCACTTGGAACATTCATTACGTCACTACATATGTAAGAGTTAAATGCAGTGTGGGTCTTGTTTGAAAATGTTTAGAATCTCTCAATCGAAGAAGAATGATGCATGAATATTTTTGTGTACAAAAAACACGTCAACTTCTTCTTCTTTATTTCTTCTACTTCCAAACTTGTCATTTTCAACATTCATTAGAGATGTCCTAAGGTTGATGACATTTTTACTTGTACATTAAATTCCAACCTGCCTAAGTACATGAAGAAATCTCCACTCCTTCTCCCTATTCAATGATCGATCAGGATTTAGGCACAACCCGTATTAATTCGGACCGATCTAGATTTACGGGTTGAGATTAAATAAAAATTAATTTAAATCATTAATGGTCATTTAATTATTTTATAAACAAAATTTTGTATGGCATAAGTCATTTTTATAAACTTCATCTACATTATATCATTTGATGTTTACATGATGCTTGTTAACAATTAATTACGACTTTTGACAAGTGTAGTATTTTCGTGTACGAGCGTATAGAACTAAGGCTAGAAAAACTCCAAGAAAACAAAACGAACCCCAGATGATGAACGTGTTTTTATAGCAGTCCGTCCCTATGCATTTCCCAGCAGCAGCAGGTTGTTCGTTAACATTACTTTCTGCTTGCTTTCGGTAAAGAGAAGAAGCCAAATATCCAAAACAAAAGGACCCAAGTGGGATGTTCGCAACTACCACATTATGGTTTACTGAGAAGTTCTTTGCCCCGAACAAATCAGTGGTTATCGATACGGCAATGGAAGTAATTGCACCCGTACAAACTCCGATTACGGCCGTGCTTACGTAAAGAGAGAGGTTGCTCGGATTCAAGAGCAAGAAGAATGATGCACCCATTGGAATCATCAATGCTACAATGAAACCCGGTCTTGACATTTTCCTATAATACTTATTCCTGCAAAAATAATATCAAGAAATAAGCATTTATTGATAAGTATTGATTGCATGCATGTTAAACTAAGATATTATGGTGTAAATATTCAGTATAATTTCCCTCGATCTACTTTAATATAATTTACGGTCAAAATCTTGTTATAAAATAAAATAATTGATTTTACCAGTAAATTACATCGAATATTTTCTCTATAAGACTTACCTTGAAAAGAAGTAGTCCAGAAATGAAGGCATGAGACGACCAAAGAAGCCAAACGAAGACGATAGAGAGACGAGAGAAGAAATTATTGAAGAGCGACGTGACTCAGCTATTTGACCTAAGTTATTTAAGAAAACTAACCCAAGAGTTGCACCAAATAAGTATATAAAGAAGTATAACCAGAAATTAACTCTTTGTAGCATCACTTTTACTCCTATTTCTTCTTTAAAACCAACATCATCATGATCATTATAATGATCAACTACTTCTAGCTCTATACCATCTTCTCCTTCCTTGACTCCACTGTCTGATCCTCTCTCTTCCTCAGGATCATAATTTTCATCAATGGAGAAATCATGCACTCTTCTCTCTCTACTTGAGTACCCTTTCCCTACTATAATTTCCTTCACCTCCTCGGAAAATGGGACCACTAGTGGGACCAATAGAAACACTCCTATACAAACCACTCTAGTCAATGGTAATAGCACAATTGATTTTAATGACGATTGCAAGCTGCTGAAAACAGCAAACACACCTGTACCAATTGTTATCACAAATATTACTAAAATTCCAACTTTCATCTTCCTACATGACTTTATACTTATCCCACCATCAGTAATCGGCTGATCATAATCATAATGATCTCTAGCCAAAGGTGCTGCTACAGTAGAAACCATGAGAGGTAAGACAGAGTTTAGTAAAAGGAAGGTTTTGGCTCTTTGAGCTGGTGGTGAAGAAGAAGAAACCACAGAGTCAACCGCATCATTATAGATCTTAGCACTCAATCCTTGATAGCTAGTTGATATTCCTACAGCGAACTGACTATTAGACGGGAAGTTCTTAATGGCTACAGTGTAACAAACTGTGTTGATCCAACAGATGCTGTTTCCTGCTAGAACAGTCAAGAAGAATATATGCCAATATGATAGGGAGTGTATTTGATGGGTTAGAAAGAGATATTGAAGGCCGTAGCCTATAAACCCTAGAAAGGAACCGATCAATAGGACCAGCCATAAGGGTAAGTAAAGAGCGGCAAATCCTGAAAACCAACCGAGGAGTTTTCCGGCATCCGAGGCAAAAGCGAGGTTGTTGAGCTGGAACTGAGAGATAGAGAGGAGGTGCTTGAGCTGAGATGAGTAGGAAGGAAAGTTGAAATTTGTTCCGTTGATTGATTGGAGCCATATGATGCCGACAAGGCTTAGCCACTGAAGAGCTGTTCTACTCCTCAGAGCCGGCATGGCAAAGAGCTCTTTTCGCTTGATGATCGGACGGTTAGAGAATTCAAACTTCGTGAGCTCGATTGGGTTTGGTAGAAGAAGAATAATGTGCTGGGGAAGAGAAAGCACATGTTCTATAAAAAGCCAATGCAGATGAGTTTTATAGAGAGGGAAATATTGCGAGGGAGAATCACATCACATTCATGTGAATGCATATACATAAACACGAAGTCAGGCTTCTATGCACATCATGAATCATTAAATGACTTGCATACGTACGCGTGAGATATAGAGAGACAAATTCACCGGAAACCAGAAAATTTTCTTTGACATAAAATCACATTACAACGCTAAACGTCGCTATCATCCATCACAATATTTATTATATAGTAAATGATAGAGTTTGGCTGGTACATGGCCATACTATGTGCATATAAAAAATTTTATTTTCTTATTGTTATAGAACATATCATCAATAAGTTTAATCACCAGACATGACATCGAGAAAGAGTGACATGAAAGATTTCGATTGTATGGCTATAAAGTATATATAAACTATACTCTAATTAACACAGACCTTTTATCAACCAGCAACAATAACGATAACGATAACGATAATAATAACAACAATAATAATAAGATCGAGAGATGGATAGATACTGCATCCTGACTCCTGGTTCAAGAGCTGGCCCAAGACAGACGTGTTCTATTATCTTCCTCTGCAGTTCATCTACGTTATAAATTAGTAGTCTAAAATTTAGCAGGACCATTCAATTTTTAAAGGTTAGGTGCCTGAAGGTTAATAGACTAACGCCCTAAATTTGTTTGGCAAAAGAGAATGACACGTTTAAATGGAGAAAGAACTTAAATTATGCAACCACGCAGTAAGGAAACCTGACAGTCAATGGCAATGGAGACTGCTCGTTCAATATCAGACAGTAACAAGAAATCTAATTTAGTGGCTTGGATTTAATATGTTTTGGTTATCGTCTTGTCGATTGGGTATCGAATATCAAATTATAAAATTCTAATTAAACAAATAAATATAATTATATCCATAAAACTGTACCCATTAATTATGTAGCTGACTATGTGTTGATGGCATGAGTATAAAGGGTAGACACGTAGGTACGCATAACAAAGATCTGTGCTCCTGATATAAGAAGATCTATGTTAGATTAGAGTGATAACGTTGGATTCTTTGGATGCAAGGTTAGTTGATTCGGAATATGAGAATTAGAATGTGAATGAAATAATATGAGAATGTAATGCGTTAATTGATACTATTTGTTCTGTTATATCGAGAATTAGATTATAATATTCGCATTTTGATACTATTTGCGTATTTGAATTTTTCTGGAAGAATCAAAGCGAATCTCTGTTGGATAGAAAATGAAACTAAAAAGGAGTTTAAGAATCAATAGTATTTTATTACCACTTAGGAAATCGAAACAAGCTAGACTGTGACGGTTTTGAAATGGAAAATGTATCCATGCCCAATAGCCATTGGCCCAAACAAAACATAAACACCGCAAAGTGGGCCATGAACTACAAACAGGCCCAATAAAGCAGAAAAGAAAAAAGGCTACCAGAAGGCAAGAACATTTAACTTTAAATAATAATCCATTTAACCAACGACATATGCAGGCCGTGTAAATCGACCACACAAGTACAGCCAGAAACAAGGCCTAATAAAACATGTAGGTTAACCACCGGCCACCACAAGCCGACGATCGATGGCACAACGGCTAGAATCAAGAACAACTTAACGATCTGCAGACAGATCCACAACCCTGACAGCCATAAATTACAGCCTTCATACCGATAATCTCATACTTCAGTACATCTATTAATGATGTCTGTAGTAATCTATGGATGAAACGTTGCACATATTAGTTCCATAGCCTCAAACAACAAGCACAACCTCAGGCAGAGACAGTTTCAATCGCTGTCGAGGATTGCTACGCCACAATCGATGCATAACATTCCCCTTGTCCCCTTCCGAATCACGAACAATCACGGTAAGCCACGTGTTAAAATACTCGCGCAATTGAGTAATCGTTCCTTTCTGATCAACTGACCACACATGAACCCAATACGCCTTTGATTCCGCTTCCCATCCCTCAACGATCACACGGTCGTCGACCATCTTGAGAGTCCGAGGTCTGAATTTGAAATCCATGATATGGCCCGGCTGCCGGCCTGTTAATATCCGCATCATGTGCTGGCAATGTAGAGGTCCATGGTACCACCAGTCAAGATCATGTACTGAGGCCACAACACTAGCAATCGTTTCTATGTCCATACGAGTGACGGCCTTGTAAAGTGCTTTGATGATCTTCTTGTTCTGGATTTCAGGTTCTGATTCCAGCAGTTGCCGTAGACTCTTTTCAGCCATTACCTCTCGCCCCCTATTCTCTTTCAAATTCTTCAGAAAGCAATGAATGTATAAATATATGGTTAATTTGTTGCATGCGTTGAAAACTAGAGAAAGTTGAGAGAGACTTGGCGTGACCTATCAGATTCAGAGATATTAATCAGGGAATAAAGGTTTTTGATTCTAGCACCATAAAAAGCCAAATTCATATAAATGCTATATAAATTCATTAAATGATTATTTTAAAATTTACAATATGATTTATATATAATTTACGAATCTATTTCTATATAATTTACGTCGAATTTTTTAATCAATGTCAAAATCAGATTTTTTTAATTTATCCTATTATTTTTTCAAGTCACCAAAACTAAAATAGTGAATTTTTAACACATTAACACTCTCGATAATGATTTTCTTTACATTTTTATTCTATTTTTTTTTTCAGACCAACTCGATTAATTGATAGAGCAAGAGTTTTAGATCGAATTTGGAGCTGGAACACCATATAATATTCGTTAGAAACTAAGAAATTAGTTAGAAACTCTATAAAGTTATGTTCGTAAAAGGAGAACTATAAGTATAATTATGTGTGTATATATACATATATACGTCTCTTCAACGAAACAATCTCCAGTCTACAACCACATATGAACCGAATTTTTCAACTATAACATAAACTGTCATAACGAGAATAGTATATAGTTAAATTAACAACCACATTAGTTCTAGAGTATCGTACCGTAATAGAACTGGAGAAAACCAAAGTGATTAACACCAACCGCACAACGGAAGAGAGGATGATGAACCATGAAATACAAACAGTAAAAACTTGTCGATCTCCCCCATTTAACGCACGACCAATACTATCCTCTTCACCTGTGCACATCCTCCATCTCTATCTCTGTTTCTCTTTCCCTCCCTCTTGCACCTCCACTTTCTACATCGCCACCATTTTTCTCGTTTTTCTTTTCGTAAGTTGTAGGGTTTTCACTCAATTATTTTGCATGGTTAGGGTATTCCCACTCTATCATTCCGTCGCGCTTGATGGGTGGCTCCGCGCGCTTTCTGATGGATTCCGTACTGAGAAGAAGCTTCAGGTTCGTCAGATTTCCGCCGGTGATCCAGCCGCTGTAATTTGCCAGAGGAATCATCAGATTCCTCAGTATGGCGTTTTCTATGGAGACAATCCGTTTGATTACTCCTTCACCATTTTGGTGTTTGAGATCATATTCGTCATTCTTATGATTCGATTTATTCGGTTCTTCCTCAAGCCGCTCAAGCAGCCTAGGATTGTTTCCGAAATCATCGTAAGTTCTTCATCAAACTCGAACCTCTCTTCATGACATATTATGTTAACTTCTATGTTTCTTTTTTTTAAATAAATTTTGAAGGGTGCAATCATTATCGGACCGTCCGTCCTTGGCCGGAATAAGAAATATGCTGAATTCATGTTCCCGACGTATGCAATTTTCATAATGAGAAACCTCGGCCTCATCGGCTTCATGTACTTCCTATTCGTCTCCGGAGTGAAAATGGATATAGGCCTTGTAAGACGAGCCGGTAAAAAACAAGTAATAATTGCGTTGTTCGGGGTATTGGTTCCATTTGCATTGGTAACCATAGTTGGATTGGTATTCCGTAAGCACATGGACAAAGAGCTCGCGAAATTTTCATCGATCGGTGCAATCGCATCCGGCTTGGCTTTAACGTTAGTTCCGGCAATGTACCTTGTGCTTCAAGAGCTTAATCTTCTAAGCTCCGAGATGGGAAAACTGGCCATGTCTACCGCAATAATAGGCGACGCGATGGGGATTAACTGCATTTCTGCATTTGAGGCGGCAAAGCAAGCAGAAGTGAGCGGCGAGGCAGCGTTGTACTATCTTATCTCTCTTTGCATTTTTTGCGCGTTTATCATGATCGTAGTAAAACGACTCATGCATTGGATTATAGACAACACGCCGGCCGGAGAGCCTGTAGAGCAAGTCTATGTGGTAGCCATACTGCTTGGCGTTTTGATAAGTGGCTTTCTGACCGACATGTTCGGTATTGCCATTGCAAACGGACCGCTGTGGTTGGGTCTGGTTATACCTGACGGACCTCCTTTAGGATCAACGCTTGTGGAGAGGAGTGATACCATCATAATGGAGATTCTCATGCCGTTTGCTTTTGCATTCATCGGACTCACTACAGATGTTTCTGCTATGGTTACGGCTGGCTGGTCTGTCTTGGCACCATTGTTTGCCATGATTATAGTTGGTTACTTGTCTAAAATCATTGCTACCATGATGGCTTCTATCTTCCTTGAAGTGCCATTGAGAGAGAGCATTGCTCTCAGCCTCATCATGAGTGTAAGAGGACACGTGGAGCTTGTGGTTTTTCTTCATTGGATGGACAAAAGGGTAAATAAATATACAGATTGTATATATGTAGTATAACATGTGTTACGGTTTTTTTGTATGTAACATCTTCACCCAAGTATTTATCTATTATGCATACAGATCATAACAGTTCCAGCTTTCACATTATTGGTGCTGTCAACTGCAGCAATAACTGCAATCGCTACGCCATTGATCGGCATTGTCTATGATCCGACTAAACCGTACAGAGTTCATAAGCGCAGAACAATCCAACACACCGCACAAGACAGAGAACTTCGTGTAGTTTTATGTATCTACGACCAAGAAACCCTTCCGGGACTCATCAATCTTCTAGACATTTCCAACCCAACCGCAAACAGTCCTTTCTCGGTCTATGCTATCCGTTTGATTGAGCTTGTTGGGCGGGCTGCCCCGGTTTTCATAGACCATGACAAACAAGAAGAGCCTACTAAGTACTCTGCTCTAGACACAATCCATAATGCACTTAAACTATATCAAGAATCTAGAGGTGATTTGATCAAGCTTCATAGCTACACTGCTGTAGTACCAAAACGAACAATGTACCAGGATGTTTGTGAACTTGCCTTAGAAAACAAAGCTACTATGATCATTCTACCTCTTCACAGAGAAGCTTTACCTAGAGTGCGTACAGTTAATTCAAATGTGTTAATTCACGCGCCTTGCTCGGTTGGAGTCCTTGTCGATGGGGGTCGTATTAGAAATCCCTTGATGGGTCATTCTGCTTGGAATTCAATTCCGCATTTTGCCGTGTTATTTTTAGGGGGAGCGGATTCTAGAGAGGCGCTTACTTATGCAGATAGAATGGCTGCAAACAATGATGTTCATCTAACTGTTGTACGTTTTCTTTCCCACAATTCCAGGGGAGATAATGATATAGAGAAGAAGTTAGATGATGGGTTGGTTACATGGTTCTGGGTTAAAAATGAGTCAAATAAACAAGTGACTTACAGTGAAGTGGTAGTGAAGAATGGAGCGGAAACAGTTTCAGCAATTCGTGAGTTGAATGATAACTATTTTGATCTTTGGATTGTAGGAAGGAAACAAGGGATAAACCCGGTTTTTCTCGAGGGGTTATCGGATTGGAGTGAAAACCATGAACTGGGAATTATAGGTGACTATGTTGCCTCTTCTGATTTCTATGGTGCGGCTTCTGTTTTGGTCGTTCAACAGCAAACTCTAAGAGGGCAAGTGGCCAGTACTGGCAGTTATGCAGCAAAAGTTCGTTCAATTATTTCCCAATTCTAGCAATGTGTGTAAATATTATAATCTTTGCCAAAGATTCTTTGGCGATAGTTTTGTAATTTTAGACAAAGAGAGAGCCAATATTACATTAGATACTTTGAAAATTTTAAGGATTATGCATTTAAAAGCTCATCCAGGTAAACTGTTTAATTGGGTAGAAAAAAAATAAACTAATTAATGTCTAATCGGTTAAGGAATGCAGTACAGTACAAATATACTCGATCTGTGTTAGAAAGTGATTAGCTTTGCTAAGTCATTCTTAAAATGGACATTCATAACTTAGGGCTGACTTTTTACATCTTTGACCAAATGGCGTTAACTCCAGGTAGCTAGAGCTCATCGAAACAAACTTGTGGGTACAAATTTGAGATCAATCGGATAACTGTGGCTTAACTTATATGTCTTTCAAGTTCACAGTTCATTTTGAAGGTTTTGTTGCTTCTAGCTCAAGTCAGAGGTTATTTTCAAAATTTGCTTCATCTTTCTAACCACCCATCAAAGCTTATTTGGATGATAAGAAGTGTAGAAGCTGGTCTGAAGCAAACGTAGAATGTTTTGGTTACTTGGTCACGCTTGACAGCTAGCTTGCACTAGAAAACAAACTGTCTACATATTAGTACCCAATTTGCTCTTGTTCTGCTTTTCAGTTTGTGTCTTTGTTGTCTTAGACTTAGTTTCTGTTGGGTGTCATTTGGTGAAGCCGAAACTGGCGACCCAAACTCTTTTACATATTCTAAGTTTTGGTTGCCTTTCGGGTGAACTTAATTTAATTAATATTTAGCAGACCAAATATATGTCTTAGCTAATCATTTATTACACAAAATGATCTAAATAAGAAAATTTGACACCCTATAGCCAGCCACCCCATAATGAATCGATAGAAATCAAAGTTGGGATAAGGTTTTCGTGTGGTAAGGATTAGAATGAGAAGATATGAAAAAAAAAAAAACATTTAGGTTTAAATTTGACCTCTGGAAAATTCTAATAAAATTTATCATCTTTCATTTCTCTTGGACCAAAAAACTGTAAGCTCTCTTCCTCTTCCTTTCAGATTCTTCTTCAATTCCTTACCCCCATTAGCATGAATCACTCAAAACTCAAAGAAAACCTTAATCTCTTGGTGATTTTGCTATAAAAAATAAATTTTGATTTCAAGTATTAGTAGAGATAAGATATTCTCCTTTTTCACTCGAGTCTCTTACTTAAATTGTAGATCAATCTCATATGATGATGGTTTACTAGGGCTATTTTGAGATTTAAACCTACCTTCGTGTTAGAATTATGTTGAAATGATATAATCTCTTAAGTCCTTATGTTAGAATTATGTTTAAACCTACCACTAAATTATGTTCAAACAAACTCTCAAAATAACTCTAGTAAACCATCATAAAATGAGATTGATCTACTACTTAGGTAAGAGACTTGAGTGAAGAAGGAGAATATCTTAACCCTATTGATGCTTGAAATCGAAGGAGAATATCTTAACCCTATTGATGCTTGAAATCAAAGCTTCCTTTTTCTAAGCTTGCAAATTCACCAAGAGATTAAAGGCTTTCTTTGAGTTTCGAGTGATTTTTGCTAATGTTGAGTAAAGAGTTGAAGAAGAAGAATATGAAGGGAAAAGAAAGAGAGTTCACTTATTTTATTTTATTTTTAATTTTATTTTTTTATTGTCTATGAGAAATAAAAATGATAAGCTTTATTTATAATCAATCTCTATAATGTTCAAGAGGTAAGATTTCAACATATATATATATAAATATATTCACATCCTAATCCTTATCATATGAAAACCACTTTGATTTTTATCATTCATCATGGGGTTATAAAGGATTAGTGAAGACTAATTTTAGCCCACTAATTAAGTTTTGGATCAAATTCCATATGATCAAGTATAAAAGATTAATAAGATATAAATTTAGGTCCTTAAATATTAATTAAATTTATACTCTAATAATTATTTAAGAGAATTAATTCGGAAAAAATTATTATTATTATTTTTGTAAGGTTTTGACCTTATACTCTACTTGAATAACTACTTAAATATATCCCATGAATTTAGGTATAAAATTAATCTGAATAGGTACACTTTTATCGACTCAAATCACCGTATTACGCCCTAATATGTAATATTTTTCTTCAAATGGGCTCTCAATTCTCTCATGTGAGGCCCGTTTGTTTCTTGACCCTTGGGTTTTAGGGTTTCTATGTAATTTATGTAATCGTGATTGATCTTGGTTGATTCTTGCTATTTCATGCTTGATCTGTGTATTTCTGTGGAGTTGTGTTTCTCCTCTTGACATTCCATTTTGTATTTCTCTGTGAAATTGCTAGATCTACATCTATGTTTATGATTTGAGATTGTTTTGCTTTTATCTATATCTTAAATTCCAACAATCTGATCTAAGAAACTTGATTCTGTTCTGCGTGACAAAACAAATAAAACAAGGCATGCCAGGAATGCCAGGATACATGTTCGACGATACATGTTGACGTACGATACATGTTCGATAATAATTGAAGAGCTTACCTTTAAGCTTTGGATTCAATCGTACATTAGCCAGGAATCTTAGATGTAGGGCAGCATGCCTCGTGCGTTCCCTTACATACACACACACACAACCATTTGTTTTGTCAGTCAAATTCAATATCTTTATTTTATGCATATGGTCGGTGTCTGAAACTTAACTGGCCAGGAAGCATCGTCTTCTCGTCCAGGCTATATCTATTCTAACCTCATGCGGGTTCGTAACAGTTTGTTTATTATGTTCATTTAATATATATTCATATGAAGATGATAGATATGTCTTGCTTACCAAAACATGTGAAGTACGGTAAGTTGTACATGCATTATTAAGTGCGAGTATCCACAATTGTCTTAGCAATGTCTCTTCTTATGAGCTGGATTAATAGGACCTGAGAAAGTCTTATAAGGAGTGTCTCAGTCTAAATGGATTATAACTCCATTCCGAGATTGCCTATTTTTTCCTTGGAAAAAATAAAATTATAAGTGTGCATTATATATTACATAACCCATCTTTGTTAACATAATGTAAGGATATTTAAGAAAAAACATAATGTAAGGATAGGTGATATTATTGAGCATTTACAAGTACGGGTGGCAATATGGCTAGGACCCGACAAAGTTTGGGCCGGGCCGTGCCGTGCCCATGCCGGACTTTGAAAACCAAAACTCGGCATGAGACCGCTTATTATACACGGGACATAAACAAGCTAGACATTAACAATTATTTAATAAAGAAAATAAATCGACATTTATTAATCTAATAACCTATTACATTATATAACAATAAGTTAACATATTATATTATTTATTAATAAAGCTAGAGACAACACATTACATTACACAAATATATAATTATTATATCTTTGTCAATAAAAATGAAGGTAGTAAAAATTGTAAAGAGAGATAAGTGATATTTTAATTATTTATATGAAAAGTGCCTCCGAACCGAGCCCAAGTCAGAATGGCCACGGGCACACAAACCACCTGCAAGCCCGACCCGACGCATTTTTCCCCTCTCGTTACAAGGCGACTCTTAGTTAATCGCAACCACGAGAAAAGGAGCAATTACTGGAGAACCAGACCGTACTCAAATTGAAACTCACTCAAAAAAGACACTTTCGCCCTCACACATCAAAACAACCCAATAAACTATTCTCTTTCTTTCTTATAATAATAGTAATAATGTAACATGTCCATATCAGCGCTGTCGTTTCTATATATAAAATGTACCGTCTACCCTCCATGATGATCATTTTCAATACAATTCCAATAGCCTTAATGAACCAGAGCAGCTGCTTAGAGAAGAATCACATTCAATACCATCATGGGTAATAGCTTGAGATGTTGTTTAGCTTGTGTTCTTCCCTTTGGAGCCCTAGACTTGATCCGTATAGTTCATTTGAATGGTCATGTACAAGAAATTACACATCCAGTCATGGCAAGTGAGATCCTCAAGGTCAACCCTGATCATGTTCTGACCAAACCATTCTCACAAGGCTTCGTCCGCCAGATTCTTATACTCTCTCCGGATTCCGAGCTCAAAAGGGGCAGCATTTATTTCTTGATTCCATCTTCTTCTCTAGTATTGGAGAAGAAAAATGTTGGTTGTAAGAACGTAAAGAGGTCTGCAAATGCAAGGATACGCAAATCAAATAGTCATCATGTCCCAGACTCGTGTGATCGTTACCTAACCGATCGTGTTGCTTCTGTAAAGAAACACCCGTCACGGCATGTCCGTCGTCAGAGTGGTCATGGGAGAGATTGGCAACCTCATCTCCAAAGCATCCATGAAGACTAAAATTTATTTGTTTATGTTTTACTTTTTTCTTTTTTTCTGTTTTTTTTTTTCCTGCATATTGTTGCTTCTCTTCAATCAAGTTGTAAGTATCTTAATATTTCTTTACATTTATATATCATAAGCTCATAATACAATTGGTTAAGCAACCAATGGAGGGAATAAAGGACAACAACAGCTGTTGCAGATAAAATATTCGAACCGATCGACTAGACTAGTTACAAATTCAATGAATTTGGTATGAGTAGTTGTTTGTAATTTGGACGTCGTCGTTATTATCTAAATTCATTCCCAATGTTTGTAATTTAAGCATAATGTTTAATTAAGGTCGATATTTGTGCTAGTTTCTTAGCTTTCTAGATGCTTAAACTATTCTTCTAACTCATTTTTTTCAATTCAAGAAGAAATCTTCATATTCACAAGTAACATTATTTAATAGGTTTGTTGTTCCATACATACATGATATCTAAACAACAACATTATGACTTATGTACACGCTTAATTCGCGCTTACATCGATCTTGTTTATCAGGTCTGAACGGATGCAAAATTAGCATCATTGGAGTTATCATTTGTTAAACAATCTAAAGAAATATTGAGAAACACAAAAAATAAGAAAAGAGGAAGTTAAGGTCTCATTGATACCACATAAGCAATTGAAAAAGATGATTTAACCTAAATATAAAGAGGCTATATATAGGTTAAATAAAGGGAATTGAAAAGACAAGGAAATGAAAAGACTATTTTATCATTAATAAATAATATAACCCTATATTTTTTAACATCTCTCCTCAAACCCACAATATGGCAGCTACAAGTATCGAGAGTTTACCAATTAGAAAATAAAAACGAGAAATAGAATGCGACTTGGTAAAAAAATCTACAATCTGTAAAGAAGAAGAAACTAATGGAAAAGTAATGGTGTCATGCTTGAGATGATGACGAGTAAGGTGGCAGTCGATCTCAATGTGCTTAGTTTGTTCATAAAAAATCGAGTTGTGAGAAATCTGAATAGAACTCTAGTTGTCACAATATATAAAAGTAGGATGAGAAAGAGAAACTCTCAAATCTGTAATTAACCAACGTAACCAAATAATCTCTTTGGTAGTAGATGTCGTATCATGATATTCTGCTTTGGTTGAAAATTGAAAAATATTTAAAAAGATTGTTTCTTGCTCTTCCGAGAAATAAGAGAATCACTCAAAAAGATACAGAAACTAGTAACAGACTTGCGATCTGTGAGATCATTGCCATGATCAACATCTAAATATGCACGTAGCTCCAAAGAAGAGATGGATGAAAGTAAAAGACTCTGAAAGACTGTACCCCAAAGATATTATAAAATACGAACAACGGCTACCGAATGAATTGTAGTAGAAGAAGCAACAAAATGACTAATAACATAAACAACATATGCAATATATGGACGAATAATAGTGAGATATACCAAATTCCCAACAATAGTACAATATAAAGTAGGATCTAACAAAGGTATACCATCAGAAGAAGAATATTTTGTGTAGACCTCAATGAGAATATCTATAATCTTATTATCAGTAAGTCTAGTTCGCTCAAAAATATCTTCAACATATTTTGACTCAGAAATAAGATAACCTATGGGTGAGTAGGCTACCTCAATACCCCAAAAAATATCGTAGAGAATTAAATCCTTCATTTAAAACTGTCTACCTAACTCAATCTTCAAAACTGAAATACCATCAATATCATCACTAGTAATAATAATGTCATCAACATATAAAGATAAAATAATAAGACCTGCATCAGTGCACTTAACAAAAAGATAGAATCATGACTAGTAGAAGCAAATCCAAGGAAATAGATCACAATAAAAAATTTCTTAAACCAAGCATGCGGTGCTTGTTTAAGACCATATAACGTTTTCTTGAGCTTACAAATATACCCAACGTCATGTGAAACACTAGGTGGGGGCGTCATATAAACTTCTTCTTGAAGATCTCAATTCAAGAAGACATTGTTAACATCAAGTTGAGAAATCTATCATTCACGAACCAAAGCTACTACAATATGAGTAAGTGTCTCCTTATAATTAATACCATATTATTGAAAGTCTCATTTTGCAACCAACCTAACTTTGTATCGCTCAATAGATCCATCAAAATTAGTCTTGATCTCATACACCCAACGATAACCAACAACACTCTTACCATAAGGTAGAGGAACCAAATCCCAAGTACCAATCTTATGCAAAGTAAAAAGTTTTCCATCCATAACTTGCTACCAAAGATGATCAAGAATTGCCTCATTATAGGAAGAGGGTTCACAGAGACAATGAATAAAAGCTAAAAAATAAGTAAAAGATGAAGAATAACAAGAATAAGCAAAATCTGGAAACTTTATAGACTTATAAATGCGTATAGATTGACATAGAAGTGGATCAACAATCTCAAATGGAGCTTGAGGGACAATAGGAGAAGAGAGAGCTTCAGGTATGTTAGAGAGTAAAGTGTTAGTACCTACAAAATGATCAGTACAAATTGGTCGAGTATAATGTAAAAGTAATAAGGTAAGAACATGAGAATGAGTATTTAAAATACTAAGAACCTGAGATGGCAAACTCAGAATCCTAAAAAAAAATGATCTATATGAATAGGATCAGTTCTAGTCAAGTTATGAGTAGTGGATGAAATTTTAAATAAATGTATATGCTCGAGAAAAATAACATAACGAGACATATAAAGTTTATGAGTTATTGGATCAAAACAACAATATCTCTTTTTACCTTCACCATAACCAAGAAAGACACAAGTAGTTGATCGATAGGACAACTAGCTACATTCTACATGAGGACAAAGAATGAAACAAATATAATTAAAAACTCTAAAGAAAAAATAATCAGAAGCATATCCATATAACTTTTCGAAAGGAGAAAAATCTAGAAATATGAGAAGATGTAACTATATTAATCAAACTCACAATAGTAAGAACAACTTCACCCCAAAACACACTAGGAACATAAGTAGACAATAAGAGAGAATGAGCAGATTCAATAATGTGACTATATTTTCTTTCAACAACACCATTTTACTTAGAAGTATTTGTACACAAAGTTTGGTGAATAGTTCTATCTAATGCAAGCAACTCATAAACTTTATTAGAAGTGTATTACCCACCCAAATCATGCTTGAAACATTTGATTACAGTAGATGTTGAGTTTTGACAAGAGCTCGAAATGTTGTATATATCTTAAAAAATTCATAACGATGTTTTATTAAATAAACTCAACAATAGCAGGTATGATCATCAATAAATGAAACATAATATAGAGACCCTCCTTTTGTGGCAACAGAAGAAGGTCCACATACATCATAATGAATCAAATCAAAAGGAGAAGAAAAAACATAAATACTTCGATTAAACAATAAAGTTGAAAATTTTGCTAGTTTACATCCACTACAATAAAAAATATCACAAGTTTGAAAATTTCCTAAAGCCTAGTAGATGCCAAAAATCTCAAACGAAAAGACGAAACATGACTTAGACAAGAATGTCATAAATAAAGACTAGAAGAAGAAGAACTCAAAAGAAGACAAATCAACACTAGTAGCAACAACAATTGGCACTTTTAACTCATCTAAAATATATAGTCCCTCATTTCTACTACATGTCCTAATCAGGTTTTGAGACTGCAGATCCTGCACATAATAAGAAGAGGAAAAGGTGACTAAATTACCAGAATCACATAATTGACCAACATAAGCAAGATTTAATATGAGTTTTGAAATATGATAAATATTAAGGAGACACAAGTAAGGTGTGATAACAGAAGAAAGACCTGCTAAGGGCATAGGAGTGTCATAAGCAATTATGATAGGAATAGAAGACAAATGAGTCACAGAAGCAAAATATGAAGAATCTAGAGACATATAATGTGACGCACCAAAATCTAAGACCCAAACAAAATGTGACATACCTGAAAAACTATGAAGCAACTGACCTACGGAAGAAGAATCATATATAGCTTGTGGGCTATAAGAAGAGAAACTTCTAAAGTTGCTTAGCTAAAGTACTAGGATCAGTGAAAGGGCCTGATGAAATTACTGCTGTAGTATTAGACTGTAGTGGTCTATAACCCTGAGGTGGTCTATAAGAATTAGATTGTGATTGGTTGTCAGCTTCCAAGCATGAGATTGTTGCTGCAATTGTTCTGCTATCTCAACTTAAGACACTAAGCTTTCCAATGATCTTTCGACTTACAAAAACTGCTCTCGTTGCAGGCAACCCTTGTGTAAAGCTTATTATGAGTATTAAAGAGTGACTTAGAATGTACTGGTAACACAGAGGGAATTAGAAGTAGAAAGAATTTACTTTTCAAAATAAGACTTAAAACATATTTCTACAGTCAGTACGTCCCCGACAATTGAGTCAACAAAAAAAAAGTGGAGAACAATGCAAAATTGAACCTCTAAGTCCTTCAAAATCACTATGAAGTGCCGTTAAAAATTGTACCAACCATTGTTGCTCTCTATGAGCAATATAGACACCACATGCTTTTAATTATATAGATTATGTAAGAGCCAATTAATCTCAAAGATATGTCATTGCAGAATGCAACTCCTGAATACTTATATTTTTCTGCTAAAGAACTCATATGTCATTCTCCAATTGCTACTACTTTACAAATTTTGATTTGAGTGAATAACTTTTGCAGATGATCTCAAACCTCATTTATAATGTCTCATACTTCGCCAACTGTGTACCTATGTAATGCTCAACATAATTGTTAATCCAAATAATAATTTTTGTATTGTTTCTTTCTTAGGCATCTATCAAAGCGGCATAACCCTCATCAGTATTCCTAAATTTCACAGAAGTTCCATTAACATATCCTTACATTTTTTTACCCTTAAGAAAATTTCTCATCACATAACTCCATTACAAATAATCATTTCCATTCAACCTCACACTCACAGACTGAAATGAATCATCTCTTTCAGTAGCCATAATTTAAAAAAAAAACAAAAACAAAGAAAAGTCATATTACAGAAACTGAACGAATATCATCTCTGAACGAATATCATCTCGAAATTATACTGTCACTTTAAAGAACTAAAGAGAAATACAAAAAATAAGAAAAAATGAAGTTAGGGTTTCATTGATACTGCATGATGCAATTAAAAAAGATGATTTGACCTAAATACAAAAAGACTATATATAAACTAAACAAAAATGATTAAAAAAATAGAAAAATTAAAAGATTATTCTACCATTAATAAACAATAAAATAAAATAATCATGGTATCACAATGATGGTCCTCGTAAATCTGCTGAATTTATGTTAGAAAGTGGTGAAACAAAACTATCATGAGTGTTAGCAAGTGACGCAGGCTGTTGCTGAATGAGCAAAATCGAGAACCGAAAATCTGAAGAAGCTAACATGTCGCCAATCACACCAAGCTCGGGACACTCGCTCCATTCTGTAGTTAGGCCCGCTATTCCCGGAGTATTCGGGTCATGGTACCTTCCAACTATTGCCAAATCACAATGAACGGCCAATGAACGAATCACCTGTAAAGTCTCTTCTCCATCTACCACTTTAACCTCTTCATAATGATGAGCCCTCTGTTTGTTCACTGCATCAATGCTATAATCTGTTATAAACTTATCGTCAATGTTGGTCTCTCTCGTCTCATACCCTTCTTTCTCCTGTTTAAACCGAATCACGGTCAGGCTAGTATTTGACTGTCCGACCATGTTTCTGCCAAATGCAAGAGCCTCTCTATCATCAGCACCTCCAAAGAAGAGCAAGACAACATTGTACTCTGAGTGCACTGTTAGGACAGGTCTATTAGCGTCTATATTGCCCCTATCAATTAAAACTCCAACAGAACAAGGAGCCTTTTCCAGAACAAAGTTGTTCACAGTTCGAAGAGAGGAGTTGGTGGACCCCACCGTACCGTCAATGGCCCACTTCCTGTGGAAAGGAACAATGACCAAGGCGGCCCTCCTGTCTAGAGCAAGACCGCATATATCGTTATGCATCGTGTCATATGGTGCAACGGCAATGAAATGTTGGAGGAAGACACTCCCTTCATGATAATACCCGAAAAAATTGAAGGCATTGACAACTCTCTCGGACCAAGACGCACTTAAGGGGACTTTCTTAACACCGTGGTATGGAACGAGTATGGATGCTCCCCAGCCCGTAAGCTCCACGAGGTGCAGGACAAAGAGCCAAACGGGGTTTGACATGGTTGGGTTGTATGCCTCTAAAAGCTTTATTATTGTTGGCACAGTGTCCTCGCCATGGATACAGACCAGAATCCGAAGCGGCTCATTTTCGTCTGAGTTTAGAATGCTTCTTGTCCCATACCTAGTGTATCTTCTTGACGGTTCATAAAGATGCTGGATCAACGGTCTATGGATTCCAGTGATCAAAACCGCTGTAATTAACAAAATGGAAAAGGATTCGTCGTCTAAGACCTGTACAATGCATAATTAACAATTAGATTTTGTAAGGCACGTCAATTTTGAAAAAAAAAAAAAGAGAGATTTTCATTTTGATTGTTTAGTTCTTTCTTTTACCTTGCTGTTTTGCCACATGATGAACGTAGCGATCTCAATGATTCCTTTGCAACACATTATAAGAGCTAGGGTTATAGCATCCAAGAACGGAAGACCGGCGAAGTAAATGGAAGGTAAAAGGGTCCCGAAAAACTTGGCTATATACCCCACCATGATTACAAACACAGTGACGAGTGTATTCTTCCCTATTGCTGATGTCAAATCTGTTTCCAACCCGCTCATAGCAATGAAAACTGGAAGAAGCAATCCAGTGTTTAATGAATCAATCTTGTGTACCAAAGACGATCCGATAGGTGGTCCCCCTGGTAAGGCTACCCCTAATATAAATGGGCCGAAAGCAGCTCTCTGGCCAAGAAACTCAGTGCAGAGACCACACACCAACACTATAATCATAATGACTACAAAATGGTTCTCTTTGAGGGGTTGTTCTTCTGATGTGCCTTTAGTTAACCATAATATAAATGGTCGAAGAACAAAGATGATAGTGATCATAAGAAAAATGATCGCCAAAATAGGGCACATGCTCATCCATTTGGACTCGAACATACTAGCTACAGGCAAAGTAGTTAGTGCCGTGGACATGACAAAGCTACAAACATCAGCAATAAGCGAGGCAAAGGCTGCTAATCGGCCGAGCTCAGAATTAAGGAGTTTCAAGTCGGCAAGGAGGGATGTAATAACAGGAAAGCATGTTATGGAATTAATGGCTGCGATGAATGGGAGGTAACCGAAGTCCTGATCGGAAGAATTCGGTTTTAAATATCCGAGGAGGGAAACGGACAGTGCGCCTAATGCACAAGGCATGGTGAAACATGCGAAACCGATCAGTGTCGCGCTTCTACTGGCCTTTTTCATTAAGCTTGTGTCCATCTGAACTCCGAGGACAAAGAGGTGGAACATGAAACCGATGTTTCCGGCAAGATTGAGCATGACTTTGCCCTCTGTAGGGTAGAGTTTGGTCATGTATGTTTTCCAGCGGCCTAGAACTGTGGGACCTATAATAACACCAGCCTGGAGTCGAGGTAAATGAAATTTCAAGATCCATTACTTATACAGCAAGAATCACAAAAATCAAATTGATGAGAGAATTTTACGTACCGCGACATGCGCAACGAGGGTACTCTGGCGTAGGGGTTTCATGAATAAGTAAGTGAGTGAGGAAACGAAGAATATGAAGATGATCTGGAGGAGGAGGATGGGGAGGGTGTATGAAAAAACATTGTCACCAAACCATATTCCTTTGGATGTGACCTTGTGGATGTATTGACATACCAAGCTGTCTTTCCCAAATGGCCCTGCCACTGTGCCTACTGTCGTTTTACTCTTTTGTACCACATTCATTTTTCTTTTCTTAATTCCCAGAACATGAACTGGAAGAACACTTTCGCAATGAGATGATCCAAAGCAGGAGACAGAGAGAGAGAGAGAGAGAGAGAGAGAGAGAGAGAGAAGAATGATGTTGGTCAAACCTTACAAGGAATCTGAAACAGGTACCTGATTATTCGGCTGAAATTGGCTCCCCTCCACGCAATTTTGATGCCTGTTTCTTACAAACTATTGTAGTCCAGTTGCATGGGAACAGCTGGTTCGGGTCGGGTCGGTTCATTTAGAATGATTCAGGGTTCGGGCTGTGGAAATTTTCACACTTTGCGTAAAGCCCAAATCTTTGCCTGAAAAATCTGTTAAGCCCAAGAATTTTAGGGCTCTATAGCGTCTACCTGCCTAATGATCGCAGAGAGGTCGTTGCCTTCGCGAGCATACTCATTTTCTCAGTTTCTGAACTGAAAGCTCCGAGTGGCCATGTTATCAGGGGATATACCGCCAAGTCAAACTATATACATCAAGAATCTAAACGAAAAGGTCAAGAAAGAAGGTACTGTCCTCATCTCCTCTGCGATTTTTTTTTTAATCTTTCGTATTGTAATCTGTTTTGTCTAGCATGAATCGGATTTTCAAACTCGAATTTACATCCACAGCTGCTTCAAATTCAGCTCGGCCAGAACCGTGGAGTCTAGTTATTTTACAGTGTTTAGCTCACTTTAGTTGCTGCTGTGAATGTGTTTACTAAACTAGTTATATGAACTCTGAAGATTGTTTGCAAAGGATTTGAGATTTCTGTTCTTGGTTTCTGATAAAATGTTGTGGGAAGGACGAAAGATTTAAATGGAAGTTGACTAAGTTACATTTTAGCTAAACTTAAATATCCGTAGTAAAATACTAATAATCATATTACTAAGGATGAGAAATGAGGAGTATATATGTGTTTCAGCTGTGAATAATGGTGATCTATAGTTTATAGAGATGGTATCTACACCTTGATCTTGTAGTTTAAATTCTAGGAGCTATATACAAGGTTGTGTTTGGGTTATTTTCCATCATGTTGAGCGAAGTGACATCTGAGAACAATTAATGCCGAGTTAAAGGAAACTATAATGCATATGGAATTTGGGTACTGTTGGGCTGCTATTATAATATGGAACGTGCATATGATAGAAGAGCTTGAATCACAGGATGTGTAGATCATTTTCGTTCTGAGGTAGAGTATAATCATACATGCTGTGATCCATTGCCTTTTATGTTTATATTATGAAATGTGTTGTTTTCTCTCTTTTCTTCTTGGTATTTAATTCAATAGAACTTCATGGAAGGATTATGTAGAATCCTTCCTTCTGAAATCCTATATGTGTTTATGTAGAATTGAAGAGATCCCTCTATGCCTTATTTTCTCAATATGGAAGGATTATCGACGTTGTTGCCTTGAAGACAACCAAACTCAGAGGACAAGCATGGGTTGCATTCAGTGAAGTAACAGCTGCCAGTAATGCTGTGAGGCAAATGCAAAACTTCCCTTTGTATGATAAACCCATGGTAGGTCTGGAGCAGATAACGTGTCATGCACGATATGTTTTTTGGATACTTGATATTTTTCATGTTTCATAACACCTAATGGCGCCTTTGTTTGCCTCAAGAAGTTTGTATTAAAAATTAAGTTGCTTGTCCCCAGCCATTTTTATTGTGTTTTATCTATTACTACTTTTGCTAATCTGATCATGTGAACCATTTCTCTTCAAGATTTATTGCCACTGGGGAATGTTGCCTGTTCTGGCATTTCATTCATATAATTTTATCGTAGTTATTACTATGTAGTAAAGCATATATTGATCTGAATTCTTGCCACTTGTGTTCTCTGTCATCTTTCCCGGTCATGAGCTGTACGGTCTGGTAAGTTACTATAATTTTGCTTGACAAAGCTGATTTCACTCGTGACCTATTTATTGCAGCGGATTCAATATGCCAAAGCCAAGTCAGATTGTGTTGCTAAGGCTGATGGAAGCTTCGTTCCAAGAGAGAAGAAAAAGAAACAAGAGGAAAAAGGTAAACAATGTTAAATGAAATTCCTAAAATACCAATGCTGTTTAGTTTTAGTCACTATATGGGACAGTCTTGCATTCTGTTAACTTTCCTTGATGTATACCTCAACCATTTTAAGGTCTAGCAAATAAAATGACGGCAGGCATATTTGGGAATGCATGCCTAACACTAACATGGAAAAACGATAGATTACTGTATGAAGTTATAGGTAGGATGAGTGGAGACAGAGAGATTAAACTCTTGTTTGTTACAGCTGGACTGAGTAAAACTACTAAGAATACCTGTGGACCAATTTCTACTTTCTAGTACTGTTCCAACTCGATAAAAATCCCTAGCATTTCACACGGGAATTTGATGTCATAAGAAGCTGTCAAACTGGGCAAGTGTCTTTATTCTTTATGTTTGCTTATTCAGCTGAAAGAAAGCGACGCACGGACGAATCACAACAATCAACAACAGTCAATGGAAAAACTTCTGAAAATGGAAGCACAACAGTAAGTACCCACCCACCCACCTACCCCCCCCCCCTTTCCTCACCTCATATGATGAGATCGTTTTACTGTTTCTCCCTTGGGTCCAATAGTATCGGTCCATACTCATTGGTCTGTACTGAACAGCCTGTGGGTTATGTGCAGGGCTCATTCCGCCATGGAAATCCAAGTTCCAAAGAAGCAGATCCAAATAACATTCTGTTCATAGAGAATTTACCATACGAAACCTCAAGTATGATGCTTCAAGTTCTGTTCCAACAGTACCCTGGATTCAGGGAAGTCCGTATGATCAAAGCAAAGCCAGGTATTGCCTTTGTAGAGTTTGAAGACGATGTTCAGTCATCCATGGCCATGGAAGCCCTCCTAGGCTTCAAAATCGATCCCCAGCATCCCATGGCCATCTCTTTCGCCAAGAAGTAAACCGAATTTTCCCGTAACCTGTTTTGGAGGGGATTGTAGTGGTTGAAGAGTTTATTTCATGTATAACAGTAGTACGAGGTTAAATGGTCCTCCATTTCTAAGCCATTCTGATCTAATATGCATGTAATTAGTTTATTGAACTGCCCTTTGGACTTGTCAGTCAATCACAGAACTTGGAAGACTTTCTTCTTCTAGGAAAGGACTAGGATTTGAATTTGATATTGACCCCGTTCCTTGCAGAGAAGATTTCACTGACAAAATTAGTTGCAGTTTTTAGTTAGTATCAGTTGGACAAGGATATCCGCTTTTGTCATTTTGCAAAATTAGTTGCAATTGTCGGTTCCCAAATCTGATTGGAAAACGTGTACTACGCAGGCTATATATATATATATATATTTTTTAGAAACTCTAAGAAATTTTTCATGGCCTTTGAGTTGTAAATTCCAAAAGAAATAGTTAGACCATTATAACTCCAAAAGGAGTGGTTAGACCGTTATACAAAGCCTTTTTAGGAATTAGATCTTAATCTTGCGGTATTGAAATCGCTTAAGCACGCTCCATCAGCACGTGTCAGTTATTACGTGTTTATAGCATCTATTGCCGGCTTCAGACAAAACAATAGAATATGTATGCGTGTGTATTGCTACATCACACTACAAGGATGATTTTAATTATAACTATAAATTTCATACAATACAAAAGTTATATTTAGGCTAAGTTTTGAGATTTTTTTTAATTAATTTAAAACATCATATTATAATTATTATTAATTAATATTAAGTAATTAATATGACTGATCAAATACTAGTTCTGATCGGATAATAATTAATTTTGATTTAGTGAAAATTATTAACCTAGTTAAATTTAAATTAGGAGTTGTTTTACTTCAATAATATAAAATATCTTCATTGATGAGGATGTATAAAATATAGTCATAGATCAAGGGTATAAGAATTACTCATAATTCGACCTTGACCGAATCGAGAAAAGATAAATATTATTCATCCATGAAGCATTTTGGCCGAACCTAGAGGAGCCTTGCAACTCGGCCAAAAGTGGAGAGGAAAAGAAAGCATTCCGGCCGAAATAGAGAGAGAAAGAGAAACTTTCTATCTAAAATCAAGTTCGGTCAAAAGTTGAACTATCTTTCTCCAAAAAGTGGAAAGAAAAATCGACCCAATCACAGTTGGAGAAAGAATCCAGCCAAAATACATGAGATGTGGGAGTGTTAGTCGAAATTCAAGGGATTGAGAAGGAAATTTATTGCACTTAACTTAGGCCAAAGTCGATCGGAAATTAAGTTAGCAACTAACACATTAAAAAGTTGGTGGGACTCACAAAGTGGAGTAGTGGCGCCATAATTAAGGAAATGAGATGTCGAATTCGACTTATTTACAAAAGTGTTATCAACGTATTTGCTTATAAATAACAAGCAATGTGGAAGGTAAAAATCATCATTTCGATCACCCAAAAAGTATATTTGATCCTCATCGAACACAAAGTTCCGGTAAAATTCTTTCAGTCTTCTGACACTTATCCTTTTTCAATTCATTCGAGAATTATGTTTTTTTTTCCTTTAATCCTTTTTTTGGAATAGTAATAGAGCACCGAATTCTCATCCGAGTGAAAATCTAAATATGTCATTCATAGACAAGATGTCATTCATAGACAAGATGTCTTTAATCTTCATTTTATTTTTCTAATTCATTTATCTATTGTTTTCCTAGAAGTTGATCTAGTTTGAATTTAATTTATTGCCATATAATAGATCTATCAATTTTAATTCATTTATTTTATCTTGTATTTTTTACTTAATTATTTATTTTTATCTTTTAACCCTTAATTCAATTTTCATTTATTACCATTTTACTTTAATAATAATTAATTTAATCCATATATCAGTAAATATGTCAAAAAAAAAAATCAGATTTAAATAAATTTTAATTATTTCACTTAATTAAAAATCATATCTATTTTATTTTATTTATAATGTAAAAATTACTTTTACTTTATAATATATTTATATTTCTCGAAATTTTAATTATATTTTACCGAAAATAAATCTGTCAAAACCCGATCATACATTTATATGTCTTTAATTTTCTACATTTTAGGCGATTAGATTTTCTGACGTCTAAAATATAAAAAGAAAAAGGATGAGTAATCATGTAAGGTGAAAATGAAAGATTAGGAATATATAATTTATAAGACTACATACAGAGAATGACAGCATTAAGGATGCCTCTCTCTACCCAGTTGGGCAATGAATGGGCTAATTGCGGAAATAGACAGACATCATTTAACACGTCGTGTTTGAACCAAACATGTTCCAGAAGACAGCCTTATAGATAGACAAGACACATTCGTAATTAATCTCTCACCCCCAAATGACCAAACCTCCTTTACCAATTCCTACATACTATCCTATAAAAATTACGTAAACTTTATTGATTTTGCCTTATTAAAATTATCACTTAACTACAATTCGACCGCAAATGAGGCAAATGTGAACGTGTTAATCAGCATTATGTCTTGTCTCAACAAATAGAGAAAGAAATGGGGGCAAAATAAAATAAATATGCTCCGCCATCGTCGCACACGGCACCATGTGTGTTATTTCTTTCTGTCGCATGGCAAAAAGAAATTTTAAAGACACGGCGTAGCGAGTACGATTTGGAGGTGTAGAAAGGAAATGACACGTCATATCATGTCTTAGCCGCCATCTGGTCAAACCCACGAGGTTTGACTAATCTGCCATAAAATGAAATGAAACCAGAGCTACTTTTTTTTCAACGGTGAAACGTGGCAGTGAGCTTCTCAAGACCTTCCTGGCTTCCTCCAACATGAAATAGAAAAAAATAATATCCCGTGCATTACGTACGTGACAGCGTTTTGTCTTCTCTGCTTTCTTCTTGTACTTCCTTCCCATCTTCGTTAGTTTCTATCTTATTGCTAGACTTTTAACCCCCCCTCTCTCTCTCTCTCGCTAGTTATAAAGCTCCATCTCTTCCTTCTTTTCTCCGATTCAATGGCTTCCTCTTCTGGGAGCTTAGACGCCTCTGCAAATTCACGTCAAAACCTCACCTTCTCCACACACCCTTTCATGAATACATCATACTCCGAACTCTTAGCCTCCGGCAGCGGCGGAGACGACTTCACCCGACGCCGTGGTCTGTCAGAACGAATAGCAGAACGAACAGGCTCAGGTGTACCGAAATTCAAATCGATCCCACCTCCTTCCCTGCCGCTATCTCCATCACCTGTCTCTCCTTCCTCATACTTTGCTATTCCGGCTGGGCTCAGCCCAGCCGAGCTCCTCGACTCCCCTGTTCTTCTCAGCTCCTCTTACGTAAGTTCATCAAATCCCCACTCCCTCACCCAATTATTACGTAATCCTTACTTAACCTGCATGAACAGATGAACTGATCAATTTTATTTATACTATAATCATATTCAGATTCTTCCATCTCCAACTACTGGATCGTTTCCAGCTCAAGCTTTCAATTGGAAAAGCGATTCTACATATAATTACAATAACAACAACCAGCAGCAGAATATTGTCAAACTGAAAGAAGCTGATCCTAGGACCTTCTTCGATTTCTCCTTCCAAAACCAGCAAAAGGCTTCTTCTGCCTCTTTAACTGTAAGTAAAAAAGAAAAGATTTTCATTGATTATTATTCATTTCCTCTGTTTCTTTCTCTGCTTTAGCTCATGTTGGGATATTTATGGATTGCTATCTCGTGTGTTCAACTGCAGGGGTGGAGTTTTCAAGAGCCAATAAGCAAGCAAGAAACCAAGGGAAAGCCGGAATTCGCGCTGGCTCAGACCCAGAGCTTCTCTCCTGAGATTTCCACCTTACAGACTCAGAGCCAGAGCAACAACGATGGCGCTACTGCTGCTACTCATGACTACACCAATCACCATAACAACCAGAATCATTCAGTATACAATAAAAGGTCGGATGATGGGTATAACTGGAGAAAATACGGACAAAAGCAAGTGAAAGGGAGTGAAAATCCAAGGAGTTATTACAAGTGCACTTTCCCGAATTGTCCGACTAAGAAGAAAGTGGAAAGGTCATTAGATGGTCAGATCACTGAAATCGTTTACAAGGGCAGCCATAACCATCCTAAGCCGCAGAACACGAGGCCATCCTCGTCGTCTGCTTCTGCTGCTTCTTCTTCTCTTGCATTGATCCAACAGGCTTCTAATCATTCCATCAGTGAATTTCCCGATCACTCATTTAGTACCATTACGAACGGGCAGATGGATTCCGCCGCTGCTACGCCTGAAAATTCTTCTATCTCGATCGGAGACGATGATTTCGACCGGAATTCTCAGAGAAGCAAATCAGCAGGAGGTGATGACTTTGATGAGGATGAAGAACCCGTCGCGAAAAGATGGTCAGTCAGTGTACTCACTAGTTATCAACATTTTTTTTTTTTTGGTATGAAATATAATTCTAATTCTAATTAGTTCATGACATGTTCTTTCAGGAAAATGGAGGGGGATGTTAGTAACAGCAATGAAGGCATGTCAGCAGCAGGAAGCAGAACAGTAAGAGAGCCGAGAGTTGTTGTTCAAACAACTAGTGATATTGATATTCTTGATGATGGATATAGGTGGAGAAAATATGGGCAGAAAGTTGTCAAGGGAAATCCAAATCCAAGGTATGATAACAATTTTCTTTCTCTCTCTCTTATTTTTTCAAGCTATACTAATGGAAGAGTGAATTGTATTACATTTACAGGAGCTACTATAAGTGTACAAGTCCAGGATGTCCAGTGAGAAAGCATGTGGAGAGAGCATCTCATGATCTAAGGGCAGTTATTACAACCTACGAGGGAAAGCACAACCATGATGTTCCCGCCGCCCGCGGGAGTGGAAGCCATTCTCTTAACCGCCCTTTACCCACCGCCAATACCAATCCCGGCCCACCGGCGATTTGCCCCATGGCCCATCACCAGATGACGAACAAGACCAATCTTCTTCATCCATCCTATACTATGGAAATGTTACAGGGTCCTAGTGGAGGTAGTTTTGGATTCTCGACTGAATATGGAAACTCTGTTAACGGCTCTACTTCTTACATGAACCAAGCACAACAACAACTCACGGATAATACTAATAACAATAATAATGTCTTCTCCTCAAGAGCTAAGGAAGAACCAAGAGATGACTTGTTCTTGGAATCTTTGCTTTGCTAAATCTTTCATTCAATTCGGTTCTTTCTTTCTTTTAAGGTTTCACGCAGAATCAGAATAGTTAAGATAGATAGATAGAACAGGAATAAGAAGGTGATGGTTTATTTCATTCTTTGTTTTTTGGTCTTATACATGGTCTGTGTCTGTATATTGAAAACTTGTAATGGTATAGGAATTACTCTAAATATTTATATTTTATTTTTTAATTTATTGTAATAATAATATGGTGAATTGTTCTATCTTTGTTCCATGTGAAATAGAGAGGGAAAAATTAAAAAAAAAAAAAAAAAAACAATTAGATTGTATTGATTCGGATTTTCCATCAAGGAATCGAGCAATCAGAGTACGCAATCAACGGTGGGGATCTTCTCTAATGGCTACCGTCCGGTTGATGACTAGTTAATTGACAATAAAGAGGGGTTTAGAAAGTTTGAAAAAGTCAAGAATGTGGAGCTAAGGTTACTTGACGAACAAGTGAAGTCAAATGTAGATGTCAACAGGTTCCAGGTCGCTTCGAAGTGGGACCCAAGCATTATATATTTTTATATTGTGGAAGAAGAAAAATGCAATTTTTTATTTATTCCTCTGTCAGCAGTTGACAGTTGTCCACATCTATACGGCTCTGCTATAAAATCTATTCTAGATAAATACAAACTGCAGGAAACAAAAAACAAAAAACAAAAAACAAAAAACAAAAAACAAAAAACAAAAAACAAAAAACAAAAAACAAAGAGCAAATCGTTCCTCGCGGCCTGCCGTCATGGTTGCCATCAACCATCAACCATGACGGCATGACCAACCGGTCTGATCCGGTCCGGCTCTTACCCGCTACAGCTAATGGACATCTGCTCTGCTCACTTCAACACGCTTTCTTTTTTCTTACATTCTTAAAAAAAAATAAAAAATAAAAAATTTCACATATTATGACAAATGTCCCCATCGTGCATTATTTATAATTTGGAATCTTTTGAATAAATAAAAGAATTTGAGTTTATTTAGTTTCAACAATCCATCTTATATAGTAAAAAGATTGTATTTAGTTTCAACAATCCATCTTAGTATTGGATTAACATTAAAGAGGATGGAACTATAGTAAAAAATATTGTATCTTTTGTACTTCCCACTCCTTGGTGATTACGAAAGATGTTAAATTTCTGCTTATTTAGCAGAATTAGTAATTTTGATGCTAGCTCTAAGAGCTTCTATTATGGGTCTTCTACAACTTCTTGTTGTAATTTAGGATGTTTAGTGCTTTCCTGCATGGATTGCATTTGCAGTTGGGGATCTGCATGGAGACCTTGAACAAACAAGAGATGCGCTCAAGATTGCTGGCGTCTTGAGTTCTGATGGTGAGGACTCATGGACCGGTGGAGAAACGGTATGCCTCTGATTTTGCATAATTTTAGTTAAAATTTGATTGTCACTCTCATTGAATTGTTGTGTTTCCATTTCTGAAAAGACTTCTGTCTGTATCTCTTTGGCATGTGCTTTCAAGTATTAGAAACTCAATTTCTCATGAACTTCTAATTTTCTCTTCTAATTATGTTATTTGTCTAATAATATTAGTCCATTAATATAATAAACCAGTTCCCGACTGAGATTAATATGCAACTGACACATGACATTTAGGACCTCGGTCAAAACTACAACTCTGGTTTCTTGTATTGATGAAGTGATCCTAATCATAATTAGAACAGAGGCAAAAGGGGCTGATGATGGCAAGGTCAATCCTATTTAGACCTGGTGGGACCTTGGCATGGAATGCTGTGGTTCTATAAATTATTAATTATATATGTATTATATTATATCATATATAAACTTATGTAGGTATCCATCCTAAAATGTTTATCGCTCCCCCAGAATAGTGTTGGTTGGGCTATTTGGCCCCTTTTATTGCTCTCTACGCCCAGCTCTAACGTCTAACTTGGTGATCTCCGCCTCTAAACAAACACCTGCACACTATAATACTCGCTCCTCCTTTTCATGCGCCACCCTCTTATCCTGCGCGCCCCCCTCTGTTCCATTTCCCTCCCTCTACTCTGCCGCTCATCTGGTTCACTTGCTGCCACTACCATGGCTATGAGTTCCTCTTTAGCGCTCTCTTCGACAACTCCTATCAATAAGCTGACATTCAATGCTCCCGCATCCTTCAGGACCTCCAATTCAATGTCCTTTTTAGGGGTCAGAAATGGAATCCGACACTTCAGTGCCAGGAATGTTTGCCGATCTAGGGTTTTCTTGAGCGTTTCTGCTGGATCGCCGCTGACTGTGGTTGATGATGCTTTGTTCTCAGATTACAAGGCCTCCTTCGTTTTTCTCTTCCCTGGCCAGGTGAGTTTAAGCACTGCACTCTGAGCATTTTTTTCTGCTGAATTTGATATTACTTGGTTTGTTTTGCTCAATCTGTAGTCGTATCTGTTGGTAAAGTGTATTTAGTGTATTACATTGGACACTAAATTGTATGGTCCCTATAGATGAGTAGCGTGTTAAAATTGTATGGTCGTTCTCGTTTCTCACAATGGGCATCATATCATTATTCCAGCTAGTTACGATCGGTAATGCCTCATTGTTCGTTATCCATTTTTGTGTTGTGTTTCTCAGGGTGCACAGGCTATTGGAATGGGAAAGGAGGCCCAAAATGTTCCTGCTGCAGCAGCCTTGTACAAGAAAGCCAATGACATCTTAGGGTAGTGAATTGCATTGCAATGTTATTCCACTCGGGATAGTGCCTGGATTTGGATTAAAAAAACTCCAGCCATCTTTTGAGCCTCAATTTGTTTCTTTAATTTCTAGAATTTTACCTAAGAGTGCAAGTTTCATGTGGTATATAGATTTGATCTTCTAGAAGTTTGCACCAAAGGACCAAAGGAGAAGCTAGATTCAACTGTTATTAGTCAGGTACTCTATGTTGAAATTTTGTTATTCTTGGGAGCCCTTATATGATTCGACATTACATTTGGATTGAATAGTTTTCTTAGAAAAAATGTTTAGCATTGAATTCGACATGTTTGCAGCCAGCAATCTATGTCACAAGTCTAGCTGCGGTTGAGCTACTTAGGGCACGTGATGGAGGCCAGCAGATAATTGATTCTGTTGATGTCACTTGTGGTCTAAGCTTGGGAGAATATACTGCTCTAGCATTTGCTGGTGCTTTCAGGTGTGATTTCTATCTTGTTCTAGCATATATATTTCTTTTCATCTCAAGGAATATAAGCTGTAGAAAATGAAGTTATACTTTCATCAAATTTAGTTTTCATAGTTTGACGGTCTTTATCCTTCTTCCACCCCTGTATATAATTCAATGGAAGTTTTGAGGATGGGCTCAAATTGGTCAAACTAAGGGGAGAGGTGATGCAGGTAACAACTAATAATTAGCTAGTAATTCTCCATGCATGGGTTGTATTTCTTTTTTAAATAACTTTTGGCCTAAAACTTCCAGGAAGCCTCTGATATTGCAAAAAGTGCCATGGTCAGCATTATAGGGCTGGATTCTGAAAAGGTTCAACAATTATGTGATGCTGCTAATGAAGAAGTTGATGAAGCTGATAAAGTTCAGATTGCAAATTTCCTCTGTACTGTAAGGGGTTTATCCAACTGAACCATATTCTCTGAATAAGCCTTGATAGCCATTTATGTAACTTTAACATCTATAGTGATGAAAGTAAATCACTCATATCACATTATAGGGGAATTATGCCGTATCAGGAGGTCTAAAAGGAATAGAAGCAGTTGAAGCCAAGGCCAAGTCCTTCAAAGCCCGAATGACGGTAGTAATCAATGATCTGTAGTATCACCAAATACCAATTTTTTCATGACAAAGTGCAAGTTGGTCTGAACCCAGTCTTTCTTTGTAGGTACGTCTAGCTGTTGCTGGAGCTTTCCACACTAGGTTCATGGAGCCAGCTGTATCGAGATTGGAAGCTGCCTTGGCAAGAACAGAGATTAGAACTCCAACAATACCAGTTATCTCCAATGTTGATGCTCAGCCACATGCTGATCCTGATACCATTAAGCAAATATTGGCTCGCCAGGTTTATAGTTACTAAAAACTTGCCTCTTCCCATGACACGATAACAATCATGCCTGTCACTATCCCCCTCATTTCAAAATTTGCAGGTCACCTCTCCTGTTCAATGGGAAACGACTGTGAAGACTCTCCTAAGCAAGGGGCTGAAGAAGGGCTACGAATTGGGACCTGGAAAGGTATTATATGAGCACAGTCGACCATTTCAAAATATAATTAAATGAAATTTGATTCTACGTTTTTCTCCCTTGATCTTTTTTAACAGGTAATAGCTGGCATTGCCAAGAGACTTGACAAAAGTGCAGAAATTGAGAACATTGGAGCTTGAGGATGCTTCTGGTTATCCAGATGAAACTAAAGGAGAGTTCGGAATCGAGGCAGAAGAACTAATTTAACTGGAAACGGAGAGAAGAAATTAAGAGCTAGCAGTTCTTTGGTACTAAAACTAAAACTAGCCCTGAGCTCTGTACAATTGAAATGGTGAGAATCAGTAATGTATCAGAATGGCTGTTGATTGTATGTTAGACCCTTCAGTTTCCAAATAATTATTGCCTCTCTTATATGTAGCTTAAATAATTACATTTTTTTTTGGCGGGAAAGTAAAAAATTTAACCACTTAATTTCATACACAGAAAAGAGAATTTTTTGGTACAATTCAATGAATTTGCGGTTACTGGAGAAAGACTGACGATTCACTTTACCAGTTATAAAGCTTGCACCTTTTATTCACTTCCTCATGATAAGGAACGTAAAACAACAGAGAGGGAAAAGTGAATTTAAATGGCGAAAAATTACGATGGTGAGTAAAAATTAGTAAAAAACCGATCTGGAGGTTGCCCGAGCTTTTGAAGCTGATCAATCGAACGAGATTCCTCTCATGGCCTCCATCACTCTCGTCGCATTCTCAGGACTTAGAGGTGCATTCCTTCGATTCTCATCCTCCATGAAAGCTCTCCTTATCGCCGTGTTAGAAGCTTCTAGCGTCCTCTCCATCTTCCTCAGTTTCACCTTCTTCGCTGCCACTCCATTCGACTATGTTCCCGTTTAGGCCAAGGGAGGAAAATCCATACTCTACTTGATTAACGGAATCACCATTTCCGTTAGGTAGTTGCTGAAAGAATAGAAGATTGGGATCGTGATTTTCCTCGTCGGAGCTGTGATGGCTTGATCGTGATCAACGGCAGAGATTGGTTGGTAGTATTCAGGACCTTCATCGGGATTGGTGTCCGAATCGCTTCCATTGTCTGCGAAAGACGAGGCTCGCTTAGATTAGGGACTGAGACAGTAAGTAAACATAGATTCAGATTCACAAATGAAGATCTGTTGAGCAATAGGAAATGAAAATGAAGAAAGTTTACCTTCCAAATCAAGTCGAGAGTTGGGTGTTGCATTCATCGTCAAGGGATATCGATCGACAAATCCCGGATGAAGTTCAGAATCTGGATTCCGAGCCTATAAATAAATCCCTAGCGAAAAGAGTTAATGCAAGAGCAAAATCGAAAAATAATATGCACCAGCCGGGAATCGAACCCGGGTCTGTACCGTGGCAGGGTACTATTCTACCACTAGACCACTGGTGCTCATGGTACTAAGCGCTCAAGAACGTATTCTAGTTCGGTGGATTTTGTTCGAGGCTATTATGATCATTAGCGTCGACCACAAATTCCCTCTCTGCCTGTGAGGCAGCGGAGAAGAGAGGAGGGGAAGCGGGAAATGGCGGTATCCATTTTTAGAGCTTCGATTCTTCAGTCTCAATCTCACCCTTTCGTTCTTTTCCCGCCTCCTGTTTCATCGGCCACATTTCAAACTCCAAAGAGAAACAGATCGCTTCTTTCTTCTCCCTACGAACTCAATCCAGTTCAGTAAGTTGATACTGTACTTAGATATCATTGGTTTCAATTCCCATTCGCTTAATTCTTCTTTGTTTGAGCATCTTAAATATCTTACCGCTTCACACAGTTCATAAATCCATTTTCCTTTGATACATTCCTTCGCAATCCCAAGGATTAGGAATTCAATTTCTTTCGAATTGAGTTCTTACATTCTGAATTTAGAATCTTTTAGGGGAAGAATCATTCAATTTATCTGTAATAATTTAAATCTACACATGTCAAAGGGCATAGGATGTAGCTTGTATATTCTTTGTATGATTAAAGATCCTATATTAAACTGCCACCTTCGTTGTCTTAGTCAAAATCTTGTGCTACTTAATTTTGAGGGAATTGCAGCACAAGATTGGCTGTCATTTTACAACTGTATCTTTATCATATGCTCTTTGTAGTTGTTATTATCTGTAATGCTGTGGTGATAGGTCAGAGCTGTCATTATGTGCTGAAAGTCACCTCATTCCACACCCCAAAAAGGTACATCATGATTCATGCCCGAGATTACTCGTCCCTTTGTCCTTTTTGACTTATGGAGTTGTGGAACCAAGAAATGAAGCTTGTTCTGTAGCCATAATACTTCTTAAGGTTTGGTAATTTGAAGGCAGACACAGGTGGGGAAGATGCTTGCTTTGTGAACAGCTATCGTGGTGGTGTTATGGCAGTTGCTGATGGTGTCTCCGGGTATGGAATTGAGAAATCTAGGGAAATTGTTCAAACTGTTTTTCTTCTTCTTTTTTTTTTGTTTTTTGTTTTTTTTTTGGGGTAAAAGTTGGAAATTTATTGGCCGCAACTTTCTCTTGCAAAAGCTTGGACTTGTTATATTTTATATTATCAATGCTTGAGACAAGTTGACAAAACTGTTCTTCTTAGACTTTGGTTAAGAAAGCATATTTCTTGAATTTGGATTCTGATATATATATCCCCACTTTCTTCTTATGCCTCTGTTAGTTGGGCAGAAGAGGATGTGGATCCTTCATTATTCCCTCGAGAACTGATGGCTAATGCATCATGTATGGTGGCAGATGAGGAGGTAATGTAGCTCTCTCTAACCACTGAATCGATGGGACTTGGCTTTAATCATTTAAATCACTTGAACTATTCACTGTAAAAATCTCCCTGGGTATATTTATATTAAGCAGGTTAATTATGATCCTCAAATTCTGTTAAAAAAATCGCATGCTGCCACCTCCTCTATCGGTTCAGCAACAGTGTAAGTAAGCCCTTTCATTCTATCTAAAATTCATTTACAGACCTTTCAAGTTGATGATATTGCTATTTTGACCTTATATAATCTTATGGACCTGGTAGAATTGTTGCCATGATGGAGTCGGACGGCATTCTGAAAATTGCTAATGTTGGAGATTGTGGATTAAGGGTCATACGTAAAGGTTAAAGAATTGGCTTCACTACCTTTTTTTCTTTTATCCTGTTCCCCTTCCTGTATATTTCTTATAAACCTCATGGTTTCACTATACAATAATGCTTACAGGCGAGATTACATTCTCCACATCTCCACAAGAGCATTATTTTGATTGCCCTTATCAATTGAGCTCGGAGAAAGTAGGCCAAACTTACCTTGATGCTGCGGTACTCTTACTATATCAACTACCAGAGCTTCTTTTACCATTAACTTTCTGGAAGAGTGAACGTTTTAAATCTCCTTCCAACAGGTTAGCCTTGTGGAGCTGATGGAGGAAGACTTCATAGTAATGGGTTCGGATGGGCTTTTCGATAATGTTTTTGACCATGAAATTGTTTCTACAGTACTGAACACATCTGATAATGTTGCCGAAGCTGGTATGTTCTGTTTATCTTACTTTCTAGTTTTAAAGTATCTACTATTTGATTAGTGAATCGGTTATGAATCTAATTCTGACTACAATCTTGTTTATTTTAAACATAAAAGCAAAGGCATTGGCTAACCTAGCAAGAAGCCATTCGGTCGACTCAAAGTTTGAATCCCCCTATTCCTTGGAGGCCAGGTCTAAGGGATATGATGTTCCCTTTTGGAAGAAAATTTTGGGAATGGAACTTACAGGAGGAAAGCTCGACGATATAACCGTAATTGTTGGTCAAGTTGTCAGCTCATGAAAGACTTGAAAATGATATATGATATTCTTAACTTACATTAATATCAAGACTTGTAGTTAGTTAGAGTCATTGTGAAATGTCCCTAATGAAAGCATCAATGTTAACAGTAGAAGATCCTCCATTTCCCACTGCTCGATGACAGATCCCCCTATGCTCTCTGGCTCTTCTTCCCAATTTCCTTCTACTCCTCCTTCAAATCCATAAACTCTCTCATTATTTCTCTTCACCCTCCACCCCACCTTCCATTCATTCCTCCACAATCAGCCCGCTGTTCTGCAACTGGTCCATGACGAGGGAATGTCAGAAACGGGACCCACAGAAAACACCTTCTCGTGTTGAGTTCCACCCGCAATGACTCCCAAACCCACCCACTGAAGAATGAGACAACTTCAATTGGTCACACCAAGGAACCAGTAAAAACTTCTCCTTCTCGCCACTAGAAAGATAAGATTCCCTCAACCTGTCGGCATCTCCGCGTGTCACCCATAGGAATCTAACCCCAGTTGAGCACAAACCCATTGCAAGCACGTCCATTTGAGCACTCGAGACTGATAGGAAGCTTCCAAACGACACATATAGAACAGAGCCATTAGGTTGTCTGTCTAGCCAACCTAAGTAGCTGAGATTGTGGTCAGCAATATTGTCGTTACCATTGTCCTTGATTTTGAAGGTTGGAATTGCAGGACCAATGGTGTAAACAGGGAATGAGAGTTCTTCTTCTGAAAACGTCGATCACTCGAGCTTCAAGCTCACAGATTGAGATGCATAAGAGGTACTTTGCTTCTGATACAGGTGAGCTTATCTCGTGGAATCGTCGTTTTGTGATTTCTTTCTTGCTGTCAATGAAGGATATGTCAGCTAGACGTGTTGAGGAGATTCCTGGTACATACGTCACTCTCTCCTCACCTTGTTCTACAGCATAAAACGTAGGCTAAAGTAAGTGGTACAGCTAATACTCGTTAGTGTGATAAATTAGTTATGCAGCTGCTAACCTGGCGAGCTGACTAGAAATGGCCGTGTTCATCGAAAAGATGGTAGTTACGAAGTATAGAAAGAGTGGGCGATGACGTGGTCCAAAACGAAGCCACCGGAATACTCCTTCTGATTCCGATCCCAACGGTCCAACACAGAAACGTGTCGGAAATAATTACGGTCGGAGGCAGATCTAGTTGGTCGAGCAAGTGTTCGAACGAAGCTTCCATCTTAGTCATGACAGCTTCAAGAAAAGCCACCATGTTGGCGGCATGAACTCGCTCGGAGGGGATGACGTTAGGGATGGTTCCGAAGTGGACGTTGCTCGGCTTGGGGTCGGAGCTGATGAGGCCGAGCCATTCTTCTGTCACCACAAAGGTGATCAGAAGGTCGGTCATCCTGGAAGCAAGGGATTTGCAGAAGTTCATCATGGGGTTGACGTGGCCTCGACCGGGATAAGGGAAGGCCACAACGTGGCAGATATTGGTTGGTTGTTGTAGTTCATTTTCCTCTTACTTTGGCATCTTCCGACAGTTCCTGCAACAACAAAACCTCTGAAATTTCAATATTTATAACGAAAAAAAACAGAGAGAGAAGGAAAAGACAATGAGAATTGAGAGCTAGGGGCTTGAAATTTCAACCACTTGCTTCTACAAAGTCTACAACAAGATCCGCATTTTTCATATTCCTCTGTCGCAGACCGCAGATATGGGCCTGTGAAAAAAAACAAAGGGCCACAGATCCATACATGGCCCATATCTTTAACATAATTGATGCAAGAGCCCAGGCCCACTACACTCTATTTAAAACCACGATCCAGAGAACGCCACCCGCCATTTTCATTTTTCCCTCCTCAAGAATGTCCGATTCAGTTGGTGAGCAGGTTTCCGTCTTCTGCTCGCTGCTCCGAAACGGAAGGTATTCTTCTTCTCCTTCAGCGACTCTTCTGTAAGAAAAACCAGCTCTAGCGATCTCCATTTTGTTTCTCTCTTTCTTTTTTTCGTACTTCGACTCCTCTCCGAATTTCACAGGTTCGACGATGCGACTCTGCAGATTCTGGAATCAACTTTGGTTAGCAAGGACGTGAAATCTTTGATGGAGCTCACCTCTAACTTGAGAGACTTCCTGAGATCTGAGTGCGTCTTTGTTATTCGTGAAATTTCACAGAAGTCTGTTGAGCAAAAGCTTTTGATTATCGATTTCTTCGTTCATGCTTTCGCTCTTGCAGGCGATGTCGAGGCATGCAATTCTTTTTTGAGAGTTCTCCTAAGAGTTTTAATAGTTTCTAATTTCAATGAATATTCTGATCGCTCAAGAAACTATTATGTATATAATTGTCTGTGTTGTTTTCAAATTGTTAATTTACTTTGGATTTGATCAGGTTATGAAAGTGGATATAGGTATAAATTATTACGGATCCTTTCAACTATCCAATTTAATACTAAGTACTTGTTTACATAGTTGGGAAGTAGATTATGTGACTGAATTTTGCTGATAGTGCTGATACAAGAAATTATTAAGTGACTGAATTTTGCTGGTAGTGCTGATACTAAGAAATTATTAAGTGACTGAATTTTGCTGATCGCTATAAATAGAAAATTGCCCTGCTAATGTTTTGTTCCAATTTGATATATGCTTCTCATGTTTACAGAGTTGCTTTGCTATGAGGTACGAGGCCTTGATATTTCGAGAATTTAATTCCATGAATCACCAATGGTTACAAGTTTCATATACGGAATGGCTGCAATTTGCTGAGCATTTACTGGAAGCTGGTTTTAATTCTATTGCTGGAACGGTGAATCCTCTTTCTAACGTATTTCTAGTTGTCGACTTAGAAGACTACTAGTTTCTGTTTGGCTTTTATATCATATTTTCATACGGCACATCAAGATTATGCAGTACTGTTTAACAGTAATACTGTGTGCAAGCAACATATGTCAATGGAGTTAATTATTTTCATTCGAAATGAACATTTTCCTTCATTCCAGGCTGTTGACAATGGTTATAATATTTATACATACTGTGAATCGTTTGTTGCATATAATTGCATGAGCTGACTTGTTTGATTGAGCAATACTTTTCTTACCAGATCGTGCTGGCCTAGATATCCCAGTTTAATCTCTATCCGCTACTTTATCTATTTAACCTAACTTATGATTACTTTTTTTAATTTCGTTTTGTTGCTCCTTATCCTTCAATTTCTTTGCATCCAGCGAGAACTCGTCCACCTTCCAATGATTCACCTAGTGCTGTTTTTCAGAGCTTTTTATTTTTTTTCTCTCTCATGTGTAGGCATGTGAGAATGCGTTGTTATGCATCCACCGGAATGATACTGCTGACTCCAGAAAAGGAAATTCCCTTGAAAACGTGCACGCCATTGAGAAAGTAAAGAAACTCAAGAATCGTGTTGTGACATCAGCCTCATCCCACTCTGGTATAACATGGTTATAAGTTAAATTGTTGAAAATCAAGCTGTTAGTATACGAATCTGTCGGTGGGACTGTGGGATAAGAACCATGGTTATTTCAGGGTTCCCTAACATCATATTGGACCTATGATCCTCCTACTGATTCATGAAACATAGATTCAAAAATATTGACTTCTTAGGATATATTTGTGCAAGGATGTGCTTGCTCTAATGTGATGATTGAAACTTTGATTGTTAAATCCAGTTCAGGCACTGGGTGCTGAGTACTTGAAGAAGAAAATAATTGGAAGGAGCAAAAAGGAATCCTCATCTTGTGATGAAACAAAATGCATAGCAAGCACACTGTTCAGAAATGGGATTAAAAACCGGAATGCACAGAAGTTGCGTGAACACCAAAGTTCTAACCGCAGCATTGATGGATCAAACAGTGGTCGGTTTTTGTGGTGATTTCCGGTTTCTCTGCATATCAGACTCTACGTTACAAGGTTCAATATATATATATATATATATATATATATGGGACTGACTGCTTACATAATCAACCTGATGAGAGGTTTCTGTTCTAATATTGCTGTCAACGGCTCATTCTTCTTCAATCACATTAACTTGTTTCTATAGCATTGGGAATGACCTTTACTGAACTTCACACAAGGAAAGGGACAAAAATGTAAGAAATGGTTATGTTTCCTTCTCACTATAACTTCTATGAGTTCATTTGAGTATATACAAGTGTACAACACACGGACTCGTCTGGGCACAAAATATGTAGACTGTATTTTTGTTCATTAAGAAATCAAAAATAAATAAATAAAAGTATTTACGGTGAAATGAAGCTTGTGTACAAAAAGTTGGCTTCATCTGGAGCGTAGGGGAGGGGGGGGGGGGGTTTCTTCTTCCTAGAGCTTAGGGGGTTTGACAACAGGTGCTGAAACTGGAAAGTCTACGCGTTTTTTTGTGAGCTAATAAGAAATTCAACAAGGTGGCCCCCACTATTTTATTTGTATTACATAAAAGGAGAAAGTTTTCAGACTAGGCTTAGTTTATAAATAACTGAAAATATAGTCCACTTTACATAAATAATTAAAAAAATAGGGGCATATTTCAATATAATATTCCTGCATATACTTGCCATCACAACTAGGGAAAAGAGAGCTGTTTTATATTGGGAAAATGTAACGATTTTATAAGAGATTTATATTTAAAATTAATTTTTAAAAAAATTATTTATCAATCAATCTTAATAAGTTAAGACACTAAATCACCGATATGACTTGAGAACTGACCGGACGAAAGACTAATAAGAAATTACTGATACTGATCCGGATAATAATACCAACGCGACTTTCTGTAAGCTTAGTTTCAATCAATATCTTGGAAAAGACTTTCTTACAGAAAGTAATTAGAAATTGTCAGTTTAGATTATATTGTATTAGTGGAAACAGTAATTAATGTAGAAAAATATCTCAAACTGGTACGTACGTGAGTGCGACATTGCATCTGATATGGAGCAAGAAGAACATTGACACAGGCTATCTCTATAGTCATCTGCTATGAAAAAAAGGCAAGGATTCATCTTTGACAGCATCAATATCAAGATAGTAGTAAATGTGATCACCCTGAACGTGAAATCGATCGATGTTGCTGTTGCATGCTTTTGCTACGTACTCTTGCAACTGTTGACTTTTAATCTCATCTAACATGGTTTTATTATCAATAATCCTATAAAAATAATATATATATATGCTTGCTGCCTCAAACATTGATTGTTCATACTGATAGAGGTCTTAGAGATGTTTATTTCCCTTGTGTGAATGTGCCAACAAACATTTACATCTTACTAATTGTTAATTAACCTTAACCTCCTCTAATTAGTAATTACCCTTGTAATAAATCAAGTTGATTTATCGTTGAATTTTTCTTACCAACAAGTGATAATGACAATAATATGAACGTACGTAAAATATTGATTAAACTAAAAGGAGTCAATTAGAACGTGCATGGAAATTACTTCCAAGTACTAGAGAACTGCATGGATGCCAACCTATCACGCGCCAAGGCGGTGGTCAACTAATCTCACCCATTGTTTTTTTCATATGATATGAAAGAAGCTTGCACCTATCTTACTCTACACTAATCTCTCTGTATTACTCAATTATCCATGGTGGGTACAACACTAATCCTTTTATATATATATATATATAACACAAGGCTAGAACCGTAAAATCTATATGTCTAAACCTGTTTTTCATACATTAATTAAGACTGTCTGCAATTATATGGATAGTTATAAAAAAGCATGTGCAACCATTCTAAAAGTCCAGGCCGCCCCACCTCCTCAACCAATATAAATAGGGCAGTTTGATCGGTTCATTTCGACTTTCAACTCAAATTGAGTCAGCTTGCTACATACATATATATATATATATATATAGTTGTGTTTATATACATTTCTATCTATCTATATGGATATAGATAGCTTTGCAAAACCCTAGCTTTTCCCCCCCCTATATTTGAAGTAGTACTGCTACTTCCTAAATATTTATTCTGGTAAATTACATAATGAGCGGCTCCTCACCATGTGCTTCCTGCAAGCTGTTAAGGCGTCGATGTGCAAAGGACTGCATCTTTGCCCCTTACTTCCCTTCCGATCAGCCCCACAATTTTGCCACTGTTCATAAGGTTTTTGGTGCTAGCAATGTCAGCAAAATGTTGCAGGTATATATATATATTAGAAGTACAAACCTTTGACTTTGTTCTTAGTTTGATTGATGGAACCGATGACATGCAGGAGGTCCCACTGAATCAAAGAGCGGATGCAGTGAGCAGTTTGGTGTACGAAGCGAACGCGAGAATCCGGGACCCGGTTTACGGATGTGTCGGGGTGATATTGTTGCTAGAGAGTCAAGTGTCGCAGCTCCAAAATCAGTTGGCTATAGCTCAAGCTGAGATACTCTGCATCCAAACGCAACAAGAGATCAACAACCCTAATAAGTATAGTTCCAGCTTACCATTGTTCCAGTTAGACCAAGGCGACATGTCGCTCCTTCTATCGAGTAATTCTCATAGCAACTTGAATCATATTTCCCAGTCCGTTGGATTATTTTCTAATTCCTCCGGCAACAATATAATCCAAGATCCTTTCAAGAAAGAATCCTTCTGGGCTTAAAACCAGTCTGGTTGCTGTTAAGTTCAACTATTTCTAAGCAACTTCTGATCAATGTTTGTTACTAGTTTCATGAGCTTGTACAATTTTTTTGGGTACAACTTGGATTCTAGATATATAAACCAAAATAAATATCTGCGTTAAATTAACTAGCCGTTGCTGTTTATTTTCAGCTTCGAATGCCTTTTCATATCTGTAATGAGATAAAAGTTTATTTAGGTAACGACTATATTTTTATGATTGCATATATTTTGGTCGAAAAATTATTATTAATAATCTGAAATCGTGTCACGCGTGCTCGGAAATTTTTGTAACTCGGGTTTATTTCATATTTGCTCTGTTGTTTGATTGCATGGGGGAAACATTACTGGGCCAGCCCAAAATACTACTCGATAATTTATGGTGGAAAATTGAAAAGGGCTTTACACTTGTACAGTCCGGCCCACAACCTTCTTCCAAGTTGGATTGTCTCAGGCTCACAACAGCCCATCAACATGTACTCCATTAAAGTTGAATTATGAATCTCCATCGTAGACACTAGACTGAAAAAGGAAAGAGAGAAGGGGCAGGGCGGAGTTCCTGGACATGGCCGGACGGAGCCACCTCCACCACCACCCTCTCTCCCGCAATTCACATTCTCAATCAAACACTTTAACGCGGGCCAACGAAGTTGCGGTTCTCGAGGATCGCATCGCTGCTCAGCACTGCGAGATCCAATCCCTCCTGTCGGGGAATCAACGGCTCGCAGCCACACACGTGGCCCTCAAACAAGAATTGGCCACTACTCAGCTAGAAATCCGTCACTTATCGGCGGCCGCTGCTCAAGTGAAAACCGAGAGAGATGCCGAGGTAAGGGAGGTCTATGAAAGGTCGTTAAAGATGGACGCCGAAGTCCGTACGATTGACGCCATGAGATTGGAACTCGCTCAGGTCCGTGCTGATATAGAGAAGCTTGGTGCTGTGAAGCAGGAGCTCACATCGCAATTACAGGCGGTTCAAGACGATCTTGTGAAGGCTCGCTCGGAGTCGGAACAATTGCCGTCGATCAAAGTCGAGATTGACAGCATGCAATACGAAATTCGACGAGGAAGGTATATTTGTGCGTGTGTATGTTCCTGAATGTAATTCCGGTCGTATTTTGATCATTGAGCTGAGGATTTTCTTTATACAAATTCTGGTGTTGTTAAATTGGAGTTGCTGCAAACAAATAGGATTTTCATTTTCGAAACTGAATTTAGATTGTGTGATTACTTCTTGAAGAAAGATGAAGCTGACTTGTTTGGATCTGGACAGGACTGCCGTTGAAGTGGAGAAGAATACACGAATAAGTAACCTGAAGCATAGTCGATCAATGGACCAGTGTATGCTTTCCATGGCTCGAGAAATCGAAGAATTGCAGGCCGAGCTGGCTAATGCAAAGCAGAAAAGAAGGGCAGAGACAGTAGCAGCAAATCCAAGTAATTACTTGTTCCTGTTCTTACCATATAATTGCTTGCAAAACTTCAAAGAGTTTTTTTTTTTTTTCACTTTTGATATGCTTGTATTCAGCTCTCGGATATGGTGTAATTCATGGAAATGCCGATTCAAGTTATGGAGGTGGATTGCATTCTCATCCTTGTAGCTTGCATCAGGTATACCTGCTCAATCTCTCCCTCTCTTATACTACACTAATGACTCTTCAGTCAAGAGATGATTGTAACCAGCCATTTTGTGCTGTTGATTGCAGGGTACTGCTGCTCAATATGCGTCCGGTGCCATGCCACTACCTTAGGATGTGCAACAATCACAAGTACAAAGACTATAATTTGGTATGGGTGGGAGGTTCATAAAGAAGAGGTATCACTAACTAGATTTAACAAAATGCGATACTTATGTTAATACTCGGATGAAAGAGTGATCTCGACAAAGTATTCGCATAGAATTGTGAGTTAAGGTACATTTGATAGCAATCTGGTTCTTTAACCATTATCTAGGGTCATAGTTTGTGCTCATCTACGCCTGTGTAATATCATTATTAGGGGTTCATACTGCAAATTTAGAGGAAGATTTTTAGTTTGAAATGAAACAATTTCTTCTTGATTAGTACCGTGTAATAAACGAATCATTTAGATCTATGCAGAGTTTGTGCATATATGGTCAAGCTAACACTTGATAGATTCATCTTTTATTTATAAAAAAAGGACTGCGGCAAAATTCTAAACCGGTTCCTAAGCCATTAACGATAAAACTTGGGTTCTAGTTCTCTGATCAAAGGAGGCTGCTCCTCTTCTTTTCATGGGGGCAATCTCCTCAACGCCGGTTTCAATCCGAACCAGGCTTCTTCTGGGATCTAAGCTTGCCGATGTCGCCTATCTGAACTGGCTTCAAGAGGAAATCTTCTGCCCCCTCTTCCAAGCATCTAATTCAGCAACACCCAAAATAATACCATTTTTAGATTATTTATTAATAGTTACTATTAAAACTGGAAATGTATACACTCCAATCCATACCTGCTTATCCTGGATGGGACGTTATCTGAGGACATGACAACAACTGGAATATCTCTAAGAGACTTAGATTCCTGCAGATCAATTCATATAACTCAGTTAACCACCCATCAATGAGTAAGATAAGGTTGTAAACAAGTAATTTCTACTTGAAATAACTATTGGTTGCTTACTTTGATCTTCCGGAGGAGATCAAAACCCGACATCTCCGGCATACAGTAATCGGTAATAATTAAGTTTACCTCAACCTCCTGTAAGATTGATGACAGAGTAAATTAATTACAGACTATTAGCAAAAAAGAAAAACGGAGATAATACAAACATGAATACTTACTTGAGCGTTAGGAGAAGAAACATGATCTTCATGGAAACCCAGAAAATCTAAGGCCTTACTACCAGAATCAACTGTAGTAACTGTGGAAAAGACAAAAGAAAACTCAATATTTGTCTTTGAATAAGTAAACCAAACAAGGCATATGGAAAGGAAAAGATACCATGATAAGAAGATGTCTTGAGGAGCCTCTCAATCAGTTTCCTGTCAACAAGGCTGTCGTCAACAGCAAGAACATGGAACTGAATCTCAGAAGCCACACCCATTCTTCTTCTTTGCAGGTATAGATGATGATGATGATAATCGTATATATCCAAAATAATATGGAAAAATAGTATTAAACACGTAACAACACACTGCGTTATAAGGTAAAGGGAGGTGAGTGGGTTGAAGAATGGCATCATTGTCATAGAGATATTGCAAATCTTCTTTTGGAAAATCGGACAGTATGGAAAAGTGAGATCCTCCACAGATTTCCTACTATCAACCGGTACGCGTTAAGGAAGTCAAGAGGTTTCCATGCACGTGCATGATTAGACCAAAAAAAAAACAAGAAAGTAAAATCAATGTCCATACGGGCCGGCCCACAAGCCACGTTATAATTAACCAGAATTTATTTGGGCCCAATCTTAGGAGAATCTAAATCCGACCTCCTTCCACCGACGCTGCTGCTGTCAACATCCTAATCGATATCAATTTCTCAAACTAATCCACACCACATACTGAGAATTAAGAACGAATAAAATCATTTATTATTTATTAAAATTATATTAATTATACTTATAAAAATCAATTTGCCAAATTTGACATATTCTCTTACGCAGTTGTGCGTGCAACTCCTAGTAATACTAAGGCCAGAACTTCTGCCCCTGCAATGTTTCTGAGGCGTTGCAATTGAATCCTGCAAACATTTTCGACAAATCACTCTCTGAAAGATCACTCGTGCATTGAGAAAACCCAGTGAGTGAAATTGACCAATTAAGCTCTATTTGCCTTTCTGAATAGTACTTTGGATAATCAGGCATGCATGCTTAGAAAGGCATTATGATACCGGTTGACACTGACGGTCATTATGATACCGGTTGACACTGCCTCAGATTCGGTTTCGGCTAGGTCTCACCTACACCTTACCAAGGTTATTGATTCGTGGCTGTACAGAAATCTGGCACAAACGAATATATATTTATTCCATTCCAAAATTATGAAAGCATAACGACTGTGACAGTTGCAGGGGCATTTAAGCTGAGTTGAAGTAGTGATCAGAAAAGAGCGGGCGGAAGACGAAGCGCTGCAATCTGCATCAACCGGAAGAAATGTCGAAGAACGGGGAAGGTGAGGTAGTTTGTGTTACCGGTGCAAGCGGCTGTATCGGATCTTACCTCGTCCACCTCCTCCTCCTCCGCGGATATTCCGTTCACGCCACCGTTCAAAATCTCAGTTATCTTCTGTTCCTTTCTTATCTCTCCTATAAATTATCAGTTACACTTTACTGCACTTCTATTTAGTCTGAGAAATGCCTTTCCTCTATGACCTAATTTCTTAGCCAATAACTTTTTTATTTTTTATTTTCTGTGATTTGCAGAGGATAAAACCGAGACCAAGCATCTGGAAGCTCTAGAAGGGGCAGATACGCGTCTTCGTCTCTTCCAGATTGATCTCCTTGACTACAACTCCATCGTCGCCGCCGTTGGACCCAGCTATCAAAGGAACCGTTAATGTCCTGACGGCGGCAAAGGAAGGTGGGGCCCGGCGTGTGGTGGTGACGTCATCTACCTCCGCCATCACTCCTAGCCCTCACTGGCCGTCCGATGTTATCAAGCGAGAAGATTGCTGGACCGACGTTGATTACTGCAAGCAAAATGAAGTGAGTTCCTTCCCTTGTTTTGGTGTTGGATTGTTTCAATAATGATTCACTTATTCATTCTTTGTTTTGTTTCCTGTTGGGTGGCAGTTATGGTATCCGCTTTCAAAAACCGAAGCCGAAAAAGCTGCTTGGGAGTTTGCCAGGGACAAGGGTTTGGATGTGGTCATGGTAAATCCAGGCACCGTGATAGGTCCAGTTATTCCTCCAAGGCTGAATGCTTGATGTTTTTACGCCTTCTCCAGGGTATGAATTTGTTGCCAACTTTCTCAATACACACCATTTCAATTCAATCAGTAAGTTGTGCAATGTTATGAACTGGCAAACTGTTGATTTACAGCATCCTAGCTAGCATTTTGAACTAATGTGGCTTACATCTAGGTTGAACTGATACAGTTTGTTTGTATGTTTTGGGACTCAATACAATAGATAGGTCATGCCAATCAAACAGATGTCTGCATTTTCATTTCTCTAGAATTAATTGATGTAGAAGGAATCGGTTAAACATTTTGTTCTCTCACAGGGGTGCACTGAAACATACGAAAACTTTTATATGGGACCCGTACATTTCAAAGATGTAGCCCTTGCACATATTTTGGTGTATGAGAACAAATCTGCAAGTGGAAGGCACATGTGTGTTGAAGCTATATCTCATTTTGGTGACTTGGCGGCAAAGGTTGCTGAACTTTATCCAGAGTTCGAGGTAGCCAGGTAATAAGTTTTTCTATATGGGGCCGGCAAATGGCATCTCAATTGTATTTGCTTGATAGATCCTTAAAACAGCATTATAGTATGATCCCTCACTTAAGATACTAAATCTAGTTGAATAATGTTTGTTTTCATGTAGTTTGCCCAAAGATACGCAACCGGGATCGCTGAGGTCGAAAGATGGAGCTAAGAAACTGATGGACCTGGGTTTACATTTTATTCCAGTGGAGCAAATCATTAAGGATGCTGTTGAGAGCTTAAGAAGCAAGGGATTCATTTCTTGAGAGAAGGCTGTTATGTTATATTATCTTAACTTCTTAAGCTTTTGAGGGACCCACATATTATTAGATTGCCGAGAAATAAGATAATTTTTGGGGTGAGATGGATCGGTCCATGTAAATACGGTCTACCCAAAAATCTATCATTCATGTGTGTTATGTATAAGGAAAGTCATGATACATTTTTATGAAGTATTAGGGGTGAGCAAAAAAAGTCATATCAACCGAAATTGATATTTGTTGGCCCGTTTTATGTATTAAAATTTAGTTTTAGTAGGTTTTCGATTGAAATATGTTTGGATAAATTGGTTTTTGATTTTTCAGTCGGTTTTGGTGAACCGACCGAAAATCAAAAATCTATTATTTATTTATTTACTCTACGAGTCGAAAGGTTGAAGGGTCGAAGTCCTATTGATTCTTTGAGTAAACTAGAAGTATGATTCTAACTTATAATTCTAGTTTACTTTATGGGTGGATGAGACATTCGATCCTTTGAGTAAACTAAAAGTTATGATTATAAGTTTATAATTTATGATATTCTATGAGTTGATAGGGTTTTCGACCTATAGAATATCATAATCGCTAGTTTATTCGACGGGTTGATGGGAATTTCGACCCTTCGAATAAATTAAAAATGATTATAAGTTTATAACTTATGATACTCTATGGGTTGAAGACTCCGTCGACCAGTAGAGTATCATAACTACTAATTTACTCTACGGGTCTTTACCCTTTAACCCGTAAAGCAAACTAACATCTGATATTAATATTAATTATTTTTATGATAAAACCTTAAAGGCACAATCACTATTACAATTTATAATCTATACCTCTAGATATATTAATATCTATAAATTTATGATATGAAGATAAAATGATATTTTTTTAATTATTATAATATCGAATTTTTATTAAATATAATATTAATTGAAAGTAATTCTAAAATAAATTATTAAATGATGTATATTCTCATTAATTATATACATCATGATATAATATTATAATTAAGTGAAATTATAAAAAATAAAAAAAATGACAAAAGCCGAAAAATTGAATGGATTTCGATCGAAACCGACCAATCCAATACTAATTCAATTATAATCAATTTTTTCAGCCAAATAGATAAAAATCCAATTCAATTTCGGTTCGATTTTACCAAAAATTAATAATTTGCTCATCCGTAAGGACTTCCAAAAGAATGACAAGAAAATGAGAAAGAATGGATAAGAAAAACGGACCCAGATTCAAAGAAATATTTACAACAAGTAAAAGCATCATCAATTGTCATACATAAGTGTGTAATGATAAGTGTTAATCTAAAATTGAAAAATAATGAAATGCGTGACGGTGAGGACCGTCTGCAATCATAGCAGAATAATATAATATAATATAATAATATTTAATAATATTTATATAAAAAAATACAATCGAATAGAACCGTCGGTTGGCTACCGGTCGTTTTCCTTCTGAGGTGGTGGTTAACCCAAATTTATAATTTTAAAAATAAAAAATAAACAATAAAAAATTAAGAGCAGTAATCATACCGGATTCTGATTTATTATTATCTTTAATCATATTTTCAATTTCTTTTTACAGTGCTACCTACTTTCTATCGTCTTATCTTTCCCAATGGTTGCTATCACGGAGAGAAGTGTTGCTTTCATGGGGATGGGATGAGAAAGAGAGAGAGAGAGAGAGAGAGGCATGTTGCAGGTGAGAATACAAGTTCAAAAATCCTCCATTAACCCAAATACCAAGAAGAATTCTCATATAAATAATTATAAAAACTGAAAAATAAATAAATAAATCTTAAGTAGATGAAGAAAAAGAAGCACCTGAAAAATGGAACTGCAAAAAAGCGGTATGCCGTATAAATGAAAAGAAAAAAAAAAAAAAAAAAAACACGTGCGGGTCGTAACAGAGAGATTGAGGCAGGCCAGAAGATCAAGAAGCCTGGACCCGGGACCAGATCATGAATAGTATAGTAATTTTCTGGGTACACTTTTCTAACTCAAACTGATTTCAAACCATACCATTACCAGCTACAAATTACGAGTTTCAAAATCTATTGCACTGCAGACATGACCTTAAAATTCAGGAAACAAAATTTAAAGAGATTTGAAAAAGGAAAAGATAAAGTCCCGTGAATCGTGATGCAAAAGATTTTGTTTCCCAAAGAGTCGATTAGATTCGTTCCCATTTCCATTATCCCAGAAAGTTTAGATTATATAAAAGGGTATTGGAATTTAGTTTCTTTTTCACCTCACTGATCGATGCGTATATGTACAGAAGCACCCAGTAATTGAGTGTCAGTAAGAAGCATAAATCGCCATATCTATATATAAATATTTATGAAAATTTGATTCTTCATCACAATTAGAAGAAAACGAGGAAAAAAAGAAGATTTTAATTAGTAAGAAAAACTATACGGTGGTAGTCGTCGTCGTCGTCGTTGTTGTTGTTGAAGGAGCACCGCCATGATCCCCAGTTTCGGCACCACTCTCCTCCACCCTACCAGATCCGCCGCCACTATTTCCACTCTCTTCAACATGACTAGCACTAGCACTAGCACTAGCAATAGCACTACCACCACCTACTTCAATGGCTGCTGCTTGAGTACTACTACTACTACTTCCGGCGGAAGCGCGTTTCCGCTTCTTCTTCTCATACGGTATCCCTCTAGCCTTAGCCTGACTTTCCCTAACCTCCCTCAAGTAAATCCTAACGGCTCTTGCCCCGAACGGATTTGATTCCGGCCGTCCGCCGTTCTCCTCGTAAGCAGCTCTCAGCCGTCCGATCAGCGCGTCTAGACTGCCCCACGCCTGCTTGAGCAGACAAGCACACGGAGCGGGTGGGTTCGGATGCCCGAAATACGGGCACCCTGAATTATGGACCTTGGTCTTACCGAACTGGTCCAAGTATTTCAAGAACTCGATCACATGTGCCCCACTGCACCGTGCCAGCGTCAGAGGGGGCTTGTGGTTCCTCAAGTACTGTAGGAAAGTGTTCCAGTCTCGCCGTTTCTGCGACTCGTATCGGCTCGGCGGCGCCGGTGAGGACCCTTCGCCTGCGCCCTCCGTAATATTCGGGTCGGGTCCTTGAGGGGCCAAATCCATAGCCGACAAAATAGTTGGGCTTAAGATTCCAGCTCCACTACGTCTAACGTAGTCCCCTTCTTCTCGTTGTCTACTGATTGCTTCTGTTGATTAGACGACTCAACTCCCTCTCGATCGATAATCCGTGAACAGATAGAAGTACGAACACGTAGCTCTCTAGCTCAGCTCTGTGCTTGACTGATAATCGGTAGACATATATACTGTTGATTTATGCGTTGAATTGTGGTTAGGTTGAAGTGTGTGCTGAGTGAGTGCATCGTATGGGATTTGCTGGATATTTTCACGGCAAGGTTTGTGAATTTGATAAAGAAATCTGGTGAGAAGGAGAGAGGGCGACTTTACGGGAAGAAGACAAAGAAGAAGAAGGAGGTGGAGGATGGAGAGCGTCCAATGATGGGACGTGAAAAGTATGGGGCGGATGAATGAAGGTGGAATGACACGGTCTCCTTTTTTTTTTTTTTTTTAATAGAAAGAGAAGACGAATTATAATTTTAGAGAGAGAGATTAATGTGTTAGTAATGAATGAATAGATAATTATATATAGAAAAGAGTAATAAATAGTTAGGTAGTCACTAATTATTATTACAAGGTCCGAGTAAAAACAGCATAGTACACTATATGTAAACACGAGCCCATGTTTTTAAATTTCTTTCATTTTCTTCCCCCCAATTAGCAAAATCTACTCACGGACGCTATGTAAAAATTAAATTTCGAATTAATTTTTCATATAAATATAATTAATATATTATTTTTATAATTTAATAAACTAAAATTAAATTAAATTATTTAATAAAATATTAATTTATTATTTAAACTGAATTAAAATTAAGATTTTTATTTTCTCTTCATTTAAATCATAAATAATAAAATTAATAAATTAATAATTTTATATATCTAAATTTAAAAATAAAATTATTTAACATAAAATTTCAAATTTTTGTTTTATTTTATTAATATTTATTTATATTAAAATTTAAAAAAAAATGGGAACCACCCCTTTCTCAATTTCAGCCTACAGAAACTTTGTGAGAGGGTCAGAAATCACCAAAAAAAAAAATAAAAAAAAAAATACTTATTATTAATTGAAGAGGAATTGGGTGGGGTCAGAATTCACGTGGACCTGATGGCCCCAATCAGGACAAGACATATTACTATTCAACATTTGTAGCGGACCCCACCACTCATTTATTACTAATATTTGAACGCTATTCACACTTACAACTGTGTTTGACCAAGAGGACCCCACTCTACGATCTTGTATATCTTATGTTAAAATTTTAATTTCGGTCGATATATCAATTGAAATATATTCGATAAAATTGATTTTTAATTTTTTTAAATAGATCAGAAATTAAAATTTTATTATTATTATTATTATTATTATTTTCTAATTTTTATATAAGAAAATAAAAAATCTAAGTTGATTTCTTCAAAAAAAATTGCATCTTAGATTTCTCTCTCACCGCATAATGCATGTATTATTTTTTGTTTCATTCTCTTGAGCTGTGAGGCATGAGCGCCACTGTTGTCCTATCACTCTTTGAGTAAAATAGTTGAAAATAGAATTGAACTATAAGTAAGAGAATTTTGACTTACTACATCATCATGGAAGAAAATCATTAGATTTTTTTTTCTCTTCCCTTCCCTCTTAATAGTACTTATTCATAACTATCAGTTCTAGACTCACTTCATAACTCAGTAAATATGATATTCGTCGGATCGAAGACTTCATCAATTTTTTAAATAAAATATAAATTATAATATTTAATTGATTGACAGTCCCTCGACTCATAGAATAAACCAATATCTATATATTAATAATGCTGTGGGTTGAACAGATTGAACCAGCGGTCCTTAGTGAGTGAGTTGAGAGAGCAATAAATGGGGTCTAACTTCGGTCAAACTTATCTAGATGAGTCGATTAGATTCGTTCCTGTTGGGTGAGGGCCAGCCACTATAAGATAGATATCATAGATTGGGTGTTTTCCTGTTTTAGTTTCAGATAAGGTTTGCTAATTTGATAGTGGTTTAACAAATATATATAATCTACATTCATTTTATAATTTTTTTTTTATTTATTAATAAAATATTAAAATTTTATGATAAATTATTTAATTAATTGAATAAAAATAAAAATATTAATAATTTAAAACTCAGATCAAATTATTAAAATAACCGTACTCGAGTGAGGGTTGCATGTAACTTCGATGCACCCTCTTTTATTTGAACGTAAGACATATACACACGTACATATTATCTTCTCTTCTCTGGCTTATACGTAATAGCTTTCTGTTGAATCATTCTGTTTCCTGTGTTGTGACATGACACTATCAATCAGCTAACAATGCGGTGAAAGGTTCTGTAACATCCTATGAAAAGGGCAAGTCTTGTTTGGTTCCTTTTTGTTTAAATACGGACAGAGAAGGTAAGAAAGAAAGAAAGAAAGAAAGAAGATGATAATGAAACGAAAAAGACGAGATCATGCATGGAAATTTATTTTTCCCTCCCCAACCTGAGCTTCTTCGCTTCTCCCCGTGCATACACAAATATATACTAACACAAATATATATATATATATATATATATAAATTTGACTATATACTAACACAAAAACTCCTTAGGAGTAGTAAATTTACTAACATGTGGACTTGGTCAAGCAGTAAAGATGTTATAAATAAATAAATAAATAAATAAATAAATAAATAAATAAATAAATAAATAAATAAATAAATAAATAAATAAATAAATAAATAAATAAATAAATAAATAAATAAATAAATAAATAAATAAATAAATAAATAAATAAATAAATAAATAAATAAATAAATAAATAAATAAATAAATGATAGTTGTACGGTATAGATGGTGGGTCACTTATTCCCGTGACGTACTGTCGCGAATATAATCAAACGAAATTTTGAACTAATAATTATCAACGACTTTCTGGGACAAGCAAACAATCAGATCAGGCATAGTAGATATGGATCGTACTAGTTTGTGAATGGAGATTCCGCACTAGACAACACAATTATAATGGCCATATGGCCATTATCGTATGCTTCAGTTTTTACTTTTTCTTGAAAACGATATCTATCTCACCCTTGCTCACTTAATACTGTCCCTGAGATGTACTCGGGATGCAAGTACAATAAATAGTTCAAATCTTCGCCTGCATTCCAAAGTGCATTTCAGAGAAGTTAGATCGTTCTTAATCTTATTCGTTAATTTAACTTTCCACTCTATCTAAAGAGGGAATTATGCTCCCACTGGGTACCGGATTGATGCAACTTTAAGGAAAGTTTAGATATATTATTATTATTATTCTCCATTGGATTTTCATATCAAGCTTCTTCTTTTGACACAATCTTGACTACACAAACATTATTGTTTGGTACTAAAAAAAAAGTGTTGGCCAGATGATGTTCCATTTTAGACCCAGAAAAGAACACCAAAAGTAAACCCACTTCAACACAGATATAATTTGGTATATCCCATTAAGCTCAATTGTATCAGTAATCAACATGGATAAAGCAAAACAGTGACAAATTGTATCCCTAGTATGAAACAATACGAGGGACTTTTAAGTAAACACGGCTGTGAAGAACCGGGAATGTTGACTTGATGCACGAGTGTGGTTTTGAGGATTAAATTAATCACATGAAGCAACAGAAAGCGCAACTCGAAGATCATTGGACGTACCACATATATACATACGATATGTTTCTATTTCTTCTTGTTGAACTGAAGGAGTTGGAGTCCGAGTGGCATAGTGATTGCCGCTCACACTGTCCCGTAAAGAAAATATGATCTCCCTTAGAATTGGTTCATGGCCGTTGAGAAGATTACCCATGCTTAGAACATTTCTCCAAGACTGGTTAGCGTTCGGGGGAGTAAACATGTTTGACACAACACCTCTTTCATGCCTCCTGACTCTTTGCTTCTTGTCAAACTCCTTGAGAAAATAAAGACGATGGAGGGATTATGATATCATACATTCCAGATTTATAATATTTATAACAAAGGAGGAGGGGAGGACTAAGATAGAGAATCTATATCTTACCTGATGAGCGTTTTCTCCGGCTGAGGCAGTTCCCATTCTTGGAATGTAAAAGTCATAGTAGTCTCTGAAGATTGATTCAGAGAGACGTGGTGCTTCTGAGAATTTACGGTGAAGTGAAGCTGCAAGTGTCAGTAACTTCTCCACGTGTTCGAAAACCAGACATAGCTTCGTTAGGTCTTCAATAATTTCACTTCCAGAAGATAAACGATTTGCTGCAAAGCACCGTAAGAGAAGGAAAGCCGCAGTCTATGAATTTCCATAGAACAGGGAACTGAAACAAGATGATAATGCATACCTTGAAGAGGCTTCAAAGTAGATGCCATAGTTAAGTAGAATTGGTCGATTTTGGTTGTCATCTGTCTGAAGCCTCCGCAACTAGTCTGGTTCAGAGTGTCTGCTGATGCTCTGAAGGCAGTGCAAACCATTTGCTCAAGTAATTGATGTGGCTGTAGAGTCTCCAAGTAATGCAGGATCTGTGGAATACCAAGTCCATATAAGGTGAAGGAATAGTACTTTTATGCGCGTTGAAGTAACTTATAAGGGGAATAATATGAGAAGTCTATAGAATAGAACGGATGGAACGGCTCTTCTCCACAACCAGAATGACATAGTACAGACGCAAGCAAAGAAAGAGAACAGATGATAAGATTACCTTTTCTCCTTCTCTATTGGGATCCAGAAGTAGTTTCTGCTCAGACACTGGTAGAGCAGGTGCATCAATCCAAATCTGTCGCCATGAATTCCCATTCTCGGACATTCTCTTTGAAAGCCGTCCTCGCGGAGGCCAATTGCCTTTGGGATCATGATCTTCCTCCCAATCTCCTGGTGAATGCCATCTAATAAAATCTTCAAAAGCAGCTTCTGGATTTGCTGCTTTAAACGCCGACATGTCTATTCAAATATCCCGAGCATGTTACCCATAGTGTGATTAAGATAGCAAACTAAGAATATAATTAAGACTTCTGAATAGTGAAGGTACAAAAGCTGTTTAGAAGAAACTATCTTATGCCTTATGGTAAATCATTCCAACATTTCCGTGCTTAAAGTCAATGTACAATTCTAGCCTCAGAAGAAGCAAAATTCAATAAAGCTTCTTACCCGAAGACAAGATATCTTTCTCCAACTGAGCAGAAAAGTTCTACAACAAAATGAAAGATATTTCTTTTGAGTGATGATAGGGTTCAAATTAACATAGATAAATTATGATGGCAAAACTCGAGTAAAATGAGATAGAAGATAGACTGCTCATATTTTGATCATCAGAATGGCTAAAATTTATGTAAGCTTACAAATGAATTGCCAAATGCTTCTACAGCCTGAAGCCGCTCCTCATGCATGTCTTCTGTCATAAGTGGTGAGTCCTAAAAAAATAGGAGTCACAAACAGTTTATCACACTTGGGAGTATCGAATGAGAGACAATACCAATTTCAAAAAGAGAAACTAGCACCAACCTGCGTGAATGGGGCGTGCATATTCTGATGCAAATTCAAAAGCATCATATTAGAAATTACTCCAGCCGAACCTCTTCTGATCAGATCTAAGGGTTTTATGGCAGCAGATAGTGCACTGTCAGGCTTAGTACTATATCGGAGCACAGTGGTTTTAGATTCATGTTCATCATCATGTGACAAAGTTCTGTCAAGTGAAAAAGGAGGGTATTCATAACTCATACAAAGTAAAAATGGCTAAATTACAGTTAGTGTCCTGAGCCTCGTAACACACTGACAGCTATAGTTGAACCCTTGTGCTTCCAAAATTATCGAACCCCCACTGGCTTCACATTATATTCATATGGTGTGTGTATACAATATATATTTGCTGGAGGGTATACAAAAAATATTTCCAAATCAACATCTACAGAAGGGTGTACGTGTACCTATAGCAAGTTATCAGATGAGTGAACGCACCACCAAAAATGAAGGAAAAGTAATAATGAAAAAACAATATGGCAAGAGATTGTCTGATATTACATTTTAATAAGGAAAACAAGGGAGCTCTCACTTGCTTATATCACCTGTCATTCCGATTAAAATTTTCACTATGTGTTTGCTTGATGGATGAGTCCGCTGGTACTAAAGTATCTTCCTGCAAGTCCAGTAACTTAAGGACTCCATGCCAAAGTGACGCGCAAGAATAATTTTGAAAGATGAGAAAAATAAGGAGCATTGGCGCAACAGTAACCAACCTGGACATGGGTGTTAGATTCAGTATCCTGGCTTCCAAGACAGTCCTCATACACCTCATTAAGTTGACTTTTCTTATCAATACATATCGCAAGCTTGACAGCAACGTGAAAAACTGAAATTAGTTTCCCTTTGCAATTGTATATACTCGTAGAAAAAGACAGATTAAAAACATGTACAGATAATTACCCTATGCAATTTCTGGTTAACTAAAGAGGTAGATCTTATTTCCATTAATTTCTACACAAATGCAACATCCCTAGGGCCAAATTGATGAGTAACGATATACTGCTTTTTGTTGGTGTCTACTGTTATAACGGCGAAAATAATAAGTTTCAACAAATTTCTTAAAAATATGTACAGATTATTACCATATGCAATTTCTGGTTAACTAAACAGGTAGATAGGTCAATTGAACCATTGACTGGCATTCGTGGCAAAGGCTGTGACTCCTCCCAACACCACCTGACTTCTCTAACAAATTCTATCCAGAGCACAGAAATTGCTGGAAACACAAACAGAAACCAAAATCCAATCTTATACTGAAAATAAACATAAATTAGCTATTCTAATAAAGATACTTGTTTGTCATGCTTACCGCGAATGTTACAGTTTCCAAACCAAAGAGCATGTAAGCAAAACTGTGCAAATAGAGATTCTAGAGGGGCGCCTTTAATAGCACGAGAACTCCTATGCTCAGCCTTGGAAAAATCGCGAGAATTCCTATTCCCTCCTACATGGTACAGGGATGGTTAGCATTTTATAGTACATCTATGTGAAGCATGCATAGCCAAAGGCTGTGTCTGTAAGTGAATAACCTAAGTGCAGAACAGATATAAGTTCTATTTTCACCAAGCTCTTCCCTTTTTTTTCTTTTTTTTTTATTGGGTCATTTAATTGACAGTGTACTGTGACCAAAAAAAGGGGGAAACTATAGTTTCGGTCCCAGTGGCGAGCTGTCTAGGTAGTAAGGGGGTGGAATGGATTTCCGGGTGTTTAAAATAAAACCAAGGCTGCAGAATACCCTCTTGGAAGAGTTCTTTAAGCACACGATCGATAACTGTAGGGGGAGGTAACACCAGTGATGACTTCAAATTGTCAGAAGTTGGGTTCTCAACTGCAGCCACAGGAAATAAGATGAAATGAGTAGAAAATGATATGAAAATCCATATTGAACTAAGAAACCAACCACAGCGTATTGAATAATGAAAAGATTAATTCCAACCTGAGACAAAATCTTCCATAAACTGAGCGCCAAAGGACATATCTAATGCATCAACCAGAAGACACAACTGTGAAGCAAATCCAACTCTATTTCCCTTCGAACTATGAGTTCTACATAACAATTGTAAAGATGCCAAAATAATTAGCAGCAGATCTCTAATTTATCAGTTTTATATTAGCTACAGATACAAAACAAATGATGTTTGACAGCAATACATCAAGGGCCGATGTACAAGATTAGCAACAAATCTATATATCTAAGGGCAACTGTACTCCTTACATGGTTGGAGATATAATTGGAAATAAGATCCACTTCTTCGCTTCATGAGGTGAATAGTTTTCCAGTTCAGCCATTTCCAAAGAGTTCCCTACCATCTTCTCCGACCATATGGCTATCAACTTGAATCCTGTGAGCAGTTAAGATATGATATATTAAAAATAAAGAGAAACAAAGTATAAAAAATTTCATTTTGACCAGCCCATGTGATAATTATACCTTGCATCCGAGTCCAAGAAGTTTAAAATTGGAAATGAGTATAAAGACAACAACACAACAATATATGATTCTTTTAGGTAAGTAGGATAAAAGCTCATTCAGTATCTTGGACATAATTTTAAATGATCAACCAGCATAAAATAGATACACCATGACCAGAACCCTGAATGTATTCACCTTTCACTGGATCCTCCGAGGAATACCACTCACTCCACTGACAATCATCATCCCATTGCGCTCTGTTGTGAGAGCGATGAGCAGGGTCTAGTTTAGAATCTGCCATCTTAGAATCAGCTCCTTGGATGTCATCATCATCATCATAGGGAAGGGTCTTGTAAGTTAACTTCATAGTAAAATGAACTTTGAAGAGATGCACTGAGAAGTCCAATGAAGAATAGGCCTACAAAAGCAAAAGAAATTCTTCATCATTGAGTAGGAAAATGCATTGTGAATTACACAACACATTTCTTTGGATACTGCATTTGACACTGTCTTTAGATGGTGGGAATCAGTACTTGATATGAACTGGAATTTTGTGGGCCAATTCAGATTCCAGATCCAAATTGGAGTAGTATACATCGAATCAAATGCAACATTAATCAGTTTCTAAGCAACTTCAAGAAAAGCAAAAACAGAATAAAAAGATAAAGCATAATTCTCAACTCTCAATACAAGAAACTAAACTAAAGCACAGAGAAAGTATGAGTTTGTAGAGACTTACAAACTTAGATACAAACAGCTCATACAGCCCTTCCAAATGCATAAGTTTTATTGGGACCTGGCTACCCAAATGATCTGCCTCAAATCTCCTTGTGAAGACAGTTCCCATATTTTGGATGCCAATGTATGCTTTACGAGATGGAACATGCACTGGAACAAAAGCTGGCCACAAGCTGCATTTCCAAAGCATACAAGTAATCACAATCCAATTTTTAGAAACTTTTTCCTTCTTGAACAAATATATACCAACATCAAGCCATAAGGGTTAGATTCAGTGCAAACTAATAGGGAGTTACTGTTTAACATTTAAGGGAATATATTACTGGTTTATATTACATGCATTACTAAAAGTCCATAAAAAAGTTTCAAAAACTTCACCTTGAACAGTTTGACAGAGCAATTGCTACAGCACTTAAAAGCTTGCTGGCTTCTGGTGAATCAAGAACCACACCACTTGCACTTTGAGGAGCAATCACCTGTAATAGACAAGGTGTGTAAGGTATGAAATCAAGGAAATGTCAAACAAAGAGCAAATCGAGAATTAGAAACACACCAAAAAATCCTTCACCCCAAAGCACAGCTGTAGTTCATGCAAATCAAAACTCCAGTCCATGTCTTTGCCTGTCAAGCAGAGCACAATCGAGATGTGACTAAAGCAGTCTCCATTCGGAAAGTACTAAGACTTTACTGAAATTCCAATTACCATCATTGATGTTTCCAAAGTAGTACTCCATGGAATAATTTTTATTGCTATACTTCAGATCAGACTTGACCTTATACAGGTTCTTCGAGATTTCCATTTGTGTAGCACCCTTTCTCTACAACCACATACTATGATAGTAAGCATATAGGAAGGGAAAAAATTCTTCAATTTGTGAACACTATGATAAGTTTAAGCCCCACCAAGCGCATGATTTTAAACAAAATCCAAGCATACCAACAAATTACTTGGACCATCAGCCGTCCATTGCCTGCAAACTGCCTCCACTTCGGAAATAAACCTAAACAAGTGAAGTACAACATATGCTAATGAACAATGGCCAGAGCATTTCGAAAAACAACAAATACAAATAATGAGATTTGGAAGTACTTGTGAGTTGGTATCAATTACCTTTCCCATGAAGATGCAATAGTGAAATCATCAAAATGCTCAACCTGCAACATTTTTTGTGTACAATCAAACTAAGGAAAAAGATCTATAATTTAAAAAAGGGTATCTAGTATTCCCTCAGTTCTGCCCATACTAATGAAACTTCAGTTTGAAAACATCATATTTTTAGCTGAAATTTTTCTCTGTTTCATTCAAATCCTTTGTAAACGGCCACGGCAGCGTTCTTCAGTGCTTTTTAGAAGCAAAAATAACAATTATGTCGAAAGGAAAGGTTATGCAGCGCGCACCTCTTCTTCTTCAGCTTCGTCTTCTCCCGCCAATTCTCTATTGCTGGAAGAAGCCATGGAAGATCTTTGAGAATGTCAAAAGCAGCTCAAATTATGTGTTGGATCAACTCTGAGAGGAGTAGTAGCCCAGGAAAGTAAAGTTTCATCTTCCTGCTGGAAAATATACGAGTCCGATCCGTTTGTGCATGCAAGTGCATCTGCAGAGGCTTCCCTGCATCTCGATTCCGGAAGCTGAAACTGAAATTTATCTCGTAATTTTCTCGATCCAGTAGGGTGTCAAATGTCAATTCGAAAAAGCATCAAAGCTGTCACAACGGCGTCGTTTTCTTAATGTGCAAGTCATCATCTTGTATACAACCACCCGTTCCCCAAACGAGTCGGCCAAGCTCAACCCGGAGAGAATATTTTGAAGACAAGGACTGAAGGAGAAACTAGAAAGTGAACAACTTTCCATTTCTGTGCATTTCAGTATTGAAGATACGTTGATCATGGCTTTGGGCGATTCGAATCCAGGTTACATCGACGAGGATCTGCATAGCCGACAGCTTGCCGTCTATGGCCGCGAGACGATGCGAAGACTCTTCGCCTCCAACGTTCTCATCTCAGGCTTGCAGGGTCTTGGTGCTGAAATAGGTTCGTGCTTCATAAGCTTCTATCTCTTTCTTAAGTATTCTATTTACTATGAATTGGATGTTTTATTCAAATCTATGTGCTAAATGTTTGCAAGTTTCTTCTTCTCTACTGCTGGTTTTACTTTCAGTTTTGTCGTTCGAATTGTATTAGATTAAATTTGTAACTTGTGGATTCTAAATTGAAGAATCAGTTACTGGAAGTGAAACCTCTGTCCACCTGAAATGTTGTGGCTTGTCTGATGTGTTTTCCAACTCGAATTTCCGTGGTTGATTGTGATCATGCTCTTGGTTGGGAGTGAGAGAGAGGATATTTTGGTAAGAGGACGGGTTAAGAATGGAAGATAGTGGCTTATAATTTGTTCAATTCTGTATTTTACTTGTGTGAATATACTAAGTAGTGGATTACTCCGTGATCTGAATCTCGTACTATTCAAGCTAAGCCCTTTCTATGTGATCTGTTTATGTTCTACTTGGAGGTCTTTTTTGGGTTAATGTTGTTTTCTTTTTTGGGTTTGGGCAGCAAAGAATCTCATTCTTGCCGGTGTGAAGTCTGTTATGCTGCATGATGAAGGCATGGTGGAGTTGTGGGATTTATCCAGTAATTTTGTCTTTGTGGAGAGTGATGTGGGTAAGAACAGGGCACTTGCTTCTGTTCAGAAGTTGCAAGAGCTCAACAATGCAGTGGTTGTTCGTACCTTGACAACAAAATTGGAAAAGGAACAGCTTTCTGAATTCCAGGTACCATGGATAGATGCATTTAATTTTACTGCAAGATTATTTGCTTAAATCCAAACCTTCTAAATTAACACTTGAATCCATAGCGTATGCAAACATCTAATTTGTACAAGTCTAACATCAGTTCAACGTTTTCCATACTAATTTGTACATGCTCATTCTTTTTTCTCTTGTTGTGTAGGCTGTTGTCTTGACTGATTTGAGTCTTGAGAAAGCCATTGAATTCAATGATTACTGTCATAGCCATCAGCCTCCAATCGCTTTCATCAGAACTGAAGTTAGAGGGCTTTTCGGTCATGTTTTTTGTGACTTTGGACCAGAGTTCACTATCTTTGATGTTGATGGAGAAGAACCCCACTCAGGTATAATTGCTTCCATAAGCAATGACAACCCTGCTTTAGTATCATGTGTTGATGATGAGAGGCCTGAGTTTGAGGATGGGGATCTTGTGGTGTTTTCTGAAATACATGGGATGACGGAGTTGAATGATGGAAAGCCAAGGAAGGTTAAAAATGCAAGGGCCTATTCATTTACCCTTGAAGAGGATACTAAAAGTTTCGGTACCTATGAGAAAGGTGGTATTGTCACACAGGTCAAACAGCCTAAGGTGTTGAACTTCAAGCCACTGAGAGAAGCATTACATAATCCCGGTGAATTTCTTCTAAGTGATTTCTCCAAGTTTGATCGCCCTCCTCTCTTACATATGGCATTCCAAGCACTGGACAAATTTGTATCTGAGGTAGGACGTTTCCCTATTGCTGGTTCGGAAGAGGATGCTCAGAAGCTTATAACTATCACGAGTAACATCAATGAGGGCTTGGGAGATGGAAAACTGGAAGATATTAATCCAAAACTTTTGAGGCACTTTGCCTTTGGTGCAAGGGCAGTGTTGAATCCTATGGCTGCCATCTTTGGTGGTATAGTGGGTCAAGAGGTTGTGAAAGCTTGTTCTGGAAAGTTTCATCCCCTTTTCCAGGTTTCTACTCATTCTTCTTATTTTCTTAGTACAACTCTGTCGAGCTCTGGCATTTCCCTGGTGGATTCCTGGGCATTTTTTGTTATCTTTCTGGGCAACACATTACTTGTCTTTCTGTCTCGTTTCCTCACTCCTTCTCACTTAAAACCTGCTCATAATCATTTGGATCATATATGAATTATTTTATAAGATACTGTGCCTAGAGGAGAATATTTTAGAATGTATAACTTGCTAAACTTCTATTATATATTATTCTTACATGACTTATATTGGTGTCGCTATTTGTTGCTAAATTTTAGCTGAGTGCAGCTATTCATATGCTGTAACCTAATATCCCATTTTGCTCTCCTAATTATTTTGACTTGTTTGTGCAGTTCTTTTATTTTGACTCTCTAGAGTCACTTCCAACAGGAACAATGGAACTTCGTGATTTTAGGCCAATGAACAGCCGTTATGATGCACAGATATCGGTGTTTGGTTCCAAGCTTCAAAAGAAGCTGGAAGATGCTAAAGTTTTTATGGTTGGATCCGGTGCACTTGGATGTGAGTTCTTGAAAAATGTTGCCCTAATGGGAGTTTCATGTGGCAATCAAGGAAAGCTAACAATTACTGATGATGATGTAATAGAGAAGAGCAACCTCAGTAGGCAGTTCCTTTTCCGTGATTGGAACATTGGTCAGGCCAAATCCACTGTTGCTGCTTCTGCTGCCCTGTCGATAAATCCCCATCTCAAAGTTGAAGCTTTGCAGAACCGAGTTGGGCCTGAAACCGAGAATGTGTTTGATGATACCTTTTGGGAGAATTTAAATGTCATTATCAATGCGCTAGACAATGTTAAAGCAAGGCTTTATGTTGATCAGAGATGCTTATACTTTCAGAAGCCTCTTCTTGAGTCCGGTACCCTTGGTGCTAAATGCAATACTCAAATGGTCATTCCTCATCTGACAGAAAACTATGGTGCCTCAAGAGATCCACCTGAGAAACAAGCCCCTATGTGCACTGTGCATTCTTTTCCTCACAACATTGACCACTGCTTGACTTGGGCTCGATCTGAGTTTGAGGGTCTGCTTGAGAAAAGTCCAGCTGAAGTTGATGCATATCTATCTAACCCAAGTGAATATACTAAAGCAATGATAAATGCTGGTGATGCTCAGGCTAGGGACAATTTGGAGTGTGTTCTCAAGTGCCTTGATGAAGAAAGATGTGAGACATTTGAAGACTGCATTACGTGGGCTCGTCTCAAGTACTCCCCTTTCTATAAATCTCACTTTATTCTCACCCCAACCCAACCCAATCTGACATCTTCAGAGGGGATTTATCTTGTTTAGTTGTATTTTTTGATGTCAAGTTTCAATTTCCTCAGGTTTGAAGACTATTTTACAAACCGTATGAAGCAGTTGATTTACACTTTCCCTGAAGATGCTAAAACAAGTACTGGGGCTCCATTTTGGTCAGCACCAAAGAGATTTCCCCGTCCTTTGCAGTTCTCATCTGCTGATCCCAGTCACCTCCATTTTGTTGTGGCAGCATCTATTCTCCGAGCAAAAGTATTTGGGATCCCAATCCCTGGATGGGTTAAGAGCCCTAAAGAATTTGCTGACGCTGTTGAAAAGGTAATAGTCCCAGATTTTCAGGCCAAAAAAAATGCCAAAATAGTGACAGATGAGAATGCTACCACTCTAGCTGTTGCCTCGTTTGATGATACAGAAGTAATACATCAACTAATTAAGAAGTTGGAGGTATACCGCAAGAACCTGCCACCAAGCTTCAAGATGAAACCCATTCAGTTCGAGAAGGTATATCTAAAATATCTGGTATTTGGATTTCTTGAATGCAACACTTTCCAAAATAATCTTTAGATATAGATTTCATTGATCCTATAGTAACCCAGTTTGTGCTTATGGATGAACAACTCAAAATGCTACTGTTGAGTGGTCCAAAAACCATAGCAGTGGAGCTTGTGCACTTCAAGAACATATTTTTACTGCATCTCTTCCAAAACAGCCAATTTTGTTTGTCCTTGAACATTTCAGATCTGAATTACTTGTTTTTCCTATAAACTTTCGTTTAACCAACTGAAAGCTAGCTCAGAGGCAAATTTTGAATCCATGCGAGCGGTTTATTTATTATTTATTTGTCCGTCAAACTTAGTATTTCTGACTGTCCAGGATGATGATACAAACTATCACATGGACCTGATTGCTGGGCTTGCCAACATGAGGGCTAGGAATTACAGCATCCCTGAAGTAGACAAGCTGAAAGCCAAGTTCATTGCTGGAAGGATCATCCCTGCAATTGCAACCTCTACTGCAATGGCCACAGGTTTTGTCTGTCTCGAACTCTACAAGGTTCTGGACAGAGCCCATAAGCTCGAGGACTACCGTAACACTTTCACCAACCTGGCGCTGCCTCTGTTTTCCATTGCAGAGCCTGTTCCACCTAAGGTCATCAAGCACCTCGACATGAGCTGGTCTGTTTGGGATAGGTGGATCCTCAGAGAAAATCCTACACTCAGAGGACTCATAGAATGGCTAAGGAACAAAGGACTGAATGCCTATAGCATATCTTGTGGTAGTTGCCTGCTGTTTAATAGTATGTTTCAGAGGCACAAAGAAAGGATGGACAAGAAGCTGGTAGATCTGGCTCGTGAAGTGGCTAATGTTGAACTGCCTCCCCATTGCCGTTACTTGGATGTTGTTGCTGCTTGTGAGGATGATGAGGACAACGACGTCGATGTCCCTCTGATATCTATTCCCGTCCACTAGCTTGTGATTTCTTCTTTCTTCAAGAGTCCTTTGTTTTGGAGTGTAAACCCCCTATCTTTACGGTTTTCCCATCACATTGTAAACTGATGGTGAGCCTGGATAAGTGTAACCACAGGTCCACATTTTCAAAATAGGCAGCTGACTAACTTTGGTTGGCGCTGACGACATGTTGTAAGCATAGTTGGTTTTGCCTTTGTATAAACTACCGAGATAAACGGATAGTTCGTTTGGAGTGATATTTGTTCGAACCTGAGCTTTGCGCTCAACTGCAGTTTCGGTTCCCAAGGTTGGCACCAAACAACATATCAGTTTCTGTCTTGTTGGAAAAATTTTCCTCATTGTGTGTTAACTTAACAGTTAACATCAATAGCACGTTAGTACGAGACGGATTTGGATTTGATCCGCATCATACGGATCCGAAAGGGGACCGAGGTATAGATTCATTTTTATTCAATCTCAACGCCAGGTATACGTATTACTACCCAAATCAGTCTAAACTACATGTAGTTTTGTTATCCTTGTTTTGTTAGAGGATTGAGTCAGATGTAGCTACCCGAGTAGCTCAAACGACCTGCAGTCTCATAAAATCTGGATACTAAAATAATCTGCTCTCCATCGCCTCCAATCTCACTCGCTCGGCTCTGACTACGAGCTCTCTCGATTCATGATCTTGCTCGAATCACTCTTGTTTCCGAACTCTCATTTGGTTCTAGTAAGCACTTCGACCTCATTGTTTCTCTCGCCCGATATTGTTTTTTGATTTCTCTTCTTTTTGCAAGTTTTCTTCTTCTTCTAAATCGAAATTTCGTCTGCGTTTTGAACAAGATGAAGTATCGGATTTAGACACAAGGTTTTAGGGCTCGTGACTTTCAAATTGGAAGATCTTCGCAGAAATGTAATAATATTGGTCTGTTGCCATGTTCTGCTTCTTTTGCTTCTAAATTTGAGCTGTGATGTCCTTGTTTTTTGCTTATAACTTTTCCAATTGAAGGAATCAATCGATATCGGGATCATTGTGCTTCAACCATGTCATTGCCAAATCAGGATAATACCATGTCTTCCTATGTTCCGGTATTCAATTCATTCCTATTTCACAGAAGCACCTTAGCAGTTGAAGTTGAACAATGTCTTACCAAAATTGAGTCTTCCCTCATTGCTTCTCACTTTTATTAGCTTCTAAAATTGCACAGCTTTCTTATCAGGTCTTTGGGGATCTCCTCGATTCCATTATAGTCGATGGTGCATCGCAGTGTCATCTTATAGGCCTCGATCATAATTTGGAGGAAGAAGAAGAAGAACTGAGGCTTTGGGCCGAAGCTCGGGCAAGAGTAGCCGAACCCAGTAATAGTAGTGAAGCAAACGGCAAATATGTGGTTGACATTTTCGGTCAAACCCATCTTTCTGTAGCAAACGAGATATTTGAGTGCATGAATTGTGGTCGCTCTATCATGGCTGGCAAGTTTGCTCCTCATTTGGAGAAGTGGATGGGGAAGGAAATAAATATGTCAACCATTTATTCAAATTTCACTTTCAACCGACTATGCAATGCACTGAAACTTTTATGGTAAAAGATTTCAACCAAGAGGGATAGAAACTTTCAGGGTAGAAAGGCACGACTGAAGGTGACAAGAAGTAGTACAGTTGCCCAAAACCATAATTCTCTCTAGGCACTTCTATTTCCACACAACACTCTCCTTACTCAAACTCGAGCAGTACAAATCGATTGAACGGGACATCTGGTGTTGTGGGTGAAGAGTACTCGAATGGTATTGCTGAAAACCCATGAAAGAGACCTGGCCAATTTTACTGATGGATTTGTTAGGGCATGCTATACCATAGACTTGCTGAAATAGAAGTGTTAAATTGCATGTGTATGATAAAATTGTTAGTTTAGCTAAACTGAGCTGACTGACAGAATTTTCCAAACCTCTTGGACTAAAATAATCTTGTACAGAACAATTTTGAAATCTTGAACCTGTCTGGCACGATCAAGTTAAAAGAATATCCTTTTGAGATATTATTTTGTTTATTAACGCAAATGCATGAATGAAACGTAAAAAGCCAATAATCATCCGAAGAAAAAGTTCCCTAAACTTGTGATTCCTTTAAGTGATAAAAATATATACAAACTAAATTTCCGTTGCCGGGACTTGAACCCGGGTCTTTCGGGTGAGAGCCGAATATCCTGACCAACTAGACTACAACGGAATTATTGTTAAATTCCGTATCCGATGTGATTTTCAAACGCTTTACGCCCCATTAATACCTTGTTTAGACCCATATATGCACTTGAGTTAATATAGCGCCAGTCTAAGAAACTTTTAATTGAGATGAAAATATGATAAACATTTTTTGAATCCTAATCAAGCAAGCTGCATGCATGATTGTCCACCTCCAATTTAGTTGGCTCCATCCTTTCTACAACATACTGTAAGCAATATACAAAAAGAAAAAGAACATTCAGCTTATTTCAGCATGTTAATCTCGGTATGAAACAGAACATTAAAGACCGATTAAGGTAAAACCAAGGAGAACTTGAATCATTACAGACCCTAGATTAAGGAACAGCCTGTTACCAGCGTGAGCAGTAAGGAAAGGGCAGTCAGTGCGAAAAGGGAAGGTAAACATAAATGCATTGCTCATTCCTCCCCACAGGAAAGAGCATAACATAAATGACAAAGATCAATCAATCAAATGACTTCAAACACTGTAACAAAATCCAGTGTGATCCCTACAACAGCAGATACATACAGATTGCAGCTAAAATTGTACAGAGACAAACAATCCAACAAAACATCATCAATTCCATCAAAACAATGAAAAACTGGCAAACCTTTCTTCGTCGCACAATCTCTTCCTTGAACGGGGTTTTGAAGAAGAAGCTGAAAACACTTGCTTCCACGCCCCAACCTTCCCTCAATCTTCCCTCACACAATCCAACCCCAACCCATCTCTACCAACATGCATAATCATCTCACCAATCACAACTCTCCAACTCTCAAGAAACATGTTCATCAGGATTACCGCCTCCATCTCTCCTGGCACCTTAACGCAGCTGACATTAGTGGCATTATATAAAGAGGGCCAGACCTTATGGGTGATAGTGAAGGCCGACATCATGGGGGTCGGATTGGGAAAGACAGAGGAATCTCAGATGAGAACAATCCATATGGGAGTATATCCTATACAACATAATTGTTCGAACGTTATGAGAGTTAATGGGAATTATTACATAATGCAAGATCGGCACGTATTTAAAGTAATGAATGAGCATCAATAGTAATTAATAAGATAACTTATTCGTTAAGTAGAAATAGAGACCCATAAGCTCATGGGAAGTTACATTCTCAACTCTACTAAAATTTCCACATAAACTTTACTCTCCACATTCTACCTTGATCGTCGTCAGAGTGGTATCGTCGAAAATAATTCCGATGATATTTTGTTTGTTTTGTAGGTAGGAACTGACTAGCATACTGTTGAGGTCTGAAATCCAGGATCTTACATCAACACAATATATTTCACAGATGATCAAAAGAGGTTAACACTTGACAGGTAATCTCAACTGGCCAAGCATATGCTTCTAGCATTGGTCTTTATCTCATCGAATTCGTGGAAGTTGCAACAGTAAATTAGTCCGAGACAAGGGTTGTTGGATACAAACAAAAGAAACCCATTGCGCAAAATTCCACAAAAAAGTGTTGAAGACATTGGTATTCTCAAAAAGTTGATGATGATCGTCATTTCCACTTAAAAACACAAGTTGAATAGTGACTAAACTAGGTTAGATCAGGATTAGAAAGAAGCACATCTTAGACTGCAACTTGAATAGAGGATAAGGTATGGCAGCCATTATCTTCCTATACCGACCAGTCTCAAAAACACATACACCCAGCTTCTCCACTAGTACCTGAAATTTGAGTTATATAAATGTCAAACAAGGCCCATCAACTTAGAATACTCTCATCAAAAGCAGCACTTTCAAGTATGAATGCAGGGTAAAAATTCATCCACGACGTGGACCAGCAATCTCAAACAAGCATTTTCAGTGCTGTAATTGGCTCCATGGACATGGGGTTTTTGTTTGTTTCACAAACATAAGAGCTCATCAATGTCATGCGCAAAACACTTGGAAACCAAACTGACCATTCAATCTCAGTAGCATAACAATGTTCATCCGATCGATCAAGCCCATATTCGTTCATTTTCCCTATTGATAACTTAGCTATTCACTCTAGTGCAAGATGATACACAATTTCATTCTAAATAGACTAAGATAAAGTTAGAAGAGATTCATCATACCTCTCAGGGCAGTCAGCCTGGTAATGCCCGACCTCCCCGCAAGAATAACACTTGCCCCTGAGCATCATTTTCCTAGAAGAAGAATAACCAGCCCTCTCGCTCTCACGAGCCTGTACATACTCCTCCACTAGTCCAGTAGTCCTCACTTTCTTCCAAACAGTCTCGTAGTCCAATACACTCTCATCAGGTCAAGGTCCTCGAGTCAACCCCCCAACTCTTCCGCAAGCTGTTCATCAGAACCACCGCCTTAAATTCCTGCGGCACCTCCAGCCCCTCCCTGTCAAGCTCCATCGCCATTGTGTCCATCTCCTCTAAGGAATCACAAACCGGTCTCCCCTCCGACAATGGATTCTCGACAAATCGCTTCAGCTTCACCATTCTACGAGCCATAGAAGGCTTACAGAAGAACGCGGCGAGGGTGTCCATGAGCGATTTGGCAGTTTCAATGTGGTGATAAGACTCGAAGAGGTCTTCGTGGACAGCGCCGAGGATGATATGGAAAGCCTTGAGGTCATCTGAGAGCCATTTTTGGTGGCGAAAGACGTCGTCTTTTGAAGGAGAAGTAGAATCGATGGGATTCGGGGGTTTGGGTCTAGTGAGGACGTACTCGACTTTGTTATCAAAGAGGACGGTCTTAACCACCGTCTTCCATATCTTGAAGTCGGTGCCGAAGTTGAGCCGGTGTCTGGTCTTAAGGTCCGGGTAAATCCTGGCTGTCAGTGAGGAGTCCATGAGAATTGCAAAGGAGAGGGAAGGAAAGAGAGTTGCAATTTCAAATTCCCAATGTCGTCAGTTTATGTTTGCCCGCTCTGCCTGCTCTTCTTCAGCGTTTCTTTTGGCATAGAAAGCGGCGATAAGTTTGGGCTTATTTTCAACTGTCTCGATAAGTTTCCCGGGCCGGTCTCGTCAAATTTGGGCCACTATAATGGTCGAACCCGTTGAATTTGTAACTCGTCAAATTCCTACTTCTGTCCCGAAACTTATTATCGTTTTCAAAATTTGGTCTCGGAAGTTTTAAATTGATCGATTTCATCCTTTTAAGTTCATGAAATTTCCTATTGTAAGCTTTAATAATTGGAGCATCTTATTAGAATTACATACCTAACTAATTCTACAATCAGATATTTGGGGATCTCCTCAATTCCATTATAGTCGATGTTGCATCGGAATGTCATTTATAGCAAGGGTGGTCTCGATCATATTTCAGTCGAAGCTCGGGAAATAGTAGCCGGTCCTAGTAATAGTAGTGAAGCAAACAGCAAATATGTGGTTGGCATATTCGATCAAACCCAATTTGGTTGATGAATTGGGATCGCTCACAATCAAGTCAAAAGCATGTCCTTTTGTTTCTTCTTGTAATGATAAGACCCCGAAAGGCAAAAACACAAACCCCTATGAGTATAAGGTTGAGAAGTGATTTGCAAGAAAAAGGAACAAATCACATGATTCTAGATGGATCAAACGTTAGAGAAATTACACATTGCCATTACCTCCTTTCTTTAGTCTAAATTTAAACCGACATGCAATTCGCGTAAGATCAAACAAGCTGGTTGTATGATTGTCCATCTCTAATTTAGTTGGCTCCATCCTTCTCCAACATCCTGTAAGCAATATACACAAGGAAAATAAACATTCAGCTTGTTGGAGCATGTTAATCTCAATATGAAACCGAACATTAAGACCGATTAAGGTGAAACCATGAATCATTTGAGAGCATAGATCAAGGAGGAGCAGCCTGTTACAGTAAACAACAGAAAGTTGCAGAGCCTTACGGTCGTCTGAGAGCCATTTTTGTTGGAGAACGACGTCGGCTTGTGAAGGAGATGTAGAGTTGGTTGGATTGGGGGGTTTGGGCATAGTGAGGAGGTACTCGACCTCGTTATCAGAGAGGACGATCTCAACTGCCTCTTCCATATCTTGAAGTCGGTGCCCGAGTTGAGCCGGTGTCTGGTTTTAAGGTCCGGGTAAATCATGGCAGTCGGTGAGAAGTCCATGAGAAATGCAGAGGAGAGGAAAGGAAAGGAAAGAGAGTTTTAATTTCAAATTCTCAAGGTTTGCTTGCGTTTATTTTGGCATGAAATTTCAGGGCGATTCTCTTGGGCCGAAAACTGATTAGTTAATTTAGTTTGGGCTTGTTTTCAACTGTCTCGAGAAGTTTCCCAGGCCGGTCCAGCGAATTTTGGGCCACTAAAAATGGTCGTTCCGTTGAGTTCCCATGGAAGTGTCCGTATCAGTCGTTAAATTACTATTTCTTCCCTAAACTTTCCATAATTTTCAAAATTAGGTCTCAGAAGTTTTAAATTGATCAATTTCATCCTCTTAGGTTTATAAAAATTTCTTATTTTAAGCTTTAGCGCAAAAACATTTAAAAAAAAAAAAAAACTGTATCCTTCCACAACAATGATTGGATCATCTCTAATCCAATTTACTCACCGGTTAAGACAACCTTAAATATATAATCATTGGTCAATATTTCTTATTACTAAGAAAAAATTTAGAATCTCAAAAACTATATACATCATATCTTTCCACTCATAGTCTATTCTTTAAAATAAATCATTTATTACATATTACATATTACATATTACATATGGTTTATTGCCTCAAAATAATAATATTAAAAATCTACCAAAATAAATTAACATCCCAATATGAGTACCTTCCTTTATATGACCAATAATTACTCAATATTCTAATATTTACTAATAAATTTAACATTAACTTGAATTCATTATATCATTATTATATCAATCGAGTTTTAAAACTATAAATCAATTCCATATATATAATTAATTTAAAAAAAAAAATAAAATAAAATGAGGATCTCCTACTAATACACAATACTTAAATGAATCCAATCCATCCAAAAATTAATCTTCATCTAAACTCTCTTTAAGTGGGATTTAGCAGGACTGGCCCACTCACAAAATGAGGAGAAGCATGTGGGTCCCCTACTAATCAAAAACAAAATATAATGCAAGCTCCAAACTCTTAAAAGGTATAAAATCCTGATTAATTAAAAAAAAAAAAAAAAAAAAAAGAAAGAAAGAAAGAAAGAAAGAAAATCATAGTTGGGAACAACATAATTGCATGCAAAGAAAGTTTATACACTTGGCCTGGGACGAGCACTTGAAAACTTAGAGTTATAAAATTAAACTAATCTTTTATTTTTAAATAAATATGAGTGGGTCTAAAACAAGCAATAAAATAGTATATTTAATTGCAATCAAAGTAGGCTTAAAAAATGAAATGATCATTACCACCTCAAAGATGGACCTAAATTATGAGAAAGTGAATGAACACCCAACATTTTCTTTTTGTGTTGAGCGAAAGATTCATAAGTAAGCTGATATAAGCCGATAGATTCAACCCCCGGGCTGGCCCCTCAGCTTGGGTTGTAGTAGCGAGGTCAGGTCGGATCTAGATCGAGAGAAATATTATTATTTCAAAAAAAAAAGAGAATAAAACATGTGTGATATTATATATATTATTAGTGTTCTAGGAGCCTTTTCAAGTAATAATGGGAGGAAAGTAATGTAGGTATAGACGTGGTTGAATTGAATATATGGGTAAATTTTTAGAATAGATTGAAAAGAAAGAGTGGGAAACAAGAGGAAAAGTAGAGATGGTGATGGATTAATGTTCCAATTTAATCGTGAGTGTTGGGGGAAATGATGATATGATGAAAAGCTAAGACCAAGAGAGCAAAGGGGCAAATGCAAAGCTTGAAGATGTGTTTCGTAATTGTTTTAGTTGTTCTTGTTTTCATAATTAACTTTTATTTAATAATTATGAAATAAATAGGTGTGAAAAAAAATAATTTTTTAACTCAAAATGGTTAAATTATTGAAAAAAAAATTTAGGAATTTTTTAATGTAAAGTTTTTTTTTTTAATTTTTTTTTTTGGTTTTAAATAGGGAAATTTTAATTCAATAGAATAGTTTTTTTTAATAAAATTATAGTACTAAAATATTGGCCAAATAAGCTTGTCGATTATTTTCTCTATTCCATTCCGAGAACAAGTTCCAATTGTTCATGTTTATAAATAAAGCAAAGTTTGGCCAAATGGTTTCATGTTTATTGGATTATTTTAATAATTTATTTTATTTTTAAAAATTATTAATAATTATATTTAAGTTTTTTATTTTAATTAAAATAATCTATCATAATATAATTTAATAAAATATTTAATTAAAATTAATTATGATTTTAATTAAATTATATATATATATATATAAATTATATATGAATTTTACTCCTTAAGGCCAGAACCACCGGCTCTCTCTCTAAGTGAGAAAGGTGGTTAAATAGGATCATAAATATATATATATATAATTATTACTGTCTATCGGCTTATATAATAGTATATCGCCGGTTAATAATTACTATATAAATATAATCATTACTATCTATAGTCTATATAGATCTAAAAGTCATAAATATATATATCATCGTATGTATATATATATATTGTTATAGTCACACATATATTATCGTAATCATTACACTTTCTATATATATATATATATATTGTATTATCTTGATAATAAAACTCAATTATTAACTTTTTTTTGTTGATAAATTTCATAATTTAATTAATCGAGATGACGGTCAAATTAATAAACGGGAAAAAAATATTTTATCTATAAATTTTATTATTTAATTAATTTTTTTTCTTATATTTATCTTCTTTCATTCTTAATTTCTTTATACTATTCTTTTACTAGAATTACTTTTCAACTATTGAGATTTTGTGAGCTCTTTGATGATCATTAGCTTTGAGGTTTTAGAGATCTTTTCGAATTACTTTTCTATTAAGTTTTGTATTCTTTGAGGTTTTAGAGATCTTTTCGAATTACTTTTCTATTAGGTTTTGTATTCTTTGAGGTTTTAGAGATCTTTTCGAATTACTTTTCTATTAGGTTTTGTATTCTAATTTTTAGTCTTAATTTAATTTATTTTTTGTATTAGAATTTAAAAATTAAAATATCAACTAGAAAATATGAATATGGTTATGAAAAATGTAAAAATAAAAAATTAATAGAAAAATTAGTTCAATCTCAAAAAGGAGCCCTTAATAAATTTATTCTAAAAAATACTTCCTCATATCAATTAGAAAATTAATTATCCATGGAGCAACATGAAAGTATGAGTGAAAATATAGGAGAGTTAGAAGAAAATATACATACAATATGTCACAAATTAATCAAGAAATTTTAAAATACTCAAAATATGAATATCTATGACTCAGGAAATTAGAAGGATTATGATATTAACTTCAGAAATTTGATTGTAAAAAATAGTGCAATTAGAGAGGATCGTACAGATTTTCCAAAAGATAAAAATAATAGTATTTATCTACGGTGCATTATATCCAAAAATTATCAAATGGAGAAACATATAATCGAAAATGGCTTGTATACTCAAAAGATTTGAATAAAGTGTGTTGATTTTGTTGTAAATTATTTGATTCAAAAACACATTTGGCTAATGAGGGGACTAGGGACTGGAAAAAGTTTAGTAAAAAACTTATGAATCATGAAATCAGTAATGATCACATTCTCAATATGACTATGTGGATAGAGTTAGAAATGAGGTTGTCTAAAAAGAAAACAGTTGACAAAAAATTTCAGGAAAAAGTTGATAAAGGTTGTCTAAGAAGTAAGTTTTAGTTAGAATAATTATCGTGGTTAAAACATTAACTTAGAACAATCTATCTTTTCGTGGAAATAATGAAAAGATGTATGAAGAAAACAGTGGAGACTTTTTAAGTATAATGCAGATGATAGCTTAGTTTGATCTTATAATGCAAGAACACTTTCAGAGGATTCAATACAAAGAAATTAGGTATCATTATTTAAGACATAACATTCAAAGTGAGTTAATTGAGTTGTTGTCAAGTGATGTTGGAATCATAATAATTAAAAAAACAAAATAAAGCAAATGCCATATTTTTTCTGTTATATTAGATTGTACTCCTTATGTTCGTCACCAATAATAAATGACTCTTATCTTGAGATATGTGAATATTTCTGTAAATCCAATACGAGTTATAGAATATTTTGCTGAATTTTTTAAGGTAGATGACACCAATATCTTTTTGATGAGCTTGTAAGCATAATAGATAAATATAAGCTCAACATGAATGATATAAGAGGATACGAATATGATAATGGATCAAATATAAAAGGGAATAAATATGGAGCCCAAAAAAGGCTTTTGGATTAAAATCTAATAGCATTTTATACACTATGTAGTTGTCATAGTTTAAACTTGATTCTTTGTGACATGGTCAATTCATTTGAGAAAGCTATATCTATTTTCAGGGTAATACAATATGTATATACTTTATTTATTTCTTCTTCAAAAAGATGAGAAATTTTTAAAAGATCGTATACCTATTTCAATTAAGTTATTATCACAAATACATTGGGAAAGTCGAATTGATAGCGTTAATGCCATAAGGTTTCAAGCTCCATAAATTAGAAATGCTTTAAAAAAAACTTAGCTTAAGTAAGTCTAGATCCTAAAATAAAGAGTGAGGCTCAATGCTTAGCAACATATGAGATTGAAAATTTTGAATTCATGTTGAGTTTGATTATCTGGTATGATGTATTATTTGCAGCAAATCAAGTTAGCAAGAGCTTGAAATCTAATGATATGCATATTGATGTTGTTATAGATAAAGTAAAGCGTCGTACTTGTTTCTTAGAAAGTTATGGGCATAATGGATTTGCATTTGCATTAGATTCAGCCAAGAAAATTGCAATAGAAATAAACGCAAAGCCAACATTCTAAAAGAAATGTGTAGTTCAAAGAAAGAAATATTTTGATGAAAATATTGATCATGAACAAGCAATGAGATCGGTAGAAGAATCTTTTCGGATTCATTACTTTTTATACATTGTTGATCATGCAATAACCTTGGTTAAGATAAGATTTGAACAATTTTCTTATTATGAGGAAAAGTTTGGATTTTTAATTAGTTTGGAAAAATTAAAATATTTAAGTAAGATTGATTTGAAAAATAAATATCTCAAACTTAGTGATTTTTAATACATGATGGACATTCAGATATTGATGATCACGATGTTTGGAAAAATTAAAATCTTTAAATAAGATTGATTTGAAAAATAAATATATATCAAACTTAATAATTTTTTAACACACGGTGGATATTCAGATATTAATGGTTATGATTTATTTTCAAAACTATAAATATTAAAAGAAGTTTTGGGAACACACAATAACTCTCCTTTAAAAATATTATCTTTTATTTAAAAAATACTCTTTTATTGTTTATTGACTTTTGCCAACAATACATGTGCTAGTTGCATAGGCAAAAAGAAGCATTTCAAAATTAAAATTAATAAAAAAATTTATTTACAATCCACAATATCTCAAGGAAGGTTAATGGATTTGCTATATTATTTATTAAAAATGAGAGATTAGAGAACTCTGACTATAAAAAATTGATCACTCAAAAGGTAAAAGTAATATTTAAATAATATATTAGTACTTTATTTTATATTGCTAATTCTATTTTTATTTTTTTTTTTTGTTTTTGTATTTTTTATCTACTTTGTAAGAATTATAAAAAGTATTAGAGACTGTGAAACCCATTGAGTGAAACTCATTGATAGAGATAAATTAGTCTGTTGAAGATTTTTGAGTGAAACCCATTAAAAAAAATAAATTAGTTTGTGAAAAACTTTATACCCATCTTAAACTGACGTGATGAATTTAGGTATATCGTTCTCATTATTTTACTATGAAATCTTAATATTTTATGTGAATTTTATGAGATTAATCTAGATAATATGTTTGTTATAATAATTGGTATTATAGCCTACTTCGTATTAGATTATTATGATTGATTATGTTGATTATAGTTAATGAATTTCTTGTATTTATATTATTTATACACATAATTATATATTTTCTATTAAATCCATATGGTTATAGGATTTGATGCATAATTATGTCTATGGTTTGTTTTAATTTTCATTAAAATAAATTCAGTTAATAAATCCATTAAATTAGTTTTAATTTTTATTTTATGAATTCAGTTAATAGATCAAGTTACGACGAAATGTAACAAAGATCGCTTTAATCTCATGCTTGTATAAGAGGTGGATCAGATTAATTTAGAAAATGTTTATATGAATAAATAGCAAATTTGTGTGCACCTATAATTATTAAATATAATTGCCCTTTGAATTATTTTGTAGCCCAATTAAGAGATTGTTATGTCATTTTAATAACCTAATACGGGTTTTTAAATTATTAACTATTATATTTAGTATTTTATTAAGTTAATTAAGTGATCTATCATATTATAGTTCAATAAAATATCTTATTCAATTTGAGTTTTGTAATGTATAATACCTAACAGAAAACTTAATTAGAATTATTGAGATTTTAATTAAGTTGTCTATATAAAAAACTTTATAGGGTTTTGATTTTCAATGCTAATCACTCTTCCTCAATTCCCCCAACCTAGAGTCTGACTTATTAAGAGAAAAATGCTAGTCTTTAAAAGAATTTATATTAATCTCTAATTAATATTATAATTTAGATATATTATTTTTATTATTTTATTATAAAATCGTGAAATTTTTATACAAAATTTATAAGAGTAATCTAAATTATATGTTTTTTTTTTATAACATAACGGTTTTAGAGGTAAAGTACTGGAATTTATCGTATAACATCAAAACAATAGTTATAAGATGCTTAACTTATTGGGAAATTTGTAGTAAGATTTGTAAGGTTTGATCACGAATGATTTATCAATTTTATTACCCGTAAAAAAGTTTTAAAGTGGGAGGTAAATCAATGTATATAAAAACTCTATAAAAGAAATTATTAATAATAGATAATGAATCCCAACCACCTTAAATTTTTAGAAAGTTATAACATATATCATGCATAATAATGACAAAACACCAAGTACGCATATGTGAGTGTGTGAATAAACATCCTATTGGGCAGATTTGAACCAAAAAGATTTCCAATGAATCAATCAAAACTTGTTTGAAATCAAGATTTTCACTCTTGTAAAGCACATTTAACCAACATTACCCAATAATGTTATTGGTAGGCATGCACACCAAGCCATTAATGGAGGTTCACTTTCAGTTCTTTCGACTCTATTACTTAATTGCCTCCAACTAGGGTTTGGACCACCTAATTGGTCACTCACCATTCACAAACACATATTTTTCGCAAACACAATATTAATAAGATATACTTCCAATCCTTACAACTACTGTACAAGCCAAGCTAGTCATCTATTTTTTTTTATATTTTTTTTTTTTCTGGAGAAAAATTGTTAGAAGCGACAGATTCCGAACTCATTAATCTAGTTCTTAATTTCTGGAAGAGACAATAGTTAGTTCCTGATTGGATTATACGGAGATTGGATTGTAGGGTCTAGATGAAACGAGTTTGGTCAGGTGTGGATTAATTAAAAGCTGATACACATATTATTGTTAAGCAACGAACCAGATTAAGACAGCACACAAACTCTTATCAAGGCGTGATGCGTGTCGTGAGCCTGAGGTTATCCTAACGTACGTACTCGGACATAATATATGATATAATAATTACAATAAAGCTTCTTTAAAATTAAGCTTAAAAATGGCGAAGATAACGAAAGGTAAGAGACAAAAGAACACATTGATGTTGATCATGGATTCATGATGGGATCGATGCTTAAGAGAGTGAGACTACATTCCCGCATTCCTCCATATAAATGCACAACCATCTCTTTCCAAATTAATTTCAAGGCAAAGTTCTTTTGGTTTTCATTCAAATACTTCATATATATTACAGTTTTCATGCAACTTGAATTCGACGAAGTAGTAATATGGGATTTAAGAAGCTCACGATTCGGAGCTACCATGGTGAATCGGATAGGGATAGAGTTGAAGAATTAGAGCGTAGATGCGAACTAGTTGGTCCGGCAGAACGTGTACTCCTCTTCATTGACACTTTAGGCGACCCCATCTGCAGGATCCGAAACAGTCCCATCTACAACATGCTCGTAAGTACTAAACACATGAACAACATTCATAGTATGTATGCGCATGCATGATCTTATCATCATTATCGCTACTTGTTTCCACTTCCTCCTTTTCTTTATGACACTAACATTCATAATATGTTATTGCTGTACCTACTTAGCTTATCCACAGTTCATGATAACTTATTTTATAGGTAGCGGAGTTGGATAACGAGCTGGTTGGAGTAATACAAGGATCAATAAAGGTGGTAACAGTACTACTTCATGCAAAGTATCCAGCCAGGGTGGGCTACATTCTTGGCTTAAGAGTTGCACCACCTTTCCGTCGAAAAGGGATTGGGTCCAGTCTAGTGGGCCACTTGGAACAATGGTTCATAACCCACGACGTTGATTACGCCTACATGGCAACTGAGAAAAACAACGAGGCCTCAGTCAAGCTCTTCACCAACGAATTAGGTTACATTAAATTTAGAACCCCGTCGATTCTTGTAAACCCAGTAAAACATCGTCGTCCATGCCATATCTCTTCAGGCATAGAGATAATAAGGTTGAAGGTAGAAGAAGCCGAAGCCCTTTATCGCAAATACATGGCCTCTGCTGAGTTTTTCCCACATGATATAGACTACATAGTACGTCACAAGCTGAGTTTAGGCACATGGGTCGCATATTATAAAGGAGATTCATGGCCTCATGACCATCTAGGTCTTGATCATGATCCTAAGAGCTGGGCAGTGGTTAGTGTATGGAACAGTGGACAAGTGTTCAAGTTAAGGTTAGGGAAGGCGCCATTGTCTTGTTTGTTATATACAGAGAGTTCAAAACTGATTGATAAGATTTTCCCATGTTTTAAGATTCCTTCTATTCCTGATTTTTATGACCCGTTTGGGTTTTACTTCATATATGGAGTTCATCGCGAAGGCCCGTTTTCTGGGAAGCTGGTTCGAGCACTGTGTCAACATGTGCACAACATGGCTGCTTCTAAGTCCTCGTCGAGGGATAGGACGACTAAAGCTGTCGTCACGGAGATTGGAGGTAAGGATACATTGAGAGATCATATTCCGCATTGGAAATTACTGTCTTGCCCTGAAGATTTATGGTGCATTAAGGCGTTGAAATTTAATGAAGGGAGTGGCGAGAGTAGTAGTAGTAGTGGTGTTAGTCTGAATGAGTTGACCAAAACCCCACAACCAGGTGCTCTTTTTGTTGACCCAAGAGATGTATGAATTAACTAACTAGTGCAAAATGAAGGGCCAAAAAGGGAAAGACGCAAATAATATTAATGTTAAGAATCTATTAACCTTTATTACTTTCTAATACACTTCCTAATATAGCTTGGATGTCACGCAGTTGAGTGTTACCACTTCAATAAAATATTATATAAATTATTATGTTATGTCTATTAATTTAGATTTTTAAAGGGTACCAATAGATGGGCCGAGATCAGAAAACACACATGATCCAAGTGACTCAAATAGTGTTCAAACATCAAAACCCAAGCCCAATGTCCAAAACCAAGTGCATGAAAGACCAAGTGAAGAGCAAAGGGCAGTTCATTATGTTTCATATGCTACTCGAACTACCCGAATTGGGCTGTTATATGTTGTCAGATGGTTAAGATCATTTAAGCTCTCTGAATCTGTTTGAAGTTCAATTTGGACCAAATTTCTTGCTAGGCTAGCGATGTTAGGCCCGATTTTCAAAATCTAGTGATCTCAATTTCATTTTCTAGGGGTCATTTTATCATTTTATTGAAACTGAATGGTAAGAAATGATAATTATTTACAGTAATCACTTATTAATTTATCAATTAAATGGTTAACATGAATGATTTCTTACCCAAAAAATACGTAAACCGGCTTTATCAGATCATGTAAAAATATGAACAAGGAAAAGATTGCAACTCTTGAAAAAATTAAAAGAAATGAAAGGGGGGGAATGGAATTTAGAGTCATCACACTATCGTGGAAAAATCCTTTTCCCATGCATATAATCACCCTAGTCAGCACGTGGACCCAACTACATGTCGTCCTTATTTACAACTCCAAACCACCATAAATTCTTCTTCAAAATTATTGCATTCTGATCTACTTCTCCTCTCACCCCTCCAAGACTACACCAAGGCTAGCCATGGCTTCTTGCGTGACGATTGACACGGCTCGAGCCCTGGCTTGCCGAGACAGCCGCGCCGCCGCACACTTGAAGCTCATCTCGATCTTCATAATCTTCTTCACCAGCGTCATCGGCATCTCCTCGCCGGTCCTCCTCGCCCGCTACTTCCAAGGCAAATCTGCTTACGACCGGGCCATCCTAGTCATCAAGTGCTTCGCGGCAGGTGTCATCCTCTCCACCTCTCTCGTTCACGTCCTCCCTGATGCCTTCCAAGCTCTCTCCGACTGCCAAGTGGCCTCACTTCACCCCTGGAAAGACTTCCCCTTCGCCGGCCTCGTCACCATGATCGGGGCCCTACTGGCCCTCCTGGTCGACATCACCGCCAGCTCACACGTGGAGCACAGCCATAGTAATTACAAGCCGTTGGATCAGCCAGCTACAGGACGCGATCACAATCATGATCAGGAGGAGGGTCAGTCAAAAGTAATGAGCGGTGGGGATCATGAAGTGGATGCAGCGGAAGAGCTAGTGAGGATAAAGCAGAGGCTGGTTTCTCAGGTGCTGGAAATAGGGATAATATTTCATTCGGTGATAATAGGAGTGACGCTTGGAATGTCTCAGAATCAGTGCACTATAAGACCTCTTGTCACTGCTTTGGCTTTCCACCAGATTTTTGAAGGCATGGGATTAGGTGGCTGCATTGCTCAGGTGACCCCTACTTAATTACTTAATTACCCTTTTTGACTATTTTATCCCATTCATTATCTATCTTAAGGTCATGAAATGAAACTATGTGGCCACCTTGTCTCTCTATCTATCTACCCATTTACCTGCAAGTCTTCTTGTCTGACTTGTTTTACAGGCGGGATTCAGTTTTGGAACGACGGCGTATATGAGCTTCATGTTTTCAGTGACAACACCAATGGGGATAGTGTTGGGCATGGTATTGTTTTCAGTGACAGGTTATGACGACAATAACCCTAAAGCCTTGATCATGGAGGGGTTACTAGGTTCAATTTCTTCAGGTATTCTGATATACATGGGACTTGTCGATCTCATAGCCGTTGATTTCTTTCATAATAAGCTGATGGATTCTACTACATGGTTGAAGAAGGCCTCCTTCTTTGCATTAGCTCTAGGCTCTACTTCAATGTCAATTCTAGCAATATGGGCATGATTTTCTGTCTGAATAAACAGGGTGCTGCTCATTGATCGATCAAGATCATAACATACATGGCTGTATATAAATTCAGGTAGGAGAGATATTGATGTCAAAATGAATAACAATTATTACTATTGCAAATTCCAATTTCTTCCTCAGCAAGGACACTTAAATCTGATTATATGCTATTGCTTACCATGTCATCTCCAACTGATCCTCTCAACTTTTAACATTAAAGCAATGTTGTCTAACGCTAGAAAAGAAGAAGAGGAAGATGACAAGGTAGGGGTGGGGTCTGGTTTTCTGAAATTGGTTTAGAGCTTTTACAAATAGTTTCCATCTTTTTGTTTCCAGCTTTTATACACGCAAATGGTTTTTTAGAGCTAATCCGATTCAGCTTTTACCATTTGCGGGCGCCCCCTAATCAGAAAGTGAAGAGCGGTCCCGCTCTTTTCAAAAGCATCCACCACATTTCGACAAAAGATGGCCAAAAGTTGCAGCAAATTGAATTCCAAAACGAATAAGAAACATGTTTTGATTTTACGAAGCAAGTTACGATAACAGCAGCAAAGAAAATCCTAAACAGCGAGATCTAAAAAACCATGAGACGGAGAAAGAAACGGTGTTCGGAGCTGAAGCGACTACTTAGATCTCTGTCTCATCTTACGGCGCTTTCTCTTCAACCTCCTCATGCGCTTCTTCTTCCACTGAAAAAAAGATCAATGCAGAAAAAATTTCCAGCATTTAGAGATAACACTTGTGCTGCAAGAAATCAAAGAAAAAGAAGATGATAATACATTATTTATCACCTTAGCTCTCATCGCGGCGCAGCTGCTTTCACTTTCACGGGATTCCTCCTCCAAGAATCGAAGCAGACGAAGCTGTCGCAGCAAAGAGTCTTATACGTTAACCCTAATGTTAATTGGGCTGTTACTACTGCAAATGTGAATGTGGGATCAAGATTTTGGGCCTTAGCCCAAAAAGTTTCAGAACTCTTCCACGTAGACATATTTTTACCGGTAGGCCCAAAAGAACGGTCAAGTGATGGAACAGAAAACGTAGGCAGAGATGTAGGGCAAGGGGGGATTCAATAATGAAGATTGTAGGGCACATGACCTATGACATTTGTATATGTACAGCATGTGAAGACCAGAAAACATGGAAATCTTTGTCCATTACCAATTTACCATGTAAGTCCACACAGCTTTGTGTCACTATCAGTAGCTAATATGATTGCCCATTCACTTCCCAGTCAAATTCGGACCAAACCTAGCTACGTACTCTTTCAAACATTCATTATTAAACTGCCTGCTCTTTTTTTATAGAATATATAATACATCGAACGTCGGTTTCATATAATTATGTAATTCATTGGTTTGTTATAAAAATGATGGCTTTAACGATGGCTTTAACGGGTTGGGGGTGATAGTAACTACCATAATATAAATAAATAAATAAATAAATAATAATAATAATAACTCTTAAAATTTACAAAAAAAGTCTCACTACAATTTTTTAATATTCTTTTTTGACCCCCTATATTTTATTTTAATTGTAAACTTTTCCCAACTCTTTTTATTTCAGCCACCAAGATCTCCGCCCCAGCACAGCCACCTAAGAACTAGAAAATTGTTATTTATTTATGACCCATTGACCATAGTTTGACTTGCAGATTTATGGGTTTGCTAAAATGATGTTCTTTTAATGCTTTTGTCCCAAACACATTGTAGGCTACTTTAGTTAGGTATCTAGAACACAAAGTGCCCACTTTGTTCTTACAACCCAGCTTCGCAGAGGGGGTGGGTTGGGGTGAGGAACAGAGAAGTGAAAAGAAAGATAGGGCGGAGGTGCCATAGCAGAGGCGAAGCGAAACGATGGTGGCGCCATGGCTGGGGAAAGAGGGATGGGTGGTGGCTCCGCCATTGGAGATCTTGGTGGTTGAAACAGAGAGGAAGGAGTTTGGAAAATCTTACAATTAAAATAAAATGTAGGGGTCAAAAAAGAATGAAAATAGTATTAAAAAATTATAGTGAAGTTTTTTTTTTGTAAATTTGAAAATAGGATTAGATTTTAATTCATCCAATGAATTTATTACGGCAGTTCTGTGCTATGGCAGGAACCCAGCCCGGCTTTAACGTTAAGATTCGGCAAAACCCAATATATTAATAGTGGGAAGTCTCGGAAATTGGAATCAACGTCTTAAACTACTATTCACGAGGAAATCTTTACAAATGTCGCGACTCTTTCGCTCTGAATCTCAATTAGCATCTAACTCAGTGGCGTTAGATGATGGAAAAACCTTGCTTTCTGATCGATGATGCCTGCTCAGGCTCAGCATTCTCGTCAAAGAACACCCAAAATACGTACTTGGCAACGAATCAGAAGCAGCAGCAGCAGTGATTGAAGAGTCATTGCTAATATCATAATTCATACCCATATTAGTGTTGACCTGATCATGACCAGTTGGGTAACGGCCATGATTTTCAACCACGATGATCTCCAACTCGTTTTGATCTCCATTTCCAGCACTACTCCATCTTGTCAACTCATCACGATGATCACTAACTATCACCTCCTGATCCATGATCACTTTGCTCTCAGAACAAACTGCTTCACTAACCACAACAGCCCTACAAATCGGACAATTGGGGTGAGAATTCAACCACATGTCGATGCACTCCACATGAAAAGCATGCTTGCATTTGGGCAAGCTTCTTCCAATATCACTCTCTTCAAACGCAGTCAAGCAGATAACACACTCTAACCCATTACTACCACTAATCTGTTTGTTTTCCGACTCGTAAACAAACAGCGGGATGTCGGAAATTACACAAGGATCGAGCCCTTTCGCGGTAGAACTAGAGTCGACACTTGCGACAGCGTAGTCGAATAACGGTAAGGAATCGGACAAGTGGTGGGTGAAGCGGGCGGGACCGAGCGCGCTAGAGGTCCGACTACGAGTTCGAGCTTGGGCCAAGAACCATTTAGCGTAGAGGTGGAGGATGAGAACGAAGAGGATGACTACGAGTAAGGAAACAAGGGCGGCCAGCATGACATTGCCATTGTAAGAGAATATGCTCTGGGCGATTCCGGTGACGGAGTTCGTGGAGGCCGAGGTATGGTAATGGGGCGGCATGGTGATGGTGGTGGAGTTCATCACTGTCTGTAGAGACATTATTGAGACTGATAAAGAAGAACAGAGCTAATGATAATAGTAAGAGTACGTGAACACAATATAGGAGTGAGAGAATAACGTAAATGAATAAGGTGGGGGGGGCGGGGGGGGGGGGGGGGGGGGGGAGAGAGAAGTCAAAGGAGAATCCCTTCATTCACGGATATATGGGGAGCCTGAAATGAAGGACTCGTGAAGGTGACGGCAAAAGATTTATTGGATTCATGTAAAGTTTTGTGTGTTTGTTAAATGGAGGGTGGTGGGGCATAGCTGGGGGGGGGGGGGGAGGGATCCCTACAACAATAGGGTCATGATACAATTAATTATTAAGACCAATTAAGTCATCTTTTTCATTACTTTTATGCAAGTTTGTCCGTGTATTAATGTATTATTCCCATAAATTAATAAATAAAATTTTATTATTAAATAAAATAAAAGATATATTTAATATAAATTTTATTTATTAAATTATAAAAATAATTTATAAATTATATTCATATAAAAATTTCTCATACTTTAATTTCTGATGTAAGAATGTTTATTTGGGTTAATTATATACGTAAATGTATGTAGAGTCCTACTTTTTGGATCATAGGTCCCATGTGAATAAACCAGACCAGCTTACTTTTTTTTTTTTCCTTTCGGCTTTCTGAAGCCAATTGCCATGTTTGTATGCAATATATATTACTTCCCTGCTACTCCTAGCCAGACTAGACTGCTACTCTTAGGACTTTGATAGTTTCTGCTATCGTTTAGCTTCAAGAAAATTTGTCAATGGAGAAGGAAGCTAGATGTACTTTACTGTGAACTTGGGCACGTGAGTAGGTATAGTTCACTTGTCTGTCTCCATGCATGGGTATTGGGTAAGAGATTGGATGAACTACAACTCTGCAAGTGATATCAGAATGGGACCTATTAGCAAACGAAAACGAAAACAGAGTGGTTCACAGAGATCATGGAGTTCCATTTAGCCAACAGGAGGAATAGCATCCTCCTGTTTTTGAGAAACAACGAAATAAGCATTTTCTAAATAGCTCTTATCTGAGTGAAGTTCATACATTCGAAAAATCTGCAGATACGAAACAAGTACATACTCTCAACTGAAGACTTCAACTCTGTTTCCTAGAAGAACCCTCTTCATAAATTTGTAATTCTTTCAGTCGAACGATCGGTTCCAAATACTTTAACCAAGTAAAATAAAACAACAAAATACCAGACACTACCTGAAAAAATGTAACAATTGCCACACAGAAAGACGCAACCTCAAACCAATATGCAACAGATACCACCCTACAGTGACACGTATACATGGTATAGGAAAACTACCATCCTTAAGTTGAGGAAGCTGGCTCCTTAACATCCTTTGCTTCTTCTTTTCCGGGCTCAGTCTCTACTTTATCTTCCTTTGCTGCAGCAGGTGAATCTTCTTCTCCAGACTTGTCCTCGAATTTCTTTTCTTCAACGCTCAACTTCTCAAGAAGACCAGCTATAGCAGACGCATCTTTGTTTTCCTCTTTGTTCTGTTGGGACTCGGCAACTTCTTGGAAGATTTCCATGAAGGTCTTGCAGTCTGATAAAAAAGACAAATAATGTCTCTTAGAAGGAAATCAACAGAAGGATAAGTATCAACTTCATTTTAAAATATGCACATTACCAGATAAAACCTACATGCAAGGATGAACACAAACTACCAACACAACGGTGCAGGAAAAAGGCAACAGTATAAATGTATAATTGACATCAAAATTTTGGAAGGGTCAAGTGGCCTCTTTATTATTATATTCCGTTTCTTTAGTTGAGAAACTGTGTAACGAATCAACTGTCTCCATATTACATCAGAGTTCTTTTTTAAGAGAGAAAGATAAAAAAACGATAAGGGGAGGGGATAAATTGATGTCTGTATTGACATGCAAACCAATAACCAGTCTTCTTAACATGCACTCCCCATTAATTATTTTCTATCAAAGCTGTCAACGTCAGACACCCGACCAAACTACGCAGTTTAATCTAATGGATCTTGTTAACATGTAAGGCCGATTAGTCATAGCATACATATAACATAAAATAATTTGAATCACACCCAGCTCCAATATTCAAATATAATGTTCGTGAGCAAACACAAAGTGGACAAACTTAAAACAATTTATATATAAGTGCCATACTAGTTTCTTGGAGAAAACACAGTAGATACTAAAGGCAGAGAGGGTGGATATCATTAGAGAAGACATTAACAACTCCCCCATTATTGTCTGATTGTGCGTTCCCATCCATTGGAAATACATGGAAATGGAAAGTCAAGTACTAGGCCCATGTCTAAGAATATAAGGTTTCGGGGTAAACTTGAACCAAAATCATAACATCAAACATATGGTTTTATGGTTTAGCTGCTTATATGATTCTAAAAACCTCCTCAGCTCATACATCAAATTTGTAATTTTAAATAGTATATTCATACTAGAATGAATTGCAAAAATAAAACCTCCTTAATTCACTGTAAACTACATTTAGCAATAGAAAACCAGTCAGTCATTAACTTCAGTTACCACTACCACAATTTTAATCACTTTGAAAGCACAAACTTTTGGACTCCAGGAAGAAAATTTGAGTCTGAAAACAGTTCTGAAGTCAATTAGATTGAGTATTGAACACTTATGAGCTCTGTCTTTTTTTTTTTCAGAGTCAAAAGGTTTTCGAAAGTCATAGCCTTCCAGATAAAATTTTAAACACTAATCATTATTTCTTTGAAGAAATGTGAGTTAAGGATTACTCACTCTCAATGGACGGAAATCTGATACAGAATAGCTCATCCTTCAACTCTCCATCAGCAAAGTCAGTAGCATGCCATACACAGGATTTTTCATTTCCAGCGTGCTCTTGCACTGTCATTGTCGGGATAACTACACTCACACAAAGCAAGCATCAAACTCAAGAATAGCAATAAAAAGATAATGGATATTACATAAGAATAGTTAACCTGTTTTATATCCATTGAATAAGAAGGAAGCAGAGAACAAACCGAGATGATTGGCGCAGATCTTGAGGGTCTTGGACTGTCTCATAACAAGGCGAACCTTTCCGGTCTTCTTGTGTTTCAAAAACTTGACAGTACCAGCTCCCCTCTCCTTCCACTGATTTCCGTCTTTATCAAATCGATAAAGCTTCGATTTCCTAAAAGTGGCAACAAACAAGGAACAACTAATCAACTTCAAGACCTCAAGACGTAAATTCACTTTCAGAGCAGCCTTCGGAACCGAGTATGACCTATTTAGAAAAGAAATACAGACAAAAAGATACTTACAGATCGAGAATGGCATCCTCGTCTTCCTCACCGGTGGTGACGGCGACTTCCTCCAATTTCACGATCGGAGAGACCTGAGCTCCGGTGTCCTCGTCATCTCCAGCCTGAATTTCCTCTTCTTCTCTGTGATCGGCATCGGTGCTTGCCATGGCTTCGGAATACGTGGATACGTTAAAGTGAGAGAGAAAGAGTGATTGGGGGTTTGGGGAAGAAAGGCAAGTAGCAGGCTCTGGCGGGCTGGTTAGAGGGTGAGAAGGGTTTTATAGTAGTAGATCGGGAGTGTGTAGAAAAATGGAGGGGACAGAAGGGCAATCCAAAGGCGTGAATGAGCCAGACTTCTTATTTATTTGTTCTCCAAATTTGTTAGTTCCAAATTTGTTAGTTATTGCTAGTGCTTCTAATGTTATTGTTAACGTGAACTTAATCTATATATTCAATGGCACAAATTTTAAGAATTGGAAAGAGAAAGTTATGTTAGTTTTTGACTAAATGAATTTAGATCATACATTAAGAAAAGAACAACTCGCTCCTTTTACAAAGATAAGTTCCATTGAGATTGCTCTAATCGCCTTAATTTCATAATGTTAAATGCAGCGTTTTAGAAGCATTCGGGGGTAGTATGTTCAATGATGTAACTGCTAAGAGTTTTCTTCAAGAAATTGACAAAATGTTCCGACAAAGGATGAAAATACTAAGACAATCAAGTTTTTAGCTGACCTTGTCCGGATGATGTTTAAAGGAAAAGAAAACATAAAGGAGTACATTATGAAGATGTGTCAAACATCGTTTCAAAACTTAAGGTATTTAAGTTAGAGCTGTCTGATGACTTGCTCATATATTTGGTACTCATTTCCCTTCCTGCACATTATAGTCAATTTATAGTAAGTTATATAACATACAAAATTATAAATAGACTCTTAATGAGCTCATTATTCACTGTATATAAAAAGATGACACATTAAAGCGAGATAAGACTGTTGAAATATGACACATTATTCACTGTATGTAGGGTTGCTTATGGAGTTGACGACCAAGTAATATTAAAAGATTCATCTATATGGGCAATGACAAAATAGTTCCGGTTAAAGTTATTGAGACCTTTAGATTATCTTTCGGGATTGGTTATTTTATTGAATTAAGACATACTTATATAATATCATCGTTTAATTAATGATTACTCATTCTTCTTTACCATAATCACTCTGGGGAGAGGCACTTATGACTACAACATATATACTGAACATAGTACCTAAAACCACCTCTTATGAACTATGGTTAGAGAAAAAGCCTATAATTAAATACTTCCATATTTGGGGTTGTTCAGCTGAAGCAAAACCATATAGGCCATATGAAAGGAAATTTGACTCGAGAATAATTAGCTGTTATTTTGCTTGGTACACTGAACGGTCGAAATATTTTAAGTTTTATGATCCCTTAACTAAGTCATTTTTCAAGATGGAAAATGTGAAACTTCTTGAGTATATTGATTTTAAATTGGAGATAAGGTTAGGAATGCTATTTTTTAGGAGAAATATATTCATCTTCCAAAATTTGTTATTGACTGACAATGATTAACCTACTGATTTTTTTCAAGACATAACCTAAGATGATAGAGGATTTCCCTATGGATCTCATTGCTCAAAATCAAGATGTTGCTTTAGAAGAGCAAACTCAACAACCCAAAAAAGATGTGTTACTTAAGCGATCCACTAAAGAAATAAGAAGTTCAATTTCAAGTGATTATATTGTATTTCTTAAAAATATGAGTTTAATACATGAACAATGAAATATGATCTAATCAACTTCCAACAAGTCAAACAAAGTGTTAACTATCAAAAGTGGATCGATATAATGAATGATGAGATGAAATATATGAAAGACAATGACGTTTGGAATCTCGTCAAGTTACCTGAAGGTGTGAAGCCTATTGGTTGCAAATGGATATTTAAAACCAAAATGGATTCCAATGAAAATATTGAGAGATATAAGGTGCATATAGTTGCAAAGGGTTTCACTCAGAAGGAAGTCATTGACTATAAAAAAAACTCTCTCTAGTTTCTATGCAAGACTCTTTTATGATAATAATGACGCTTGTGGCTCATTTTGATTTATAACTACATCAGATGGACGTTAAGACTACTTTTTTCAATGGTGATATTGAGAAAACCATATACACGGAGTATCTAGAAAATTTTATCTCAGGTGATTCAAAATCTATAGTTTGCAAATCCAAAAAGTCCATATACAGTCACAAGTAAACTTTCCGTCAATGGTATCAGAAGTTTCATAAAGTCATTGTCACATGATTTTGAGGTTAATGCAATTATAAAATAGTGTCAATTAAACATATATGAACAAATATCATGCTTGCAAATTTAGTTACTAAAGGTTTATCATCTAAAGTCTTTAATGAGCATACAACTAATATGGTTGTTGTCTTATTTGATGATATACGGTTTTAGTGCGAGTCTGTATTTTGCTTCCAATTCTTTTCTTTAATACTATTAAAATACTTTTGTTTGTTTAGTTTTTTGCTGAATAAAATTGATGGTTTTATTTTCATTTATTACTCTGAATGTGTTATATTTCAAATGTGGTTTAAAATAAAGTTTGAAATATTAAGGTTTTATTTCACTATAAAATAAAGTAAGGACCAATTGGAAATAAGAATATTTGAGATCACATTGTATGGAAATAAGAAATAATGATCAATGATGGATCGAGTTACGATGAAATGTAACAAAGGTCGTCTTAGACTCATGCTAGTATAGAATATGAACTGGATTGATTCAAAATATATTTTTAAGAATATATAGCAAATTAGTGTACACCTATATTTATCAATTATATTTATTTTTTGAATTAATTTGTAATTCAAGTGAAAGATTGTTGAGTCATTTTAATAAACTAATGTTGGCTTTTAAATTATTAATAATTATATTTGAGTTTCTATTGTAATTTAGCTAATTAAATGATCTGTCGTAGTATACTACAATTAGACATCTCATTTAGTATAGGATTTGTAGTGTGTCGTACACAATTGACAACCTAATTAGGGTTTGTAGGGTTGTATATATAGAACTTTATATGATTTTGACCCCCAAGACTAATTTTTATATTATTTCATTCTCAATTTTTCATATTTGAGTGAGACTCATTGAGATAAATGAATTAATCAATGAAAAATCTCATACTTATCTTTAATTCACATAATAGATTCAGATACATTATTTTTATTATTATACTATAAAATTTTAATATTCTATATAATATTGATCTAGGTTATATATTTGTTAGAATAATAAAAAAATTCCTAACGAGATATCAACATGTTTATATTTGTATTCTAAAGGTATAGATAGGTAACAATCTTATTATATATTTGTTACAACAATTAAAATGTTATCATTTTCAGTAGGTAACATCCTTGAGTATCATACTATCATATAGTATAAGTGATTATGTAGCCATCAAACCGATCCGGATGAGATGTCAACATGTTTTTTATATTTCTTCAAATGGTGCATATATATATTTATGGTAAAGTTTCCCACCTTCAATTAATAATAATTAATAATAATTAATAATAATTTTTATCCATCCTAATTTTTATTTAATATATTTTATTGCTTTTTTTTCTTTTTCTAACCCTACCTCTGTCTCTCTATATATACATTAAATTAAAAATCTCAAGAATAATATTAAATTGTTTAAAATTTGAAGGACTAAATTGAAGAATATTAAAAAATAAGAGATTAAAATAATAGTTTTCCCAAATATATGTATGGAAAACAAAATCCAATAATTTACTCTCAAATATTGACCAACAATATGAAAATAATATACAAGAAGACAAGTTGTGAAAAGAGCTTATTGCTCTTAGCGGTGGTTGGGTGGGTAATCCACGCCGAGAGCTCCACCCAAGATTGCAAGTAAAGTAATCTAAGCTTCGTGATGAAGCATTTGTGTATTCCAAATATACCCTTCCATTATACGAATATTCCATACTTGTCCCTTCACCGTCTTCCTCACAACTGCTACAGTTACCACCCGCCAGTTCATCCACTCCCGAATCTTCTTGATTGGCTAGAAACCTCACCGTCGCCCAATCATCAGATTCCCATTTTGCCCCTGAAATTGTAGACAATTTACCAATCCTCTCCTTCGCAGAACCCGCGTGTTTCTCACAAACAGAGGATTGATGATCGTCAATTTCCTCATCGTCTTCTCCGTCTTCAAACTCCGAGTTAATCCAGTCGAGCACGCAGCGAGGCGATGAGTACAAGAACTCCGTCGAGGCACGTTGTGATTCCAACTCCAGAAATGGATGCTGCAGCAGCTGATCACAGCTCCATCGCCGACTCGGATCCCTTCTAAGACACTTTTCGAGGAAATCACGACCCGTTACTGATAAGTGATTCGGGAATTCTGGCAACTCGGTGGCGGAGTAACCGATTCGACTCAGCGTATCAACGCCGCAATCCTCCCACGACGGTTTTCCGGTCACCATCTCGATAATCGTGCAGCCCAGAGACCAAATATCGGATTCAGGGCCTTGTGATTCTCGACGGATTACCTCAGGAGCCATCCACAGAGGACTTCCACGTGGCACAATAGGGATTAACTTACTCTCCATATAGGCGGAGATGTCTATAGCTGACCCGAAATCCGCGAGCTTAGCGATATTCGGGTTGTCGGAATCTAACAGAATATTCCTCCCCTTCACGTCGCAGTGAACTATGCCCTTCGAGTGTACGTACCTCAACGCCGAGACTATACACCAGAGGCGGGACCTTAGTGCCATCTCATCCACGTCATGAGCACGAAGAGGCACGTCAGCAGCGGTACCACCTGGCAAGTACTCCATGTGCAAGTTCCGGTACGACGATGCGGTGGCGGTAGGCAGGGATTCGTATGTAACGTCATCACGGAGGAAACCGACAACGTACGGTGAGGATAGTGATCGGAGAATCCTAATCTCGTTCTCTAAGGATTCAATCTGGTTGGACAGACACGTGTTGCGATTCACGGACTTGACGGCGAAAACCCGACCGTCAGATTTGTAGACTCCGAGACTAACAGTACCGAAAGACCCCATGCCGATACACTTACCTCTCACCCAAGAAAGCTTGTCTGAATTAGAAGGAAGGTTGAGTTTTGCCATATGCTCTGCCCCGCTCTGCTCCGCTCCGATAGAATGAGTCTTTTTGAGAGTCCAAATGAATGCATTTATACATATATATATATAGGGCGCGTGCTAACTGCTTACCTGGAAATTGTAGTATTATTTTTTATTAAATCTGCGTGACATGGAATTTAGAAGTGGATAATTCGTGGTTCAAATTCTGAGGCTTGGGAGCTAGTTTTCTGGTTCACGTAAAAACAAAAAAGAAGGATAGTGGGTTGGCGATGCTGGGTTTTATCCTTATCCTTCCCAAAAAGGGTTGATCTCGGCCGTTGATTTTTAATCAGTAAGTTTTTGTCTTTAATCAAAGGATTGATTCGGGGAATATTTTTTACCCAATATGATTATTATTAATTGATAATTAGAATTTCAGAATAATCCAATCTGGAGAAGAAAAAGGTGCTAGGCATTTGAGCCGTTTGATTTGCTGACTAAATGGTTTCGTTGACTTGATCTGTTACTGTTGGTAGAGGCATAGGCGCCAAGCATGGGGGAGTACCGCAGAGGATCGGAGGGCATAAGGATTAAGGACAGACAGCCAGCATTGATTTCGGATCCAAGTTGGTCCTGACCAAGAGAGGTAGAGTTGGGGAGGAGAAAGTGGGGGCCCACAGTCGCTGCTGACGTGGAGAAAATCAGTAGGTCCACGTCGAGGAGGGCAACAAGTGTGTGTGGAGTGGATTCCCACGATTGGGATGCTTCTTAGTTGTGTGGCATGCACTGCGTCGTGATCTAAAACCAAGTAGCCATCTTTCTAGTTTACACATACTTGTCGACGTGCACCACTACTCTTCATTACTTATTACATTATTATTATTATTATTATTATTATTATTATTATTATTATTATTATTATTATTATTATTATTATTATTATTATTATTAAATAAATATATTTATTTTATGTAGTTGCGAAAACTGATTAATGTATCCATATATCTATCCGTATCTACTATCTGGTTAGAAGGACACCTTCAGAGGCTTCGCATTAAATATTATAACCGGACAGTAGTTCAGAATAAGACAAATTAGAGTTCCAAACGTGTAGTAATTAAATTTGTGGAGACATAATCTTATATGTTTTACGTATCTATAACATGTGTGTTGTGTATGACAGGTTTATTTATTTATTTATTTATTTGTTTATTTATTTATTTATTTATTTATTTATAAGTTCTATGTCTTTTACACATTTATAACATCTTTCACCTGTGAGTAAGATATAATTAATGATATAATCTCTCTTTTTTACTAAAATTTCTCTTAATTATTAAAAACAAAAAAAAAAGATTCTTTATTTTCCGACAGGAGGCTAATTTTTAGCCGTAAGAGAAGCATTAATCGTGTATTTATCTTTAGGAGGTATTGGTTAATTAGTGACTTAATCGTGTGATTAAAGCTAGGTTATGAAAGAGGATAAGACATGTCGTTTGGTGTCGGTTTGGTGTTTTATGTCGTAACGAGAGATGAGAGGATGGTAGACGGTAGTTATATAATTATATCAACTTACGTGGTGGTCATGGTCGTGTTGTTATATGGACTTGTCATCATGCATTAGTTTTATAAAGTATGCCACGTACGTCTCCACAAGCATAAAATAGTTGGTGTACGTAAAAGTGATAGGAAAAAAGTAATGGATGAAATTTCTACCTAAAATATGGAAGCAATTGACGTGGTCCAAACAAGTTTGCTTAATGCCAAGGAAACAGATTTTGCTATGAGAATTCGGTCATTAGGAATTAATGGAGATTACAAAAACCACGTAAGCAAACACAAATCAATTCCACTAAAATATGGAGTTTACTAAGTTTCGAAAATTACTAATTTAGTTATAAAGTAAAATAAACTATGCAGTTGTTATATGTGGGGAGAATCTTTAAGGTGTTGTTGGAGTATGTATTGTGAAAGGTTAGAATTGCATCATACCATCATTTGAAATGGTTACTATTAAACTTTGATAACAAAAGTGATTAAGCGCTGATTGATTAACAAAAGATCCAATTATGGTACGGGACAAGAGTGTCAGTTCGGTTACAATAATGAGCAGAAGAAACATGGAGTCGGGTGTGGTGGAGACTCTTGTCGATAGGGAGTAAGACAGGGAAAGACAAACATCCTAATGAGGACGGCCGACATTTCAACATGACAACATGAATCTCATAATCTTCCAAACAGCTCACATTAGATCTTCATTAGTCATTACCAACTTACACTTACAAAGGTTCATGCATGCAACAGTTGCAAGCTCGATCTTTTGTACAATGGGATCAAGATACTGATAACGAGATACAAATTACATGGTAATTGATAATTGATAGGAGACAGCATATCAAACAAACAAAGACTATACGGGACATGAAATATCAAACGTTTTGATCATAGACAGGAGGAATAAAGAACCCACCAATTACGTACAATCATGACGATCATGAGCTTATTTAATGTTATAGTAAATTATGTAATCATGACAAGAGTAATTATTTTGATGCTTGTGAAAAATTCATGTCAACGCTATTAATGGGTGAAAGAACCAGAGAAATTTCTTTGTTATGTGAATATAGACTAATCATTTCTCAAGCCATTTCCAAAGTTATAATTAGTCAAACTAGGTCTCACAAATTGAGGAATAAGTCGTTATTAATTGATATACATAAAATATTTTTGGTTTGACCTGTTAGGAAGCAATTAGACACGCAAACATGGAACCCGATAAGAAAGGACAGACACATACACAAGCGTACAAAAACGTGTAACATCAACTCAAGCAATAAGCACCATCCTCGTAGAAGCTTAAAGAACTATTACACAATTAAGAACGAACGTGTAATGTGGGTCAAATCGTCACCACGTGCTATTATATTCAATCCTGAATTCCTGATCATGCTTTACACCATTCATTTTCACGAGTATTGAGTAAGACCAAGAATACCATTAAAGAGTAAGCGGAGTGGATCATCAGTTGATCAATTCAAGGATGTATATGTTGACTACTTTGACTTGATCTTTGAACCAATCCTTTCCTTAATAAGCTTTTCAAAGTGATCAAAAGCTTCTACCTCACATTACTAGCTGCCCAACTTGGACAATATCACATATATTAAACTAACATTAATCAGAAGGACGACACGTCGAAAGTTAAGATGGCGACAAGAGAAGCAAACGGGCTAATGTTGGTTTTGTAAAGAAGTAAGTTAATGAAGTGTTCTGGATATCCTCAAAACTCAGCATAAATCAGTTATCATGGATAACATTGTCAATGCAGAGACAGAAAAAAGGGCTCAAACCAAGAAATCATAACGGAGTAGTAGTGAAATAAATTATATTTATAAATGAATAAAAGAATAGGTTCAATTGATGTTCTACAAATAAATAAATTATATGGAATGAAGATGTAAACCTGATCATTATGGTCACAAATCTGTACAACACAAAGCAGATCATGAAACCATCCTAACAGTTTACAATCAACATTCAGACTATATCACCCGCATCTATATGCGAGTTACCGAAAAGCTGAATTATTGAGAGTCATAATGAATTATTGAGAGTCAAAATCCGCTCTCTCTGTTAGTGCTAGTTACTTCTTCACCATCATCATATATCAACTGATATAGTTTCCCAACTGGATTAGTATGACACTGATATCATCTGCAGACCCTCTTGAAGTAGAAAGCTCCACAAGCTTTTTACATGCAAACAATGGTTCCGGTTTGTCACTTTTGATACATAACGGTCTGACAATGTCTACAGCTTCTTGATTGGTCACCGTATCCCATAAGCCGTCTGAAGCTAAGAGTAAGAACTCATGTTGAGATTCTATTGAAAAGATTTTCGTCTCTGGTTCTGCAATTACCCACTTTTTAAGGTGCCTGTCTCCGATACCTCTAGAGACTGCCAAAGATCCTTGAATTCTCAGTACTCCATGGCAGAAATCAACATATCCACCCTACAATGCAAAATTCAACAGAAATGTTAGATTTCTCACTTTAGACCCACACTAAAGGGAAAAAAGAAAATAAAATAAAAAACAAAGAGAAGCGGGTAATGGAGGATAACTCACCGAGGTCTCAATTCTATCCCTTTCATCTTGTCTGGAAGGACAGTGATCTGATGTGAGAGCCTCTGCGACTCCCCCTTTGCTTATAACGGCACGGCAATCACCGGCATTGGATACAACAAGGTTGCCTTTTCTGATCAAAGCAGTTACACAACAGGACCCACCACGCATATCCTCTTTTAAGAAATCGGAATCAGTGTTGAGGTAACCAGTCTTAACAGCCTGCTCGATTTCAGCCTCGTCCCTCCTTTCTATTTCGTCAAAAATGTTCTTTTCCAAGTTTTCAGCTGCAAATTGAGCAGCTTTTGCACCTCCATGCCCGTCAAAGACGCCGAAGAAAGCCTGTGATTAATGAAACAAGAGATACTTAAGTTTCAGATTCTTGAAATATCTAACATTTGTGAGTTGTTATTCGAACTAACTATGTTTTTCTTGACAAATTCGGGATCCCAGAATAGATCATGGCTTGAAGTACTAATCATTCGCTAATTTCCTTCCCACAATTTTTTTTTTTAAAAAAATCTCCATATTAGAAGTTTCGGATAAATACTTCACATTTTCCCTAATAGAAGCTACACATAGGCCACAACGCAGTTGGAATGAAAATTATATGATAACAATAGAATGAAACCAGCTTTTGAAATTACCTGTTTGGGATCTCCTTGAAGATCAACGGCGGCGGAGTAGCGATCCTCCATAGACTCTCTCCTGCCTCTTTTGCAGTAAATAGAATGGCCCTCTCTGTCAACCTCTACGATCTCCCTCATCGACGCCGGTGAGGGAATCGACAAATTCCCCAAACTCAACGATGCCACAGGAATGTCTAACCTCGCCGGCCTCTTCCTCTTTAGCTCCGTATGAGCTGAGGAAGACAACGGGACCGGAGATGGAGCCAGAGTCGAATTGGAAGCTGCCGAAACAAAAGGAGAACTTACATGTGGTGGTTTCGGAAGGCGGGGCCGAAAAGGCGAAGAAGGCGAAGATGGAGCTGAAGAGTAGGACGAAGACGAAGATTGCGAGGACTTTAAGTGGCTTAAGGTTAGGGTTACCGCCTCGTGGGAAGGCGAGATTATGGATTTGCTGCAGAAAAGAGACGATGATGGAGAAAAGCTTGGAGAGCTCGAAACAGCGACGTAGCAAGTCATTTGTTGATCGTTTCTTCTTCTCCTTACTCTTGTTCTCGATCTAGCTTTGAAACGAGATTTTGATCCAGTTAGTGATTTGACAGAGTCAAGTTGAATGATTATTATGAAATGAAAGTAAGGAGATAAATGAAAGGAAGAGACTAGAGAGAGAGAGAGAGAAGGGTATAAAAAGGAAGGGAGCTCGGTCAACATGGTCATTGTGGGGTCCATCTTTTCTTCTCCGTGTTTGTAGAAATGAAGACTCTAAGTGGGCTGGCTATACTAATATTCTCCATAGTTAAATAAGTCAATGCCTTAAACAAAATAATTTAAAAACATGTGAAATGGGGTAGTAATTTTATTTTAATAAATTTAGTAGGGTAATAAGTTAATTTTATTAAACTTAAAGGGCCTTATTAAAATGAAATGGAGGTTCATCTTTTACCTCATACAGTCATGCAATACGTTTCCATCATAAACTCTAGAAAATAAAAATAAAAATAGATATCTCTGCAGTCATCTCCGCCATCTTCACCGGCGAAACGAAGTGGAAAGACAAGATCCAACCTGATTTCATCTGTCTGTACTGCTACGAATACTGCTACGAGGTGCATTTCCTTTCTTGACTATGTTTCCTTTCTCCTTCAGGATTCAGAATAAACCAGAAGCGAGCTTTCAAACATGCTTGGAATGCTTGGAATGCTTGGAATGCTTGGAATGTTGGTGGAAGATAAAACCTAGGATCTTGTGATTGTGTTGTAGTTCCTACTACTTTATCTGTACTAGATGGAAAAAGGCCAAAAAGAACATTTCAAGTCTCGGGTTCAGTTTACCAAAATTAAGCTCTCATTATCCATCCTGAAGCATGTTATTTCTTTTCCAGATTACCTCACAACCTTGCTCCAAGTGTTGTCAAATAATACATTATTTAAATCAAAAGGTAAAATTTCCCCATAACCTAGACGTCGTATAGCAAACATCTATTGTTATAATTCTATATACGGACTTATATATATATATATATGCTTGACGTTGAAGGTCTGTTTTGGTTTTGGCTAAAAGCTTATATATATACACTTAGAAATATAACGAACTAGAAATCCCAAATTATTCCAAAACTCTTCGTAAATATATATATTTTTTCAAATGATTTTTTTCTTTTTTTGGATTTTTGGATAGGGGCTAGGATATTTCTAATCCATTAACATCAATGAAAGCTCTAGTAGGTATGGAAGATAATAATAGTTAGATCATTATTGACAGTGACCGAATGGATTGGATTCCTTCCATTGGCATGGTATAATGTAGGCAGGAAAGATAAAGTTATCACGAATATTATGCATTGTTGTTCAAAACAAGGTGTTCCAGGGAAAGATAAACGAATAATCCCATAGCAAACATCAAACAGAAGTAACGATGGATTGCAAACTACAATTTGCAGGCTTACCGAAATGCATAGTCTAAGCAGACTACAATTTTTATCTTCGGACTAATTCCAAGTACGTTGTTCCTCTTCATTTGCTTTCACCGGCGAAGATGGCAGAGATCGCTGGCGACGTCAAAGATGGTGGCGTAGCTGGTGACGGCTGGTGACGTTCTATGTTTTAGGTTCCTCTGATGGGGATGTATGTGCAAGATCTCGAAGGAAGAAGGGTAGAAGATGAAATTTCCGTTTTATTTTAATAAGGTCCTTTAAGTTTATTAAACTTAATTTTTACCCTATCAAATTCATTAAAATAAACTTACTACCCAGTTTCAGCCAATACTGTTAATTTTTTGTTATATTTAAGATCCGAGAAAATTAGCTTATTTGATTCTAGAGAATTTTAAGTCCCCCAAACTCCTTAGCTACGTTATTTTTTATATTTTATTTTCCCATTAATTTTAAGGAGCTCCTTGTAGAAAGTCATATTTGCCCCCCCACCGGATAATTTTACCGGCCTCCTATAATATTTTTAGTGTTCGCTTACCTCTTTTTTTTATATATTCTGATAATAAAAATTTAAATTATTAATAAAATAAATTTAATTAATATATAATGATTTCACAAAGTGAAAAATAAAAGGTATAAATAAATGGATAAGATATAAGGTCATAGGTAGGGGTAGAAGTGTCTTTACAACAGATGGGAGAGTGGGTGCGGTTGATAAGAGGCCGGCCATATAACCTTAGCTGGTAAGTTTAGTCAGTCAAAGTCAAATATCAAACCTAACACGTCACATTTGTTTTGTAAAATATATTTTTTTATATAATATACAGATTTAATAGAATATCGGAAGTAACAAACACGATTTTATGCTGATTGCTAAGGGTGGGCCCCTCCTCCAATGTGAAGTGGTCGGCTTCTCCCGAAGTTACCGTTGCCAACTGCCAAAGACATATTCCTCCTATAACCCATGACCGTTTATTATTATTTTTTTTATTTTTTATTTTAATAATTCGGAGTTGGTTTTAATAGATTTAATTATTATTATTATATATTTTAATTTTTAAACTATTTAATTTCATTTTTAATATTTTTTAAAATATTATATTTTAGTTACTTTTAAAAATTATATTATTGATATAATATAATTAAACAATGTCATTTAAAATTTATGAATATTGAAATCAAAACATCTCATATTATATAAATAACATAATCAAAACATCTCATAAAAACTAAAAATTAAAAAAAAAAATCAAAAATCAAAAATCAAAAATCAAAAATCAAAAAAAAAAAAAAAATCTTAGTATCGTAAGTAGTTATGATTCTTGCTGCCCAAGGATCATAACAATCAACAACAATTAATGAAAAAGTCCTGATTTTTAGGGAGTTTGTTTTATAAAAGGCCTAGGTTTACCACTCCTATTCTCCTCTTCTCAATATATGAACTCGTTTTTTTATTTTCTCTTCAAACTTTGAGTCTCTCAAACTGCAATAACCTTTCAAAACTTATGGCATGGTGTTCTTCTTGTCAAGCACACCGTAACATCCGCTGGGAATGTGACGGAGATTATTATTGCGAGTGAGAACTTTCTTTCTGTTCTATAGTCTAAAGAAATCATCACCCTTCAAATTCTGAAGGATTTATTATTTACATACTATATTCTAGTAGTATCTTTGCTTACCTTGTTAAGACTGATTGAAACAATAAGTTCATGATATCGTGCAGGAGTTGTTCGTTTTGTGGGAAGGTACTCTTTGATCATACGTCTCATGAAATAGCTGCCATGAAAGCAAGATTGACGACAAGAACTAAAAAGAGGGGAGACGTTTCTGAGAGAAGAAATAAGAATCAGAATGATAAAATTGATCACTCATGAATCCGATAGAGTAGTTTGATTAAATAAGGTCCTTAAGTTGGGTATTTAATTAATTAATTATTATTATTTTTATTATTATTATGAATTTGGAATGACGATTTGATTTTTACTGTTAATTATGTTTATATATATCATGAATATATTCATTGATTAGTACTACATGGAGGTTTGATCCAGGAAAACAAACAAAGAATATTTCTAAGTATCTAACTAGCTTACCTAGAAGAACAGTGCAGTGTAGAACAACTGATTCCAAGTATCAGGCAATCCAGGAATGCACCAATGGCTACAATCGGCTGACCTGTCCGGGTTAGCCTTCTGTTCGGGACTCAAATCACCGCTGTAGATTGAAGGGTGACCATCTTTCCTTAGCTGAGAAAGCATTGTTATGTCTAACATATACACTGCCACACTCATCTGCCTTATTATCGTATCTACAACTCTCATCTGGTCAGGGTATGTCCCCGAGTACGTTGTCCCCGTCATCGGTGCCGTTTCTCCGTAGCAATTCTTTGTCGTTGTTGTGGTCCCCACACTCCATTCCGAAGGACTGTTCATGTTAATAAAAATAAGATAGAATTACAATTCCATGTTTCTCCGGTCAATAAGCAATTCTAAATTTGTTTGAATTCTCTAATATCTAGCCCAATAACATCACAATTATGTAGAGAGTGGAGAGAAAGAAAGAGAGAGAGAAAGCGCACTTGTAATGTGTTGGAGAGATGGATTGAAAGAAGACCCTTGTTCTGGTCTGGTCGATGTTGGAGTCAATCCAGTGAGCCCATGTTCTGAGCCCTTTTTCCAAAGCAGCTGTCCGATCCATATCTTGGTAATACGACCCGCCCGACTCCATGTAGTCCCACCTGCACCCTCCACCACACACAGCATCCCTAATTCTCATTAACTAATCAAGTCATCAAAACAAAAATTTAAAGTAGAAAAAAAGGAACACAGATTCCTAACCCTTGTAGAGAACCCTTGTGGCTCCACCAGTGACCAGTGTTAAACGACAGCACATCGACCCCAAGCTGTTTCCATAGGTTCCCATTCCCAGAAATATCTTCCAACCTTAGAACCCTCTTCCCACTCACTGAATCTATGTCCACTAGATATGGAGCTCTGTAGAATAATACCGACAAGCCGTAATCCTGCACCCATTTTGTTCTTATGATTACCTAAACAACTCACCACATCAACAACTAATGCTACAAAGTAACTTAATCTAATTGTGTGTAGTGGGTCGCAGTTAGCATCAACTCACCACAACAACTAATGCTACAAAGCTTTAGACTAGACTGTACTGCTTTAAAAACTGGGTCCCTTTCAGACAAACACTTGTCTTTTTCCCAGACGAGATACATGACTTCATGAGGTGATATTGATCCATTTGACAGCCACATAGAAGAACTCAATTTATTGCAATGAAATTAAAACAACAAAAAAAGGTTAAGAAATGAAACATACCAAAAACCTAAAGGTAGAAAGAGGTTCTCCTCTAACAATCTGTGTCGGCGTGTTAGGAGCGGCGGCAGAGATTAAGCATATCAAAGACTCCCATTGATTTCTCCCAAGTGAATCTCCAACAAACATTACCGTCTTCCCTCTCATATTCATTAAAAATTCAACCCCATCGAATCTACCATATACGAACATGAATGCTTCCACTAGTTAATCATCAAAGCAAATGGAGAATAAGGAAAATAAAATCAAACAAATGAAGATAAAAAGGGGCCCCACCTTGGGAGCTCGCAATTGAGGGGCTTCCAACGATAATGGAGGTAATCAGAGTCAGGTCGGCCGCTGAGTTGGCAGTTGAAACCTGGGTCTATGATCGGGCAGTTGGAAGCTTGGTACATTGGGTAGGACTCATCTCGAACCCAATTGCCGGCAAACAATGCGCACGTGCTCTGGTTGGCTCGAAGCATGTTGGGCCTTCGACTGTTCTGCCTGTCGCTCTGGTGGTGCTTCAAGCTCAATATCAAAGCCGATGATGCTATGTGGGCTTGAACTAATACCAGACATAGCACTGTTATTAATGGTCTAACAACAACACAAGAAGGAGGAGAAGAAGAACTAAAAAAGGTCATCTTTTTATGGTCAGAGAGAGAGAGAGAAGGGAAAACGATGTTGAATGGAAGCGGAGGAGGGGGAAGATGTGGTCGTGTCGGAAACTGCAAAATCTGCATAAATAAATAAAAAAGAAACAATAGTAATAAGATGAGAGAGGTGTTTTTGTTTTGTTCTGTTGTATGCATGTGAAAGTAAAGCAAGATGGGGTTCACAGTTCACGTGAGTTTTAATAATAGATTGGTGACGGTGATAATGGCTTGATTTTGACCCTTTTCAAGTTGAAGATGAAGTTGCAGCCTGCAGGGGCGGGGCTCCTAGTTGCATGTTTGTCTCCTTAATTATTAGTATTATGATATTCTAATATGGGCTGGACTCCTCTTCCTCTGTTCTGGGTTTGGAAGCGATCTTGTGTTTTAGTACTTTTGTTTTCTGTGAATGATTTCAGGTTTCTTCTTTCTTAGGCCCTTTTTTCTGTGTTTTTGATTCATTGAAGATTTATGTTAGCTAAAGAGGATGGGAGTGGAGCCCAGCTAGTAGTAGGTAAAATATTATTGGCCATCTGTTAGATCGCGCCTCAACCCTTGATTCTAGTGCCCAATCAATAGAAGACATGTGGGACCAATCAATAGAATACTTGCTGCCGTTGCGGCTGTGTTCAACCTAAAGCAGCATCTGTTTTGACCTTTTTGCATTCGAGACAGGCAGACCAACTCCAACTCCAACTCCAACTCCAACTCCAACTCCTATGAATAGCATATGTTCTTTGCTTTGCTTCAACTGTTACATTTAGTGATTCGATTCATATTCATTTTTATTCAATAATCAATTCTTTTTATTTCCTTTTAGAGAATCAAATCAAATATCTTCTTAATGTTCCAAAAATTAAAGAAAATGTTCTACATATATTCATATACAAATGAAGAAGTAATTCCAAGTAACCAAGAGCACAATCATACCAGTTCTATGCAATCACTAGAGAAAAGTGTTAAGATTGATATCACATCCTTATGAATGACAGACCTAATCAGATTTCTTAAATCTTAATTAACCATTATCAATACCGAAAGATTAGGTTTTACTTTTTATCCTCCAAAGCATGGCACTCAATTTCTTCTCTCTCTATAAATTGAGAATGTTAAATCTAAAACTTTTCACATCAAATCGAATATTCTTCTCTGAAGATCAGTGAGAAGAGATCGGAGATGCGTTTTCAATTGGCTGTTTTCTCTTCTCACTTCGTCGCTTTGATCGTAATGTGTCAGGCTCACAACATACCTATGGACGGTAAGTATCAAAATTCGGATACTAAACATGATTGTATGTAACTATATATATCATACTCGTTTTAAGTATTTGTGATGAAGAATATAAATGACTTATGTTTTGCAGAGAAAGAAAGAATGTTGCTCTTCTTCCCGGATTATATACACCCCCCGCCGGTAAATCCCATTTGTTATTTCTTTTCATTTCATATTTTTCTCTAATTACAAAACAAGAAAGAAGTAGCATTGTGGTTAGAACTAGTGATTATTTTTCTCCAATCTCAACTCATTTACTTCTGGATCCCTAAATCATATCATAATATATAAATATGCATCTTCTCGCACCGTTTTTGCTTAAACCATTTACTGGTTAGAGTTAGATTTACTAATCAAAAGATGCACTTGCCCTGAAACATGTCTTTGTGTTTCTTTTCTCACAGAGACTGAAGAAAAAGTTGATCGGACAGTGATAGGCCCGCCATTAGAGGCAACTAAGCAGTACCCATAAGATCGATCACAGTACTGATATGCACGTACGTGTATGCATAATACATGTGTAATAGACGAAACTATGCACCAAATATATCCAATAAAGACCACTTTGAAAGTTAGAATGCTCTATCTTTAATTTCTCACCCTCACGTAAATTTAAGATACTAGACATAAAAACATAACACCGTGGGTCCACGAGAGAAGACAAATTCTTGCCATGTTATGATCAGTGCGTCTTCATGTGTCAAAATTTTGACCAAAAAGGCAAAAAGTGTCCAAACAAGTAACCGATAAATGACATATTGAAACGTGGCAAACATGCCACTTTGCAGACATGAACACCATTGGCCGTGGCCTAATCGCCATGCATATACGTTACATAATTTATATACATGAGAAAACATAGGCTGTATGAACAGTACTAACTAACTAATTATAAAACGTGGTGATTACACTACAGAAAGTGAGAAACTGTATACACAGGACTACAGTGAGCCAGTGCCTAGTTTAAGGCATACTCCACGACTAGCTCCATTAAAGCCAGTGGGTGAGTTGTTGACTCGCTGTAATCATATATGTATATATATAATGAAAGTATATGTATGTATGTTGATCTCATTAATGTTTTTTTTTCATTTTGTAGAGAAAGATGATCACCCCCTCATACACATCCGCCGCGTTCGCCGCCTGAGGCCAACTATCTTATCACCAAGATCCACATAATAAATCTAGTTATAACCATGTTTTCCTATAATGACCTAATGTCTGTCTCATCTTACATATGGATATGCATGAACTCGTTCTGGATATATCAATGGTTCTTTATTATACTGAACTGGCATCTACTAGCCTATTATCTATATATCGACTTACCTTTGTTAAAAATAAGCTTTTCGTATATCATATAATGTATACTATTATAATTACTAACGTAATTATGTCAAACTAAAAGTCAAGTTTTGTTTATATTATAAATATTAACATCTTTTAACTTATACATTAATCAATTTATTACAGCAATAATTATATGTTCATCACACTTGGTTTATATAAAAAAGTTGATATAAATTCTTACAGTCTTAAGATTCTCTGAACTAGTTTTTGTTTTTGGTGATGAATTATTCTTTAAGTTTTAAGATTATAGTTTTTGGTAATCTCATTGTTTTCCATTTTGTAGAGAAAGAGTACTCAACGTTATCCTTTGAAGATTATACACCCCCTAATACACATCCGCCAGGTTCACCTCCTGGTGGTAACTGATCGGCAGTATCTAACAACAAGATCCACATAATAAATCTAGTAACAACCATGTTTTCATCATATATACCTAATGTTTGTCTCACCTTACAGATGGATGTATGAACTTGTTCTCAATGAATGGATCTTTATTACACTTAACTCACCTCGATTGGCATATTATCTATACATTAAAAATAAGCGTTTAGTATCATAATTTATTATGTTATAAAAGTTGACAGTAATCTTTATTGGTGAAAGATAGTGGGGCAAATATGGGTCCAACTCATCTCGAGTGCACAATGCACTCAGGATGTATGTAACTGTATTTGAGGGAAATCTACATCATTGATCAGACATACATATGTATGATCAAGTGCACTTGAGAGGGATTGCATCTACTTATTATCAATTATACAAACCAAATAGTTTAAATATTAAGAGTAATTATGTAGATTGTAACGTACGTAGAGCCAACGCTCGCCATGAGTAAACAAATTAAGACTACACTTCTGAATTAGCTAGAAAGCAAACGTTTCCTTTTCTGGTAAGGGATATATGGAAAACTTGATCGTTGACCAAAAATTCTCTTACGTACATGCACCGACCAGAAGGCTATTAACGTGGGACGCACCTATTGTTTTGTTTGGAAATGTCAACCCCTTGAGGCTTGATGCAATCACTCTTGCCACATGAAGTCGCGCTCTCTATTTTTTCTATAAATACAGGTATCTTCTTCCTCTCTGCAACCTAATCAAGGGAGAGAGAGAGGAGATGAAGTTTCCGGCTCGGGTATTCGTTTGTGCACTGCTAATTGCATTTCTTACGATGTTCGCTTCTCCAAATACAATGTCAATTTCAGCAGGTACATCTCTTGTTATTATGGAAAAGTAAAGTTCCGTACTTTACGATGAGCCAATTAGAAAGAACATTTTTTGTGTTTGTTTTGTTTTGTTTTTTTTGGTTTTTTATCATAAACGCAGAATCCTTGGAAGAAGATGATGATAAAATGAGCTTAGCAATGGAGAGAAGAACTCTGACGGCGAGGACAGACGATTATGAGGAGCCAACGGCAAACCGTGGACATGATCCACTGTCGGCAAAGAAGAAAACTAGAAGTAGAAAAAGTGGCAAAAGAAATGGCTAAAGATGAAACCATCGTTCATGGTTGATTAATTTATTTCGGGAAGTAAGCATTTACTTTAATTGTTTTGGAAGTAATAAAACAGAGTATATGGCGACGTGCCATATACTCTGTTTTTCTAATGTCAATCTGAAGTAACATATCACATTTACGAGACATGCTGATGCTAGAGACTTAATGTTAGTAAAATTGACTTCATGAAGTAGAACAGCATCTTATATTAGATAATACGTGATCTTTCTATTCTCTAACTACGTAATTCAAACTTCATAAGAAGCCTTATAAATTTGTATTGCTCTCCCTTCTCATCATGCAACAAATGTCTCTTACCGGCAACAAATGTCTGGCCGGAAAAATCATTGGGTTTAGAGGGGTGGGTCATACTCATGGACTTCAACCCGAAGCAGAGCCAATTCCAGAACAGTCAAAGGAAACTCAAGACCTTCTTCCATACTGGTATCTATTGCACTTGTTTCCTCCATTACTGTATCCTCTGGCACACCTGCAATTCCTACCTGCAAAACCAGCAACTTAATGTTACTTGGAAATAGAAACAAGATTTAAAATATAAATAAATGAAATAAGAGATTTAAGTCACATACCCTTGCAAAGAAGTCCGGTGGGCAGCATAGATCAAAGTGTTTGAGGTGGAACTCTGAATTCCAGCCCTCCCCCATGTATACAGATACCTGGTAGGAATGATCAATGATCAATTTTCCATGTGTAGAGAAACAAAAGTAGGAAAATTGAAAGATATGTACATACTCACCTTCAAAGTGGGTTTAACTTGTCGTTTTTGGTTCGGATATGGAAGCTGACCATCTGAATCAACGTTATTCAATAGAAAATCCGGTTTCTTTACATAACCACAACCACCATTGCCTCTGAACATTCCTTCCATTATCCATAAGTACTTCTCAGGTTTCTTCAGGATATATATGCCAGAAGTAAGCAAGATCAAGGAAAACCCATAAAAATAAACCGAGCACTTTAATTAGGGGGGAGAGTTCTAAAATTTGAGAGACGCATAGAATTGCAGTTGCACACAAATACTAAAAATAAAAGGATCTTAACCTGCATGTTAAAAGCAACCATTTGAGCTCCATGCCTCCATCCAAGCATAGGATCGTAATTGAACGAGAGCAAGCGTGTGCTCTTCGGGTAAACCCTGAGCAAATTCTGTTGTGTAAGCCTAAAGAAAATATAGGAAATGTATATTCCATGTAAATGTCCAATATGATGAGCATATTCGGCAATGACTCGTAGAATGGTAGATTTAGGCATACACATACCGAATAATTTCAGATCTATGGGTTATTACTGCTGCTTCTAGCTCTGGCTCGCTCAAACTAAGCCGTCTGGCTTTGCTAAGATCATGGAAAGAGTTATCTAATCCGCCTTTTACCTTCCCTGCATGAATGGCAATCAGCTTCTTATATTTTAGAACAACATGTTCATCCTCATCATCTGAGTCAACCTGCCAGCAAGTGGGCCAAAAGGCAACTTAAAACAGTAGGCATTTCAAATATATTTCATATAGTTCATCAAGGATGGTCAGTTAGCAGAACATCAAATACATGAGATGACCTTGGCCACTTTTGCTTGAAGATCAGGAGTAAGGTGGTCTTCAAAAGTAATCACAACATGATACTCGGACTCGGAAGTAGTAAAGGCATGATCCTTGATGGCGCTTAAACATTCAATGAGTTCAACTGGAGCTGTCCAAGTCCTTTCATTCCAAGTCAAATTAAACCATAAAACTGGAAATGTTTTCTGGAAATTACAAGTCTTAGGACAACTGGAGCTGTCCAAGTCCTTTCATACCCTCCATGCCGGACTCTTACATCATCATTCTTAGAATTAGGCCATAAATCTAACTCAATGATTTTGAACACCTCTGTGCAGTGCCTTAATGATTGGATGGTCACTACCAGGGCTGCTGAAATGGTTTCCGGTTAAGTACGAGTTGTGGCCTGTAAATATGAAATAATGAGCCAAAGGGGCAGTCATATCCTGATGAACCTGCTATCAATCAAACATGTAAACCATTAACTTTTAACTAAAACAATGGAAAGTAAAAATACAAGGATCCGGCTGGCGTTTTAAAATGCGTTTTAATGACATGTTACGTTTTAAAATAAACATATCAAATTATGTTGATTTTTTATTTTTAAATTAAACTTTTAATAATCATCAAAAAAATTAGATTTTACCCCTAAAGAAGAAAGAAGGTGGAGCGGTATTCTTATCGCTTAAAAGATAGCGAAAGAAGGCCTCGAGATGAGGTTCCCTCCAATGGAAGATGTTGGGATGCTGAAGAAGACTTTTGTAGAATGGCATGAGCATTATTCTTTGAATCATCCTTTTCGCCATGAACCTCGATCAAGATCTTTTGTAGTTGTTCAATGCTCATGCTGCCATTGTTTGAATACTCTTGAAACAGTTCCTTGATAGGTTCAGGAGGTTCTGCCGCCCGTGTCTTGAACATTCTCCAGAAACAGAAGCAGACCCTGAAAGAGTGCTTCATAGTCCTCCCTTTTTTCTCTAACTTGCGGCTGTTAATCATATATATCTTTTTTTCCTATCTTTGAAAAATGTCCTCTAAAATGGAATCTTAATATTTTTTTAAGCACAGAAGAACTCTAAAAGAATGGCTTATTAGCAAAGCTAAAACTTATGCTCCTACAGATTGAACAAGGCACTTCAGCAACTCTCAGATTCTTAACTTTTTTATCTTCTTTTCTTAAAGTGATTCCTATTACATTATTACAAGGAATACAACAACAATGAGTGAGAAGGAAGAGAGCTTTAGAAAGACAAAATTGAAAATAACTTCTACTTTATGAGATATGCAAGCCGAATTTCATTAAATAGAGCTGGGGAATACATTAGTCCATCAAGGTACTAGAATGAACATCAAAATTGCATTACTGATACATCAAACAAATTCAAAGCGCATAAGAAGCTTAACATTGTTATATTTCCGTCCCTTACGGTCAAAAAGAGGAACTGCATGGATCCCAGGTTTCAAATCCCGAACAGGCAAACAATTTTGGCCGGCAAACTTATCCTTCTCAGCCATATTTTTATCATATACTTCAATTCTAAGCAAAGCAAGCTCAGGAACAGTCAATGGAAATTTGAATTGTTCGTTCCAAATGGGTGTCCAGATATCCTCCTTTATCTTTGTCTTCTGCATAGTCTCATCAGCTGGCACGCCTGCTATGCCAACCTGCATTACTTATAACTCCGTTCAGTACAAATTCATTTACCTGTAAATAACCTTATTATAACTAACTCATAAATTTGCTTTGTAAGTTAATTACCCTGGTGTAGAAGTCTGGTGGGGAGTATAAATCAAAGTCGGAAGGCTCGAAATCTAAATTCCAACCATCTCCCAGATAAATTCTTACCTGTCAAATTAATGAGATAAGTTTGGGAAATTGAGAGGCTAATTCTACTTAGCAATTAACTATTTGCATTCACTCACCTTGAGAGTTTGTTTTACTGGGTTGTCTGCCTTGGGATCAAACACTTGGTCAGATCCATCTTGTTTTTGAAGTAGAAAATCAGGTTTTTTCACATAGCCACAACCACCATTGGATCTGAACATCCCATGCATCAGCCAAAGAGATTTATCATATCCCTACCACATTAAAATACAGATGTTACAAACAATAAGAAGAGGGAGAAATAAAATGAAGTATGAACAACAAAACTATTTAAAAATGAAACCTGCATATTGAATGCAACCATTTGTGCTCCATGCATCCAAGCCTTTTGTGGCCTATAGTTTGAGGAATTGAACCGAGTTGCTTTTGGGAATACCCTCAAGATGTTCTTTTGGGTGAATCTGTGAAAAAAGTTCGAAAAAAAATACTATAAGTACTGCTAGCTTTTTTTTTTTCCTTATTATAATTATCTAAGAATCTGAGAAGTACCTTATAATATCGGTTCCATAAGAAGAAGTAGCTGCTTTAAATGCTAGTTCGCTCAAGCTAAGGCGTCTAACTTTATCATCTTCAACTTTTAGCTTTTCCTTCAAACCTCCCTTCGGTTTTCCAGCATGAATTGCGATCAAACGTTTGTATTCAGAAACACCGGAAACAGACGAGTCATAATCGCTTCCATTACTGCTCTCACCACAACTCTGCAAATCAAATCAAATAGCTAGATGATCAAAAACCAAAATGATTAATTGACATAGTCAAAATTTTGCTTAAATTTAACTAATTCCAAAAGTAAAAAAACTAATAAAGCAGGCCATGTCTCCATGGTATTCACCTACGTCGTCACTACATTCATCATCTTCATTTGAATCAATTTGGCTATTACGCGAGGCGGAGTCGTCATCATCAGATGCCTTGGCATGATGATCACTCTTAACATGCAGGTACTCTTTGGGAGGTTTTGTCGAAATAATGATATGATATTTCAACTCTTCTGGTGAAGGGAATTCCTTTAGATACTCATTTCCGGGACAAAACAGCATCTCTCCAAATGTTTGAGTTATCATCTTAAAACAAAAAAAAAAAAGAGATGTCTCATTGAGTTTGTATATATACAGAGAAGGAAAAGATGGCGAGAAATATTACATTATTAGCTCATATTGGAGAAGGGCGCGTACCTGCGCTACTTTGACTTGGAGATGAGGCGTGAGGTGGTCTTCAAGCGTGATAATGACCGGATATGGCGAGGCAATGAAAGCATTCTCTTTAATGGCCTTGAGGCATCTAGTGAGTTCCACTGGTGTTGTCAGGGTCCTGCAGATTAAAATGGTAAATTAGACCCTCCAAATTATAATTTTGAACTCAGTTCTAAGATTTCTAAGTTCTCTTTCTCATTCTCCTTTTCCTAAAACCTTTGGATTTGTCAAAAAGTTGAATGTTGTGATGTTGCACTTTACCTTCATGGAGAAGTAACCTATGGTAGAAGAATACTATACCAACAGCATTAAATTAGTACAAATACAAAGTAAGACAATAATACTATATAAATATTCTCTAAATTACCTTCCATGAAGAACATCTACATCATCATTCTCAGAATTTGGCCATAAATCAAGCTCTACTACTCTCATGCCTCTCTTCAGTGCGTTTATGATCGGAATATCACTGCTATCACTCAGCAATTGATTCCCGATTAAGTACGAATTATGACCGGTGTACATGTAGTAATGTGACAATGGAGCTCTCATATCCTGATCAACCTGATAAAAAATAAATATATCTAATTTTAATTACACCAATATTTAATTAGCCAATCCATACATATTATTAACTCATAAAATCATTATTATATATGTAAATGTACCTGATCTCCGATGGGGGAATTAAGATCGGCAGAGAACAAGTAATAGTAAAAATCATCAAGATTAAGAGTCTTGCTTATGTACTTCCTCATGGGATGGCGCCTATGTAAAACCTGCTCAACAATCCACAGTGCATCAGTGATGGATGCACTGGTTTCATGCTGCTCCTCGACCAAGAAAATCCGGAGCTGTTCAGCAGTCATGGCTGCGGCCCCGCCTGTATACTTCTTGAACGCCTCCTTAATATCGGATGGTGGGTCTGGCTTCATCAACTTAAACCTTCTTAAGAAGCATAAGCACACCCTATAATTCCCCATTTCAGTAAATCTAGAAATGAGGATCCTTTACATGACTCAAGTTAAGGCTAACAATGAATACTTATATGAGGATCCTTTACATTGTATATATTCTTGTCCAAATGGTATATAATTGTTTCCTCTAGCTTTATAATGTGCCTTTTGTCAAATGTAATGGAAATAAGAATCTGATTCTTAGTGTGTACGCTCTGCCATGCTGTTTAGCTCCCAATTAATTAAGAAAATTATATTGATTTGTTAGTGAGCTAGTAAACAAGAGCATATTAGCAAAGTATGGGAATCAGATGCATGCAAATATTTCCCATTTCTCTTTTTCTCAAAAAAATATATAATTAGATCAAACGTGAAGAATGAGAAAAGCAAGTCAATTTTTATGTTGGGATTGGGTCAGGTAAGGTCTAGCATGAAGTTCCTTCATTGATAAAGAGGACACAATGTAAAAATTTCTGATATCGGTTCGGGTGAATATACTACTCTTCTAGATGCACCAGAAGGTAGCATGCAAACTATTGATTCTACATTTACAAATGGCACAAAGAGAGAAAAAAAAAAAAATTGTGAATAAGCAAGCTAATGGGTACTTCAGAGAATGATTATTCTAGTCATGCTAAAGGTTGAAGAAAAATCTAAATCGGTTCCTTGTGTTTGGAATCCTCTTCTATCTTCTTCACTTTCTTCATCTTCTGCAGTCTCCAGTTCTCTAAGAGACGAGGATTAGCAGGTTGAAGAGTGCATGGGCTTGAAGGAGAAGGGGAAGCCCTTGATTTTTCGAGCAGTTTCCTCTGCTGCTCGTCGGCTATGCAAAGCAGAGAATCCACACATACTTCCAGTGCAGAGCGTGGTGGGACCGGCTTGAAGTCTTGCAGCTTAGCATACTCTGATACGAGGTGAAACATGTAATCATAGACCTGGTCCATATTCAACCTTTCCGTGAATTCCTGGGCTGCCTTTCCAATTGCCTTCGCCTGTTTAAACACATTTTAAATAATACCCAAAGCTTAATATCAAGTTCAATAAGACCAGCATGTAATCAATCAAAATCTACTAACCAGGTCATGAGGCACAAAACAGAGTTGTGTGGACCAAAACTGGATTTTAGTCCTAAACTAGCATTCTAAACTAGTCCTAAACTCGTACCTGAGGGGTGTGCTCATTACCCCAGTCAACAGCATACTTAATAGCATCGCACATAGAATCAGAGAAAGGGATGGGCCAATAGTTCTTCTTTGGAAAGAGACCACGGCTGAAGAAATCTTCATATTTCGGGGAGATTATTAACGGCATTGACCCACATGATAATATATACTTCAAGCTCACGGACCAAGCATAACCTTCTGCGTATATTTTGTATCTATAGAAGGGTGGTAAAAATGGTTATCAAAAGCTACAAAGAACCATTTTTTAAATCAACAATGACTTCTATAGCCTCACTTATTTTTACACTGATTAGATAGCTTTGATGTTTCATAACCACCTTTTGCTTCTTCCACCCAATCCTGTGATTTTAGAGTAAAAACATTCAAGAATCATTCTCTTTGATTTGAACAAAAAGAATCAACTGTACTTTTGGAACAAAATGTGTCAATGGAAAATATTATGTAACCTGACGCATAATTTGTGCTCCCCACATGGTAGAGTCGTTACACTTTAGCAACTCCGTACGAACAGAAGAAAAGACATCAGGATTTCCTTTCCAGAATGCATAAGGCGCCTTTTCATACCAACTCAATCTTTCTGAACCTTTCTTGATGTCTTGAAACTCCTCTTCCCATGGTCTTATATTCGTTTCTAGCCTGTATCAGGTTTACATTTACGTACAAAAAAGCAAGAAATAAAAAAATATACTTTCTTTCTTGATTCTTACCAACCCCAGAATGACCAATCAGGGAAAGGAATGTCAAAGTGATCCTCCGTGGTGCAGTACCGGAAAAGCGGCAATGGCATTGAATTGTGCTCTGTCCGATTAATGATGGGCTTGTCCATACAATCAAACATTAGATCAACATCAGGAACCATTCCTGAATACCTTCTAAGAAGCTGCAACAAGCCCCATATGGTAAACATTGCCCTGCTCTGCACACAAGCATAATACATATCAACATAAAGTCTACCACCAACAATCACAGCCCGGAAAGCAGCGGATTTCTGGGCCTCCATCAAATGGCTCATCGCGACACGGGTCTGGGTCCATGGCTCCAGATCGTGATGGATCCACCGGAAAAACTTGGGACATTTCGGGGCACGGGGAGAACGGTTTGGACGGAGTAAAGGTTGGGGCGGAGAGTTGGAGCCGTAGCGGCAAGCAAGGTAGGAGCAATGGATGATTTTGTAGGTTCGGGCCTGACGGGATTCCTCGCTGAATGTTTTGGGTGGGAAAAGATGCCACGGCGTGGGCTCTAAGTTGTGGCCGGCGATAGTTTTCGTCTGGGTGACGAAGTCGTCCACCTGTTCGACGAAAATGCGCCAAAGAAAAAGAAAGAAATTACGCGGCGAGGAAATGGCGGGGAGAGAGAGAGAGTTGGACGTACCATGTAAACGAGGAGGATGGTGAAAGAGAGGAAGGCCAAGACGACGACGGAGAAGAGGAGGTAGGAGGGGATACGTGGAGAGGATCTCGAATGTAATCCCATGGCAGATGAGTTGGTAGGGTTGTGACTGATGGGTTTTCCTGCATTTTCTGGATGAAAATGGGCATGGTTTTCTTCTCTTTCACTGCCCGCCCTTTTGCTTCTGGGTTTTTTCTGTTAGCAAGAATCGTGGACGAGAGATCTTGATCGTCGAACAAATCTTCATAAATACATCACATTCATATTATAGAACAACAACACTCTCGGACTTCTTACATGACTTGGCAATTTGTTTTGCGTATGTTTTTTTATGCATGGATTAACGTACATTAGCCTCAACTTTACAAATATGTACACAACTCCCTAAAACTATTAAGAGTGTACATATAGGAAACCTGTTATGTTATATGGACTTATCGCTTATTCATTCATGCTACAATAGGGGGGAAAAACGAATTTATACTATGTTATATTGACTTATCCAATATAATTATCAAAATTGTTGTTAATACAAGAAATAGACAGGGTAAGAAGAAGGAACAAAAAGATGGTCTTGATCAAGAATAAAGATCAGAAACCTATTATTTTGATGGCTACCCTATTATTAAGGAAACCTTACTTGGCTCCACTTAGATCAATATTTTCCTATTAACTTGGAGCCATCAGTCAAAACCCTCCAAACTTCCTTTATAATCTCTTCACAAGTAGAATCCTCCTCGCATAAGACCTCAAATTTAAACATATTTTTCCCATCTTCTTGTAGCTTCTTCAATTCCAAGCAATAGGGGGAGCATGATCAGAGCCAGAAGGTTTTATTTTAATCTGTTTTTTCTACCTCCCAAAATACAAATTCAATACTCTTCAAGTGTTCGGGATCATCAGATGGTTCTTACTATATGATCTAAAAGCAATTAGAAAGACACAAGCCTCGTTTATGAAGCTGACGTTTTTATCTTGAGAGGCCATACACCCAGCCACACAAAAATTTTGATTTTTTTTTTTTTTTTTAAAATTTTAAACCAAAAATTGATCCAAGGATACGTCTTCAGCTGCTTCACCGGGTCGACAGACGACTTCCGACATGTCGCATAATATGATGAGGATAATAACTATCTAGAAAGTCAACGCCAGGATTCTCAAAATCCGATTTGCAAAGATTTAAGAATCAAAAGTCATCTTCATCGTCCCTCTATTTATGAAAAAAATAATATTTAAGGGAGAGAGAGAGTCAGAGATGGGAGTCGCAGGTGGTGGAGAGGCAGCAACGGTGGAGCCGATGTCAGTAGCGGTGGCTGTTAAAGGTGTTCCAGGCGGCGGAGGTGGAAACGGAAGTCGACGCGCGGTCTGGTGGGCGGTGGAGAATCTCATGCCCAAGGCGGATCGTTTCATATTGATCCACGTGATGCCTAGAATCACTCACATCCCTACTCCATGTAAACTAGTTCCTCACATATTAAAAACCACTCTGTTTGGCTTCTCAGTATATAAATGAGTTCTGATCTTCTATCACTTCGAATTCATATGTTTATTTTCCTGTTATGTTCATAGTAGGAGATCGAATTCCAGTCTCGGAGCTAGATAGAAACGTGGTATCACTTTTCGTTCATGATACAAGACAGAAATTTGAGCAAGTTTTCATCCCATTTAAGAAAATCTGCAGAAATTCAAAGGTAAAATTAAACTTTCTGTAAATAATTTGATTCTAGTTCTGTTACGCATGATTCTAGTTCTAACTTTGTGTTCTGTAAATAATTTGATTATTGCAGGTCGAAACTTTAATTTTAGAGGATGAGAACCCAGCAGCAGCACTTCTAAGATATATATCAGAATACCGGATTAAAGTCTTAGTTTTGGGTTCTTGCTCTTCCGGTTGCATAACAAGGTAAACTTCTTCTCCTACCCTTTTTCTTATCCTTTGATTCTTTTAATCCAGTTCCTAGAGTCGAAATCAAGAATAAACAAGCTTAAGTATAGGAGAACAAATTTTCTGCAACTTTTTGTTTCATATCAAGTAACATTTTATAATTGCATAATTTTGATCCAGATTTTACTATTTATATCTGACCTAGGAATTTTGTGCTAACTTGTGTGCTTTTGCTGGAATTTTATGCTAACTTTTGAGTTGATATATCTCTAGGAAACTTAAAAGACCCAGGGTGCCCCAAATCGTCTTGAGATATGCACCAGATACTACTGATATTTACATCATACACAAGAATGAAAACAACCGAAGAAGATCAGAAAGTTCTTCGTTTACTAGTGGTATGTTTGAGTTTGCTTCCTTTTTCAGTCACTAATAAGTTGTATATCTATTTAGATTTTCTTTTTTCTTTCTTTCCTGGGACTTTACAGAAAAAAACTCTAAATCCCGTGATCATGAAAAATCATCGGCGATTTCTTCTTCCTCTGTGGAATCAAAAGCTCATCATAATATCACAGCCCGTCCAGAAGTGATTCGTGATGGTCTTGATGATACTTTTGAGACTACAACTGAACAGGTTGTTGTCTTTTGTAAGCTGTTCGGACTAGTTATTGTGATTTTTTCTTTTTCCAGGTAGAAAGTTTATGACATATCTTCAATTTTAAATTTCAGACTGAAGTGGAATTACTGCAGTTAGAACTAGAAAACACAGTTGCAATGTATAAACGGGCTTGTGAAGAACTAGTTCATACCAAAATTAAGGTGAAAGAGTTATAATTTCTACCTTCTTTTGGTTCAATAGCAAAACCTCTGAAAATGAGCAGTTTTCTTTCTCTCTTTGTTTATTTTGCTCAGGTTCGTTCGATTTCTTCAGAATATCTTGAAGAGGCAAGAAGAGTGGATGCTGCTTATGAAAGAGAGGAGGCTTTAAGAAAAGTCGTTGCAGAAAATAATTTGAGGCACTTAGAAGCTTTGAAGATTCTAGACGAAGCGAAAAGCTTGTTAGCAAAAGAAGTTTATGAAAGGCAAGCGGCCGAGGTGAATGCCCTGAAAGAGTCCTTGGAGAAGCAGAAAATCATGGATGATCTTATCTTGAGTGATAAGAGATATAGAAGGTACACTAGAGAAGAAATTGAAACTGCAACTGTTTTATTTTCAAAGAGTAACGTGGTTGGTGAAGGAGGATATGGGAAAGTTTACAAGTGTTGTCTTGATCATATTCCTGTTGCCGTTAAGGTTCTCCGACATGACATATCTGACAAGAAAGATGAATTCTTGAAAGAGGTATAGGACTATAATCACTTTCATGATAAACTAGATTCTTATTTTCGTTTTGGTCCTAATCATTATTGTCTACTTAGTAATACGTTTAAAATTCAGTTGGGTAAGCGGTTGAAACTGAAACTTGGGTAAACTAAAATCTAATTGTATTTTTGTTCGATTGTGTTGCTCAAACTGAAATCTAGGTTAGCTTCTCTAAGCCACACTAAAATTGGTGGGTCCAAATAGGAAAACCTCACCATCTTAAAGGCATTCTTTATTACTTCAGGGTAGATTTGTCATTTCTACTCCAGTCAATCAAATTAAAACACACATATTTGACACTTATATTCTACCTCGGCACAGGATGCTGACATTTTAATTTGATTGGCCGGAGTAGAAAATGATAAAACTATTCAAATTTGGGATGATTACTCGAATTGATACAATTGGTCAAAAACTACATTTGTCCAAACTACAGTTTTCTAGGACTGTCATCAATGTCCCCCAAGCTCAAGTGTCTAATCTCTGATTCAATCCCAACATTATTTTTCCAGGTTGAAATTCTAAGTCAGATACATCATCCACATGTAGTTCTACTGCTCGGAGCATGTCCTGAAATTGGTTGCCTAGTCTACGAGTACTTGGAAAATGGAAGCTTAGATGAGTACATCTCCCAACAAAACAAAAGGCGGCTTCCTCTTCCATGGTCTGTCCGGTTCCGTATAATTTTCCAAGTAGCTTGTGGACTAGCATTCTTACACAACTCAAAACCGCAACCTATTGTTCATCGCGATCTAAAACCTGGGAATATCTTGTTAGATAGAAACTTTGTTGCCAAAATCTCAGATGTTGGGTTAGCTAAAATCATAGGAGATGTTGTTCCAGACAATATCACAGAGTACCATAACTCAATCCTAGCTGGTACACTGCATTATATGGACCCCGAGTATCAACGGACTGGAACAATCCGGCCCAAATCGGATTTATATGCATTTGGAGTCGTGACTCTTCAATTATTAACGGGCCAATATCCACATGGACTTCTATTGGCCGTTAAAAATGCATTAGCAAGTGGTTCCTTTGTTGAAATTCTTGATAAGTCGGTTCCAGATTGGCCCGTTAGAGAAACAGAAGAGTTAGCTAAAATCGCATTGAAATGCTCGAAACTCAGATGTAGAGATAGACCGGATCTTGAAACGGAAGTCTTACCGATCCTTAAAAGACTAGTTGTTGGAGATGAAATTCAAAAGGGAATATCAGATCCTACCAATCCTCCAAGCCACTACATTTGTCCAATCCTTCAGGTAAAAAATAATAATAATAAAAGTTAAAAGTTTCATCCATTAAATGTTCAAAATTCAACCGAGCATAATAGCTTTATGCATTTATTATTTATTATTTCTTGTGTAGGAAATAATGGATGATCCACATATAGCAGCGGATGGATTTACATATGAGTATAGTGCTATTAAGGCTTGGCTCGAAAAACATGATGTATCACCTGTGAACAAGGTTCCGTTCGAGCATTTTACGCTAACTCCTAACCATACCTTGCATTCAGCCATTAGGGAATGGAAGTCTAAAGTGACACTTACTTCTTCTTAGTCACCATTTAAGGACTGAGTATTTCGGATGAAGTTTTCAGTCTAGAGGAGATAAAGATTTTGGTTTAGCTATCACTAAACTACTTAGTGCAGATTATGGACTTCTGTGTTCTTTCTTTCTTTTTGGTGAGCATTTGAGTCTGAGTTGGTATACATTTTTATGCGTATATATAATACAATACACAGTAAGAAATGATTGTGAGAACTCTCGGGCATTCAAAATTCATATGCATATATCTATTGCACAGGGAAAACTATATTTGAATTGTGATGAAAGGTTTGTAGTGGTCATGACGCAAATGGAAGGTGTCTGTCTGTTGTCATTATTATTATTATTTTTTTCTGATAGCTCAAACAAAAGAAAGTGAGAGGGGCGAAGCAGCTCGAGCATAGCGAGAGGAGCGTGAAGACATCAGAGAACAGGAACTACCATCACTATGTCTGTTTGTTTTTGTTTATAATATGTAAATCAGAAAAAGAACATGATTTAGTTCCCCCAGGGAAAAGTATTCATTACATATCACTCAGAAATGGCCATATAACAACACCAAGGTCTAATTATACTACTTTATGTATGCAATATTTTCTGTACACTTCATGGCTATGATAGATATGTTAGTCATCAAATTCTGCAAATTCTAAAGCATTTGCGTCCGGGTCTCTCGTAAATATTGCTGGCCGTCCTGATCGGCTTAGCGTGTACGGAATTCCTATGAAACATAAACGAGCAACTCTTATATACAATAAGCTTGCAGATGAATGAGAAAATATAGAAACCGTACCTGCTTTATCGAGGATTACTTTCAACTTAGACACATCCTTAATTGAAATACAGGTATGACGGTCCCGCCCTCCATGTTCGGCTCGGCCAGTTAATGGGTCGGGATTTGGAAGCTCCATCAGATGAATCATTTCCGATCCGACCCATAACCAAGCACCCCTATATGGGAGCTTATCGTCTGGCCTTGCCTCGTTTATTTCCAGACCTAAATGAAAGAATATGAAACGTATATTAACTTGTTTCTTTACTTCGCCCCTAATTGTTTTGAAGCATGAACGTGTTTTTATACATACACTGATATGTAAAGACTTACCAAGGACATTCTGATAAAAATCGAGCGATCTCTCTAGATTCTCGCACAATATTCCGACATGATGCATACTAACAATTCCATAATCTAAAATGTCGACAAAGGAAACACATTGATACTAAATTAGATTGTAGAGCAATGTCATCTTTTATATAAACACATTTACTTGATTTCTATTAGGCCTCAAAAGAAAATTAAGATATGATTATGAAGAATAGAAGGAAGACTTAACCGGTACTGTTTTCATCAGCTTGAATCGATTCCTTGTCAATTACATCTCTTTGAGCCGCCACCTGAGCTCTTGTCTTGAGACAAAACCGAACATGTTTCCGGCTTCTATCGGAAGTTTTGGTTGGTTTATTTGTTATCATAGATAAAGAGTTGAAACCCATGAGATTCACCTGATCATAAACAGCGAGATAAAGTGAAAAAAAAAGAAAAAAGAAGAAGAATTCTGTACTGTTCTTCTTCCCCTTCCCTCAATTTTCCTGGAAAACAAACACCACTTTATCGAGAAAAGCTGAAATCACATTATTGCCTCTTAGTAATATTAATATAGTCTCTTATCAAAGTATCCAGAAATCGATGATTCAATAGATATAAAAGTATTAATTTGGATTACACCAAAAAGGGATTACCTGGGGTTTCAGATTAATGTTGGGTAGTGAACAGTGAATAGATGCCATGGTTGAGCAGGAATTCATCTGGGTGTTTTTTTGCTGCCTCAATTTTATTAGCTTTTATAGTTAAGCTCTCCAACCACAAGTGACTCTCATGGCTCCTGGTCCACGATTTTGAGCAACTGATAGGAGCCACAATCCGCAATGGCATGGTTGGGGCAGTTTCATAATTTAGAAAAGCTATGTTGGTGAAAACATAAATATGACAATGTTACAAAATGTTGACTATGAGTTGAGTTTGAGTGCCTTCGGATTGTAGAGTGTTTTCCAATTTCCATACATTCGGGCATTCGGCTAATTTTTGATCGATGACTCATAATTAGTTTTCGGTCAACATGATTTAGGTATTAATGACATCAGTAATGACCATCGTATTTAACGTCCCACCTAACGACTTTTCGTTTGCCTCTTTCCCTCTCCTTTCTCTGAAACTGTATTTTTACATCGTAACCGTGAAATATGTTATGATTTTTATAAGGGTCCGTTGGCAGTTGGACTTAAAAGACCAAAAAATATGGAAAGTTCAACCATAATTCCCTCGTTCCTCTGCCAATCAAACAACGTAATCTGTATTGTTTGAACATAAATATTCTAAACCTACATGATGTTTGTGAGAGATATTTTTCCTCATTTTTCACTATTTTTCATTCCGACTAGCCACAAATTCTAATTAAATCCGTTTGCAAGCTTCGTAATCGGAGATGAAGAGTTTTGAGATAGATAAATCTTTAGATAAATTTCGTAATATATTTTTCAATTTTCTTTGATATTTTGATTGATAATTCTTATGTTGTCCTCATTTTGTTTTTATTTTATTTGTATTTGCCCTTTTGAATCATTTTGTAAGTGAAAATAAATTTATAAATATGCAAATTAAATAATCTAAAAAATATAAAGAAACGACAATATTCGTATTACCCGATTTATTGATATCGCTATAATGAGGAAAGCTTTGGAAATCAAGTGTAAAAAATATACACTTTTTTTTTACTCGATTTCTCAATGTTTGAAGTTTTGAGAGACATCAGGAAATTAAGCAATTTGGATTGAATTTTTCAAATGTGACCTCTAAATCCTATTGTTTTATATAGTTTTGAGAGTATACTTATTTTCTTTTTCTTTATGTTTTTCCTTCTACACTTATTTTCTTTTTCTTTATGTTTTTCCTTCTACACAAATGAAGAGTTTTTTCATAATCATATGCATCGACGATAGATAGAAAGAGAAAGATAAGTCATCGTATTGGCATGTAAATAGCACAGATGTAATAACTAGAGTTTCTATGCAAAATACAATATATGCATTTATTGTTTTAAGTGTAATGTACTTATGAGTAATTTGATAATGAGCCAGAACTTGGTCTCATCTTCTGCAAAGTCATTGTCATTTATCATGGATATTTAGACTTTTAATTGTTGATGATATAGTTAGTTTGAGAATTTTGAAGTTTTTACAATTTTTGCAAATATAATTGTAATGAAAGTTCGTTATTTTAAATTAATGATATTTGTTCATTAGAGTTTTGGTTGTGGTTGTGATGTACTAAATGATTTTATTGGTTGCTGTAATTTTGTTGAATAAATGGTTGTACGTAATGATTTTGATTGGTTGATATTTGTTCATTAAAGTTTTGTTTATTTTGGTTTAAGGAGGCATCAAACAATCGGGAATAGACGTTAAAAAATAGACCTTTCATCTATTGAACCCTAAATGTTATACTTTTGAAACATCTAAAGTTTAGGCTTTAAGTTTAAAGTGAAAAATCTAAACTTTAGGCTTTAAAATTAATGTTTAAACTTTAGAGTTTAATATGAAATGTTTGAGTTTTAGGGTTTAAGATGAAAGATGAAATATTTAACCTTTATGATTCAAGATGAAAGGTATATGTTTAATATGAAATATTTAAGTTTTAGGGTTTGATATAAAAAGTTGGATAGAAAGGACTAACATTTAGGTTCAATAATAAAATGTTCAACTCTTATGATTATAAGTTTAATATTTAGATATTAAAGTTTTATAGAAATATCTAATATTTATGTCATTTTATGAAAAGTATATCCTTTATGGTTTCAAACGTAATGGTTAGACATTAGATAATGATAAAAAGGTCTCACCTTTTAGTTAAATAATGAAATGTTCAATCTTCATGATTCTACGTTTAAGGTTTAAACATTAGAGTTTCATAAAAAGGTCTAATATTTATATTATTTTGTGAAAGATTCAACTTTTATAGTTCAAAATATAATGTTTGGAGATTAGATAATTATATACATATATAAATTTATGGTAAAATAAATAAGGGTTCAACATTTTTGCTTATAAGTGTAAACTTTAGGTATTATGATTTCATTAAAAAATTAACCTTTATATTCTTTTGTGAGAGATTCAACATTTTTTTTTCTAGATATAATGTTTCGACATTAGGTAATGATAGAAAGATCTAAACTTATGCTGAATTAATGAAATGTTCAACATTTGTGGTTGTAAATGTATCCTTTAAGTATTAGAGTTTCATATAACGGTTTGACTTTTATATTCCTTTGTGAGAGATTCAATATTTTTGTTTCTAAATATAATGTTCATACATTAGGTAAGAATATAAAGATCCAAATTTAAGGTGAAGTAATGAAAGATTCAACCGTTGTGGTTCTATGTGTAACCCTTAGGTATTAAGGTTTCATAAAAATATTGGATCTTTATATTCTTTTATATGAGATCTAACCCTTATTATCACAAATATAATATTCAGACTTTAAGTAATAATATATATATTTAAATTTAAGATAAAATAATAAAATATTTAATATTCTATGTATAATCCTTAAGCATTAAAATTTTTATAGAAACTCCACGTAGGTTTGTTATCTACTTAATAACTGTTCCAATTTTTTTACCTCATCTGAAGTATCCCTCTCATAATTATCCTCTGAAGTCTGCATTCATTAGTAATCATTTCATTAGTAAAACTTCACACAAACTTAGAAACCCAAAAGAAGATCGAATGGTTGCTTGTCGTCGAAGACTAAGAATATGGAACAATTTTCTTCTTTTTACCTTTCTTTTTTACTTTTTTTTTTTTAAATTTATTAAAGACATTAATGTAATTCAATATATTTATAATTTTTTAAAATTCAGAAAATAAAAAAAGGCCAAGGAGCAAATGATTTTTTTTTTTTTTTTTGTTCTACTAATTTAAAGAAACCTCCTTAATGACCCAAATTATCTCTTTTTATAATCCAACACAAAAAGGCCAAAGTCAAGTCAAGAGGTCAAACGCTTATCCCCTTCAACACATGTTTTCTTAACAAAATTCCATATAAATACCATCTCAAACACTTTTCACTTACTTTCGAACTACTCTTACTTTTCCTTCTCTGTCTGTTTTTCCCATGGAAGTTAGCACACCCCCATTTCTCAATCAAGAATATTACTCCCACTTCCAAACCTTACTCCAAGAAATCGACAATAACAATAATCTCAGCACGAAAAGGCGCACCGAAGATGATGAACATCAGGATAATAAGATCGATGTCAAAAAGACCAAACTTGAAAATGGTAGACCGAGTTCGTTTATTTCATTACATGAAGAGGAAGAAAGAAAATCAAATAAATAATCAGGCAGTTTCTGAAGTTCCGACCACCGGAAACCTCCACCACCACCAGCACCGTCTGTCGGTCAAAGACAGGTCAATGGAATGGTGGGATCGATGCAACCATCCCGACTACCCGGATGAAGAATTCAAACGTGAATTCAAAATGAGCAAATCCATCTTCAAATTCATCTGCAACGAACTCGAGCCTAGCATAGAAAAGAAGAACACAATGCTCCGGAATGCAATCACGGTCAGCGAACGTGTAGCTGTCTGCATCTGGCGTCTAGCCACGGGTGAACCGCTTCGCCGAGTCTCCAAACGGTTCGGGCAAGGAATCTCAACATGTCATAAGCTTGTCCTAGAAGTATGCTCTGCCATAAAAACCGTCCTAATGCCCAAGTTTCTCCAATGGTCGGACGAAACCAAATCAACAGAGAGTCCGAATCAATTTCCGGAATCCCTAATATAATTGGAGCAATCTACACAACGCATATTCCGATAATAGGCCCAAAAGAAAACCGGGCGTTGTATTTCAATAAAACACGCACATATAAGAACCAGAAGAGCTGTTATTCGGTCACAGTCCAAGCTGTAGTGGGGCCGGACCGGGTTTTGACCGATGTACGTATTGGTTTGCCCGGTTCAATGACGGATGATAAAGTGCTCGCGAAGTCGGGACTTTACGGGAGGGCGAGTAGAGTAGCGGATGATAGTGGGGAATTCCGGGTTTCCAATATTGGATTGGATGTTGGTTCCCTATGCGAGGAAGAATTTGACGTGGGGTCAAGATGAACTGAGTGAGAAAATTGGAGGGGCTTGGGAAGTGGGTAGAGAGGCGGTTCGGGAGGTTGAAAGGTAAGTGGAGTTGTTTGAGGAAGAGAACAGAGGTGAAGCTTCAAGGGCTTCCGGTTGTTCCCCGAGCTTGTTGTGTTTTGCATAATATTTGTGAGAGAGGTGAAGAGGCGGAAGAGGAAGAATGTAAAGATTTGGAAGGATCTGATGAGAATGGAGAGTTCTTGAGGAATTTTGACAAGTCTGAGGTTTTTGATGATGAAATGGTAGTTGAGAATGAGGCGAGATCTTTGAGCGCTGTTCGTGCTAGGGATAGATTGGATTTGGAGCCAACTAGACTGTTGATGTTGTTGTTGCTTCTTTAATGTATTATATACGCTATGTAATTTGGAGTTGAGTTGAACGAGAGTTTCTTTTTGTTTGTACTAAAAGTTCAGGAGAGCCAACTAGTTTATTTGTCAGTAGCCTTATGAACTAAGAAGGTGTCATGTAGGATCCTTGAGCCCGAGTCCAAGTTTGAACATTTGGAAGTTGTACTGACGAGCATTGACTTTCCTCCATCCGGGTCCCTACCTCCTACGCGTTAACTGTCTATTGCTATTCTATGCTTAGTTTTATTTTGCACGTGTTGAAAAAACGAAGTAAATAACACCACCAATAGCCAATTATTGTAATGCTGCGTTAATATTCTCCACTCCTGATTAGTAAGACTATTTAGATTTATAACTTCTAATTGCAATTTCAGTTAATATTGTTTGGACTTAGATTTTCTATAGATATAATGTCACGTATTCAAATTATCAAAGTTTATCACCCAAAAAAAAAAAAGATTCAAATTAAATCAAATTAATTCTAGAGAAATACTTTTTTTGACAAAAACAATGAATTTTTGCAATAACATATAATCATTTGCCATAATAAGTCACATGTAAGCTTAAAAGCTGTTTACGAGCCGGCTCAACGCTTTTTTGACTTTTCTTCCAGTAATGTCCTCGTTGTTCACTCCCATTTTAATTGTATAGACAAAACAGAGCATGGGTATTAGTGTAATTTTATTCACACCCATGTCATTACCGATCAAAGAAGCACCTAGGCAAGCTTCATCCTCCATGCTTCGTTCCAAACCTTCAATTTGTTGTAGCTCCGATACATATCAAATCAAATAATCCACTTTCGAAGAGCAGGTTCTGAAGAATACCTAATTTTCCCGATTCGTTTCTAGCTCGAGGAAAGCTCAAACGTTGATAATTCAATTTGAAGATTTAAGGTAGATTTATTTTATCTATTTTAATGATTTTTTCGGGTGGTTGTTTCAATTTTGATTGATTTAGCTCGAGGATTTTTTTCGTATCAATCTGGATGTTTTTTCTTCAGTTCTTGAAGCTTGAGTATGTAATTTCCCTTTTCATGTTTCCTGCGGATTAATTAGGGTTTCATGTTTCTATTTATTTTTTATTTGTGATTGTTTTGTTGATTCTGATTGCTTAGATTTCGCTAAATGAAGTGTTATATGTAGTTGAGATTTCGCTAAATGAAGTGTTATATGTGCTACTGAATAGAGAATGCAAAGTTTAGGACTATGGCAGAGAGTCAGAGAGGGAAGAGAGGAATGCAGCTCGTTAGAAGTAGAGATCACTCACTAGTCGACGTTACTTTGAAATTAATTTCCAATCGTGGACAGTCAAACTCTGTTCACAAAGTTTTCCGATATTTTCTTCTGCAAAATTAGGCCTTTTATCATTGCTTCTTCTAATGTTTTCCTTTGTCTTTTGGTTAAGCTGATATTTTGTAGTGTGTATGTTTTTTGAGCTTTACATGAGTTGTATAACTGTGACGTCGATCAAATGAGCACTTCTATATCTCAATGTCCATTCATAAACTATCTATGCTAAGGACCAACTAATCTGAGTAAGATTTGTGTTACTACATGCAATTCACTGGTATCTTAGTTTAACATACACTAGAGTTTACCGTTTGAGCTTTAATTTCTTCCATTTAACTAGTACAATATCAAATATATTGGAAGAAACTCCCCACTACATATACTTGAAGTTGAATTTTGATTCAACCGCTTGTTTTCATTTCACCATTTGCAGGTGGACTTCCAGCTATTTCCCTTGGAGATCTAAGTCTAGTCTTAATGTGCTATAGACCACAAATCTGTCATGCACCATTGTGTTTTCTTTGTTTGTGACAAAGAGGATGTGCGGAAACGAATAATATGGCAACATCTAGCAAGTTTGATATATCTTCTAATAGCCCAGACAGACCACTTCACCCCAGTGGGCAGCGTGGATCCCACATAGCTGGGTCACTGGACAGATCTGCAAGCTTTCGTGAAAGCATGGAAAATCCAATTCTTTCTTCTTTTCCAAATACGTCAAGAAGCAGTTCTGCAATAACACAAGGAGACATATTGAAATTTCTTCAAGGCTTGCGTTTTGATCCTAAGATGGGGGTTGCAGAACATAAGTCTATTCGTCAAGGAGACTTCAAGCGACATATAAGTGCTGCTCTTAACTTGTCGCCGGATGATTCACCATCTAATTCTTCGAAAGGAAAACTGTCACCGTCTCTCTTGCCAGAGGAAATCAAGCGTGTGAGGAACGGTCTTTGTGAAACTACCAAGAAAGCCAGGTACACCTCTATATATTTGCTTTTGAATTGGATTTATTACTCGTTAGTAACCCTGTATATTTTACAGGGAGCGTGTGAATATTTTGAATGAGGTGTTATCTGCATTCAACGAGTACTTCCCATGCATACCATCAAAGAAGAGATCTCGATTAGAAAGCTTTTCTAATGATCGGTCTAGCTTGGCTCTATCTAGTGATCGCTCAGGTCTAGCGTCAAGTGTTGGTAAGTTTGGGAATCAAAGTCATACCGTTGGTGGTTTTGAACATGAGCAACAAAAGTCAGAAGAACGAACAAAAAATTCTGTCCCAAACAAACGGACCCGCACTTCCTTGATGGATGTAAGGGTGTGTAGTTTGCATTTCTGGCTTCATCATACTCTCCCTGCTGATATTGCTAATATCCCTTTCCTTTGTTAATGGATGAATTCCTAATGTTTTGACTTGTAAAGATGTGATGGTCCTACCTATTTTTTTGTATTCTGATGTATATGTGTTTTTTCCCATTTTTTGCTGGATTTTGGAAATTATCAGATGGAAATTTTATAGTATGAATGATATCCTAGAATTAAATATCTTACCATGACCTCCTCTCAGATAGTCATCCATATCTGAACTGCATTAATTTGAACTTATGCTTCCAATTGTTGGATGGAAATTATTGTCACCTGTTTATTTGTATATGTCTATAAGCTTAAACTGTGTATTTTTGTTTGTTTATTTGCATATATTAACAGTAACCAGTCATGTTCCTGGTTATAATGTTTCAGTCCTGATATGTAAAACTGTAGAATTCATTTCTGGTTATCTGTTTTCTTTTGGATGCATTTTAAAGATAGCATGTTATGGATTTTTCTCGGTCTGTCTATAATATTTCCTGCCTTAAGTCTAAGATATTTCTTTTCTACCGTAGTGAAATAATGATATCAGCAGTTTGGCTTATGTTTACCAGCAGTTTTGTATAACAGTCCCATATACCTTTATATTAATCACAAGAAAAACTGACATGGATTACGATAAAACTAGATGGATGTCCGTGGTACTGCTCTTACAAGACCACCTGGGGCAGTAGATAGGGAGAGAGAACTATTAAGGCTTTCCAGTAGTGGTGCTGTTCAAGGTGAGGATCGAGCTTTATCTGTTGGTGTTGATGGTTGGGAGAAGTCCAAAATGAAGAAGAAGCGTTCCGGAATAAAGCCAGATGTTTCTCCAAGCACTCAATCGACTAAACCTCTGGATGGATACCGGGAATCTAAACAGGGAATGCAGCAAAGACCAGTTGCTGATGCCCGACCGAGGTCAAATAGCGACTCCCATGGGTTCAGGTATGACCTCTTTGAAGGCCTATGGAAAAACAGTTTCATTTAAGCGTGAAGAAATTGAATCTTAGATTGCCTTAAATGTCCTTAAGTAAATAGGGAGTCCTCGCCCTACCTTGGGTGATCGGTTAACTATTATTTATCATATCAGAATTTAGACTCACTACTAAAATAGAAAAGACTGAAATAAGAATTCTCCTATTTGATAAAGAAATACAGTGTAGCATGACAAACTTAATTGTGGGGCTGCTTTGTGGTCTGAGACATTTATTTTAATTTGTTACTTAAAACGTTAGGTGGATTACTTTGATTTGTTTGTAATCGCTATTACTGTTGCATCTCCCACTTTAGAGATGATAATTACATGTGCGTTGTATAGGCCGGGAGTTTTTAATGGAGCAATTCGAGTTGGAAAATCAGATGGTGTTTCTCAACAGACTGGAATGGGCATACGTTCTTCCATTCCTAGAGCCGATCTGGAAAACAGTTCTCTTATCAGCGATAGGAGAGATCGTCCTATTGGATCCGATAAAGAAAGGGTGAACATCAGAGCTGCTAATAAGTATGCAATAAATCCTTCTCATGGCTTTAGTTTCCTGTTAACCTTTATATAATTACATCTCTTATGCTGTTAACCTCTTTTTACTTTTATGATCTTCAGATTCAGACATTATATTAGATCATATACTATTTACTTAACTTTTATTCTATGCAATGCATAGGCCAAATGTTCGTGATGATTTTAATACATCGAGCCCCACATCAAACACAAAAGTAAGTGCATCTGTTCGGGCTCCACGATCAGGTTCTGGGATTGGTCCAAAGTTGTCACCAGCTGGTCCTAGACCAGTTCCTAATGACTGGGAGCTTTCTCATTGTACAAACAAGCCACCTGCTGCTGTTGGAGCTAATAGTCGCAAACGAACAACATCAACACGGTCTTCATCTCCTCCAGTTGCCCACTGGGCTGGACAAAGGCCACAGAAAATCTCTCGCACTGCAAGAAGAACAAACTTTGTCCCTATTCTTTCAAGTAATGAGGATAATCCTCCTTCAGATATCGTATCTGATGTTGTGGGAAATGATAGTGGGCCAGGATTTGCAAGGCGCTTGTCTGGAAGTTCTCCTCAGCAGGTTAAATTAAAAGGTGAACCTTTATCTACAGCTACCCTTTCTGAAAGTGAGGAGTCAGGGGCTGCAGAAAGTAAATCAAGAGATAAGACGAGATTGTCTGATGATCTGGATGATAAAGCTGGACAAAGTTTTCAAAAGGGGTCCAGTCTTGTTTTTCCACCAAGAAAGAATAAGCTGGTCAGTAGTGAAGACATTGGAGATGGCGTTAGGAGGCAAGGCAGGACTGGGCGTGGCTTTACTTCTGCAAGGTCTCTCATCCCTATGACAGTTGAAAAGATTGGCAATGTAGGAACTGCTAAACAGCTTAGAAGTGCCAGACTTGGTTTTGAGAAAACAGAGAGGTTAAGGCTTTTCTACCTTTTATATGTATTGCCTGTATAACGATGTCTTGTCATTTGTGTGGCCTAATGTCTTCGATTGGATCTCATTGCTTTGTTAATTCTATTTACTCAGCAAGGCAGGCCGTCCACCAACAAGGAAACTTTCTGATCGCAAGGCCTATACACGTCAAAAGCATACAGCGATCAATATGGCGGCAGATTTTCTTGGTATATGTACCAATTGTTTTATGACAAATTAACAATAAAAATCAACCATTTACTCTGTCCCCTCGTCTCTATTCACTTTTTGAATAAATTTTCTTAGTTGGGTCAGATGATGGGCATGAAGAACTATTGACTGCTGTTAAAGCTGTCATTAATCCTGGTATTTTTCTCTCCATCTTAGCGTCCATATTTATTCATGCTGTTGCCATACTCCCTTCTTTGTTAGACTGATTGACCAGATTATCACCACAGTTTGGGCCTTATCAAGCTTGTTTTGGAAGCAGATGGAGACATTCTTCAGTTTTATATCTGATGCAGACATCGCTTACTTAAAACAACAAGTAATGGTTTATTTCCAAGACTTCATTTTACTACTACATGCCTAGTTACTCTCATTTCCCATGCGAATGATTGGAAATGTTACTGAATTTGTGAACCTTCCTATGAAGAATAGATGAGCTTCTCTGTGGCATATCAACCAGTTTTTGAGTGGATTTTTTTACTTTCTTAATAGTGCTAGGAAACATCAGTTAACGATTGAAAACCTATTGCTTATTTTCTATTATTGTAGAACCTCAATAGACTTGGTGCTTTGACAGTTAGAAAACCTTTCTCATGGTTTTCTTAATATTACGCCATAATTAATTAGGTTCTTTTGTATAAGAAAATATGTCATTTGCAAAACAATATGTATATGCAAAATTTGTGGAAAATATGGAAAGATATTGATTAGATTATGTTAGGAGAAATCTAAGGATATTTCGCTAAAGTATGCGATTGTAAATAAACTGTTAAGATTTAACATAACTAATATAGGGTTTCCTATGTATAAATAACCTAGTACTGTAACTTGTGAAATATATAGCAGATTACTAAAGTTTTCATGGTATCAGATCTAGGGCTTCTAAGGTCATTAACGGCTAACTTAATCAGCCAGTGACCTTTATTCTCGGAAAACCAGACCTTTCTTGAAAACTTGTTCTTCTAACTCCCAACAACATGGGTGATGATTCTCCAACAATCATTGAGAAGAAATCGTCGCCCCTGAGCCTTAATGAGAAGTCTACCATCCATATCACAATCCACCTTCTGAATGGACAGAACTTTATACGATGGTCTCAATCAGTGAGACTATTTCCCCGAGGCAGAGGAAAGATGGGGTATATAACAGGAACAACAACGGCACCTAGTATAAAGGATTCAAGTTATGGCACATGGGAAGAAGAGAATTATACCAGCATCTCTTAGCTTGTGAACTCCATGGTCGAGGATATTGGTCAAAACTAAATGTACCTTCCTACTGCAAAGGAAGTTTGGGATGCAGCATCCTCCACTTTCTCAGACTTGGGAAACTCAACACAAGTATATGAGATCAAGACAAAGATCTGAGAAATTAAATAGGGGGAGATGACTGTCACCAATTACTATAATAAGATGTTAGGGTTATGGCAAGAACTAGATCTGTTTTATGATCTTGACTGAGCATGTGGAAGAGATACTGCACAGTTCAAGAAAACAATAGAAAAAGATAGGGTATTTGAGTTCTTAGTTGGTCTAAATCCTAACCTAGATGAAGCAATAGGTCGAATTATATGAAAAGAACCATTGCCTTCTACAAGGGAAATTTTTTAAGAGACTAGAAGGGAAGAGAGTCGGGAAATCATGATGATGGGGAAGAAGGGCTATATGGAAACTTGTGAAAATTCTGCCCTTAACACCACGGTATCAACAAAAACCATGGTAACTCCAGCAACAGTTTTTAAGCCAAGAGGATCCAATTCCTCCTATGGCCAACCCTCGAGATTTGATGAGAGGGTGAAGGTCTAGTGTGATTATTATAATAAGCCCAGATACAGTAGGGCTACTTACTGGAAAATTCATGGAAAGCCTCAAAATTGGAAGGGTAACCGAAGTGGAGACAAAAACATTCATGGAATGCAATCTTTTGTTGAAACTGAGACACCATCTCCTTTCCCTTAGCAAAGAACATCTTGATCATATATACAAAATAATCAGCAAGATTCCTACATCTAGTTTAGGTTCAAGTTTTCTTGCTCAAAAAGGTAGTTTTCCCATAGCTTCGACTGTCTTTTCTAATCTAAAACCATAGATCATTAGTTATGGTGTTTCTGATCACATGAAAAATTCATCTCATGTTTTTTTCCTCATATACTACTTGTCCCGGTAATCTTGAAATTCGTATAGCAGATGAGAGTTTATCTAATTGCAGGAAAATGTTCAGTCACTATCTCAAATGATTTCACTCTAAAATCTGTCTTACATGTTCACAAGTTATCATGTAATCTCTTATCAGTTAGCAAACTCACCAAAGATTCTAATTGTCTAGTTAAATTCTATGATTCTTACTGTGAATTACAGGATCGACATTCGAAGAAGATGATTGGCAGTGTTAGAATGGTTGATGGACTCTACTATTTTGATGACTCGACTGCCGACAAACTCAAACTGCCAGTAGTAGTATTTCTATTCCTATTAAAGATAAAATAGTGTTATGGCACTATAGCTTAGGCCATCCTAGGTTTCCTTACCTTAAAACATTTGTTTCCATCATTCTTTAAAGACAATAATGTTAACTCAATGTGTCTTTAATGTGAACCTTGTCAATTATTAAAGCATCATAGGGTTTCTTATAAATCTCATTTCTATCAAGCTTCTTGACCATTTTATTTAATTCACGATCACATTTGGGGACTCTCTAGAGTAAAAATTGTTTCTAGTACTAGATGGTTTTATCTCATTTATTGATGATCATATTAGGATATGTTGGGTGTTTCTATTAAAAGAAAAAGCCGAAGCTACTAGAAAATTCAAAGAATTATATTATATGACTGAAAATCAATTCCAAACACGAGTCCAAGTTCGTAGAACTAATAATGACAAATAATACCTTAATTCAATTCTAAATGAATTTTTGACATAAAAAAGCATGCTTCATCAATCTACCATTTATGATACCTCTCAACAAAATGGGATGATTGAAAGGAAAAATAGACACCTACTTGAAGTTACTAGATCAATCATGTTTATTATGGGGGTCCCTAAGTATCTATGGAGGGAGCAGTCCTTACAACCACATATCTTATAAACAGAGTTTCCACTAAGGTACTAGAATATCAAACTCCTATCAAAAAACTGTTAGAAACCTTTCCTCACATCCAGATCTTCAACTCCTTATCTCCTAGAATTTGTCTGCACAGTTTATGTTCATATACACAAACACAGTGGGTCAAAACTTGATCCTAGAGCTGAAAAGTATCTTTGTGGGCTATTCTCCAAATCAAAAAAAGGTATAAATGCTATCATCCTACTTCAAAAAAATTCATTGTGAGCGTGGATGTAACTTTCTTTGAAGATGCACGTTACTTTACCAAAAATTCTCTTCAGGGGAAGAGTAATTCTAGGATATAAGATTATTTTTGGGAAACTTCAAATTCTGTACCTCTACCAGTTTTAGATCTGCCAAATCTAAATGTTACTTCATCTAGTACTCCACTCGCCCCTTCCTTACCTATAGAATCAAATATTATAAACTCTGTTTCAGGGGGGGAAGCATTATAAACAATGCAACAACCTGAGTTGCTAGTCCACAGTTGGAGGAAGTAGATTCAGAATAAAGAACATCAACCTTCTACCTACCAAAACTCCTCTTTGGATGATGGTCTTGTAAATGAAACAATATGACAGGTCCAAATGTTTTGAATCATCATAAAACTGTTTCTACAAACTGTGATCTTGATATTCTTATTGCCCTTAGGAAACAGACCCGTACTTGTACTATGCATCCTATTGCTAAATATGTCTCCTATCATAGGTTATCTCATAACTGTAGAACCTTTACTGCTAATTTGTCCAGTGTTTTAATTCCAAAAGATACTCAAGAAGCAATGAGTCAACCTGAATGGAAAATGGCCGTGTTAGAAGAGAAGAGGCACTTGAGAAGAATGACACTTGGGAGATTATCAGTTTACCTAATGGAGGTAAAACAATAGGCTGCAAGTAGGTGTTTGCTGTGAAATACAATGTTGATGGGAAGATTGAAAGGTACAAGGCAAGCCTTGTGGCTAAAGGTTTCACACAAACCTATGGAATAGATTACCAATAAACATTTGTCCTGGTTGCTAAGGTAAACTCTATTAGAGTATTACTTTCTCTTGCTGCTAACCTTGAGTGGCCTTTACAATAGTTAGATGTGAAAATGCATTCCTTAATGGGGAATTAGAAGAGGAAGTGCTTATGGATTTACCTCCTGGTTTTGAAGAACATTATGGGTCAGAGAAGATTTGCAGGCTAAGAAAGTCACTATACGGTCTAAAGCAATTACCTAAGGCATGGTTTGATCGACTTACTTAAGACTCTGAAGGGTCGTGGATATCACCAAACTCAGGCAGGTCATACGTTATTTGTCAAGCATTCTATGGATGGTAAGATTGCTATTCTCATTGTGTATGTAGATGACTTAACTGTAAGTGATGTGGATGAACTAGAAAAATTGAAGAAGTTTATGGCCAAGTAATTTGAGATAAAAGATCTCGGATCTGTGGAGTATTTTTTGGGAATGGAATTTGCAAAATCTAAGAAGGGGATTTTTGTTCTCAAAGGAAGTATGTTCTTGACTTGCTTGAATGGAAGCAAACTTGAAGTTGGAGGTAGCCAGTTCAGAGGGTGGTGAATAGAGAACTGTTTCAAAGATTAGTAGGAAGACTCATCTATCTCATACTAGACCAGACATAACATTTGCAGTTAGTGTTGTGAGTCAATTCATGCACTCACCTAGAGATGAACACTTTGATGCTATTTACAAAATTCTCAAATACCTAAAAGGAAAAAGGGGAAGGGGTTGCTATTCCAAAATCACGGTCATATCAGAATTGAAGCATTTACAGATGTTAACTAGGCTGGTAGTGTGACCGATAGAAGATTTACTTCAGGCTACTGTATTTATGTTGGCGAAATCTAATGACTTGGAGAAGTAAAAAACATAATGTAGTAGCTTGAAGTAGTGCAGAAGCCGAGTTTAGAGCGGTTGCTCATGGGATTTGTGAAATATTATGGCTAAAGAGGCTACTTGAATACCAAAAATTTCTAGTACTATTCCTATGACACTTTAATGCGACAACAAAGCGGCTATCAACATTGCTCATAACCCTTTTCAACACGATAGGACTAAACATTTGGAGATTGATAGACATTTCATTAAAGATAAGTTGGAAGAAGGCATAGTGTGTATGCCTTATATTCCTACGGAGCAACAAGTGGTAGATATCTTTGGCAAAGGACTACAAAAAATTCAATTCAATAAGTTTATATGCAAGCTGGGTTTACAAGACATCTTTGAACCGGCTTGAGGGGGAGTGTGGAAAATATGGAAAAATATTGATTAGATTCTGTTAGGAGAAATCTTAGGATATTTCCCTAAAGTAAGCGATTCTAAAATAAACTGTTAAAATTTACCGTAACTAGTCTAGGGTTTCCTATGTATAAATAGCCTAGTACTGTAACTTGTGAAATATATAGCAGATTACTAAAGTTTTCAAAATTGAAGTGTACGGGATTCAGTATGTACATATTTTGAGCTAAAATTATGCATGGATATTCAAATTTCTTACATTCTATTTTCAGGAAGAGCTTGAATCTACTGCACAGGCACCAATTCCAGGACCCTCTAATAATCTAAATGGTTGCAGTAACGGCAGTAATGGATTTGGATGGATTGAAACTGAGATGGGTGTTGAATATGCTCCGGGACATTTTCTTAATGATTATGGAGGGCATAACGAAGTTCCTCTTTATCAGAGGCTCATAGCAGCTTTAATTCCAGATGAGGTCTGTAACAGTGGCAATGGAGTGGTCAAATTTGAGGCATATGAACCAGAAATTGAGCTGGATGAACTGCCAGAGTTAAACAGTTTGAATCGCCAACCACTAATTAACTCTCAGTTTTCTGGGCATACTACTTTTAATGGATATCATAATAACAGTTGGATGCCAAATCATGATGCTGAAAGTGATATAATGGGCGTCCCAAACAGAACGATGAAGTCCAACGGTTCTCATTCTCTCAATGGTTTAGCATCATACCATGCACCAGTGTCCTGTTCAGAGTTTCCATATGATAATATGCAGCTAAATGAAAAACTTCTTTTAGAAGTTCAAAGCATTGGAATTTTTCCTGAACCAGTGGTAAGTTTACCTTCCACGTGATTATTCTTTTTACTCCACCCAACCCCCCTAAAAGAAATTAAAACTTTTTTTATGAGGGAAGATTTTATGATCAGTGGTTAGGGTTGCAATTTCTGCAAAATGAGCTCTGAAGGTGGATGGCAAGATCCGTTCTTTTGTTGGACCTGCTTTAAATAACCTTATATTGTTTACCCTTTCGCGGTAACTCTTAATAAAGTCCATTGATGGCATTTCAGCAAGACATTGTACATATGGAGGATGAAGGAATTACTGAGGATATTCGTAAACTTGAGGAGAAGTACCGTGGAGAGGTAATTCTGGTACCATCTCTAAAGAAAGCTTACGTCAAATTTTTTGTTCCACTACATCTTGTTCCCCACCCCCCACCAAAGTTTATTTATGGTATGAAGTGAGGATAATTATTTTTCTTGGGTCATCAATTTTAGAGAACAGCCAACTAAATTATTCTATTATGTTCTCTATAATGAATTATTGATTTTTTGCATTGATGCAATAGGTTCAGAAAAAGAAAGGCTTGCTTGATAAACTGCTACAAGCTTCTGCATTAACAAAAGAGGTTCAAGAAAGGTATTATTTTCCTCCTTTCCCCTTTAAAATAAATTTGCACCTTTATAGTAATATCACCATATGTTGTGCATCAAAGTTATAAACGAGAGTCCCCACTTTACAGGGCTTTTGAAACAAGTGCCATGGACAAACTTGTAGGGATGACTTATGAAAAGTACACGGTATCTTCTCAATTTTAATACCCACGTTCTGTGTATATGAATATTCTCACTCTGTCTTTTCCCTTGTGGTATATTATATATATTTTCTGCGTGCTTTGTTATTTATGTTCTCTTCCTTTAACCTTTTCGGGACCACATTTTTAGTAATTTCAATGGAATGGATACATATCTTATTAACAAAAAGGAGACGGCGCCTTTCTTGCCTCCGATTTTTCATGCAAGAGGATTTCATGGTAGGTTGATTTAGTAAAATTCATGACTGACAGGCTTGTAGAGTTTCTAGTGCCTCTGGTGGGAAGGGCTCCAGTTACAAACTGGCCAAGCAAGCTGCCTTGTCAATTGTTAAAAGAACATTGGACCGATGCCATAAATTTGAGGAGACAGGCAAAAGCTGTTTCAGTGAGCCCTTATTCAAGGATATTTTTCTTTCTTGGATGTCCAGCCTTAGAGGTGTACTGCCAGAAAATCAGATGGATGGTCAATCTGCAAAAGCACATCCTTACCTCCATTCCGTGGAAGCTGGAGTTCCTGGTCTTACTTCTGATCCTTTTACCTAACATATAGCAAAAAAACTGCCCTGTCTTCCATATTTAATACTTTAACATGTGTTCATGTCCAGTTATTAATTTGTCGAGATTTTCGTGACAATGACCCTGCATTTGTTGTCTTCAGCATCTTTTATTCAATTTTCCTTAGTATGTTTATTATAAATTTGTTTTGTGGAATTCGGTTCGTCTTCTAATTTTTTTTCTCTCTCTTTTGCAGGTCTTCTGGGTTCACAGCAAAGCCCTTTACAGTTTAGTCAGAATTTGGATAGCCATGATCCTACTGATGTTCTCACACCTATAAATTATCAGTCAGAGGAAATAGGAGGTAGGGAAGATCCATGGTCTAACAGGGTTAAGAAGAGAGAATTATTACTTGATGATGTTGGCGGTGCTTCAAGTATCCCATCAGGTATTGGGAATTCTTTCTTAAGCAGTGCAAAGGGAAAGAGAAGTGAGAGGGAGAGAGATGGTAAGGGACAAGGGAGGGAAGTGGCATCAAGAAATGGAACTGCAAAAATTGGTCGCCCAGCATTATCAAATGCCAAGGGTGAAAGGAAAACTAAAACGAAGCCCAAGCAGAAAACTACACAGCTTTCAGTTTCTGTAAATGGTCTTCTTGGCAAGACTGAGCAACCAAGAGCATCATTTCCTACTTTGATGAAGTCGAGTGAAATGAACTTAAGTAGCAATTCTAAGGAAAAAGATGAGTTAGGCTCAGAAATGCTGGAAGACCCTATTGACTTGTCCCACCTGCAGCTACCCGGAATGGAGGTATTAGGTGTTCCAGATGATCTAGATGGTCAAGGTCAGGATTTGGGTTCATGGCTGAACATTGATGATGATAGTTTACAAGATCAAGACTTCATGGGCCTTGAGATTCCAATGGATGACCTTTCAGACTTATATATGATGGTTTAAAGTTGCTTTCTTTGTATAGTCTTGTTCGTTATATATACCCTTGACAAATGAAAGATAATCCCCCTCATCAAGAAATAACCGGTTACTTGCATAATCATCCTGTCTACAGTTGTCAGTTAGGTTTTTTATAGATTCTTTTAGACTCCGCACAAGTGACTTTGAGTGAACTTTTCTGATATTTGGGATTTTGTCATGTATTAAGTCGGTGACCATGACTGTAAAGATCTTTTGTTCATGGTACAGATGGTATGTCCTAGTGATTATATCTTAGCAAACACTGTACTCTGGCTGTAGCTGTTACAAATCAGAGAACATTCCCTCTTGTACATACATTCCCTCATATTTCAAATAAAACAGTTTTTTTGTTCTTGGTAACAGAGTGAAATATAGAGATATTTCCTCCACTATCTATCTTATGTCATTCTTTACAGATGTTTATTCTGTCAGCGGCTGCAGTTGAAGTTTTCGTGGATGCTGCAATCTCAAGTAAGGTATGACTATTGATGATTCCTTTCATTAGGCTAAAGCGTAAGTATACCGAGTAATCTTGTTTACCTATACTTCCTACTCTCTTTTACTTTGCTACATCACAGGTTTTGGCTACACCCAACTGATAGGAAGATTAAGCTTGTCCATCTGTGTTTCATTATTTCTTGAACTTCTATTCACTCTGAATTTTTGTCGGATTTGCTGATCAGTGTCTTGAAGAGGGAAATTTATTGAATATTGTTGTTTGATTGATTTTGAACTTAATAGGTCTTTTATTTCATTTTTAAATCGCGGATCCAATAAAGTTGCAGGGATAATTCTGTGAGGTTCCAAGTTTTCCAAGCTTTTATCTGAAGTTAATTGCTAGGTTGTCATCTATTGAAAAGGTACCTAATTTCCAGATTTGATTTGTATAGCCAGGCAAGTATTTAACATCTAACCTGCATTTCTCATTTGAATTCTACGTTTTTTGTTGGAGTTTGGATCTTTCAATTAATGCAAAAAAAATTGGTTTCTATTCTATGAAAGCATACTGAATATATTATTACTCTTACTCTTTATTTTCTCTCACAAAAATTGCGATAGAAGAGAGTTTGGTATGCCTTTATCCATGGATACTGGCAGATAGAAGAGATCTGCAGGCACTCCTCGAGTCAAGCATGATGCATAATCCAATTCTCATTCCTATGTATTAGCTTAACATGGATCCCGGGCCGGGCTGAGTCTGAGTAAGGATAAGCAAGTATGTAGAACATATCTCATCTTCTTGCAATACTTGGGTCTTTAAAATGATTTAAATTGTTTTAAGATAGAAACTTGATATCGATATCCGACTGCTTTAGCCGGCCTTATTATATTATAGGTATATTATGTCACACAAAGTACGACATTTCCTCTCCCTCTTCTCTCTCTCTGTGGTGAAGAATAGTACTAGGCTACACCTCTTTTTATCATCCCATAAGTAAATTGTCTGCATTTAACATGTTTCCTAACGTCTCCTTGGCAGCCGGCCTTATTATATTATAGGTATATTATGTCACACAAAGTATGACATTTCCTCTCCCTCTTCTCTCTCTCTGTGGTGAAGAATAGTACTAGGCTACACCTCTTTTTATCATCCCATAAGTAAATTGTCTGCATTTAACATGTTTCCTAACGTCTCCTTGGCTGTTGGATTATGATTTATGGGTGAACATCGATTGCAAGAGACGGCATTTTGTTGTTGAACGAGACGCTGCTGAGATATTAGCTAAAGCAAACCCAGAAAACTCCTAGTGTTCAAAAGAAGAGTGATAATCCTCATTAGGAAAGATAGAAATCATTTTTTTTTTTGTGTGGCATTTAGTGCAGGATCCGGAGATGATGATGGATCTCATGCGGTAGGTTTCATTCTCATTTCCCAACATAAGTTATATACACCTTAAACAGATACAGGAGAAACATCTTATGAGAAAGTCCAGCACACCACACCAGCTTGGTGTCACCAGATCATAGAAAAGCTTCTCTCAATTCTCATAATAGAGATTCGGCTACGTGGATGAAAGTCCTTAGGGGGGGATGGCTTGTCAAAGGCGGTCGAACAGGTCATGGAGATCTTTTATTATCATATGATATATATATATAACATTCAAAAGGTACTATTCTTTCATATTGTAAAAAATACGAGAATGAATGTAAAATGGGTAGGAGTATTATTCATATATCTATCTAGATTACATGGTCGGTCCCAACCTAAAGTTAAGGAACACGCGGCAAGAAAATAGATAGGATTGTAGCGGGTTGGCACAAAATTTAGGATATATTTATATTTATGATAAATTAATTTATTTTAAGTAAGAATAAAAATAAAAATAAAAATAAAAATAAAAATAAAAATAAAAATAAAAATAAAAATAGATAAGATATATATTTATTTTGGTGCTGTTTGTGTCAGTTCATGTCTTGTATACGTAAAGTCGTTGTTCATCTCCCCTGTACCTTTCACTTTTCTGTACCCCCGTCATCACCCTCAGCTAAACCAACCACCCCTTGCTTTATAAGTATTTATTGAAAATATCTTCCAAATATTAAAATAATTAGTTTCTCATTAATTATCTTGGATTTTGGTCCAAAAATATCTTTCTATTATTATTACATATGGACTCAATTGACAGTATTTACTTATTGTATTGAGTAACATATATAATAATCCTAAGATTAAGGGTATCTTTTTACATAATTGTTTTGCCATCCAACCCAATTATATTTCGACATGTTTATACAAAATGTATATTTTAAGTTCAAGAAGAATTCAAGTATAGAACTACTTCTTAATACTTGTTTTTGTTTTGTGTTTTTGTTTTTATTAATATAAATTTAAAAGTCATATGTGTTTTGATTAGGTGTTAAGATGCTTTTGCTTTGTTTAAACTAGCTCTCTCTAACAAATCACTTACACCTGTGCTTTCTTCTCTTCATACGTCTGCATTTACCGTGAAACATCATTGTCTTTTTTAAAATAAAGGTTCTTGTTCTTGGCCACTTCCTCTCCTTCTTCTCACTTACGTGTTGCATATGAAATGGTGGAGCAAATTTTCCAGGCCGGCTGAGCAGAAACGGTAAGCAAGCAACCCCTTCTTTCTTTGTTTTATATTCGCAAACATTATTTGAGTCGTTCAAGGAGAGGATTACCAGCTGACAATAGCAGCAGCGTAGGGAAGAGAGAGAAATTTCTACTTTTTGTCTTCTCTTCTGAGTTGAGATGATGATCATTTGAAGTATGAAATTAACGGAAGAGGAAAAGAAAATCCAAATTTCATTACTCTGAAATTTTTTTTTTTTTTTTTTACTTAGATCCAAGAAACCCCTACCCTTTATCGTTATAGTTTCTTTCTTTCTCTATTCAACTTTGAATCCAGTTCGTATCCACCAACCGTAGATCCTCTCTGTGATATTATCTGCTAGAGTTAGGACACTGACTAGATAAAATCCATATATCTTTTACTTGTATAGATCGAAAGCTTAGTTAGAAGGCACAAAAAAGGGGGGGAAAAGGAATCTCTGGGTCTGTCTCCCTGTATAGTATTATATAGGAGAAGTTCATGTCAAGATCAGATACAATTTTTGTTATGTTTCACTTGTAGTTCAAACTGAACCAACCTATGTGAGTAAAAAGATAGGAGAAGTTAACGGTCAAGTTGTCAGAGAGGAAGGGGGGAGTCAAATGGATGAAGTATCTTCTTCTCCAGTTGCTGTTGAGTCATATAGGCTAAGTAGTTTGGCCTGTGATGAATCAGCAGCAAGTACTATTCAGAGGGAGATTAATGGACTCAAGTTCTTTGCGAACTCAGCAAACTTGTTTACAATGAAGCCAAATAATGCTGTTCCTGGTGAATCCAATATTTCTTGTGGAAACGGATCTGATCGCATTCATTATAGTCCAAAGACTGGAAAAGGACCTGTTTTCTCAAATATTGTTTCCGGAAGAGAGTGGAGTGAGAATAGTAGGATCATACTGACTGAAACTACTAACCAGCCCTTGTCTTTAAGTGGTACTACTACTAATCACTCCCAAGGTTCTTCTTATTCTCTTGCTTCTGAAGCAAGATCAATCATCCGTGGCGAGGAATCGTCGAATCTTGGTAGATCCCAAATTATCAGGAAACCCAATTCGAGGGAGGAACCAAATCTCGAATCTGGATTGGGAAAATATGTCATAGACATAGTGGGTTTGCCAGATCATGTAGGAGAAGAAAAAGATTACAGTGGATCTTATCCGTCAAATCCAGATGCATCTACTTTAGTACTTGATCCTGATGTGCACCAAGGAAAGAAGATATGTAGAACAAGCAGAAATTGTATTGTTAAATTGGATCTTGAACCCCTTTGGGGGTTTACATCTATTTGTGGGAGGCGACCCGAAATGGAAGATGCTTGTACTAGTTTACCCCATTTTTCGCAGATTGCTACCCATATGCTTAAGGATGATAGTGGAATTAACAGCACACACCAAAATCTACGTCGTATGGATGCCCATTTCTTTGGGGTCTATGATGGGCATGGAGGCAGTCAGGTATAGTATGCATGGCTTACTTCATTTTCTTTTGGATATTACTCAAAAAGTTGTTTCTTCGATTTTCATTGGAGTACGCATTATTCTAATTGGTGGGTATTGTCTACTTCCATAGGTTGCTAACTATTGCCGAGAACGAATTCATTCAGCTTTGGTGGAGGAGATAGAGATTGCAAAAGGCAGCTTGAATGATGAACAATGGAAGAACATTTTCGCCAACTGCTTTCTAAAAGTTGATAATGAAATTGAAATTGGAGGTACAGTTAAAGGAAGTGATTCCGAGAAATCTGAGGCTAGTCCGGCTAAACCTATTGCACCTGAAACTGTGGGTTCAACTGCTGTGGTGGCAGTTATCGGTCCGACTCACATTATAGTTGCAAACTGTGGAGATTCTAGAGCGGTTTTATATCGTGGAAAAGTTCCACTCCCATTGTCAGTAGATCACAAAGTAAGCCCATGTGTTAGCTTTGGCATGAACATTCTCACGGTTAGTTCGTAACTAATATGGTTTTTACGTTTTATGTACTGGTTCCAGCCAGATAGAGAAGATGAGCTTGCAAGAATAGAAGCAGCTGGCGGGAAAGTCATACAGTGGGACGGATCCCGCGTGCTAGGCGTCTTAGCAATGTCAAGATCCTTAGGTATTATAAAGACATCCCAAAAAAATTAATAATAATAAATTAACGTTTACATATTCTTCTATCTTAGCGATCGGAGAAACCTTAGATTTTTATATGCTTTTAGGTGATAGGTACTTGAAACCGTACGTAATACCCGATCCTGAAGTGATGTGTGTTCCTCGCATGAAGGAAGATGAATGTCTTATCCTAGCAAGTGATGGATTATGGGATGTGTTAACAAATGAGGAAGCATGTGATATAGCAAGAAAGCGTATCCTTCTTTGGCACAAGAAGAATGGGGAGAACTTTTCAGGCGAGAGAGGTGGTGAAGGGGTTGATCCTGCTGCTCAAACCGCTGCAGAGTATCTCTCAAGGCTAGCACTCCAGAAGGGCAGCAAAGATAATATTACAGTGATTGTGATTGACTTGAAAGCTCAAAGAAAGTTCAAAAAGAAAGACAACTCTGTAAATAGTTGATATAATGAAAAATTACAATAATATTTCATAAACTACATAATGTTATCAATCTTGGGTTGATTACCATCCATGATTTCAAATGCATCATGTTATTGTTCATGACCTGCAAAAACCATATGCAATTCCAAACCAAAACCACAAGCTCATCCATCGATATGTATAGGCACAATCTCTTACAATGGCAACTACTAGTACTTTCTGATGGAACAATGTTGGCAATGATGGAATAATAGACAGAACTTACAAATTACAATCTTGGTAACTTGGGTAAATACGGAGAGAACAGAGTAACTTCTTCGCACGTCAATTGTTTGAGAGGTTGGAATTCAACCTTTTCGAGATGCTCCAAAACCGCAATATGATGCACTTCTTGTAATCCATGTTGAATCTCCAACAGCTTCTTCTCCCATGATTTTATATTCTACTGATTCGCGAATGGATGCTTAACAATAAATAGAATCGGGTAGACAAATAGATGGTTTATTGTACTTTATTTTATCAACAAAGATCCTAGTTGCTATCAAATTTATACGATTCTAAACTAAAGCAAACGCATATGAAGGAACTAAACAGATACAATAAGTAAAAATCGATGAGAAAGACATTCTCGCTTACCAAATAGGATTAGAACGTTGCTAATGGAGATCCTGCATTTGTAAAGTAAGAAGCTAGATCATTTGACTCTTCTTTAAAGTTATTGATGAATGGATGTGCCTGAAAATTTCAGTATAAAAGAAGATAATTAGATCTTGAGTATCCATTCAGTATCATCTTTGCTTAGATCTAGCGTATCCATTCAGCATCATCTTTGCTTGATCCATCCCAATTCAAGTATATAATCCATGAAAAGATGGAGTTTTTTTTTTTGTTTTCATACCAATAGCTCACGTGCTGAGAGTCTATCACTTGGGTTCTTCTGTACGCTGTACAGTAAACAAGAGAGAGAAATAAGAGGAACTTTAGTGACCAACTTCGAAGAAGCATTTTATGACAACTAGATAGCAAGAAGAAATAAAAAGCTTTAAGGCAACTGAATCAGCTTTTTTCCACTATGAAAAGAACACAAAACGAAAGCGTAATTCTAAAGGTGGAGCACAGAACATTAGTTTGGACTCCATGAAACTAGATATTTTAACCATTATAAAAAGATGACAAAACGAGAACAAGGATCAGAGTGATTCTAAAGGTGGAGCACAGAACATCAGTTTGGAATCCATTAAAGTAGATATTTTAAAACTCCGGCATAAATTTCATCATTTACCATGCAGTGATAAATGAGCAGAATTCTTGAGAAAACTGGTTAGAAGGAGGCATTGGTGGTGGTTGTTCAACAATAGCTTCCATAAGCTCATAAAAGTTAACCCATCCTTCATCTTGCTCAGGGGGAAGGTAAGGGAATTGACCTGTTGCACACTCGAGCAATACCAATCCCAAGCTCCATATATCACTTTTGTTGTCATATTTGTTTCCAATAATTCTCTCTGGCTGCCATTATAATTGCACAAAAGCTGTGAGTCTTCGTATATAATGGAAACAGTGGCTGTTATAAAACAGCAGTAAAATGATTTTCTTTTTCCAAGATAGAATTACTTACAGACATATAGTTGTATGTGCCAACAAAAGTATTTGCCTGTCCAGAGGTACTTGCCATTATGGCACTGACACCAAAGTCGGTAATCTTGACTTCTCCTCTATGATTTATTAGCAGATTAGAAGGCTTTAGGTCTCTGTGAATGATATGCTTTTCATGATGAAGATACACTAACCCATGTAGCACCTAAATCGTCGGAAGAAAAGAAAAAACATGTTTAATTGGAAGTTTATTGGTAGTAGCAACTTAGGTATGATTTCATATCCCCACCTGTTTACAAATACCAGCGAGATATTGCTCTGGTACTTTCTTCACTTTTTTCAGAAAATCTGCTAGAGATCCCCCATCCATGTACTCTAAGATGATGGAAATCGCACCGTTATCATAGAAAGACTGATAACAGACTACAACATATGGGCACTGTGATGATTGATTAATTTTCAGTTCTTGTGCAAGCTGCTTGCGATAAGACTCCTCAACGTTCATTTGAATTACCTGAGTTTTTCGGAATAAGTCAGAGCCAATGGTACTAGGATAAAATTTTAATTTCAGAGACAGTGTAAAGGATTCCAAAAACTATTTAAAGTGCTAAAGACAGTCATGTAGTTGGGTAGAAGAACAATGAAGCTACATTTATGTTATACAAGTGGAAATTTTCAGAGTATGCTAAATGAATCCAAAGAAAAAAGAAAAGACCTTTAATGCAAAAAATTGGCCAGTCCACTTGTGTTGCACCAACTGTACGATTCCACCATTTCCTTTTCCGATAACTTTGATTGCATCTAAATCTGCTAAGCTCAGCTGGTTGTCCGAAGGATTAATTGGTGGAGGTGGCTGAAAATATGCATCCACAAAAACAAAAAAGGTTAAGATCCTCTTAGCTTACCCTTCTCAGCACATGCCAAAATTTAACTGCTTTCACTGTTTGACATTCATATAGTGGATTTATTTTGATCTTTCATTCTTTCGCGACTTTGTCTGTAGATCATTAATAGGAACTAGATCCAGCACTCTACTTTCCTTGCGCATTTTCTCAGCAATGAAACAAAGAACAAAAAAGATGAGCTAATCCAACAAACAGCTTTTTCATATAGATAAAAAAAAAAAAAAAACAGAATACAGTAATGCATCCACCGGAAAAGAAGCTTAAAAAGAGCAGAAATTCGAAGAAAACAAAGAAACTCGGGAGAAGAAGAAAAATAGCAACGGATGAAAAGAATCGATGAAAACTGAACTGGCAAACAGAATGAAGATGAAATTTTCTTACAGCTTCAACTTCGGTCTGAGAGACGATTCGGACTCCGTTCCTTCCAACAAGCAGATCGCCATCCATAAACGTTCCGCTCTGAGTTCTACAAACCGAATCAAACCACAACAATCAATCACATAGGAAATCGAAACCAATAAGTAAAATAGAAAAAAAAAAGAGAGAACTTTACAGAAACTTGGCGAAGGAAACTTCATCGGAAGGAGGAAGACTGAGCTTCAAGCCAGGGTTTAAGCCTCCCTTCTTCATCGATCTGCCCCTTCTTCTCCGATTCTGTCTTCGCTTCGCTGCTTGAAAAGATTTATATTTATTTAATTTTGGTCCAGAGTCGTACAAAAGTCTTTGAAGAAAAAAGTTATATGGATGATGAAGCTCAATAATACGGTGGTTGCATTTTATAATTATTTTTTAAATTATAAATATCATTAGATTTAGATTTTTGTGGGGATGAGGGAGAGTAGAAAAATCTAACTTTAGACTTTTCATAACATTTGTCATAACGCATGAGTGGTATGATAATTTTATTTATGTAATTTTTTTAAAATATATATATTTTATTAATGGTCACAGATTATTTGTCCGAACTGTTTTTTTTTTTTCCTCCCTTGGAATCTTGGCTTCTTGGGAGAAACAACAGGATATATAATTGTATAGTAGTGGTAGTAGTAACTATGTAATACAAGATCATATTATATTGCTATATTTAGAGTGATACAATAAATCATCCTTGTCACTAAGATCATATTAAGCTATTAAGCTTATGTTATATACAATGATTTCGATATATAATAAAGTATACCATGATTGCAATTTAAGTAAAACATCCTTGTCACTAGTTTCTCTTCCTTTTACTACTCACCTCACTATATCCTCTTATGTTGAAAATCGGTTGATTCTAAGTTCCAATAATGTTGAAGGAGAATTTGGACACAAGCTGAGGAACACCAGCTATGATCTGTCCATAGGTCTACAAAATTGCAAAAGAATTACAAAACATAAACTCCGTTTATCTCATATTGTGTTTGAATTTGAAAGCAATACGGCCCATTTAATAACAACTACCTTGTGGTTTTCATGAATCTGACACACCGGAACTGCAAGCAATTTTAAGTTCTTTGGGACAATAAACTTTCGACTTTCTGGCAACTTGACTAGAAAAAGTTTCATGCACTCCTACAATAAAGAAAAACAAAAAACCTTAGAGAAGTAGCAAGTGTCTTTCTTTATCAGCAAGAAGGAAAGCAATTAATTCACAACACACCTTAGGCTTTTTTATGTTTGGACCCAAATACGGATACAGCAAAGTTTCAAAGTCTGGCCTCCACCACATCCCAAGGCACTCCCCCACCTATACTTTAAAACAAGTAAGAAAAAAAAAAATCTTATTTAAAGTGCAATGAGGATACTAAATGATAGATGATAGAAACACATTTTTATACCTCCCACTCAAAGCCATCAGCAATTTCATCGAGTGCAAGCTTTCTTGACAATTTGCGTTTCAAGCCATCAATATCTGAATATCGTTTATGAAAGAAAACAAGCAACCCAGAATATACAATTTATGAGGTGTTAGTATACTTCTTTCACCATTGTAACTTTCATGTCTTGAAGAAAATATTGGATAGGGCTGGCTAGAGTAGTCATTTACCTGATTCACCTGGTCTCAATCGACCGCCTGGAAGCTTATAAATGGAATTTCTTACTTGCAATATCAACAGATGTGGATGCTTAAATAACTCTACCTGGTTTAATAACAATTAAATTAAACTACTGCATTGTTTGTAATCCTAATAATAGAAAATTCTGACAAGAACCTTATACTAATCAAGCTTGCTGAACTTTCCAAAAAATGTGAGAACCACATTGATCATCCATCAAGATCAGAGAATTGATCAAATAAACGATCACATAGGTTAATAGTGAATACCTACTAACCTACTCAAGACTAGAATGACAATTATTAACCATCTTAACAGTTTAGACATGGAATTCAAAGGATTTATATGGATCTCTAAATAAGTACAGAATCAGATGATAGATATATGATTGATCATTCCCTCGCTGCCATGGAAAATTCAAGTAGCATAAAAACGGAGAACAAACCAGAATAACAGCTTCAACACAAGTTCTCAATCCATAAGCAGCATAGCTGGATTAAAAAACACCAGAAACAGAAAGTATTTTCAAATCATCGAGAAAAATAGAAGTAGGCAGTAGAATCTAAACAAGTAAGGTCGTAAAATGCTTCTTACTGTGACTTCATCCTCTGCGTACGATCGGCTATGGTCTCGTCCTTAAAAGGAAGAGCTGCTTTGGATCCAAAGTAGTAGTAGCTAAGAGGATATAGATCTACTACTCGGTTCTGCTCGCTGCTCGTTTCATTGTCTTGTACAATACTCGTATTCGCTCCATTCTCCATCTTCAATTGGTCGCAAAGCTCGGAAAAAACTGAGAAAGCAAGGAAGGCACAAGAATCAAGAAGGTAGAAGCATCAGAGTTACTTTTTCTGCAATGGAGTTAGGGTTTGAAATTGAACGTGTCAGTAGTGAGTCTACTGCCTGTATGTCTGAAAGAGACGGACAGGGAGAAGACAGAGCAACAGATGGCTCAAGCTTACGTGTTATGATACTGGACCGAATTTCTTGGGCTGTGCTAATCGGAGGTCTGTTAATTTATTCTTTTTTGGGCTGGGCCAAACGGAACAAAGAATCCATGTATCGGGGCGGGGCCCCACATACATTCTATGAGAAGGAAATAATAGGTCCCACTATCTATTTTAGATGGGTGGGACCCACACCGTTATCCCACTATCTATAATGAGTCCATTATAATAATTGTTCTCGCTTTGATATATGAAAGTTAAATAGGGCTGTCAATTATTAAGAGGTACAACAATATGCTCACCTCGTGGAATTAACATGTGAGAATTTTGGTCCTAACTAGCGCTTAGAGGAACAAGTAAGACATGATAAAAAGATGTCATGTAATAACAGCACATGAAGTATATGTCTTGTAATAACGTTCGTCATCACTGTACGTACAGGCATGTTATTATTCAAAAAAAAAAAAAAAATTGGATAGGGATGAATTTAAATGGATGAATTTATTTTATTTAAAATTAATATATTTTAAATAAATAAATAAATTTTAATTTTAATTTTAATTTTAATTTAATATTTAATATTTAATATAAATAAATTAACTCATTTAAAAAATAAAAAATAAAAAATAATTCGACCTTACCTTATTCATTCCAACTAAAGGACTAAAGGACTAAAGGACTAAAGGACTAAAGGACTAAAGGACTAAAGGAGGGCGGCTCGTTGGGCCTTCGCCTACTGGCTGGGCCGGCCATGGACTTTTCCATTAGATAATTAAATATAATTTTTAAAATGTATTATATAATCTAATTTCTATTACAAATCGGAAAATAATATATTAATTATTTATTTCAATGAATAAAGAGGCAAGGATTGGAGTCAATTTTGCTCATCTTCCAGTTGATGAATACTGAAAGGAAGATCGGTTGCTTGACATGTAAAATACGTTCGTAATACGAAATTACTTCGTCTTTCTTCTTCTTCATTCTTCATTCTTCATTCTTCATTTTTTTTTCCGTCTGATCTGCGAAAACACAGAGCGAGATCAACTGGAGTTTCTCTCTTCTCAGCTCTCCTCTTATCAGGCAATTCTTCTTCTCTTTTTTTCGGTTAATTTTTCTTGATTTCTTCAATCTCTGTGCTGCTTCTGATCCATTTTGTTACGAGGACTGATGATTATGGTTAATAAGTTTTGTCGTCTTAGATTTGGCGTACAAAATTGTTTCGTATCGGTATTAAGGAATTTATGATTGTTCAACTCCGTTTCTTTTTATCAGCTCCCCTCCCCTCCTCATCGGGTGCTGATCAAATTTCACTATGAGAAATTGATGATTATATTCAATGAATTCGTGTTATTGGATTCGATTTCCCTTTCTTTGCTTAATTTATAGGGATCTATGTTTGTTCAACGGCTTATAGTTTTTTCTTCAATTTCAATTTCTATGGGCACATTTGTGAATGGATTAGGTTTTCCCCCCTTGTTTTCTTCTTTTTGGGTTCTTGGATTTTTTTTTTCCTCTTTTGCACAATCATATACATATCGGTATGAAAATTCTGGACAACCTATGTTTGGGGAAACTTATGATGTACAATAATATGGTGCTTTTTTCTATGCTTACCCAAAAATCTTAGTGCCTGTTGAATTCAAAGTCAATTGAAAAGCTACCATCTACTTTAGGTCAATATCAATAATATTTCCTCAAAACTTGTTCTTAATAGCAGTATTGTAGTACTTGCTTGGAAAGTTTATAAAATCTGTGTTTTGGAAACAGGTATATGAAGGGGATGGTGGCTCGGATTTGAGGCCCTTAGTATTGCAATACATCCGATCTAGCACCCATGGTTCCAAGTATGTTACCCCCCTTCTCCCCTTCTCTTTGTTTGCTTAGTGGCTTGCTCATGTTGGTATTACTGGTTAAAACAGAAGAAGGTAAGCTCTAGCAAATGACAAGAATGGAAGAAGTCAAATATTAAGCAGAAGAGGATATATTACACTTTATATCTTCTGAAATGGAACACATGCAATTTTCAGTTGGAAAACTTGCATTCAAGTCACTTTAAGATCGTTTGATATGGCTCTTGATATCATAATAGGAGGTGTATTTATCTCATTTTTTTATGGTAATGTGATATCGTCACATATTACTACGTGGAGGAACATAATTCTATTTATTTAGGATTTCTTACATGTTGGCATGAGTATAGAAGAGAACAGAGTTTAAAAGATAGACTAAACTATTGGGTTTTCATTCTTGCTTTTATGAAAACTCTAAAGTGACAAATTTATTCTACATTTTTGGTGCCTGGGAAGATTTGTATATATGTTCAGTTTTACTTATGAAGTGGGATTTCTGTATACTGCAGAATCAGAGGGTTGGGGAAAAGGCCTTGAACTAGTGAGATCAGTCACCTATAATCATCTGTTACGGCCATCTGCCCGTTATTATGCAATAATTAGAGGTGTTTGCATTACTGTTTGGATTTATTTATCAACCGCTCTTCTTCTGCTTAATTACACCCTTTGCAGAAAAAAATGAACACCCATTTTCATATTTCATTTTTGTGGATGATGGTAGGCCGAGCAAGAGAGACTATGGAGGGTGGAAAAGGCAAGTATGATGTAATCAAAGATGCTGAGGACTTCTTCCAACCTGGGCTTTATGATAAACCTCTTCCGTGCTTTGGTTGTGGAATTGGATGGTTTTCGTGAGTAAAAACCCTTTTGTTTCCATCTCTTTCTCAGTTCTGTTTTCCTATCTCAGTTTAATCCCTTTCTTTTTCAGCTTTCTTCTTGGGTTTATGATCCCACTCATGTGGTATTATGCTACCTTCCTTTACTTTGGAAATTACTACCGCAAAGATCCAAGGGAACGGGCCGGACTAGCAGCCTCTGCAATTGCTGTAAGCACTTCGCTTTGATGATTTTGAAGAAACAAGAGTCATAATGAATTAATCGTTCCATTTTTTCCAGGCACTTGTATGTTCTGTGGGGGTTTTAATCACGGCAGTTGTCCTTCTGTTCTTAGGCTAAGCTATTCTCTTAGCATCGAAAACTGTTTCTTGAGCACGGAAGGAATCTGAGAGGGCGTGTAGATAGATAGACTTGTCTTTCATTTTGTGAAAGAAGATGAAGGGGGAGTAAAGATATCAGCTCGGAACCAAACTTACTTGTTATTAATTGAGCTTTGTATTTCCTATGTACACGGTTTCAAGAGGAAGATTTACAAAAGGCATTGATTGATTCGAACTACAGATTTCAACTTTTTTTTTTTTTTTTTTTGGCATTTTCATTACTCCAGAAGCTTGGAAAATGAAAGGAGGATTGAGAATGTAAAGAATCAATGGCCTCCTCTTTCTAGAAGAACAGAACTGTTATCAACTTTTTTTCTTAAATATCTATTTCACTGTCCTGGTCCCACCACCACCACCACCACTACTCTCACGTGAGATCAAAATTTCACTTTTTCTTTGTGGAAAAGTTAAAACAATATTCTCTACCTGTTATTATGATATGATTTGTGTCGATTACTTTCTTTTTTTTCACTTTTCTTGTATTCCATCATATAAAAAAAAGTTTCGTATAAGAAAAGTAGAGATGGAACAATAGAATGGTAGGTCTTGTATCTCTGTCGGTGGATTGCAGTAGACAACCAATATATTATTAGATGAGCTTAGGATTCCAAACTTCCGTTTGGAACTTATTTACTAAAAGTCTATTTCCCCAAACTGTAGTTTTGCAATCCACATGATGGGATCTATAACTTCTTATCAATGGATTTAATTCCCTTTTGTTGGGAACAGGTTGTATAGCTAATGCTTATGGGGTGTTGGAAAGAGACAGACAGGCACATGGGAGGTTGTATACATCCCATTTTTGCTCCAAACCGTTGTATACATCCTCTTTTGCTCCAAACCGTCTCTTTACTCCTAATTTTCTTCAAATTTTTTTTTTCTTTTTTAAGTAAAAAACTAGTCCCTACTTGAAAAAGAAGAAAAGGGCAAAGTGGTCTTTTATATAGTTTTATAAAGTTTTTATAAAAGATCAGGATGTATGAATGTTGTATCAATCATTGCGGTCACGCTCCGATCAAAATTTGAATAATCATTCAACTAAGCTAAGATACAAAATCAAGGGCAAAAAAAAAAAAAAAAAAAAAAAAAAATTTGTTTTTTAAGGTACGTCTTTTAGTACTTGCTTGTCACATTGATTACACGTACTCCCAACATCCTATAATATAATGCTTTGAATATATAATTTGATTTTTACATCTTCTAAACTTCATTCTTATCATCTTTATTATAGTTCATAAGCGTAATACATTATTCTTTTTATTTATCTAATACTTTATATTATAGAAACTATTACTTTATCGCCCTAAACTACTATGATTTTATCAATAATACCTTATTTTCTGTGTATTTTCACGTAAATGTCACTCAACCCATCACTTATAAATATAATTTTATTTACCATAATACATATATATATATATATATAAAAGAAAACCACGTCCATCTAAAATTAGATTCATAGATTCCGATTTGATATGCCCATAGAAATTTACCCGCCAAAAGTAGTATTTTTTATGAAATTATTGACCCAATAAGCACTCTATCTATAATTGGCCAAAAACAGAAATTGCTACCAAACCCAGTATTTAGGGACCATAATCTTTTAAATTAAACACATTTTAGTAGAGTTTTTTAAAATTATAATTATAATTATTTATTTATATTAATTATTTATTTAAACACGTCAACGTCAACGTCAACGTCAACGTCAACGTCACAGAAAGAGTTAAATAATGTTGAAGCGGGGCGAGCAAGACAGTACATACCACACCCTCTTTCTCATCAACAGGAAAACAGAAGAAGGTTCAACAAATTGAAAACTTTTGGCGCTACAAGTCGGCCGCCATGCCCCGCCGTCGTCTCTCTTCATCTTCTTCTCCACTTCTCAATCCGCCGTTACTTATCATACTCTTGCCTATCTTCGTCCTCATTTTCCTATTCTTTGCTCTCCCTCCATTTCTATCTCTCACCACTCAAATTTTCAGGCCTAATTATTCAGTGAAGAAGAGCTGGGATTCTTTCAATATTCTCCTCGTTCTCTTTGCAGTTCTTTGCGGAATATTTTCTAGGAAGAACGATGACGTATCATCGTCATCAATCGCAGCCGTTTATCATGAAGTAGAGAGCCACATTTCGGTGAATGATCAGGCAGCTATTGGTGCTACAGCCAAAGCAAATGAAGAAGACTATGAATCTGGTTTTTCTCAGAAATGGTTCGTGTTTTCAGACAGGAAGATATTCGATTTACCTATGGGTCCGGGACCCCGGTTGACCCCGTTGAGGCGGAGCAGTACCTCTTATCCAGATCTAAGACAGGAATCGCTGTGGGAACACAGTGAGGATAATTCCTCATCTAATCAATTTCATTTCTTTGATGATTTCGACATAAACAGGTACAGATCATCACAGCAGCAGTATAGAACGTCGTCGCATGAGAGGCGATCAGGAAATCAATCCGGTGAGTCGGAAACCAAGGTTATTCCGGTAGATATGTTTGTTCTGTGTTCGTCACATCCGAAATCACCGGCACCGTCACCACCGCCAGCTCCTCCACCACCTCCCCTGCCCTTAACTCAACGAAAGCGTAGACGAACGTATCAGACTGTTCCGAGAAAAGAGAATGTGGAACTGTTAGCTAATACTGAAGTCAGAGCTGTTCAAACTCCTCCACCGCCGCCTCCTTTACCTCCGTCGCCAGCTAGGATTCGCTCAGACGCGAAATATGTAAAGATCGAGCGCAAAAAAAGTAATGCGAAGAAGGAAATAGCAATGGTGTTAGCATCACTATATAATCAGGGAAAGAGGAAGAAGAAGAAGAAGAAGCAGCAGATGATGGAGAATGATAATCAAAACGAGGTACCTTGCTCATCTCCAGCTGAACCTCCAATTTATCCGTCAACGCCGCCACTGCCACCGCCACCACCACCTCCTCCTCATGCTTCTCTGTTTCATACTCTGTTCAAAAAATCAAGCAAAAGCAAGAGAGTTCATTCAGAATCATCCGCGCCGCCACTACCACCACCTCCTCCACCGCAAGCTTCATACTCATGGAAGAAGAAGAAGAATAACCAGACTCCGCCTCTTCCACCCCCGGAGCATTTCCGCCTACGAAATTCGAACAATCTGACTGGCCGACCACCTCTGCCGAAGAGATTCAATAGTCCATTTGAAAATAATGAGAGTGTAGTAATTAATAGCGGCAGTCAGAGTCCGCTGGTACCAACACCGCCGCCGCCTCCACCACCGTTCAAGATGCCGGAGATGAACTCTACCGTTCGTGGAGATTTTGTTAATATACGGAGCCCTCATAGCTCATGCTGTAGCTCCCCAGACCGTGATGACGTTGATCCTTCACCAAGTAATGACACGTCAACCACAGTCAACTCGATGAACGGTAGAGATGCGGCGGGGTCGGTTTTCTGTCCCAGCCCGGATGTTAATGTCAAAGCGGACACCTTCATTGCTAGGCTGAGAGATGGTTGGAGGCTTGAAAAGATGAAAGAGGACTGAATATTGGGCCGTCGAGTAAATACAGTAGTACATAGGAATGAATGAAGATTGAATATTGGTCTTGGGCTGCTTTTTTTTTTTGGTGAACCTGTTGGAGCCCATATAGAAAGATGTTGAATTTTTCAATATGGAATTGGTCGGTTATATGAGATTTGGATTCGGTTCGGACCATACGGTCCAGACCGACATGATCCAAATCCAGTTATATGTAATGTATATTGATTGATTGAGTTATTACTTATTAGTTCTCTCTTGGAACTCCCTTGTGCAACAAGAAGAAGATAAATCTGGATATTTTGAAGTTGTAATTAGGAGGTACTTAGGTTCCGTTGGTTTTGATCGATTCTCTCTACACGCATTCTTTTTTCAAGCTTGATGCTTGAAATTGGTTTAGCTATTTTGGGCTTGGCCTCTAAAGCCTATTTAATAAAGTTATCGACACGTCGGGCCTGAAATAATAAATTGCCGGGGGAATAAGATAGCAAAAGAGGGGAAAACGAGGGAGGTTTAAATTGTCACTAGGGTTCTTTTACTCGAAGCAAATCACCGATGAAGCTCGCCGGCCTCAAATCCGTCGAGAACGCTCACGACGAGTCGGTGTGGGCCGCCACGTGGGTCCCGGAGACAGATAGCCGACCTGCACTCCTCCTCACTGGGTCTCTCGACGAGACTGTGAAGCTCTGGAGGTCCGATGAGCTCGAATTAGAACGTACCAACACCGGTCACTGCCTCGGCGTCGCATCCGTTTCGGCTCATCCGTCTGGAATCATCGCCGCCTCGGCGTCGCTCGATAGCTTTGTTCGAGTGTTTGACGTTGATTCGAACGCCACCATCGCTACTCTCGAAGCTCCGCCTTCTGAAGTTTGGCAAATGCGCTTCAATCCTCGGGTGAAGTGTTTTAATTTTCTCTGTTCCTAAATGCTGAGAAAAGACGGGGGGGAAAAGAATAGAAGCTCGAATTCTGAACTTTTTTAGTTTTGGTTTTTCTTCAGTCAAGATCCTAAATTATCTAAGTTCTTCCAAATATCAATTGGAAAACTTTTCCTTTTCCCCCTGGTCCTACTCTTAGCATAATAATCTTGGATTATAAATTCTTGGATTCTTAAGTGAGCAATTGGATTTCTGTTTAATTTGTTTGTCTCCTTTCCTGGGCTGACATGAGTTTCAATTTTGTTTAGTTGTTTTTGTTGGAATGTTTTGTTATATGGATTTAATAGGTCACATCCTACAGGTACTTGGATTTATTAGATTCTTATTTATATTTTGTTGATCTTCTAGCCATTAAATTTCTTCTCCTCTTATCAAATGGAGAGATTTGTTTATTATGTATAGACTAATGCTAGAATATCTTTGACGGATGTACATATATAGATATTACTAAAACCCTGGCTAAGCTTATCATTTTTCCTATCAGGGTACCATTTTAGCAGTTGCAGGAGGAGGAAGTGCATCTGTTAAGCTTTGGGACACAAGCTCATGGAAACTAGTTGCCACTCTATCAATTCCCCGTCCAGAAGGACCCAAACCTTCCGACAAAAGCAGCAACAAAAAGTTCGTACTCTCTGTTGCATGGAATCTCGACGGGTCCCGCATAGCTTGTGGGTCCATGGATGGGACCATATCAGTATTCGATGTATCTCGTGCCAGATTCCTACACCATCTAGATGGCCACTTTATGCCTGTTCGGTCCCTAGTTTATTCCCCCGTCGAGCCACGGCTACTCTTCTCTGCTTCAGATGATGCTCATGTGCACATGTATGATGCGGAGGGGAAGACTTTAGTGGGGGCCATGTCGGGCCATGGAGGTTGGGTCTTGAGCGTTGATGTGAGCCCAGATGGGTCTGCTATTGCAACTGGGTCGAGTGATAGAACAGTTAGGCTCTGGGATCTTAATATGAGGGCTGCTGTTCAGACCATGAGTAACCACAGTGATCAGGTTTGGGCGGTGGCATTTAGACCTCCAGGTGGGACCGGGGTAAGGGCTGGGAGGTTGGCTAGTGTTTCGGACGATAAGAGTATATCGCTGTATGATTATTCTTGAAGTGCAGATTTGTTTCTGTGTGATATGATTCTGCATTTCAACGGCTCTTTTTAATGTTATTGACCTTCGAAATTGTAGCCTTGGATTTGCTTCTTGGTATGGGATTCTAATTATTTTTACCTATGTTGATTATGTATCATAGCAAACAGTCTAAGATTACCATTTTGCATTTGTGCTTCAGCAAATCTACCCTGCTTTTCTGCTCAGTTCCCTCTGGCTGTGAATTTCTGATTTCCGGTGATCTTCTCTTTTGTGTACATCTTTCTGGTCGATAGGGAATGTGTTGTAAGAAATGTTCAATTCATTCTATGTTAAGTACCATACATCAGCACTAAAACTCGTGGAAAACCAGACAGTAGTATCCTTATCCTATATCGTCTACAAATAGGAAATAAATGAGACGGACCTTTTTTCAAGTATAGGTTAAGAGGGGGAAACCTTAAACAAAGTCATCAACATAGAACAACAGGTGCTAAAGGGAAAACTTACAAAATCAGCTAATCACATGCATTGTAAGACTTCGAACCCTTGTTTAAATAATTCTTCAGAACATCCATAACAGCTCCAAACTCAGACTTAACTTCAACTGGTGGATTAGCAAACCTACACTCCATCCCTGCAATTCCTTTAGAATGATAATCAATCTTCGTCTGAGTAAATTTCAACCCATGAGCAGTACTAACCACCACTGTCCGATCAGTCGGTCCGATCACCCCACTTCTCCTCAACTTAATCAGAGCCGATAAAGCAACTCCAGTATGTGGACATATAAACATCCCAGTGGAATCAGCTTGTGCCATTGCATCCACCAGTTCCTCCTCACTAGCTTCTTCAACAATCCCGTTCGAATTCTTAATCGCATGAACTGCCCGGTCGATTGAAACCGGATCTCCAATCTGAATCGCGGATGCAAAAGTCGATTTTGCCCTTACTGGTTCAAACTCTTTCCAGCCCGATTTATAGTATAAATAGAGCGGATTCGCATTTGCCGCCTGAGCACAAACCAGTCTAGGGATTTTGCCTACGAGCCCTAATTCTTTACACATTTCGAATCCTTTGTAGAATGCATATATGTTCCCTAGATTTCCTCCTGGAATAATCACCCAATCCGGAACCTCCCAATCGAACTGCTGTAAGATTTCAATGGCGGCGGTTTTCTGGCCTTCTAATCTCAAACTGTTCAACGAATTCGCTAAATAGATCGGTAATTCAGACGTTACTTCTCGGATTAATTTCATGCATCCGTCAAAGTCAGTATCGATGCTTAGAACGAACGCTCCATTTGCTATAGGTTGGACTAATTGAGCCATGGATATTTTGTTTGCAGGGAGGAAGACTATGGATGGTATTCCTGCGGAAGCGCAGTAGGCGGAGAGAGCGGCGGAGGTGTCTCCGGTGGAGGCGCAACCTACTCCGACGACTGGATGGTTTAATTTCCGGAGACGGTTAACTTGACTGACTAAAACGGTCATACCTAAATCCTTGAAACTGCCTGTATGGCTTATGCCGCAATGCTTGACCCATAAGTCGTTCATGCGGAGAAACTGTTTTCCAAACCGCTCTGCCCAGAAGAGGTTGGAGTTTCCTTCGAAAGCGGAAACGATGTCGTCCGCATCGATTTCCGGTAGGACCCACTCCTTTTTACTCCATACACCTGAACCGTAGGGCCACGTGGTCTTCCCTACGCGCGAATCGAAGAGGTCGCGCCAGTACGCGCCGGAGAAGTTCTTCAGTGCTTCCATGTCGTGCTGGACGTCGAGGAGGCCGCCGGAACGGCTCCGGTAGACGATCTCATCGAGGGAGTAGTACTCCGGCGAGTCGAAGGTGGAACCGAAGGGAACGTATTTAGCGGAGAAGTTGGTTGGTTCGGAGGGGTAGTTTCGTCGTGCTTCGTCTTTGATGTTTTCTTCTGCTGAGCGGCGGATTTTGAGAGCTGGCGGCGGCGGCGGAGCTGATAGAGGGTCAAAGGTGGAGGAGGAGGCGGAGATGGGTGGGAGACGGTGAGTGCTGTGTGTATGATTGTTATGGTGAAAAGGTTTGAAATTGTATTCGGAAAGGAACGGAGATGATGTCTTGGGATTGAATAGTATTGAAGCCGCCATCACTCTGAGAAGAGAGAAGAGAGAAGAGAGAAGAGGAAGAGGAAGAAGAAGAAGATGGAGTTTTCAGTAAGAAGTGGTTGAGGTAGATTGAAGAGATGGACTGGTAAGACTTTTTATCTTTCGTCGCTGGTCTGCTTTTAGTATTTGACCGCCTTATTTTAGTTAGTTAGTTGATTTACGAGTCTTCTCATTGAAAATGGAATAATTTATGTGATACGGAATCTTTTTCTTAGTGGGCCCTGTTAAAGGCCCATTTGATAAAGGGGCGTTTTTATCTGTGTCATGGTTTAGATCTACGTGTGATTGGTCATACACACAGTAGCCCATTAGGTTGAGTGGCCCTGGCCCACCGACAAAAAGAAAAATAGTTTGATTCATGGACGGACCCATGTATAGAAATTCGTACAAAAGCATGAAAAACGTGCTAATCTCCCACTGTTTACTTTGTATCGACAGTAATTAGCATGTAATAATTGAAATCGTGATAAAGATAATGTATGTATTCATGCTGTCTTAATTAAGGTGAATATGCTTGTAATAATTGAAATTGTTACAGGGACTCCCCTGTGGTAGTTACGTAGGAATTGAGTTAAGATTAAACTCATTAGAACTAGAATGAAAGTAAAGAGAATCAGAATTGTTATAATAGTAAGTAATTAACATATAACAAGAATATTTATTTATGCTTAATTACAAGTTTGCTAATAACTGCAAGGCCTATATGATAAAATATTTAGACATCTGGGCATAATAAGAAAATAAACAAAATTACGGGGATGAAAATGAAAACTGTTCCAAAGATGCCGTGTCGCCAACACAAAATGCTGCTTTCTTTCTTTCTTTCTTTCTTTCTTTCTTTCTTTCGATATTTTAATCAATTTGGTTTGAATAATGCAGCGGCAATTCAAAGTGGCGGAGAGAGAGAAGAGAGAGAGGGAGACGAACTCATCTCAGACAGCGTGATTGCTTCTCTAAGGTTTTCGGATTTGAATTCATTTTTAGCTTTCTATCTCTTTTTAATTTTTCATATTTATTTTCACTTTACTTTTATACAACAGAGTCCCAATCTCGTAGAAAAATATTGCCCGAAGAAGAAGCCTGTGATTTAGGTTTCCTGCTTCCGCTTCACCAGAATCGTTTCGTCTCCGTGGTGCTTTTCCGGTAACTAGTCTCACTTTATTCACTTTCCTCGTTCTTCTCAGCTTCTTCCTATGAATTTGGTATGTGCAAATCTAGGAAAAACTGTTCAACAGGTTCCGATTCGTAATTAAAAATCCTCATAGAATTTTCGAGTTTTTTTTAATTATATTTTCATATCGTCTGGTATTATTAGATGATGTTGTCCAAAGTTGAAGCGAGGAAGAAGGCCGGTGAGGATTCAGGTAACAGGAAGCTGTTGAATGAGATTGAAGCTATCAGCAAAGCACTATACAGGGATGTGAAACCATCCAAAAGTTCTTCTTCTATTTCTAGTGTTTTTCGATCTAAGTCTGCTGGGAAAGCTCATTTACCCGATCCCAAATCAAAGCAAAAAAACACTTTTGAAAACCCAACCAATAAGGACAAGAAGTCCATATGGAGTTGGAAGTCATTAAAGGGTTTCTCTCATATCCGAAACCGTAGATTTAACTGTTGTTTCTCTCTTCAAGTCCATTTGATTGAAGGTTTACCCTCGGATTTTAGTGATGCTAGTCTTTGCGTGCACTGGAGGAGGAGGGATGGAGTTTTGGTAACTCACCCTGCTAAAGTTTTCTTAGGAACTGCTGAATTTGAAGAGCAGTTGACCCATACTTGTTCGGTTTATGGTAGTAGAAGCGGACCCCATCATTCTGCAAAATATGAGGCAAAGCATTTTTTGTTATATGCTTCCTTATATGGTGCACCGGAATTAGATTTGGGGAAGCATAGAATTGATCTCACAAGATTGCTTCCCCTAACTCTGGAGGAGTTGGAAGAGGAAAAAAGCACGGGAAAATGGACTACTAGTTTCAAATTATCTGGGAAGGCTAAAGGCGCAATGATGAATGTTAGCTTTGGCTATACTGTGGTTGGGGAAAATAATACTGCACAGGGTAATGTTGATGGACTGAAACAGAATAATAGAAGTGTTGGAAAGTTGGAGATGAAAGCTGGACAAGGTGGTATTGATGGCAGGAGAAGTAATATCCGGAGTTTTGAAACTCTTCCTAGCAAGTCCACCCATGGTCGTACTCTTGAGTCAGCTCGGTCCTTAGATGTCGTAAAAGATCTTCACGAAATTCTACCAATATCAAGGTCGGAGCTTTCCAGTTCTGTTGATTTGCTGTATCGGAAGCTTGATGAGGGCAATATCAATTCAGATGATTATAAGCCTGAATTTGATCTGCTCTCTGAACATATTGAACCCATTAAACCAAATCCGTTGCCTTTCTCTGAAATTGCTGATAATAGCTCAGGAGATGAGTTTTCGATAACTGAGAAAGGGATAGAAATGACAGCATCAGAGGAAGAGGTGAAATTGGAGAAAGCTGATGTAAAGGCTGTTGATCTTTCTTCAGTTACCCTTCCCGATATTGTTCTCGATCCAGCTTTTGCAGTAGATTGTGAAGAGGATACCACTAGGGTTGATCCCAAAAGCAAGGAGCTTGACACCAAAGAATCACTCATGGAGGATGCTTTAAACAATGCGTCAGAGATGGAAAAAGCTGCACCTGAATCTCCTCAACAAGTAGATATCTCTAAGGAAGTAACTGGAAACAACCTGGGCTTACCTAGTTTAGATGATGACTCTGTGGCTAGTGAATTCTTAAGCATGCTGGGAATAGAGCATAGTCCATTTAATTTGAATTCAGAAAGTGAAGCCGAGTCCCCTAGAGAGCGTCTACTAAGACAATTTGAGGAGTCTCTACCTGGCGGCTGTTCATTATTTGATTATGAAATTGATATTGGTGGTCAAGAAGCTGGCCCTAGCCATGGTGCTTCTTCGAGTCCTGACTGGGAAAACTTGGCTGCTGGTTTTGATCTAACATCTGCAATCCACGAGGCAGAGGAGTATCAGATGGAAGAAACCAAGGAAGTGTTGAGTAAAATGAAGGCTAAAATGATAGAAGATCTTGAGACAGAAGCTTTGATGCGTGATATGGGCTTGAATGAGAATGCCTTTCAGAATTCTCCACCAAGCAATTCTTCCAGATTTGGAAGTCCAATTGACTTGCCTAATGAACCTCTTCCAGTCCAACTACCTGCTCTAGGAGAAGGTCTTGGTCCGTTTCTTCAAACAAAAAGTGGGGGATTTTTACGGTCTATGAGTCCATCTATTTTCAGCAATGCCAAAAGTGGTGGTAGTTTGATCATGCAAGTTTCTAGTCCAGTTGTTGTTCCTGCCCAAATGGGTTCTGGTATTATGGAGATTTTACAAGGTTTAGCCTCAGTTGGGATGGAGAAGCTTTCTATGCAGGCAGGCAAATTAATGCCTCTTGAAGATATAACCGGGAAAACAATGCACCAAGTCGCATGGGAATCTTCAGCAACTTTGGAAGGACCTGAAAGGTTTGATTTATATATGTAAATTCATTCCCCCATCTTCACAGCTTATGGTATTATCTATTAACTTGTGTTTTCTCTTGGCACAGGGAATTTATACTGGAGCATGAAGCTCTTGTTGGACAGGATATACTTACTGTGCCAAGGGAAGTTGTTAACGAAACATCTTCTCGGGCCCGGTCGAATAAAAAAAGGGATTCAAATTCACAGTTGAATGAGCTCGGTACAGAATATGTATCGCTTGAAGACCTTGCTCCACTAGCCATGGACAAGATCGAAGCGCTTTCAATGGAAGGGTTGAGAATACAATCTGGTATGTCAGATGAAGAAGCACCTTCCAATATCAGTACACAGTCTTTTGGAGAGTTTTCTGCCCTTCAAGGCAAGGGGGTGGCCCACAACATTAGTGGTTCCCTCGGTCTGGATGGAGCTGCCGGGTTACAATTGCTGGATGTGAAAGACAATGGTGGTGATTTAGATGGACTAATGGGTCTTTCACTGACTCTTGATGAATGGATGAGATTGGATTCAGGTGAAATCGATGATGAGGATTGTATCAGTGAACGGACCTCAAAAGTTCTTGCTGCCCATCATGCCAAGTCCTTGAACTCGTTTCATGGTGGTGGGACCAAAGGGGAGAAAAGACGGGGAAAAGGATCGAGCAAAAAAGGCGGTTTATTGGGTAACAATTTCACAGTAGCTCTTATGGTTCAACTCCGTGATCCTTTAAGAAACTATGAGCCAGTTGGTGCACCTATGCTTGCTCTTATTCAAGTGGAGCGAGTGTTTATACCACCAAAGCCGAAAATATACAGCACAGTTTCCGGAATACAGATCCGTAACGAAGAAGAAGATGAGACCGAGTCATTGGCTGTTGGAGAAAAGGAGACAGAGGAAGAAGTGAAAGGAGAGAAAGTTAAAGCTTCCAAAGAGGAAGAAATCCCAAAATTCAGAATCACTGAAGTGCACGTAGCAGGTATTAAGGATGAGTCTGGAAAGAAATTATGGGGTGCAAAAACTGAGCAGAAATCCGGGTCACGTTGGCTGCTTGCTAATGGTATGGGAAAGAGCAATAAACATCCATTCATGAAGTCAAAGAAGGGTGGTGCTAAATCTAGTAGTGTTCCTGAAACAACAAAGGTTCAGTCAGGTGACACTTTATGGAGCATAAGTTCTAGGGTTCATGGAGATGGGGCTAAGTGGAAAGAACTAGTCGACCTTAATCCGCATGTTAGGAATCCAAACGTCATTTTCCCAAATGAAACTATCAGATTACGCTGACTAGACAATCAATATTGTATGTTCTATATAAGTTTGTGAAAAAAAAAAAAAAACTGTTGTGAGTATATTCTTGAATGTAATTCAAATACGATTTGGAGCTTCTTCCCGGTAGTGAATATGTTCTTACATGTAACATGAGAGAGACAGCGAGAGTAAACCGGTGGTCTCTGCCATTGTTATCATGACATGTTCCTGTTGGTGCTGCTGCTATGGCACAAAGGGGCACTTGTACCGCTCGATTTGCTCGGCCATAGAAGCAGTGATCCCCTACGCACTTTCCATGAAACCACTTATCACAAAAGTCGCAACAAATCCAGAACTCACCCGATTCATATTTCTCTTGGCGGGCCCCACATAAGGTCCATCATCATCATCCCACTTGCAATTCCTTCTTGGTCCTTTGATGAACCTGTTCCCCGTTCCCGTACAGATCCTCCTCCTCGATGCTTCTGGCTTTGTTTGCTTGTTACCCCTTTTGACTTTGACTTGTTGGAGCTGGTGACTTGTTGGATGTGTCACCGGTTCGATTCGTAATCGATGACTTGTCGGTGTTGGCAGGTTCCACAAGCTCATAGAGGGAGAAGGGTAAATCATTTATTGATTAAAGAGGCGTATCCTGCAAACGTTTGTGTAATAATAAAATAATTTGTATCAGTATGATGGCATGGTTCAAAATTCAGATATACAAGAAGCAGCAAGGAAAGTAACCAGGCGTCGCTCTAACCAGCAAACGTATCGAACCATGTCTTCTCATCAACGTCGTCTCGGATTTAATCCCCGTAGTGGTATCAGGCAGTTCCGTCGGCCTTCTTATTTCCCACTTCCCATCTGGTGTTCCGTATAGACAAAGATCATCCGGGGATTTCGAACTAAGGTAATGAAGGTGATTCGCTCCAACTACGGGATGAACACCAACCCCGTCAGTTATACATAATTAATAAAGAATGATTTTTCTTATTCATCAAAGCAAGAAAATACTTGAAGAAAAATAAAAGCTCAAGAATTACAGAACAAGAAACATAGTAAGAGAAGAAAATTGACCAGGATCGCACTCTTCACGAAGTTTCTGAAGGGAGAGAGAGAGAGGAGTGCGTACCAGTAGTGACAGCTTTAACCACACCGTTTCGACGGGCCGAAAAATCCCTGAAAATTTGGCCCACAATGTCGTTGGCGGCCATGGCTGACATATTCCTAGAGCTCTCTATTTACGGTGTCATGAAGTTCCCAGATGATGATGACGATGACGATGACGATGACGATGACGAAGAAGGAAAGAAGAGTAATCCGAGGTTAAAGTGGGTAGTTAATATACATTTTCAGTACGGCGCAGAGAGTCCAGCTGGATATATTTCTACGTGGCTCATCGCATGTGATTAAGAGACGTTCCAGTCATTTACATGTCTTTGTATATATTAATTCTTGCAAGGTTTTTTGTGAATTATGTATTAAGAAAAATATTCTTCAACCTAGAAAATACTCATAAGTTTGATGAAGTATGTGATTAAAATTTATAGGTTAGTTTGTGATTACAACAACAAAAAACAGCTGCTGCTGCTACTGCACAAGGGGCACTTGTATTGCTTGATTTGCTTAGCCTTATAAGCTGTAATCTCTACGCACTTACCATGAAACCACTTATCACATGAATCACAGCAGATCCAGAACTCATTTGATTCATATTTCTCTTGGCAGGCCCAACATAAGGTCGCGGTCTCATCATCATCATCATCATCCCCAAGTGCAATTCCTTTTCCCCGTTTCGGTACAGATCCTCCTCCTTGATGCTTCTGCTTCAGTTTGCTTCTTATTACCCCTTTTGCCTTCGACCTGTTCGACTTGTTGCGGGTCTGGTTCGGAGTTGATGTCGTGCTATTTCCCAGTTGGTCGGAAGTGTCTTCTCCAGCCACAAGCTCAGTGAGTGTGGGTAATTCATTTATCAGAGTGAAGAGACACATCCTGCAATAGTAATCATCATTCTTAATATGTAATGACATGGTTTTTATAAGACTTGAAGAAGAAAAACGACCTGTCGTCTTTAGGGAGACCGAATTTCAAAGCGTGAAAGAAAGCGATGGAAAGTAACCAGACGTCACTCCAAGCAGCGACCATAATCATCCATCGCTTGTCTTCAACATCGTCTCGGATAAAATTAATGCCCGTAGTAGGATCCGGAAGATCGGCGGGCACTTCTTCCGGCGGCTCTTTAACTTCCCACTTCCCATCAGATGTTCCGTATAGACAAAGATTCCCTTCTCTCTCTAACGATAATATTAAATACTAATAATATTAAAAATTAATAGTTAACGAACAAGAAACAGTGGAAGAGAGCTTGACGAACAAGAAACAGGGAAGAGAAGAAAACTGACTAGGATCGCACTCTAGACAAAGTTTCTGAAAATCTGCGACAAAGAAACACAAAATCGATCAGGAAGAGAGGGCGCGGCGCGAGAGAGCGAGCGAGAGAGAGAGGCACCTGTAGTGAGAGCTTTAGTGAGACCGTTTCGACGAGCCCAAAAGTCCATGAAAACTTGGGCTACAATGTCGTGTGCTGCCATGTCAAACATATTTGCAGAGCTCCCTCTTTAATTTTTCCAATAAAGAAGGATTAGGAAAATTTTTGAGTCAGTATAAGTACAGACGAAGATGACGAAGAAGGGAGGAGGAATTTGCGGCTAAAGTCGGTAACGAATATATATATATATATATATAATATATTTGAATATCGGAGTGAGAATTTTATTTCGACGTGGAAAATTTTCATTGGCCAAGAGACAATCCTGTCAATAAATGATGTAACCGCTTTCCTTTTCTTTTTCATTATTTTTTTATTTTTTTTATTTTTTTTATTTTTTTTATTTTTTTTATTTTTTTTATTTTTTTTATTTTAATACGCGGGAGAGTTGATACAACTAATAGGCATAACTGATTCCGAATTGACTTTGACCATAAAACGAGTTATTTTAGTTGTCGTGATCTTTGTTAAATATATCACAACAAATCCAAAACTCATCTGAGGAGCATATATCTCTTCCATGGAAGCTTGGAAGCTCGGTTCATCTTCAATTAGTTGCATTGAAGTTTGGATCTTGGTTCCATGGAAGCTTGAATCTTGCTCCTCCTTTCTTTTCTTTTCTTTTCTTTTCTTTTCTTTTCTTTTCTTTTCTTTTCTTTTCTTTTCTTTTCTTTTCTTTTCTTTTCTTTTCTTTTCTTTTCTTTTCATTTTTTTTTCCATACTAAATGAAGATATCAATCAAGATCTCGATCCGAGATTAAAGTTAAGGGTAAATCTTGACCTGAATTCTCATTCAAAATAGGGTTATTGGACAGAAAATTTCAAATTTGATCGATATTTAATTGTATTAAGCCTAAAAATCCGAAATTCTCTTGATTTACAAGGGGAAAAAAGGAAAAGTACGTTCATATCGGAAGAAAGCCGTGGAGAGTAACCAAATGTCGATCTGAGCAACAACCATTAACAGCCATTTTGTCATGTATTCTCTGTCTTTACTCAATTCTTAGTTCCTTTTTCTCTTCTTTTTTCTTTTTTCTTTTTCTTTCTCATGGCAGGTTCTGATTCAACAGTAACTGCAACAACAAACAATGCTTCCTCCATGACCAGTGTTCCTAATCTCATCGCTTTCCCTCAGCTAAGCAGTCAACATCAAATTCTTCTAACTCGCACGAACTACCTTTTATGGATCTTCCAAGTCCGTCCATACATCATTGAAAAATGCCTTTTTGGTTATGTTGTTGGCTACATCTGCCACCCCCTAGTTCCTTCCCACATCTTTCACCAACACCACTCCGATTCCCAATCATGCGTATCTTCAGTGGTACCAACATGATCAGTTAATTATTAGTGGCATTAATTCTTCTGTGTCTCCTGATATGTTTGCTTCAATGGTTGGACATGATACTTCACGCGGCATCCGAAACGCATTAGCTGATATGTTTGCCACCCACTATGTATCTCACGCCCAACAAATCTGGGTCACGCTCATCACTACTAGGAAAAACAACAAATCAATTTCAGATTATTTTCAGTTTATGAAAGGCCAAACTAGTGGACTACAAACACGAGAAATATGAGTAGCGAGAGGCACTTACCGGTTGTGAGAGTTTTGATTAAGCCGTTTCGACGGTGGCAAGAGTCCGAGTAAACTACGTCGACAATAGGATTACTATAAACCTCTACTTCGATACAGGCTTTGTCCATGTCTATGCGGATTACAGTTCCAGAACTCGCTTTACAGTTTACAGAAAAAAAAAAAAAAAAAAAAAAAGGACGATGAAGAACTGAGTTAAGAATTTTGACTCCAAAATTGGTCTAGCCAACCGGACGTGCTTCCCACGTGGCTAATCCTCACTGGTTCGGAGACGATCCAGTCACCCCTTTGATACTAACTAAATAGGCGATCCTGTTGGTCTGACTTTAAAGGCGGGTATTGACCACAATCTAGTGAAATCAGTAATTGCAAATTTAGATATTTGGAATTTTATGTCATTCATTCATTTGTCACATAGGTGTGAATTCAAGCTACGCGGCTTACCATATCATTACAGTTTTATTGGAAGCAAAATAAACAGTTCAAGACGTTGTAATTAAAGTCTTACTTAGCACATTCTACATTTTTAAGTCAAACCAGTAAACGTAAAAACGGAGGGAATGAAGTAACCGAAGCCAAGAATGATTTGCCTGTGTCTCTCCAAACCAAGACATGATCTTAGTTCTCGCTAGAGAAGTAAACTATGGTTCTGCTGTTGGTGAGCCCTCTAGAGAACCGCCTATCATGAGTGCCGGTTTGTGTAGAATTACCAACATGCTCGCCTGTCGGACCAGTTCCTGCATTATCTTTCTTTCTACAGAGATCATTGGAATATTCATTGGCCGGATCACTAGGATCTAGGTCATGTGATAATTGGTTCTTTTTCGCACTGAGAAACCGTCCTCCTGATCCCCTTACCCTATTCACTGCATGAAGATGCCTGGACTCGTGAAGATACGGCTGCAATTGTATATATACACAAGTGGATGTAATTAACACAATGTTATTTTTTGAAAAACAAGGAACAAACTTAGTAACTAACTTAACAGTACCTTTCGATTCTTGACAAGCTTGTTTTGGGCCTCGAGCTTTGCTCGAGATTGCCTTCTTCTAAGGATTCCATGGTATTGTTTAGCATTTACATAAACTGGTTCATCTTCTGTTAGATCGAGAGGCAGTGGGACCCGTGTAGGTGTTATCCCGAACATATGAGACCCCATATGGGCTTCAATATTCTTTGGGAATTACAAATTTCCATTAAACCTCTATAGTTAACAATGGTGAGAAAAATTAAGTGACGTGAAGATGAATTAGTACTAGCTTACAATTGTCTGTGGGCCGTACACACTGAATAATCCACCAAAGTAAGGATCAGAATAAGGGTGGGGAACTAGAGCCTGATCATAATTAATGAAGAAGGCATTAGTATTTTTTTTTTTCCCTTGCAACCACTTAAATGCTGAGAAGCAGAAACACAACAGCACAGTTTCAACCTACCATTGAACTACTAGGATCAACTTGTGAAGAACGATTGAAAGCGGGATTGCTTGTGAACGAAATCGGCTTTGTCTACCAACCTACACTCTTCAATGCCCGAATTTTTATCATTACCTGAGTGAATAAAGAAACAAGTATAATATCTGAATGCATCTGATAAACTAAATTGCTTATCTTGACGTACGATTATTGAATAATTAACAGAGTACAAATATGTTCCTCGAACTTGAGCAGTCGGGTCCAAATCACCATTTCAAAACATACTTAGGTAAATGACATTAGGAAAACTAAGATGCATGACTTTTAAGACCTTCATACTCTATTGATAGGTTTAAAAAAACCAGCATTTCATGTGACTGTTGAACTATTTAAAACGGCATGTTTGCTCACGGTCATGATTGCGGTTCCAAGGTAGGAGAAAGCAAAGCAACCATGCTCTTCTTTGTAGTAAGACTTGAAAAATAATTTTCCTTTTCTTTTTTTTTTTTGAAGTTAATAAAGCATCAGTACGAAAGCTTATGAACTAAATCATATATTTCTGCCGGAACAAAAGATTCAAACTTGGTTCCTTTTCAAGCTGTTAAGTTATCCCAAAAGCTTAAGCTGTTACCCAAAGCAGACAATAGGCATAAATGGCAAATCAGTAGTCTACGTGGGTGAATAAGCTTAGAAGCACGATGGTGCTGTAAGCTCTTTTAGTTGAGATATTTTAGAGATTCTTTAGCTTAGAGGATGGTAGTTTTTTTGTACTTGAAAGATCTGCAGCAGCTTCCATTAATATCAGTTCGTATTTTTTCTGAGTAGTAAAATATTCTCTCTGCAAATTGGTTCACTTGTTAGGTTCTTTTCTCTCTTTTACAATTAGTAAGGTATAACTGATGATATGAGCGAATAGGCAAACACCCATATCCAAAAACTTGGAAAGCGAAAAGCTCAAATCAACAAAAGGAGGAGAAAATAAATAAAAAGGGAAAGAAAAAAAAAAACCAGTCTTTAGTGAGAAAACTAGATGAACAAATAACATCACCATGATCTCAAACTCCACATGCATTCAATCATCAGCCTATACATACACATATTAAAAAGAAAAAGACCCACTAAAGAATGAGGAAGTAGAAAAAGCAAGAGCAATGGGCAAAAATGAAGCTTCCACATGTGGAAGAATGAAAGGTGAGAAAGGAAAAGAAGATAAAGATAAAATATAAAAGAAAAACACAACAAAACAAAACATAGTAAGAGATCAAATAGCAAGCTGAGCTTCTCTGATTCATCATTCACCTATATATATATATATATATATTCTATGCATGTATGTGTGTTTGTGATCAAGAGGCAAGAGCTACGTACCAAAGAGTACAAAAAACAGGGCTGTTGGGATTTACCTTAGCATGTCTCTTCCCTCCTCTCTGTCTCTCTCCAAAAGATCACTCGCTCCTGTTTTGTCCTCACAAACAACAAGTCGCCTTCTTCATTTCATTCATTTCTTCTCTCCTTCGAGCCATCTTCAAAGGGTTCCAATAGAATCACAACCAGAAGGGGATTCTAGTTCTATTCACATCACTATTACTAACTAGCTACAGTGTGGTCCACCCACCCCCACTTTTTTCTTTTATTCCAACTCGGTGCCTTTTCCTTTTATTTTTATTTTTTTAACGTATTTTTTCTAAGTGGCAAAACTTTTTCTAAGAACCCCAAACCGAACGCGACCTTACTTTAATCTCTTACAGCCGCCCTTTACTGTTCTACCCACGCGCACTTTCCTACGCTCTAGTCACAATTTTGCTCTTCACAGCTGAGTTTGGAGCCTTAGGATGAGTACGTGAAAATCACTCTTTCTGACTTTGCGTGAGGGGGTTTAAGAATATATGAGGAAGGTGCTGCTAATTTTGCCCAGAAAGATAGAGATATTTGCGATAATACCCGCGCCTCGTTTGGGTCGTCGACATTCTATTGGGTGACCTTAGAGAAGAAAACGACAATGTTGTTGTTGGTGAGAATTCGTAAATGCCCCCTCGAACGTTGGAAATTCGAGGACAATGTTGGAATGTTGTAGCTTTGTAGTTTGTAGTACAAACTTGTACGTTGGAAACAGAACATGAGTGAAAGAGGGAAATCGTGATAGATAGATAGATAAGGTCCAATTAAGAACCCATTACCAGTTCTGGGCCCGGTCGAAGCCCAATTAAGTTTATTTTATCTTTATTTTATTTTATTTTATTTTATTTTATTTTATTTTATTTTATTTGACATAAAATAATCAATCTTGATAGATAGATAGTGACAACAAGAGATCAAAGCAAACAAAAAGGTAAGACTAGCTTGTAGTTAAATTAGTAAGATGATCCGACACCTCTCCAAAGACAAAGACCTCACCTTATTGGTCTATATAAATTATGATTAAGACGATGTAGTTAGTGGTTAGCAATTTGTCTCTTTTTATTTATTTATTTATTTATTTATTTATTTATTTATTTATTTATTTATTTATTTATTTATTTATTTATTTATTTATTTATTTATTTATTTATTTATTTATTTATTTATTTATTTATTTATTTATTTATTTATTTATTTATTTATTTATTTATTTATTTATTTATTTATTTATTTATTTATTTTTGAGGGGTGATTAGGGCTTTAAATTAAATTGGGGGTAGTGCTTTGTTCGTGGGCCCCAACTGGCCGTGCTCTCCTAATCCTAATTACTACATGGTGGGCTGCATGCAATATTGTCTTCAACCTATCTTCTATATCTCATATCATATAAAATTATGTACACAAATTTTAAGTAGATTTCAGAGCAATACGACGTCGGTTAATATTCAGGATTATTATATATGGTAACAGACGGAAAGAGCAACCGATTAATCCCGGTAAAAAGCCGGGAAGAAAAAAAGGCAAAGGGGGAGGGGGAACAGTCGCTGAGAAATGAGAATCAACAATTATGGTGAGTACCCAACAAGAAACACTCGCAGCACCACCACTACTCTCTTTCTATTTCTCTCTCATTCTGCATTTCTTCTTCTTTTTCTTTTTCCTCTCCAACCAGATCAAACCTCCTGATCCGCCATTGCTGTAATCTCTCTACTACACACATGCTTCTTCAATTTTCTTCTTCTTCTTCCTCACTACGATTTTCGTACTTAAATCTCTGTGCTTTTTTTTTTTTTTTTGTCGAACAGAGCAACGAATCTATTTCTGACCGCATTGAATTTTCTGAAACTAACCTCACTGATCCACAAGTTTCCTGTGAATAACATCAAATCAAGCTCTACTTGCATTGTAAGCTTTCTTTCTCCTTCGTATTTTCACCTCCTATTTTCACTTTCTTTCTCAATTCTTCTCTTCTTTTTTTTTTCTTTTTTTGTTTTCTTTTTTTTCAGGAGAGTTTCCCTCTTCTCAGGGAGGGAGAGAGAAAAGGCGAATAGGTGAAAATGCTAACATGCATAGCTCGTTCGAAGAAGCTCGCGGACGATTCAATAACTCAACCTGAAGAGTCGGACTCCAAAAACGCCCCAGTAAACAAGCAGCAGCCAATTAGGTCTATCACTTTTCAGGTAATTCTTACAAAATCAAAGGAAAAACATGTTATCTCTCTTTCAATTGTCAGCTCTCTGTATTTTCCTCTGACTGTAGCTCCGAATTTCACTCGTTGTGTTTTTTCTTAATTTAGCTCAAAGACATGGCATTAAAGGCCTCAGGAGCCTACCGGAACTGCAATCCGTGCAAGGGGCCTCCGCCGCCGCAGAGTCGACTCAAAAACTGTAACGCAACCGAGCCGGACTCAGAATCGGACCGATTCAAGTGGTCGTCGTACAAGCGGAGCGGGAGCTTGAACTCAACGACACCGGCGAGAACGTGGGGGAAGGAAATGGAAGCCAGGTTGAAAGGAATCTCGAGCGGTGAAGGAACGCCGAAATCGCTGAGCGGCCGCCGAGTCGACCCGGTGGTTTACGTGGAGGAGAATGAACCGAAGGAGTGGGTGGCCCAAGTGGAACCCGGGGTGCTCATAACCTTCGTCTCGCTCCCGCGTGGCGGCAACGATCTCAAACGAATTCGCTTCAGGTATGACCGTTTTTCCTGATTCGATCCAGAACCCATTCGCCGCCGTTCGATTTCCATCAGACGGTTATTCTGAATTTGTGGTGTTAAATTGAATACTATTGCTCACCGTAGGGTAATAATTTCTTGGACTATTTTCAGTCATAATAACAAGAGGGCCCCATTAATTAGTGGCCTACCACACCTCATAATAGTGGCTCTAGTGTTCAAATTATTTTCTCTAATTAGTTCTTTACTTATGAGGTCTAGAGTACCATTTTAGTTTAGATTTTCAAGTGCTTAATTATCCCTTTAAGGACTCTCTAAACGTTAATTTAAAAGTCAGTTTTGATGGTTACTAAACATCGCCTTACTGAATTCACTCTAGAATAGGGTTGTATAATTATGTAGTTCATTCTATTGTGTGAACCTGAGTTGAAAGAAACAGTGTTTATTCTGTGGGACCCAAGTGACATTAAAATTGGACAGTAATTTCCACGCCTTCTTATGAAAAAGTCCAAAAAGAAGGACTACATATAGACTATGTTGGGTTGGATTGGGTGGTGGTGGGGGAAATTTTGATTGATCTTGTTTAGCTTTAAGACCAAGGATTGTCGTTGTGTCGGCCAAGCCTTTTACTTTTCTCTCCTTTTTCAAATGCATGCCCTGATTCTCGGTGGTGTTTTCTCTTTTCTTTTTTTTCTTTTTTTCCCATACTTACATAAGTTTATATATAGTTTTGTCATTTTATTCTACAGTGAACTGAAGTAGACTTACGGAACCAGAACCTTACACGAGACAAAATGTGAACCCTGTAAACAAGTAGAGGTCAAGGTTCAATGTTGTTGTCGTTTGTAGTCTTTTTCTGCTGTTTTCGTTTTCAGTAGGGAACAAAATCGGGAGACTGATAATATTCTGTTTGTCATTTTCCACGATGCCAAAACCAACCAATAGTTTCCAATTACATTGACATTTTTGTGACCAGTGGTCAGTGATTACGCTCAATACCTCTCCGACTACATGGTTTCACAGCTAATTACCTCAATACCCATCTCAAGGAACTATGTTGTATGGATGATCTGATAATGTATACCAATATATTTGTTAGACATCTATGCCAATTAGATTATCCAAAACATCTATGGATGATCTGATAATGTATAAGTCATTTATTAGACAACTCGTAAGTCTGATATTCTTTAAGCGACTAACCTTTTTCCGATTTCAGTCATTCTTTCAATTTCAATTATGAGCTATGATCTTGTCAAGTGACCTGTCTGATTAACAACAAACAACAGTAATTACTACTACGTAGAACAATAACGATCCTGTTTTAGATTTTCCTCTACTATGTATAGATGATATTTTTGTTTTACCAAAACTAAGGAGAGCTGAATGTATTATTTTATCTTCATTGATTAGCCGAGATGTCTTCAACAAATGGCAAGCTCAGAGGTGGTGGACAGAAAACTACGACAGGGTAATGGAACTCTACAATGTTCAAAGGTTAAACCGGCAAGCTTTCCCACTTCCAACCCCTCCAAGATCCGAGGATGAGGTGAGCCATGATCCCCTAACTTATTAACTGTCACACAAGGTTAGTTGAGTAGTTGACTAATGGCATGACATCACGAATTAAAAATTGAAAGAGAAAGAACAACTAAACTAAACTGAACTTATGACAACGCATTTTATGATGATGCATTTTCCTCATGCTTGTGCACATGAAATTATTTTAAGGATTCCTCTACATATGATCCATTTTCCTCGACAATCCAGAGCTCAAAACTTGAGTCGGTAGAAGCAAGCCCTGTAACACCACCTCTGGTTAGAGAGCAGTTACCTCGGAACCTATACCGACCCAATGGAATGGGTATGGGATATTCATCCTCAGATTCCCTCGATCATAATCCAACAACAAATCCACGTCAATGCTCCGAGTCAGGAGGTCTAACCTCAACACCAAAATTATCTAGCATTAGTGGGGTTAAGACAGAAACATCCTCAATGGATGCTTCTACTATGAGAAGTAGTTCTTCCAGGGATGCAGATCGATCCGAGGAGCTTTCTGTCAGTAATGCAAGTGATCTCGAGAGTGAGTGGGTTGAACAGGATGAACCAGGGGTTTATATCACAATAAGAGCATTGCCAGGCGGCAAAAGGGAACTCAGACGAGTCAGGTTCAGGTATATGTTACAACTAGTAATTTCAAATCTCTCCTGCCATATTGATCTACAAAATAAGTAATTGTTATTTTTATATGTTCTGTTGCAGCCGAGAAAAATTTGGGGAGGTGCATGCTAGATTATGGTGGGAAGAAAACCGAACAAGGATACATGAGCAATACTTGTGAGAAAAGCGAGACAGGCAGGTCTCAAGAGTGTACTTGAAGAAGTGCCAACTTCCCCTGTTTACATATTCCATACTAGTAAAAATTGTTCTTCTTTAAACTCTTTTGGGTGGTATTAGTCGGAACCTCTGCCGTCAAAATTGGAACTTCTTGTGAAGTTCTGAAATTCGTCTCATCTTGTTGAATATGGTTTATACAACATATTCATGGGATGTAAGTGGGTATTAGTGTATTAGAGAGAGGAGTCCATATTACTTTTCTCGGTTATTGGTGGACCAAGAGAATCGATTTTGTATCTTCAAATGTTTTTTGGTGGGTGTAAAATTTCAACTCTCTTTTGTATCTTAATCCCAATGCAGAAGCCCTCTCTCTTTTCTTCTCTTCTCTTATCATCATTTTGGAGAATCAGGTTTGCTGTTAGATGCCCTTCACAATTCGACAATGTGCCTGCTCAATGGAGCAGGCTTTATTCAAGTTACCCAGAACAGTCACTGGACCTTGGTGACGAAAAAGCTGTATGGTCTACTACAAACTCTGGCAACTTTTCCTTCAAACATCATTCATTCTTCTTTTTCGGCTACCAAATATAAAACTTTTGGTAAATTACGGAGGGAATCTTTTTTTATCAGATGCAACCAACACCAATCATTTAGTTCATTCCTTCTCTCTCAAGCATCAAAATGTAACATAGTAAGGAGCTTGTGGTGTGATGGTAAGATCTGCAAAAATGTATTATGATCAATGAACTTGTGAAAGAGATACGAGACATTTTTGTATGCTTTATACACCACATCACCATTATATAATACTAAAATCTATAATTATGATAAGATCTAATATCACACCCGATTACAAAAATCTGTCAAAGAAGAAACATTTTCTTTGCAAGAAAACTAGTACAAGTTTTTTTTTTTTTTTTTTTTCTCTCGTGAATAATGAAAATGTCATGTTAAAAAGTAACCCAACCCGAAAGAGAAAAAAGATTGCCCGCACGCGTGGCCAGAGTCTGCTTGTCAAATCCAATATGCCTCTGTTCTCTCTGTAATAGTACTAGTATTAGTATTTCTCTTGTATAAAAGCCAGACACAAACAAACACAGCAAAGCCATATGTCTCTTGTCTCTTGTCTCTTAAAAGCAACAAAAACACACACCTCCACTCTCCCTCAGCTCTATTTTTTTAAGCTCATTTCTGCTAACTCTCTTTCATACCTTCTTCCACATGATCCACTTGCATCCTATTTTAATGTTCATTTCCCATTTTTTCAGCTTTTGACATTCTCTAAGTAGACACTCTCATACAGTTATAGCCCTATAAATACTCTGTTTTTCTCTGTTCTGTTCTCTGTGCTTAATCTTCTCCACCTCTCATATTTTCTCTCTTCTTTTTTTTTTCTTAGCTCTATTTCTAACCTTCTTCAACATTATCTAATTGCTTTATCTTTTAATGTATTTTCTTTTTTCGGAATCTTCTGACTTTCTATAATCAGATCTTTTTCATAAACTATAATCTGATTTTCTCTGTTTTTAAAAAAATGTATAAGAGAGAGAGGTGTGAGAGAGAAACCAAAACCCCACATAGAAGGAGAACTCCATCTTTCTCCTCCATCCTTCTTGATTCAATCTACAATTCATTAGATGAATCCAACGGCACTGATTTCAACTATGAAAATCTCAAGGAACAGAGCATTTGCAATTCTGTAAGGGAAGAAAATGAGAGACAAAGTCTTCACAGAGGAGGCATCACAATGAGAGAATGGATGCACAACTCGGCTTCTTCAGATTCTAGTTCTAGTGCTGCATTCTCATCTTCTGAACCAGAGTCCAAACCTAAACCAAAGCCAGTTCGGTTCCGCGTTGCAGTCCAACCGGAAAAGTTGGAAGAGTTTGAGCCGAGAAAGAAAATTTTAGACAAGGACTCAAAACAGAAGCTTGAATTTGGAGGCTTTTCTAAAACCAAATTAAGAGCATTGAAGATTTACAGTGAATTGAAGAAAGTGAAGCAACCGATTTCGCCCGGTGGGCGAATATCTAACTTCTTGAACTCAATCTTCAATTCGGGAAATGCGAAGAAGACAAAGATGTGTTATGTTGGAGCAGTAGAAGATGTCAATATGGAGTTTAACAACAAAAACAATAATTATAAATCCAAGTCTCCATGTTCATCAGGATCTTCATATTCAAGGTCATGTTTAAGCAAGTCAACTTCTTCAAGAGGGAAATTGAGTTCTGGGTCTAAAAGATCGGTAAGGTTCTATCCAATAAGTGTGATTGTTGATGAAGATTTGAGGCCTTGTGGTCATAAGAGTATTTATCAAGAAGAACCCATTTTGATGGCTAAAAAGTCTAGTAGCCTGAAATTTTCAGAAGTTGTTTCAGTTAACAAGAAGGAGCTGAAGAATTATGTCAAGGACAAAGACAGACATTTTCTCAGGAATTTTCTTAGTGATCATGTAATCGATGATGATGATGCAGAGAGTTGTTCAAGTTCTGATCTTTTTGAGCTTGATCATATTGTTGGGATTGGGAGGTATAATGAGGAGCTTCCTGTTTATGGAACTACTAGCTTGAGAGCTAATCAAGCCATTGCTCATGGCTTTTTACTGTAACTCACCTTCTTCCAAGAAAAAAAAAAATGTAATTATTAGAGATTGGTGGGGGGGGGGCTGTTATAGATTTGGTATTTTGATTTGTCTTGGTTAAATTGAAAATGTTATTTTGTTTGTATTAGAGAGGTAATCACGTTGGTTGTAGCGTTTGAAACTTCAGTTTATCTCATTATCAATCTTACCTTTTCATAAAAGGTTTGATGTGAATAGTAGGAGATTTGAAAACATTGGATGGTTAAAGTGATGTTAAAAAAGTAGATGGTAAGAGAAGGAAAAAGGAAAAAAAAGTAGAAACCTTTTACAAATTTTTCTCACAGGGAGGGGTCAGGGTCACTTTTACGCTGGCTTTTTTGCACATGGGCATGAGCATATATATCATCAAATGGTAAAAATCTTACCCTCTTTATTGTCTTAGATCCATAAAATGATTACAATTTGGAAAATCTGGCTCACTTGAACAAATATTATGTTCAAATTTCTAAAGGTTGGATTATTGTACCAGCTCACAATGCATATCCTCATCTACTCCCTCCCTCCTAAGTTGTAACTATTCTTAGATGTTACTCTACTTGCTAGGGTTTTGTGATGATGAATGTAGACTGTAGAGTGTAGGTTGTAGCTCTAACTTAACAGAAAATGATTATTACAAGAACTTGGAAGTTGGAGGAGACAAGTAGGGACACTCAAATCCTTAGCCATAGGAAATCTTACAAGTCAAAAAAAACATTGCAAGAATAGTTATGATTACCCTACCATAGTTGACTTCAATCATAAGCTTATTCCAAGTGAAGTATCTAATTCTTATGCAATTTCTGGTAGTAGTGGGGAGTGTTTCTCAACAACCAAACACAAATATCTCAAGCTTAGCTCGTAGATCAATTGTATACGTGATCTGACCTACAATTGCTTGTGGAGCACTTTCAGTATTACGTCTTACACTATGGTCCACATACCATTCCCAGCCTATATACAAACACAGCTTGTATGTGTACCTTCAATTCAATACAAAAGATGTTGATTCCATTCACTTCATTATGATCAACTCAACCCTAATGTTTGGTTAAGATACATACAATTCAATTAAGTACACTTGATGTTCTAGTAGTACATTTCAGTAATACAGATTTTACTCGAAATAAGAAGAGTTTGGATTCATTACATGCTTTCTCTGTCTTTGTAATCTTTTATGATTAAAGGAAATTGTGAGAAAAATTCATTAACCGTACGACTACGACAGTTGAGGTCATGTGGATTCTGACGGGGTTACAGTTCTGAAACACAGAAGTCCTCTCCTGCGTACGTGTGTTTACGACTTTCGAGGTTGGACCATACCTCTTTTTCGCGCGTGCGGTCAGTCTCTTCCACGTGTGCACTGTGCAGTAACCTGTTACGGCCCAAACCCATTGAGCAATATCGGGCCTTAAAATCCAAAATTCCAATAGGCCTATATAGTATAGTCTTTAAAAGCCCGTTCATGGTCCACATCACTATTCTCCACGTCAGAAAAACACTTCAAGATGGGACCTACCACTTGATTGCAACGTGTAAAGCAAATCGTCCTCTTGAGATGAGAGACCTGGCCTGACGACCATCACCAAAAAAATCGCTTGATTTTTCGAGCTTGAGATCGAAGAAGACGATTTGATCGGATCCGATCATCACTCATCAGCTCAGAAATTCCCAACATTTGTATTCGTTGAATCAAGATTCAAGCGCCATGAGTTTTCTCTTTGGCAATCGCAAAACCCCTGCAGGTTTCATTCTTTGTAATACTGAACTTTTAGCTTTATTTTCTGCATAGTTTCAAATTTCAATCCTTTTTTTTTTTTCTCTTTTACTTATACTTCGAAATCAATGAATTTAGCTTAAAATTTTCAATTCCTTCCCAAATAGTAGTCAATTTTGTGGTTGATGTTCTCTGTTTGGTTTGCCTACTTTCCTGACTGTTATTTGGGGAAGTCCATCTTATTACGTTGTTGATTAAGAATTTGTAGAGTTAAGTATGTTCATGTTCTTGTTACTATGGTTTTCAACTATGAGTTGAATTTCTGCGGAAATTATTTATTGTTGAGCTGAAAATCTGTGAATTTTGGTGAAACTTGCTTTAAGCTTCTAGCTGAATCAATTGCATGAATGACCTTGAGTCTGCAGCATGGATTTTAATTTCTTCGATATTTGGCTGTAATCACTATATGCTCTACAATTCTAGAACTTCTGCAGGAAAACAAGCAGATTTTCGACAAATCTATAAGAGAAATTGGGAGAGAACGACAAGGTCTACAAGCACAAGAGAAGAAACTTATTGTGGAAATAAAGAAAAGTGCTAAGCAAGGGCAGATGGTGTGTTTTGAATTTTCACCCTTGTTCAACTGTATATGCTATTTTACTTAGAATAATGCTGTTTGTGGTATTATCGCTGCACATTTTCCTTTCCCATGCTTTGCGAATTAAACAGAAACAACATTTTGTTATATTATATCTATGAGGTGCATGGAGCATGTTTGCTGAATTATCTCGCTCAAAATCCAGGATTTTTCATTTAGTGTGTATCAATATTGTTACAGGGAGCAGTGAAAGTGATGGCTAAGGATCTTGTTAGAATGAAGCATCAGGTTGAAAAATTATACAAGCTCAAGTCCCAGCTTCAAGCCGTAGCTCTTCGAATTCAGGTATATCACTATGCTCTTTCTTCGGTTCACTTCCATTGCTTCTTTCATGTTACAAGAATAGATCATGGGTAATGACTGCGGTCTCCTTTACCTTACAAGTTCTGATTATCTTAGACCTGACTTTGCAGACACTGAAGTCAACACAGGCAATGGGGAAAGCTATGAAGGGTGTGACAAAAGCGATCGGCCGGATGAATAGGCAGATGAACTTGCCATCGTTGCAGAAAATAATGCAGGAATTTGAGAGGCAGAATGAAAAGATGGAGTTGATGAGTGAGGTGATGGGAGATGCCATTGATGATGCTTTGGAAGGGGACGATGAAGAGGAGGAGACGGACAAATTGGTTAACCAAGTTCTGGATGAAATCGGAATTGACATCAACCAAGAGGTACATTTAGTACTTATATCCTCATATTTCTGTTTGAAATGTGCATTCCCATCAAACCTTCTAGCCAGGTGAAAACCAGCACAAAAATTTTCACAACAGTCCCTAAATCTACGACTCCCTCTGTTATGATTGGTTCCACCAAAATTAACCAAGTCGCTAGGCATGCTCCTCTTGTTTAGTTGTGATAGTGAAAACTTAATTATTCAGATCCAATAACAATACTGAGCGTATATCTTTTTTTTCCTTGACAGCTTGCGAATGCACCAACATTAGCTATTGCCACATCAGCTGCAAAGAGCAAGGTCCCACAAGCTGAAGCGACCGGACCTGATGACGGTGGAATAGACAGTGACCTACAGGCAAGGCTAGACATCTTGAGAAGAATGTAGCCAGAATGTAGCGATCTAATCCTTGTCGCGTACTGATATATGCAAGTATAGACATTGTCAGCTCCCTCTCTCTGAAAAGTAAGATTTCTTCTGGGTCTTGTAAGTTGTAATTAATTTCTCTAGGCTGTAAGAGAGCTTTGCTAACTCTCGTGTTGAAACAGAAGTGGATACCTCAATAATAAAACCTCTGTTCGTGTTATCCATATCACACATGCATCCACATGAATAATTCAGTGAGAGCAGCCAGTATGGATGGATATTATTGTTTAATTTGCACGGTAGAAAAAAGACAGAAACAGAGCTAAGCTTTGATTCGAAGATAGCCATGAATTGAGAGGGGAACTACCCTGAATACTTCTTGCAAGTTGAATCAGAGTTCGACATCAATTTTTCACTTTCCTTTTTCTTTTTCAAAACACTCTGCTTGGATCTACTATATTTTGTTCCAATTTGCATGGATCTACTACTAAGCAAAAGCAAAATTTAGAACACATCACAAAGTTCATATACAATAAATGAATTGAATCGCAACACGGAGAGGTAGCTGTCATGAGCTATCAAATATTGAACTGTTCATCCAATACAAGTAGCCTTTCCTTGTCTCTTGCAAGCCCCTTCACATCTTTCCCATGCATATCTGGCCCTCCAAACCGAGCCCACAGGAGATGGAAACAAATTCAAAGCTATCAAACTTTCTTTTCACTCCCCCACAAACAAAAAACAAACAATGTGGTGGCCACAAATTATCTTGTATGTTATGAATATACCTTGTATACTCTACTTCACCAAAGAAAATAAAGATTAAAAAAAAAAAAAAAAAACTAAACAGGGGTGGCTGAAGTGGCAGAATATTCCGGTTGAGCTTGCCGGGAACTGTCCACTGGAGAAACCACCATGTGGCGGTGGCACAACACACTACTCACCGGGGCCCGGCAAAGGGGGCAATCATAGTGCGAACGCAGCCACATATCAATACATTGGCCATGAAATGTGTGCTTACAGTGTGGTAATTTTCTCACCTCTTCACCATCTTCAAAAACAGATAAGCACACTGAACATTCCTCATCATCTTCTACACGGCCTAGACCTAACTCTTTCTTATGCTTGAAGCTGGGCAGCAAGCTCTGCCTGTTAAGCATCATCAAGCTATTGGAACTTTGATTAGTAGTAGTACTAGCAGAAGCAGAGTTGACTTCATTAATCGTGGCTGAAGATGAAGGTGATGATCTGGTAAGGCGTTGATTTGTGCACCACTTGATAATGATAAGGTTGTATACTGCTAGAACTATTGCTGCTGTTCCAATAACAATCAGGCCGTAATACAACATGGGTAAGCTTGATTTTGGCGGGTGAAGGGGCGGAGGTGGCTCTGAAGTGGCTGAGGAGTTTACAATATCCACCATCTTATGTTTATTTTTATGTACTTTTTTCTGGGATTTGAGAAGAAAGATGAAGAAGGAGAAGGTTAATTATGATAAAAATATTTTCATAAAACATGAAAATAGATGATGCGGTTAATCTAAATGCCGTGGTGGTTATGTAAGTCAAGGAAAAGAATTTGTGATGTCTTTTTCTCTGGGATAAGGAAAGAAGACAGACTAGTCTCCAGTAAGTGGGTCATAGAAACAATGAAACATGCAAGCAGCTCGCCGCTCGGTACACAGAGATGATGAGGGCTGTAACAATTATTGATAAGAATCTCTCTCTCTCTCTCTCTCTGTGAACTCTGACATGCATATATAATGGGTTCAATAAATGTTTGGTTTTACATGATTTTGAATACAAATTTGTTTTTGTTCAAGTTTGATTGTAATTTATTTAGTTTTTCTAAGAAGAAATGGAGAATCGTGCTTACTTGTTAATTATACATTAAATTAAAATTTTAGAGAAGGAGATTATTGTAGCCGTACCGTATTGTTTGATGGCGACACATTCTTACTATATATAATCCATTGTTGGATAATGTTCTAGAATTAAACCACGTTCGGAAAAAAAAAAAAAAAAACAGAACATGTTCGATCGATAATGTCCGTAAATTCTACAATGCTTTGAAAACCACGTTTGCAGATATTGTCATGTCATTATGATTCAAATCCCATTGAATATCGAAGTTCATCATCGAATATTTTGCTTATGTGGTTCATTGGATCCACCATGGAAGCTTAAGGTTTAAGCACCGTTATATCCACCGAGTATGAAGTATTGTGCCATACTGTTAGTGTAACAGGCCCAAACGAAAAACCCGAGAGAGACGGCCCAAATGATTCCTAAAAGACTACTAAAAGTGACTTGAAATATTCTTCAAAGTTGATGATGATTGGCCCAGTAGGATAAGATTATCCACCAATAACCAGTGGAAAAGCTGCCACGTAGGAATCAAATAGAGATGACAAGCTGCCTCAAATTTCCACCACCTCTATCTATCTATCTAAATTCTAGGCCCAATCCAACCACTTCTAAAACAAAGAACTCCCTCTAAAAAAGACAACAAAAAGCAGAAGCAAAAAAAGACTCGAGAAGAAGCTGAGAAACAGAGATATGGCTTCAACTTCAGCAGTTTCAATGGCCATGCCATCATTAACAAATGCTACGCAAAATCTGGACATGGACTCAAATCAATTCGTTTCCCGTTAGATCCTCCAAGTTGGTTACTGCATCAAAATCTGCTGCAAAGTTTGAAGTGAGGGCTTCTTTGAAGGAGAAGGCAAATACTGGAATCACAGCAGCTGCATTGACAGCTTCTATGATGATCCCGGAAGTTGCTGAAGCAGCGGGCTCGGGTGTCTCTCCGTCTCTCAAGAACTTCTTGCTCAGCATTATTGGTGCCGTAATTGGTGTTTCCGACTTTGATCCTGTCAAGAGGAGCTACAGAGGCTTTTCCCACAAATGTTCTTCCTATCTTCTGATTTTCATTCTTAATTGTATCCTGTAAAAGAAATTGATTTCTCTGTACCCTGTGAGTAATATGCGGCTTCTTCATTCTTCTTCACAGTTCCCTACTTTCTCCTCCAGCCTGTGGATTCTCTATTTTTCCATTTTGGCATAACAATCACAACATTTCCACAGAGCTGAAATTTGGCTATATCTATTCAACTAACCAAGTAATCGTCAAGTGTAGGGAATTTGAATATAGAATTACCATGAATCTGGCTTAAGAAATAGTGTACCTTTTATCTTCAAGCTTTAGTTGTGTTTGTAATCATCTTCAATTCTGTTTTGGAGTTCATTAACTCGTGTTCATCAATGCTTGATTTCCAACACAGATGACAAGCTAGTTTTCTTTATATTTCTTTGACAAGCAAGTTTTGTAGCAATATCAGTCAATTTATGTATCGTAAGAGACTCCATGTCCATGAATGAACCTCACATTTGCTTCAGTAAAAACAGTAGTCTCATTCAGAAGCCTGCACCCAAAAAGAAAGAAAGAAAAAAAAAAGACATGCTTATTAAGGGGAAATTAAAGAAACTAATTCAACAGACAAGTAAATTATATGATCATTTATTAAGATTTGGAACTTACGTCTTGAGGACACGATCAACGCGGCATCCAGGTTCCGTAACTCACTGTTTATCCTTTCTCTTATCCTGTCACTCAGTTGCTCCACATCCAGCTTCAGAGGTTCATCACAAGCCTGAAATGCATACCTTAGTAAGTTTTTACATACATAAAAGCATTTTTCTTTTGCAGTAAACAACAATAGCAGCTTCTTTGATCTGACAATTGCTGCAGCTTGCCACAAATCCATCCACAGGAATCAGCATAAGAAGGAACATTTGCAGTCAATGCAATCACATCTACAATAGCGACACAACATAAGATTACAGTAGTACTTGTAATTTATCATTAGTCCACAAACCTCAAAACGAATAAGTACTACACTTACACTTGAAGGTGCACTTTACGGTATTATATATTGGTGAAAACAAGTCTTTGTGAGATAGAACACGGACCGGACCCGCCTGCGTTACACAAACAATAAAATAACTCCAACACCTGACCCAGCCAGTGCCTTTGTTGCACATAACCACATTTCCTATGCCTTTGTGCTTGAGTGCCTCTCTCGCAATAGAACCTTCTCCCCCTCCCATTATAAAGGAGGGGGGGGGGGGGGGGGAAGGGGGGAAGGAAGGAAGGAAGTAGCATCGCATGCATGCTTACTTATCATGGATCAAGAGAGCAGGATGAGCCAAGCATTCATGGTACGTAAATGAATTCATCCAAGCACTTTGCAGCTTACCGTCAATCACTAAAACCTTCCCGAATCGCTTTGAATCTTAAAAGCCCTTATATATATCTTGGAACTTGCTTTTTGCTGCATGCAGTATCCTATGCCAAACCAACTGTAACGCTCATTAGCTAGTAGCTACCATTATCAAAGTAAGGAAAAACAAAGACAGACAAACAAACAATCGAAGCAGAGAGATAGTAGGAGAAATGAAAAAGAGTACGCAGAAGCAGACTGTAGTAGTAGTATAAGGAGGAAGTAGAGGCGGGACCTGTTCAAGGCAAAGGACCATTTGAGGTCATCCTCAAGTTCTTCTTCGTACCACTCATCATCATAATCATCATCACTATTCTTCTTCTCCTGGTGATCAGAAGCTTGGACGTTGATCTGGTTCTACCAGCAAGCACTGAGCATAACATATTGGGGAAAAAAATAAACTCACAGATGATATCAGAAGGAAACTGATACTGTATATGTATATAAATAGGATAAAACCAAAGCCTCTTTATCTCTAAGGTGGGTCTCATGCCAGAAGAAAAGTAGTAGAGTACCATATTTGAGTATTTCTGTTACCTGTCGGTTACTTTACTATTGGTTAGAGTCGACATGTCGTCTTGAGGGACGTTTTTTTTTTTTTGGCATATCAAGTAGTAACCGTTCTCTTTGTTATGTGAAAAAGTTGGTCACTAGTGATTACGTACAGGGAAATTGTATTCTCACAGAAAAGATGGCTAACTCTGAATTATACCCAGAAAAAGAAGGCTTTTCTGATGATTTTAAGCAAAATATTAATGATGATGATGATGATGATGAAGAAGGAGAAGAGGAAGCAAAGCAATATAAGTTTACTGGCAGGTTCTGTAACCATATGGAAGAAAAATTGATTGCTACTAAAATTGCTTGCCAGAATCTATGGCTGCGATTCGGTTTTGCAAGCAACTTTCAAGGAACTAGACTCTACCAAGTTTGGCCTGGAAATAATGTAAGCATGTATATATATGTATATGACATGCTATTATATATCTTTCTTAATCTAATGTTTTTTTAAATAAAATATATACTTTGTATTTATTTGCAGGTGTTTTTCTTCCATGGACGACTTGTTTCTGGACCAGATGCTAAAGGGTTAATGATGACAACCTTTTCGATTATCATTTCAAGTTGGGTTTTTGTCTTTCACATTGGAAAAGATTTGCCAACTCGCTCCGGTTGCGTTGTTGCTTTCTCTGTGATTCTAACCATAATTGTTAGTCCTAATTTTGAACACCTTTATTTTCTCAATTATCATTAAAAGATTTTGTTCCTGAAATTTTGTTCAATTAATGGATTGCAGGTTCTTGTGAACTTGGTCCTTGTAAGTTGTATCGATCCAGGAATAATTCCCAGAAATCATCATCAAGAAGACATGAATACTAGTGAAAGCAGCAGAAATGAGAAAGTAACAATAAATGGGGTAGAATTGAAGCTAAAATACTGTCGGGTTTGTAACATTTTCCGGCCTCCGAGGACTTGTCACTGCATTGTTTGCAACAACTGCGTCGAGAAATTTGATCACCATTGTCCTTGGGTCGGGCAATGTATCGCATCGGTATGAGGAAAAGAGGAAAAACCACGTTTTGGGATTGCTAATCTAATTTCATATTTTCTTTTTTCGTAATAAATTGATTTTATTTTCGGTTATGCAGAGGAACTACAGATTCTATCTATCATTACTGCTTTCGGCATTGGTTTTATTTGTCTACATACTTGCCTTCTGCTGCTTGGGAATGCAACAGAAGTTGGAAAAATTCAGTCTGTTTGGGATGCTAAAGAGCTGTCCTGAAACACTGGCTTTGATGTTGTTTTGCATTGTAGCCATTGGGTTCTTATGTGGGCTATCCATCTTTCATTTGTATCTTATTGCAATAAACCAGGTAGTTGCTTTTGTTTTGTCTAAACAAATATAGTTGTTATTCGATCAAATTAGTAATATATCAATGACCCTTTTTCTTCTTTTGCTTGTGCAGACTGCTTATGAGAATTTCCGGCTACGGTACGTCAGCGCCAAAAATCCCTTCGATAAAGGACTGTTTGGAAACTTTAAAGAGGTATTGTTTTGGTCCTTGCCACCTTCAAGAGTTGATTTTCGAGCTGAAGTAACACCAAGTTTTATTTGAAGTGGCATATGATCTGCGAGCACTTATAGATCTATCTCCCTTGCAATATATGTTATCCCAATTTGTACTCAATACAGTCGTTCGAAAGGTTATGGTCCTTCATTTGAATCGGAAGTCATAGCCAGACACTTCACCAGGTTCTCTTTCTCTTGTATTTTATGTTAACTAGTTTTTCTACTAACTGTGTATTGCCACTTACGTGACAACTGAGCATGTTTTGTGATTCCAGCCCCCTCAGACCTCAAAAGTCTTCAAATGAAAAAATTTGCAACTCAATCACGTTAAGATGGATAAATTGTCTGTCTGTCTACAAGTACTATAGAACATTAAGAATTGTAGCTCAAGAATTAAATTGACCAAAATCTAATAATTATTGATGAAAAAAAATATAGCATAACAAAATTTCACCAACATTTGAGAAAACCAAATGAAAAATTAAACCATAGCTTTAACTCAAGGCAGATTAACACCACAAAAAATGAACTCTTTAAGCCACAACTGGAACTTCAATATCAGTTGCTAGAACTGCTGGCGCTGGCCTAATGATCTCCTCTTCCTCCTTGGGAGGATGGATCACGACAAGATCTGGTATAGGTTTAGTGGGGCCTTGCTTGCCCTTTGGATCCCAATCGAGCATGATCTTAACTTTGATACCAAGAACTCCCTATACGGCACAATATTTTATAAGAAACAATTCACAACGAAGCAGGAATATGCAAAATTTTGCAACAGTGATAACATGTCTAAGATGTGCATCTGAAGCAAACCTGTCTGAGAAGGACATGTCTCACGGCGGCGTCAATATATTCATTGACTGGTTGACCCGAAGAAATCATATACCCATCTTTGAACTTCATGGATTTGGCACGCTGGGCTCTCAACTTTCCACTTACAATAACCTGTAGGGACAAATAGAACAATTAATAATACGTACAAAAGATAGGGTAAAAAGAGAGAACATTACAACAGTAAGGTCAGCTGCTAACCTCGCAACCTTTGGCTCCACTTTCCATGACGAATCTCAAAACACCATAGCAGGCCCTGAACAAGAAGAAAACATCGGTAAGAAACAGCATGTTGCATTGTACACTATTTACTTGTCATAGTTGAAAACAATAAAGGCAGTGACAAACAAGGCAAGGACTTGAATAGAATTGATGGAATATATGATCTTGTAGCAACCTCAACCTTGAGAATGAAAGTGAATTTCTTATCATTGTTAAACCAGATTGAGGAAGCAGCATAAATATTGTCATCTTCCGACACAAACATGGTATAGAAAGTACCAATTTGCTTTATAGATGACCTAAATAGAGATGTAGACTTAAATATAGCTATTTCCTGATACCATTCAGGAAAAGAAACAAACATGTTCATTTTATGTAGCTTCCTCAACCATAAGAATGCAAGTAAATTTCTTATCATTTTCATTACTGATTGAGGAAGCAACATGATCTAGTCATCTTCCGACACAAAACTGGTATGTAAATAGCCTATTTGCTTTGTAGATGACTTTACAGGAGAGTAAACACAAAAAATCAACAATGAAAAAGAAATGTAGACCGGTATACCAATCCACCTATAGATAAGAGGGATAGGACTCCTTTAGCTACAGAGTTAAGGGCATAGAAATTTACCTTCTAACAGCAAGGCCTCCAAGAAGTTTGTATCGGAGAGACTCTGCTTGGGCAATAGCACAAAGGCCTCTGTTGTTAACCTTCTCAGCATAAAGCTCAACGCTGTTTTCAGGAAATTTGAATCGCTTCTGCACAACCGACGTCAGTTCCCTGATCCTCCTTCCTTTTTCCCCTGCAAGCAGAATCAATATATCAGTACAAAAACCAAATCTTTCAGATTAAAAACAACCAGAAACACCAAAAAACTAAATCTTCCAGATTGAAAGCATTGTTAAGATTAAAAGCAATGATAAATAGAATCGAACCGAGAACGTTTTGGGTTCGGGTGGCCCTGATGATGATCTCAGTGCGCATTGGTGTAACCCTAACCTCAACTCCTGAGTAACCATCTTCAGCGAGCTCTCTGGTCAAAACCTCATTTAGCTCAGCGAAGAACACTCCATCAGCTATGAACTGTAACAGAATAATTATGGGATGAAATCATATTTTCTGGCAGATTGTATATAAATTAAAGAGGAGAAGCTACTCGTTTGACCACCGAGAAATCGAGAAAACATGGAAATCGAAACTTGTAGTACTCGTAACCTTTCGCTTTTTGCTCATTTGAGTAGCCATATTGATGGGAAGATTAGACGAAAAATTAGAACGGTTGCAGAGATGAGATCTGAAAGGGAGGCTCTTGCTGTCTCTGCAAACTTTACTGAAATTAGGGTTTCTGGCGCAGGTTGCTCCATTTATCTTACGCTGGATGGTGAGGCTGGACCTGCCCCCCGATTTATTTATTTATTTAAATTTTTTATTTTGTTTTCCCGCGGCCATAGGCTTTGGGCCTGTAACTAATTATATTGGAGGGAAGCATGTAGTCCAACCATCGAGTGTCCTATACATATCCATTCACGAAGATAATGGGCCATATAATAGGCCCATATAAAGGCTAATGGGCCACAGCTAAGTGATTCAATATCATTGAGGGCTGTTAGAATCTTACTCTTGTGACGCATGAACTCTTCTGCTTCAAAGAGTTTTCCATCCTCACAAAAAGATGCAACCAGTAGTACATTACAAATGAAATATAGTGAGGATTTCTCTTCTTGGAATAATTAAATATTAATGTAGAGAAAATAACAATGTTTGGTAGAGCTCCATCCTAATACATTCAACATATAATTTCCTTTGCTTTTCTTATCTTCCAAGCTCTTCAAAATCCCATTTACGAGCATTGAATTGAATATGTTATCACATCAGGATCAACACCATCCTCAAATATCTTGTTGAGTAATTGAATTGCTTCATCAAGCAATACATTTTTGCATAATGCATCAATCATAATTGTGTAAGAAACACAGCTTATATCTATGTTATTGAGCTTCATTCTCTCAAGAACATAGATACCGACCTCCTTCAAAACCCACATGAAAGTCATACATGATGATGATTCCCACATGAAATTGAATCCACACTACAGCCCCACAATACCATCCAATTTAAGGGTTTTCTTATAAACATGAACCAAACCATTAAAACTTCTCTCACCACCCATTTTAACAGAAGAGAATCCCCGAGAAGCTTTGTTTCGTATGAAGCTGCAGTTTAATTTAACCCATCTACGAAGGGAAAAATGAGAGTTGTTTCGTATGAAGCTAATGGGGTAAGTTTTTTCTAACGCCTAAAATCTTGTGTAAAAAAGTATATATTTACTAAAAACTAAAAAGGTGCTTGGGTTCATGCGATGCGAGAGCATAAAGAACAGTGTCTGAAATTAAAGATGACTGTCTCAATTAGATAAAGAGTTGCACTTGAACAAGGGGAATCAAAAGTTACTGATAAATCTAAACTGTTAACGACATTCTCTACTTTACTTTTCACTTCTGTGAAAAAAGTTGATAAAAACAAAAAAGGTTATTAAGATAAGATCAATCAGAGGTAGGCCTAGTTCTCTTATTCCCAGATTTGCCATCTGATTTAGAGTCAGCTTCACAAGAAGCTTCCATAGATTTAGTGAAAGAAGAGGAAAGATGAGAGTACAAATCAACTACACTCCTGATATTGTTGTTAAGCTCTCTAATCAGAATCACGTTTCTGCTTAAATTATCAGGCATCTTGGACTCATGATTTTGGTTGATTTCATTGATCAGAAGCATGTTTTGATCCAATATGTTCTGGACCTGAATGAAGCTGTTCTGAAATGTCTGCATCACTCTGTTGTCTATCATTTGGCTTCCTCCATTGTTGTTATTAATCCCTGATGAATACATCTCATCCTCCATTGTTTACTTTTATCTTATTCTTTCTTCCTCTTCCTTTTTTTATTTTGCCCCCACAACAAGTCTCGGAAAATCAGAACCAGTTCTTCTGTCAAGAAGAAGTAAAATTTAGCTGAGATATAGATATATATGTGGGGTCCTCATAAAAACAGATGGAAAAAAGCTGAAAAGAAAGCAGAACCCTTTTCCATTAAAAACGAAAAGTTGCTCTTTTTTCTTTTCTGATCTTAGAATGATAGAAATTGTTGAAGTATGAAAGCAAAATATAACAATTAAAAAAAAAAAAAAAAACCTTGAATGTTTCTAGAAATTGGGAAATTCATTACATCCTCAATTTAAAAAAACGAATTAAAATAAATAAATAAAACCTCCATTAATCTGAGAAAAAATAAATCTTCTAAGAATTTAGAGAAAAGAAGTACAAAAGTATTATTAAGAAAAACACGTACAGTTCTGTTTAATGCCGGATAAAAAGAATAATGTGAAGATTGAAAATTCCGACATGTTTCATGGTACTACCATATTTTGTTCGTACCTTGAAAATCTCAAATCTGGAACAGTAATATTGTATTTGGAGAATCTGGATTCTGGAACGAAGAACAGGAAGAAGAAAAAAAGAAGAAGGCGGTAGAAGAGATCGCCGATTTGAATCGAATATTTAGAACAGACCCAAATTTCTCTGCAATTCTGATGAGAAGTTTCGGGGAGAGAGAGAGAGCATATGTAGTTTTGACAGTCACGCTCCGACCCCTCGATGTCTCTGTAATTTCTTTAGTTCTTTTTAATTTAAAAAAAAAAAAAAAAAAAGATATCTGTCCACCTGTTACGTCAGGAACAAGGATTTGATCGTATGTTTTATTTTTACTATTTCAGAGGCAAAGCCTGTTATTTGGTTGCCACGTTAACATATGATTTGAATCAATCACGAACCCGCAATTGGGCAATAATACCTTTCCTTTTATTATTATGTGTGGACCCACCCAACTTTTGCATTTTCTTTGTTCATGTTTAAAAAACAAACAATTTGATCTTGAAATAAATGATATATACACGTAAATGTGATTAAACATAAAACTTTTTCTTCAAGAAAAGACATTGCGATTCATGTTTGGTCACAAGGAGCTGAACCACCTAACATGCCTTGTAATCATCATCTAATCTAAATATGCGATTTAGATATATTGAACGGTGGTGATCTTGGTAAATCACGACTTCGGATGATTATATATATAATAAGCATTAAGCCCACATCACATCACGTGCATGCGTGCATGCATGCAAGATCCCGCTCCGCAACAAGTCAACAACCTGTCGTCTGTAGCAATAGCCAATATGGATCTGCAGGTTCTAAATTTGATAGGATTAAGAAAATGGGCATAGCTACCAATCTGGAGAACGAGCATCTCGCACAACACCCTAACAATGGTGCTCTCATTGCCTTTCTCCGACTCCATCTTGTTTTTCTGATGAAAACCCATCGGTTTGGATCTCAAGGTTACTACCCTATTTGGATTACTACCACATCCCACCTCCACAACGATTAAAGCTCGCATCTTTCTATTTAAATGGAGATGCGTTGGTTTGGTTCGAGTGGATGAGCAACTACCATTTCATCACAAGCTGGCTGGATTTTTTGCTAGCTCTAGAACTACGGTTTAGGCGGTACGACGATCACGTCTATTCTACGGTTATTGCAGAAAATAGTATGATTTTGGGTGCAAGTTTTGAAGGAATTGAGAGTCCTACACCGATTGACCACTTTGAAGGTGTAATTCTAGTTATTCTTGTAACTCCTATAAAAGAATCTCTACTTCTTGATGTTAGCCATCAAACCGTATCGGTGGATAATATTCCGGCTCACAAAACTTCACAACCACGCCCTTTTCCCTCACCGATTTCTACCCTTATTTCTGAAGTCTTGAAGGAGACAATCCAAACGCAAGAGCCATCTCTAGAAATCGAAGGGTTCAACTCATCGATTCAAGAACCCATTCTTCAAGAAGACGATCTTGAATTTTCCAGCAACTCGATCGCACTAACTTTTCTTGAGTTGGCTGCTCTAGCCACTAAAGAACTTGATTCGTTGAGTCAAGAATCCAGATGCAGTCGCATATTCTTCAGAAATTTGTGACCAAATAATTGAAACCCCAAGAGATCTGACAATTCCGGATGTGTTCATAGAATCCGTTCATGCACCCTTGTTTGGTCACACTATTTGGCAGCATACCACAAGTTATGTCCCCAAAAGAATGAGGCAAAAGCAAAATCATACACTACTATTTTTTAGAGGCAATATCATAAACGCCGTTGGAGGTCCAGCAGCATATGAGCACAAAGTGACTATTAGAGCTATATTTTCCAACTACATTCTTCCACATCTCGATCTTAAAAGGAGGTACAAGAACTATTTCCACATCTCGAACACGCTCAACGCCCTAACATAATTGCACAATCTCTTTCTTCTTTAATTTAATCGAATCATTTCCATGTGAGTTTTGTTCTGAGATTAAATCGATGAATTGGGTACGTACAAGGAGAATTCAAGGAGTATGCTGAAAAGGCAAAGAGTTTGCCTCCATCATCAACAGATGATGCTGACAAGCTCTTCTTCTACGCCCTTTACAAACTATCTACTATCGGACCTGTTAATACCAGTTAGTCAGTCACCAATTAGTTACATGCGTCTACGATTGATTAATTTCCATATGATCTTCTCCTTTGTTTAGGATATATGGATGCTGATTTTTGAGAATATATTCATCCCGCGTTTGAAATGAAATATTTATAAGAAATGGGATGCATGGAAAGGGGTTGAAGGTATCAAATTCATTACAGAGAGTTGAATTTGGTAAAGAGTGTGTAATTTGGGTCGCATATTGTTCATGTTTTCAGGAATAGCTGAGGAAGAAGCCATGATCGAGTACATTGCAAAAGTGAAGCTGCTCCAGGATCTCAATTCCACTTAACTATTTGTAATTTGTATTCAATGTTTGTAATCTGATTCAGTAATATATTTTCTTATTCATATTCATCCAACAATTCATGTATACATTATTCTCATATCATATCATTATTCATAAGTTTTGGGCCCCCCTTTGCTAGTCCAATCCGAGTAACTAGGCGTGAACAACAGATTTACTGGGTAGGCAAGATCATAATTTCAGGCCCAACCCAATGCACTTAAAATGAAATGAAATAATACTTTGGTCTGTCGTTTTCAAAACCTCTCAGTTGTTTTCTGGACACTCATTTTTTTTCTTCTTATTTTTAATTGGAGACAATGACTTTCACTCTGCGTTTCCAAGTTCGCGCACAATTTTCCCCTCCATTTTCTCGCTCTTTCCCTCCTTCCAAACACTTTCCATCCCTACAAAAACCATCATTTACCGTCAGACGCTACTCCACTTCTTCTTCAGTCTTCTCCGTCAAGATGTCGAACCAAACCATCGAACACATCGTGCTCTTCAAGGTCAAAGATGACGTGGAATCATCGAAGGTTAACACCATGCTCACGGGTCTCAACGCCTTGAGCTCACTCGAGCAAGTGCTCCACGTCTCCGCCGCTCCGGTCCTACGCAACCGATCCTCATCGTTCAACTTCACTCACATTCTCCACAGCCGCTACAAGTCGAAAGAGGACCTGAACGCTTACTCGGCGCACCCCGACCACGTGAGCGTCGTCAATGAAGCGGTCCGTCCAATCTGCGAGGACGTCATGGCCGTAGATTGGGTGGCAGAAGATCTCCAGGGGCCAGTGGCCCCATCACCGGGGTCGGCGATCAGAGTCAGCTTCTTGAAATTGAAGGATAATTCGGGCGATGGAACCAAGGCTGAGATTTTGGATGTAATCGGAGGAATCAAGGATAAATTCGGACAGATTAATCAGCTTACTGTAGGGGAAAACTTCTCACCGGGAAGAGCGAAAGGATTTTCCGTAGCTTCAATTGCGATTTTTCCAGGATTGAGTGAATTGGATTCTGTGGATTCGAACCAAGAGCTGGTGAATTCGCAGAAGGAAAAAGTAAGAGATTATGTAGAGAGCGTGATCGTGGTCGATTATTTGGTTCCTTCGCCGCCAGAAAATGCAAGCCTTTGAGGTTTTGCAGTATGTACTTTATGATCTACTCTTTAATAAAGGCATTGAACTTTGAATGCAATATTCTGCCTTTTACTTACTTCTGTTGCATGTTATCTATGAAGTTCAAGTTCAAAACTTTGAGCTTTTATATTAGCATTTTTTGAGTGTCGTTGAAGATTGACACAAAAATATTTGCTGAGGGGACCTTGTTGAGTATTGTTTTGGTATTGAAGCTTTGTAGATGGAATTTGACAACATTTCTTGTAATTGATGTGTAGACTCTAGAATCTAGATTGTTTGAACTTGTTGATTATTTGCTCAACATTACATCTAAAGACTTCATTTTAGTATTTGCCCTCACCTAAGGATGTAATGTGACAGCTTCAATTCAAGTATGCTTTGGAAACTAGATTTTGAATCTAGAATTTGAGTAGCTTGAAATATAGGTAAGATTATTTTCGCAAATGAAGAAGTCTTATTATGTTATTGGAGAGGAGAATTAGAAGATCTCGTATTTTGTTACTTGCATCTTAAGAGGTAAGAGGGTTGTTGATCTCTCATCCACTTTTTTGAACAGTCAAAACAAATTTGAAGTGGACTTTGAAATATTAATAATATATGAGGATTTGAAATAAAGCAAGAGAGGGTGAGTGGCAGAAGAATTTCTAAGAAAGTAGTTCAGTCTCTAATATTATAATCTCCCACGTATTTGGACTTCTTCGTTTGGGTGATGAAGAAATTTCACGTGGTTGAAGTGGACTTGTTTTGATAAAAGTGAATACTTTATAATATGCAAATGAATGAATGAATGAATGATGATGAAATTGGTCCTATAGCCACATGTTTTTCACACTCGACAGTATATATATTGTCACATTCAAAATCAAATCAAACTAATCACATATCAATTTATTAGTATAAATAAACAAAGAAACAAACCAACAAAAAAAACATGGTTTGATGTTATATATATATATATATATATGTCTATATCTATAGCTTAATAATAATAATAATAATAATAATAATAATAATAATAATAATAATAATAATAATAATAATTGTTGTCTTTTTTAGTAACTTGTAGTGTAATGATGTCTTAATTAAATTATCAGCACTTTCATTAATTAATAAACAATATTCCAAATCTCACATCTTAATTCTTACGTATTGTGCTTAATTACGTGCAGTATTATATCAATCAAGAGATGCACATGATCTAACATCTTTTATACTATTTTTTTTCGCTACTCCCAAACACTAAAAACCTTCCTCATCTTAAACAAACCTAATAACACATAATATCTTAATAGTAGGAGCTGATTTACTACTACTCTTCTCTCACTAGAGTCAAGTGTAAAAACTATATTATATAAGTAACATGCCTAACCCGTGCGAATAAAGTATAGTATTGCCTGTGCCTATGCCCATAGTGTATATGTAGCCTATACAGTATATACATATACATAGTCCAAAATTCAAATGATCAAATTCTCCAGTCCTTCATGTAGGAAACAGCCAAAACTGAGGCGGCTGAATCTGCTCTGTGCTGGATATACCATCCAATAAATATATAAATAAATAAATAAATAAATAATAAATAATTATTTACAATTATTGCTCTGACATTAATGTATAGTTGCACTTGACCCCCACTGCATGAATAATAGAGCATCGTCATGTCCATTATCTTTCGTGTATATATATATATATATACATCATTCAGGAAAATACAATATGTATTATTATTTTCATAATAATATGTACTTAAGAAATATATATATATATATATATATATATATATAATTTGTATGGTGAAGATATGATGTAGTGATGATTGAAGATCATGTCCCCATTGAAAAATGAAAAAATAAAACAAAATAAATAAGAGTATTATCGAAAGAGACATGGACGGTGAAAAACGAAATGAAGAAATGGGAAATGGGTCATACATCATGTGGTTTGTGGTCTACACTTTTTGGCATTGACCTAAAGTTTTAGATTTAGTTCATCAGTACCTCTCATGCATATATATATGCATTGATATGTTTCATCCGAGTCAAAGAGATGGAGAAGGTTTTGGAGCGAGCGATCATACACGTGTACACATGAAGGGCAACCAACTTTCCATACCACATGATTCTCATTCAGATTCAGATTGAGATTGAGAATGTTAGGTCAAGGATTCAAGCTGATATTATTATTATTATTATTATTATTATTATTATTATTATTATTGTTATTATTATTATATATTTTTTAAATGTATTCGTGCATAATCAGTAGTATCTTTCAGAAACAAACAAAAGTCAGTTTTCGCTAGATCTGTTCCAAATATAAATATAAATATAAATATAAATATAAATATAAATATAAATATAAATATAAATATAAATATAAATATAAATATAAATATAAATATAAATATAAATATAAATATAAATATAAATATAAATATAAATATAAATATAAATATAAATATAAATATAAATATAAATATAAATATAAATATAAATATTAATATAAATATTAATATTAATATTAATATAAATATAAATATAATATAATGGTCCCTCCCCTCCATAAAAATACTTGGCATATATACGGCAAAAACTCCAATTTGCAAAATTATACATCACCATGTTTGTTTATTTATTTTCTTTTACCGAAATTAGTCATGTTGATAATTAGATCGCGGACCTGTACCATCCAACCAAATGGTGAAGCAAAATAATAATAAATAAATAAATAAATAAATAAATAAATTAAGGAAATTAAATAAATGATCACATGCATGAATATGATTGCACCTATAAAATATGAACACTTTCCTATACAAGAGGGAAACATTACACTTATTATTTACACACACATCAGTCCTGCTTTAGAGAGACAGTCTTTGAGAGAGAGAAAGACAGAGGAGGAGGAAGAAGAAGAGAGAAAGTAGTTTATATATCCAGATGGGGAGGAACCCTTGCTGTTCAAAGGATCAAGGGTTGAACAGAGGAGCTTGGACAGCTGAAGAAGACAGGGCTCTTACAGATTACATAGCAACTCACGGCGAAGGCAGATGGAGAGATATTCCTACAAAATCAGGTATATATATATATATATATATATATATAATAAAACATAGTAAATTAGTTAAGAGAGAGAAGGAAAACCAAACAAACTTGAATGATTTTACTTGGTTGGCGATAGGATTGAAAAGATGCGGGAAAAGCTGTCGGCTTCGATGGTTGAACTATCTCAGGCCTGATATCAAGAGAGGAAACATCTCACCTGATGAAGAAGAGCTCATCATCAGGCTTCACAAGCTCTTGGGAAACAGGTTTATATATTTACTCAATTCGTTTAATCCTCTCTATTAATTTTATATACATTATCGTCATCTTAATCCCTGTAACTTATCATGTTTTTTTTTTAAATATGTTTAGATGGTCTTTAATAGCTGGTAGACTTCCGGGGCGAACAGACAATGAAATAAAGAATTACTGGAACACCATTTTAGCTAAAAGAGTGATGCAAGGCAACAACAGTATAAACCCATGTTCAAGAAACATGAATTCTTGTATAAATCAAACTGATACAACAACAGAATGCTTGAAAGACAAGATTATCTTAGAGGATCAAAATACTATAAACAAGCTGCCAGATCAAGACTATTCTCTGCGTACTAGTGCCATTAATCATCAGTTGATCTCATCCGGATATGAAGAAGATAATCCATCTAATATGGACTTCATGCTGGATTTCGACCTGGGAGAGCTCAATCTGTGGGACATTCTTACCTCGGACGGCTCCTCGAATGTCATGTACCCTCTTTGAATGTTCAAGCTGTGATGAATCCTTCCACTTCAGTTCCTGCAGGAGGAGAAGAAACATCGTTTGATTTTCGGACATCGTTAATTTAAATCAAAACACTGTCGATATAGAAATATAATACAACTTACATTTTTGTTAATGAGGTTTTATCTTTTAGTTAATTAGTGTAAGCAAGAAATTATTGTATGTGTATGCGGTGAAGTTCTGTATCTTCTCTAGGTTAACCTTAGAAATAACCAGAATGCATATATCAGTTGACGAGGTCATCAACTTCTATGGCGTGGCCCTTTGCCTTCTTTCTTTCTTCTGTGGTTCTTACTTCTTACGCAGTCAATGAAAAGCCAATGCTTGTCAAATTTGATGAACAATTGCTCGAAAATGAAAAGGAAAAACGGAAAATATTAGAGTTGTATCATATCACATAGAAAAGGGGGGATTAGTTATACGTATACATAGACCAAATAATTGAAGGTACACTGGCTATCAATGGAAAGCCTAACTCCTAATTTCTGACTGCTTGGACTGCTTGAACTGATGCAATTAGTTGAGCCATAACATTAGCATATTGAACGGCCGTGTGCTGGGAAGTGTATTGGTCCGAGAGACCATATTCTGCAAAATTTGGTTCTATATGCATAAAATGACCCGGAATTGACCTTTTCGATACACTTTCTTGCCATATAGCCAAAAACCCCTCCATCATCCGCCTTGACTTCTCCATTGAAGTTATCGGCAGATACTCAATCTAGACAACATACACAAAATAAATAAGTAAATAGATATAAACTCAAATAAAAGTTGATGAGGATCTAGAAACTGTGAGCTCAGTACCTCCATAACTATTCCTCTCAAGCTTTCAGAGTGGTTAGGAACAACTTTTCCTACTCTTAACTGAAAATCCCCTAATTGATATTGGAACCCCTAAAAAAATATCAGCAAGTTAAAACAGAGTCGACTTTTAATGAAAAAAGTAAAAATAATTCAGGAAAGTTTAGGAGGTAATGCAAACCTCGAAATTGAGAGCCACCTTGGACTTATAAGATTGCAGTTTCTCCATAATGGTCTGAATTGTAGATTCGGCCTCTAAGATGAGCCGTTGTCCACGGATTATGAAGTAGTACTTATTTGGCTGGTCAGGTAATGAGAGTCCCAGAAAATCGCGAGGGAACTCGGTTGGTGGTATCGTTGGGTCTAATAATTAAAACTTGAAAGGTTATTAGAGAGTGAAGAAAAACTTATCCACAAAATGAAAAATCAAAAAGTAAAGAAAAAACCAAGTTACCTTTTAAAATGGGTTTGTAGAAAGTGAGAGTAGCTTTCCATCTCCCTTCCTTGACTCCGTTCATGGTCTCGACGCACTGCGAAACTTCGTTGAGGATCTGAGTGTTCGCACTTGTACCTGCATTGGGTTGCCAATGCAATACCCTAGTAAATCCAAGAAATGGAAAAGCATATTTTAGAATCTTATACATGATTCTATACTCTGAGATTTAATTAATGAACACCAGACGAAGAGAAGAGAGGAAAACTCCATGAATTTGATTAAATTTTTGCTTTTTTTTTTTACCATTTGACAGGCATTTCCAAGACTGACAATTACAATATCAACCCACCACTCAGATACTGATCCTGTAGTTCATCAGCATGGAGAACTCGTTAGAATCTTACAAATGATTCTGAATCTTTAAATACAGAGATGTCATGTTAAGTATATATGGAAACAAACAAACTTCCAGAAGTATGAGGTTAAGGTCATAGAAATCAAAGGTTCCATTTTTTTTTTTTCACTTCTCTTCCTATACTGATTCATGCAGGCAATCAAAAAGAGGAGACTAGCAAAACTAAGATAAAGGAAAAGGGGAAAAAGAAAACACTTCTGAATTCCAATTTAGCGTAATAATTTATGAGAATCCTAAAGCTGCAAAAATTCGATATGAGAGAGAAATACCCGTTGATCGCAGAGACGAAGTGAGGAGCTGCCACTAGGGCTTGCAGAGATGTAAATTGTGTGAGCCCGCGTTTCAGTGAAATGCAACTTGGAAAGATCGATAGCCGAACTATTGCTCAAAGCGACGTGTCGTCTTTTCAAAAACCGACAGGCCGTTTATGTGTAAGCAAGGCAGCAGCTATTGTGTGAGCCCGCGTTTCAGTGAAATGCAATTTGGAAAGATCGATAGCCGAACTATTACTCAAAGCGACGTGTCGTCTTTTAAAAAACCGACAGGCCGTTTATGTGTAAGCAAGGCAGCAGCTAAATTCTTGGCAGCTGGGTTGCTTCCTGGACCTGTAGACATTGTCGAGTTTCATCTTCTTTCTCTTAATTCTTCGATAATTTTCTTCTTAGCGCTAATTCAATGGATTTTTGTACGAAGATTGTTAACCAGTAATTGATGTGTGATTCGTCGTCTAGAGTTCTCAACTGTCTCTCCTTGTTACCATACAGGACGTGAGAACGAGAGTTGAAGTGAGCTTGTTAGTGTTTCTCGTCGAACTCAGAGGCGAGCGAGGTGGTACACTGAGCTCAGGTTTCTCGAGATTGTAGCAAGTAGATGGCGTGCGTGTACATACCGGTGCAGAACTCGGAGGAGGAGGTCAGAGTGGCCCTCGACCAGCTCCCTAGGGACGCTTCTGATATCCTCGACATTCTCAAGGCCGAGCAAGCTCCTCTCGATCTTTGGCTCATCATAGCAGTTCTCTCTTTCTCTCTCTCTCACTATTTTTATTTTGTCTGGTTTAACGGAAATAGTTGCTACATTAATTGATGTCCAATCACATGTTGTTAACAGATTTGATTTTGATTAGTCTTAAACCTTCCCTTTTCTCATAATATTCTGATGCCTTTGTTGCAGCGGGAGTACTTCAAGCAAGGAAAACTAGTACAATTCCGACAAATTTTGGAGGAAGGGTCCAGTCCAGGTATTCCATTTTTCTCTTTTGATATGTTTTCTGTACCATACTGTTGATATACATACATATCAATAAGCTTTGATTGCGTTTACACCAGTATGTTTATCCTATGTGCATGAATTTTTTAAACAGAAAATTGTAATCTTGTTTCTTTTTCATTTTTTGGTTGCAGAAATTGATGACTACTATGCTGATGTTAGATATGAAAGAATTGCCATCTTAAACGCTTTAGGGGCTTATTACAGCTACCTGGGAATAATCGAGACAAAACAAAGAGAAAAGGAGGAGCATTTTATTTTGGCTACGCAATATTTCAACAAAGCGTTGAGGATTGACATGCATGAGCCTTCCACTTGGGTTGGGAAAGGTACAGACAGTTGGTTTTCTTTGTTAGGTATATTGCCTAGATTTTTTAAACTTAAGTTTTGCTTCTAACATGGCCATGTTGTCTGCCTGCAGGTCAGCTTTTACTGGCTAAGGGTGAAGTGGAACAAACATTTGCTGCATTTAAGATTGTATTAGATGGGAACGGGATAATGTTCCTGCTCTTCTTGGTCAAGTATGTTAAATTCCCCTTGCTCAAAAAAGTCACTGTTCATCCCTTTATATGGAGATGTGGAAGTGATTTAATTGACTCTCTGAGCAGCTCCATACTCGTTTACTTTGAACTTGAATGATTACAGGCATGCGTTGAGTTCAATCGTGGAGGCTTCTCTGATTCACTGGAGTTATACAAGGTTTTTGTTTTCATTTTCTTAGTGTATATGACTGAGAAACTTTTATCTTTCTTCACTTCATTAGCATGTGGCAATCGATGTTGGCACATCAATAATCTTAAATTTATCAAATAGAATTCTTTCAAATAAAATTAAAGAAACACTCGCATTACAACAATTGATGTTCACGGCCACTGATTTGATATTTCCTTTTGACTTATAACATGGACTGACTGTATCAAGAGGGCTCTGCAAGTATATCCACATTGCCCTGCTGCTGTAAGACTTGGTATAGGTCTCTGTCGCTACCGATTGAAACAGTATGAAAAGGCTCGACACGCATTTCAACGGGTTTTACAGGCAAGTAACACCATGGGTTTAATACATATGTAATCTATTAACTTATGCAAATGCTACAATATTCTTCATAATGCTGTTTTTTATTTCATCCACCTGTTTATAAATGCAGTTGGATCCTGAAAATGTTGAGACCCTTGTTGCGCTTGCTATTATGGATCTGAACACAAGTGAATGTGCGTTACATTGTTATAATTTACTTCCCTCTTATGAGAAGACTGTTATTGATTGGTGATTCGTTGCTTATTTTACACAAAATTTTGGTGAAAGTTAATTTGTGAACCTGCAACATATCTTTCCAGCTGCTGCAATTAGGAATGAAATGGAAAAGATGCAGAGAGCTTTTGAGATTTATCCTTATTGTGAAATGGCGCCGAACTATTTGGCGAATCACTTTTTCTTTACTGGTCAACATTTTCTAGTTGAGCAATTGACAGAAACTGCACTTGCTGTAACCAACCATTGGCCAACAAAATCACATTCTTACTACAATTTAGCACGATCGTACCATAGCAAGGTAAAAAACAATTCCTTTTTATTTTTTGTCTGATATCATTCCACCCCCACCCCCTTTTCCCATCTTCTCCCTCTCCTAATTCAATCTGCACTAATCTGATGTGTTTATTTTTGGAATTTAGACTATTGATGGTAGCCATGTTTCTGCCATACTATAGGGAGACTATGAGAAGGCTGGCTTCTACTACATGGCATCTGTCAAAGAAGTCAACAAGCCACATGAATTTGTATTTCCTTATTATGGTTGTGACTCTATTCTGTTTGTCAGTTTGTTATGCTAACTATATGTAGATACATTCTTACTTGACGAATGAATCTTGTTAAGTTGTAATCCAAATGCTTATTTCCATGAAGCAATCTGCTAAATCTTTTCTCAAAACGAACTTAGAAACTTATGTATAGGAGGTATATTTATTTTCCTGAGCTCTGCTTTTCTTATTCGCTTTTCTCTCTGTTATTTTGTTCATTTGGCAACATGATTGGGACAAGTACAGCTAAAATTGGGAGATCTTAGAAGTGCTTTATCAAACTTTGAGAAGGTCCTGGAAGTTTTCTCTGATAGTTGTGAGACACTGAAAGTGAGTGAGTTGAATTGAAAAAGTTATCAGAACTGATGCATCTTTTTAATTTTCTGTAGTCTCTTACCTTCGTATTTTATATTTCTTTTGCTATAGGTTCTTGGGCACATACATGTTCAGCTAGGGAAGACTGAGAAGGCTCAAGAACTTATGAGGAAAGCTACAAAAATTGATCCCCGTGATGCCCAAGAAATGTCTCTTTCTTTTTTATTTTCAGTCAATTTGTCTTCTAAGATTTCTCTGGGGAAAACTTACCAAATCCTTTTTTGTCCAATGTGGTGTTTGGAAGCTAGTGTCATGCTTTATTTGGGTTTAGGATGCTTTATTCTTTCTATCCGTCTCTTTCATTTTCACAAACAGATATCTACAGTGATCCTCGTAATTGCTTCAGCTTCTAAAGAAAAACATTTATTTTTATGGGCTGTACTCTATCTTTAGCTTTCAGCTTCATGTACACTATTTCATTGAACTTAAATGCAGGCATTCTTGATCTAGGGGAATTGTTAATTTCCAGTGATGGTGGTGCTGCTCTAGATGCCTTTAGAACCGTATGGTTTCCTGTTTTGTTTTATCCATGTATTCCTAAAACACATAAAGCTATTACCTCATTAATTTTTTTAATTTTTTCTTCACTTTTATTGGATTGTCTTAATTGTATATATATTTCAACAACAGGCCTGTGGTCTCTTGAAAAGGGTGGTCAAGAAGTACCTATAGAAGTTCTTAACAATCTTGGAGTTCTTCACTTTGAGAGGGGGGAGTTTGAGGTATGCACTCTTTTGTACAAGTTGATTCTCCAATCAAGTGAAGGTAAAATAGCCATGACTTGCTCTTGATTGTCAGCTGGCTGAACAAGTTTTCAAGGAGGCTATGGGTGATGGAATCTGGCTTCAAATCATTGGACATGAAGATAAATCCACAGTTTTTGACGCTGCTGCATCTACTTCTCAATACAAGGAAATGCATTTATTTCATCAACTTGAGAAAGAGGGTAAAAGCGTGGCACTGCCTTGGAATAAAGTTGCAACACTGTTTAACCTAGCAAGATTAGTGGAGCAGTTACACAATACAGAAATCACTAGCAAACTGTATCGTTTGATTTTGTTTAAGGTATGCATCTCCAAAAATTTATATATATCTGTATTGGATCACATTCATTCTTGATCCGTTGGGAGCATCAGATTGGTAATATTTTTTCATGGTTTATAGCATTTTTATTGTGATGAATATATTCTTTTTTATGGTATAAATAATACTATTGTTTCAAGGTCCTGACTCTTACATTAGCTTACTTCCATGTCATTTTCTCTACAGTATCCAGACTATGTAGATGCTTATCTAAGGCTTACTCCTATCTCAAAGACTCGAAACAACATTCATTTAAGCATTGAACTGGTTGGCATCCCTTATGGTTAATGTGCTCTTTTCTCCCATCTTCTAATAAATTCTTTGCTTAATAATGTGATATCTTCCATAGGTCAATGATGCTTTGAAGGTGAATGGGAAGTGTCCAAATGCACTATCTATGCTAGGGGAGCTGGAATTGAGAAATGATGACTGGGTCAAGGCAAAAGAAACCTACCGTGCTGCTAGTGAAGCCACTGAAGGAAAAGATTCCTATGCGACTCTCTCCCTGGTCTTGTTTTGTGCACACTTCTGTTCATTCTTATCATATTTCCTACATTTTTTTTTCTCTGTCTGGTTGTACTTCTTTGTGCTAAACACATTTATGTGACATCAATTAGGGCAACTGGAACTACTTTGCCACACTTCGAAATGAGAAAAGAGCCCCTAAACTAGAGGCCGCCCATTTGGAAAAAGCCAAGGAATTATATGCAAAAGTAAGTTAATTTGTTATCTTCTTTCTCTTTTGTCTTTACCTGATGTTATTGGAAGTACCTTTCTACATAAGAGTATGCTTATGTGATTTCATCTTCAGTTTCTCTCTTTCTGTATTCTATATTGTTTCACACCCTTCTACCTAAACAATGCAATCTCATGATTGACATGTGCTTTATTTATATGTTCTGGTGCAGCATCCTGCTAATTTATATGCCGCCAATGGAGCTGCAGTGGTATTGGCAGAAAAAGGTCAATTTGATGTTTCAAAAGATATTTTTACACAGGTGAGCCATTTATGCGAACTCTTTTATAACATGCATAACCTTAATTTTTTAACTAGTAATTACCCCTGTTTGCTTTTCAGCTAGTAGGTTCAAGAAGCTGCAAGTGGGAGCATTTTTGTGCAGTTTGGATAAATCTGGATCATGTCTATTTTGCTCAAGGAAATTTTGCATTGGCAGTGAAAATGGTGCGCTATTTTTCTGTTCTTAATTTGTTACTTTCTTTTTATTCCAAATTCCTTATTGTCACTGCAAACTCTTCGTGTTCTCTTGCAGAATCAAAATTACTTGCGGAACTTCTACTTTAACACAGACTATCAACTTCTTCTCTATTTAGCCCGAACACATTATGAAGCCGAGCAGTGGCAAGACTGCAAAAAAACATTACTGAAAGCCATCCACTTGGCACTGTCAAATTACACCTTAAGATTTGATGCGGGTGTTGCCATGCAAAAGTTCTCAGCATCAATGCTACAACAGACGAAAAGAACTACAGATGAGGTTATTTCCCCGCCTATCCTAAATTTCAACTAAGGCCACTCCCCTTTTTTCCCTGTCAAATCTCCTCTCTTATCCTGCCGTCTCATTAATCTTTTAGGTGCGTTCAACAGTATCAGAGCTAGAAAATGCTGTTCGTCTTTTTAGTCAGTTGTCGGCTGCTTCCAACCTTCATCTTCATGGATTTGATGAGAAGAAAATCGACACACATGTTGATTACTGCAAGCACTAGTTAGGGGCGGAAAAACTTCATCTAGAAGCTGCAGAGCGCGAGGAGCAGCAGATTCGGCGGAGACAAGAACTTGCACGTCAGGTAGCATTGGCCGAGGAAGCCCGTCGTAAAGCAGAAGAACAAAAGAAACTTCAGGTATGTTGTTTACATTTTGCAGAGATTTTGAATGAAATAATTGAATATGTTGGATCTGATCCGAGTCTTCGGTGGAAACAGTCGGAGAGGAGGAAGCAAGAGGATAAGCAAAAGCGAGTAACCCAGCAGGAGGAACATTTCAAACGTATAAAGGTATTTTGGATACATATGTGAGTTGCGTGAAAGTCAAAACTCCCAGGAGCAATGGAAGAGCACTCCTAGCTCCAAGCGAAGGGATAGGTCTGAAATGGACGATGAGGGTGGGAACAGCGAGAAAAGGAGAAGAAAGGGTGGAAAGAGGAGAAAAAAGGACAAGAGCTCAAAGTCACATTATGAGACAGAGGAGGTTGAAGGTTACACAAAGGATGATCAAGAACAAGAAGATGAAGATGCTGACCTGGGTTATATAGAACACACAAACCAACTGAACGACCAAGACGATGACATGGAAGACAATGCTCGGGATCCTCTTGCTGAAGCTGGTCTTTAAGATTCTGATGCCGAAGACAAGGTGGCATTTTTAGATACTCCTTTTGCGTGTGTTGCCCTGGGAAGATAGCTTTATTAATTTTTATTATTGTTTTTGTGTTGAAGGCTGCACCTTCATCAAACCCGGCTCAACGAAGAAGGGCCTGGTCAGAATCTGAAGATGATGAACCATTAGAAAAGCAGCAAAACTCTCCTGCCCTGCAGGAAAGTGATGGAGAAATTAGAGGCGAATAGAATGGTGAATATTCTCGTATCAAACAAGGTGACCGACATTTAACTGGGGGATCGGCAATTTGTCCATATTTGCAAGGGGAGTTATGGGGTACAACAGATCACTAACAAACAAGTCTCTTGTACTAAATTAGCTAAAGATAAGTGTATTTATCATTTCCAAAATCATCTTAATTTTATATCGTCTTGCATTAATGTGATGCCTGTTTTGAAAACATTGTCTCTTTTATCATATATATATAAGATTATAGCTATGATATTGAGAACTTGATTCATTGACAACATCTGAGGTGTAACTTATGGCCTGAGCTGTATTAACATATTCGTACTTTTATTGGTTGAAAAAAGCTGAAGATGTGGAAATTGAGGTGCCTTCTGCTGTTCTGCATGCGCTGTTTGATATGAACTTGTCTTGAAAAGGAGCTATTAGCAATATTGTATGCATATAGGTATATGTATATGTGTATGCATGTGTGTGTAGGAAATAGTTAGGCAGGAAGGTGTGGGAACTAGATGTGGAGGTTATAATTATCACTTTTCCACTGACTTTATACTTGCAAGGTTTCCTTTTGGTGTGCTGTAAAAAGTAACTGTAAAAAGACTGCAAAATCTCGAGTAATTTTTCGACCGAACGCTGACAGGTATGCAGCCACAGACCCACGCTCTCACCAGTTGGCTCAGAACACTTCAATGCTTCTGCCAGAAGCTTAAGCTGAGTGGAATCTTGGCTTTAATTCCTGGTTTTGGCTGGTTTGGTTGTTTCATCTTGCAGAGCAGCAGCCAGGTGCAATTTGACCGGAACCCATCCATTTCTTTTTTATTTGGGTATAACTGTATGATGTGTCACTAAGGAGAAAATCTTCAAACTTGTAGACATATAAGGGTTTAAGGGTCAAATAGGCCTTGGGAAGAAGTTTTAAGGTCAACTGAGCAAATTATTGCATGCTTGCCCTGTAACTTGGATTCTAGTATCTCCGAAGAAGAAGATGATAGAAGTGTCCAAAACTACTGACATGAAAACAGCAGTAATGCTGTTCTGTGTCGGCATCTTCTTCAAAACGAAATATGTGGGGAGAGTGAATAATTACGCCAACAATGCCAATCAATACCTTCTGATCAAGTCTCAACTGCATTTGTTTCCATGATCAGAGCACTCTCCCTCTTCCCATCGTTGGTTTAACTATCAAATCCTCCTCCTCGGGTTGGGCCCCTCAATTATTATTAGACACTAGAAAAACCAAAACGAAACCCAGAAGACACATCAAACATGCTAGCAGCGAGCTTGGTCACTGATATATATTTTGTCTGAAAGCGATGATGATCACATAGACTGCTTATAAACCTGATAGATGCAAAAAGGAGCAATACAGGGAAGCAGAAAACAGTTGCATCCCTCATAAATTACATATAAATGTCCAGTTAAACCCACAAATCCAGTACGGAGAAAAATTCACAGATCTATAGAAAAACATGGAATCACGAGCAGAAGAAAAGTTTTTTTTTTTTTGGTCGTGAAGAAAATCATCAAGACCCAGAAAGAAGAATCTGACACTAGTAGAGGTAGTCGTAGTGAGTTAAGAAACTCACTCTGCATTATGAGTACTAGTTGTTGTTTCAAAAGAGGGAGGAGAAATCATGGGGATGATGAGATGTAGTCGTACAAGGGATAGACATGGAGAGGCGGATAGCAGAGACCGAGCCAGCATTATTGTTAGACGACTTCTCATCCAAATCGAGCCATGTTTCTCTGTCCTTGGGCGGCGGCCATTCGTCGAAGAATCTGTGAACCGTCTTTTCATGCGGTTCTTCCATTCTCTCCAATACCCCATTATAACAATCATGCTGATGATCAGCTCTCTTGTGCTGTTTAGAGGATGAGGACGAAGAGCAGCAACTCATAGTGAGTGGTGTTAATTGCCAAGAAGAAGACTGGTGATCATTAGATGAAGAAGAGAAGCCCCGCATTGTTCCAGAAGAAGGCTCTGCTGAGAAAAAGGCATGTTCGTCCACCTCCCTTTTCATCCCATAAACAAACCTGTTCCTTCTTCCATGATAAACATCACAAAATCCACACTAGCTAGTCATTCACTTATAATATATAGATATGTATATATATGTATGTATGTATATAACAGCTTGTGTTTAACTAATTCAGACAAACCTGTAATCCTTGTTGGTATCAGAATAAAAAGCAGAGTCGAACGGGCCGATCTCAGGGTGTTTCACGGAAGACATGTTTTGGTAAGCAAAAGGGTAATGTGTAAGATGGTTACTATTGATATTGTTAGTGTAAGGGGAATGCAGGTAGGGAGATTGGGGTTCTGATGAAGTTATAGTAGGAGTAGGAGTAGGAGTAGGAGATGTAGAAGTAGTAGTAAGTGAAGCTGTTTTTAAAACTTCCACAGGCTTTCTTGAACGGTTTTTACCTCTATGCATGTGTCTTTCACAGTACTTAGAATCAGGGTACGCTTCCTTTGAGCATCTCCATTTCTTCCCATCCGTTCTTCTGCACCTTCCTGGCTCTGGATCTATTTTTCTCCCTGGACCCATCTGCAGATAGTTCCATCCCACTGCACCCAGAAAGTCATATATGTGATGAGTACTCAAATGAGAGAGAGAGAGTTTTGTATCTTACTGTGTTGAGGTTGGTGAGGGAAGAGGGTTGAAGTGAAAGGAGAGTCCAAGCAGGTAGAAGTAGAAGAGCAGCTTCTTTTGACGCTAAAGAGGAGATCAGGAGGGATGGGTATGCCTGAGACCATGTACTTGAAGATGAGAGCTTGATGTTCTAGCTCTTGCCATTGAGCTGCAGTGAACGGGAACCTGTTTCTACCACTACTACTCATGATTTTTTAATAATATATCCAAGAGCTAGAGATGATCAGAAGAAAAAGAAGAAGAAGAAGAATAAGCAGCTAGTCCAGGTGAGAGAATGAAGTTGAGGTGTTGAGGATATTAATGAGAAAAGAGGAGTAACAGTAGGGTTTCTAAAAGAATCAAGAATCCTGATAATCCTCTTACTTCTTTGGCTTGGATTGTTATTACTTATTAGTGGGAGATCAGAAGTAGGAGGAGAGTTCCTTCGACTAGAGAGAGAGAGAGAGAGAGAGAGTAGAGTAGGTATATTTATTTCAGGAACCATTGGGCTGCAAAATCTTCTGTGCATGCACAAAACTAATGGTGTTTCTGATAATAATGCTGCATGCTCTCTCACCTCTCTCTCTCTCTGCTCAGATTATGACTGCACCTGTCTGCAGCTTCTGGTTCTGCAGGCTAAGCTGCCTCTGTTGGCAGCAGCTCTTGTCTCTGACATCTCTACGGAAACCCATAAACTAAAACAATATAATAAGCGTAAGGGAAAAAAAAAACAGGACAGATACTTTTATCATAATCTGAGAGAGGAGAGCTAGAGAGAGAGTGTTGGGTTGGGTTGGGTGCCTGCAGGCAATGGGGCAGTGCTTCTGCAAAAAAGAGTACGGAGGAAGTGTTGAAGCTTTTACTGCTACTAAACTCTTTTACTTTTTTCTGTTCCTTTTTTCCTCTCAGTTTTCTCTGATCACCCTCCAGTACACCCCACTTTCATCTTTTTCATTTTCGGAATTTCAATATATATATATAAAAGATATCAACTCAATTGATTCGAGTCAGGTCAAGAGGACTCTGTTTTTTAGCTTTCCTGCTTTTGCTTTATGTTTATAGAGGTAGCAGCAGCAGACAGCAGTGTAGTAATTAGTAGATTAGAGTAGAGAAAGTGGTTATCTTAGACAATAGGTTTCGGTCCTCTCTCTTTTGAAAGCATTAACATTTTGGTGAAAGTCCGATCAACCTCTGCTCTCTCTCTCTCTCTCTCTCTCTCTGCAAATATATTCATCATTTCCATCTGAACAATCTTTCACTCTCCAACCCAACCCCAGCCCTGCCCTGCTTTCTATCTGCTGCACCTGCATTTATTTGCTTCGCTTAGCTTAGCTTCTATTGGCTTCATATTAACTACCGTTGGCGTTGGAGAGTCTGAGGATTCATATCTTAACACTCAAACAACACTTGCATCATCTCTACGTACTTGGTCACCAGCATTTTTTAATCAATGCAAATTTAGTAAGACGTGAGACATGTTAAACCTGTTGAAGTTACGTGATCATATATGATCACAATAATAGAGGATTTTCCCTTTTCTCTGAACTGAAAATAATTGAGAGGGAAAGGTGTATACCGTATATGTAAGTATAGTGTACGAGCAAGTGATTGATTTCACGTAGTCAGTTTGAACATGGTAGAGAAATTACTGATATTACTGTTACTATTACCATAGGGAAAGGAATAAGAGGTAGAGTAGAGTAGAGTAGAGTAGAGTAGGAAGCAGGAGGGTGCACTAACTTAACTATAAATGAAATTTGACACTATTCTCAAAAGGGCACATAGTTCCTGACTCGAACACATGCCTACCTCAACCGCATTTTCTTTTACTTTTGGCACAAGACCCCACTTCCGCACTTCCAACCCCATCATCAGAATGTGATCATATCTTGAAGGTTAAGACATTTAAATGTGTATATACAAACATGTTTATAAATTTTCACCTTCATCATTAAAACTATCAACATTCCTTGCAGATTTTCAAACAAAAATTCAGCGGAAGATATGATGAGAGGTGCATTTTCTTTTCTACATTATGAGCCAAGAAAATCCAAAAACTCATACAGAAATAATTATTGATTTTATAATCATTGAACTTGCGTTCAAGTTACAACAAGATCATATCACACTCTGGCCTAACCTTCGCTATTATTCTTCAGACTATTCCTTCTGGAAGAAAGAGAGAACAAGATCTGTATGTACAGAAAATAGTTGTGTGTCCAGAAACAACTGCTCGCACAAGACAAAAGCCCAAAAAAAAAAAAAGGGTTTAAAATTGTGCTTCCAATAACCTAAACAACTTAAAGAGCAAAATAAAGTGGATAGGCACAGAAAGCAGCGCACCTTCATAAATGGTCGATCACGGCTTGGGAACGAGTCAATAAAGCTTTCCTTCAAGAGCAATGACACCTAGAATTCAAAAGGTTTAGAAAACAAAGTTAAATATGAATATAGTGTTCATTGTTTCATTGATGAAGTAAAATGTTCATTGCTATACAATTTCATTGTTTTAAGTAAACAAATAATATATGCAAGAACCCCGTTTTTCACCTTATCATCATTAGATTGCACGTTTGTGATTGTATGGGAACGGAGATTGGAGCAAAGCGAATCCAAGTACGTTCTTAGCACTTTTAGGAAACCCTTTGCAGCTTCAACCTACATATTTTTGGAAAATAAAATATGAATTATTGAACGACAAAATATGTGATTTGAGTACAGAAAATGTTAGCAAAAAGAAAACCTGCTCTTCGGTGCATTCATAAACTGGCCTTTTCCTTCCCAAATAGCTTTCTCCTACAAGCTTTGCATGATGTGGACGTAAGGATGAAACCAACTCCCTGTATTTTGGAAGTTGAGGTATAGTTGGTGCCTTTACCTATAGCATCATGCAATACAAACCAGTAAGTCAAAGGTAAAACAATACATGATTGCAAACCCAATTGGGCTTGCACTTCTAGCACAAAGGTAAAACAATACATGATTGCTAACCCAATTGGGCTTGCACTTCTAGCACAAATTCACCTGGTTTTTGTTGAAGTCAACCAGAATGACGTTAGTCAACTTCAACTGTACTTCATTGGTCTTATTCTCTACACCGACCTAAATTTAAGATTTACTATTAATAAATATTCTTCAAACCTCACCAATGAATTAATATCTAGCTAGTAATGGAAATCAACAAAGCAACCAAATTGTCAAACAGCACTTACTATATACGGAACAGGTGCATCCAAAAAGTCCAGCATGTCATTTGGTAGAACCTATTAGTTTTATTTCATTTGACAGAAAAGAAAAGGGAGCAAAATCAAAATAAAAGCAAACGAAAAAAAATTTCACGAGCCAAAGTTTTTATCAGATAGAAACCATACTGGCATTAGAAGGCTTTGCCATTGATAGGGACGAATCAGGGGTATAACTGAAAGAACCGAAGCAGATAGGATACCCTGTATTCAAAGAGTTTGTGAGACAAGTATTTTCCAAAGGCTTTTTTTTTGCGGTGGGGCGGGGGGGGACGGGGCTGGGGGCTCTTAAGAAACCTAGCACATCAACTTCATAAGAAAAAAGCTACATACCAGATTGGAACATGTAATGGCAATCTGCTTTTCCAACAGTGCTCCAGCAAATAACGTTAATATCTGCAAAGGGCAAATACAAAAGATAACACCAACTCGCTCAATAAAGTACTTAGAAGGAAAAAAAAAATGTAAAAATGATTCACATGAACATACGTTATCAAGGCGTAAGGAACCACACAAGCATGCGACGGCCCATATAGATAAGGCAGTTGCTTCCTCCTCTATCAAGAGTGCACTTTGTGCCTGAAAAGGATCAACAGCAAAGAAGGTATGGATTAGCCACCATAAAAAGCGCAAAGAAACTTGGTTTGGGTTTTTGTGTGCAGGATGTGATTGCTATAGGAAAAGCACAACTTAAATCCTGAAAAAGTGAAAGTAGGGAGATTGGATTATCTGGTCCACACAAAGCCAGAGTCCTACGGTTACCTCAGCCATTGCCAAATTTGAACGGCAAGATCTTAAATCAATAGCTGAGCCAGTAAAGTGTAAAACTGTTTCATCTGCTCTATGATATTCCAAGGGATGCAGATGCTCTAAGGGATGGAAGCAAAGGGTGGAACCCCTAGCAGGACAATGTAACCGGTAATAATCACATATAATTTGTAATGATCCATGGTTATTTGCCTGGAAGAAAAGATGATTTCTAATATTAGTGCACAAGAACCACATAGCATATAGCTAAAAGATATAGCATAGGATTCCACCCAAAGTAGAGTTACAAAAACCTTAGCCCACTCAAAAATTTCAATAAGGTCATTTGGATCTTCCTGCCCAGAGAAAGTGGCCTCATCTGTCTCTGTATCATCAATGTCACTCCTAGAATTCCTGTCTTCGCTTGGAGACCCCTGAAAGCTGCGTAAAAAACAAAGTATTACATTTATGAGTTTACAAACTCAAGCAACTTGGACAAAAGACAGATACATTGTTGATTGAACTGATATTCTACACCTGGAGGAGGAATCAGAGCTTTCATGTTGATAATAGCGCAGGAAAGGCAAAACAGCATTTGGAAATTGTTTGGTTCTTGAAAAGTCGTCAACATTGTTACTACAATCTTCTTGGTTTGTAGCACCAGAGTCTAGCTTAGCCATGACCATTACTGTTTCAACCTCAACTGGAACAACTAAACTATCACTGAGGTCTTTCTTTATGAAGTGAAAGTCACCCTGAAGCACCTGATGCTCTGGCTGACTTTCACAATCAGTAGCACATTGGGAAGTTTCTTCCATTCCACAATCCCTATCTTGAGAATCTCTCTGATTCAATGACAAACTATCTATATCTTCTACCACATATTCTTCATCATCACAATTTTCAGGGGATTGGAAATTTAGAATATTGATACCTTTAGCTAACCTTTCAAGTCTTTCTTCAGTAAAGATGCTATGGTGAAATAACAAAAAGGTCAAGATACATATAGTCATGAACAAAAGAGAGCATAAACTATGCTACATACGCACCTATTTAACACAGCAAAATGCAATTCAAAGAATGGAAGGCGGGAAAGCATGCAATAGCATCGGCGAGTGGTTAATAAATGGCGGCTCAAAGGTGAGTAGGAAGGTCGTGTATCTGAAACAATGGAAAGTAGCCCGGATGGTTTTTGAACTAATTCTTCAACTAAGACACAGCATCCATATAACGTTGAATCATCCGCGACCTACAAGACATAATTTCCATACCAATTGAAATAGCAGCTCCCACTATAAGTAGCACTATTATGTTGTAGCTTACAGTAATGGAGAAACTCATATAGGAACCAGAAAATGTCAAAGGAGATAAGAGTATGATGAACAACTATAAAAAAGGAAGCAAAATTAAAAAAAGTATTTAATTACCTGTAACCGGAATACAAATGATAGGTTGCTTTGCTTAAAGCGTTCCTGCAGCAGGCGTCATCATAATTAGACCACTATCAGAAAATTGGGAAAGGTATTTCGACATGATAATATGATGGGCTCATGGTAGAGATAAATTACCTGCCCAAGAAGAATTTCATTCAACTCACTCATGGAAGGAGTTCTCTCAACAGCATGAACCTAAATCACCAGTACCAACTCTTAGAGACAATAATACACAAGTATCTCTACGTCGTGTCTAATAAACCAAAAAAGAATATACCAATACATGAGTGGAGAAAACAACCATATAAATATCAGCAAAAGAGAGACATATTTAACCATTCAAGTTAAAAGTGAAAAGACTCAACAAGCATCCACCCAACCTCCAGGCCTCCAGGGAAGCAAAATGAAAGAAGATCCTTGTATTTGAGCGGCAGCTGCTTGTCCGGAGGGTAAACAAATAGAACCTGAAAGTCAAGGAAGGATATTCATAGTTAATGTTCCAAAACTTTTAAGGCATTCAGTTTCCATTATAAACCAACCTTGATTGACAAGAGTTCCCACCTGAGGTTCAATATTTGGTTCTACGCGAGATTGATTTTGACCACCAAGTTTAGCTCGAAATCTGCCAGATCCTTCGGACTTCCTCGAAACACATTGCCTATGAAGTGCCTGAATGTCACAATTAGGATGAAGCCCAACTACAACCATGCTCTCAAACAGCCTCGTGGGTTCCTTCCAAGATCGATGATCCTGAAAACTTAAAATAACAAAGCAATTAACACCACATTTCTTCCTTAAAAGGAAAAAGGAATAGAGAAATATGAAGGGATGCCCCAAACAAAATAGAATACCAAGTACTGCAACTGGAAGCTCGTCCACTGACGCTTTTGGCTAGTCAAAACTTCTGGATTGTAGTTCGCGCTTTTCACTTGGGGAGGAGTTGAAGAGCCTTTGAGCATTCGTGTAAACTGGCGCTGAATTCTTTGAAGTGGACTACCACCACTCTCATCTTTTGATGAAAATATGACAGATGGACGAGGCGAGTGAACAGAAGTAGAAGCAGCAGCTGCTGCTGCAACGGCTCTTGCAACATCTTCTGTTGTTTGCATGATAAACGAAGCACCCCAATTAGGGCTACCTGTTTGTTCATTCTCGTCCATTCCAAAAGTGGCCCTCCTATAAAAAACATGGAATATACACAGAAGGACCATACGTAAAATGAATGGATACAAACACTACGTCTATACAAACACTAATCAAAAGCTTTAAGAAAGAAGAAGAAAAAAAGTTTCAAAAAGTGTCAAACTCAGCCAAGATAAGATATAGATGATAGACTATCAATCTAAAATGACTTCAAGCTAAGGATATCGATAAATTATAGCCTTTATATTCGTTGTTCAATACAGTCTATCAAAATTAGGAATTCCGGAAAATCATCCCAAAAGGAATATTGAAAAGAAACCCCACAAAAAGGACTTAAAAAATTTATTCTCCTTTTTTCTGTTCTTTTCCTTATTAAGGTCACTAGGAAAAATCCCTAACCCTGATTCCATCACGAAAACTAAAGCTCGAAAACAGTACAAGCTAAAACGCGAAGAAAAAAAAAAAGTAAAACTTTGATAGAAGATGAATTCGTCAATGTTTATCCGAAAGAAAACAAGAGGTAGACTTGAAAAAAGGGGAACTTAGATGAAAGAGAATAACAAACCTCTGTCATAAGGGAGAAGAAACAAATCAGAGGAGAGAAAAAGTTCAGGTAGCCATAACAAAGTGCTCTGCCTGGAAAAACGTCCGTTGTGAAACGATGATCGTATTAAAATTATAATTAAGAAAAAGTAATGGGATTTTGGCGATTAGATAACAAAGTGATTTAGAAATGAACAGAGATGTGGGGGGTAGTTTCTTCTTCCTCTCGCTTTGCTGTCGTCGTTTCATGGTTGAAGCCGACCTTTACGACTGCGTCTGAATTTAATTTAATACTATTTATACACCTCAACTTTCAACTCATCTAAATGCTATCTATATAATATTATATGTATTGTAGATATCATTTCTTCCTCACTCTTTTGTGGCTCGAGAATTGTACACAAACACCAATGTTAACGACATGTCGTGTGTTTTAAAATTGGTTCCAGTATGAAACGTACTGCATGTACCACTTTTTCTAATAAGCCTCCTATCAAATTATTCATCTTGTTTAAACCGGGCTACCTTCTTCTTCTTTTTCGGCCGAAATTGCGGGCTAGCTAACTAGTTATCCTAGTTATATTATACACATGATAGTGGGAAGATGTTAGGTGGGATTTCGTTCTAGATTCTCCTACAACTCAGCAGAACAATAATTCAGTTATGTTTGTTGTTCATCGGTCTTTTGAAGATGCCTAAATTTGCTCCTTGCAATAACATGTTTGATGTCTTCAACGTTGTCACTCTAGTTTTCCGACATGTAATTCCCATGTCACTCACATACGAGCTGGCCAGATGTTAAATTCATTATTCACTTGTGCCGTACTTTGTGGAGGAACGTAGGAACAAAGCTGCATTTTAGCTCCTCTCATCATCTTCAAACGGATGGATACACAAATTCAGATTGCCAATCGGAGTTTGATCAGAAACTTGTTACGGAGTTTAGTCACTTGCCGATGCCAATGGGATCACAGAACCCAGAACCACTCCCTTCGAGGTTGTTTATGGCTGAAATTCTCAAACCCCCCAAGATTCGCATAAACTCCCTACAATCGGATTACGGATAGTTCAGTTATGATGCAGCAGAATGAGCCAAATAGATCCCATGTATTGTCTGAGCTATGAACATGTGCATCATGCAGCGGATTATCAAGCATAATGAGGCGTATAAGAACAGGGGGCGCGGACAAACATTATAAATAGATTCCGTTCAAAGTGGATGGCTCATGGCTTAGTTTGGATTCATTTAAGAAGAGAACGATTCCAAGCGAGCAAGTTTGGAATTTGATCGAACTCGAGCTCTCCAAAGTATCAATGACAATGCTTACAAGATCGAGCTGCATGCCAGGTTATTCACCTTTCTCCTTTCTGGAGGTGATTCAAACAAGATGATGGTGAAGCCGACCCGAGGTTTAGTCTTTTTCAAGAGAGGAAGGATGACGCCCAGCAGACCGATTGACATACAATTTGTCAGAATTTGGCACGAAAACTGTGATTCTACCGGTTGCTGCCCAAATTCTATTGCTGAGCCATGGTCCCAAAAAATACCGTTTAAAGGATTAAGTAGTTACAAAGCAGATCTTCTTCTTTTCTCTTAATTAGGCACACTTTATTTTAATATACAGTTTACATTTTGGAGTATCATGGTTTGGGATATACTACATTATTATGTTTGAGAACATGTCGTGAGGACAACCAAAAGAAACAGTACAATAAGATAGCTAGCCATAGGTTTGGCTTAACCTTGAACAGTTCTGTTACGGTGGTCATTATAGAATGGTTTAAAGAGAGGATATATCGGTTCCCTCTTCTTAGTGAAAATACCAAAACATCTATCTTCTCCTTCGGGTTGAAGGTCTTCATTATAAATAGTACTGATAAATCCTTGAATGAAAACGTTTGGTCTAAGTGGTGTCCCCCTTCCCAAAGTCATATGTTCCACAAGTTTCCGGTTATATAATCCGGCGAGCATTGGACTCGTCGCCTCACCATGACCACAAGTGGGCCATCCCGTGGTACCGATTGCCACTTCCACGTTCCTCACTCCCACATCGTCCATTGCAGCATTAAAGGCATCCTGCATCAAACATATTGGTATAATTCCTTAAACTAGGAGCTCGATCGTTGGTTTTACCAAAATTCGCAAAAGACAATTGTATCCCGCTATGTACATACCTTCGATACGGATACACATTGACAAAGAGGGCTTAAGAATATTATGTTAGAAATCTACTTGTTTTGGGTTGAAGGGTGCCTCGACGGGGTCAAAAGCTCCAAGGGTCAACAGGGTCGAAAGCTCGACGGGTCTACAAGGTCGATGGCTACCGAACGATTGTTGTTTGTAGAACAAGTTTGCAGCTGTTTTGTGTATTGACCAGATCCTTTCTTCCATTCTTCATTATCCTTTATTTTGGGTGTGTTGATCAAGTTTTTGAAGTCAAGACTCATGTTTGGATCAGGATTGTCCTTTGGGTTCTTTAATTGTACGGAACAATGCTTCTGCAACACTCTGTTGCAAAAGCCATGATTTTCTATTTTTTATGTTAGTTGTAAAGTATTTATCTTTCAATCTTGTTTTACTTGATTTAAGAGATGTAGTAGGTGGCACTATAATCCTTTTTTTTTTCCAGTTGTTATTTAAGTTGTAAAACTCTATAGTTTAATTTTGAAGTAATTTTTCAGAATCAAGATTTTCTTCCTCTGTTCTTGCCCTTTTGAATTCTGTGTTTTTTTACATGGTATCAGAGCTTCAATCTTAAAAAGAACCAATATAAGCCTAGATTCTTTGAGTTAAAACCTTTTTAAGTTTTGTTTCACCATAATCAAACTATGTTGAATCCAAATCAAGTAAGTTTACCTTCACCACCAGTGTTTAGTGGGATGAAGTATCACATTTGGAGTGACAAAATGTAAAACGATTTTATTGCATTTGATCTATGGGAAGCTGTTGAAGAAGAGTATGATCTGAGGAGGCTAACCTCACAGTGAATTAATTGAAGGCAGATAAGGAGAAAAAATAGAAAAATTTTTGGGCTATGACTGTCATCTAGTCTGCTATCTCTAATGAAATCTACACCAGAATTCTTAGTGTTAAAAATGCTAAGATAGCATGGGAAACACTTCAATCCAAATTTCATTTCACCAAGAGAGTTTATGCAGTTAATCTTCTAGTTGCTAGAAGAAATTTTCAAACTCTAAGGATGAAGAAAGATGAACCAGTTCAAGCTTACATAGAAAAGCTGAATGAAGCAATCAACCAAATGAAGATACTTGGTGACAATATCTCTAGTCAGAGATAGTAAACAAAGTGCTAGTGTCTTTGTCATCAAAGTTTGATTTCAAAGTTGATGCTATATAGGAAAGTAAAGATTTATCTATTCTCACTCTTTCTAAGTTGATGGGATCTCTCCAAGCTAATGAGAAGAGACATTTGAATAGAGCAAATGTCATATCTGAAAGTGCTTTGTTAGCTAAGCACAAGAAGCCTTGGAAGAAGGAAAATCAGACAAACAATCCAAGGGAATTCTTTGACAAGAGGAAGCAGTTCAATTGCAATTTCTATAAGAAGAAATGTCATACTAAGAAGTTCTGATGGAGCAAGAACAAGATTGAATGCTCAATCTACAAGAAGCTTGTGGATAAAAACTGCTGTAGGAAGTTTTCTAAAGCTGGATCTTCATCCCTACAAGCAAGTGCAACATAATATGAGGGGCACTTATTCATGGATCATTCAAATTTTGAGTCCAAGAAAGAATGGCTTATTAACAGTGAATGCTCAAACCATATGTCACATGACCTTCATCTATTTGAGACAATAGGTAGGAGTTTCTCAACTAATATAATAGTAGGGAATGGAGAAACAGTTTAAGCTCAAGGTAAAGGAACGGTTGCTGTACAAACCAGTGATGTAATCAGACATATAGCTAATGTGTTATATGTATCTGACATTAATCAGAATCTTCTAAGTGTACAACAGATGATGAAGCATTGATACACTTTAATGTTTAGAGGAGCTCACTGTGTTATTCATGATGCTCAGATAGCTAAAGTAGTCAAAAATTTAAATTCAGAAAAATTGCTTCGTTGTAGGTTGGAAACATCAAGCATTGTCATGCAGAGGGGTAGATGCTTGGACATGGCACAAACATTTTGGCCATTTTGATATTAAGTCTATCAAGAAGCTAATTTCAAAAGGTCTTACAAAAGACATGCCTTCTGTTCAACCACAACTGGAATTTTGTGAAGGTTGTGAACTCGAAAAGATGAAGAAGAAGGGGTTTCCAAAAAATCAAGCTACAAGGGCTTTGGAGAAGCTTGAGCTGATCCACTCAAATGTGTGTGGACCTTTCAATGTGGTGTCATTAAATGACTCAAAGTATTTTATCATCTTCATAGATGATAAGTCAAGATTCAGTTGGATACACTTTCTAAAAGAAAAGTCTGAAATATTTTCTATCTTCAAAAGGTTTAAAGCATTGGTGGAGACATAAAGTGAGAGGAAAGTGAAAACCATTATAACAAATAATGGAAGAGAGTACTTATTACTCGAGTTCAAGCAGTTCGGTCAAAGTAATGGTATGAATAATCAACTTACCATTCCTTATAATCCTCAATAGAATGATGTTTATGAAAGAAAAATTAGAACCATAATGGAAATGACAAGGAACATGTTATTTGAAAAGAAAATGCCTACGAAGTTTTAGGTTGAAGCAGCAATCACAAGTGTATACATTCTAAATAGATTTCCAACTAAGTCTATAAAGAACATGACTCAATTCGAAGTCTGGTATGAGAGTAAGCCTTTTGTCTTACATTTGAAATTTTTTGGATCAATGTGTTTTGGGCATATAGCAGATGCAAAAATAGACAAGCTCTCTAAGAAGGTTGAAAAGTGCGTGTTGGTAGGCTACAGCCTTGATGCCAAAGGATACATAGTATTTAATCCTAAGGCAAACAAAGTGATAAATGCTCGAGATATAATCGTTGATGAAGAAGCAGAGTTTGATCGGAACCTTGAAGAAATTGATGTTGACTACCTTGATTTCATCCCTGAAATTCAAGGTTTTAAAATCTAAGAAGACACTGAGTTATGATCTGATTTTGAACCAAGAGTCTAAAGGTTTAGGCCTCTTGCTGAGGTATATCAAAGGTGCAATATTATTGTGTCTAAACCTGTGTCTTTCAATGAAGTTATAAATGATGAGTGTTGGACGGATGTAATGAAAGGGGAGATGAACATGATTGAAAAAATAAAACATGGGAACTTGTAGATAGGCCTGAACATCAAAAGGTGATCGGGGTTAAGTGGATTTACAAGATAAAGCACAATGCAGATAGATCCATTAAGAAGTATAAAGTAAGACTTGTTGTCAAATAATATGCTCAACAATATGGTGTTGACAATTCTGAGACCTTTGCTCCTGTTGCAAGGTTGGATATAATCAGACTTTTAATTGGACTTGCGGCTTGCAAGGGATGGTGCATTCATAAATTAGATGTAAGGTTTGCATTTCTAAATGAAATTATGGAGGAAGAAATTTATGTTGATCAACTTGAGGGGTTTCATGTCAAGGGTTAAGAAGATATAGTGTTTAAACTATTCAAAGCTCTTTATGGACTGAAATAGGCTCCAAAAGCTTGGTATAGCATGATTGACAATCATCTTATCTCATCGGAATTTAAGAGAAGCGATAGTGACTCTACTCTATATGTCAAAAGTTCAGGTATTGCCACTATATTCATCTCTTTTTATGTTGATGATTTGTTAATTATTGAAAATGATGAAGAAGTTATGATAAATTTCAAATATGAAATGAAATCAGAATTTGAAATGACTAATTTAGGGTTGATGAAATTTTTTCTAGGAATGGAAATATTTCAAAAGTCTGGGAGGATATTTGTGTCATAAGGGAAGTATGTTAAGAGTCTGTTGAAGAAGTTTAAAATGGACTATTGCAAACTTGTTTCCATACCTCTGATTATTAATGAAAAATTAGTAAAGGAAAATGACACTCAAAAAGTGGATGAATCTCATTTTATAAGTTTGATTCATGGACTCATGTATTTGACAATCACTAGACCAAATTTGATGTACTCGATGAGTATGCTATCAAGGTTTATGCACTGTCCAAGTCAAAATCATCTTGGAGTAGCTAAAAGAGTTCTAAGATATTTGAAGGGAACTTCAAATTTTGGAGTTATGTTTGAAGAAGGTGAGCCTCAACTTATGGGGTATGTTGACAGTGATTGGATTGGATCTTTGAATGATTCGAAAAGCACAAGTGGTTATTTTTTTAGCTTATCATCGGGGGTGTTTTGCTAGTGTTCCAAGAAGCAAGGTGTGATTGCTCAATCTACAACAGAAGATGAGTATGTTGCAGCAGCTAGAGTAACAAACCAAGATGTTTGGATTAGGAAAATTCTTGTTGATCTGGGATTCATTCAAACTCTACCAACTTCTATTTATTGTGATAGTATTTTTGCTATTGCAATTTCAGAAAATCTAATTTATTTTGGAAGAACAATGCACATCCAAGTTAAGTTCCATGCTATAAGGGAAAAAAGTAAGAATAGGGAAGTCAAGCTTGTTCATTGCTATTATGAAGAACAAAATGCTGATATTTTCACAAAGTCTTTATCCACATTCAAGTTTGAAAAGTTTAGAGAAAAATTGGGAGTGATTCTCAAATCAATCAAGGAGAAGTGTTAGAAATTTGCTTGATTTTGGTCGAAGGGTTGACACCTCGACGAGATCAAAGGTTCCAAGGGTCGACGGGTCGAAGGCTCAAAATATTCTGCAAGGTTGATGACTCAACGGGTCGACGGGATCGAAAGCTCGATGGGTCGATAGGGTTGAAAGCTCGACGGGTCTATTGGGTCGATGGTTGCAAAACGATTATTGTTTGTAGAACAAGTCTGCAACTGTTTTGTGTATTGACCGAATCTTTTCTTTCATTCCTCATTATCCTTTATTTTAAGTGTGATGATCAAGTTTTTAAAGTCAAGACTCATTTTTAGATCGAGATTATCCTTTGAATTTTTTGACAGTACGGAATAATACTTCTACAATATTTTTTACTGCATAAATATGATTTTCTAGTTCTTATATTAGTTGTAATAGTATTTATCTTTTAATTTTATTTTACTTAATTTAAAAAATATAACCGGTGACATTATAATCCATTTTTCTTTCTCAATTATTATTTACATTATAAAACTCTATAATTTAATTTTAAAGTAATTTGTCAGAATCAAGATTTTCTTCCTCTGGCCATTTTGAATTCTGTGTTTTTTTACATATTAGTCACTGAGTCTACGCAACTGGGATTAAAAGTAGCCTTTGTAGGACCATCTGTGATGTTGACTAACGCACCCTCGTAGGTCATTACAGTGGTTATCTTGATCCGCTCGAGATTATTGGCATCCAAGATAGCTCGTAGAGATTTCATGACAGGCAAGATGACATCTTCTCGTCCCGGGATAGCGTTGTCTCCGACAATATTGTAGTTGATAGTTAGGGTATTTTGGTAATCGTAAGGTTGAACATGCTTAATGTACCATTCTTTTACTAATGATCGATCTGCCGCGAAATCATCTAAGTCGGCAGTTTCTATGCCGATAGGAAGTTCGACTCCCATGCTTCGAAATTCTGCGAGAATGTCGTCATCGAGCGTGAGTAACCTCATTCGGCCAATACCATATTTTCTAAGGAGGTTGCACGTGGCAGCTCCATCAGGAAGATTGCTTCCATGTCTTCCATGGTTGTGACCAACGAGAAAAATTAGCTTCTACAAAGCTTATTTGGTTAGTAATATGTATGGATGCTATAGCGCACAGAATAGTGAGTTGTGCACGAACAAGTGCCCTAGGTATCCTGTTTACTTTGTTGATCATAATGAATATAGATCAAAGCTGCCTTACAATGAAGACAGGATGAATGATGATTTAGAATCATTTCACGCTTTTATATATGTTTCCAGCTGCTTTTGCATAGTAGTGATTGATTAGTACGTAATTAGAGGAACTCCAGAGTACAGGATACTATGAACTTGCCGCGTATGTCTTTGACTGAGATTACTGCCACCCATTTTTTTGGTTGTCTAAAAAACGAGTGATCTGCTGTAGCTTTTCCCTTTCGATAGCGGACTTGTAGGCTCTATTTACCTCCTGGGCGTAACTGGTTTGACACTTGTTTTGACATGAATCAATGAGGAGATTTCGGGACATGATTAACAACTAATGTAGATATATATATATGGAAAAATACAAGTCTGGAACTATGGCTTCTGCAATTCAAAACTAGTAAATAAACTACAAGATGAGACAGTCATTACAAACCTGTGTAATAAGCCCGAAGAAACAAATCAGAGGAGGGATGGACAAAAAAAAGTTCAGGCCGGCGACCATGACAAAGTGCTCTGGTTCCGCATCTGCCTAACCCTCTCCATCTCTCCCTGGAAAGATTATCGTTTTGTAACGATGATAGCATTAAATTTTTAACTAATAAAAAGTAATGGAGGTTTTTGCGTCGAAGATTTTTAGTTTACGTCAAGAATGAAGGTTGGACCTAGATTTGTAAATCTGCATCTGCATGGATCATATTACTTACTCTAAATAATTTGGTTTTATATAAGACTAATTAGAAGACACTTTCTTCAAGTATTGGATCTATTAGATAGATGTCATACTTAATTTCTTCATGACTTTGTGGCTCAAGAATTGTACACACAAACAACAATGTCAACGGCATGTCGTGCATGTGTTTTAAAAATTAAATTACAAGTGCCAAGCAATTATACATCTTATTTAAAGCGGAGTAGCTAACTAGTTCTATTATTCTGTTCGAGTACTAGAATGGTTTAAGGAGAGGATATATCGGTTGCCTAGCCTCGGTGAAGATACCAAAACATCTCTCTTGTCCTTCAGGTTCAAGATCTTCATTGTAAATAGTACCGATAAATCCTTCAATGAAAACATTTGGTCTACGTGGTGTCCCTCTTCCCGAAGTCATATGTTTCTCGAGTCTCCGGTTATATAATCCTGCGAGCAGGGGACTGCTTGCCTCACCATGACCACACGTGGGCCATCCCGTCTCACCAATTGCCACTCGCACGTCATCCACGCCGACCTTATCCATCGCATTGTAAAAGGCATGCACCATTTCATCAAACATATTGGTATAATTCGACAATCCATCTGTAGGAGTTAGATCGTCAGTTAAACAGAAGTTCGCATAAGCCAATGAAATGTTGCCTTCATATACATACTTTCGAAACGGATACGCAATGACAAACAGTGGCGCTCCTCGGTCTGCTAAGAACTTGATTATATTAGTCACGGCGTCTACTCAACTGGGATTAAAACTAGCCTTTGTAGGACCATCTGTGATGTTGACTAACGCACCCTCGTAGCTCATTACAGTGGTTATCTTTATCCGCTCGAGATTATTGGCATCCAAGATAGCTCGTAGAGATTTCATGACAGGCAAGATGACATCTTCTCGTCCCGGGATAGCGTTGTCCCCGACAATAATGTAGTTGATAGTGAGGGTATTTAGGTAATCATTGTAAGGCTGAACATGCTTATTGTACCAGTCTTGTATCAATCATAGGTTTGCCGCGAACGCATCTATGTCGGCAGGTTCTAAGCCGAAAGAGACTTCGATTCCCATGCTTTGAAATTCTTCGAGAATGGTGTCATCGAGCGCCTGTAACCTCATTCGGCCAATACCATATTTTTTTAGGAGGTTGCACGTGGCAGCTCCATCAGGCAGATTGCTTCCATATCTTAAATGGTTGAGATACACGAGAATATTAGAATTAGCCTCTACAAAGCTTATTTGGTTAGTAATATGTATGGGAAGCTATAGCGCCCAGAATAGCGAATGTTGCAGGAACAAGTGCCATATTGACGTACCTGTTCTACTTAATTTTCATGATAATTAATGAAAATCTTAATCAAGTCGGCCTTCATGTGAAGACAAGGTGAATGATCATATCATGTCGAATCGTTTCACTCTTATCTTTCCTGCTTTTGGATAATACTGAATGACTAGCTAGTACGTAACTTGTGGAACTCGATCCGGAATATATCTAAGATACTGTGAACTTACCACGTCTGTCTTCGACAAATTATTATCATCCATTCTTCTGGAAGTTTTCAAAAGCGGACTTGTAGGCTTTAGCTGTTATTGATTACTTGTTCGAACATTCTTATATATACACAAGGCAATGAGGGAATTTCGGGACATGCATGACCTTTTCCTCTTTGGTTGATGGTTCTTTTCATTTAATTAAAGATTGGCCACGACGTGAGCTCTCGTGTAAGAAAAATTAAGGATTGAAGTTGATTTGAATTTAATTGAACTTCAAAATCAGTCAAAAATAGATTTGTAGTAAAAAAATAGAGAAAAAAAAAAAGCAAAAGGGTTGAATAAAAATCTGAAGCTATTTTCTGATTAAAAATAATTAATTAAATAATAATTATAAATTACTATTAAATATTTAAAATATGATTACAAATATTAATCGAGACTTAAACAATTTATGAAACAACAAACAATAAACTAGCTATTTTAGGTAAAAATAAATAATTTATAATTTACACTCTTAACATAATAAAGTTGTCAAAATAAAGATTTTGACCAAAATGACATCTAATAAATATATCATTCCATAAAATGCACTAACACACTTTTAATGAACTTGAAAATTTGCTGGAATCGGATTTGGACCAAAAGGATTCAAATTTGCAGACTTGCCTTGCTGATCAAGCAATAAACAAACCAAAAAAGTAGCTCCTGCAATTGGCCATAACTCCTTCAATTTTGATCTGATCTAACTGATTTTTTTTTTTGCAATAAGTCTAAATCATTCTTCTTCAACTAGAGGAATGATAGTCAATGCCAAAATCCATGAACACAGAAAACCAACTTTGATTACTTTTCATTGTTCACTAGGAAGTGGTTTCACCTTCTTCAAACTCTCATCCTTGGAACCATTGCTAATGAAACCATCATGCTTCTAAAATACTCAAACTTGTAGCTAGGAAGTGACTTAGGAAACCCATCAACAAGTTGATTTTTTGATTTGCAATGAATCAACCTAACTTCTCTATTCTTGATTTTCTCCCTACTACAGTGAAATTGTACTAGAATGTGCTTAGTCCTCCCAAAGTGGACTAAATTTTCAGAAATAGCTATGACATACTTGCTATCACAATGAATTGGGGTTGAGCTAGATTGAGGAAATCTCAAATCAAGTAGAATCTTTCTAAGCTAAATTACATGATTGCAAGTAGATGAGACTGCTATATATTATGCCTCAGTTGTGATTGGGCCACTACAACTTGCTTCTTTGAACTTTAATAAAAGACACCAAATCCTAGATTGAAATATAAGCCACTTGTGCTCTTGCATCATCCATGGAGCCTGCCCAGTCATTGCCCACAGATCCTTCTAGGATAAACTCTCCTCCTTCAAACAAAATTCCAAAATATGTTGTGCCATTGAGATTTCTCAGTACCCTCTTGGCAGCTCCCATATGCATGAATTGAGATAATAAGCTGATTAAGTGCATAATATCTAGTCTAGTTACAGTCAAGTACATCATTCCTCCTATCAAGCTTATATACATAGTTTCATCAACTCTTTCATAACCATCATTCATCATAAGCTTCTCATAACAGCCAAAGGAGTAGACATCGACTTGCTTACTTCAATTTTAAACTTCTTGATCAAACCTTTTGCATACTACTCTTGAGAGATAAATATCCCTTTCTTTAGTTGTTGAATCTTCATTCCTAAAAAGTAATCCATCAGCCCCAAATTTGTCATCTCAAACTCAAGCTTGATCTTTTGCTTGAAGGTTTGAATCAGAACTTCTTTATATCCTGTAATCAGCAGGTCATCGACATACAAAGAGATCATGTGATAAGAATCACATGATTTCTTTATGTATATGGTCTGCTCACTTTCATTTCTTTCAAATCATGAATTGCTCAAATGAGAGTCAATTCTACTATACCATGCTATGGGTGCTTGCTTCAACCCATATAGAGCCTTCTCTAGCTTCTACACCTTATATTATTTGCCTCTGATCCCAAACTCTTAGGTTGATCAACATAGACCTCTTCCTCTAGAATACCATTCAAAAAAGCTGATTTCACATCAAATTAATGAATGGACCAATTCTTCCAGGCAGCTAAGGCAATTAGTAGCTTTATGGTGTCAAGTCTTGCCACAAGGACAAATATTTCTAGATAGTCCACTCCATACTACTGTTGGGAGTAACCCTTCACGACCATCTGAGCTTTATACTTGTTGATTGAGCTATCTGAATTGAGCTTGAGCTTGAAAATCCATTTTAGGCCTATGACCTTCTTCTTCTCTAGTATGCCAACTAGAATTCAAGTGTGATTCTTGTTTATTATTTCCAGCTCATCCTTCATTGCTTTCACCCTATTCTTATCAACTTCAGCTTCCTCATAGTTTCTAAGCTTAGAGAGAGCCACATTGCACCTCTGGTATACATCATCCAAACTTCTTAACCTTGGATTGACAAGTTCATTTTCTTCATTAGATTGTGCATTAGGAGTCAAGATCTGATCACCTTCTAGAATTTTTAGTAGGTCTACCTCATTCACTTCTTCTTCCCAATCATAAGTTGCTAGCTCATCAAATATAACATCTCTTGCAATTGAAATCTTTTGATTGCATTGAAAATTCTATAGGCTTTGGAGTCTGAACCGTAGCCCATCAGAATTCCCTTCTCAACCTTTACAGAAAAGCTTATCTCTCTTTACATCAGGGATATGAGTGAAACATAAGGATCCAACTTAATCTCTATACTTGATTCACAGTTTGATTTTGGGTTTGCTTTTACGTATTCTGTTGGCTACAAAATTTGGGTTTACGTCTTCCTTGTTGTTGAATCTGTGAGTGTTTGATGATTGAGCATGTATTGTAGTGGATTTAGGGATTGAAAGCGTGTATGTACTGAACTATATCACTAGTGGAAACGAGACTTTTGGATTTTTGGAGCTCGGTGAATATAGTCTATCTTGATAGATTTGATCTCGTAAATGAACCATTATAACCTTCTTTTGTCTTTTCATTTTTGTGCATTGTTTAATCATCAAGAAAATTTACCTATCAATTTCATAGTTATTAAGTTATTGCTTAAAGAAATCTGCAAGGTGGTGTGCTCGTTTCGATTCTACAGAAATCATCAAAATGAACGATAGGTAGGCTGTATGATATCGACTTAGACTTGGGTTACAAAACTGCGAAGAACTATTACTAAACTTGAATGAAAATACAACATATGTAAAATTATTACCACCCATATTTTTGTTTGAAAAATAATAAGTGATCTTCCGTTGGTATTTCAAAAGCGAAATTCTAGCTATTATTAATTGCTCGTTCTAACATTCTTATACACGAGTCATGCAATGATGAAATTTCGGGACATGCATGCTCTTTTATTCTTTTGTTAATGGCAATTATTTTCATTTAATTTGGTTCATAAGGATCAAAAATACGTAAATATACTTGTAAGCTAGTAGCTGGTATATAGTCTCCATATTTAAGGTTGTTATATATATAAGATTTTATTTCTAGACATCTCTAAAACCATAACATAAACTACATAGAGAAACAAAAAATGACCGTTGGACCCAAATGTGTAAACCTGTTTTTTTCATAAGTGATTACTTGTGTCTGTATCTTATCCTTTCTAGGATAAGCTTAATTACTGCTGAGAGAGACAGAGCATTGGATGGAGAAAATTTCCTCCTCTATTTTTTTTCCCTCCATATTTAGGGTAAAATAGAGTAAGCTAGTAAAAAACAGCGAGGATGCCGGAGAAGATAGGGAAAGTATGATATCCATACAAAAATTGCATGGTTACAATTAAGTTAATGTACGTGAGATGGAAGAGTCGCAGAGAGCGACCCCGCCCCCCCCCCCCCCCCCCCCCCCCTCCTCTCTTAGTTGTGAAAATGTCGTTTGCCTTCGCTCAGTCTTTTACCCATGTGCACTTTATGGACCACATCCGCCTTCATCTTTCTCTCTAACCCTAGTTTTGAATACTTATATAAGAGAATGGATTCGGTGCCTACGGATTTGATGTCTTTTATGTCTACTAAAAAATTTAGGCCATTAGTTTTTAATTGAACAGATGAGAAAGCGCCACACATAAGTATGATATAAGACTCACATCATAAATGTCAAACTTAAACTTATGTAGTGCTTTCTCATCCATTTAATGAGAAATTAAAGATTCTTCTGTAAACACCGAAAGCATGCAAGTCCGTAATTATGGAATCCATTCTCTTTCTGTCCGTGTATGCTTATTTTGCACTTGTATATAATAAGCTAACTATACTTATAGCTTATTGAAAATATAAACTGTCGTGACCAATTCCGAGAGAATCTCAGCTTTGCAGTCTTAGAAACTGAAGCTGAGCGTCGTCAGCCTAAGAATGTAGAAATAGAGTGCTGAGGGTAGATAATATCTAAGGCTAAAGTATGGAAAATCTAAGGTGCCATTAGTTCGGTTATCCATATTTGGATGAGTCGAAAAGTCTCAAGAAGATATTGAGACTAAGCCAAGTATTTCCTCGCTCGGCTTAGATGTTGGCAATATGACTGAACGAGTGGATAGGTGGAAAACAACTGACACTCAACTGGAGACTTTGTCCTTGGCCTGTCAGACAAAGGTGGCGTTGTTGCACATTGAGGTGCCATGGAAGATGTCAGACTAGGGTGGCCTCTTACTGCCCATAAGGATAAGTGAGTAGGGAGTAGATTTCTACTATGTCAGACTATAGGGCGTTGACACCTATCATGGAGCAAATAATAGAGCAATGAGAGGGCGACATATGTAAGGTTATCGAGAGCCTCTCAGCTTAAATCAGGTATAAAAACTAAATGTCTCCAAGATGAAAAGGTAATGAAAAATTTCTAAGAGAATTACAAATACTTTCAATAATACTCTATCATCTTTTTAGAAAACTGACTAGAGTGTCAGAGCGAGGTTGCCCGACCACCACCTTAACTGCAGTTTGTTGGTGAGTGCAGGAGCAGATCTTTCGGATATACTATGGATCGTAGAGTCTTTCGTAACGTAACATAAACTATTGAACATGTGAAATTAACATGGAGTAAGTTGATGCTAATTCTAGCCTCTAGGTGCTCCCTAGCTAGCTATCCCAATCCTCTGTCATGAATGCACGATCAAACAAAAAGAGCTTCTTTGTTGTTTTCTGGAATAAATCGACCAATAATATCGACCCGTGCATATATGCATCACGCATGTTGAAGAACGCGTTCTGAAAATGATAAGATGCTAGGAGAGGCTATATTTCCTAGGATGATCATGCTTATAATGATTATACAATGAATAAAATGATCCTGAATCCCCCTCTACGCCTACTTCTCTTCCGAATCCAAGACTTGGTTCAAACTTTCAAGCAGTACTGACCACTATTCATATATCACAATACGATATCTGTCATTTTTCATACTGCCATAGGCCAGAAAAAGTCAATTATAAAGATATGAATCCTTCACGGGCATATCCTTCGTGGGCTTAAAATATCCACACAATCCCAGTACTATAAATTTGGAGCATCACCCCTTATCATGAACTTGCTAATTATAAGTTCATAGATTTTTCTGCTCAAGTCCATCATGATGATTTTCTTTCTAATTCCTCTCCTCTTGATAGCTTCCTCCGATGCAGCAGTGCAAGACTTCTGTGTTGCGGACTTCTCATACCCTGATGGGCCGGCCGGTTACGCTTGCAGGAAGCCCGCAAAGGTAACAGTAGACGACTTCGTCTATTCGAGCCTGGGCCTTGCCGGAAACACCTCCAACATCATCAAAGCTGCCGTGACACCAGCCTTCTCGGCCCAATTCCCAGGCGTAAACGGGCTCGGAATCTCGTTGGCCCGTTTGGACTTAGCAGCTGGCGGAGTGATACCGTTTCACACTCACCCCGGTGGCTCAGAAGTGCTCCTGGTGGTGGAAGGCGTTATTTGTGCTGGGTTTGTTTCCTCTGCTAACACTGTTTACTTGAAGACACTTAAGAAGGGGGACATTATGGTGTTTCCACAAGGGCTGTTGCATTTTCAAGTAAACTCAGGCTCGACCTCTGCGCTTGCTTTTGTTAGCTTCAGCAGTGCAAGCCCTGGGCTTCAGATTCTGGACTTCGCTTTGTTTGCAAATAACTTGCCTACCTCACTGGTAGGTGCTACTACTTTTCTGGACGTGGCTCAGATTAAGAAGCTTAAGGGTGTTCTTGGTGGCAGTAATTAATTTAAGTATCCTGATTGAATGAGTACGTAGTATGTAGCGGAGTCATGTTTCCTTGTGCGTGTAGTTTTGTATTGTAACTGCGTCAGCTCTTAATTTGAAGCCGTGTTTGTTGGTTTACTATGTGTGGGTGGTCAATGAGAATAAATTATTTAACTAATGCGTTTGTTTTAATTGTGTTAGTTATCTTAGTTGGAAAATTCTATAAAATTATTATTTAAATTATAATATATTTAAATATATTTGTTTCGTGAGTATATTGATATACCTAATACATTAGTATAAAATGTCTTGATTTTTAGTGATCGGGATTTAAAATTCGTAATAGATATATTATATATATATATATTTAAATGATATTTTTATCATTTTGAATTATTTGTAGATTATCGTAAAAATAATTTTTAGGATATGACAAATCTTAATAAAATTTTATAAGTAATAGTGAAATTTTATTTTGGAATATAGGTGTATGTTCGGTTTCTAACAGTAAGAAAATATGGTAGAAGAAAATGCATTTTTATTATCTACATATTTTTCATATTTATAAGTCAAATTGACACATATTCACGAACAATCACACTCTTTAAAAAAATAGTTAAACTATTTTTACATATTTGAATTATTAAAATTCAAATTTCAGCGATAATTAACCGTTTTAACTATCAACCGTTTAAATAAAATAATAAAATAAAAACGGTCGACCACTACGTGTGGCGGCCGGCTGCCACATCACAAACATATCAAGTGTGCTTAATAAACGTTAAAAACGCCTTACACCCACACACTACACACGTACACATATATAAGTGTAAATCCTAGATAAATTTTAATTCTTATTTATTATTATAGGTATTCATTATTTATAATAATTTATTAATATTTTAAAATTTTTTTTATAATATAAAATATATTTAATTATATTTATAAAATTAACTTAAATCTTTACCTCATTTCTAATCGAAAAGTCCAACGTAGAAGTTGGAGCAGATAATCTGAGAATGGGAGGGTCGTTGCATATGTGGCGCCTGTTGATTTGATATATGTTTGTAGTTAATGAAGGTGATTGGATGATAAGAGTGTGATACAGCTAAGCTACAAATATCATAATCTTATACAGATAAGATAAGATATGAGGCGGCGTGGGGTAATGTGCATGCATGTATTATGTGTTATGTATATTATGATTAGCACATTTATTAGTGGTATCATTATGTATATGATTATGACATCCCTAATCTTCTGAATTGTTCATCGTCAAAAATCAAATCAATTGTGTCTTAATGATTGGAATCCAGAGGTGTTCATGAGTATGGCATCGTATCGTTTCGTATGGCTCTTTTTTTTGTGTGTGGAAATTCTTAGCTGTACGGAGCACTTGAAGAAAGTAATTAGGCTACAGCTACAGAAGATACGCAAAAGGCCTGGGGGATCCATACATACTTACTACTTAGTACTTAGCTGTGAGACAGACAGCTGAAATTTGAGAGACATCCTGAAAGCAGAGAAACAGAACATAATTCAATGCTTCTTCCCTCTCTACTCTTTCAATTTGCCAGCATGTCGTCTCCCTCTCTCTCTCTCTACCCTCCAACATAATTATTGACTCTCTCTCTCTCTCTCTATAAATAAATACATACATGGACATTCCCATCTTCCTCTGTATAATTGATTTCGGTCTCCTGCAATTTCGCATCACATTTTCACAATGAGCCTCTTCGGCCTTGGAAGCAGGTTTGCTTCATGTTTTGTTTATTTCCATCATCTTTCTTGTTTCTTTTCTCTTTCTTTTATCTTTTCCTGAATTCTCTATGATCACTAATTCACCATTAATGATCATCTTAATGCTTTGATTAAGGATTCAATAGATTATATATATATATATATATATATATATATACATATCCATATCTATCAATCTATCTATACTGCTCTTATTGTTTGTTTGCTTGCTTTTGTTCTTCGATAATCACAGTGATTCCGCTCAAGAACGTTCACATGACAGTAACATCTGGCCTGGCTCATTATATTTGTAGAACAAAAAAAATCGATCATCTATGATTGCATGACTCATGTCCTGCTTTTTGCACACTTAATTTAATTGAATGACGAAAGTATTAATTCTCATAACATGTCCTTTTTATTTGTTTTCACATTCTTTTCCTTTTTCTTTCTTGTTCTAATTCTTCTGTAATAAAAATGAAGCCTGACCACGTTTACCAAACATATGCAGAAACCAGAAAACCTTCTGGCCGAAAAAGAGTGCTCCATCCGGAAGTAAGGTCGGTATATATATAACATATATACATAATCTGCACATTTCAGATAATTAAAGCTATAATTGGTGTAAAATTTTGTAGGGGGCTCAACTTCAAAAACATATAGATGTTACCTTAGGCAGTGGGAACTTGAGGGAAGCCGTACGGCTTCCTCCTGGAGAAGACATCAATGAGTGGCTGGCCGTTAACAGTAAATTTATCTCTCTTTTTTTTCTTTTCTTTCCTTCCAAAAAGCTCACATGATGATGATATGTTTTTGAGACATAAACTATATATACCAACTTGCTTTCACATCTTTCTGTCAACATGTAAATGTTTTCTTTCGGTGTCCCACCTGTGGACTTCTTCAACCAGATAAACATACTGTATGGCACTCTTACAGATTTCTGCACCCCGTCGAATTGTCCGAAAATGAATGCAGGACCAAAGTGTATGTACATTGGTTTTGAATGTTCACTACAAAGTAAAGGACGTTGTGTTTTTTACAGATATAAGTATAGATGGGCAGATGGGGTTAATGTAAGGGAACCAATAGAGTTGTCTGCTCCAAAATATGTGGAGTATTTGATGGACTGGATTGAAGTTCAACTGGATGATGAATTGATTTTCCCTCAAAAATTAGGTACGTGCCTATGTATATGCATATGTTGTATAATGTCTTAGTGAAGTTCGTTATTGTATTAATGGAAATATGTTGACCATTCTGCTATTATATGCAGGAGTTCCGTTTCCAAACAATTTCGGAGATGTGGTTAAGATGATATTTAAGCGATTGTTTCGGGTATATGCACACATATACCACCCCCATTTCCAGAAGATTGTTTGTTTGATGGAAGAAGCTCATCTTAATACTTCCTTTAAGCACTTTGTCCTCTTTACGTGCGTAAGTATCGTTATATATCACTATCAGCTTTCTCTCTTTCTTTCATGGCTAATAGAAGAGGTGGTTGTGAGATGCAGGAATTTGCGTTGATCGAAAAAGGAGAGCTTGCGCCTCTCCTGGACCTCGTTGAGTCTATCTTACATCACTAATCATGCAGTGGTGTTGTGTTTTTAAACTTGTCTTTCTTTTTGGGGGAGTTTTGGTTTTTAGTGTAAGCTATTTGCCCAAGTAAAATATTGTGAAATGAGATGCACTAATCAATCACATGTTCATGTGACCTTAAAATCAAAGAAGATACCGTTCTTTCCCAGACTTAAAAGTGATGATGCCACCGTTTGATATATATCCTCATTCGATGCAACAAATATGAACAATACAATTAAAAACGCAAGAACAATTCCTATATGACAAGGATACAACGAAGCATCGAAGTACTGAAAGACTGTTCATTTATAAATATAGGTTTATACACTTGTGTTCAGCATCACCCACTTTGCATCCCTACAAGTATTAGAGATGTGAATACCAAAATATGAAGAGCACATTACAGTTCTCCTCCCGGCTCTCGTCCTCGCCCCAAGAAAGAAAAGAAAAGAAAAGAAAGGAAAACATGTGTTAGACTGTGGTTTTTGATTGACTAAGGTAAATTTATGGTATGAATGTTAAATCCAGTTCTATATACCCCACAAGAATGAGACAATAATCATGGCAAGAGGTAATTATCATATGATATATGCCCTGAGGATATTTTTAACTATACTGCATTCTCCATTTTCAGCTCCCCTGATACTGAGAGAATATGATTGGCCCCTTACCAAGGGGTTATAGCTGGTGGAAATGGCACAAGACGGGCATCTTTTTGAAACCTTTCATTTCCACCCCTACGTTTCCTGTTTTGTCTCACAGATGCATCCAGGTAAGGCATTTGCATAAAAACTCTCCTCCAGCTTCGGAAATTCTCCAGCCTCCCTTAGATATGGAGCCCCATTCCGGTCCATATGAAGCTTTTTCACTTTGGAACCAAATTTCTTCCATGAAATCTTACCTTCGTCAAACTCATCAACAAGTTTCACAAATCTCATCCTGCACGCACAAGACCACCAAGTTCAATCATCATAGACAACCAAAATATAAGATAGAGCACGAAAGAAAAGATTAAAATTACTTGTCCGGATTTATAGTCTTCTTGAAATTTTCAAAACGCCTATGACCTTGAACGGCCTTTGCCATATTTCCATCATAGGTAAAAATGAACACATCGCTCTGCAAGGCAACCACATAGTCTATCCCGGCCAACATGTTCTGGTGATTTCTGAAAGGACTGAGCTCTTCTTCCGTGGAGAGAGAAGAGTGGGAGAAAATATATGGGAATTCTTCAGTGAGATATTGCATGCTTCTTTTTCCGTATGCTTCACCAGCAACTAAGTATATCCTAGTGGCAGATGGAAAACCAAGCCCTTTGAGCAAAAGAGAAGTCTCCCTTGGGGTTAATGGGCAGCCACCTAGCAGCCTTCTCTCTGTCCCGTTTATTTCTTTCTCCTTCCAATGGCTGACTTCATATCGCATTTTTAGTAGCTCATCGTCTTCTTCTGCAGTCAAGTTGTGGCTACACCCTGTAAATGCAAGCATATCCTTCTCATACCTATGATGAGGAGAAAAGTGGTAACAGTTATACCGAGATGTTCACAATTACTGAAACGGAGGCATATAAATTCTATAGTAATCTGCATGCCTCAAATGAATGGCAAGATAAGGGCCTCCATTCTGACGCATTCTCGAAACCAAGATGTTGCCAAGTTTTTCTATAGGAGCCGAATATTTTAATGCTCTGTAATTTACACGGCATCTCAACTTCTGGATGGAATCTAGAAGACCGTTGTTGGCGAGCCGAGAATCAGTATGAGTAAAGTACATTACTTTGTGCTGCTTCAGAAATGGGAGCACCTCTGTTTTATAGTAACTGACCTGGCCAACGTATAGAATCAAATAGATAAAAAACACCAGCATGTATGCACAATGGGTGAAAGGCACTTGATAGAAATGCAGTTGTGCTAACCTTAGACCAAGAGATTGGTGTTTTGTTGAAAGGCTCGATCTCGGCATAGGTAAGGGGCAGAGTCTCAACTATGTGGATATCATCCTTCAGTGTCTCTATAAAATGTCGCCAATCGAACAAATCTTTAAAGCCACTGCAAATACAGATATGAGATATAAAATAGTCATTATAGCAATCATCTATGCAGAGTGGTGAAATCTGGAATGACAAAAAAGAAACCTTTGATCAGCCCAATAGGATGTGTGATCGAGTGAAGGAAGGACAAGCGTTGCTTTCATAATCTTAGCGACAGCAACCATATCACAGATCTGCATTCTAAAACTATCACTACATCAGATAAAATAGTTCAAGTTACATTTTAGTAGAATGTTACAGATTTTTGGAAAGAAAAAAGAAATGCACAACAGACTGACCCCGAATCTCATCTGATTCAAGCCGCCATTCGCATTTATAAGAATGTAACCATTTGTCTTTTTATCCAGCTCTGCAGAGAGAAAGGCGGGAAAAAGAATGGGGGAAGAAGAAGAAGAGTTGAGAACTAATTACACGGCAATTCAAAAGAGGGGGTAAAAAGAATCAATCAGGTCATTGTGCATACTTTTGTGGCTTCTTTCCATGTCTATGCACTGTCTGAAATTCTCGGTGTTGGGTTTTGACCAGATACCTGAGTACTGAACAAAAATTTAAAATTCACTAATGAAGCAACATCACCATATATATTAAAAGATCATTGTTTTCTTTTTTGGTTCTCAAAATAAGCCAACTTAATAGTTTCTTCAAGAGCGATACAGAGACCTGAACAAGAGAAGAACATGGATCTAAGAATGAAAAAGAAAATGTTATTACTTACATCAATCAAGCTGTTGTGGTTGCTAACTACACCTGATGATACCATCTTCAAAGTCTTTTCAACATCGTTTCTTTCTTCCCTATATTTGTAAACACGGGAGTGCAGTTTCGTTTGCTTTAGATGATTCATGGAGTCAGATAGGTCCTAATAAGAAAGCAGCATAGGTTAAGTTAGTAGAATGATGCAGACAAAAAAGGCAAAACAGAAGAGTGTATGGATAAACAGGGAAATAGTCAGTTGTAGTAATGAAAGGATCCTAATTCCCTATTCCAATCCCACAACAGCGAGAGATTAAGCTCTGGCTTAAAAAAATCAAACTTTTATGAACTCAATCCAGATTGTTAGGCAAGCATGTGGAAACCCAACATGTAAGTATTAAAGGTTCACAGGCGCCTTCAGTTTTCAATATTAGTTCAATTCAAATATGGATAGCAACGGCATGGATCACCCTGTCACCTTTACTAACTAGCAGCAATGCAAACTAAATAAATAAAGTTTCTATCTAGAATCATAGATACAGCACGATCAGCATCGATATTATCATGAACCTGATTTGGTCCATCTCGATCAATGGCAGATCCAAACCAGCCATAAAGACAAATCTTGAAAACGCCAAGAAAGAGGCACATGCCACAAAAGAGAATAAACATCCAATGGCCAAGCTTCTTCCTCTGATCTCTAATCGCCCCAAAATCCACAACAATAGATCCAATGGGCTTCCCGAACAACCTCTTGACAACACCATGATGCTGATGAACTCTGAGAATAACATGCTTGGCCTTATTCTTTTCAGAAACCGAGTCGAACCCATCATTCATTACCGATTTACTACTGAAAGGGAGGAGACCTTCTGATCTGGGTGAGCTAGAGGTCGCCGATGAAAGGAGATCGGTCTCATGGTGAATACTAGCAGTTGTTGAGAAAGAAGTAGTAGTACCACTGTGGTTATTGCTGTTATTGTTGTTGAAATCATTGTGGTTTGAATGAGTGTTTGTTCCAGTGCTGCTATTGTTGTTATTATTACCGCGCTTGAAAGAGTGAGCCCGGCGAGTCATTGGACCGGATAATCGGGGGCTATGGACCCGCTGAGAAACACCATCGCTCATATTGTGTTGATGCTGATAATTGACCATCTTCTTCTTCCTCTCTCTCTAACTATCTCTTTTAACCTGCTAGAAAGAGGCTCATCAATGTCATCATCCTCCTCTCTTCTCTTATCTTTCTGTGTCTGAAAACGGCTTTTATGTTTTTGTTTTTGTGCTCTCTTACATTTGAGTCAACCATGACGAGAAAAAGGAAAATGAAAGACCATTTTGATGATTGAAAATTATAAATTATATTTATTTATTTTCCATTTCCAGTCAAACTGGGCGGCGGTTAATTTGCTGGCGGCTGAGATACAAATACCGGCGAAGATGCGAGTGAGTTATTATAACTAAAAAGATGGGTAAAATGTTAAATCTTTGTCATTATTACTGGGTGTCTTAATTGTTTACTTATGGAAAATTCATTTGATTATGCAAAATTTTCACGTTAAAAATTTACAGAAATTAAGGAAACAAACAACCATATATGTCAGATTCTATGCTTCGTGGTTGCCAATAAAAAAAAATGGTGAATACCAGCCAACCTGGAAACCGACTAAATGAGAAGCAATCGATACCGCCTACCAACTTTGACTTCCAAATGTGAAAGACAAAACTACCGCACCACCCTCCCCCCCCCCCCCCCCCCACCCCCCCCCCCAATCCCATGTATTTCTTAGTTGCTGTTAAAATTGTTTGTACGTTTCATGAGTCCAGAGTTGAATCATCTGATCGCAGTGGGTCCCACTAATTCTCCCCAGTTTTCCACTTTGATTAAACTAATAATAATACTTATGTTGACGTGTTATAAGCCCGCTATGAAATGCTTTAAAATCGACCGTTTGCTCTAAAATTAGCATATATATTCATAAATAAAGAGTAACGGGGATTAAGGACGATCAATCTGATTTCGATGCAGTAGTTGGTTTTTTTAAAAAAATATAAAAGAGAAATGAATAATAAATTGTTTATATTTTAAAATATATATTTATTTTATATTATTATATTAGTTAATTTTTATATTTAGATAAAATTGAGAAACTCTAGATAATTTTATATATGTTTAATTCTCATTACGTTCGAGGTGGATAGACCAAATAAGGTTTAGCCTGAATCGAAGAAAAAGAATAAGGGGCGGCTCGGCCTCGGCCGGACCATTACAAAGAGGTTGCTTCGACTTTCACCGAGGATGACCGTTTTCACATCCTAGCATAGTACAACATTCCTTCTCCTATTAACATTCGAGTGCTTAAAGAGTATGAGCGAATATCCTCAGTTGGTATAAACGGGTCGGTGGAGACTGCTATATATATGGACATGTTCACTTGGGCCTTTATGGTACCTCTTTATTATTTTCTCCAATCCCTATTATACTCGTGGAAATTACCCATGGGCAGTTAGTGCCTAATGCTTGGAGGACTATATTGGAAATGTTTGTGCTCAACTATGAGGAGACTAGATAGCCACCCTAGACCAACTTCTTCCATTCCCTGATCAGTTTAAGCAGGAGCAATCAGGGGTGATATTATGCTACTTTTGAAAAAGGGCAAGCCTATAATTGATTTTCCTCCGACCAATAAGTTTTGGAAAGAGAAGTGGCTTATACAAATCGAAAACTGGTAGTGCCTATCCTGCCATTACTCTATTTGTACTAAGTACCAAGAGAAGTGTACCTCGAAGCACGATATGAGACTCTCTGATATGGATGAGTCTATATATGAGGCTATCATCAGTAAACTAGAAGATGAGAGGAATTTTAGAGTGGTTCTGATCGTCTAACCAACTGAGGCCTTATATGTGTTGATCCGCTCTTAGAGGTTGACCCTTTAAGTACAATCCTTTGCGCCGAGCCTAGGACGCTTTCCCATGGTAGCACTTCTGCCAATATTTTCATATTTTTCGTATTTTCTCTTATGTGTATACTAACACTTATGTTTTGTAGAGAAAATTTCCAGAGCTAAGGTCGCTACCTTGACCGACCAGAAGTGTCTCGAGTAAAAGAGAAGGCTAGAGGCAAAAGCTACGACTAAGAAGGCTAAGAAAAGATAAGGCTCTTCACTAACCACTCCGGACAGGGCCAAAAAGTCAAAGGCCAAGGAGTAACCATCCTCAAATCAGATGATGATAGACATCTCTAGCTCCTTGCCTGCTTCACTTGCTCCCCCAGGCCCCCCAAGTTCCCTCCACTATCATCATTCAGAGGGTTGCTCCACCTTTGTCTATGCAGCCCTTATCTTCGTGCACCTCCATCATGGCCTTCCTGACATAGCAAGCTATGTTAGGATCCCTTCTGGAGCCTAGAATCAGTGAGGGCTCCCTCAAGGAATACAAGAGGGAAACCTCCGACCTTCACTTGACATCAGAGAACTTCATAATGACGGGACTCCCTCTTCTTGAAATTCAGGAAAATCTGAACTCCAGACTCGCCACAGTAAGTGTGTTTCCTCCTCTTATTTCTTTACTTCACCAAATCTTGACTAACCCACATTCATTTCTATTTTTATTGCCAAGTCACCTTGGCCATCATAGGGGCCTCGGTTCAGACCTTTAAGCAGAAGGATGTCAAATATCTTAGGGCCAAAAATGAGAAGCTAAAAAAGTGCACATTGGCCTCAATTCAATAAGTAAAAGAGCTAAACTCTGAGAAGAATCAGCTGATAAGGAAATATCATGAAGAGGTTGATCTTAGAAAGGCTAATGAGCTTAAACTAAAAGTGGCCTAAAGACAGTTAACAAGTCTTTAATGTGTTCAGACCGAGCTAGAAGATATCTGAGCTGAGCTGGAGAAACTCAAAGCTCAGGTTCCTTATATTGAACAGGCTGTTGTGGCCAAGTACTTGGAATCTGAAGAGTTCTTCACTCTAAGGTCCAAGATTAGCAACACAGGCTTCATGTCATGCTTGGCTGTCATGGAGTTGAAGTTCCCCGAGTTGAATGTGGACGACATAGAACTTATTGGTGATAACACTTTATAAGATGAAGCTGAAGGTGTAAAAGCTGCGCCGAAGACAGTTTATGTCGAAGCGGAGGTGGTTGGGGATAGAGGCCTTTGTCCTCCTACTACTGATGATACTATTTAAGCTGACCATCCTCCCACAACTGGTCTATGAACACTTCTGCAGTTAGTTTTTTTTTTTTGTACTCCCATCAATCAATCAAAGAAATGTTCTCTTTTATAACTTTCTTGCAATGAAATGCCTCGCTTTTATAACTTTTTTGATTTCACAATACTTCTCATAACCTTCTCAATACTTAGTCTCATTTTTCTCCTCCTTATTCTCTAAAAAGTTGAACACCTCAATGTTGATCTTGTCAAATAATTTGAATTCAACCTTACCAGAAAGTATTGAGGTGCTAGAATACTTGACGAATGCTCTTAGTGTTTGGATGCTGAGAGTCCTAGCGAGTGCTCAACTTTTCAGATTTTTGGGCGCTAAATAAGCACTCCAAGTTTTTGGATGTTGAGCCACTTATCAGGTGCTTAACTTTTCAGATTCTTAAGCGCCAAATAAGCGCTCCAAGTTTTTAGATGTTGAGCCTCTATTGAGTGCTCAGCTCTTCAGATTCTTGAGCGCCAAATAAGCACTCTAAGTTTTTGGATGCTGAGCCCCTTAGTGGGTGCTAAACTCTTTAGATTTTTGGATGCCAACAAATCCCTCTGAGTTTTTGGATGCTGAGCCTATATCAGGTGCTTAGCTTTTCAGATTCTTAAGCACCAAATAAACGCTCCAAGTTTCTGTATGTTGAGCCCCTAGCGGGTGCTCAGCTATTCAGATTGCTCTTTTTTTGTCATTTTTTTTTCATTTCATTAGGTGGACAGCTCGGGCGCCTCTTAATTTAATAATGATAATAATAATACAATCTTTTTTTCCTTCATCTATTTTCTAGTAGACCTTTAGGTCTTCTAAGTTCCAATGATGCATAAGCTTTTTTTCATCTTGATTCTGAAGTCTGTATATTCCTGGTCTGACCTCATATATCACCCTATAGGGTCCTTCCTAATTGGGTTCTAGAGGACCCTTATATACCAAATCGCCCATGTGAATAGGTTTAGTGTTAACCCCCTTGTTATTGTGATGCTCAACCCTTTCTTCAGCGCCTCCTCCTTGATTCGGGCCTCTTCCCTCATTTCTTGGAGCAAGTCGAGAGATTTCTCGAGAGCGATATTATTTTCTTCATCGGTGAATGATAACCTTCTATAAGAAGGCACGCTGATCTCTGAGTGCACCATTGCTTTAGATCTATAGGTTAGGCTAAAAGGGGTTTCTCCAGTCGTGCTGTGAGGAGTGGTGCGAATAGCTCATAACACTGAGGGTAATTCATCCGCCCAGCTTGTTCCTTCATCCTCCAGCCTCTTCTTTAATAGATTCTTTATTACTTTATTAGTTACCTCTAATTACCAATTCTCCTTTGGATGATATGGAGAAGAAGTGAAGTGCAAGATCTTCCGGTTAGCGTAAAATTTCCTAAATTTGGAATTGTCGAATTGCCTCCCATTATTTGTAACAATACGCTTGGGCACTCCAAACCTGTAAATAATATTCTTCCATACAAGCTTTATTATCGTCGTCTCAGTAATCACCGTCAGGGGCTCAGCTTCTATCCACTTTGTAAAATAGTCGATGACTGCAACGTCATACTTTTTTTGCTTCGCAGCTTGCGTCAGGGGTCCGATGAGATCTATTCCCTACCTTGTAAATAACCAAGGGCTGCTAACAATGGCTAATTCAATCGAAGGCTTTCTGGGTATGCTGGCATGAACATTGCACTCCCTATATCGCTTGCTATACCATTTTGCATCCCTTCCCATCGTAGCCCAAAAATATTCTTGCTTCATCTACTTCTGTACGGTTATCTGCCCAACAAAGTGGCTATCACATACTCTCTAATGAATTTCCCTTAACAATAGCTCATTCGCATCCTCTTCTATGCACCTAATCTTGGTTGTGAATATTATCTTCAAAATAGCACGTCTCCTACCATGACACATCTAGAAGCTTAGGCTTTGACCCTTCTTGCTTTTTTTCTCAATGAAGGCACTACCCCATTTATCAAGTACTTATTTATAACTTTAATCCATCCTTCATTCTCTAACACCATCACCTCAGCTTCAGTTGAAATGCTAGGCACATCAAGGTACCTCCTTAAAGTCTCGGTAGATGGGTTTGTTTATGGCAGATTTACTAATTTGGTCAGGCATAACGACATTGGCACTCCTTGGGACCTGCTTTGGTACTAGCTAAATCTCTTCAGAACAACTTTGGCTGTCTTCTGATAAGCCTTCATCTTTTTCAATTTTACCTTGAATTCACCTCGCACCTGCGACACCACCACCTAAGAGTTGCTTGATATGCTAATATGCTCAGCCCATGCCTCTCTTGCCAACTTCAACCCACCAAGGAATACCTCATACTCCGCCTCATTATTCAAGGCCTTGAAGCGAAATCTAAGTGCGTATTCAATCCTTCTTCCTTTTGGGGATATCAGGATAAGCCTTGCCTTACAACCCTCATTATGTACCGCCCCATCTACCTGAAGTGTTCATAAAGGTAGGTGAAGCTCCTCTTCCTCTGGGTCATCTATGTTATTCTCTTTTTCCATTTTAGCTATACCCTCACTGGAGAATTATGAGATGGCCAACTAAGGCCTAAGCCTTGATGGCTGCAGCCCCTAGGCCTATATAATATATCAAATTCTCCTAACTCGATAGACTACTTCAATAATCTTCTAGATGCATAAGGATTTTGGAGGATCTGCTTCAAAGGAAGGTCAATCATTACTACTATGAGATGAGCTTGAAAATATGGCCTCAACTTTCTTACGGCTACCACAAGGGAGAAAATAGCTTTATCAGCGTGATGATATCTCTCCTCAACTTCACTCATCACTTTACTTATGTAGTAGACTGGGATTTTCTTCCCTTTTTCCTCCTTTACTAGTACCAAGCTCACTGTTACCCCACTCACTGCAAAGTAGAGGCTTATTTCCTCCCCCACCTTCGGCTTACTCAACATGGTATGGACGCTAACTATCTCTTCAGTTCTTCAAATGCCTTACTGCAATCTTCTGTCTATCAGTTGGTATGAGAATACTTTAGAGATTTGAAGAAAGGAAAGTACTTGTCGGACAAACAACTCATGAAATGGTTCAGCATAACTACACTTCCCGTTAGAGCTTGGATTTCTTTCTTCGTTTGTGGCGCTCTCAGGTTGATGATAGCTTATACCTTCTCCGGGTTAGCCTCGATCCCCCTTTAATGTACAATGTATCCCAGGAACTTGCCTAACCCTACCCCGAAGGCACATTTCTCTAGATTTAGCTTCATCATGTACTCCTTCATTACCTCAAACGCCTCCATCAAGTGCTTTGAGTGGTCGCTTTTCATCACACTCTTCAATAGTATGTCATCCATGTAAACTTTCATTATTTTCCCGAATTGTCTCTTAAACATGCCGTTAACAAGCCTCTAGAATGTGGGCCCAATATTCTTCAGTCTAAAGGGCATTACATTGTAATAGTATGTGCCCTTATCAGTTACAAATGAGGTATTCTCCTAGTCAGCTCAGAAGGATGACGTCTTCCTTAATGTTTGTCATCTCAAAAGTATCCCAAGCAAATACGTCAAGATTATCCTATAATTTCTTAACTATATTGTTCAGCTCAACATCCTCCAGCTCAATACCTATCCTCGATTTTCTTCCTCTAAAAAACATGATATGCTGGAGTGGCTCTATTGAGGAAACTCTCAACCTCCTCAATTTTTCCTCCTTCTTCATTTCTTCTTCAGCCTCCTTACACTCTTCCTTGTCTAGGAGTTGCTCACCTTCAACCATGTAAACCTCAACATACTGCTCAACTCATCCCTCCTTTAGCAACACCAAATAACATTTCCTTGAGCTTTTCTAATCTCCCTTCATGACCCTCACTCCTCCCTCCGTGGGGAACTTCATCGATAAGTGTTTAGTCAAGATTATAGCTCCTAGGGAGTTGAAAGAATGACTGTCTAGGATAATATTATATCCAAATAATAAGTTGATAACTATTAAGTTCACCATGATTGTTAACCTCTGTGACCCTAGAGTCATTAGTAAACTTATCATCCCTTCATGATACAAGGACCTCCAACAAAAACTGTTAGCATAGTGTTCATTGGCTTTATATTTACATTATTGATGCCCATCCTTCTGAAAGTGAGCATTGATAAAACATCCACAACATTTCCTAAATCGACAAATACCCAGTGTATTAACATGGTAGAAACATTAGATGAGATGATCATGGCATTGTTATGGAGATATATAATCCCCTCTTTGTCCACGTGATTGAAAGTAATGTCGTCTAGCGCCTTATTCCGAAGGGCTATTGAAATAGAGAAAACCTCAGCTTGCATCAGGCTTCTCATCTACCTACTTCATTGCCCTGAGTCCCCTCTCCTCAGATCCTCCTACGATCACATAAATCTCCCCCACCACATTCTGATGTTCGAGGTTATTTTTCTACTGGGCATCCATCTTGTTCTCTCTCCTGTCATTCCTTCTCCCCCCTTTCTGGTTCCCTCTTCCTTCTCTATTCATGAACTCTCCCAAAACGTCCCTCCTAGATTAGCTTTTCAATTTCCCTCTTCAAGTGTATGGAGTTATCTATTTTGTGACCATGATCCCTGTGATAGTTGCAGTATGACCTTCTATCTCGCTGAGTCGGTGTACTTTTCAATGGTTCGGGGGCCCTAAATAAATTGTGATTTCTGAAACGATTGTAAATCACTTCAATACCTGCCAGGAGAGGTGTGAATGTATCCCTAAAGAGTGAAATGCTCTTTTCTTATATATGCTCATCCTTTCATCTTCCATTTTCCTCATGTTTTCTCTCAATTCTCCCTTCCCCTAAGGTCATCTCTCTTTCTTTTGCTCTCACTTCCTTTACTATTTTCCCTCATTTCTCGTTATCTCTTCGGTTGGGACACAAAGATTTCTTCGGCTACTCCAATCCTTTTTGCCTCTAACAACGCTTTAGCTTAGAAACTAAATAATTTTTTCCCTGAGTGACTAATGAGTGTTTTATTAGTCATGCCTCTTATGAAGGCGTGTAGAACTCCAATATCCACAGGTCAATCCACCTTCTTCGAAGCTCAATTGAACCACTTCACATAGTCCAACAAAACCTCCCATATGTTTTACTTTATAGTGTACAGACTCATGAGAAGGAGTCTCGTGTTTGCTGCCTTCCAAAAATTAGACACAAGTAGTTGCTTCAGCTTATCAAAGGAGTCAATAGAGCTTGGCATGAGAGATCTATACTAGTCACTAGCTGAGTCTAATAGCGTTATGTCAAAACACTTACACGTCATTTCGTCAAACATAGAGTTCATCCTCATGCACGTCTTATATGAGTTGACATGGTCCCAAGAATTCTTGGTTCCATCGTACACTAGGGCCGAAGCCCTAAACTTCTTCGGTAACTAGGCATTTTGCACCTGTTCAGTGAATGAGCTCTCCAGCTCGTCCATGCATAGAGTTGTTCCCTTCACTACTGCTTCTAACTCCTTCATTTTCTTAGTTAGCTCTAGAATAACCTTCGCCTACCCACGAGACTCCTTAGCCCAATTCATGAGAAGCATAGGCTCTTTCGATGTCTGGAGGGGGCTTGGATTCTATGATGTATCAATTGAATCCTTGGCCTCTCTTCCCATGCAGTTTTGGTTTTCAGGCAGGACGTTACATCATCCTCCTCAGGGTGAGAGCCCATTCGTACTGATGAACCTTAATGCACCCCTACAGGAAGACATATATATTTATGCCTTGGTCAATCTCCCCTCTCATGCCTTATCCTAGCTCTTATTTCCGCGATTCTTGCGTCTATTGAATGCTTAACTACTTGGCCAACTCTCTCCACTAGGTCCATTTTCATTCTCTCAATGGCCTGTAACACGTTGACTCCACTGTTAACAACTAGAGGAGTTTGTGGGGGTGTTAGTCATCCCCTGGCAACGCTCACAGAATGTGTTACTCTCCCTTCAGGTAAGGGTGAGTGGATTCCTCTTTCTCTACCTCTGCCTCTTTCTCCTCCCTTATTCTCATGCATTTGCTCTCCCTCACAGTTTTTCATACTTTATACCACTTACTTAAGCTACTGATCCGTTGGAACTTTTGAAAATGAAGACACGGTCCCCATAGTCGACGTCAAACTGTTGACGTAGATATCCGTCCACAAGAAGGGCTCCACATCTGACAGTGTGCTCCAAAATTAACAACTGCACTCACAAACAAAAAGTGATCAGGATTAAGGTTGGCCAATCCTGTTCTGATACTCTAGTCAGTTTCTGGAGGTGTGTGAGAGGGAAATAGATTATAAGTTGCTTAGATCCTAAAGAATGCATCCACCTTATACTGTTATATTAGTTAACTTTTATATCTGGACAAAGTTGAAAAATTCTAGACAATTTTACACATATCCAACTTCCATTGCTTAGTAACTTGATTATTTCCTGCTCTATAATTGGTGTCAGAGCAGCCTCAGTCCAATATGAGAGAGATATGTTTTCTACTCAGATATTAGAGTAACCTCCCATTTATCCTCTTCCTCTTATGCACATTCTCCTTTATGTCTAGGACGAGTAGGGCAATACATAGCTCAACCTCAACGTCGGACAACATTTTCTCATCCTGCTCAACTATCCTCATATTAACTGACGTGTGCCGTAATCCTATCGAACCTCAATTTCAGTTATCATATTGACTGACATGTCCCTTGGCCCTTATTGTGAACACAAAGAAAGCAAAAAAAGTAGTTTGAACTGGAGCTGTGTTTTCGGTCGGATAAAAACGATCATTTCAACGTTGTTGGTTGGACATTGGAGTCGAGTGAAAAGTGCATCCACCTTTTTGTTTTTTCTTTCACTAAACTACATAACTCCAGTATCTTCAGGTTTAAATTACATGTCGCTCAGCGTCATGTAATTAGTTCGCTGCCTTTGGCGCCACCAATCTTGTACTCTGCCGTCTGCTGCGTCTTTGAGGTCCTCAAATGCTCCAGAGGACACAAGAGACGTGACAAAGTGGCAGTGCTGCCATCTTCTCAGTTCCGTATGTTTTCGACAATAAGGATGTCTAAAATTTCATGTTGACCAACTCTATCCGCGAATTTCTGCCAAAACGACATCTCGTTAGCTTTGTTGTTCTATTTCCCTCGACAAATAACTACCACTCCCTCCCTTTCAACTACCTCTTGAATTCTTGTTCCTCCCTATCAGACCTCAAACGCATTCATGCCCTCATCCTCACAAATGGCTCCCACCAAAATCTTATTGTCTCCACTAAGCTCATCACTCTGGCTCCGCCTTAGCTCCCACAATGAATTACGCTCGCAAAATGTTCGACTCAATGCCTCAGAGAGATGTCTTTCTTTGGAACAAACTGATTAGAGGCTATGCTAACCTGGGTCCTTGTCTAGAAGCCATATTCATTTACCAAAAGATGCATCAGTTGGGATTATTTCCGGACAATTGTAGGTTCCCTTTTGTTGTTAGGTCATGTGCTGTGCTCAGTGCTCTCAATGAAGGGAAAGGAGTTCACTGCAATGTAATAAAGAATGGGCTCGATTGCGATGTGTTTGTTCAGAGTTCTTTGATCAGCATGTATGCGCAGAATGGGGACTCTCAGAATTTCGAGTTAGTTTTTCGGACAATGGGAATGAGAAAAATAGTGTCATGGACATCAATGATAGCAGGTTATGTACAAAATGGGTTTTTAAAAGAAGGGTTGGGTGTTTTCCCAGAGAGCTTTTGGGACTCGACCAAATGCAGTTACATTGGTTACCACTCTTCCTGATTGTGCTGGTTTAGAGTTTCTGAATTTGGGAAAGGTTATTCATGGATATAGAGTGAAACTGGGATTGAACTTGGATATCGCCCTGATGAATTGCCTTAATTGCATTATAAGGTAAATGTGGAGATATCAAGGTAGCCAGATCATTATTCAATCTAATGGACGTTAGAACCCTAGTCTCCTGGAATGCAATGATTGCAAATTATGAACAGAACAACTCTGCTCGAGATGCTATGAAGTTGTTCCAAAGGATGAAAACCGAAAAGGTAGACTATGATTTCATCACAATGGTTAGTGTTATCTCTGCCTGTGCTCATATAGGAGCACTCAATACAGGAAAATGGTTGCATAAACTAGTTAAGAAGAGAGGATTTGAAACCAATATCCCAATTACAAATGCACTTATTGACATGTATGCTAAGTGTGGTAACATAGAATTGGCAAAGGATGTGTTTGAAAGATTGCCACACAGAAGTGTAGTTTCATGGACTTCAATAATAAGTGCATGTGCATCTCACGGCCATGCAAATGAGGCTCTCAATCTGTTCTCAAAGATGAAGAAGGAGGGAATTAAACCAAATAGTATTACCTTCACAGCTGTTTTAACTGCTGGTAGGCATTCTGGTTTGGTAGAAGAAGGGAAGAAGCATTTTTGAGAGAATGATAGATCATGATTGCGCCTGGTGTTGAGCATTATGCTTTCATGGTTGACCTTCTGGGTAGAGCTGGTTGCTTAGTTGAAGCTTATGAATTTCTGAGAAGATGCTGCCTATTGAGGAGAATGTGGATGTTTGGGGAGCTTTATTAGGTGCTTGTAGAATACATGGAAATGTGGAGCTTGCTGAGATTGTGGCAGAGCGGCTTTTCTGGTTGGAGCCTGAAAGTGTTGTGTTCTATGTTCTCTTGTCTAATATTTATGCTGAAGCTGGTAGATGGGATAAGGTATAGCTGGTTTGAGAAAGTTGATGAAGGAGAAGGACATGAAGAAATTGCTGGGGTAGAGTTTTGTTGAGGTGAATCAGAGATCTCATACTTTTTTATCAGGATCCAGGTCCTGCCTCCGTCTGGAGTTGGGCATTTTTCAGTTAGTGTGGATTAACATAAGTGAAACTGGGGTTTGAAGAAATTGGGTGTGAATGGGGCTTCTAACTTTCTTCCGGCATTTTACATTTTGCTTCACAGAATGTTGTACAGTCCAAAAGTGATGGTTTATTTATTTTATTTTTTATACCTATGAATCAGATTATGTTTTTAATCCTGTCGATTGTTCAATTCTAAGGGCTTATTACTGATTTAGGAAGCAGAAAATTATGTTTGCAAAGAAAGTAGGAGTATAAGACATGAGAAAACAGCCAGTAATTTACAATTGTCGAGGTTTATTGAAATACAGAGTGGCATAGGAGCTTTTCTGGTATGGTTATACAACATGCTGATTACCCTCCTCAAAATTGGAGGGTTCAACCGGCCAAGGGGGGAAGATGCAAAAATTATAGTACAACATTTGTTGCTTTTTTTTTTTTTTTCCTTTTCCTTTTTCTTTTTCCTCCTCTTCTTTTATCTGAACAGAGAAAGAATAAGAATGAATCTATACAATGTGCAGAACTGGATTTCTATGTCTTCAAACAAAGCAGGTAAGTTTTCTCTTCCAACAACTGCAAACTCGCCTCATCAACCATCTGGACAAGAAGAAAATGAAACATGCCAATTGATCTTTCAAGTAAGAATGAAGATAGAATGCATAATGAAATACAAATAAGTACCGTTCAAAAAAAAAAAATACAAATAAGTATTTACCTCAAAGCCTATCTTTTCGTAAAGTTCTTGAGCAGCACTGTTGTTTCTATGCACATGTACGTATACTAAACCCACACCACTGGATTTGGCTGAATCAATTGCAAAAAGTAACATGTTGCTTGCGATCCCCCTTCGTCGTGCTGACTTGGCAACACACAAGTTCGCAATATAGCCATATCTACTCTGCCCTGCTCTTTTGACACAGCAAAACAGATGAGCCTTTACTCGTTCCTGAAGAAAGAATTATTATCATCTCAGCAGAGTTAGAACCAAGAAAAAAAAAAGGATGGGGTGTGTTTTTTTTTGGGGGGGGGCGGGGTTTGATTTCTGAAGGAACAGATGCAGAGCGATGCAATGTAAATTGAACTGATCAGTCATCATCATAATCATACCCCAGGAAAGGTCTCTCCTTGCAGCAAATGCCGAATGCTCAAATCCAGAGTTCCCACTACACTTTTTATAACTGCATGTTTTATATTCCTCTGTTCCTTTTTCACCTACGAAATTCCATGCCCGGAAAACTGTATTAAGAACTCAACTAACTCATTTAAAAATCAAATGCCTAATGGTTTCCATTAATCTACTATGATCCTCAAACTGAATAATAAAGCTAAGGGTATGACATTTGCAAAACCATCTTACAGCAACAATGCATGTGCACGTCTCCACATGTTGCCCTCCGCGTCTCCTTTTTATGGCATTGAACTCCTACAAGAGAGGAATAATGATTAAAATGGAGCCAAACTGAAATATATATTATGTTCATGTCTTGAACAGATTTAGCACACCTGCTCTGCAAATTTCCTTTTGTAGCTATCAACATGTCTGCATTAATCAGGCAAACTAGCTAATTAATAGTATCCAAATATGCCTCTGTTCACATTGAACGGATAAAAACTCCAAAAATAAATCCACTTACCGTTCATTAGCACGAACCTCCCAATGACTTTCAGCTCGAAGCCATGCTGCTGTCTATAATAAAGAAGATAAACAAAGCCACCAACAACTAGGTGATCACGGACACAGGACAGCATACAAAATCGGAATAAGGAAATGTCCATGGTTTAGATTCTTTCCCAGCTATTACCTACCCAGTATTCTTCATCAAGCACAGCTTCCCTTGCCACAAAGTTTCCGAATTCAAACCTGTCCTTGTGAATCAATTCTTGATCCGACAGCTGCATCTTATCGAACAGTAAATTATTTGTAGCAAAGGATTCAGATTGAGGAGTGAGTGATGGAGCGTGATGATGTTGTATTGATATTTCTTCCATCCTTCTTCTCGGGGAAGGGTTAGAATCCATTGTCCTGTATTGGTATCAGTTTCACACATCAATTTGGAATATTCATAATATCAGTATCCATTGCATCGAAAACATATTAAAAGAAAATATTGAAATCTTGAGCTTATGGACAACAAAAAGTTGGAAAATTTTCATTAATAAAGCTAAAAAATGGACAATAAACTGCATACCTTGTAAATGCTAAATTAGTGAGAGTTCCGTAATAATAGTAGACGTGATGTAGACAGAAAAGCAAATATAAAATGCAGAAATATGAGCGAAAAGAGAAAAAGGGGAAGATGAAACGCGACTCACATGGTACAAGAGGCTTTAGTCCTGTGAAGTTTGGGATGATTACCGGATCCTCCATTAAACGACAATCTCAAGAATTCTGGTCTGTGAATCGGAATCGTCGACATCAGAGCTGGTTTTCAACCAAATTTGAATCCCAATTCTAATCTCCAACCACTTAACCAGGGGAGAAGAAAAAGCGAAAGGAGAAACGCCGAAACGGAGGGAAGAACAAATAATTTCGCTTCTTTTTACAAAGCTGCAAAATTAATCAGAAGGAAAAGATTGCAGCTTCGTAAAGAAAAAAATGGCAGATTGGTCTTGCAAAACCTCGTAAAGGTTTTGTGACCATCGCCCTGTGAAAATGGCGGAGCTTTTAAAATGGGAAGAAAGGATGGGGAGGTTGGTCTCCCTCTTTCTCTTCCCCCACCCCTTTCATTTCGTCGGTTTCGGTCCCTCTTTTTTCTCAAGCTCCCTTATCCGGATTTTGCCACATCAGATTGGACCCCTCGGTTGCTGAAGTGGCAAGATCTGAAGAGCCAAACCAAAATGATTAGTGGGGCCCTCTTTCGCTGTTTGTGGTAGAGCAATGAAACCGCAGAGAAGGAAAGTTGACCCATGGAAATTTATATTATTTTTGGCACCAAAAACACAACCAGAAACATCATGTGACAGCAAACAGTGTCCTGATCCTCTCCAGCTAACAACAATAATAATGGCTTAATTATTTAACAAATAGTTAAGGCATAAGAAAAACGTTGAATCATGCATGAATTGTTTACTTCCCCTGTTAAGACAAATTAGAGATAGCTTTGTTGGATCAATCAGATTGAGAACAATACTGATCATGTCGGCTTACCCCGCTTTCTTTACATAGTCACGAACAATGAACACCGAGACAGAACAAAATCCAAGTTACAGACCAGATGGGCACAACAATAGTGACCACAGCCATAGGACACACAACCAAAACAGATCATATTAGTTACGACATATATTATAGCGACTAAGATTCACAGAAACGAGCACACTCAGACAAGCAAACATAGAGATTGAATATGTAATTGGTCATCAGAGGATCGGGCTTCAAACTCAGTTTTGACCCATTGCCCAGCTGGTAACATGCTGGAATCCATCTTCGTATCCACATCATCCACTTCCTTTACCTTGTTATCAACCTCTACATCAACCTTGTCCATTGATCTCCTCTTGCTCCTTTCCTTAGCTGATGATTCCGGATCGGCTTCCGTCAGCCCTTGATATTCTCTAACCCAACAGCTCTGCACAGCACAAGTGAGCATCATGACGATCACCTCCAATATAAACATCCCCATGAAAACACCATATTCTAGCCTCACCAAGAACTTTGCCTCTTCTGAGTCTCTTGCCGATTTGAGCAAGGAGAGAGTGGAGTTTTCTCGGGTGAAGAGGGCTAGTATGGTGAGCAAGTGGGCGATCAAGGAGGCGAGTAGGAGAGACAAGTGGGTGGTGAAACACTGGCGGGTGAGCTTGGAGTAGAAACCTATGAAGGAGGAGATGAGGGAGATGGAGGAGACCAAGACAAAGGCTATGCCGAGGGAAGTTGGAGGTGTTTTGAGGAGAATGATGGGAGTTAAGGAGGCTGAGGAGAGTATGAATAGAATGGCGTTTAGGAATGAGAGGAGAAGATATGGGAAGGAAAATGATGAGCTTCTTCTAATTAGCTTTGAGGATGATGATGCCATTGCAATTTCTTTACGATGCTTCCAGAAGTGCATTATTATGTGTAGAATATGTTATACCTTATTCCAAGACAATCTCAGCTAGGCAGCCTCTTGAGACTAGGCATTGTTAGCCGAGATTATGAAAATAGAATACTAAGAGAAGATGGTAACTGAGGCTGAGATATGGAAGGACTAAGGTGGCATCAGTCTAACTAACTACATTTGGATAAGATGAGAAGTCCCAAGAAGATGTTGAAGCTGATGTAGGTATTTCCTCGTTCAGCTCAACTAGTGGCAGGGTAACCTTAAGCAAGAGAACATGTGGAAAGTAACCGACACTCGGGTGGAGACCCTGTCCTTGGTGTGTCAGATGAAGAAGGCGTTGTTGCGCGTTGAGGTGCCCTAAAGGGTGTCAGACTGAGGTGGTGTTATACCACTCAAAGGGGCATATGAGTGGGGCACAGATTCTTGACATGCCATACTGTGAGGCGCTGACACTATCATAAAGCAGGAGGTGGTCAATGCACTGAGTAATGAGAGCATGACACGTGCAAAGTTATCGGGTACCTTCTAACTTAAACCAGGTATAAAAACCAAGTGACAAAAATAGTAAGAAGTAATGCAAAATTCTAGAGAGAATTATACTCTCCCTTTATCCCTATAGAAAACTGACTACAACGTCGAAGCGAGGTTGACCAACCACCACCCCGGCCGCAGTTTATTGTTGAGTGCAAATAGAGATCTTGGGACATATTGTGGATTATAGAGCTTTTTGTAGCGGACAAAAATCTACATTAATAATTTGGCGCCGACCGTGAGGACAATTGTCTTCATTTTCAAAGTTCTAACAATCAAGAGCCTAACTGAATAGAGGATACGGGATAAAGAACATAAAGCAGATTGGAGAAAGTGAAGGGAGAGAGAGAGGTAAAATAAGAGCTCTCCCTTCCCTACTTGATGGAAGAATAATATGTTCTGCGAGCGTTGACGATCAACACCCCTACAAACCTCTTTAGTAGCAAATAGTGGAGTGGACATACTATATGCCATAGAAAGGATGGAGAGAGGCCTAGTGGAAGGAACGAGTTAAGTGATGGAGCGTTCTATAGAATCCAGAATGGCGGAAATAAGAGAAGAAATAAGGCATGAGGGAAGAGGGGAGCCACAAAGAATGGGTGAGCATCCTCTTGATGGAGAAAATCGAGGTTCGTCTATGAGTAGGGGACAACACTCAACGGAGGATGATGCAGTATCTCGTTTGAGGACTGTAGTGGCAAGGGGAGAGCTGGGAGATTCAACAGATACTGCATGGAATCCGAACCAGTCACAATCGCTTAAGGATACGCGGCTTCCCATGAAAGGAACTGAGCCACCATCAAGACAAATGAAAGTCATCCAAGAGTTGACCAATCAAATGAATGAGTTAGAAGTGGCAGTAAATGACACCTCATTGTGTATAGATGAGTTGGAGAATCTCTTTACTGAGAAAGTCCAAAATGCACAACTACCGAAGAAGTTCAGTGCTTCAACCATGATGTAAGATGGGACAAAGGATCCTCGCAATCACGTTAACTCGTATAAAAGTTATATGAGAATGAATGTCATGACGGATGAGCTGATGTGCTAATGTTTCCAGATCACGCTGACAGATTAAGCTAGTGATTGGTACAAATCGTTGGCTTCAGGCTCTATTGACTCATTCGACGAGCTGAAGAAGTTATTCGTGTCGGATTTATGGGGGGGCAGTTAACACAAGACTTCCCATCGTGAGCCTTTATGCTATAAGACAAAACTCGGGATAAAATCTATTAGACTATGTAGAAAGATTCAACCGAGCTTTAAAGAATGTAGATCTACCTGGAGATATATAGGCTCTACATGCTTTCTCAGGGGGCACGACTGATAAGAAGCTTATCAGTCTTTCGGGAAAGAAACATTTTGGTTCATATGATGAAGCCTTATTAGGCGAAGAGGATAGAGTAGCTAAGGAAATACTCATAACTCAGCTTCACAGTCAAGGAGAAATGGGGGACAATAGTAGAGGAATGGAAAGAAAGAGAAAAAGAGAGGAGTCAAAGGGAAAGAGTGAATGGAGAGAGGATAAAAAAAAAGGAAAGAGGAGGAGAGGAAAAGCCTAGAGAAGAAAAGAATGGCACCCCTCTTCAGGGATAATTTCACACCTCTCGTAGCCAGAATCGACGTGATATACAACCAATATAGAAACCACAACTTATTCAAAGCCTCGAAGCCGCTTAAGAGTGCATCGGCTCAGCGTGACCAAAAGGTTTACTATAGATACAATGAAGATTATAGCCATAAGATAGAAAATTGCTTGCATTTGAAGAGGGAGATAGAAAGGCTGATTCAGGAAGGTCGTCTTGGAGAATATGTGAATAGAGGAAGGAGGGGAAACCAGACATAAGGAAAAAGGACGATAGGAGAGAAGGCAAGGAAGATGATTTCCAGGAAAATAACCTTGACATCAAAACGTTGCGAGGGAGATCTAGGTGATTGTGGGAGGACCTGAGGGGGGAGACTCAGGTCGGCAGAGAAATAAATGGTTGAGGAGTCTAATTAGGTTGAAATGTTCCCCGTTTCAACGACCCTTCAAACTAAAGTGCCTGTAGACATCACTTTCAATCACTTGGACAAGGAAGGGGTTGTATACCCCCACAATGATGCCCTTGTCATCTCGATAAATGTCTCAACGACTCTGATACACCGAGTTCTAGTCGACTCGGGAAGCGCAATGAATGTGTTGTCCCTAACAACCTTCATAAAGATAGGCATCAACAACGTGAATCTGAAGCCCGTTAATACTCCATTGACGGGTTTCTTGAGGAAGTCGCTATATATAGAGGGAATGATAAGCTTGTCGATGAATTTAGGTGAGACTTCCTAAAGGTCTACGGTCATGGTAAACTTCATGATCGTCAACTTTCTGTCAGGATATAACATCATCCTTGGTCGTGCCTTTACTAACTCCCTAGGGGCTATCATCTCGATGAAGCACTTAGTGATGAAGTTCCCCAAAGAATGAGGAGTGTGAATTGTAAAAGGAAACCATGAAAGCTCGAGAAGGTATTATCTGACATCGCTCAGAGAAGTTGGAGTCAGCCTAGATATGAAGGTACATATGGTTGATATTGAGCAACCATTTGATGAGGAAGAGTGAAAACGGGCGGAGGATGAAGTGAAAAGAGGAGGATAAAGAAAGGAAGCTCATAGTCTCCTCAACATAGGCTCTTCAACATATCGAGTTTTCGAATGGGAGAAAACTAAAGGTTAAAATCGAGCTGACGAAGACTGATCTGAAGATTCTCATTCAGTCATTGGAACAAAATCTAGATATGTTTGCATGGGAAACTTCTGAGCTGACAAGCATTAAAGAGGATTTCATAGTACATCAGCTCATCATCAAACCCGAAGTAAGGCCAATAAAGCAAAGAAGGAGGAAGTTCAATGTGGAAAGAAATGCAGTAGTTGTGAAGGTAAGGAAGTTGCTAGCAGTGGGAGCGATTCGGGAGGTCCAGTATCTGGAGTGGCTCTCGAATATTGTCTTGGTGTCTAAAGAAGGGGGAAAATTGAGGTTGTATGTTGACTTTAAGAACATGAATGTCGCTTGCCCCAAGGACAGCTACCTACTGCCCAATATAGATTTGATAGAAGATGCCACCGTAGGGCACGAGTTACTGAGCTTCATGGATGTATACTCGGGGTACCGCCAAGTGAAATTGTGGATGGGGGATCAAGAGAAGACTTCTTTCATAACCGACAAAAGTACTTACTGCTATAATGTAATGCCTTTCGCACTAAAAAAGCTGGTGAACGGCATGTTTAGGAAGTAATTGGGGAAGACGATGGAGGTGTATGTAGATGACATTCTAGTAAAAAAACATAAGGAAAAGAGATCATCTAAGGCATTTAAGTGAAGCATTTGAAGTAATGAAGGAATATGGGATGAAGCTTAAACTAGAAAAATATTTGTTCGGAGTTGGATCTGAAAAATTCTTAGGGTATATAGTACACTAGAGGGGAATTGAGGCTAATCCAGAGAAAGTACAAGACATCATCAGCCTAAAGGCCCCTAGACGAAGAAGGAGATTCAAGCTCTAACGGGCAGGGTTGCTGCTTTGAACCGTTTCATTAGTCGCTCAGCTGATAAATGCCTCTTGTTCTTTAAATCATTGAAGTGCTCCAATATGAAGGGATGGACTGAAGATTGTGATAGGGCCTTCAAGGAACTGAAAAGGTATCTGGCAACCATTCCCAAATTGAATAAGCCAAAAGTATGTGAAGAATTGAGCTTGTATATAGTAGTAAGTGGAGTGGCTGTGAGCTCAATACTGATAAAGAGGAAGAGGGGAAGCAAATACCAATATATTACACCAGAAATAATGAGTGAGGTGGAAGGAAGGTATCCTCACGCAGACAAGGCTATTTTCGCTTTGGTAGTGGTAGCAAGGAAGCTGAGGCCATACTTTTAGGCTCATCCTATCATAGTTATAACCGATCTTCCTCTTAAACAGATCCTTCAAAACCCTGATACATTAGGAAGGTTGTTGAAGTGGTCCGTTGAGTTAGGAGAATTCGACATATCCTATAAGCCTCGAGCTGCAATCAAAGCTCATGTTGTAGCCGACTTTATCTCAAAATTCTCCAACGAGGGTCTGGAAAGTATAGAAAAAGGGGAAGCTGGTACCGATGTTGAGAAGGAGTTTTGCCCACCCTATTGAACATTGCAAGTAGACGGGGCGGTAAATAAAAAAGGTTACGGAGCTAGGTTGATTCTCACTTATCTGGAAGGAAGATTGAATGCGCGCTCAGATTTCACTTCAAAGCTTTGAATAATGAGGTAGAGTATGAAGCACTCATAGCAGGTTTGAGGTTGGTTAGGGAAGTAGGGGCTGAGCGGATCAGCATATCTAGTGATTCTCAAGTAGTGGTTCTCAAGTAGTGGTCTCGCAAGTGCGTGAAGAGTTTATCGAAGAATATGAGAGCCTACTAGAAAATGGCGGAGGCAGTGTTAAAATGATTCAATGATTACGAAATAAAGCACGTCCCAATAGGTGCAAATATTGACGCCGATGCACTAGCAAAACTACCAACGCTGCCATAAGCAGACCTCCCTACTAAAAGCTTGAGAAGATATCTTGATGTTCCTAGTATCTCCACAGAAATTGAGGTGATGGCACTAGGGGACGAGGGGTGGATTATAGCTATAAAGAAATACCTGATAGAGGAGGAGTTACCCTCATCAAAGAAGGAGGCCATAAGGGTCAGGTCTCAAGTTGCTAGGTGTGTTATGGTGGGGGACGTGCTATTTCGAAGAGAGTATTCCCATCCAATGATGAGGTGTGTTTTAGAAAGTGAAAAAGAGATGTTGTTGAGCGAAATTCATGAAAGGGTATATTGAAGTCACTCAGTCAGGCATACAACGGTTCTGAAGCTAATAAGGCAGGGTTACTTCTGGTCAACAATGAGGAAGGACGCCAAAAGCCACAGCAAACAATGCGAGATTGTAACATTTATGTGAGTTTTCCTAGAAAACCCCCTGTGGAGTTAACCTTGGTTAGTAGTCCTTAGTCATTTGCAAGGTGGGGAATGGACCTCATTGGACCACTAGTGAAGGAGGTGAAACAGAGGAAATATGCTATTGTAGCAATCGACTATTTCATCAAGTGGATTGAGGCTGAGCCCTTTACAACGATCACCGAAGTGGAAACAACCAAGTTCGTATGGAAGAACATCATATGTAGATTTGGGGTTCCCTAGACATTATCACGGATAACGGAAATCAGTTCGACAATCCAAAATTCAGAAAGTTCTGTGCCGACCTGAAAATCTTGTATTTCACCTCTTCCCCTATCATCCTAAGGCAAATGGCCAGGTGGAAGCAGCTAATAAGGTTATCAAAAACTTGCTGAAAAAGAGATTGGAGGAAGAGGGAAAGGATTGTGCAGATGTGCTTCCCTCAGTACTATAGACCATTCGCACCACTCCTCAGAGTGTAATGGGGGAAACTCCCTTCAGCCTTACCTTCGGGGCTGAGGCCATGGTGCCATCAGAGATAAGCCTATCCTAATATAGAATATTGTCCTTTGTCGAATATGATAACAATGTAGCCTTGGTAGAGTCTATTGACCTACTCTAGGAAATCAGAGAGAAAGCCCGGATTATAGAGAAGGCATTGAAAATGGGGATTTAGCATTATTACAATAAAGGAGTTTGGCCTCGGCCGATACGTGTGGGTGACCTGATGTTTATAAAAATTGTTAATCCCCTAAATAAGAGAACTTATAGGGTGATTCATGAGCTCAGACTTGGAACATACATACTACAAAATCAAGTAGGGAAAGAGCTTTCGCATCTATGAAACATAGAAAATCTCATACTCTACCCCAAAGGAATGGTGGGAGAGGAGGATGACTATTATAATACTTGTGTTCTTGATCATGTTATTCAAGCGAAAGGCGCTCAAATTCCTCACTAAATGAATGAAAGTATGTTTGTTAGTATCTACCATTGAGAAACACCATAACTTGGAATACTTATTTAGCGTCCAAGGTAATGATGATCTGAGCACCCGATAGGAGCTTAATAGTAACAATTTCAAACGCTTATTTGGTGTCCAAGGTAAAAACAATCTGAGAACCCAATATGGGCTCAACATTAACAACTTCGAATGCTTATTTGGCGTCCAAGGTAAACACGATCTGAGAACCCGATAGGAGCTCAGCATTAACAACTTTGAATGCTTATTTGGCGTCCAAGGATGATCTAAGCACCCGATAAGGGCTCAACATTAACAACTTTAAACACTTATTTGGCGTTTAAGGTAAAGATGATATGAACATGTTATATGGGCTTAGCATTAACAACTTCGAATGCTTATTTGACGTCCAAGGTAAAGACGATCTGAGCATCTGATAGGGGCTCGGCATTAACAATTTTGAACGCTTGTTTGGCATCCAAGGTAAAGACGATCTAAGTACCCGACATGAATTCAACATCAATAATTTGGAACGCTTATTTGACATCCAAGGTAAAGTAGAACTTAGAACGCTCAATCTATGAAAAACTAATAACCCAATATTTGAGTTCATTTTATCTGACAAACTTAACCCTTAAGTGTTCAGTTTTTTAGAGAAGGGGAAAAGCAGATAAGTATTGGGGAAAACAAGTATCAAAAAGAGAAGCAAAGGAGCTGAAGATTTCATTCATAAACTAATGCAAAAAGAGAAGCAAAGTTTTCATTCATAAAATGAAGTTTGATTACAAAAAAACACTATAGTACAAAATCTATGGATAAGCAATAATGGGAGGGTTGCCATACTCAACTTCAGTGGTCACCACTTTAAGGGCAGTAGCCGCTAGAGTAACCTCAGCTTCTTCAGCCTCGCCCGTGGAGTTCTCATCCTTAGGAAGCTTGATCTCATCCACAACAAGGCAAGACAGTAAGTCCTTGTCACTAATTTCGAATTTTAGTGTTGAGAATTCATCTTACTCCAAATACTCAGTCATGACATCACTCTTAATGCGTGGGACTTCAGCTCGGAGAGCCTCCAACTCAGCTCGAGTACTTGCCAACTTAACTTGAGTATTGTTCAGTTACCTTTCAACAGTCTGTAGTTCTACTGCCTCAGCTTTTCCGAGGTCCAACTTCTCATGCTATTTTTGGATAGGTTGGTTCTTTTCAGACGATAGCACCTTCACTTGTTGGACGGAGGTTAGGACACTTTGCTTCAATCTCTCATTCTCGGAGCAAATGCGTTCAACATCTTCATATTGGAAGGTTTAAACCGAAGAATGACAGCCAACGCAATTTGGCACCGCAAAGAGAAAAGAAAGCAGGTTATAATATTTAACAAACCAAAATAAAATCCAGAGTTGAGGTACGTGAGAAACTTATGGTAGAGAGATAGGCACTTAGAACATTCTGGACTTCGGGAAGCGGGAGTGCTCCCAGTCTGAGGTTCTCCGACAATAGATGGAGATCATTGGTTTCCCTCAAATATTCTCTAAGGGAACCCTCGCTGATCTGAGGCTTTAGCATAGGGCTTGAACTAAATTGATGTGTCGGGAATGCCATCATGGTCGTACACCAAGATAAAGGTGAGGATGGGGTGGGCATGACGCGTGGAGGTGTAACCGTTGGGGCTTTAGTGGGTGATAGAGCAGGAATTACTAGTGAGGGGGCAGAATATCTGAACAATTCCATTACCCTATCTCATACACCAATGTTTCATTTTACTTGTTTAGAAGCAACCTTGGTCTCCCATCTCTCCTTTCACTCCATGAATTTGTGGTCAGTTAGAGCCGCTAGCTCAGACTTGGAGACATTTTCTACAAAAAAAAATAATAATAATAAATCTAAGTGTTAGAATGCACATTCAATAAAAATAAACACAAAAACTAGGAGAAATGTTACCATGAAGGAGAGCCCTCAGTTCAGCTTGGGGAATTATTCCTAGGGGTTCTACATCTAGAGGATGGTCAGCGCAGACTAAACCATAGCTGGTCAGACGGTCAATGCACAAAATAGCCCTAAAGTTCCTTTCCTCTTCAGGCTTATTTATTATAACATCCCACGCTAGTTCATCAATCTTTGAGAGTATAATATACGTTTGAGGGGTGTATTTTTCTTGGTACTCTGTGCGAAGACTATACCGATAGGTAGGGCACTGCCAATTCTCCGTTAGGACAAACTATTTTTCCTTCCATAACTTATTAGCTTGGGGGAGCCCAGTGATAGGTTTACCTTTCTCCAAAGTCAGGTAATACCAACCCTGATTTCTCTGGCTCATGCTAATCAGAGAAAGAAAGAAACTTATTCGTGGCGCATGTCTTGTCTCTTTATGGTAGAGTATAAATAGGCCAAGTAGGGTTCTTTATACATTCAGCACTAATTGTCCCGGGGGTAACTGCCATGTGTATAATAGGGACTCGAACTAGAAGAAAGGATGAAAGGGCACCCTGAAGCCACTGGTGAACATATCTATGTAGACGGCAGTCTCCACTGACCCGTTTGTGCCTATCGTGGATATTCGCTTGTGCTCCTCAGGCACCCGGATGTTGATGCAGGAGGGTATGTTGTACTCGGTAAGGATGTGGAAGCGATCATCCTCACCCGTTACTCTTTTTCTTCAACTCAGGCTTGACCTTTCTAGACAAATTCATCTCGGATGTACTTGACCATAGGAAAGGAATGGGTCAGCCTTAGGTCGGAGATGTAGTATAGCTAAAGACCTAGGTTAAAGATTTGATGATGATTCTGAAGTCAATCTATAAGGGAATAGTTGGTCTTTGTATGGAGGTTTTGAAAGGCAGGATGACTGAGGGTCATCCTAATGTCAGTCAAGAATGTGAAAATTTCCTAAGTATTGTAAAATACTAGAGGGTAGGGTGACTGAACCGAATACTAAGGTCATCTTGGAATATGAAAATCGCTAAAGTGTGGGAACTCTAAGGAGAAGAACATAAATCCTATATGTCAGTGAAAGGCAAACACCTATGTGGTCAATCCATACATCTACTTCCGATCAAAATGCATTATTTCAAAGGAATATTAAGGCTAGAAGAGATTCATACGAAGAACATTCATGAACTATGAAGAACAGTTGGAGAAAGCTGAAAATTTTGCAGGAAAGATAGAAAATGCAAAAGAAGGAGATAACTTACTTGCTTAGTCAAACATTGTTAATGGAACAATTGATTTAGACGGTGGTTCACGGTGGTAGAAGTGATGGCGAAAGGTAGCAGACTTCGGAAAAAGTAAAGGGTCTGGGAGAGAATAAAGGAGATTGAGAGAATAAGAAAGCTTCAAGTGAGGAGGAAATGACAGAAGACCGTTTTTAACGAGAAGAAGAAAGGGGAACATATGTCACAGTTAAGTATCACAGTTGGCATGTTACACATGTCATGCCCCTAGAAGTCGTCACGGATAACGACAAGCGCGAATTGAGGTGTATTTAAGACGTCAGCGTGCGTTCTTTCACATCCCACAATACGGATGGGGTTCAGTAGGGTAAGGCAAGAGCTTGTCAGTTGAAATAAATGTCAAAATGTACATAACTCACAGAATGTGCTTACGTGTTAAAAGGCTAACTGTTAGCCCTGATTTCGGGACACTCTGACCTAGGCAGCCTCAGAGACTGAAGTTGAGCATTGTCAATCAAGATTATGGAAATAGAGCGCTGAGGGAAGATGATAACCGAAGCTGAGGTACAGAAGGGCTGAGGTGGCATCAGCTTGACTAACTACATTGGGATGAGATGAGAAGTATTAAGAAGACGTTGAGGCTGAGTTATGTATTTCCTCACTCAGCTCAGCTGTTGGCAGAGTGACCTTGAGCGAGGGAACATGTGAAAAGTAATCGACACTCAGGCAGAGACCATGTCCTTGGTGTGTCAGACGAAGGAGGCGCTACTGCATGTTGAGGTGCCCTGAAAGGTGTCAGACTGGGGCTGCACTGTGCCACCCAAAGGGCATATGAGTGGGGCACAGATCCATGTCATGCCAGACTGTGAGACACTGACACTATCATAGAGTAGGGGACGGTCAGTGTACTAAGTAATATGAGCATAACATATGTAAAGCTGTTGGATACCCCCAACTTAACCAAGTGACATAATAGTAAGAGGTCATGCAAAATTCTTAAAAGAATCGATTTATCTCTATATCTCCCCAGAAAACTGATTAAAGCGTTAGAATAAGATTAATCAAATACCACCACAATTACAATTTAGTATTAAATACAAGTAAAATTTTTAAAATATACTATAAATTATAAAACTCTTTGTAATAAAAAATAGAAATGAGGGTCTACATAATATATACAAGATTGAGGGAGGGATGAGATTTTGAATTTAAATATATTGACAGATTCTGCTGCCTGCTACTGCTACAACGGCTTGGCTAGGTTGGGGACAAGATGACGGCAAATTAATTAAGGCCCCCAAAATAACAAAGCTGAATCAGCCTCTTGGGCAAATGCCATATTCTACATAAACTTTTTTCTCCTTTTTGTTTTATAGCGCAGCATGATGTTCTCATTTTTTTTAAAAATACAGGTCGCCGTCACTTTCTTATATTACAAGTTACATTAAAATTTCGAAATACAATAAAAGTAAAGTAAAAGCACGAAATTTGAAATGTCGGTAATCAAAGTTTTCCAAGAGCAAACGGTTCACATTCCTCCACCCCCTCCACCCTCTCTGATTCGGCTACGCGTAGAGCAAACGGTTCACATTCCTCCACCCCCTCCACCCTCTCTGATTCGGCTACGCGTAAAGTGCTTTTCCCTCTGTTAATCTCATGATTGATTCCCTTTTCGTGTAAATTTTCCTCTAAAGACCTCTGCTTCCTTCTTTTGTGCTTCCCTTTCATCCCCTTTGAATTCGATTCTTGTAGAATCTTATTAATAGGTTTGCAGTTTTTACATCATTCATCCAATTCCTTAGCCTAACGACATATTCCCAGCCCAAAAAGTTCCATACTTTTTCTTTTTTTGGCTACTTATTCTTTCCCGCGTACTGGGTCTGCAGATAGGCTATGATAGAATGGAAGGGTTTCATCTGGTCAAATCAATCGAGATGTCGAACTACGCTTCATGGAATTTGTGCTATTGCTTTGCTTTTCTTGTTTTACTATCGGAACAATACTGTGAGGAATCAATTTCCAAGGCATCCTCATTCGATTTCGCCCTCTAAATGGCAGACCCACAGAGATGAAGAGATTGCATCGATCCATCGGAGAATGGCCCAAGTAAGTAGTTTTAATTCAACAAACCCAACTCTCTATATCCATGATGATATAACTACAACTTCCCCCATGTTGTGCTCCGGGTTGTTCGAACACAAGGGTTATTTGAGCCAATGCACATTCTTAATCGCCCATCCCGAATGCACTTCAGGCGGATTTTTCAACTACATAATGTTCTTCTACTGCGATTGTCAGAGATTTAGTTTCTTAGGGTATCTAGTTTTGATAATCTGGCTGGCTTGCTTATTCTATCTATTGGGCAATACAGCAGCGGACTACTTTTGTTGCTCTCTAGAGAAACTCTCAACTCTCTTGAAGTTGCCTGCTACTGTAGCAGGGGTTTCACTCCTTCCGCTTGGGAATGGAGCTCCTGATGTTTTTTCCAGCATTGCTGCTTTTCTCGGAAATGATGAAGGCGCGGTTGGTCTCAATTGCGTGTTGGGTGGAGCTCTCTTTGTTACTTGTGTTGTTGTGGGGACTATATCTCTTTCGATTGTTGCAGGGGGAGCCCCTAAAAAGATTGATAGGAAGTGCTTCATTAGAGACATCTGCTTCTTCTTGTTTACTCTTGTTTCCCTTGCTACCATCTTGATAGTTGGTGAAGTTACTGTTTGGGGTGCAGTTGCGTTTGTTTCGATTTATCTGGTTTATGCTTTTGTCGTGGCTGCAAATGAGATTCTGGGTAAGCATGCTGGGAAATTAAGACTGGATGGGATAACGCCACTGCTTCCTGTGACTGGAGGAAGTATATGTTCTCATGTAAGTGATGAAAGCCAAATTATGTATGGTCCGCTTTTAGAGTCTATGTCCGATACCGATTTACCGTATTTTCAGAGTAAGATGCCTCAATGGATGTGGGTCTCAAATGTTGCAATTTATTCAAACCAGTCTATGAAGTCGGCTCCTAATAGCAGGAGCACTTTGTGGGGTTGGAATGATGAGGAAACAAGGGATGAGCACCACTCTTGTTGCTCCTGCTCTAAACTGTTTGCGTTTCTAGAGATGCCATTTACACTTCCAAGGCGATTAACGATTCCTGTAGTGGAGGAAGAGAGATGGTCAAAAGGATATGCTGTTGCTAGTGCCTCACTAGCACCTATTCTTCTGTCGTTGTTATGGAATACCCAAGATGACCTTGGAGATCTGAGTAGGGAAGTTGCATGTCTTCTGGGTGTTTTTTCTGGGGGTGTACTTGGTGTTATTGCGTATACATGCACTGAATCGGACCACCCACCTCAGAATTTTCTATTTGCATGGGTTTTGGGTGGATTTGTAATGAGTATTGTTTGGTTCTATATCGTTGCAAATGAGCTTGTTGCTCTGTTGGTTTCATTAGGTGTGATTTTAGGAGTCAATCCATCAATACTTGGACTGACAGTCATGGCATGGGGCAACTCCATAGGAGATATGATATCGAATGTAGCGCTGGCTATGAATGGCGGATCAGATGGGGTACAGATTGCCATGTCAGGATGCTATGCGGCACCCATGTTCAACACGCTTGTGGGATTGGGGGTTTCAATGCTTCTTGGCGCATTTTCTAAGAGACCTGCATCATTTGTAGTTCCTAAAGACAGCAGCTTGTTTGGTACAATAGGTTTTTTAATAGTGGGGCTGATTTGGTCGCTTCTCGTGTTACTGAGAAATGATATGCATCCAAACAAGATGTTAGGAGTCGGCTTGATTGTAATATATTCTACATTTATCACCTTTGGAGTGCTTGGGTCGATGGGCGTGGCACCACTACTAGGCTTGTAAGTTGCAACCCAGCTGACTTTTTGATGTTGTACGGTGGGGAGCTTGAATTAATGTCAGTGTTGATGTACACGAATAAACTTGTCAGTACATATATATGCTTGTCATGATTTTGTAATAGTATTTCTAGTATTAACATAGAGTTAATGAAAGTAGCATGATTGACTTGAATGCATCTTGAATTCCGTTTTGATTCACATGTTGGATCTAGTAAGGTCCCTTTCCGGTACTTCCACTTCTGTTGCAGGATTCAGAAACTTGTTTGATGGAGAATTTACATCAAAGAGTTGGATGCATACATGGAGCATGTCATTCTCAAAATTAAGAAAGTCAGTCGCAGAATATAAAAAATATGGTAAAAATAGGAAGAGCTGGATAGTCTAAATCATATGATTACAAATACACAACATGTTACGAAAGGGACAACTATATACATTATACAAATATAAAAATTATTTCATCCCGCTCGTGATTAGCTGGAATAATCATGAGATACCTATTGATTGATTTGGTTAATGACTTAACAGGTGGTAGATTCACCGTAGATGTTGTCCAAAATGGCAAGGACTCCGAACACGAAGGCCTGATCAAAGCCTGGTTCCACCCTCACATAGTATACGTCCTTGCTGCTGCTTCCCTTCATCACCTCCTTCTTGACTCCAATCTGAGCTGCTACATTTCCTGAAGAGTCCACGATGCTACAATCTCTATCAGGAAAATATCCTTTTATCTCAAAGTCCCCATTCTCCTTCATGTTCTTTATCCCACTCGGTAATTTAATTCGGATTCTGATCCCCTTTTTTTTTACCAGACAAGACTTGGGTTCTTTCAAGCTGAACACTAGCTCTTCCGATTCCTCAAAGTCCAATCTGTAACCTCTCCATTTCTTGTATATGCTTAGAGCCTCAACCATCCCTCTCTGCCATCAATTAATGAATGCATGCACAATGTTAACATCAATTGTTTGTATATAAGAATAACAATAATGATTTAACATATATGTACCTTATGACGGATGAGAAGCAAGGCATCTCCAAGACCATCTCTTAGAATGAGCATGTCCTTTGAGCCTAGAATTCCACAACCATCAACGGTGAAAGCAAGTTTCTGAGAAGAATCGGTCACAACAAAACCACCTCCATTGACAACGTGAGGTCTCCTCCTCACTACAAGTTCAACCTGCGAACCCGAACAATATAATTTGCTAACTAAGGGCATCATTGTCATACTCTTGCTACTCATTTCTGACCCTGAACTATTGTGTATATATAGCTTCTTCTTGCATGCATACAGGATGTTTTAATATGAAGAAATATAAGAGGGCAGATGGTTGGACAAGAAAAGGAAATAGCTAGCTAGGGGAGGCAGCTAAGTTGCTTGAATTATTTGTTGTAGGCTGAAAAATGTTTGGCAAGTATTAAGATTTTGACTCGGTATGTTGCTTGTTGACGATCATCAGACTATAATCTCAATCTGTGGTGGAGGAATAATAGTACATGACATGATAATCACAGATCGCTAGCTACGCAATCAACTGCTTATCCAATCATTTATGTGTATCCAGCAAGCTGCATTAGGATTTTGATAACTTGATCGAATACTCAAGAAAGGAATATTACTTTTATAAGGTTGAAATGATGTGTGTGTGAATATGAAGGAAATGGCGACCACCATGTTTTTAGTTGAATATTATCAATAAGTAGGCCACTTGTTGTAAAGTGTATATCTATCTGACCTGGAGTTGGACTGCCGTGTGGATTACTCTTATCATCTGTTCTTAATCAAACAACCTAACTCCAGATAAATCACGAATCGTGTACCTTATTTTAAGTGAATCTCAAATTGGATGGGCCAGGTTTGGATAAGAGATCATGGACCCCGGGTCTAAATGTGAAGTAGTTATAGGGCAGGATTAAGAGCCCAATTATTTGGGCTTGAAACAGTGAAGAAAAAAGCAGGGGGGGAAGAGGGCTTGGCTTGTGCGTGTATGCAAATGCAATAATATTCGAGAAGATGTGTTTAGGAGGGAGGCATGTGTTCTATTAATAATATACATATGTAAAGGTGACAAAATGCGTCGGGCCAATACGAACACGCTCAGAACAGCACAAACACATAATAGATGCTGGGTCGTGCCTTTGCCGGCACGGGCCCAAAAGGACTCCTAGGTGCAGGGTTAGACTTGCGCCTAGGCTTTGCATGTGAGCCTTGGGCTCATAGCAACTCCCACCTCCTACAATCATGCAGTCATGCTTTGAGCGTGACTACATGAGTTTCCTTCTTTTTTCTTTTTTAAATATAAATTTCAAATTTTAAAAATTTTTCTCTCTAATTTTTTTTTATAAATACTTATATTTTTATATTTCAATTTATATTTTACTCTTTTTCTCTTTAATTTTTCATATATTTCTCAGTCCATATTATCTATAATCTTTTTCTTATTCTTTTCAATCTCCATAATCTCTCTCTAATTTTTTTTTTCTCATATTGTATACACTCTCAAATTCTCATCCTCAACCGTGCAGTTTTAATCAATTGAATTTGAATCATTGTAAGTTGTTAGTTACTTACGTTTATTTTCACGTTTTATTCTATATTTAATAATTTTTATTAATAAATTATAATATTTACTATTATTTTAATGTAGGAAATGGATCCTCACCATGAAAATGTTATCGATTTTGGACATTTTGATTACTCCGAGAACGACATAATTATTGAAGACTATATAGATCTACCCGATGACATTAACAACAATATAGAGGAAATACAAGAAGATACGTCGAGTACAACATCATCTGGAAAACGTAAAAAGAAGGCTTTCTATTTCAAAAGTTTGGCATTGTTTTGAAAAAATATATCAACTAGATGAAAAAGATAAAATGGATTTAGTGTATGTAAGGTATGTAATAAAAAAAATTACTACAAAAACCACAGGCGGTATTAGCCACTTAAAATGACATATAAATAAATGGATGCCTACACCTTATATATATATAACTCAATTTCCTCTTGTTTTCAAACTGATGGTACAGTTAGTACTTAGTCCTGTGATGATGCAAGAACTAGTAAAGGCTTAGCTAGATTGATTGTTGTTTATGATTTACATATATAAGTTTAGGTGAAAGTAAATATTTTGAATATTTTATTAAAAATTATTTTAATCCGCATTATTATTTTTAAAAAAATAGAAATATAACTAGAAAATATTTAGAATTATATTTTACAAAATATTGTGATGTTTTAAAATTAGAATTAGGAGCATATCATGTTAGCATGGCATTAACTTCAGATATTTAGAATTCTCAATCTAAACAAAATTATTTATATGTAGTCATACATTATTTAGATTCTGAATGAGTACTAAATAAAAAAATCATAGGTTTTAGAGTAATTGAGCATGAATATAATGTTGAAAATATTTTTGAAATAATTTTACAAGTTTTAAATGAGTTTGATATAAAACAACGTGTAATATCAACCATCTTAAATACTACTTCTGCGAACACAAGAGCTATAAATTTTTTACAATCCTAATTAGATGGATATAATGGTGGAATATTTATCCATCAATGTTGTAATTGTCATGTTATCAACCTAATAGCTAAAGAATGTTTGAAATTAGTAAGTGAAGAAATTGAAAAAATTAGAGAAGCATTAGCTTGGCTAAGTAATTCAAATTTGTATATTTATGCATTTAAAACTTTTTGTACTTTTTTAAATAAAAAAATCTAGAAAATTTTCTCTTCATATGGATGTTATATGGAATTCTACTTATACTATGTTAAAGCATGCTTTACCTTATAGTAATGAGATTAGTTTATTTTATCAGCAGAAAAAATGTAAAATTATATTATTTGATAATAATTGGGATATTGCTAGAAAATTTACAAAATTTCTAGAAATTTTTTGTAATTTTACTATTCTTCTTTCTAGTGTTTATTAACTTACTTCGTCATTCATTCATCCATAACTTCTTAAAATGGCTTCGATTTTTGGCCAATATGTTGATGATGTTTTTGTCAAGTTTATTGTAATTAAAATGAAAGAAATTTTTTTAAAATATTGGTATGAATTTCGCTTTTGTATTCTTTAGGAGTCATTTTAGATCATAGGATTAAGCTTGAAGGTTATAAAGCAATTATTACTTTTATTGGTGGTAACTTAAATTTGATTATACTTCTCAAATTGCTAATACTTCTGATAAGTTGTATCAAGTTTTTAGTGTTTCTGAAACCATGTACAGCGACTTACAACCTCAATGACGGAAGAAAAAACAAACATAAGATATAACTCTCAAAGCGGAAGGGTTCATCAAGTTCAAGTTTTAGGCAAGATGGTCCAGCTTTGGAATTTGTGATGCCTTCGAGCACGACCGGTAGGTCTAGTAGTACACAATACAATGATCTTTTAAAATATTTTAGAGGTGATTGTGATGAAAAACGAGACTTTAATATTTTGGAGCGGTGGAAGTTAAACTTGTTTAGGTTTCCAATATTAGTCTGATTGGCACATGACGTCCTAACTATTCTAGTTTCAACAATTTCTTCAGAAGCGGCTTTTAGCATAGATAAGCTAATTATTACTAATCGAAGAACATTATTAATACTAGAGATGATGAAATTATTATTGTGCCTATGAGATTGGAAATATGCCCTTAAAAGAAATCAATATCGCATGAAAAGTGAGGACTTAGTTGGAGCTTTTAATTCCTTATACTTCGAATACGGGAAATTCTAGTTCTAGTTAGGATGAAGTAGGAGTATGAGATAATTATGAAGTTTAAAGAATTCGATTTATAATTGTAAATTTGTGATTAGTTTTATTTTTAATTTTAAATCTTGTATCATAAGTTGATGACCGATTTTTTACATGTCGTTAGCTCAGGTTTGACCCCAAAACGGGCTAGCCCAAATATAATAATGTGCAGGTTGCCTTTTGAGCAAAATTGGAAATATGACATCTTTATCAGGTCATAAAATCGGTCTTATATAAATACCTTATAAACAAACATGACTCCCTCTTCTCTAGTGATCTTGCGCCGCGAGATCTCTTTGTTGGTTTCGGTGGTTCGATGATTTTCAATTTTGGTTTACTTTCTCTGTTTCCTCATTTTTTATTGTTCCATGGATGGAATAGGTTGTATGTTATAGTCTCTTATTATTGTATAGCTATGATTGGGTTAGGTTGTGTGTTCTTGGTCCAGATTCTGTGATTTGGGTGATTGGATTGTGAAATCATTGATTTATAGTGTGGAATTGTGTTTGTATTGATACTTTATCTCTAGTGCAAACGAGCCTCTCGGATTTCCAAAGCTCGAGTGGATATATCCTATTTATGGGTGAACCACTATGATTATGGGTGTTTTTCTTTTATTGTTTTGCTATAATGTTGAATGTCTGAATTGATCATTAATTTTGGTAAAACAAAATTCAAACCGAATCTTGAACTAAGGCATGAAATCAGAAACTGAATGAATTAATTGAACGTTATTAGATACGAATAATCAACAGTGGTATCAGAACTAGATTTGATCTAGGTTGAGAAATCGGAAATTAAATTTTCTTGATTGTTTAATGATTGTACATAAGATAACATAAATTATCTTGATTGAATAATTGGTTATTGATTATTTGGCATACAATCTTGACTAGGTTATAATGCATGCATATAATTGGATGTTAAACATTTGAAATTTTTTGGATTTTTCTCAAGTTGTTTTGATAAAGTTAGATCTAAAATTCTTAAGTCTTTCTTATGTTGATAAGTTCAAGCGTCTAGTACGTTTCAATTGTTTACACTTTGAAGTGAATTGAGAGTTGTTGGTACCGATTTCAATAAAGAAAACATAATAACGTTGTTTATTTTCTTGATCGAAATGAAAACCACCAAAATGGAGATCCCGCTGTTTGATGGGAAATCCGATTATGGGACTTGGAATAAGAGGATGAACGCATTTCTCTATCACAATAAAGTTGTCATAGTATTGGAACAAGAAGATTCTAATGGATGGCTGCAACAATTGCTAAACGGGCAGAAATATATCAAGAGACGTATGATCTCATGATCATGCACTTAGAGGACAACGTGCTCTGAAAGGTAGATAAGGAAAAGACACCTCTACCTTTGTGGGGTAAGCTAGATTCATTTTATGCTACACAATTTGCACCCAATTTAACATACCTTAAAGACACTATTTTTAATTGGAACGTGGATATGTCAAAATTTTAAATAATAACTTAGACAAGCTTTTAAAAATGAACTTAACTTTAAAGAAACTGCTCATGTATTAGATGATTTAAGCAAAGCCATGATTTTACTTCAATTAGTTCTTGATTCTTATATGGTCATTAAAAATGCATTAAAGTATACGGGTGAAGTACCTCAGCTTAACTTAGTTGTAGCGGGTCTTAAGAATATGGAATTGGAGCTGAATATAAGTAAGAGAACCAACACTAACTTATTTGTTAAAGGAAAGCATGGAAAGAGAGATTTTGGTCATTATAGTAAAAATCCTAAGAAAAAATAGCAAGTTAAAAGGAGCAATAATGAATAAACTAGAAAGTGTTATCATTGTAATAAGCTTGGTCATTTAAAATGGGGTTGTTATGCTTTGAATAACAACAACAAAAGCTTATCTCAAGGAAATAATGAAGAAAATGTGGCTAATGCAACTTGCATTTCCGAGGTCTTAAATACTTCTTAATGTATTGTTGTGAATAGATAGATCTTGGATTTGGGTTGCACTTTCCACATGAGCCCAAATAGAGAGTGGTTCAAATATTTTCAAGAAATAGATAATGGTACAGTTTTATGAGAAAACTAAACTTGTAAGGTTCATAGGATAAGAACATATCCTTAAAGTTGTATGATGGTAGGATAGTTGTGTTATATAAGGTTAGATACATTCCAGATCTTAAACAGAACCAAATATCCATAGGAACCTTAAATGCAAGTGGCTATTCTTACATGGCAAAAAATGGTACGTTGCTTGTTTCTAGAAATGGAAAACTGTTGCTTAAGGGTATTAAGAAACATGGGTTGTATACACTTTTTGGTTACTATTTTGATTCTAGTTTTGATTTTTCTTTTGTTTCTACTAAACAAAATGTGACAGAAAAATGATACCTTCGACTTGGGCACATGAGTTAAAAGGGTTTGGATGGACTAAGCAAGCAAGGATGCTTCGATAAATATTCTATTATTTCTCTTGATTTATGTGAGACATGTGTGTTAGAGAAACAATATAGGCTAAGTTTCTATTAGAGTTCATTTAGCTAGGGATTGATTGAAGTACTTACATACCGACTTGTGAAGTCTCGAAAGGGTTCGATCTCACAGTGGTAATAGATTTTTTTTTCAATTACTGATAACATTTGTAAGGAAGTGTGGGTTATCTTATTGAAGTCTAAGAATAAGACCTTTTTTAATTAAAGAGTGGAAAGTCTTTGTTGAAAACCAAATAAATAAAAGGGTTAGAAACCTTATGATGGATAATGGTCTTGCGTTTTGTAATGTTATGTTTAACAACTATCGTATGGACCATAGGATCACTAGACAGTACCTAGAACTCCTCAATAAAATGGAGTAGCGGAGAGAATGAATATGATTCTACTAAGGAAAGTTAGATGTATAATGTTCACCTCCAGTCTTCTTAAGAGTTTTTTGGGAGAAGCAGTTAAGACTGTCGCCTACATAGTGAATAGGAGTCCATCGACCATCTTAGATTTCGAATGTCCGAAAGAGATATAGTTGGGTAGGAAACCAACCTAGGGTATTTGATGCCTTTTGGATGTGCGGCTTATGACACAAAAGGGATAGTAAATTAGACCCGAAATCTTAAAAGTGTATCTTCTTGGGATATAAGGAAGGTACTAAGAGGTTTAGTTTGTGGGATAAAGAGACAATATGAATAAGGGTACTTGTTAGTAGAGATGTTATTTTTCATGAATCTATGTTTTCATATAAAACTAGTAATAATGATGCAGATACATCTTCTTCAAAAGTGAGTTCTCATATTGAGGTGGAGGATGCAACCACTGCTGTCTAAACTGAACAATAGGAGAAGGGCACCCCTCTTGATAATCCAACATCACATAGTTATGTGACTATAATCTTATATTGTTATGAGATAATTAAAATTATAGATAATGAATTTAATTGTCCGCAATACATTTAAATATGGAATATTTAATTAATGATTGCTAGCAATATGAATGCAAGTGATCTAGATCCGAATCACTGATGTATATAGATATCTTAGTGAAGATGTTTTATATAATTGGATTATATAGGACATGATCTGATATGAATTAATTCTTTATTAAAATACCATTTGTCATAAAGAATTAAATTCATATCAATAGATTATCGTATGTAGATCAATCTGAATCCTGAGTAATCATGTATTCTTGTGTATGTCAATTGGATCTTTTGATTCACTCGTCACAGTTTGTTTTAAAACAGGCTAAAGACTTTAATTTTGGAAACATGATTTAAAGATATGGAATCCAAACCTTCTTCATAGAAAATTATAAATTGGTTCTCTTAATGGTTAATTCGGGAACTAAATGATTTTGAGCTCAAATTTATAATCAAGTTATAAATTGACCGTTCACTAGTGAATTAATGGTACTGAAGGGTAAATAGATAATCATAGGGGTAAAACGGTAATTTTGATAAGCTCTAATTATGAAGCAATTTTTTGGAGAATTGAATGCATGTAATGATAATATCAATGTAATGTTAGAGATTACTCAGTAAATATGTTTTATAATTACAAAAGTGCAATTTCATATTTTTAGTGGAATAATATTGGGATTAATAAATTAGATTTCTTATATTAAGGAGTTTGATTAATAATCTAATTTATTGGAGTTTTGAATTATATGTTCATGGTTCCCAGATCGCCTGTATAAAACACTACATAGGGTAAGAATGACAAATGTTGAAAATTACTTATTTGCAAGAAAATAGTTTTCAAGGGTAAATTTGTAATTATAAGATAATTAGTGTTATTTAATAAATTAAAGAATTAATTAATAAAAAAATTTATGTAAATGGTGAAATTCGTAATTTATTAATTAAATAATAATATATTTGATTTTGAATTGAATATGTTATATATAATATTAAATTGATATGAGATATTAATTTAATGTTAAGATTAGATAAGTCAAATTTAAATTGATTTGATAAACTAATTTAAAATAGATGAGATTCTATTTTAATAAAATTTGAATAAATTTGACTAAATCAAATATATCATTAAAAAGATTATATGATTTAAAACAAATTATATTTTATTTTAAATTAAATTTGAAAAGATTTGATCATATTAAATATATCATAAAGAGATTATATGATTTAAAATAAATAAAATTCTATTTTAAATTAGATTTGAAAAGATTTAACCATATCAAATATATCATATGATGATTATTTTATCATGATTGAATTATCAATTCAATTAATTTAAAGAGTTTAAATTAATTAAAATACCTAATGGAGTCTTATAAATACATTTCATTTTAATTATTTAGGAGATGTTTTTTTAGTAGAGATTTTTTTGAGAGAAAAAAAAAAATTCTTGTCATCTCTACGCGCCCACATAAGTCTTATTGTGCTGAGGATTTACCTAGAAGATCATGGTGTGAGTCTCAACGATCGATTCGCATAAGGTTAAGGTATGACTTATTCGTATAGATGTATGATTAATTTATATACATATAAATGATCGCTAAAAAGTTTTTTTAGAAAATTTTTGTTATACATTGTGACCAATTCAATCGCTTCCGCTACGAGGTTTCGAACCGTTTTGCCAACACTTGGCACACCTGACGAGCCGGATTAAGAACTAGATACTATCGAGACCCTAGATGAATTGCATAATGATTCAGTAGCCGATTACGAACTTGTGACGGACCGGGAAAAGTGGCAAGTAAAACCTAACTTAAAATATTCATATGTGGATCTTATCTAGACTGCTTTAGTTACAGATGTTAAGGTTCAAGGAAATGAACCAGCTAGTTTCCCTGATGCCATGGCATCCAAGAAAAAGAAGAAGTGGATGGATGCCATGGATGATGAGACGAAGTCTCTAAATGCTAACAAAACATGGTTGCTTGTTCTAAGGCCGGAAAAGCAAAGGCTCATTGATTGTAAATGGATCAAAAAAATAAATAAAGGTACAAACTCTAAGCTTTATAGATTTAAAGCTAAACTTGTAGCTAAGTGGTTCACACAAAGAGAGGGATTATAATTTAATGAAAATTTCTCACCGGTTGTAAAATTTAAGATTATTATGATAATGTTACTCTTAATAGCCTTTTATGACCTAGAGCTAGAACAAATGAATGTGAAACAACGTTCATGTATAGTGAGTTGGATACAACAATTTACATGAGGCAACCTCCCTATTATATTGATAAGAAACACCCCAAGCATATTTATCTTTTGAAAAAGTCATTGTATGGTTTAAATCAATCACCACAGTAATTGTATATTATATTTGATTCATTTGTAGTAAAAATAAGTTTCACTATGAGTAGTTATGCCTATCGTTTTTATTTTGCATGTGAAAATTATGTTTACACTTATTTGTTGATTTATGTAGATGACATGTTTCTAATAAATAAATCACAAGCTAAGGTAAATGAATTCAAGAAAAAGTAAGTTTAGAATTTGATATGAAAGACTTAGGACATGCAAGTAGGATCATAGAAATAGAAATTGTTAGAGAAATAAAAAAATAAATCTCTAAAATTGAATCGAGAGTCATAGTTAAAGAAATTAAGTGTTCAGTTTGAGGTGAAGTGTTGCAAACCGGTTTCCCTACCTTTAGCAAATCATTTTATCCTAAATAAGGAACAAAGCCATAAAAACCGATTCCAAGTTAGTGAAAATGAAGCATAATCCATATTCCAGTGCTATATAATCAATTATGTATTCTATGATTAATACGTCTGGATTTGTCTTTTTCTATTTCTTTACTAAGGCGGTTTATGTCAAATCCCAATTTATACATTAAAATGCAGTAAAGTGGTGCTTGAGGTATGTTACTAGCACTTCTAGTTTGGGTTTATATTTTCATAATTGGAGTAATACTTTGAGTTTAGTTGGTTTTGTAAACAGTGATTTTGTAGGTGGTCGGGATTCCAAAAAATCTACCACCTCGTTTCAATTTCTTTTAGGCGGAAAATTATTAGTTGGAAGACCTAACCATAACCGTTAGTGGCACTTTCATCGACAAAGGCGGAGTATGTGGCCATGACAGACGCATTCAAGGAAGTCGTTTGGTTATAATGACTGCTCATGGAAGCATGTATTCTGGATGGTAAGTGTACGGTTTACTCGGATAGTTAAAACGCAATGCATTTGGGTAAGAATCTAGTGCAACATGAATCGACAAAGCATGTAGATGTAGAATATCATTTTGTTTATGACCTTATTGCTTCGAATACCATACACATCTCTAAAGTTTTAACAGAGGAGAATCCTTCGGATATAGGGACTAAAGTTGTTACTATAACGAAATTCAATCATTGGTTAGATTTGTTACATATAGGGTGACACACAAAATTAGGCTATGAGAGATTTCTGAGAATGACTCGTTGAGACATAGTGATAGAGTATTTTTCAGCTCAAGGGGGAGATTATTGTTGGCTTAAGTTTGGGCCCAAAATAGGCCAACCCAAACATAATGCACGGGTTGCCTTTTTGGCCAAATTAGAAACCCAACATCTTCACCGGGTTATAAAACCGGTCTAGTATAAATACCTTATAACCCGGTATGGGTCAGTTAGTTTTTGCTCTCTTTCTTTCCAGCCCTAGTCGTGACTACCTCTTATAACCCAATAATCTTCAATTTCAGTTTGCTTTCTTTCTTTCCCAATTTCTGATTGTTCTATGGATGGATTTGGTTTTATGCTATAGTCTCTTGTCATTGTGTAGCTACGATTGGGTTAGGTTGTGTGTTCTTGATCTAATTTGTGTGATTGGAATGTTATATCATTGATTTAGGGTGTAGAAATGTGTTTCTATCGATACTCTATCTCTAGTGCAAACGAGCCTCTCGAATTTCCGAAGTTCGAGTCGATGTAGCTTATTTATGGGCGAAACCATTATAATTCTTGATATTTTTCTTTTGCTGTTTGGATATAATGTTGACTGTTTGATTGATCATTAACTTTTGGTAATATGAAATTGAAACTAAATCTTAAACTAGAGGTGGCAAAATAGGCCAGACTAGCACCAGCACGCACGACACAACAAAAGTACGGCACGAGCACGAGTGACGGCCTGTGCCATGCCCAACTATGTGAGCATGATGGCCGGCACGACACGAGCCTATAAGGGCCTCCTATTTCTAAGAGTTTATTTTTTTTCCAAAAAATATTTTATATATTGAAATCTTTCGATTAATACAAAATTTTATTTGACCAAATAATATTTTTTACAGTTTATTTATATTTTTAATTTTTAATGATATTAACTTCTAATTTACTAAATAATAATTATTAAGAACCAATAATAATATATAAACATATATTATAATATTAGTATTTTACTAATTACTTTAAAACTTTTCTCTTATTTAAAATTAATTTTTTTATTTAAAAAAATAAGCATTCGAGTTTACAGGTCAAAATGGACCGACACGATAAATTTATACTCTATTATTATATATGTATCGTGTCATATTCTCATTTTTTGGCATGAGCATGATTCGATATGGATACGATACGGATATGGATATGGCACTAGTACAAACACGATAGAGACTAATTCATATCATACCCAAACTGTATCATATTGGTAGGAATCGCTACCTCTATCTTGAATTAAAGCATGAAATCAAAAGTTGAACGTAATTAGACACAAATAATCAAAGATAGGCTTGAATGAAGAGAAATAAATGACTAAAACTGTAAAAAAAGGAAAAAGCTGAAAGAAGCTGGGGGAAAAGTGAAGGGTTCATCTCACCTCACAGTGACTCCTCTGGGCTCTCTGGTGGGCAGTGGTGGGCTGACTGGGCGGTCTGGATATGTTTTGTTTTGTTGCTTCTCAAAATCAGGGAAGATGACTCCTCGACGATGAAAACAAACACGAACCAAACCATTTTCTTCTCTTTCCTACACAGCGGTCACGTGCGGTCTGAGCTTTCATTGCTTCATCGTGCTTTTCGCTCACCTTTTCCACTCTGAAGCAGGAGCAGCAGGCGGCAGCAGCAGCAGACACCAGCTCCATACCCCCATAATACAATACAATAAACACAGCAGCAGCAAGCACTCCCCCAAAAAATCAAATTCACCACGAGGCGCCTCAAGAGCAAGGAGTGACGAGCCGTCTTTTACTATTTTATTTTTACTCTTACAATGCACGAAAGATTTACCTGGAGCACAACACAACCGAACCACCCTCGTTAGTCATTAGCATAACATTTATCAATTAACACTCTTATTTAATATGAAACACAGCCCATTGGACAACATTAAACATACATTCATTACATACATATTAAAGACTAAAGAGTGGTGGAGTTATTATGTAATTTGCAGGGAGAGAGAGAGAGAGAGATGCTTCATTTTCTCTCCGTCAGACAGAGAGGCCTAATTACTGCTCTGTCACCTCCACAGTGTCTACACCAGCATTCAAACCTAACATCATTTCATTTGCAAGCTCCCTCTGCCCTTTACCTAAGCTGCCTTGCCTTTTAGTTGATAATAAATTTCATTTTTTATATTTTAAAAATTAATTATAATAGAAAATTTTAATATTAGAAAATAAGAAATTAATTTTTGAATACTAAATTTATTTAGTTTATATTTGTAAAAAAAATAAGTTTTTGATAATATAAATGTAAAATTTATTTTTTGAAATATAAAAAATCATAATTTATTATTTTTTTAATTTTTTTTTTTACAGTTTTTTTCTAATTTTTTAAAAACATTTTTTTTAGATAAAAATTATTACAAAAATAATTACAAAAATATTTACTTGTCTTTTCCTAAAATTGATTTTCATGTTTTGAAATATAAATAATATTTTTTAAAAATATTACCAAACAGTACTTTAAAAAAAAAATTAATTGGAGTAAATCTTCCATATATCTTCAATGATTAAATTACAGATAAATAGAATAATTAGACGTACAATATTACTAAGTCTAAAATATAATACATGCATGAACCGGTCAGAAAGTCTCCTTGCCTTGCTTGTTTGTCACCTTTCACTTCTTTCTTTCAACTATTTTCCGTCTGCCTCTGCTTTGCTTTCCTACTGCTACTACTGCTACTACTGCTACTACTGCTACTACTGCTCTCGCGTCTATGCTGCCAGGCAGTACTAGTATTATTAATTGCTACTGACTGGGTGTAGTCTGGGTGCATTGCATTCCATTTTTACTTGATTTGGGAACTGGGTATTGCTCCTCTCTAACTTCCTGACTCCTGCCCAGACGAGGAAGAAGAACAAGAGCAAGAAAGAAGTTGTTAATTTATTGATTCATTAATCAGTAATCAAATGACTTCTACTGCAACTACTACGAATACTCGGCCGGCTTGTCCTTCTTCCCTGCTGCCCCCTTCTCCCAAGTCCCCGCCTGAATGCCCCGATTTGTATGGGAAGCGCCGCGAGATGGCTAAGGTCCAGATGCTTGAGCGGGAGATTGGTTATCTCCAGGTACCCCCATTTCTATTATTTCTCTACTTCCCCTGTTTCCTTTTCGCTGCCTCTAATTTTAATTGGGCCCAAGAAATTTCAGAGAAATTGAGACTTACAACTCAGGAGTTGAAAGGTTACAAATTTTGTATACATGATCTTTTAGTTAAAATTTAGGAGAAAGAGAAGCCCACTACTACTGGGTGTCTAGGTAAAATAGTCTTGTGGCTGAAATCTTGCATGTCTTAGAGATGGAAATTGATAAAATTTTGAAGTCAGGCCTACTTGATGGCCTACCGCTATGGTAGGTGAAAATTGCAATTTTAATGAAAGCATTATTCTATAGACAGTGATAGATTATGTCAAGGAAGAAGACTCTCCTCCCTGGTCTTAATTGAGGACTCCATGATTCTCGTAATAATGTTGGTCTGTATATCTATGGCAAGAAATCTTTGGGAAAGAAACAGAATGAAATGACAGCAGTTTTCTTGATATTATTTTTTCATTTCTTTTCCTGAAACAGGAGGAGCTTAAGTCTGTTGAAGGGCTTCAACCTGCATCTATATGCTGCAAGGAGTATGTTCTTTTCCAATATTTTTTTATGGCATCTCTACGATACCTGTCTAGACCTTCTGGGTTTTGTATCTTCCTTTCAGTTGACTTGATGATGCTAATAATTTCGGTGCAGGATTGCTGATTTTGTTGTTTCCAATTCAGACCCTATGATACACACGTAAGGATTATTCTCCCTCCCCTTTAATAAAAAATCTAACAAGATTAATATTATCCTTGTAAATTTCCTCTCTTGATCAGATACAAGAAGACACGACACAGATGTAGCTTCTGGAAATGGCTATGGTACTTGCCACTTCTAGCCCTTTTTTCTCAATACTTGGTGTAGAAACAACGCATTTGTCTATTTCAATGTACGTTAATAGGAGAATTATTGAATTATTGTGCAGTGGATTCTCCTTGCCTTGTTTGAACCTAACCTGGATTTGCTGCACGGGATGCTCTCTTGAGGTAGAGACGCCGCATTGCTGTGACACGAGCTGCAGGCCATGTAGTTGTGTTTCATGTGGGAGCTGTACGGATTCAAACAGGTGGTGCTGTTGCCCATACCTTCCTCGTCGTCCTCCTCGATCCGGTTGCTGTAATAGAAAAAACATATCATGCGCCAGATTATGTCGCAGTTTCTCATTACCTCGTTCAACATGCTGCCATAAATGCAATTGCTCTTCTTCTTACTGTGAATGCAAATGGTCTTGTTATCCCAAATGCCCCATGGTACACCCTTGCTCGTGTTGCTCTTGTACAGCTACAACCTGTTGTAATCCTTGTTTCTTCTGTTACTGGTAATTTATTTCTTATAATTTATGCTAAAAGATTATTCAACGTAGTGTTATTTGTTGTGGTATTTAGATAGATGGACACGTTAAAAGGGGGTAGAGAAAACAGAAATACTTCATTCGCATTTTCTGTAATAATAAAAGGAATATGCATTAAGAAGCATCGTCATAGTAAGTAGTAAGTGTACAATTGATTGTTTTACGTTGTTTGGTTTCCAGGAAATGTTATCAAGTTGTTGACAGAAACACTAAACTTTGCTCTTTGTTACATCAATCTACCTTTCTCCCTACACAACAAATTTTTCTCCTCCCAAGGATGCTGCCTTTCCGGCATTAGATAAGAAGAAAATGTCACCACCATATTATCATTCATATACAAACAATGAACTCCCGACACATCAGAAGAGCCGCGTCCATGTCCATGCAAATGCAACAGGACTCTTCACCTGGTATAGCTCGTTCTTCCACACAATCGATCCAAAATCAGACCGACCACTTGGGATTGCAGTTTTACTCGTCACAAAAGTAGCTGTAAAGCTCTTTTTCTCCCCAACCTTTCCAAACACAAGTTTCGTCGGCTTGACGGTCATATTCACATTCCCCGGTGCTTTCAAACTCGCTATATAAACCGATCCAGCAGGCCCTACATTCGTCAGTAAACGTGTATATCTGACCACCCTCTTGTTTCCAAACACCACCGAGAACGACGGGTAGTTCAGCTGGCCGGGATCGGCGAACTTGTTCGCGCAAGAAAAGTTGCTGCGTTTGACGATGCCTTGCACATGGTCAATAGTGTAGTCCAGGGAGCATAGGAATCTTATATACTCTTCGGTCGAGATGTCGTAGACAAGGCCAGGTGAGAGGGCCTTGTGTGGATCCACGTGGCCCGACCCATGAGCCCATGGATTCGAATATGCCGACACTCCTGCTGCGGCTGCATCTCGTAGAGGAGACTTTGTATTGTCCTCTGTGTATGCGGTCGTCATTAATGCGGATTTGATCGCGCTTGGGCTCCAGTCTGGATGGGCCGCTTTCAGCAAAGCTGCAAGCCCACTAATGTGTGGGCAAGACATGGACGTTCCTACAGATTCCATAGTTCCGATTGTCAGTGTTTCCTTCTGTTAACTAATTGGACAATACATTTAGAGCAAAGTTACCTGACATGATATTGAATTGGGTCTTCCTTTTATCCGACTCCAGTCCAGTAGGCCCAATAGCCTCTGACCATGCGGCCAGGATATTAACTCCAGGCCCAATTACATCCGGCTTGAGGATCTGAGGAGTAACGAGGTTGGGCCCCCTAGAACTAAAGGCCGCCACAACGGGAGAAGGCCGCACGTTCAACAAGGTCCCACCAAAACTGATCACCGCCGTTGGATTCGGATCAGACCTCAAATACTCCCTGATCTTATCAACCACCTTCTTTCCCACGGCAGCTGCCGGCAACAAGTGGCTGTCCGCCACCAATTCCTCACCGCTGGCCGCGGTGTTGGCGAGTATCATCCCAACGCCACCCGCGTCGCGTACAACCCCGCCCTTCTCGACACGTGGGTTAATCCCTCTGTCGCAAACCACCACCTTCCCACGTACCACCTCCGGGTCGAGCGAACCGGGCAGGCACAAGTTGCTCGAGCTGTTACTTCCTTTGTTATAAACTATAGCCACCGGGTTATTACCCATTCCACGACCGCTGTACAGCGACACCCCCGTGAACCGGAGTTTGTTCCCGAGCTGGACGTAAGCTGGAAAATCTCGGTCTAAAGTTCCGGCGCCGACCGTCATGATCCACGGAGCTACATTCGCCAATGAGGCTCTACTAGGCCCACTGTTCCCGGCCGAGCAGGAGACAAAAATGCCCTTCTCCATGGCCGTGAATGCTCCGATTGCTATGGTGTCTCTGTAGTAAGGAGTTGATCCACCCCCCAGAGACAGCGAGAGCACATCCACACCGTCCGAAATAGCTCGATCGATACCTGCTAGAATGTCGGATCCGAAGCAGCCAGAGGTCCAGCACACCTTGTAAGCGGCGACCCGCGCTTGTGTGGCCATCCCACGCGCCGTGCCACTAGCATAGCCGAGTAAGCTGGCGTTTGCCACGTGGGATCCAGCTGCCGTGCTGGCAGTGTGAGTACCGTGTCCGTCTCGGTCCCGGGGCGACTCAGTTTCCGTCGGCTTTTTGAAGTAGCTGCCCCCGGTAGCCATCCGGTATCCCTTGGAGAAGCTGCGAGCTCCGATGAGCTTCTTGTTGCAGAGAGAAGGTGTGAAGTCCGGTCCGGACTCGCACTGACCTCTCCAACGGGTGGGGATCTCAGGCATACCGTAGTCGTCGAAGCTCTTGGACTCCGGCCAGACTCCGGTGTCGAGGACTCCGATGATGACGTCATGGGAAGCTTGGTCAAGGCCCTGCGCATTGTGACCTTGCCAGAGACCAAACTGAGGGTCGAGGCCGAGGAACTCAGGGGTGCGTGTAGTGTGGAGGTTGTAAACTGTGTCCTCGTAGACGCCGAGAACTGAATCGGATTGGCGAAGGGAGGCTGCTTGAGCAGGATCGAGAGGGGCAGCGAAGCCTTGATAGGCGGTGGTGTAGGAGTAGAAGAGTTGGGAATCGAGAGATTGGAGATGAGCTGAGTACCAGTCATGGTAGGTGGCGTAGGAGGAAGGCTTGGCATGGTTTTTCATGTGTACAATGTAGGTTTTCTTGGCTGCCATTACTGCGCCGGAGACATAAGCAAGAAGAAGAAGGATGGGAAGAAAGCAGGATCTGGCCATGGAGACCACTGGTAGAGAGAAAGATGGATTTTTGCAGAAATGCTTCGAGTGAGGGGATTGCTACAGTACTGTATATTATTTATGAATAAAAATAGGAAAAGGTGAAATAATTAATATGTAAAAGAAAAGAAAAGGTGTCGTCCCCCTACAGAGAGTGTCATCTCGTCTGACAGCGCAGTGGTGGATTGGAGTCTGAAGGGAAAGTGGAGACTCCTGTCGGGATTAAATAAGATGGGGAAGAATCATTTGGGGTTTGATTTTGCTTTTATTTACCGCAATGCCACCACTTCCGCGATACGTGGATTTAGTTTTTAATATTAAGCAATGCTCTAAAAACGCATTATCGTGATTTGTTGAACTGGATTAGCAGGCAATTTAATGAGCGTGCATGAAATAGAAAAAAGCCATTTACTTTTTACTATTTATTTATTTATTTATTTGTTTGTTTATTTTTACTTTTTTAGGTATCTATGAAACATGATGAAGACAGTACACAGCTGGAGGCACGTTAAGCTTTGGAGGGGGGCCCGCGCCTAATCTCCTCCAATGCCGCCACCACTCACTCCCTAGTAAATTTTATAGTTTCATTATTGAGAAAGTGATTCCAATTAGCTAGGTAATTAATTGAGGGGCATTTAAGTATTTTACCTGTGATGATAAAATGCATTGCACGAGAGAGTCAAATAAGAAGGTGACGCAAATTTCTACGGCCCAAATTTGGCGTTTTTAACAACGGAAATCGGTAACGGATACATTTTTTGATGTCATGAGATGAGAAGCGAAATTAAGCAGAGGGTGACTGACACTTTTTTTGACTGCGACTGCGACTGCGTTGTATAGTAATAACGGTCAAAAATATAGGCATAAAGTAAGAGCGGGTTTGAAATTAGAGTTCGGATTCGATCTTTATTTTTGCATTTTGTCTTTGTATGTAAATCTTGAGTTATAAATTTAATTGTTAAAAGATATATTATGTAAAAATAATTTAAACGAGGTTTGTATTAATATGAAAGTTTATATGGTTGACGTGAATTTATATAAAATAATTGACAAACTGAAAATTTTTTATGTAATATGTTAAAATTATTTTTCGCACGACTTCTTTTTACTTTTCTGAGATCGAGCTCTCTTCCTAGACCGATATCTTTAACCTTTCCTAAACTAATTTTCTCTATTTCTAAAGTTTGGTAATGCGAAAATAATAAAGAATGGTATAAAATGTTGGTCCAAACAAAGTACTAGTTTTGAGTCTTCGGTCTAGACCAAGTACTAGGTTTGAGTCCTCAGTCCAGATTAAGTATTAAGTCCGAAACTTCGGTTCAAATCAAGTACTAGGTTTGAGTTCTCGGTCCACACCAAATACTAGATCGAGAATTCGTTCAGAACCATAAACTCGATTTGCATCGGGAACTCAATATGCCCATTATATTCAAAGTAAAAGAGAGAGGTTAGTCGCAATTGTGAATAAATACAACTCATAAATTAGTCGTATTTCAATTGACTTACATTTTTTATATTTTTTCTTATGACATGATATATCTTTTAACTATTGGATCTATAAAGACAACCGAGATTTATACACAAAGACAAACATAAATATATAAATAATGACTAAATTGGAACCCTTGAAATTAAGGATGAGTGCAGTGAGGCATTTCAATTATAGGTTCAGTATTAGATCAGTAGCAATAAACACAGGACATCAACATGTTAACAATTGACATAGTTGGGCGGTTGACTCATGAAGTTTGTGGCTTAAGTTTAAATTTTCTGTATTATATTTGTAATTATATTATAAATGTATTTGACGATGTTGTGAGTGCAATCATTTTTTATAAGTCAGGATGGGAGAGTTATCCTAATTAAAAAAAAAAAAAGTATGCAGTATGCAGTATGCAGTTATTTGAATCATTAGGCGTGAAGGGATGGAGCAAGGAGGAGGTAATGCGCTTAATTAATCATAACCGGTCGTCATAATCAAGCCATAACATAATGATATGCACCAGCACTGCAGAATATAATTATAAGCTGAGCGGGGATGGAGGCACCAATTCCGCTACAAACCATTACCATTACCATTACCATTACCATTACCATTATCATATTATCATTACCATTATCCACTCACTCTCTCAATCTCAAAAGTGCATGCTGGTTGCTGCCCTCTTTTCTTTATTAAAAGGAAGAACGAAACAAGTAAAAGAAAAGCAAAAGAGCTGCCTTTTGTTTTTGTCCTTTTTTCTTTTTTGTAAATTGAGTACTGACTATATAGTACTGTGGTTGTTTGCATGCAAATAGAAATAGAAATAGAAATAGAAATATGCTTCTTTAATCACCATTGGACGGGGCCCGGTCCTCCATCATGATCATTGACTAGCTAGTTAAAGAGCATAATGTTAATCTTCTCAGTTCATGTCCCGATGAAAAGATTGCGAGCATAAAATTCAAAGCTTGCGAGCATAAAATTCAAATCCTTTCTTCCCCCCCAAGGCCATACTAGACTCTAGAGTATCTCTCAATAATAAGCAAAATGGTAGCCATAGCCATGGTGTTTGGTTTATGTAAATTGAACATAAGAATAAGGAAAAGTATAAGCTGTCTAGAAACATATTAAAAATCATTATTTTACATCATTAACTTTCGACTAAAGTCGAAATTAATTATTCAATATTTCAAACACACCTAAACCCATGTGCATAATATATATATATATATATTGCAACCTTTTCTTAAAAGTAAATCTGAAGGAGCTACTTAGTTCAATAAGTGCCTTACAAGAGTGAGTTTATATATATATATATATATATATTGCCTTCTTTTTTCAATTCTTCTTACAAGAAACGGGAGATCCATCCGGAATTATTCAACTAAGTTCATTTTTGTTTTGGGTTTAGAAAAACGAAATTGAAATGAAGAAGAACCTAGCAGTTAATGATGTTGTCATGTACTAATTTGATCAGTAAAGGAAACCTAATCAAAGAGGGAGCAAGATTAATTAAGTGAGGAGTAATTTCAAGTTTCAACATATGATAGATGATCAGCATCTCCCACGTACCGCATTTTCTTCCATAAATCGATGCACCATGCATGAAATGAATCGATGCATGCATGGGAAGGTGTGTGCAAAAAATATCAGAAACATGTTTCCCTTCCTGTTTCCATCTTCCACATGCTTTGATGCCGACTTTCCAAGATATTTATTCTTATCATAAACAAAAATTTTAAAGTCAGATTAATTTAATTAATTATTAATTGAGTGTGTAATCTCAGATCTCAGATCAAAGAGTGCAGCCAGCCATTTTTTCTGTTTTAAAAGATGAGGGAAAAGAGTGATATTCCGATCGAAACGAGTAACTCAAGATACCGAGAGACAAAGATAAGGAATAAGTTAGTCGAGAGTGCAATAATATGTTATGATATGAATGGCAGTGTTTGTAGATCTACACGGCACCATTGCCTTTCACACGTTAAGCTAGTCCGACCACTACCACTACCTCTACTACGCATATATGCATTAGTTTATCTCTTAAACAGCAATAAAAGAGGACCAAATATATATACAATTACCAATTTGTGTAGTGGACAATGTCTGTGTGTGGGTGGTGATGTGATGTTGTCATCTGCTTGAAAGCCCTACGTACTATCCTAATTCCTATGGACCATGGGCTCCATTTTCCTATTGCAAGGACACCGTCTGCTAGGTGGGTGCGTGAAAAGGCTGAAGGCGTGGAAGGAGAGAGCCCCCTGAAGTGCATGCTCTTCCTGAGGGTAACTAAAAGCGTAGGGATCAGATGCTGAAAGCGGATGGCGCCGCCGCCAACCACGTTATGGCACCAGTAGCTCCTGGGAGTTGAACTGCCAGACTCACCGGCCATCAAAGCCTTAATATTCTCTTCTTCTTCAGCTTAGTCTTCTTTCGAAGGATGTCCTCTCCAGTAGTTTCAGAATCAGAGCAACCTCTAGAAAATAGAGGGAGTTCCGCTTCGAACTTCTTTAGAGGATAAAGTCGTGTGTGAGGCATGTTTTTCTCTATCCTTGCTCATCGGAGCTCATGAATCTAGGGTCAGTGGAAACCTGGTTAGCTTTGAAATTTGGGCTTAGGATTACTTAGTTTGGTGTGTTCGTACTGTTTTATTCTAGAACTCTTCTTATTTAGTGGTTTCCGAGTTGGGGATTAGTGTGATAGAGCCATGGCGGATCATCAACGGGTTACTCCAGTCATGAAAGTTTCATCTACAACCTAAGGGCTTCTTATATAGCGAAAGGTTGTGTTCGAAGCTATGCCGCTTTTGTCATGGATCAAATCAAGATACCGTCTATTGAGGTAGAATGTCGTACGTATGTTAAAGGATGGAATGCTAGCAATTTCATTCTCAAATGTTGTTGTTGCCAGTCGGAAGCTTTTTTCGATAAAGCTGTGGTCTTACTTTTTATGAAGGGCCGTCCGTCACTCGAGGAGATCCAATTGTTCATCAATACTAACTGGGGCTTGGAAGGAAAGTTTGTTATGGGCCTTTTAGACTCGCATTCTTTACTGATTCGGTTCTTACTGGAAAAAGATTTATTCACAGCATTGTCTGGTGAGGTTGCCTCTATTAAATGGAATAGGGCATACAACACTAATCACAATGCATCCATTACTCCAATTTGGATCAACTTTCACCAGTTGACAGTTAACTAGTTAATTATTACCTCCCATATATGCTCTGGCCAATAGCAAGCCTGATTGGGAATGTGCCTGCTTTTGACCCAACCACAAATTCCCACACTTGTTTGAGCTTCGCTAGGGTTTGTGTAGAAGTCGATCTCATGAAGCCCTTACCTTTTTCGGTTTGGGTAGGAAAGTAAGATGGTTTTGTTCAAGAGGTAGTCTACTAGAAATTCCGCTCTTTCTGTAATCACTATAACATTCAAGGGCATTTGGTCGCATAGTGCCGCAGGCAGCACGAAAGTGGGATTGCTCCTCCTCCTCCAAGAAACAACTCAGTGGTTACGACCTCTGTTAATTCTCATCGGGTCACTGCTGACACATCAAAAGATCCTTCTACTTCCATAGTCTCTTGGGTGTTATGCTACAAAAAGAGGCTGCCCTCCTCTTTCTCATTTATTGTTTGCTGATGACACACTTGTTTTTACTAATGGCAGTTAACCTTATACTTAGAATTTATTGCAGATCATTAAGACATATGAAGCTGCTTCCGACCAACGTATTAACATGTCTAAGAGCAATTTCTATGTGCACGCTAATTCCTCTCTTCTATGCAATTCTTTGATCACCCATCTTTCTAGTTTCCAAAAATATTCTTTTCCTTATATCTCATCTCTTATGGTAGAGTGAAGGTTGCTCATTTTCATGACTTGATGGAGAAAATTACTTCTAAACTTGTGGGTTGGTGTAGCCATTTTCTCTTTGCTACGGGTAGGCTTATTCTGCTTTAACATGTTTTACCATCTATCCCGATTCATACTCTTGCCTCTGTTCCTATTCCGAAATTGGTCGTCTCCTTTATTGAGTCTTCTATGGAGAGATTTTCGGGGTTCTCAGGATGGGGACAGGAAGCACCACTGGATTTCTTAGGAGGCAATTTGCAAATCTACTAATCTGGGAGGCCTAAATCTTCGCAGCTTGCTAGATATTTCCATGGCTTTTACTCTCAAAAGGATTTGGAGCCTTCTTCAAGGTGACACCCGAGGGTGTCGGTTCATGCATGCGAGATACGCTCATGGATTACCTCCATCTCAGTGGTCTTGCTGTAATTCGAATTCTAAAATCTGGAAGGATATGGTTGCCTTGGTTCCTTTATATCTTGATTTACAGGTTTGGTCTATCAGGGATGGAAAATCTATTGACTTTTGGATGGATGATTAGGATGTTGGTCTCCTTTGCGCTGAATTTGAGCCTCCTTCCAAGCTTTCTCTCCACCACACTGTTAACAGTAGAAACTGGCGACTTTATGCTCTCTCGGCCCCTCAAATTTCCCAAAGGAGATATTCTTTTGCTTAATCCGGAGTCTGATAGGTGAGTTTAGACCCCAGAGAAGAATGGAGAGTTTTCTATTAGGTATGCTAGTCTGCCATTTCCGCTCAGCATGGTGGGATTACTTCCTTTTCCTATCTTTGGGACGTTCATGGACTTTTGAAGATTAAGCTCGGTGGTTGGAAAATTTGTAAGAATGCCATTGTTGCTGACGCTAACATTAAGAAAATGGGGATTGTTTTTCCTTCCGCTTGGCTCTGCTATCATGGTAGAAGTAAGAAATCTATTTCGCATCTTTTTTCTTACAGTCAGGTGGCCTCGCAAGTGTCAATGTACCTTATTCGTAATCTACAACATGTGGTCTACTTCTCATGTTACAGGCCATGTTAAACAACTTGATCTTATTCTCCTTCTCATTTGTTGGGAGATTTGGATTTCTTGTAATAACGCTTTCTAGTCAGATGATTATTTACAAGGTTATTGGATGGACTCAGGATTTTACAAAGTTCTGGTCTTCCATGCATGCAACTAATGCTTTGGAGAATAATATTTTTAGTGAATTTGGCTATTAAGTTTCCATGCAGCCTATGCATCCTTTTCGCCTTTGTACATGGGTCGCTCCATCTTTAGATCATTTTAAACTAAATGTTGATGTGTCATTTCTGAATCAATATGGTAAGGCGAGTGGTGGTAGTCTTATTCATCACCATGATGGGCATATTAAAGCTGCTTTTGGATTATGTCATGCACTAATAGTTTTCGAGTATATTCTTGTTTTATTTTATGGTTTTCAGCTTACTCCGTAGGTTGGCTATCTCCCCCTCATTATTGAATCTAACTCCAAGGCTCTCACTCAAATCATCCGTAAAACTTGTATGGATTGACGCCTCTCGCACTTTTAAAATATTATTCAATTCTGATTTCTTATCACTATGCTCATATGTTTAGGGAATGCAACTTTGTAGCTGATACCCTATCTCGTTTAAGGACAGAATCCACTGTTTTATTTTTTATTGAGAATTCGGTTCTTCATTCTATTGCACAAAAATAGGTCAGAAATTCCGGTCATTGAGAAGTAAATCCTTTCTTTTTCAATATATAAGATGTTCTGTTTTTTTCTTTTTTAAAAAAAAGAGAGGACACCGTCTGCTAAGTGCTATTTAACGCTGTGGCTGTGGCTGTTGCTGTAATGGCGTACGATTTGGCGATTTATAAATTTAGACCATCTCTCTCCAATCGATACATTGTCCCGTCCAAGATTCTATATTTTATAAGCAATCAACTGATTTACAGTTCTAAATGTTGAAATGCAACAAAAATGGAATGTAGGTGATATGAGAATGCGAACTACGAAACTTATGTTGACCTCATACTAAGGGATACGTTCAATAACATGAATGAACAACAGTCAACGTAAATGTTCACATATACGTTTCCACATCGTATTGAACTCAGTTAATCTGTTTTGTTGTAGCATATCCTTATAATAGTAGCTAATGCTAAGGGAATACGGTGTCTGACATCAATCGTCTGCTAAAAACACGTTCGTGTAATTATGTACGAGGACGGCTAATCCAATATAACATATCATTTCACAGAAACTCAGGTGATTAAAACTTAAAACGATCAAAGCACATATCAGTCCCGGGCCGTTGTTACAAAGCACTATTACAAAGCGTCAGACAAAGATCAGATGGTGCATTTGGCATATATAATGTTGTTCATGAATCCAACAAATACTGTATAATGTAAAAGGTTCAATCCTAAGAAACTAACCAACATAAAATACACATGACAGATTCAGATATTCATACAGAGAATGCTTTTCTTTACAGCAGAAAAGGCTGCTAAGCAAGTTGTCAAAGGTAATAAGACTGCAGGAGAGAGATTTAAGGGATTCTGATCCTTATCCGCAATATGGCACAAGGAAAATTCAAGATCCAACCTTCCAACCCAGTGAAAAATTTAGTGACCATACTTCTGAAACTCCCACTCACTGTTATCTGTGAAAACAAAATAGTAACAAATATCATACGAGATCAACCCATCACATCGTGAGAAACAAGAGAGAAGCAAGTATCTTGAAAACATACCCAATGGACAGACTTGGCGAGTTTTGAGCCATCGGCTGATACAGTGGAAGTGAAATGCATGATTACACACACCTACATATACAATACCCATCCTTTTAATGTGAAAGAACTTTCTCTGACTTACTGTATAAATATACAAAGCAGGGAACTCTTTTCCCAAAATAAAGAGTTCTAACTAAAGAATAAAAATACAGTTCACATAACAGATTCAATGAAAGGTATAAAGACAACTGTAGGAGTAAACATCAGTGGTTTTATTTTGAAGTTAAGAAGGAATTGTAAGAGTCAAAGGATGGAAGTGATATGGTCAATGTAGAAATTGGCAATGCATTATTGCTAAAATCAGAAGACTACAAACAAGTTTATCATGCCCGCAATTAAATCCATAGCCATTATGAGAGAAGCACATTCTAACGGAGAAGGTTACATAGATAACATTTTGTAATGCTTATAATATTAAGTTAATTGCACCCTTCACAAAATAACACAGCTACATACTTGCATAAGGAAAACCATCCCAACACAATATAACAGGGATCTGGACAAGGAAATAATGCAAAAGGCAGTACCCGGCCACTTGTTTTACCACAACTGACAGGATGCAGGAGACTTAAAAAATGAAAATTACATAACAGGTGATCAACATTCTGAGGCTATGATCAAAAAGTTAAAGAGAAGGAAATAAATAGAAATCCCAGAACAACCTCAAATATGTATCTGACAAAATTTCAACACATATATTTAATGGAAATGCTAGAGATCAGCATGTCACGATGTCAATTTTCATCTTACTAGAACTGAGAAGATGCAGGAGACTTGAAATGAACTTTTCAAGACAAGTCAGCTATGTTTTTCAGAGCTGATCCTCTTGCGCAAAATAACTAAGAAAGATATGGTCGAGAATTGAGAACAGAGATACAATATTTTTCCGCCATAATAATCCTTGCTTATACACACAGCAAAATAAAATCATGTGCCAATCTCCATCCCAGAAAAAACCCTTATGTCAAGCTCTCTCTCTCTCTCTCTCTCTCTCTCTCTAGTTGCCCATACAGAGACACTATCTATTGAATGTTAGCAGACAGAGACAGAAGACATCTAAACAATTCTATAAAACTGAGAAAAGTGGAAAAATTATGCAATCGATATAGAACCTAAGAACCACCTTACTATTTAAACTAGTGGAATCTCAAACCAAAAATAAGGCCTCGGAAAAAGAAGCATACCCCAAGCCACAGTGCATTCCTCACTAGTGGCACTAGCCTGGTTCGCCTGGCACTCGATGCCTGTGCACAAAACACGTAAATACGGAAACGTAAAATCAATCAACGATCTCCGATAGTGGAACGAAACTTGTAGACAAAATCGGAGTCAAAATTAAGGAACATAATTCATAAAAAAAAAAAAACGGATATATTGACGCACAGAGATCCATGATATGGTTTCTGCAGATCGCACAGTTATCAACAACGATATCTGCATCCATAAATCAAAACCACGTTAACACAACAATCAGCTACCATAAACCTAAACATATATATAAAATATAGGAGAAGGGTTTGGAAGATACCCCAGGCCCAGAGAGCGACTGCGTTCCACTTCTTGATCTCGAATCGCTTGGACTTCTTGGAAGATGAAGGACCGGCGCTGCTGGAAGCCTCGCCAGCGGGAACCATAAGCACGTCGGAATCTAAGGAAGCCATTGAAGAAACTAGGGCTCGGTTCCGAGGTACGATTGGCTAGAGAGAGAGAGCAGAAATTGTGTTTTAAGAGAGAATGGAAATTTGGCGTTGAAGGAGAGAGAAACAGAAAGTTGGTAACTTTACCGGGTGAAAATAGTGACAAGGCTTCCCCCGCGCGGCGCAGATTACATCACATTTTGGATTCTAGGCCCATATCTGGTACTTGAGGCCCAAACTTAATGGGCAATAACACAACTTGTACCTTTAAAAACAAAATGTCGTCTTTATATTTTGATGATATATCTCTAGATGTATAACGTAACGTTTCAGAAGGTAGAGTTGGTAGGTATAAAGTTGAATGTTGTGATAATTGAATTCAATCTGTCATTCCAGACATGTTTTAATTACATACAAGCATTGACGATAACAAATGTATTTGCAAATTGGAATATCCCAACTTTGTTAGTTGTTACAATATGTGTGGGAGTTCATGTTTTAGTCTATTCTAATCAACATAAAAGTTACAATCTGATTCTCGTGTAAAATCTCCCGAGAAGAAGTTTTTTTTACTTTTTAATAGAAACCCATTACAACACATTTGAAAAAAAAAATGAAGTATACATCTAGTATCTATCTACACAGTTACAGTGATTCTGTGATTTTGATGATTATTCACTGCCTTGTTGCATGCTGGGAGGGAGCCCCTCACTCTTATTATTGTAACTCTGACGCCAAGATGTCTCAGAGTTTAAGTTTGGCGATTTTGGATATCTGAGATTACTACTATCTCTATGCCCATGGCCATGGTGCCGCTCGCTGTGGCGGCCGTGGCGGCGATGACGGTGCCGGTCTTTCTCCTGCTGCTGTCCTTCACATTCCGGGACTATTCCGCACTCGGATGGAACCGTGTAAACAAAGGGCCCACTTGGAATGTCGTGGAAGTCCTCGAGGGGCTCCAAAATCTTGACAACATCACTCATCTTGGGCCTCAATTTGGGCCTGTGGCTAAGACATTGGTAAGCCAATTGGGCTGCCTTTCTAGCTCCCGTTTCAGAGTATTGGCCCTCGAGTCTTGGGTCCATTATCCGGTTAAGCTTTCTGGGTTCGTTCAACATAGGCCTGGCCCAATCAACCAAGCTTTGCTCCCTATGAGGACGGCTTTTGTCCACAGATTTCTTCCCTGTGAGAAGCTCTAAAAGCACAACTCCAAAGCTGTACACGTCACTCATCGCTGTCAAATGGCCTGGAAAATAATAGATTTGAACATTATTAATTATAGGAAAGATGGATTGAATAATTCTATGTATATTATATACGTACCAGTCATGATGTATTCGGGAGCAGCATAGCCTTCTGTACCCATAACGCGTGTGGACACGTGCGTGTCATCTCCTTCTGGACCATCTTTGGCTAGTCCAAAGTCTGATAATTTTGGAGTGTAATCCTGTCCAAACAGAAGAATATACCAGTCAGACGATTTCGAAGCAAAGGAAGAACAAATGATAAACAAGCTTTGTGCTGTGCTTACAGAGTCTAACAAGATATTAGAAGCCTTAAAATCACGGTAAATGACAGGCTTCTCTGCTTCATGAAGGAAAGCTACACCCTTTGCAGCTCCAACCGCGATTTTCATTCTTGCAGACCAAGGCAATGACATTAAGTACCCTGCACATATATTTCATCCTCAATTGATTTTGCTCAAAGAAAGTTATACTAATTCTAATTCTTAGAATAGTACGTACTTCTGAAGAGTTGATTTTCTAGGCTGCCTCTGGGCATGTATTCATAGACCAGTAGCCTGTGTTCATCTTCACAGCAGTACCCTATCAGCTTCACCAGGTGGGGGTGCCTCAATTGCCCGAGAAAGACGACTTCCGTCTGTTTTGATTTTCATCAATCAAAAAACTTATTAGTGATATATATAATCAGAAACAGAAACAAAATCTAAGAAAGGGTTAAATTAATTCATGGATGAAGTAACGCACCAACCACTCCCTATGGCCTTGACAACCCTCCAAGTCTAAGAGCTTAACAGCAACAGGTTGGGCCTTCAAACCGGGGCGAAGCTTGTCGTCGATAAAGCCTTTGTGCACAGGGCCGAACCCACCTTCACCGAGAAGGTTAGAGGAGGAGAAATTATGTGTGATCACCTTCATCTCTGCTAGCGTGAAGATTTGAAGATTAGATCCTGCAATGGACATGGAGATGTCTTCTGACAGATAGAGAGAGCTTGGGTTACTCCAATCTAGTTGTGAAAGCCAGGTCGGAGATGATGGACTCTGTTTCGCGGCAACCTTGTTGTTGGCCGCCTTCGTGGGCTGGTGTTCCGGTGCCCGCCGGTAGCAGCTTGGGATGAGCATGGATGTCCAGCTGCTCCTCTTCTTCATCACTGCCATTAATTGATGTTGACAAAAATAATTAAGCTGCTGATTGAATTCCCCTGTATTTTGTAGAAGGCGGTTGAATTATATGGGATGTGGGTGGGAGGAATTTTCTTAAGAAGAAAAGGGAAAATATATATATATATATATATATATTCAAATGAATGACCAACAGGCATGTTAGCTGTTAGCAACTGAGCTTTACCATATTTTATTATTTATAAAAAAAAAGGTGATGGATCATGCACTCGGCTTGGCTACCTCACTTGACTTTTTTGGGTTTTGCATGGAAAAATAAACCACGTTTAAATTAATATATATTTTGATTTAAATTACCATATTTTATTATGTGATATAATTGTGTGAAACGTGTTCAGACTTATAGAGGAATTGGAAATAACGAGACGATTGAGAGCACAAATTTCCAATGATGAAAGGAAGACGTTTACATCTTAATAGGATACACAGTAGGGATGTGATTGAGAAAAAGAGACGGTGACTGTAACATGTAGTTGAATCTGAGAACTTTTTAATCTTGGGATACAAAGTTAAGAGTTACCCTTCCTTTTTATAATCACTATGATCATATCTTTGTAATGGAGTAACATGTAGTTGAATCTGAGAACTTTTTAATCTTGGGATACAAAGTTAAGAGTTACCCTTCCTTTTTATAATCACTATGATCATATCTTTGTAATGGAGTAACATGTAGTTGAATCTGAGAACTTTTTAATCTTTGTAATGGAGTAACATGTAATGGAGAGCAAAACAGTTGGTAGTGACAACAAATCACAACTCATACATAGACTTTCTTTCTTTCTTTATCTGTGTTTTCCTGAACCCTTAATTAATGTGAAAACAAAATAAATAAATAAATAAATAAATTAATTAATTAATTAAACATTGTACTGGAAGTGAAAGTTAATTAGGAGGAGCCGGAAGTGTGAAAACATGTAAGAAGTAGGTGCGTGTGGGGCCCGTGGCCGTTTTTGGTTTGGAGCTTACTATTAGCCAATTGAAAGTCAATACAATACTACTTACTAGTCTGTTTTTTTTCTTATTATTAGAGAAGACTAAGACCAGTCAACACGCGACACATAATAAGATTCATTCCTTGTTAATTTTCTAAATCCAGAAGCTACTTCAACAACAACAACAACAAAGTTACTCATCATCTTTACCAATTACCAGGTAGTAAAAAGTAAAAACACTTGATCATAGTTTCTAATTAAAAGTCAAAATCATTCCAAATTCAGCTACTTTCTTTTGTAGACGTTGGATTAAGAAGTAAAGTAATAATATGAATATTAAATATTAAATATTAAATATTAAATATGGAGTTTATAGTATTATTGGTCAACAAGTTTGGATGAACAAATCAAACAAACCCACAACCACCTCACCCTTGTCTTTGGAACTCTACCTAACAAGCTTCCAAACATTGAATTGGATAACATTTCAACTAATTATTATTTTTTTATTTCAAACATTAATTACTCTTGAACATGTTCTAGAAAGAAAGAAAAGGATTAGCCTTTGTAATTTATGATAACACCACACCACTGCACTAGAGATTAGAAGAAAAACCACAAGGAAAAGAAGATGGGTTTTTTGGTCTCCTATCATTTGCAGAAAGCACAAGTCTTAGTTATATTCAGAATTTCAAACCTAGGTAATTAGCATTTTTATTGTGTTTAATTAATGAAACTCCCACTAAGCAAACTGTCTTAATAGGATTAGTGCAGGAACCGTGTCTGCCCATTCTATACATGAAGGAAGACCTTTTTTCTCTTCTATATAACAGGCTGAATTGATAAACTCTTGGGCCAACCTCATGGATCAACTATATATATATACGCTAGTTACCGCATGCATACTTGTTTTCCCATGCATGCACCGGCCACCGTGTCATGATACCATACTTGTTTTCACTACCTCTGCCTCTGTAATTTATATATTTCTCTCCCATCTTTTTTCGTGTCTGTCTGTCCACTGATCTATGATTCATATCAACACTTCCTAAACTAAAAGACAGAAAACCCAGATGAAAAGGTACTTCGCATTACTTATTACCTGAAGCAGCAAGCATACATTGAAAAATATCTGTTTTTGCTTGTGTTTTATGATGCCCAAGATTCCCCGTCAATTTCCTTTTGTCGTGATACTGCGTCTGCATAACATGTTGTCTCAACTCTCCCAACTTATTTTTCAACACCATCTCATAATTATTCCATGATATCTTCTAAGTTGATTTGAACCATAAACACATTAATTATTATACTGAGGATTCAGACAAAACATGCCAACAATTATTAAGAAACAAATTGATAACCCCACGTCAACAAGCGTGGCAACATGTGATTGCCCACCACCAATGCGCCACCCGGAGCTTTTCATCCAATCAAAGCCTCCACATACACACCATTCCACTTCACACTTCATCTCTGATCAGTCTCTCTTCTTCTTCCAAGACCAAGAGTTTCAGGAACCAGAGTGTAAGTCAGAGTGAGTGAAATGGTCCGGCTCATCTTAGTCCCCTACTTCTTCCTGCTCCTCCTGCTATCCTGCGCCGCCGCAGAATCAAGCACCTTCCACGACCCCAACCCCATTAGATTGATCGCCGATGACGATCTTCTACGTGACTGAAGTCATCCAACAACCATCGGCGATACTCGTCACGCCCTCCGATTCGCTCGTTTTGCTCACAGCTCCGTCGCGATCACGCTGCGACCCAACTAAATCATCTAAATTGGAGTTTGAATTTAGTTAGTCTATTTTGTTTCAGGTACGGGAAGAAGTATGAGACGGTGGAGGAGATGAAACTGCGGTTTGGAATATACAGGGAGTATCTGAGGTTGATCAAATCCAGTAACAGAAAAGGACTGCCATACAGACTCGCTGTTAACCAATTCGCTGACTGCAGCTGGGAAGAGTTCAAGGAGCACAGGTTGAGGGCCGCACAAAACTGCTCTGCCACCTTTAATGGAAACCACAAGCTCAACCATAATACCTCTCTTCCTGAAACGGTAATACTTCTTTCTTCTTCTTTTCTTTTGTTTTGGTTTGCTGAAATCAATTTCCCATTTCTGGTATATCTGTAGAGAGCTTGGAGAATAGAAGGGGTAGTGGGCCCTGTGAAGGATCAAGGCCATTGTGGATCATTCTGGACCTTCAGCACGACTGGACCACTAGAGGTGGCCTATGCGCAGGCGTTTGGGAAGGGGATATCTCTGTCAGAGCAGCAGCTTGTGGATTGTGACAGAGCTTTCAATAACTTTGTGTGCAGGGGTGGCTTGCCCTCTCAAGCCTTTGAGTACATCAAACTCAACGGCGGGCTTGACACAGAGCAAGCATACCCTTATACTTTTAGAGACGAAGATTGCAAATTCTCGGCTGAAAATGTTGGAGTCTGAGTTATCGACTCTGTCAACATTACCCTCGTAAGCAACTAATATGATTATTCAATGAATCAATTTGCTTGCTGCATATTTTGCAAAAGAAAGGTGTTGGTTGGCTTTCTTGTTGATTAATCATGTATGTACATGCAGGGTGCTGAAGATGAACTGAAGCATGCAGTTGCGGTGGTTCGGCCAGTGAGTGTAGCGTTCCAGTAATGCATGGTTTCAGATTCTACAAGGAAGGAGTTTATACGAGTGACCCATGCGGCACCATGGCCAGTTCTTTTTCTTTTCTTTTTGATGGATTGATTGTAATAACTGAATCTCTTCGTGTAACTTGTTTGTGTTTGCTATTTTGAGCGAAGGATGTCAACCATGTTCTTGCGGTTGGGTATGGAGTTGAAGATGGTACTGCATATTGGCTCATCAAGAACTCGTGGGGACGGAGCTGGGGGTACGATGCCTACTTTAAGATGGAGAGGGGAAAGAACATGTGTGGTACGTTTTCAAAAATTGTTCTTAGATCATGAAAGTAGATTGTTTCACTAATATCTTTTATTTTATGTGGAGAACTTGATAAAGTGCTATAATACACTTCTTTTACTGATAAGCTGTAAGATGCTGTGTTTCAGGTATTGCGACCTGCGCATCATATATCCCATTGTTGCTTAGTTCGTTTGACAACGAGCAAGATGGGCATGCAAGCTAGAAGTCTGGCTCTTGTCGAATGACATGATTCACTTTATAATATATGATACTACTTGTACTAGTCTCAAGACGTGCTCTTAGTCCTTTTATGGAGAATGTATTGTATTGTAGAAAATGGACGATATGTATGTAATTTCATCTCAATATCTATATTATTTACAACCTCTTGGCAATGCATAATCATTATCTACGTCTCTAAATACTTGACACTGCTTGTAATCTTTATAACATAAAGCCGATGTATTACTCCAAGTAGGAGAAAGTCAGTTAATACCAATTATATAGAGTAATTTCAACAAGTTCCTCTCTTCACCATAAAAAATGAGATGACCAATTTACAAAAAGAGGAAAAATGATTTGATTCAATCGAATACATCTCTAGTTGGACTACCATCTGCTGCGCGTTGATCTGGCATTCGCAGCATCTCTTTATTCCCTCGCATACTGTGAAAAATACTTGCAACCAGATGAAACAGACTAAGAAGGATCATTTAAGACGAAGATCCAAATGAACAAACAAAAAGGGTGAATTTTTTTTACAAATTCTATTGCTCTATTGTCTCTTATGCCAGCATGAAATTCATGATCTACATAGTTACATACTCAATATTGTCCTGTCAGGAGTCAGGATCAATTCCTATAAAGGGTTTTGTAACTTTAATATGCTGGCATAAGAAGACGGTGTTAATATATGACTTACGAATTATCAACAAATGAATAGCAACAACTGGATATGTTTCCTCTGTCAAAACTGGCTTGTTGGAGGGAGGAACTTGCTCAACCACACGATGACCATATAAGTCCAAGCCTACTTCCATTAAACAGCCACTGGAATACAAGAGCTTTTTCTCAGAGGCCTATTTTTAAAAGAAGAGGAACCAATATTCAGGCACTCTGATACAGTTTGTTTGATTCGATTGGCTTCCTTGGGCATCCCAGCATTCAAAAGGCAAGATATCAAAGAATTGATAGTAATGGAGTCTGGGGCACAGCCCGTAGCCAGCATCTTATCGAAAAGGCCGATTGCTTCAGACATCCTCCCTTTCATACAATGCCCAATGATGAGAATTGTAAATGTCATTTTATCCGGGCAGCAACGCTTATCCTCCATTTCTGCAAAAATCACATTCGCCTCATCCACATTTCCAGCCTTGCAAAACCCATCGATCACGGGGTTGTAAATAAATGCTTTTGCAATCCCATTGCTTGATTTCAAATCTGTTAAAAGTTTCCGAGCCTCATGTAGTCTGTTTTCCTTGCACAGAGCATTTATAACAACAGAAAATGTATGCATGTTTGGATTTAAATTTCTTGCTTTCATCTCATTCCAAAGCTTTAAGCCCTGGTTCACCTGACCATCTCGACAATAGCTATGTATAAGGGAAGTATATGTAACCACATCTGGCGAGCAACCATGAGACAACATTTTCTCGTACATGGCCATCACAGAGATCATGTCTCCAAGCTCACCAAAGCCATCAATGAGAGCATTAAAAGTGTAATTATTGGGTCTAATCCCAGAACTAATCATCTCATCTAAAAGAACAAGAGCTCCCTTTATTTTACCCAACTTGCAGTAGCCCGATATTAACGACGTATAAGTTACAACATCTGGAGAAAGCTTAGTTCCTGCCTGAATTTGCTTTAATAAATCATGCCCTCTTTCAGCCTCATTAACCTTGCAGAGTCCGTTTATAAGAGTGTTATATGTAACAACATCAGGAGAACAACCAAAACGTGCCATGTTATTGAAAAACTCAAAACCCATATCAACTTTTCTAATTTTGCACAAACCTCTAATCAGAATATTAAAAGAGTAAATATCCGGATGAGAATGGGATTCAATATGCTCTCTAAATAATAAGACGGCCTCGTCTATTTGATTCTGGTTGATCAAAAAACCCAACAAGTTATTGTACACAAAAGGATTCACTTGAATCCCATAACCATGAACCTCACCAAGAAATAACTTCGCACAATCTAACTTGCCCATTTTTGCATAAGATAATACCAATAGCTCAACAATCGAGCTATCGGGTAAAATCCCATCACTCCTCATGCAATCAAAAACCATTCTTGCGGAATCGTGAAGTCCCATTTGACAAAGGGACCTCATAAGCAAATTATATGTTCTAAAATTATGATTGATACCAAAATGTAATCTGCTGAGCTCAAAGAACTTCAAACCCAAATTTGGATCCTTCAACCACTTAATGACCTCGAAAGCGATAGAGGGATTCAAGTTCTTACTGAAATGATCGAAGTAAGCATGCAATGTATGTGAACGAAGAAAGAGAGTACAGACAACCTTGACAAACCAAGCCTCGGGATTTGCTGTTCCGTCTCGGCTTTTAGAGAAGCGAGTGCCGGATCCTCCGAGGGCACGACCATGGAAATGAGCAACAGAGAGCTTGGAGGCTCGGACCCGCGAGGCTCGGGCGGTGAAGAATAACAGGCTCATCTGCAACCCCACGCCATCACTAGTAGGCTCTACTCTATCTTCCCAGATGTTTTCAATGACAACCCTTTTCCGGTTGGGTCGGCCGGATTTCGTATTGGGTATTTGCTCCTCCCACTCTCTGCTACTCTTCATGGAGACGATGAAAACCCAGAGAAAAGTGGCATTACAGAAGAGGATCCCACACAAAATTTATGATTAATCGGAATAATAATCCGATCAAAATTTTAGCAATGTAGTCCGAGACGGACTTTGAATATTCAAGTTGACAGAGAAGACAGTGCGGGCAGACCTTAGGGTGAGATGCCTTCTGAGCAATTTTAGGGATTATCATCTATTGAGACTTTAGCTGGGGATTGGGGGTGGGAGGAGAGAGGGGGGGGGGGGGGGGGGAGAGGGATTTTGGGCTGGAATCTGAAGATTATTAAGTCCGCCATGCCCAAACCCAAGTCAGTTTGACGACACGTCGTACACGCATAGCTGGACCTACAACATTTTCTCCGCTCCGTCGAAATGGCCAACTGCTTGAAGTCTTCTGCATAGTCATAAATCTCAAAACCCGTCACTGACTTCAAAACCAGGAAACCGAGGCAGAGCCAGGCTTAAGCTTTAGTCGAATCTAAATTCGAAACTTTTCTTCTTCACCTCCGCTACTCTCTACCCATCGTACGTTTAGGAAATGGGAAACATCAAATGAGTTTGGAATCCGACAGCAGATTAAAGGACGGAAATGGCTACAGAGAGACACGCTTCTCAACCTCCAACCTCTCCCGAAGAAAATGCCCTGTAAGCTTCCTTCTCACCGCGATTGCTTAATTTTATTTTCTGTTTCCATTTTCGTTGTGAGGATTGGACTTTGTTGCACTGCATCATTGATTATATGTTGTTTCAGTTTGTGTGTTCCTGAGTGATGGTAAAGCAGATGTGTTAATATTGTAGGTTTCTGGATATACTGCATGAAGCCCCTTTGTTTGGACACAGAAAGCCAACAAGAATTATTGGGACCATTTTTTACTGCTTTGTATTGGCAAGTGAACTCGCTGACCCTCTTTTCAATTGATCTGTGATTTATTTAATGATTTCTCTGATTCTTTTTTATTTTTATTATCTGAACTATGAGTATGCTGCTAATTGTGCTTCAAATTTCAGGCAGGCTATGCTTCCTTAGCTGTTGGAGCTCCCTGGATATTTCATTCTATTCAGAGTCTGATGGGCCCCTTGCTTTGTAGTTGCGATGCGATTCTATTAGTACTTACAGGTGTTATCCTAGCCATACCTCCTTATGAAATTTGACTCATCATGTTGATTTTTGGCTCGTTGTTTCATCTATATTCTTACTGAAGGAAGACTAAACATACACACACTTACTTGGGTGCATATTTAAGAAAATTGATTTTTTCGCATGTCTTGTTCCATGTAGCCATATTTCCATATAAATACAATGGTTATCTGTTTTCTGTTTATGCAATCAACATTGGTTCTCTAGGGCGTTTGCTTACTTTTGAGGGCAGGTTATAGTCGGGATTAAAAAAAAAAAACCCCATCAACTGATGTCACTCGTTTTTCGTTTTTGTATAACCTTTCTTCACCCATGCCTCATTGTGGATGACAAAGTGCTCTTTTTTATCTAGGTGTTCCGTATATCTTGACCAATTTTAAAGGATATGCTACTATATCTGGAACCTTTTGTTGAAGTCTATAATTTTCTGTTTCAGGAATCTTTCAGCAATATCTAGTTTACCAAGTACAGAAAATTCGCTTGCAGGTAATTTGCAATTTATTATTCAATCAAGTTATATTTAAATTCCATGATTCTCTCTCTCTCTCTCTTCTGGAAATGAAAGATGTTTCTTTAATACAAGCAAATGCACCCCACATCCCTAAGCAATGACCAATTGCTGCCTTCATTTATAAAGGACTCAGCTCTTTCATCTGAAGCCCTTGCGTATAAAAGCGACAAATATTTCCCCAAAAACAATGAACTTGCTCTCTTGGGATCAATTAGCGTCAATAGTCAATCCCCAAATGCAATGTGTAAAGAGCTGCTAGCGATTTAACGAAAGTATTTGTTTATGAAGATTATCAATCTTACATCCTGGTGTACTCAGTAGCTATTTGGGAATTCTTTTCTAAAATCTTTATATCCTCTTGCAGTCCCCACTCAGTATCCATTTTGTGAATTTTAAAAAAATGCGCCTTTTCTTTTGTAGGGTTATTATAGTTTTAGCCAGAAGTTGAAGCATGTTGTTCGTCTACCTTTTGCCATCATGGCATATGGTATGTAAAGTAGTTGTTTGCACTTATGAACAGATGGATTATGAGGCCTTTGAACTCTCTTTCATAGAATGTTTGTTATTGGTATGGTTATTTAGTTTGTCAAATATTTGGTCAAATGTAGGAACCGCTGCAATGTTACTTGTTATGTTATGGAAACCCCACATCAGTATACTTTCCATATCAACAATACTGAGGTACATGCGACCTAAATTTAATTCCATCTTTAAGATACTTCGCATAATATGCGATGATGTAACTGAGAAGGTAAAGACTGTAAGAATGGGGATTTTTCACACTCATTATTATTATTTTTTGTCATAAACAATTGATTCAGATAATTCAGAAGGAAACTGATCCTTCAAGTGCTGCATATACTGACAGCATCCCACTTCATCAACTACTTATGCAGGATAATTATGGTTATTGAAGCTATATGTGCTGGATCGTTTATGAGCATCTATATTGGTGAGTTCACATGCATAATTGAGATTTCTTCAAGCGTTTAACTGAGGAAGTGTGTTTATGTTGACTGCATCAAAGTATTTGATTTGCTAATAATTTTGGGGGATCAAACTCTTTAAGATTTTCTTGATGGTTGTACTAGAGACATTGTCATTTCCTACCTTACCAGATATCTTCCATAATCTCTGGAGCCCCCCTTCCTAGTAGATGAGTTAATTATCTTGATAGAAAAGCTGGAAACTGAATTAGAGTAATTTGTTCATCGATTGCTTTTCTCGTGGTCTAGGGGAAGAATTACGCCAGTGTGGCTATCTCTTATTGTTTATTACTCACCAGTGCTCTGCCAAACTCGATAGAAGTTTTTTAACCATACGGCTCTGTGCATTAATACTCAAGTGTGTTTTTGATAAGCATTGGTTCTTGTAGGTCATGTGCACCAGTACAATTCATTAAATTCTCAGCCTGATGTCTTGAAGTCGTTGTATTCTCCACTTCAGCCATCAAGTTCATTGGAAGGTTTGAGGTAATTGACCATGCTGATGCAGCTACTTTTTGTTACACTCTTTTTATTCCACAACTTTCAAAAGCAACCTGGGAGGCAATTTAATAGTTTTCATGCGAATATAATATCCACCAACTATGATTTGATGCCTTATCAGTATTTTGGGGTGATAACAGGTATCATGATGGACGTCTTTCTGATCAACAGATGGCTTTGTTGCAATATCAACGTGAAAACCTTCATTTCTTGAGTGAAGAGGTATGTAATCGCCTGAAGAAAGCTTATCATTTATGGCGGTCGAATTCCAATGAACTTCGTACCTTGCATGTGCTCTGGCTCTCAACCAATACCTATGAAGTTCGGTTGTTGTAGAATCATGGTTTTAATATCTTATGTTGGCGATTTACCACACAACCTGTGGTAATTCCAGATTCTTCGGTTGCAAGAGTGCTTAAGTAAATATGAACGGTCCAATGACGGGAGCACTCCTCAGGTTTACATATAAACTTCTTCTGTTTTTTATTTACGCGCTTGCTTCTTTCCTGAAATCTTTCAGTTTTGTTGTCATTATGAGTCTTGAGTAGATGCATCATATAAGGTATTTACTTGGCAGTGGTTTCGGGTGTCTCCTTTGCAGGTTGATCTTGCCCATCTGCTAGCAGCACGTGATCAGGAATTACGGACACTCACTGCTGAGGTACTATCTTGTATACATGTACAATACTGCAGTATATTTAGCCATACAGCCACAAAGTTGAAACCAGTTCTGAAGGGAAATTTGTGTTGCAGACAAACCAACTACAGTCTGAGCTTCGGCTTGCTCGCTCACTGATAGCTGAGAGGGATACAGAGATCCAACAGGTTCGGACCACCAACAATCAGGTATATACAATTTTGGCACTGTATATGTTTGACAAAAAAGTTCCACCATTCTTTCACCTATCCAACTATTTCTTATTAATACTTGGAACAGTATGTAGAAGAAAACGAAAGACTAAGAGGTATTTTAGGAGAATGGAGTACACGAGCTGCAAAGGTACAGTGCCCATTATAGTAGACAGCGCTTATCCTATGATATGTTTTTCTAATGCAAAATTTTGTGATTTGGTTGATAAAAAGCAGCTTGAGCGAGCATTTGAAGCTGAGAGGATGTCAAATCTGGAATTGCAGAAGAAGATTTCAGCATCTAGAAATCAAAATATTGCGTCGCCAGAGCCAGCAGAGCGAAGGGGAGCTTAATTCTTCTTTTTCAGTTTTGTATACATATCAGAGCATGAAGTTGACCAGACCATTAACCCTTCTACTTTGAGGCTGCATGAGAAGCACATGGTTGCCCAACCATGTGCGTGGTACATATGATCTGGCCGATGCTGATTTGAAACTGTTACCTGTCTTGTTTAGTTTCAAATGGAGTACATTAATATTTAAGAAACATTAGAATATTATCTCTCAAACCCTTGGATTTATTGCTAAATACTTAACATTGCCTGACTTGTTACATTGTCAAACAAGTCATATGTAGGCAGGGTTGTGCAAAAATATGTATCTCTTATAATCGCCTGATCCGTCAGCTGGCGGAGCAGATAAGATGGTAGATAATTTCATTCAAAGTTTTGGGACAGATGAATGAACTGCCCTATCTCCAGTGGAGCGAATGGGGTGGTTACCCCATCCACTTCAAAGGTATAATAGCAGTCAATAACACAAGCATAAACTAATGGGAATGAAACCACTTTGTTCCACCAAGCAAGAAGTGCCTGTTGGCTGTTGAGCAATGTTTAGACAACACTATGAAATTGCATCCTCACGTTTTCAAAACCTTCTGCTATGTTTTCGTCTTGTTCATCATATGCTAAGCTTAGGCGAGGTTGCCTCTGCTTTCTCTTCCAACTGCATTGCAAAGCGAGAGAATCAGTACACCCGAAAATGCAAGAATTCATTAGGTCGGACCATGTTTTGGAACCATACCGATAAAAGATAATTGAAAAATGACCTGCTAAGCGCTAACTATAGTAGAAGAAGCACTGTTGAACGTGGCTGATTATGTACCACTCTGCTTCGATCGGCTTGGACTTTGAACCGTCTTCTTCCTCTAGTATAAACTGCAATCTGCTACTGGAGTAGTGTAACTGCTTTAGACAACATTGATTTGCTTCAGATTGGCTTGGACAGGAAACCATGTGAAAACTGAAGTATTGTATACTGATTCAGGATGGGTAGAGCCAATGTAGCACCAGCTATAGTATCAGATATAGCCAAACGAAAAGGTTAATGAAACTAAGATTGTAATCTACTTAATTGCACAAATAGTTGCACTGTTGCACATGCCGAAGCCGAACGTGTTTTAGGAAGACTTTTTTTGGCAAACGTAAGGAATATCAATCTTTTGACGACAATGCACTGAGATACTACAATAAGTAGTTTTCAGTTGACTGCAACAGTTTCTTAACTGCAGCAATCAATGTATTTATGATTAGTGGATCAATTATGTAATGAAGAAAAATTATAGGCTGCTTATTTCTCTACCTGATTGAGAAGCCGGCTGGTGTATCTCTTGTGTTATGGGACCAAAATTCTGCCGTTGATCTTTCACATAGACACAAAAGAGAGTTTCGTTGCTTACGGATTTATTGTTCTTTTTTGCAGGGGATATATTTGAAATAATAAGAAAAGCAGACAATTGTAAGAAACTGGTATATAGCCAAATATTGTGCTGTCAAAAGAAGAAAAGATGTAATTGCCTGAACAATAATTTCCATAAAAACTATCCAGTAGGGACTAAAAACCCTGAAAGCCAACGAAGTATCCGCTCTGATGATTTACATTTATGTCAAGAAAATACAATTCATTTACATGTCTAGGACTCTTTCGTTTGCATATAAATATGTGTGATGTGGGCCTCCTCTCGACAGTGACTTGTAGTCAAGGACAGCGATCACCTTCAGGTACTGTTATCTGCTTAGTCCATTGCACTGCACTTCTTCTTTTTATATTTCTTTATTTTTTCACTTGAATTTGGTGTTTGCAATGTCAAGGCTAACCATTTTCTATGTTATGTTGGCAGGATTGAGCAAAAGGTGGAGGGGTATATATATATATATATATATATATTATGTCGACGTCTAGTGTTTCATGCTATGTCTCTCCAGATGAATTCAAGCTATTCCATAGGATCGATAGGGAGCTATACACCCTCCTTGTGATCAATCTATGGCGCGACCCTGTCGAGTCCATGCGGATCATGGCCTTTTGGCTCTGGTTGGAACAAGTCGGCTTCCGAAATGTTGTCAAGAATATGCTGTCCTTGCCTTGTGCTTTGATCAGCGAACTTGCGGAAGAAACATTTGCATGCCTCAAGCGCATTAGCAACGACCAAATTCCTCCCTCCCCATACGAGAACAGTGAGATCTCTCTCATGCAGGGCTTTCTGGGAAGAGATATCTCTCTCCAGTTCTTTCATGAGAATCGGATAGCTGCGACTCAAAACGTCAGTAAGATTCTCAAGGAAGTGTGTGCTAGAGCACTGAACGACATAGCTCAAAAAGCTCTTGATAGAAATGCTAAGCACAACTTATCAATGATGTCGAATAATATTCCGGTCCAACAGCCGCAGCCTGAATTTCATGCTGTTGAGAATATTACAGTAGCGCCCGAAAGTAGGACTATGTTTGTGACATTCCCCAAGGGGTACCCTATCTATGAAGCCGAGGTGAAGGAGTTTTTCAATCGAGCCTATGGAGACTGTATTGAGTCGTTGCACATGCAAGAAGTACAGCCAAATGAGCAATCATTGTTTGCTCGAATTGTTTTCCGATCGGCTTCTACTATTGAAGTGATTCTGAACGGGATGGATAAGGTTAAATTTACGATCAATGGAAAGCATGTATGGGCTCGGAAATTCATCCCGAGGTGCACCGAAGCGACAATGGCGCAAGGGCCGCCGCCACCGCGTTTCTTGGCTATATAAGAGGGATCATCATAATTATATTTATGTATTGGCTACAATACATGTTTGGGCCGGATTAACTGTGATGATGTGTTGGTAAAATCCGGTAACATGTACTTGTAATAAGTGAGAATCAATAATAAGATAACTAATAAGGAACAGGAGATATATATGTAACTAGAGAAAATCCAAGCTATAGAATTTTATTTAATCAAAATTTCCTTAATTTCACAGTACGTACGAACTATGTGCTGTTTAGTATTGGGTCAAATTAAGTAGGTAGTTTTGTCAAAGCTTATCTCTATATAAGTAGTCTAAAAGGAATCTTAAAACGTACCGCTGAAAAGGAAAAGCTATAATAGGCTATTAAATGAATCTGTTGCATGCATGGATGTGAATTGTGATGTGTAGTAAGTACTAAAAGGCATGCATGCATTCCAACTCTACGGTTACTCTTTCGGAAGAGTAGCGAAGAGGGCCACCATTAATTCATTCATTAGCAGTCAAAATTGTTCCTCAAAGTTTACCAAATTTGCGTCATTTCTGTTGGTCATATACGATATACAGTTAATGTTCCCGACCGGCCTTCGTATTACGATTCAGAAAGAGGACGTGATTCAGGCCATAATTCGCACTTTAGAATTCATGATAAGTTTACAGCTAAAGACATACCCTTCCTGCTTGCTATATATTATTAGTCTTAACCAGTAGCTAGACATACTGATTCCTGAGTTGTAGCTTAATCGGGAAATGAATCCACTTCCTGAAAGCCAAAACGAAGTAAGATATCACTTTTGTTATAGGTTATATATATGTTTATACGTATACTTCAATGAAATAATTACTTTTGGGTAGTTCCCCTTTGTTTGGACATGAATGTGGGGACCAAGACAATCACAAAAATATTAAGCCCTTCCGTTTACGCCAAAAACCTCCTAAAAATAATTTCTGATTCTTACTTATTCTTTCATCTAGTTGATAGATCATCAACTATGCTGCATTTCATTATTTGAAATGTTGACTCTTTGATTCCATATCGACGCATTAGCTTCCTCTCATCACTTCTGACTTACTTTAATTGGTTTGAAGGTAATTGATTCAGTATTTCTTGATTTATGGTCAGATTTATCCCACTTTGCATTTTAGAGTATGTTTCTGTCTTGCACCCTATTTCTGCCCCATTTTGAATTTAAATGGAGTTGCTTCAATTTCAAGTAAGTTTGAATTGATTGTTTAGACATCAAATTTCAAGTTCCAGCCTAAAGAGTTCCATCATTTTCAGTTTGGTTGCTTTTTTCTTTTGCTTTTAGCTCAAAGCAAAAAACTATTTTCTGCATAGATAACTTTTGTCCTTGTTGCTGTTTTGTGCACTTAGTTGTGCAATTACTCTTTTGATGTATGTTAAGTTTTTATTCCCTCTAATCCATGGTGATTAAAGATGTTTCAGTTTATGTTTACTTTAATTATAATTGTTTTGATTTGTACTAATCACTTTACTAAGTTAATATATATGAAAAGGCTTGCGTAGATGTAAGTAAGCAAAATTTCAGAAATCAAGTTGTATTCTATTTTTGCATTCAAACTTCAATATTCTAACATGGTATTAGAGTTGATTTCTTGAGAAGTTTGATCATCATTCAATCTCAATCATTCCTCTTTCAATAGTTCATAGCAAAAAGCCAAATTTTAAGCTGCTCCAACCTGAAAATCATCCATGTCTACCAATAGTGTGAACTTACCTTCTCCACCTGTTTTCGGCGGAAAGGATTATCATATCTAGAATGATAAAATGTAAAACTACCTTATTGCATTTGATCTATGGGAAGATGTTGATGAAAGCTATGAACCTCCTACTGAAGATGAGCACCTAACTGCCAATCAATTAAGTACAGAAAATGAGAAGCAATTAAAAAACTTCAGAGCTCTTATTGTCATCCAATCTGCAATCTCAAACAAGATACAAACTAGGATTCTTGACATCAAAAGTGCCAAAGTTATATAAGATGCACTTCAAGCAGAATTTCATGGGATAAAAAGAGTAAGAGCAGTTAATTTACTTACTGCAAGAAGAGATTTTAAAGCTTTAAGAATGATATATGATGAGTCTGTTAAAGCTTATGTGGATAAGTTAAATGAGCTTATGAGACAAATGAAGGTACTGGGTGATGTAAATAGTGAAAGCTCAATCGTGAACAAAGTGTTTGTGAGCTTACCCTCCAAATTTGACTCAAAGGTAGATGCAATAGAAGAAAGCAAGAATCTCTCAACCTTTACTATGGATGAGTTCATGGGTTCACTTCAAGCAAAAGGGAAGAGACATACCAATAGATCTTATTCAACCTCAGAAGGAGCTTTCTTTGCAACTTAAAAAAAACCTTGGAAATATGACAACCAAGCAAGCAGTTCTAAGACAACAACTGTTGTGAACAAAAAAAAAAAAAGACAACACTTACCATTTGCAAGAGAAAAAGTCACTTTGAAAAAAATTATTGGAACAAGGGCAAACCTCAGTGTTCCTATCACAAGAGCCTTGGGCATGTAGAGAAGGATTAAAGGAAAAAAGAAGTATGTTGTCAATAAAAGTTTTCAGCAAGCAAATCAAGCTGAAAATGAAGAAAATGCCTTCATGGTCTCTCAGTTCAAAAAACCAAGGTAAAAACATGAATTGTTAATTCATAGTGGTTGCTCAAACCACATGACTTTCAACAAAGAACTTTTTCTAAGCATATACATGTCAGTCAAAACCAATATCATAGTTAGTAATGCTGAAGCATTAAAGGCAAAAGGAAAATGCACTATGTCAGTAAAGACATGCAGTGAAGTAAGAATAATCAAAGATGTTCTATATGTTCATAATATGGATTAGAATCTTCTCAGTGTGGGACAGATGATGAAAAAAGGTTGTTATCTCACCTTTCAAGAAGAATATTGCAGAATCTAAGACTAAAAAAAGAAGTTGATTGCTTAGATCAAAATCAGCAACAACAATTTTTCTTTAAACTAGGAAAAAGGTGATCACAAGGCTATGGTGAGCAAAGCTAATGAATCATGGCTATGACACAGAAGGTATGGTCATTGTGACTTAAAGAAATTAAACACTCTGAGCTCAAAAGGTCTAGTAGAAGACATTTCTCAATTGCAAGTTCAAGCTAAAGTGTGTGAGTGATGTTAACTGGGAAAAATGAAAAGGAAGCCTTTTCCCATCAACCAAGCCAAGAGAGCATATGAGAAGCTACAAATTATTCACTCATATGTATGTGGACCCTTAAAGGTTCTCTCCTTAAACAATAGCAAATTATTTATGTTATTTATGGATGATCAAACAAGTTTTAGCTAGATTTATTTCTTGAAGAACAAATCTAAAGTGTTTGATTTGTTTAAAAATTTTAAAGCAACGGTTGAAGTACAATTAGGGAAAAAGATCAAGATATTGAGGACTGATAATGGTGGGGAATACACCTCCTCTAAGTTCAAGCTTTTTTATGAAGCACATGACACTGTTCACCAATTGACAATACCTTACTCCCCTCAGCAAAGTGGCGCGGCTGAATGAAGGAACATAAATGTAATGGAAATGACTAGGAGTATATTGTTTGAAAATAAAACTCCCAAAAAGGTTTAGGTCGAAGCAACCTACACATCTATTTATCTGTTAAACAAACTACCTACCAAGTCGGTGGAAGGGAAAAGTCTATATAAAGCATGGACCAGTCACAAGCCATCTGCCTCACACCTAAAGGCATTTGTTTAACCTACTTTACTCATGTTCCTGATGTCAAGAGGAACAAACTTTCTGAAAAATTAGAAAAGTGTATCATAGTGGGTTACAACACAAAAAGCAAGGGATATAGAATCTTCAATCTTAAGTCCAACAAGGTAGTATAGTCAGTTGAGATGCGACTTTTGATGAGCTATCAAAGTTCAAATGGGATAATGAAGATGAAGATAATACAAAATTACTACATAAGGAGCAATTTGTGCTAATTGCAAATTTGTCAGATGAAGAAAATAAGCCTAAAAATATGAGATTCAGGAGCATTGAGGATGTATATCACAGATGCAACTTAGCCATCTCTAAACCTTGGAGCTATGAGGAAGCCAAAGGCAATTTGAATTGGGAACAAGCAATGAAAGAAAAGATTTCTATGATCAACAAAAATGAAACTTGAAAGCTGACTACGAAACCAGAAGACAAGAAGGTTATTGGGGTGAAATATATTTTTAGAGTCAAACTTAATCCAGATGGAACCATCAATAAGCATAAAGCCAGACTCGTGGTTAAAGGGTATTCTCAACAACAATGAGTTGATTATGGAGACACTTTTGCTCATGTTGTAAGAATGGATACAATCAGAATTTTGATTGTAATGGCAGCCTATAAAGGATAGAAAATTTCTCAACTTAATATCAAGTCAGCCTTTCTGAATGGTCATCTTAAAGAAGAGATCTATGTAAATCAACCTAAAGGATTCATCATGAAAGGTAGGGAAGATCAAGTTTTTATAGACTTCAGGTACATCAATCTTAATTGTGTCTTTATATGTTGATGACTTATTGGTGATTGGAAGTGATTCTAGCCAATTGGGGGATTTCAAATCCAAGATGAAGATGGAATTTGAAAACTGATTTAGGCAATATGAAATATTTCCTTGGGATAGAAATTCATCAACTTTCAGATGGAATCTTCATATCTCAAGAGAAATATGCTAATAATTTACTGAAAAAATTCAAGGTGGAAAAATCTAAAGTTGTCTACACTCTATTGGTTGCTGGTGAAAAATTGTCTAAAGCCGATGCTTCCAAAAGGACATATTCCACAAGCTTTAAGAGTTTTATTAGAGGGCTCATGTAACTAACAGCTACCAAACTTGATCTTATGCAAACTACTTGCTTACTTTCAAGATTGATGCACGAGCCAACTCAATTGCACAATAGAGTAGCTAAAAGGATCCTCAGATATCTTAAAGGTTCAACTTCAAATGGAACCTGGTATGAGAAGGGGGAAATGAATCTTCATGGCTATGTGGATAGTGACTGTGCTGGCTTAGTTGATGATATGAAAAATACAAGTGGATTCTATATTTCACTTGGTTCAAGGGTGTTCTGCTAGAGCTCTAAAAAGCAACAAGTTGTTGCTCAATTAACAGTTGAAGTAGAATACATTACTGTAGCTTCAGCTGCAAATCAAGCAGCTTGGATAACGAAGATGATGATTGATTTGAGATTCACTCAAAAGGAACCTACACCAATCTACTATGATAGCCTATCTATTATTGCCATCTCTGCAAATCCAATTCAATTTGGTAAGACCAACTTTCATATGACTATGGAACTTATCAATAAGAGAGAAATAAGGTTGAAATTTTGTAATTCTAAAATTCATAATACTGACATTTTCACTAAGCCTCTCTCAAGTTTCAAGTCTATTTCACATGCAAATTGAGAGTCACTCACAAACCAATCGAGAATGAGTATTTGAAATCTACATATTTGGTAAGTGACTCTACAAAAGAGCATTCTAGCAAAAAATATTGACTTTTTGACTCTCTAATCCAAATATGTTGACTTCAATGCCATTAGCTTCCTCTCATCATTTTTGACTTACTGCAATTGGTTTAGAGGCAATTGGTTAAATATTTCTTGACTTATGACCAGATCTATCTTATTTTGCATTTTGGAGTTTGTTTCTGTCTTGCATTATGTTTCTACCCCATTCCAAGTTCAAATGGAGTTGCTTCAACTTCAAAAGTTTGAATTGATTGTTTATACATCAGGCTTCGAGTTCCAATTTGAAGAGCTTCGTTATTTTCAATTTGACTTAAAGTAAAAAGCTGTTTTATGCATAAATAACTTTATCATTGTTGTTGTTTAATGTACAAAAACGCGCTAAGTCCTCTTTTGATGTTTATTCATTTTTTGTTTCATATAATTCATGATGATTAAAAATATTTCAGTTTACTTTTATTTTAATCGTAATTGTTTTAGTTTGCACTCGTCACTTTGCTAAGTATTAATATATTAAAAGACTTGTATAAGTAAGCAAAATTTCAGAAATCAACTTGTGTTCTATTTTTGCATTCGAGCTTCAATATTCTAACCTTCACACTCATCTATCCTCCCACCAAACCTGATGGCTCCAAATAACCCACCCCCACCAGCACCGCCCTCGATCCGTTGGGTTCCGACTTGTTCAAGCTTTATGATAGCTCTCTTACTTGCTTTCTTCCTTCAGATTATCTTCTTCTCCCCAATATCTCCGGCTGACCCTCTACATCATGATCATGACGGGACGCAGCTCAATAATAAAGTTACAAAACAAGAATAGCTACAATATGCCACATAATAATTTTCATTCCAATCGAACTCTTGAGTCTCACACTTGACACTGGATTATTATCATTATGGTATACCAAAGACAAAGATAAATTGGTGAAAATGGGTGAACAGTTTTGCAGATGACGTGATAGCAGCAGAGGATGGAAGCCTGTATTTCAGCGTAGGGAGCACCAAATTTGGACTGCACAATTGGTATCTAGACCTGCTGGAAGGCAAGCCTCATGGAAAGGTGCTCAAGTACGACCCCTCATCAAACCAGACTACAATCCTCCTTGACAACTTTTCGCAAACGGCGTCACTCTCTCTCTAAAGACCAAGATTATCTGCTCATCTGCGAAACCTGAAAGTAATTCCCCAACTCTTTTCCCCTCTCATAAATCATACCAAACACAAACATCGATTATCTTAAAACTGCTTATGCATTGCATGCTGCTTATTTTCTTTTGTAAGAGCACAGGTCCAGAGTCCTCAAGTACTGGCTCAAGGGAGAGAAGGAAGGAAAAACAGAAATCTTTGTGGACAATCTTCCAGGCGGACCAGACAACATAAACCTTGCGCCGGACGGATCATTCTGGATTGCTGGACTTCAGCTTACGACTGATGGACTGGAGTTTGTGCACAGGCTCAAGGCGTCGAGGCACTTGGTAGCAACACTCCCTAAACTGGCTGACCTTGTAAAAGGTGTGAAAAGCAAAGCCAGGGTCATCAAAGTAGATGCTGACGGCAACATTGTCGAGTTCTTTGAAGATCCAAATGGGAAAGTGATGTCCTTTGCCACAACTGCTCTGGAGTTTGAGGATCATCTTTACTTGGGATCTCTAAACTCCAACTTCATCGGAAAGTTACCTCTACGAAATTACCAACTATACTACTATATTTAAACTGGGTGAAAAAAAAAAAAAAAATGTACATGTAATTATTCCACATATGTATCTGTTGTCCTGGACATAAGTAACCAAGAGAGCCAAACACTTCCTGATGGTTCCATTCGTCTAACATACCTTTTCTTTTTTGGGAGAGGAGCTTTATTGTAGCTCACATACAAATAGAAAAAGTGAACAAACAGAAACCCAATTAAGGGAGAGAAAACAGAGTGCAACCACTGAAACTAAAGAACCATCAAGAGACAAGAGAAGATGCAGTACTTTTCCTTGATGGAACAAGAACCTTAATGAGAGATTATCTAAAGAGAAATTGATTCTATAACATGCTGATTCAAACACCAGCTCTACATGATTGTCTAGACTATCCGACCACAGGTAAAACAGATTACTATTCATAGGAAGGTAACCACCACAGAAAACGGGCTGTTTAAGCCCAAGTACAGAGAAGGATTACATGAAATGATAAAACGGAGGAAACTTAACGAAACCCAACCTATTGCAGCCTGGTCCTCTTCTCTTTTCCTTGTTTTGTGTTAACAAATTCTGAGAAAGATGAAATGGGCGGAAGCACAGAACTGGGATAGCCACTTTGGTTTGGTGAATGTGTTTGAAAAAAAGTTTCTGATATAGAGGCTGAGCTGCCACAGTTTTCCCCCTCCCGAGTGATCTCTGCTGGCAATTGGTTCAACAAAGGCGACGGCACTGCAGGAGTTGGAGTTCCCATCTTTTCCGATACAGAATTGATCATGGTGCCAGCAAGGCGATTCGTTAACTCTGTCGAATTTGCAGTTGATATCCACCTCATGGTACTTGCCACTTGGGAAAGATAGAATGACTTACACGTCTTGCCATATTTAGTGAAGCACTCATTTTCAATAAGAGAAGCGGACGTTTCTACTTCAATCCTACAATAAATTTCAACCAGGGATGACCTTGTATGTTTTCTATCGTACAGAAGCTATAAAACTGCTTCAAACTTGTCTAACAATAATAAAACGTACTCTAAGTTTCCAAGCCGCTGTTGAGCCAGCCTTATACCATTTTGTAATCTTTGTCTGCCTGCCTCCCTTAGTGATTCAGGTATGGCTCTCGGGTTGTGTTTATTATTCTGTCATGTATGAAAATAATGAGTCTCCCAGAATAAGGAGGATGCTAAAACAATAATTCATGCCAAGACAATCACTAGATAAGATCATAAGAACTCTTCTAGTTAAACCTGCAGATATAAAACTTACAAAATATATATATATATATATATATATATATATATATATCCGAGAGGAGTAGAATTAACCTTTTTACTAGAGTTTGTACTATGGTAATAATTTTCTTCTGCCCGCTGGAGAAACTCCATTTTTTCATTGAGTCCTGATCTTTTAGGTAACTTTGACCTTGTTAGGCTCTTGACAACTTCCTTACAGTCTGGCCATTAAGGGACATTATATAAGATGATGAACAGAGAAGTTGAAGCAGCTTTCTGACTCTCCTTCCAAAGCAAATAAATAAATAAGATTTAAATTGTGATACCATCCGAATCAGATATGTCCTCCTCAGAACCACTTGTGTAATCTTCACGATTCCAAAACTCTGATGAATGTTCTTCACCAGTGACATTTGAGGTGCTTAAAGAAAGAAAAAAAAAAAAATCAGCACCAAGAGCACTGTTCAAATAAAGATATGAAATATTCATTTTGTAGCAGATCTACCATCTGTTTCCACTGTGAATTACATAAAATATCTGAGATACAATGTTCTTTACTAGAGCATGAGGTAATGAATCAAAATTAAGCATATAACCCTAGTACACCCAACGTGTTGAGTGCTGGCACCTGCTCATGAAAATTTGTGAGGAACCATTTTTGTGTTTCAAAGTACTAGCAGTTTTGAGCTCCTCCAAGAGCTTGGAAACTAGATTTGGGTGTTTGCAGGCATCGCATGATTTACTACACAGTGATGTGGGTACCTAATTCAAACGATTTAATGATTACATGCTTGTTGATAGAGAAGAGAGAGAAAATCAAGGTATTAGCTGCTTTTCATCCTTATTTTGGTACCTGTTCCCCAAAATTCTCAAGGATTCTCTTCCTACGGCATCCAGCGCCTTCACAATACTCAACCATCTGCACTGGTACATAGTCAGTAGATAAAAATTATGGTAAGAGAGGCCATTTACGAGTCATGAATGTAGAATAATGTCACCACCTGGCTAAGGTCATTTAAGAACTTTTTTGACAACTCTTCCTGGGATGAGTTTGAGGCCTGTAGCTTCTTGCTTTCGGCATTTCTTAGAATATATTCCTGTTAGTTTGTTGTCAAATGTTGTATGAATGAAGTGTGGAGTAAACCATGCAACTAAAAAGGAAAGGAAACATCATGTTGAAGTTAGGAGAGCAACCATTCTTTTGCGATCATCAATTCCGTAATATAATAGACTTTTAGAGGGTAATCCATCACGGCCAGCTCTACCTGACTCTTGATAAAAAGCTTCCATGGACTTTGGAATGTTAAAGTGGCAAACAATTCTGACATCCTTTCTATCTATACCCTAGAAAAGTCAACCACAAGCTTTTAGTGGGGCTCAAAGTTGGGGAAAGACTGCTGAAATATGAAAATCTAAGTTGTCCACGGTGCAAATAAAGAAATTGTAAGTAAGCTACATACCATCCTGAAGGAACACCACTAGCTCAGTAACAGTGCACACACCAGAGCAGTTCTAGGCAAAAGTGCAGGAAAAGAAAAGGCAAGGAATAAACTCCCTAGTCTTGGATAGATCACAAGTTTAAAATAAGACGATGAACAAAGGGAAGGGGAAATAACAAGTAACAAGTTCACTTATTAAACAGCAATAAGTTTATAATGCAGTTTCCTAGTAAATGTGAGAAAGTAAAAGGGCAAGTAGGTACCAATAGTCCTAGAAAGAGAAATACACACAGCCATACCCAAAAGCTACTGTAGCCACGACAACTTGTATCTTAGAAGAAATCCAATCATCTAAGACAGAGCTCCGCAAATTATTATTCAAACCGGCATGATAAGCTGAGAAGTAAAACATCACATGTGTCAGATTCAAGAACTGAAGACCCAAAAGGACAGGAAAATTGTTTCTTACCAGCACAGGAGATACCATTCTTTTCTAGATGAGCTGATAAGTCATCACACACCATTCGTTCAAGGCAATAAACAATCGCACAAACATCTCCCGTAGACTTGAGTAGATTAGACACATCAGTATAGACATCATCTAGAAGATCTTTGTATCGAACTGCATCATTGCGAATTATTTAAGATGCATGATTTTCTACACCGTAAAGCAGAAAATGCTAAAAATAATAGAAACTTACAAAACATTCATTAAACCACAAAAATACCAATGCAAGGAAATACTGGACTTGTTTTTGGTATTCCTGTTTCGGAAAAATCCTGAAAAGAGCGAGAGATAACCCTAGTACTAGCTTTACGACATCAGAAAAATCTATCCTATTTACATGTTTCCGTATCGAGCCATGACCCTCTCTTATTTTAATAAGCATTCCAGGCTTTCATTTTCTTTTATTTAATTCTTTTCGAGCGCAGAGTGCAATTATCACTGAAGAAACTCAATCCATATAAACATTACTATTAGCACTTTGAGTGGAAGAACATATCGAAACACCACGGCCTTCAAGATGGAGAAAATGGCAGGATACTAAGATAAGCAGGAAAGTAAGAGCAGCCCGGTTTCCTAGGCAGTGTGGTATAATTGAAAGCAACAAAACAGGCCTAATGTCAAGCTAGCAGGACCAACCTTCATAATATATGTTTGGACGATTAAATGAACCTTTTAGGACTAATGGATTGTGCAAGCACAAGGACTCCATTACATCCTTTTGAACCCTGCAGAGAAAAAAGGCAATCCACAGTTTAGTATTTTCCACGTGGTTCTTTTAATTAGACGCAATAAACTTTGTACGCAAAGTGCACAGCAAGACTCACTTGGGAACAGCTGTAGCTGTCAAAGCCAATATTGGTACATCTGGGAGATGGCTTCTCAAAGATGAAAGCTTTCGGTAGCTAGGCCTGTTTCAAATGGACAAGTACAAAACAACTAAAGCTCAGTCCCAGAAGGTCAACTAATGCAACTAATCAAGAATAGGAAAATCAATGCGAAAAAGAGAATGAGGGAGAACAAAAAGGCACAGAAAAAAGAACAACACATTGCACAATGTAAGCGAATGTTAACTCAAGAAGATCAAAACAATTTCTTGATCACAGTAAAATGAAAGGAAGGAACAAGGGTGCTTAGAAACTATTTGGTTTCTGCAGGGATAAGACAATACTATGAAGAAATACCACAACAAGGTCATTCTTAAAGACGGCTTTTTAAGATGAAGAAAATACACAAAAAACATTAAGCCAATATTTAGAACCTGAAATCATGGCCCCATGATGAGATGCAGTGAGCCTGAAATCTCCATAAAATGAGAAGGAATAAATAGATAAAAAAGAAGGGAAAAAAAATTGATTGCAGAATAAACTAGTGTGGACAATAAGCTTGAAACCTCATCTATGGCAATTAAATTCAACAATCCTCTAGCATAAGCCTTGGTCAGCTTTGACATAAATCCGGGTGTTGCAATTAATTCAGGTGTTACATACAGTAACCTTAAGGAAGGTTTTCCAGAATCAAGATCTTCCTGGATCTACAAGGAAAAAAAAATGAAATATTAATCTCCAAAGTGTATAAACAGTTATAAACTCAACTCATTTGGCTTCTCCTCAGAAGGGAAATATGTAAGGCTATCAATCTTGAGCTTCCATGACACCCACTACCTTTTACAGATATTTTTTAGTTACTGCTTACACTTAGAGACAAAACAGAACAGCCTATAACCCTATAGCTGCAGAAGTAGGAATAATGGTACCAGAAATAAAATGTTTCCGGAAAGTAGATATCCAGAAACAGGTTCATGAATTTATGAAAACTACTTACCTTCTTCCTGGTCTGAGGTGTCTGCGTTGAGGAGAGATATTCAGCAGCAATACCCTTTTCCTTCAATGCCATCACTTGGTTTTCCTGATTTAAAGAACAAATAATGGCAAGAGGCCACACCACAATTCAATCCCAAAACGCCTAAATACATGGGAATAAATCCAGCAAGGGACCGTTTTGCAAGTGCTTACCATCAAAGCTGCAAGAAAAGCCAAAAAGGTAATATAAATAAGAACCGTATCCTAGTATTTAAGGAAACAGTAACAAAGCACCACTGCTCTATGTAAGAACAACAAAGAGGAGTTGAATATGAGGGAGACCTATTAAAGGAGAAACAACAAGAACAAATCCTGTTTTGGCAAGAGCAGGGATCTGATAACACATGGACTTCCCTCCTCCAGTGGGCATCAGACAAAAGCAATCTCTTCCTGCGGAAAATAAGAAACATGGGGTAAAAGCAGCTGCAACAAGTTTCTATAGAGGGAGAAAAAAGGGAATGCCGAGTGAGTGGGAACCTGATAAAACAGCTTCAATGGCGTCCAATTGCCTCCCTTTAAAGTCAGCATGTCCAAAATGCCACCTTAGGAGCTTCACCAACGGTTCCTTCCCATGAACCTGCCTCCCACTGCTGGTGCTGCTTTTGCTTTGTAATGGCAGCGGTGACTTTTTCATTTTCCCTGGCTTGGAAAAACAATGAATGAAGAGAGGAAAGAGGAGAGTGAAAAGCGAATGCTCGTTCCCCTCACTTCCTTCAGGAATCGGCGTCGACCGGAAAGCGAAATTCTACGTGCTTATACGTTCAGCCTCTTTTGATCGACTGTGGATTTTCGTTCTTCGTGCGAATTGCAACACACAGTTATCATTACCTTTCTATTTGTTAGCGGACTGGCCGATGTGTGAAATGAAATTTTCATTTCTTTTTATTTATTTATTTATTATTATTATTATATTAGTGAATATATTCGAGCATTCTCTACGAAATAGTAACCAAGCTTGGCATGGCAGAGAAATCGGACCCGTCAATTTTAGAATCATATTGTCAACTTATACTGAAAGTGAGTGTAAAATGCTTCCATTATCATGTGAATTGTGAGGCATGTTAAATCCTTGCAATAAATGGCGCAGAAATGTGATGGATATTCAACCTGATTGTTCATTATTAGGTAGTCCGTACCAGTTTAACCTCATTCTACAATCCGCATCCAAGGAAAATAGCTTTCTTCAAAGAGGGTATGGCATGATTTTGAGAGTAGGCGCCTCCTACTAGGAGACATGTATCAATACAATGTATGCATATAGAGTATAAACACTGACATAAAGGGCAAGGCAAGGCAAGCTGCCTGATTTGATTCCTACTATTCTTTCAACCCGCCTAAGCCACTAAGCGGGATGCTGCCTGGAAGTCATCTTTCTGAATTCCTTGATGTTGAAAGTATCCGCACCCGTCTTTTTAATCACACCCTGCATTTCAACATACGACATCATAAGCCTCAAACTTTATGTGATAAAACATGAATAGTGTTATAGTGAGTGATTATACCTTCTCTGTAATGATTCCAAATATTAAATTAGAGGGTGTCGCATCAAAAGCTGGGTTCCACACGGATATTCCTGATGCCGCCACTTGCTCCCCAAGGCCTCCTTTCGAGTTCAACAACTCCTTCGCTGACCTTGCCTCTATAATAAGTTCATGCCCATTTGAAAGGGACAGGTCTATCGAGGTCAGGGGTGCAGCAACAAAGAAGGGGATTTTATGATGCATTGCAATCAATGCAAGACTGTAAGTTCTAATCTTGTTAGCAGTATCACCTGCATTAGGATTAATAAGTTACACACACTTCCTGGACCAATCATGAGCGTAAAAAGTATTAACATGCCATTGGTTGCCACACGATCGGCTCCAACAATCATGGCACGCAGATCCTTATCTTTCATGAGTGCAGCTCAGCAGAATCCGCTATAAGAGTAGCAGGTATGTTTTCATGGACTAACTCATATGCCGTCAGTCTGGAGCACTGAAAATGGTCCAAGTATATTAATATGTGTATATATTCATATATTCAGTTTTGTACCATAACCAGCAATGGAGATATGAGTTATGTAACTGGATATCAACATATATATTTACTTGATTGAATGGGCGTGTTTCCGTGCAATAGGCCCTCTCTAGCACTCCTTCAGAATGAAGTGCACATATTAACCAAGAGCTGTACCATATCTAGCTGTTCCAAGACAGCAAAAAATCAAGGACGTTCACTTGTTAGAAGACTATTTTGTGACAATGACGACATATCTCTGAAACCATCATTCGGTCTCCCGCAAATCAAGAAAGAAATTGTACATACATACAAATATAATGGCAACTACCATGGGAAAGAGTGGGAGATCCTCTCGTTTACCTGCCAGTGTTGCAATGGGTCAGAACTGAAAGCCTGTTAGTGTCCTTTTGCTGATTCAGAATAAAGGTTGCTCCAAAAGACCCGATTGCTTTGTTCGAAGTAACATCATCCTTGAGCATTATTTCGGCAGCCTCTATATATGCCTATAAAGGTCAATGTAAACAGAGAGTATCACAAAACGTAAGTAAACAAGGAAAGTATCAGTATACTAAAGAAATGTTTGGATTTCCAGGCTTCTTCACATTAAGTCACAGAAAACAAAAAAAAACTGTGAAATGGATTCTGGGTGAAACTACAAGAAATTAACAATTCAAAATAGAGAAGCAGATGGCAGCTTCCTACTTGGAAAACACTCCTGCCTTCTGAAGCAGTCGCAGCGACCTCTGATACAATTTGTTTGAGTTTAGTAACTGCATCAGAAAGATTCACAGAAACCGGCCGGCTGATAAGCATAAAAGCAGGGTAAAGACAATGAACACCAAGATATCACTCGGCATGTTGATTAGGAGGAAACATACGATTGAAGAGCAAAAATTAACTGGGACAAGATAATCCAATTTGGTACCAAGGAAATCAGCTGCATCATCATAAGTGCCCTCAAAACCATCTTTTATCTTTTATCGCATGCCTGCAAACAATGTTGTCGCTCAAATATCCTATAATTCGCCCCATTGAAAGAACGGTTCATCGCTATTATTGGCTATAACTACAGAAAACATAAGAGTGCCATCCATTACAAGATCTTTCTTTCTTCCACTTTTATTGGTGAAAGACATAAACATCCAAGTCCCAAGAGTAAAGCAGTACCGCAGTGATGAAATTGAAAGGAATTTAGCAAAGAACATCATAAACTCGAATATTTTTTTTCTGTTCTTTTTAATAAAAATAAATAAATAAACAATCAAGAGCGATAATAGAGTACCATCCATCAGTAGCATCCTGTATGTCCAAATAAGTAGTTTCCAGAGGGAGCTTTCTCTGTTCAACAGCAATCAAGTACAAGTATGAGTAGAAGTCAGCGGTAGACTCTATTTGCCAAAAAAAATATGTCATTTTGTTGGGTAAGTGAGTTCACAAGGTGATGATCATTAAACCTGGTCGAGGAGGCGCAGTGAACCTCGTTTGTAACAGATGGACGGAAGAGAGGCAGTAGCGTCAGCTTGGGCCATTTCACAGGAAACCGCGACAAGTGAGAAGACGACGACAAAAACCCAGAAGGAGCAGTTGAAGTAAACGCAATAATCGGAAGAGGAAAAAGTGAGAGGGCACTTGGCTTTTGGGGTGGCTGGAAGGTAACGCAAATGAATCAACAAGTGAGAGCGATCATAGATCACAGATGCTCCTTCCTCTCCTTCCCCCTTGGTTTTGTCCCCTAGCGACTAGCTCCGTCTCTCTCTATTTGTTTTTGTGACGCTAAAGTTTGTCCCGACGGGACATCCAACGAGAGGAGATTGAGGCATTCAACTAATGGCTAAATTATTTTGTATGAAGGATGTTATACATTTGTTATGTCCAAGCTATGTGCAAGAATGAATAAACTAAACTGAAGCACACACCTGACTTGATCAATGATGAAGAAACAGATAATGCAACAAATTTACCACCACCTGACTTGATCAATGATGAAGAAACAGATAATGCAACAAATTTACCACCTTGTAAGGAAAAGAATCAAAATGGTAGATACAACACAACTACAGTCCACAGACGGCAACTAAATAACATCCTCATGCATTATTCCCTTGCCTAAACAAAATGAATACTCGTAGCTGTTGTTCACACACTCATTCCCTCATATTGTCAACCTCTTTCACTTCCTTTTCATCTTCTCCTCCTTTTTCAACGAATTGCTTAACCTCCATATCCGACTCGACTCCCTTGTTATCATCCTCCGAACCCCCTGATATCTGGTGAAACGTCTCCTGAATCTTTGACACACCTTTCTCCACCGGTCCTATAGCTTGATTTATGGTCAATACTACATCCTTCACGACCTGCTTATACACCATATCAATAAAACCACAAAAGACGAGGAAATCCCAGAACTAAAGATAATGAAAAACTTACGCATTGACCTCCTCCAACCACAATGTCCTGCACACTCTCCCTGACACTCGTTCCAGGAGCCTCCACCTGAGTTTCTGTGGTCTCGAGCACTGTTGGTTTTTCTTCTTCACCACCTTCCTTCACCTCCATTTTGGTTGTTTCCATGCTCACTTTTCCGTACTCGTGAGAAACTGGTAGGTACTGATACGGCTTGGCCGAGAAGACAAACACATGGGCTAGAGCAGCAATAGCCATCTCTATGCAAATCAAGAAATCCTGCAGTCCAGTTTCTAGTTTTCCTTCCTTGGGCAGGACTCCAAACGAACGTAAGAGGGCGATCCCTACTCCTTGCCACCAGGTAGCAAACACTATAGCCTTGAAGCTGATGAACTTTGCAAGCGGCTTTATTGGCTGGAGTCGCTCATGTGTTACATTATAAAACTGGACAAGACAATACAATGCCCACATCTGGCTGAAGTTTAGTACAACAGCAATGTAAGGATACCTACGCGAGAAGAGAAACATTACCAAAAATTTACCGATACTAGCAAATACAATGAAATAGAATTGAATTACTTACCCATAGTACCACTTGAATTCTCCGTCCCCATAAACTCCAAAGATCTCCAATATTAAAGCTAAGAATGCAGAAAGAGTCTTCAGAATCATCTGGGCTACACACAAGGTATAAGGAGAAGACCCAATAAAACCAAACCAAAATGAAATCGTAACAGGTGATAAAGGATTGGCAGCAGCAGACTTACGTACTGTACAAGACCAAATTTCTCTATGGTCAGCAGATCTTTGCCAAGAATACACGGGTGGAAGAAGAAGTTCCAAAACCGGTTATGTGATCTCAAATACTCCTTTTGTTTCCCATCATCTAAGAAGGGTTCATTCAGCAGTTTTCTTGATTCGTCTTCAAGTAGCTCTATCACTTGTCTTTCCCCACCTACGATAACATTTCACGACTAGAAAATTAAGTTATTTTAGCAGTTTGAGCCTTCGTAACAAACAGCATATCTGTAATCTGAGGAAGAAGAACAATCCATCAATCCTCTTCTAAACGTGTATGTTGTCAGAGATTGAAATAATATCCAACTACTTGTAATCTATAAGATACTCCATTACACATTTACACTTACCCAGACAAGCAATTAAATAACTGCCGAAAGAATACAAGGCAAAGGCTTCATAGCAGTTTCTTAGAATGTCGCATGCAAGAGAGAATTTTGGATTCCACAATGATATAATCTGGAAAATAGCACAACCAAAAATTTGAAACTTGAAAGGGGATGCTAAAATTTTAATATTTATCATTGCGAGAAAGAGAATCACACCGACTCAGTAGCATAGACAGGAACCATGAAAAGAACCGCGACAATCCATTTTTGTTCCTAAACAAGAATGACCAAGTAATTAGGATGGGACGATGACGTAATAGTTAAATGTATAAGTAGGGAAAGGATAGAATTCTGACAGCCGGATTGGTGTAGGATCTGAGATGTTGTAGGATGAGGAAAATGGAGAGGACGAGAGCGACAAGAACAAAGCATGCTGCAATGATGAGGGCGGGGTGGTAGAGATCACTGTAAATGCCTTGATCCCCTGAATTAATACTACTACTACTCCTACTATTTGATGATGCCATGCCCATGCCCATGATGCATCACTACATCGACTCTTCTTCGATCCTCACTTAAATATTTTCTTCCAGTTATTGGGAGGAAATGAAATCCTCCTGCAGCCCTCCTTGCTTGGTATGGCAAGGCGGCAAGGGCCCCTCTTGTCCCTGTGAAGTGACACGCGTGATGTTGCATGCCAACTGACACCTGTAATGATGATGAACAAGATGGCGCGCGATGGTGTAAAAGTTAACCCAACAGTCAGTCAGTGACCTCATCACACTTTTTATTAGCAAAAAATTAAAAGTACCATTGCTGGAAAAGCGGAAACGGCCGGTGACGCTCTGATGAAGAGAAAATTGGAGGCCGCCATTAAACAGAGGCTTCGCTGCTGCATGTCCGATTCATTTTCGCGGGTAATATCAAAAGGGAGCAGCTTTCATATATTTCATTCTCATTCATTCGTCTTTTAAAACCTAGAAGGAGCTTTCTTTTTTTATGCAGTTTGTTTGGTTGAGGTTAACAGTATTTGGGTTCTTCTTCTTCTTCTTCTTCTTCTTCTTCTTATTTCTTTTGATCGGGCAAAGTTTTGGATCAGAAAATGACTCAATACTTAAGATCACCCAAATGGCCAGATTATTTACTTTGCAACAACTTCAGAGAGTCACCTGTAGACTATAACGAATACAAATCTGTAGGTTGTGAAACTAGTTCATTTCTGGAATTGACTCGTGAATTTTCCCGTTAGGATTTCTAGAATGACTATTCCCATGCAGTAGACATCAGATTTCGGACACACCCGCTGGTACTGTATAAATTCTGGAGATCTGTAAGCAAACATGGCATTTGCAGCGACATTGGGGGTGATTAGAGAGTGAAAGCCATAATCACTGAGGAGAGGCTCATTTTCTTCATCCAGAAGTACATTGCTCGACTTGAGATTTCCATGGGGTTGTTCACTCGTAGCAAACTCGGTATGAATGAACTCCATCCCTCGGGCTATCCCCTGTATCATCTTTAACCGAGTAGGCCAGTTGAGCGTTGCATGATGAATCCCATGATCACCGTGCAATAAGTACAACAAGCTGCCTTTTGGGATGTATTCAGAGACCAATAGCTTCTCCTCTCTCCTGTAATGGTAAGCCAAAGGGGTCAAGATATTAGGGTGCCTTAGCCCGGCCCCCCCATTCGAGTGATCTCAGCCTCAAACTCATCTTTCTCCACCCGATAAGCTTCTCTCATCCTTTCTACTGTCAAGAACACAGAGCGCGGGAGAAAATGATAGAAAGGGAAAGGAGAAAGGGAAAGCAATTCTGTTATGTTATATGAATTCACGTATTACTACTCATATAGGCTAACTAGTTAACACTAACTTAACAGATTACTAACGATTAACATTCACGTGAGTAAAACTAACGTAACAAACTCAAACTAACAGTCAACTAACAGACTATAATTAACTATCTAACGGATTATAATGACAGTTTATATCAATAGGATTCATAGCTATTTGACAAGCAGAGCTACTGTCACAGGGCCTAACCTTTAATAAACTATATCTCCTTCATTGAACTGCACTTCTCGTCGGTGGGCATTGGCACTTTGTTTCATTTTCTGTTGAGTCTTTGTCAGTTGCCATTTTAACTCATCAATTATCACGTCTCGAGCTTGCATTTGGTGTTCCAATTATGTGTTAACTGTGCCCCCACTTGAATGCCTCAATAAGAAAAGTGGATTCCGTCCGTAGTGGATCTTGAAAGGAGCCGTGTTGGAGGATGCATGGAAGGACGTGTTATACCAATAATCCGTCCATGGCAGCCACTTAGCCCACTCACTGCTTGGGACGCGAACTGACGAAACAACGAAGTGAAGTTTCAATACTTCGATTTTTTGGCCATCGGTTTGTGGGTGGCATCCACCAAGTCATCCAACCAAAGAGCCCACCCACCCCCCTATTCTAATCGGATCAACATAGCAGCAGTTTTGGAAATTCAGCTTCCTTCTCACACCTTCCATCTTCTTTCTCTTGTTTTTTGTTTCCATTAAGAAAACAATATTAGGCTCAAACTTTCTTTTTAGCTCATAAAGAGCTCTATCTGTCAAGGGCCCCCCCTGACAGTTTCAGGATATTGCAATCATTTATCCCTTATGCTATAGGCCAGCCACCACCGCCATTTTCCTTGTCATTAGAGTCTTTATACTCAATCTGCATACTCAAAAGTATCACCCCATCCTCTCTTCTCTCCTGATCAAAGTCAACCAGACTAACCACTTTCCCTCTTCTAGTACCCCTTGCCCCAACCTTTTTCTGCTTTATCGATTGATGCCTCTTCCCAGCTGCCTTCACTATATCATCAGCTTTATCCAAATTTTGAAAATTCATTGACTGACGACCATTATCCTTTCTTCATTAAGGATTTCTGTACTCCGAAAAATCCTCCATCTCATCTTGAAATTTCCTTTTCAAACTAAGGTTTTTCAAATCACGAGCATCGTAATCTTTAGACTTTGTATAGTACTCCCTTTTTTCTCAAGATGATCATCATCAGAAGGAAATTCTACTATATAATTGACACCATCTCTCCTAACCGGCACTAAAGCCCTCTCCAAAAAGCAAGGCTCCTCTCCTTTGTTTGAAGCTATGATGCATCACTTATTAATGGAGGTGGAAAAAGTTGACTTTTTTGTGATTATGTTTTTTTTTTTTTGCATTGACTCTTATTCCATTAGCTTCCCCACATCAATTGAAAAATGTATGATCAAGTTTCGCTCAGATCGGATCAAAGAAACTCAAGTTAGGTCATAATTTGCCTTTTCTATTTTTGGTTGCTGTTATGGGAGGCAAAACAGGGTTGGGCAGCCTCAATGGCTATTTTTTGTATTCAATCAAGTTTGTTATGTTGATTGAAGTGTGTTGAAGCTGCTAGTGAAGTTTGGAAAGCTTTGAAATCGATTTGCACATTTTTTGGTCAATACTAGTATAGTTGGTTGCATTTTTTAGATTTTATGGTTTTCTGTACATTGTCTGTTTTGATTGTAAATTGTGAAGGTATGGTGATTGTAAGTGTTGCTTCTGCTTAAAATGTGGCCATTTAATAGTTAACTATTTATGTACCTTGTTTCATCTTTGTTTATGTATTAAGTCTCTTACTTTTGTAATGAAAAATCATATTGGAATTCTACAGAATTTGGTTGTTGTGGTTGTTGTTTATTGTTTCTTTTTGCTCATTGAAAAACCTGTTCTTGAGGAAGAGAAAGCAAGTCTTGAATCTTGTCTTTCATTTTTCCAACATGGTATCAGAGCTTTTCTAAAGATTAATTCATCTAGCCTTAACTTTCTCACTTGTCAGTTTCTAAACCATAAGCATTCAAAACTTAAAAAAACACCATGGCCCCAAATCAAGGTGTTAACATACTTTCACCACCAGTTTTCAGTAGTGAAGGCTATCAATTTTGGTCAGTCAAGATGACTACCTATCTTCGTGCTCATGGACTCTGGGAAATAGTGGAAGATGGCTATGTACCACCATCCGAGGAGGTGGACTTCACACTTGAACAAATTAGACAGCAAAAGATAGAAAAATGGAACAACTTCAGAGCTTTGGCTAATATTCAATCTGGAATTGATGACAAGCTATTCTCTCGGATCATTACCTTATATGTGGCTAAAGATGCATTGGAAGTCTTGAAGAAGGAGTTTCAAGGATCTGAAAGAGTTAGGAACATCAGACTCTTAAACCTCAAAAGAGACTTTGAGAGGTGGAAAATGAAGGAGACATAGTCCATCAAGGACTATGCAGGGAGAATGATGGAAGTCTCAAACCAAATGAAAATTTTTGGAGAGAATATCAAAGAGAAGATGATGGTTGACAAGATGTTGGTCAGTGTTCTATCCAAATTCGACTCCAAAATTGATGTTATAGAAGACAGCAAAGACCTCAGCTCTCTGACCATGTCAGAACTCACAGGCTCCCTAGAAGCAAATGAGTCTAGGCATGCAAAGAAGAAAGATGAAGAAGTTGAAGGTGCTTTTCATGCTGAACATAAGCACAAGCCTTGGAAGAAGTCACAGGCTTGTTCCCCTTCTGGTTCAGGCAGCTCAGAAAGGAAGAACAACTTTCCTCCATGCTCCATATGCAAGAGGAAAAGGCATTTTGAAAAATTATGTCGATGGAAGGACAAACCTCAATGATATTACTGCAAGATGTTTGGTCATATTGAGAAAAATTGCTTCAAGAAGAATAGGGAGAGAGGGGTACAAAAACCTCAACAAGCACCAACACCTGAAGTTCAGAATGAAGAAACTCTCTTCATGGCTGCAGATTCTAACCATGGTGAATCCAGAGAAAGGTGGCTCATAGACAGTGGATGCACCAATCATATGGCTTATGATGAGAGCATATTCAGAGATCTGGACACAAGTTTCACGATTGTAATCACAGTTGGAAATGAGGAGAAAGTCAGAGATAAAGGAAGAGGCATAATCTTGGTAAAAACTAAGAAAGGTACCAAACTTATCACCAATGTTCTTTTGGTTCCAGATCTGAAACATAATCTGTTGAGTGTTGGTCAGTTGATGAGAAGTGGATATGTCTTGCTGTTTCAAGACAAACATTGCACCATTCTAGATCCAAACAGAAAACAAGTGGCTAAAGTCCAAGTTAGTCATGATAGCTTTTCTGTGCAATGGGATCATCATGCTCTCAGATGTAAGGAAGATGAATCTTGGTCGTGGCATAAAAAGTTTGGACATTTTGATCTCAAGGCCATTCAGAATCTGAACTCTCAAGGAATGGTTGATGACTTGCCCTCAGTCTAGCCCCAGGATAGAGTGTGTGAAAGATGTCAACTTGGCAAGCTGAGTAGGAAGCCATTTCCTAAAAATCAAGAACATAGAGTCTTGGATAAGCTAGAGCTAGTTCACTTGGATGTATATGGACCAATGAGAGAAGCCTCATTGAATGAGAGCAAATACTTCCTTATTTTCATAGATGATAAAACCAGATTCTGCTGGATTCATTTTCTGAAGGAAAAATCAGAAGTGCTTAGCATTTTTGTAAAATTTAAGAAGCAAGTGGAGACTCAAAGTGGAATGAAACTGAAGACTTTGAGGTCTGACAATTGCGGAGAGTACACCTCAAATGATTTCAAACATTTTTGTGAAAATGAAGGAATCATTCGTCAATTGATAGTGCCTTACTCTCCACAGCAAAATGGGGTTTCGGAAATGAAAAACATGACCATTATGGAGATGGTAAGAAGCATGATGATTGAGAAGAAAATGCCAAGGAAGTTTTGGGCAGAAGCAGCCAACACTGATGTGTACCTGCTCAACAAGTTGCCTACCAAGTCAGTGGAAGGCAAAACTCCTCATGAGGCTTAGCACAATGTGAAACCTTCAGTGTCTCACCTCAGAATATTTGGAACTGTGTGTTTTTCTCACATTCCAGATGGAAAGAGAGACAAACTCTCTATGAAAAGTGAAAAGGGAATACTGATCAGTTACAGCACATAATCAAAAGGGTATAAGATCTTCTATCCTGATGTTGGGAAAATCTCTATCAGCAGAGATGTCAATTTTGATGAGGAAGCAATCTTCAAATGGAAAGATGAAGATGGAAGTGAGGGGCTGATTGACCATCTTGAAGAAAGTCAAGATCAAACTCTCATTGATGATCCTGATGATGATGATGTTGAACCAATAAATTCAAGATACAGAACTCTTGATGACGTTTACCAAAGATGCAATTTAGCTCTAGTTGAGCCTAGTTGCTATGAAGAAGCTAAAAGATATGAAGGATGAATTAAGGCTATGAAAGAAGAATTAAGAATGATCACCAAAAATCAGACTTGGAGTCTAGTTGAGAAGCCTGAGAAGAAAAAAATTATCAAGCTGAAGTGGATATTCAAACTGAAGTTGAATGCTGACAGCTCAGTAAACAGATTCAAAGCACGATTAGTAGTGAAGGGATTCTCTCAACAACATGGAGTGGATTATGCTGAGACATTCACACCAGTGGCTAGACTTGATACAATCAGGTTGATCGTTGCATTGGCTGCAAGGAAATCTTGGTCAATTCATCAGCTTGATGTGAAGTCAGCATTCTTGAATGGAATATTGGAAGAAGAAGTTCATGTCAAGTGCCTGAGGGGTTTGAGGAGAAAGTAGAAGAAGGGAAGGTGTTCAAGCTAAAAAAAGCTTTATATGGGCTAAAACAAGCTCCTAGAGCTTGGTATAGCAGGATAGATTCTTATCTGTCCAATGCTGGTTTTAGTAGAAGTGAAAATGATCCTACACTCTACATCAAACAATCAGGTTCATCCTTACTCATAATCTCTCTATATGTTGATGATTTGCTCATAATTGGGAATGAGATCAATATGATAAAACGAATTCAAAAAGGAGATGGAAGCTGAATTTGAGATGACAGACTTGGGATTAATGAGTTGTTTTTTGGGAATGGAAGTGTTTCAATTCGAGAAGGGAGTGTTTTTGTCTCAAGAGAAGTATGCTAAGAATCTGATGAAGAGATTCAACATGAAATCTAGCAAATTAGCATCCACTCCAATGGCTGCAAATGAAAAATTCAGAAGGAATGATGGTTCAACGAGGGTTGATGAAACCTTATTCAGAAGTCTAATTGGAGGCTTGATGTACCTCACATCAACAAGACCATACATCATGTATTATGTATGTATTTTATCCAAGTTCATGAACAATTCTTCTCAATTGTATATGGGGGTTGCTAAGAGGATACCTAGGCACCTTAATGGATTTATTTCTCATGGAATTCTGTATGAAGGGGGAGAAGTGAAACTAGAAGGATATGTGGACAGTGATTGGGCAGACTCTCTTAATGATGCCAAGAGCACAAGTGGTTTTTGCTTCACACTTGGATCAGGGATGTTTAGTTGAGGATCGAGAGACAATAGTTTGCTTTTTGGCCTTCCAAGAGACTAAAGAGTTGCCAATAAAAATGCAAAAACATGTAATGGAGCGTCGAGAATCAGGATAAGATCTCCAATCAGCATCAGAGAATGCTTTCAAACGAACTAGAGTACAAGCATCATAGTAAGCTCTTAGATGCAAGGAAGAATTAGAAGAAAACACGAATCCTTAACTAGGACTTTTCTTAAGATACTAAAGTAGGTGATGCACTGCCTTGAGGTGAGGAAGACGAGGTTGGGCCAAGAATTGAGTGAGCTTGTGAACTGCAAAAGTAATATCTGGGCGAGATATAGTGAAAGAAAGAAGTTTCCCAACAAGTCGTCAATAGTGTATTATGTCAGGAAGCAGTTCATCTTCAGTGGCAGTTAACTGAAGTTTTGGATCCATTGGAATAACAGTAGGCCTACAAGCCAAATAACTTGTGTCCTCAAGCAATTGTAATATGTAATGACGTTGAGAAAGTGCAATTCCTTGTTTGGACTTAGCAATCTCAACACCAAGGAAGTGTTTGAGATAACCAAGGTCTTTGAGCTTAAATTGTGTATGCAGAAACTGTTTGAGCTCATCAATAGCTTGAGATGAAGGACTTGTAAGGATGATATCATTCACATAAACTAGAAGAGCAACAAAAGAGGATCCATGAACTTTTGTGAAGAGAGAGTAATCAGATTTTGACTGAAGAAAGCTAAACCTGAGGCAAAGCTTGAGAAAATTTTGAATATCATTGTCTCGAAGCTTGCTTGAGACCATAAATTGACTTGTGAAGCTTGCATACTAGTTTGCTTTTACATGGAGAGGACTCTCCCTGTCTAAGATAACTGAGAGGGAGATTCATATAGACTTCCTTAAAAATATTGTCATTTAAAAAGGCGCCGTTGACATCGAGTTGAGCTAGATGCCAATTTTGTGAGGCAGCAAGTGCAAGAAGAACCTTCACAATCACTAATTTTGCCACTGGAGAAAAGGTTTCAACAAAGTCCAAACCTTCTTGTTGTGTATAGCATTTAGCTACCAAACGAGCCTTATGTCGCTCAATAGATCCATCCGATTTAAGCTTGATTTTATAAATCCATTTGCATCCAATGGTATCCTTGTCATGAGGAAGAGAAGCGACGGTCCAGGTGTTATTTGCTTCCATAACTTTAAATTCTTCATGCATAGCTAATCTCCATTCAGAAAACTTCACTGCTTGGTGATAGTATTGAGGCTCAACCTGAGAGGATACATTAGTACAAACTGCTTGTGTGATTCAGAAAGGCCATGATAAGAGATGTAGTTAGAGATAGGATAAGATGCAGAAGTGGAAGCATTAGTAAAAGAACCAACAAGTAAATTGCAGTGAAAATGCTTCAAGTAATTGGGATGATGAATCACTTTAGTTGATTTTCGAAGGACAACACCACCAGATGTAGAAGGAGCAATTGTTGGAATATCATCTACTAGAATGTTAGCTACTGAAGGAGAAGCAACACCAGAGGGAGATGGACTCGATGAAGAAATAATAGGAGAATTAGAATCTGGACAATCAATGGGAGGATTAGCTGAAACACCAATAGTAACAGGTAGATCAAGATCTGGAATAAAATAAGCTTGTAATGAAGAATGGGGTAGAACCAAATCTGAAAACTGATCAATAACTTGATCTGAACTAGTAATAGCATGAAAGAGAAACACTTCCTCATGAAATATTGCATCTCGTGAAAGAAAAACTTGTTTGGTCTCCACATCATATAACTTATACCCTTTCACACCAGGCTGATAACCAAGGAAGGTACAAACTCGAGCACGGGGTTGGAACTTGGTTCAATGAGCAGCTAAGGTGGAAACAAATGCTAAACAGCCAAAAACTTGAAAAAGAGTGTAATCATGAGCTGTTTTGTATAGCAAATGAAAAGGTGTGTTGTGCCTCAAAAGTGGGGAAGAAGTTTTGTTGATCAAAAAAGCCACAGTAAGGAGACACAATCTATCTAAAGAGAGACTGGAATTATGATTGAGAAAATAATGACCGATTGAAAAAACAATCTATCTAAAAAGAAAGTATTACCATGTAGATGTAAAATATTTCTTGTTCGATTACTACCACTCACCTCAAGTTGTTAAAATGGAGTAAACCTTCTTCCAACTTCTTGAAGATCAATGCTAATGGTGCTAGTAAAGGGAATTTAGGGGTTTCAGGAGGTGGCATTATTTTGAGAAATAATGAAAGAAATTTGGTTAAAGCTTTAGCAATCTATTGAGGTACTACAACAAGCATGCAAGCGGAAGCAAAAACTCTTCTCAAGAGTCAATTTATGTGAAGAATTATAAATTTACAGTATTTATATTAAAACAAATTCCTTATATTTGGTCCAGATGAGTCAAGGACGTCACAAGATTACTCCATGTATTATATTATCATGGAAATTAGGGAAGCAGTCGAGTATTATCAAGTTATTCTTACTCATGTTTATAGGAAAACAAATTGAGTGGCAAATATTTTAATTAATTTAACGTGTACTTCTTTTTATATTTTGCTTCCTTTGGAATAATAATTTGGTTTAAGTTTTTTTTTTTTTTTTTCCGATGTTTTGGTTTATGTTCCCCTCTTTTTGTATTGTTTAATTTCGTTCCTTTTTAATACATTTTGTGTACTATTTTTTCTGATAGCAATGTAGACGGTTGAAAAAATAATAGTTTTTGTTAAAAATAAATAAATAAAGTGTTTCTTCCTTTGTGGTTATGGATACTTTTGACTTGTTCCTACCGGCATATACACGCCAAATTGGGTTAACTCAATGGTTGTAAGTAGAGGTGTCAAAATGAGTTGGGTTTTTCGGCCCTCCTATAGTCTGAGGAAAAAATTCGGCTTAGATACATGCCCGAGCTTGGACAAATTTTCAAATCCATTGGGTCGGGCTGAGCCGGGCCGGTATATAAGCCCAGTTGAGTCCGGTTGGGCATGACCTGACAAATTTTTATTGTTATTTTTTTGTTTATGTCTTCATTGTAAAGTTTTTTTTTTCCTCCTTAAAGTCATGAGATTTTTTTGATGAACTCATTTATTAATAATATGTAATGAAGTCTTTATTTGGCTAAAAATTTATTCTTTATTTGAGATAATCTTATACTCTTAGTTATTTGATAATTAGACAATTTGATAATTTGATAATTTGAGATGCTATTATTTATTTGGTTATAAACTTTGATGATACAATTTGATAATTTTGTTTGGATTGTTCTCAGGACTCAAAATCTCAAATAATCTCACTTAATTTAATAATAATTTATTATGAATATTTTATTTAAAAACGCCCGGACCCATTTTAAGCCCGATAGAACCCGACCCATTTTTGGTCCGGATAGGCCCAAGATAAACTCAAAAAGCTTTTCAGGTCGGGAATGGACATATATTTTGAAAACGGACCAAGTCCAACCCAGCCCATTTTTTTTCCAAACTTAGCCCTACCCGACCCTAAATAGTGAAAGCCTTGAAGGGGTCGGGCTAGGTCGGGTGAGCCAATTTGACATCTCTAGCAGTAAGATTTATTAGTGGTGAAATTTAACTTCATAGGTGACAGATTGGAATGGTTAATTTATTAATAATTGTAAGTTGTATGTTGGAGTTTTATGCATGTGCGGTTGGAGAAAAAACATGAATTGATCATAATATTGATTGATTGAATGAATGGATTTAAGGAAAGTAGATCCGTTTCTAGTAATCTGACAGAGAAATTCGGCACTACACTAGGTTGTGTCCAGGGTTAGAAATCATAATGCACAAAGTAGAGACGTAGAGTAGTAGATTGTTAAGAAAGAGTTGTTGTAACTACTAGCTTGAAAGCATGGGATCACGTCTAACATCTGTATTGTCAAAGCTTTGACCATATGTTGCTACGCCTAATACTACACCTACTACCATTGTTTTTCTCTTTGAAGTAAAGAGCACGCGTATTGGAAGATTCAAAAAGAAAAAGGCAAAGAAAATGAGATTGGAGATTAAAGGTTTTGTTAAAGAAATGAAGTAAGATGCAGAAGAAAGCTTTAATTAATTTGTGAGAAAAATTGTACATTGTACAAATGCATAATGATTATATTTAAAATCTGTTCTAGCTAATAAGAATGAAAACGTAAAGAATCTTTCTAACAAACTAATAATGAGCTATAATTTCTTTATACATTGCATTTTGTATTTAGGGAAGAAAGACAAAATACATAACTTAACTTGACTTCTTCTTCTTCCTTGTAGGTGACTGTTGGAGCTTCTAATATATTTGAAACTAGTGGTTGAGAAGACACCATTAATGAAGAAGCTGATGGTGAGTTCATATAGCTCAATACCCTCCCGCAAGCTGGAGAGTATATATTGATGACTCCGAGCTTGGATAAATGGGATAAGAAAACCCTCAAAGGTAAGGCTTTCGTTAAAAGATCTACCAATTAATTATGAGTAGAAATGTGTTTAGTGCAAATTGAACTCTCATGAATTTTTTCACGAATCAAATGGCAGTGAAGTTCGATATGCTTTGTTCTTTCATGGAAAACAAGATTGGCAGCAATATGAAGAGCAACAAGATTATCACAATGGATAAAAGCAGCAGAATGAATTTGAATTCTAAGATCGGTAAGTAAATATCGAATCCAAATTAACTCGCAACAGGTTGTGGCCATTGATCTATACTCCGTTTCAGCAGATGATCTTGAAATGATTGCTTATTTCTTACTTTTCCAGGAAATGAGAGATGAAATGAGCAAATGCAGAAACCTGTGACTGATCTATGAGTGTCAGAATAAGCTCCCCAATCAGAGTCACAAAAAGCCCTAATTTGGAGATTAGACTTAGAAGAAAAGAACAATCACTGACCTGGAGTTCCTTTAACGTAACGTAAAATCCTATGAACTACCTTTAGATGAATGCCAGTAGGAATAGCCATAAATTGACTAAGGACTTGAACAACATAACTGATATCTGGTCGTGAAATGGTTAAGTATATATGTTTACCAATGAAGCGTCTGTATATGGTTATATCTGAGAGTATGGTGCCATTGTTTTTACTGAATTTCTGATTTTGCTCAATGGGAATTTTTATTGGTTTGACATCTTGTAAGTTGACATCTTTGAGAAGATCCAGAGTATAGGACTGAGATCTTTGATTCGAAATTGAGAATTTAAGAATACCTTTAAAGAGGTAATTGAGGATGAATCTGAATTGGCCATAACAATATCATCAACATAGACCAAAACATCAGAAAATTGAGTGGATGAGACTTTGGTAAAAAGGTTGTAATCAGCCTTAGATTGTGTGTAGCCAAAAGAAATTAAGGATTTGGAAAATTTAGCATACCACTGTCGTGATGCTTGTTTTAAACCATAGAGACTTTTGTGAAGCTTGCAAACCTGGCCTTTAAGACCTTTGAATAGTTAGGAGGTAGTTTTATGTAAACATCCTCTTCTAAATAAACATGCAAGAAAGCATTTTGAACATCAAATTGATGAGGAAACTAACCCTTAATGGCTGCCAAAGCTAAGAGACATCGAACCGTTGTCATTTTGGTGACAAGGGAGAATGTCTCATGATAATCAATACATTCTTGTTGACTGTATCCTTTAGCCACAAGTCGTGCCTTATATCTTTCTAGAGTACCATCGGATTTGTATTTGAGCTTAAAAACCCATTTAGACCTAACAACCACTTTGCCTCTAGGTAGATTAGTGAGAGACCAAGTATTGTTTGCCTCTAAAGCTCTTATCTATGTATCCATAGCCTGAATCCAATTTGGATCTTTAATCACCTCTTTGTAAGTGTCTGGTTCAATAAGGTGAGTAATCGCCTATTTGGAATTGGATATATATTGGGATAAAGGAAAGAGAGGAGTATCTTTTAGATTGATTGGAGAGAGTGAAGGAGAAGCATGACCTGTATCAAATGTAATTAAGGAAGTACATATGTAATTAGATAAATGGGATGGAGATCTTCTAGTTCTAGATGGATATGTAGATAGAGGTATAGGAGAAGATAAATCAGGAATGAAAGAAATATTTGGGTATGATATGGGATAAATATATGGTCCTATAGGCAAGGTTGTTTTAGGAAGAATAATCTCATCATCATCAAAATCTGAAAGGTAAAAAGGGGATGTGATAATAGGAGGAGACATAGGTTGATCAAGTGATGTATGCACATTCCTATAAGGGAATACAGATTCAAAAAAATGAACATCACGAAATATAAAAATAGAGTTAGAGTGAAGATCAAGAAGTTTATAACCCTTAACGCTAGTAGGATAGCCTATGAAAACACATTTTCTAGCTCGTGTTTCTAGCTCGTGGATCAAGTTTCGTTCTACCTTCAGAAATAGTAGAGGCATAACATAAGCATCCAAAAACTTCGAGTTTTGTATAGTCGGGTTGTTTGTGTAACAAAATTTCATATGAAGATTTGTTATCTAATAATGAAGTAGGGGTTTTGTTAGTGAGGAAAACTGTAGTTAAGACAAACTCTTTCCAATAGGTTAAATGAAGGCCAAATTGAAAACGAAGGGCCTTAACAACATTGAGTATGTACTGGTATCTTCTTTCAACTACACTATTTTGTTGTGGGGTTTCAATACATGAAGAGTGGTGGATAATGCCTTCTTTGTTATAGAAATATTGTAATAAAAATTCACTCCTATTATCACTTCTCAACTTTTGAATTTTAGTACCAAATTGGGTTTGAACATAAGAGGAAAATGATAGAATCCACTATTTCACTTCAGATTTGGCTTTACGTAGATAAACTCATGTATTTCTACTATGATCTTCAACAATTGTTAGAAAATATCTCATGTCATCATGACTATTAGTAGAATGGGGGCCCCATATATCACATGAAGGAGTTCAAAAGGTTTCTTTGATCTAGAAGGATTTTTGGGAAAAGGTAATTTATGAAGTTTAGACATGGCACAAATATCATAATAAGACCTTATTGGATGGAAAAGATACATTTAATAATTTTAGTCTACTTAAGGATACATGGCCTAATCAAGCATGCCATAATGCCACAGAACCATGCTCCTTATCATTAGATAAATTCATTAAATCAGTACTAGAATATGAAATATGCAGTTGATTAGCAAAAATAGTAGGTTGAGAATTTATAAGTAACAAATGATATAGTCCTTGTTTTAATTCACCATTTCCAATCATCCTCAAGTCCAAAAGGTCATGTATGAAATAATGTGTAGAAAAAAAATATTAGATAACAATTTAATGATATTGTAAGTCGACTTGCATAAAAGAGATTATATGTAAAAGAGGGCACATATAAAGCATTATAGAGGATAATGGTATTTGTGATCTTTATTGTCCCTATGTGTGAAACATGAGGCATTTCTTTAGTTGGTAATTGAACATAAATAGCAGATGTAAGTTTCATATGAGAAAAATAAGTGATATCACATATGATATGGTCAGTTGCTCCAGTGTTTAGTATCTAGGGTGTTGAAGAAAAATATTTAGATTGCGAGCAAGGTAAAGAGAGAGTCGATAAACCTGCAGTGGCATAACCATGTTAACTTGTGGTGTTGTAGATTTTCCTTGAATGAGAGCGATGAGCTGTTGATATTCAAATTTGGATAAGGTGAATTTGTCTTCAATAGTGTTATCTTTGATAGTGCTTAAGGAAGCAGAGGCTAGATTCACATTTTTGACAGAATTGTGAAGCTTATGCCTTTCAGGATAGTATATTATTTTAAAGCATTTTGTCTTCACATAACCTTATAACTTATAGTAATCACAAACTTGGGGTTCTGCATTCCATATTTTAAAACAGTTCTCTAAGCTATGGCCAACAATTCTGCAGTGAGAACAATACATTTTCTGCTTTTTGACATAATTCGTGGTTTTGCTAAGCTGTATAGAATTATTGGAAACATAAGATGAAAACTTTCTGGAAGCCATAACAACTGCTTTTGTGACAGTAGATTCTGCCAGGGCATTGGTTCTTTCTTGATTTTTGATTTGTCCATAGACCCGATTAACCTTAGGTAGGGGAATCCTTAACCTGATTTGATCATGAGATGCTGAGTATTTGTCATTAAGCCTCATTATAAATTTAATAACCTTGTCCCTTTATACCTTATCCACAAGAAATTTAAGATGTTCACAATTACATTTAGGAATGTGTTCAAAATCATTAAGTTGATCCCATAACACCCTTAATTTTCCATAATAGGCAACAACATAATCATTTCCTTGCTTTAGGTCTGCAAGTTGTTTTTTCAGATCATACACTCTTGGACCATCTTGATGTGTAAATGATTCTTTTAATTCATTCCAAATATCTTGAGCATTTCCTATGTATGAAACACTTGTTTTAATATTTGTGCTGAGTGAGTTCTCAATCCAAGACACCGCCATGTCATTGCAGCGCTCCCAAGATTCTAGGAGTAGTGCTGCTTTTTCTGGTTCATGTGTGTCCATGAATGACCTATCTGGTTTTGGCAGTTTGCCATTAATAAAACATGTTTTGTTCTTGGCTCTCAAGGCTCGTTTCATTGCCTTAGACCATATCTCATAATTGTCCTTAGTTAATAGATTGTGACTAGGACATTCTGAGAATTATCTCCATGATCTAATTTATATGGATTATTGGATTTTAAAAAGTTTGAAAGGAAGTATGGTTCTTCATCATGAGTTGATTGAGAATCAGATTTCTTTCCTTTCATTTTTGATGTTTAGTCTGTCATCTTACAACTCTGATACCATAAAAGGTTTTGTTAAAGAAATGAAGGAAGATATAGAAGAAAAGTTTATTAATTTGTGAGAAAAATCGTACATTGTATAAATGCAGAAGGATTATATTTATAATCTGGTCAAGCCAATAAGAATGAAAACCTAAAAGAATCTTTCTAACAAACTAATGATGAGCTGTAATTTCTTTATACGTTGCATTTTGTATTTAGGGAAGAAAGACAAAACACATAACTTCACTTGACTTCTTCTTTTTTCTTGTAGGTGACCGTTAGAGCTTCTAATATATTTAAAACCAGAGGTTGAGAAGATGCCATTAATAAAGAAGCTAATGGTGAATTCCTATAGCTCAATATGGAGATCGGAGATCTGAGACCCGAGGGTGACGAGCATTTCCAACTACCCACCATAACAATATTGAATATATATATATATTATATAAGGAAAGTAGTAGACAAGCCTCTTCACATTTGTCACATTGTTCACGTACGAAGCCTTATTATTATTATTATTATTATTTGAATAATAATAATAATAATAATAGTAACAATAGCAAGGTGGCAGAAACGGATAGGTGAGTGAGAGGGACTCGTATTTGGTGTGTTTGTATTGGTAGCACATGAATGTCGAAGCCAAGCATGTAGCATTATTACTATTCATTTTCTGAATTATAGCAAAATAGTAGGAGAGCCCATACTCAATAATCATCTATGTTTGGATTGGAAGCCCAATCCATATGACCAACCATCTTCTCATTCCAAGTAGCCCACTGTTTTTGACTTCATCCATTTTTTGCATTGCTATATAAACCAGCGGTGACCTGAAAAACAGACCAAAAAAAAAAAAACACAGGTTTTTTATTTTTTATTTTTTATTTTTTATTTTTGGTGTTTTGTGCTTATCTCAGAGGTCTCTTCAGAAAATATCCGGTTTAATTTAAGGATATAATTTAGTACAGTCAATTTTTCCTCTTTGATTTTTTTTTTCTTTTTATAATTTATTTCCTTACTTTGTGTGGTTCTACGATTCTTTGCCGATTTCACGAAACGAAAGAGGTAAAAAATAAAAAATAAAAAATAAAAAAATTGTAATCTGCTAAAGGAAGATGCAGCCGCTACAGAGGTTTAAACAGCAAGCGATGATGCAGCACTCACTCTACCAGCATCCTGCTCTCCTGGCTGCCCCTCAGGTTCCCTCATTTCTTCTATTTAGATTTCCCTGTTACTTCTTTCCATTTCATCAGCATGGACTCTTACTTTATACACATAATTTGACAAGTTGTCTACCTGTTACTAAGCAAATAAATTAATGGCTTAATCTTAAAATTCTTCTTTTTACCCTAGGAATTCTGGTGAGGAGTGCACATATTTTTACTTTAGGGCCTCTCTTCTTTTCCTTTTCTTTTTTCTTCTTTTTTTACATTTTTATTTTGCAGATAGAGCCTATCATGAGTGGAAATCTGCCTCCTGGCTTTGATTCAACTACATGCCGCAGTGTGTGAGTCTTGAGAAGATTTTTTTAATCCTTTTTCCCCCCTTTTAATGTAGTTATCTGCCCCCCCCCAAAATTTGTAGAAGACTTGTATAGAATGGCTATACCTCTACTTTTCTTGCCTACTTTATATAATTCCTTTCTAGATTTGACTTTTTTTGTTCATCTCCGTGTCATTAAACCTACACTCTGCATACTGAGGTGTTACTACACCTTCCTTTTTTCTTTTTCTTTTTTGGAATTTATATACTAACACAATACTGTGTGTTTTCAGTTCTCATTTCATACTCTGTGCTTCAAAAATATAGGTTCCTAATTGATAAGAATATGCAGGTATGTGGGAAACATCCACCCGCAGGTCACTGAACCTCTTCTTCAAGAGGTTTTCTCAAGCATTGGGCCCCTTGAAGGGTGTAAGCTCATCAGGAAAGAAAAGGTGACTATTTTTTATTTATTTTTTCTTTTTTTGGAATAGGTAGTAGAAAACATGTGTGCCTATGCTTGTTCCCTAAATTTTAGTGGTCATATGGGTCTTGGGTTGGTTTTCTCTCAGCTCTCTTCAACAACCCTCAGCTTACATGCTTCAATGAAATTATCTTTTTCTGTTACTTGATTTTGATAGACACCTTCTTATATCTTTACAGTCCCCGTATGGCTTTGTTGACTACTATGATCGCAGATCAGCTGCACTTTCCATTGTATCACTTAATGGAAGGCATCTGTGAGTGAACAGTCTTTGGTGAATTTCCATTTGTCCGGTTTTCTGTCTTATAGCTCAATGTGCTGTCTCTGTAGGTTTGGCCAGCCCATTAAAGTTAATTGGGCATATACAAGTACCCAGAGGGAAGACACATCAGGTTGATATGTGCTTATCTTCCTTTCACCTGGTTCTTTCAATGTTATTGGTGATGTTATTACCTTTTATCATACTTTTCTGCTTATCTTTTATCTTGGTATGAACTATACAGGTCACTTTAATGTCTTTGTTGGTGATCTGAGCCCTGAGGTTACTGATGCTACATTGTATGCATGCTTCTCCGTTTATTCTAGTTGCTCGTAAGTTGTGTTCACGCGCCTTCTCTTATCAGTACATTTGGGCTGCCTGCGGTGCTGATATGAATGTTAAATATTATTAGTGATACATAAAATAGTTGAGCCTGTTTCTTAACAATTCAAATTTTTAGGACAATTGGTCACTTAACAATGCAAAAGTATTGTTAATGTGAGTATGATTGCAAGGTAATCTGCTACGATCTTTCATTACATTTCCTTTATTTTGTGACAGAGATGCTAGGGTTATGTGGGATCAGAAAAGTGGGCGCTCAAGGGGTTTTGGGTTTGTCTCTTTTAGGAGTCAGCAGGTGCTATTTTTATTTTTACTTTTTCCCATGAGGTCCTCTAACGTTCTCTCACCTACATTGGTTTGGTTGCTGTTCTTCATTGGTTTGGTTGCTGTTCTACATAGGGTGATTTCATTTACTTTCTCTTTTTGTCTCTGCAGGATGCCCAAAGTGCAATAAATGACTTAAATGGTATGGAGTTTCTTCAAGGGTTGAGACCCAATTCTTCGTGCTCAAATCTCTAGTGGAGTGTCATTATAGTCAGTTTATTTCTACTAAGAGATTAAGTTCATTCTTGCATACAAAACAATATAAGTTGCTATGAACTAGGCTATTTTCACCTATGCCTATTTGTTGGAGTTCTTCAAATTTATGCATCATTTAATGGTTCAGGAAAGTGGCTTGGAAGTAGACAGATTAGATGTAACTGGGCCACAAAAGGTACTAGTTCTGGTGATGATAAAAATAGCTCTGATTCGCGAACTGTTGTGGAGCTGACACATGGAATCTCAGGTACTCTTTTGAACATCATTGACCTTACTGACTGGTAGCTGACAAACCACTTCTGTTGTTCTTATTGGCTTCATCATTTATTTTTAGTTTGATTTGTGTAAAGTTCATATTGATTATCTGGAACACCTATGTCCTTCAAATATTTTTTTCATCCATGATGGAAGCAAAAATTTTATTCATTATGAGAAGTAAAGTCATGTTGTCGATTGACAATCAGGTTACTGGCTTGACCTTTCTATCTCAAATCTTTTTGTTCTACTTACATGTGATACGATGGTGACTGTTGATTACATTAAGACCCAAGTTTAGGCACATGTTTTAACTTTTTTAAACAGAAATTATATATTTGACATGCCCTGTTTTGTTCTAATGATAGAGCCACCAACAATAACATCCCCCCCCCTTTTTTTTTTGGCAGAAGATGGTCAGGAAAAGACAAGCGAGGATGCACCAGAGAACAATCCTCAGTATACCACTGTTTATGTGGGCAATCTTTCACCGGAGGTATGGTAGATATTTATCATCTACGTTACATTTTCTGGCTTATGGTATTTGTTGGAAATAAAAAAGGATAATGTTAGGATTTGGTTAGAGAAATCTTAGGAGAAATATTAGGAAGAGATATCTTAGAATATTTTCCTAAAGATATGAGATTGTAAATTAGTTGTTAAGATCTTACCATAACTAGACTAGGGTTTCTAGTGTATAAATACCCTATGTATGTAATCTGTAAATTACTAGAGCAAATTATTAAAGTTTTCATGATATCAGAGCTAGGGTTCTTCTAAGGTCATTAACGGTTGACTTAATCAACCGGTGACCTCCATTCGTTTATTGCTCGGAAAACGGACCTCTCGTGAAGACGTATTCTTCAAATTCACAATAACATGGGTGACGATTCCTTGACAGTTACTGAGAGGAAGCCGTCGTCCCTAAGCCTCAATGAGAAATCCACCTTCTAGATCAAAACACATCTATTGAATGGACAAAATTTCCTAAAATGGTCTCAATCAGTAAGACTATTTCTTCGAGGAAAAGGAAAGATGAGGCGTATAACAGGAACTACAACAACACCTAATATGAAAGATCCGAATTATTCTACCTAGGAAGAAGAGAACTATACCATCATCTCTTGGCTTGTGAACTCGATGGTTGAAGATATTGGTCAAAACTACATGTATCTCCCTACTGCAAAGGAGGTTTGGGATGTAGTATCCTCTACTTTCTCAGACTTGGGAAACTCAGCACAGGTATATGAGATTAAGACCAAGATCCGAGAAATATAACAAGGAGACATGTCTATCACCAATTATTATAATAAAATGTTAGGGTTATGGGAAGAACTAGATCTGTTTTATGATCTTGATTGGGCATGTGGAGTAGATGCTGTACAATTCAAGAAAGCAGTAGAGAAAGACAGGGTGTTTGAGTTCTTGGCTGGTCTCAACCTTGACCTAGATGAAGCAAGAGGTCGGATTCTAGGAAAAGAACCACTGTCTTCTACAAGGGAGGTTTTTTCAGAAATTAAAAGGGAAGAGAATCGTAAGATTGTGATGATGGGGAAAAAGGGTTCTATGAAAATCCTTAAAAATTATGCACTTAACACCACAATATCAACAGAAGAAGTGGTAACTGCAGTAGCGCCTTATAAGCTAAGAGGATTTAATTCCTCCTATTGTCAACATTCGAGGTTTGAGGAGAAGGTTAAGGTTTGATGTGATTACTGTAACAAGCCTAGACATACTAGGGCTACCTACTAGAAAATTCATAGAAAGCCATAGAATTAGAAGGGCAACCGAAGTGGAGATAAAAACAGTCATGGAATGCATGCGTTCATTGAAACCGAGATATCATCCCCTTCCCTTAGCAAAGAATAGCTTGATTAAATATACAAAATAATCAACCAAATTCCTACCTCTAGTTCTGGTTGAGGTTTTCTTGCAAAAAAAAGTAGTTTTCCCATAGCCTCAACTGTTTTTTCTAATCTAGAATCTCCTAGAATTTTTGGCTGCACAGTTTTTGTTCATATACACACACAACCGGTCAAAACTTGATCCTAGAGCTGAAAAGTGTCTTTGTAGGCTATTCTCCAAATCAAAAAGGGTATAAATGTTATCATCCTACGTTAAAAAAATTCTTTGTGAGCATGGATGTAACTTTCTTCGAAGACACCTTACTTTACCGAAAATTCTCTTCAGGGGGAGAGTAATTCTAGGATGGAAGATAATTTTGGGAAACTTCAAATTCTTTACCTCTACCAGTTCTGGATATGCCTATTCAAAATAACCCTCAATCTAGTAACCTATATGATCCTTCCTTTCCTATAAAATCAAATGTTATAGACTCTTTGTCAGGGGGACAAACAGTGCAACAGCCTGAGTTGCTGGTCTACTCTCGGAGGAAGCAGATTCAGGATAAAGAACCCCAACCTCCTACCTACCAAAATGTCTCTGTGGATGATGATCTTGTAAATGAAACAGGTATTATAGTTCCAAATGTTTCAAGTATTTCGAATCATCATGATAAAGTTGTTTCTCCAAATTCTGATCTTGATATCCCTATTGCCCTTGGGAAATAGATCCGTACTTGTACTATGCATCCTAGTACTAAATATGTCTCATATCATAGGTTATCTCCTACCTATAGAACTTTTACTGCTAATCTATCCAGTGTTTTAATTCCGAAAGATATCTAGGAAGCAATGAGTCAACAAGAATGGAAAATGGCTGTGTTAGAAGAGATGAGAGCACTTGAAAAAAATGACACGTGGGAGATTATGAGCTTACCTAATGGAGGAAAAATAGTAGGCTGCAAGTGGGTGTTTACTGAGAAGGACAATGCAGAAGGGAAGATTGAAAGGTATAAGGCAAGGCTTGTGGCTAAAGGTTTCACACAAACTTATGGAATAAATTACCAAGAGACATTTGCCTCGGTTTTTAAGGTAAATTCTATTAGATTATTGCTTTCACTTGCTGCTAATCTCGAATGGTCTTTACAACAGCTAGATGTGAAAAATGTGTTTCTTAATGGGGAATTAAGAAGTGTTTATGGATTTACCACCTGGTTTTGAAGGACATTATGGAATAGGGAAGATTTGCAAGTTAAGAAAGTCATTATACGGCCTAAAGCAATCACCTATGGCATGGTTCGATCGCCTGACTAAGTCTCTAAAGGGTCGTGGATATCACCAAACTCAAGTAGATCATACGTTATTTGTTAAGCATTCTAGGGATGGTAAGATTGCCATTCTCATTGTTTATGTGGATGAGATGATCCTAACTGGAAGTGATGTAGATGAACTAGAAAGGTTGAAAAAATTTCTGGCCACAGAATTTGAAATAAAAGACCTTGGATCTGTGAAGTACTTTTTTGGAATGGAATTTACGAGATCTAAGAAGGGAATTTTTGTTTCTTAAAGGAAGTATGTACTTGACTTGTTTAAGGAAACAAGTTATCTTGGGTGCAAACTGGTTGAAACTCCTATGGAAGCAAACTTGAAGTTAGAGGCATCAAGTTCAGATAGGATGGTGAATATGGAACAATTTCAAGACTAGTGGGAAGACTCATCTACCTATCTCATACTAGGCTAGATATAGCGTTTGCAGTAAGTGTTGTGAGCCAATTCATGCATTCACCTAGAGAAGAACACTTTGATGTTGTTTACAGAATACTCAAGTATCTAAAAGGAAAACCGGGAAGAGGATTGCTATTTTAGAATCATGGACATGTCAAGATTGAAGCATTCACAGATGTTGACTGGGCAGGTAGTGTAATTGATAGAAGGTCTACCTCTGGCTACTGTACTTATGTTGGTGGAAATCTAGTAACTTGGAGAAGTAAAAAACATAATGTAGTAGCTAGAAGTAGTGCAGAAGCGGAGTTTAGAGCCGTAGCTCAAGGGATTTGTGAAATACTATGGCTAAAAGGGCTACTTGAAGATTTGAAGTTCTCGAATACTATTTCTATGACACTCTACTGCGACAATAAAGCAGCTATTAATATTGCTCATAATCCGGTTCAGCATGATAGGACTAAACATGTGGAGATTGATAGACATTTCATTAAAGAGAAGTTGGAAGAAGGTATAATGTGTATGCCGTATATTCCTACAGATCAACAAGTGGCAGATATCTTGACTAAAGGACTACAAAAGATTCATTTCGACAAGTTGGTATGCAAGCTAGGTTTACTAGATATCTTTGAATTAGCTTGAGGGGGAGTGTTGGAAATAAAAAAGGATAATGTTAGGGTTTGGTTAGAGAATCTTAGGAGAAATATTAGGAAAAGATATCTTATAATATTTTCCTAAAGATATGAGATTGTAAATTAGTTGTTAAGATCTTACCATAACTAGGGTTTCTTAGTGTATAAATACCCTATGTATGTAATCTGTAAATTACTAGAGCAAATTATTAAAGTTTTCAGTATTTTTTTTTTCTTGCATCCCATACTTCTTCAGAGAATAGACATTATGATCCTGGGCTCTCGACTTGCTCAGATGAGCGTCAGTGAAAATGTTTCTATTTAAAGACCAAAGAAGGTGGAGCAAGCCTAAAAAACATTCTATGCAAATCTTCTAGTTTATGTGTACTGAATCAACAGGTTTTATGGAATATGATGATTGGGTGTAAGTTTGCTCTATCATGCTCTAAGATTGCTTGATGAGTTAGGCACTGATGGTGCAGGTCACCTCAGTTGATCTCCACCGTCATTTTCATGCCCTTGGTGCGGGGACTATTGAAGATGTTAGGGTGCAGCGAGACAAGGGCTTCGGATTTGTAAGATATAGTACCCATGCTGAGGCAGCTCTAGCTATCCAGATGGGCAATGCTCGGATTCTCTGTGGCAAACCAATTAAGGTATGAACATGATTTTAACACACTGCTTCTATGGATTGTAGGATGATGATAACTGTAAACAATTGTTAGTGTGCTTTAGTCTTGATGTTTGCAATTTGAAATGGTGCAGTGCTCATGGGGCAGCAAACCCACAGTTGCAGGGACAAATTCTAGCCCACTCCCCCCACCGAGTATGGGACACATGTCTGCCTATGAAAGGCAAATTGCATTCAGCAAAATGGCAGGTGGGGCACAAGCAGCAGCCTTTATGCACCCACAGGCTCAGCATGCGCTCAAGCAGGCAGTGGCCATGGGAATAGGAATGAGAATGGGAATGGCCGGTGTGAGAGCTCGTCAGCCCGCGGTCTATGAGGCTGGCTTCCCAAACATAGCAACCACCCAGCAGCTCATGTACAGCTAGTATTATTATTTTTGAGTTAGACGCCTCCGATGCATGCAAGGCTGTGGTTACATGCTATTTTCAACTGTCAACTTGATAACTGTTTCTAGTTTGCTTTTCCTTTTTATGTTTCTTCTTGTTGTCTCCTTTTCTTTTCAGGCTCTTAAATCTGTACTCATTATGTCTATTAATTATATGCTTGGTGGCAGTGTGCACAGATTGTAAGAATCTGATGTTTACTATACTTATAGGGGGAATCATGATTAAATGATGTTACAAGAGAAATATTTTATCTCCAGTGTTTCAACTTAAATCTCCAGTGTTTACTATACTTATTTTATCAAGAGAAATCATGATAAGGGTTCCTTGGTTATTCATGTTGGATTTTGTGCGCTCCATTTCTGTGCTGGTGGTTCCTATTCAACTGATTCTGGAAGTCAAATGAAACTATTGAGTTTGGAAGTTTGGAGAGGCAACGTACCAACCCAGGGGAGGCTTTATCATGAATCTGCAAAACATGGTTGTTGAGCCTGAAAACCTAATTCGTAAGTTAATATGTACGATACGTGGGATAGCTTGCATTTTAGGTGTAGATAACAAGTTATTGAGCCTGAAAAAACTTGTGACGCATGCTCAATTGAATTGCATTAAGGAAAACAAAAGGGGGTGTTGGAGCTTCGAACTAGAAACTATCTCACCTTGATTATATTACACACAATTACACGATTCTCGCAAAATTTCTTTCCTAATGATCATTTCCATTTCAGATCTCTTTTGATTTTGTTTATGATTTTTATATTTGGGGGGGTTAACATATATTTGTATATAGTAATAGTGGTTGGCCGCAACGGGAGAGAAGATGGCTAAATGGTAAGAATTCTAGCAGCGAAAAGCTCTCCGTCTCTGGTCTTGCAGGGTGGAAGAGTTTTAGGTGCGGAAACAATATATCCGACTCTGGATCTAATCGGAGCCGGGTAGGATCGCCGAATCGGCTTAGTTTCGTCCATAATGATTTGTGTTGACCGACACTCGTTGCTGCAGAATCCCTTCTCCCCTCCGTACATATAAATGTCTTCCCCATCCATACTCTTCCTGCACAGACTGCATGAACTCAGAAAAGCAGAACTCCGAAGAACGTCGCCGTTATCATGTCTCGCCGGCCGCGAATATTCCTCGCCCCCAATATAAAACTTACTAGTATTAACGTGTCTGGATCTCCGTCGCTGTTGATGTTTATCAGCTACTCCCTTATTGTAAACATCGCAAGAGTAGTAGACCCTAGTAGTAAATGACGGCTTCCCATTTTGAGCAGCAGCAGCTCCACGACAAGTAGTAACATAAGTACAGTCTTCTTCCATGTCAATCTCTTGTTCAAACAATATTCGTATTAATCTAAATTTACTCGAATTGTGGCCGCCAAGTCCAACTGCTTGTCTTTCCAAGATGGAGGAGTATCTGGAGCAGGGAGTATGGCCAGTCCAATCTGATGATGAATGCTACTTTTTGGAGGCGATTGCATCTTCCTCTCTCTGGGGCTTCCCGCAGCGTCGTTCTCACACTTTCTTATGGTTGGCCATGACTAAATACTGGTCTTGGTAAATATAGACTAATATTTGCTGAAGTTAGGCCTTTGACTCTTGTTTATGTCATTGCATAGCATATTCTCAAAAGGAATTGTCATCTTTGTAGAAGAAAATATCATTTTGGTTCTGATGGAGAAAGAATCACTCGAAAAATCAAAATATCTACCCCATTGTTTGAACCTGTGTTTGTGAATATAGAATATATTGATTTTATATAAGAAAATCATGATCAAATATATAATAATTCAAGTACATCAAGCTAAATTTTTTATTGTAAATAAAGATCATGTGTCGTTAATTAATGTGTTAAGTATAGCAAAAGAGTAAGTAATGATTGACCTGCAAGTATCCTTGCTTCAATTATTCTGTGTCCCAATTGTGTGATAATTAACTTAGTTCCATTACACAATCCTTGCCTTTGATTTACGTTTCTTAAAAGCATAACAGGTATGATGACTTTGAGCTTTAGATTGTGGTTAGGAATTCCAAGAAACTTAAGTGTATTCAAGAACTTCAGATAATAATCAAACATATAATTTGAATAATACACAACTCAAGATGTATATGTTTCATTTATCATGTACTTTCAAGCATACTTAATGCTTGATAAGAAGACTAAATCAGACCCTGATTGTAAGTCTATCATATTAAAAGCTATTGTGTATTTGACGTTTTAGTTTTTTTCAAGCCTTGTCTCTGAACATGGTAATCTAGTTCGAGCAACTGGAATCACAATACAAATCACAACACCAATCAGATGTAAATCAAAAACATAAAATATAGGAACTGAAAGTGTAACTATAATGTATGTTTTAATAAGGAAAGAAAAAAGAACATTTTTGCACTGATCAAATTAACATTCTAGTCAACAATACATCTTCATGCATTTATAGGTACAATATTACTCAATTTCCATCTCAAAAATTTATCCAACTTTATATTTGAACTGGTCCGACCAACATTGCTTAATTTCCAGTTGATTAACATGTGTACCTCCATGATAATCATGACTGTAATTAGGGGTTAGCAGGTCGCTTCGAACCCAATCGAACCGCACCGAACTGCACGTTTCAGTTAAAGAATATATGAACTTTATATATTTTGATAATACGATTTAATAATTTGTGATGTTCTTAGTTATTTGGTTGTAAATTTTGATGACACAATTTGATAATTTTGTTTGGATTGTTCTTGGTTTCTTACATTTAAGATTATATTTTGCTAGTTTACTCTACGGTTATGCTATCATCTGCCCCACACTGAGAAGATTCTGATCAAAATTAAGAACATATAGAACATCTTCAATTGTTCTTACTCTTTATTGACACAATGCCTTTTCCTTTTGCTTTTACTGCTTCACCATTGCCAACTATAACATTGGTTTTGACTGACATGTCTATGCTTAGAAACAAGACTTTGTCGAAGGTCAATGTGGTTTGAGCAACCACTATCAACCAAGCATTCATGCTTCAATCTTGGTCTTTTGAACTGAGAGACCATAAAGGCATTTTCTTTATATTCAGCTTGATTTGCTTGTTGAGAACTTTTATTGACTGTTTCATACTTCTTTTTATGCAATCATTCTCTACATGCCCAAATCTCTTGCAATAGGAACACTGAGGTTTGCCCTTGTTCTAAGAAGTTTTTTCAAAGTGATATTTTCTCTTGCAAATAGTGCAAGTGTGGTCCTTTTTGTTTACATCAAATGGTGTCTTAGAATTGGTTTTTATATTTCCAAGTCTTTTTCTGAGTTGCAAAGAAAGCTCCTTCTGAGGTTGAATCAGATCCATTGGTATGTCTCTTCTCTTTTGCTTGAAGTGAATCCATGAGTTCATTCATAGTGAGGGTTGAGAGATTCTTACTTTCTTCAATTGCATCTACCTTTGAGTCAAATTCAAAGTCTCTCCTTGCAATAAACAAGTTGACTGCTCTTACTCTTTTTATCCCATGGAATTATGCTTTAAGTGCATCTCATGCTACTTTAGCACTTTTGATGCCAAGAATTTTTGTGTGTATCTCATTTGAGATTGCAGATTGGATGACTGTAAGAGCTCTAAAATTTTTCAATCGCTTCTCCTTTTCCATCCTTAGCTGATTGACAGTTAGATGCTCATCTTCAGCAAGAGGTTCATAGCCTTCATCAACGACTTCCCATAGATCAAATGCAGTAAACATGGTTGACATGGATGATTTTCTGGTTTTAGCTATTTAGACTTTGGCTTTCTGTTATGAACGATCGAAAGAGGAATGATAGAGATTGAATAAGGCCTCTCAAAAAATCAGCTCTGATACCGTGTTAGAATAATGAAGTTTGAATGCAAAAACAGAACACAACTTGATTTCTGATAAAATTTGCTTACTTGCTGTTATGCAAGTTTTTCATTACATTAATACTTAATAAAGAGATGATTACAAATCATAATAATTACAACTAAAATGAAAGTAAACTGATACATCTTTAATCACCATAGATTAGATAGAACAAAAACGAATAGACAACAATTGAGTACTCAGCACACAAAAGCACACAAAAGTAGCAACAAGGACAAAAGCTGATTTATGCAGAAACAACTTTTGCTTTGAGCTAGAAGAAAGCCAGGATGGAGAAACAGCTTTTGTTCTTGTGCAAACAATTTAAAAGAAGTAAGAACCAATCATACTATCCTCAAATGATTAATCATCAAAATCGAATGAAACTGTACAGCAGCAAATATCTATACTGTGATGAGTGCAATTTGAGAACCGAAAGTGTTCTAAAATGCGTAATTTATTTAAGATGTATAGAACATTGTCATTATACTGAGGAATTGTGTCATGGAAAGTAAGAAGATCCAGTTGTACTTGGATTTCTATGGTATTTATGCACACTGCAAAAATTTTAATTTGGAAGCATGAATTCAAGACCTAAACTGCATAACCAACATGGAATAAGAGTAGAGCCAAACAAAAGTCAGATATTCTGCAACTAGTAAGGTGAATTTTCTATCTGATTAGTGGCATCATATCACCAAAAAAAAAAAAAAAACTATGCTAAAAAGGCATCAGAAACAAAAATGCATTAGCTATTGCTCTTCAGCAAAATACATGACAACTCCACTAAACCCCACAACACATTAAACAATGACTCAATTAGATGTGCTGTCACCTTTTGGAAAGATTCTCTCTCAAACAGATACTTCAGAACAGAAAGAAGCACAGGAAGACGTGAACCACACGGTACTGCATAAAAAATTTATAAAACTTTTGTATAAAATAAATCTTGATAGTTATAATCCGCAAGAGGAGTACTCCACAATGCGGAGGTACCTCAGTATCAGCTGCTGAACAAAATCAAATGGCTTCGGAACTTCTCGGTACAACTCACCATTATAAGGAATTACCAATATTTTCACCAGTGAACTTTGTCTCAAGTCATTTGATTTTGTTCAATACACGAGTAGTATAGACACTGAAGTTATCAAGTTACCTTTCAAAATCAAGAACTATGACTGCTATATCTGGAGGTTCCCCAAGACAAACATTTCATCAGCATGTACCTTTCGCATATTTCTGATCCAATTGAGTTGGAATTTTATAATCTTCAACTGCAGAGCCCCATTATTTCTCCCAGATGTTGAGCTTCATCATCCATATCAGATCCCAAGGATCCACTATGTTCATGTGATGGGACTTGTTGGGCCTTCTTACCATTGATACCAATCATAACCGGATTTTCCAAACTAATTTTAGCAAGATGTTTTACTTTCTCATTCAAGGTTGCTGAAATTAGAGATTCTGCCTTTGAAACTCAGAAATTAAGGCTGCATTGTCATTGTCAGCACTCTCGTTCTTCCTTGAGCCTAACCGGTCCAAGATCTCCTGGATTTCTTTGCCAACAATTCCAAAATTCTGATATGAAGAACAATGGCGAGTAAGAATAAAGGCTGAAAGCATAAAAAATAAGTGGACAAACAAGCATTTGTACGTTTCCGAATTCAACATAAACATAGCCCTGCCATCGGCAATAGAAGAAGTTTAGCAAACCTATCTGCTTCATTGAATATTATCCAATACAAATTTGTATAAAGGAATGATGATGTGTTCTTTAAATGATCCAAAAGTCGCCCGGGAGTTGCAACAAGAATAGATATGCCTAATGAAAATTTTTGACATGTCAAGTAATTATCATCCCTACAGTGGTTAGGTATGATACTAGGATGGTATGAAATGTCCTACCTTTGCGGAGTCTGGCCTTTTCTTTTGACCTGTTTTCACCCCCCATTATATAGCCAGCGACAACCAATGAAACCGGTGCAATAGTTTCACAAGGATTTCATAAACCTGCAAGCATAGCTCCTGCGTTGGAAGAAGAACCAACGCTAGGCCCAAAAAACTGAAGTTTTTTAGTTGAAAAGCAAAAGAGTGTAAAAAAAAAAAAACTAAGGCAAATGCAAGGTAGGGGATTATAGAGGAGTACGTACCAAAGTTTCCATGAGACCTCTGAATTCGAGGTTCATACTTGTGGAGATGATGGATGATTGGAGCCAAATACACAAGTGTTTTGCCAGAGCCATGGCCGCATTAACAAGTCTATATAGATATATTGTTAAAGCATCCGATAAAGAATAAACAGAAGCAGAGAAATTATATACATATATACCTCTTCCGTTTCCTTTCATCTTCATGCGTTGCTCAATGGATTTCTCGCTGCTCGCTCTTTTCTGCCAGTTTGGTTTCTGCGACAACTGGTGAAGAAGAAGATGACTCGACGGCACGTGAGGGTTTGTTTAAATCTCAATCTTGCCCTTTCAAGGAAACGGTACCCTTTCACAAATATATAAGTAATAAGTGCTAGGTACTTTTGGCCCCCTTTTCTGTCTGATGTATTTTAGCGGGTAAACAAACGGGTACGGGTCGACTCTTTTATCCATCTTCTCTCGGTCATCGTCTCGAATGGTTGACCGGTTTTCTCCCCCTCCTTCCTGTTGACTTGACTGTTGGTTTCTTATTCTCTCCCATTTGGGCCATTGCTCCTCATTCCTCTCTCTCCGAGTTTTTACTCCGGAAGCAAGTATAGCGAAGGTAATCTCCTTCTTCTCTCTACTTCCCTTTTCTTCTCTGGCCTGCTTAGGGTTTTCTTCTCTGAAATTCGGGGAGAGATCAGAATAGAGACTGGTACATGGTCAATTTTCCAGCTTACGTATGTTTGAAGCCTTTCGTGTAAATCCTATGCAATAAGTCAAGTTTGAAACTGAAATTGGCAATATTTCTCACAGTTCAAGTTTAGGTGGATCTAACTTCTCCTTAGTGTAGTGTAGCGAGATTAGTTGGGATGAAGCTTGAGAAGCAATTCTCACTTATCTTTTTGTATCTGTGTGATAATTTAGATGGCTTCTGGCAAGGAGGTCGTGGAAATTGATGACTTGGAGAGATGTTTTCTGTCAGAGACTGATTCTTATGATGATGCTGGTAGAGAAGATGAGACCGTTTTGTATACGGCTACGTTCCAAGAGATGGAAGACAGTTTCATTAAGTATCATACGGCTCAATGGGTTCTTTACTCATTGCTTTTGATATTAGCATGGGGAATTGGTTTGTTTATGCTGCTTTATGTACCTGTGAGAAGATATATTCTTCGCAAAGATATTCGGTCTAGAAAACTCTATCTCACTCCCAATGCCATCATCTACAAAGTAATTCACCAACCCAGTTCCATTTGAATCTCTATTGGAACTTTTGAGCTTCATTCCTCACTTTCTCTGGGTGCTGTTTGTTTAACTCTAGCAGTGTCTTCCCAAAAACGATTAATGATGCTTTATTAAAGCTATCAGACCCGAATAAATTTATTTTCCTATGCATCGCCTAGGTAGCTTTTTGTATAATTCTTTTTGTTTAGTGCAGGTTACAAGGCCTGTCCCATTTCCATGTTTTGGGGTATTGAAGAAAGAGAAGCATGTTCTGTTGCCTTCTGTTGCGGACATTGTTATTGAGCAAGGTAAAACATTGGTATATTTCTTCTCAAATATTTGATTAGAAGTCAGTCTACTTACCTTACCAGTTGATATGTAATATTCTGCTGGTTGTTACGGTAGGATACATGAGAAGAATATGATCATAGAAAGAGTAAGTTATGCTAGAAGTAGTCTCAGTTTAGGCATTTGATTGGGTTGACTTAAGACTTTTTTGTACCTGTACTGCGATTACCTTCTGTATCTCATATGATGGTCTTCAACTGAGCAGATGGGAATCTTTGTCTAGAGCAGATTCTGAATCCCCCCCACAATTCACCAAAAGAAAATAATAATAATTACAATAAATGTCCCCTACATCCATAGTTATTATATCCTATGAAATTTTTATCTTATAAATTTCCATTAAAAGAGATTTTTTTTTATGATGATATAATCATTTGGACGTATTATGCTTTTGTGCAATTGAGTTTTAGTTTCAATTATGTTATTTGCAGTGATTTGTATTCTACCAATGTTTAAGTATCCTGATTGTGGTTGCAGGGTATTTGCAGTCCTTCTTTGGAGTCTACTCTCTTAGAATTGAGAATGCTGGTGTGAGAAGGCCTCCAAGCGACGATGTTCAAATCCAAGGAATTGCAAACCCAAGAGCATTTAGGAAGGTATTTCTTAGTGACAAATGGTCATGTTGACTTTAGTGTGGAGGAAATGATTACTTCATTACGCCTTCTCCAATTTCCCCTTTTTTCAGGCTGTTCTAATGCGCCTTTCAAGTATGAAAAGTGAAATTTACTCCAGACAAGCTTCCGCAATAGAAGATGTTCCAAGTTTACGGGTTGGCCTTTTATGATGTGCTTTCTGTCAAGAATTAAGCATCAAACAATTAATCTCAAATGTTTTTGTTTTTTTTACTTTCTCAGTGACATATTGAAGCTTAAGTTTCTCCTATCATTTTATGCGTATGTATAATGAAGCAATTATAAACTTAGGCTGCCAATTGAGTGGTTAACTAGCAAACATATTTGATCCCATCTTGATCATGTTCTTAAACAATGAAATGATATGGGTTTCTTAAATGCCTTATATTACTCTGTCAACTGCAGGTATGTCCATCAAAGTCTCAGTTTGATCCTTATCCTCATTCAGGGGAGCTAATGCTACTACAAAAACTGGAGGAGGTTGGAAGTTCTGTAAAGGTAGAAAGCCAACAGCAGATTATACTACGAGGAAGTTGTGGTTTTTATATCTCTCTCCTTGCTACTACCCCCTCTTTTCTAATAATATTGTTTGGTGTTCCATAGAGAGTTCAAACTTTGATCGAGGAGCAGCAGTCTCAAGCGTCAGAATCAAAAGATTGAGGTTAGCATGTTATGGAAAAAAAAAAAGGCTTAATTGCTTTCTTGCAGCATATGCTTACGATAATCTCATCATCTACATCGAACATGTATCTCTGTGACCATCTTAACAAGCTAATTCAGATATACTTTTATTTTTATTTATTATTTATTATTTATTATTTTTAAATCTTTATTTTTCAGATTTAGATCAACAGCTTTATTATATATTAGTCAAGTGGAATTGTATTAGCTTATATAATAAATAGTTAAGGCCTTGAGAAGGAGAGGGAAGTTATTATTAATATGAAGTTGGTCCAAATTGCTGTGGGTTGTGCTTTACTTGAGTTGCGTCTTATGGCAGACATGCGATGCAAGATTGAAGGGAAATCTGAAATATCAGACCGCATTTCCTTCACAGCTAAATTGAAACGGCAGTATAATGGATCTGCTTAAGCATTCCACCCTTACAAAAATTGGTGTGTGAGTTCTGTGAAGGAGGGATGGTCAGTTCTGCTGGCTGCTACTACCAGTTAAAATGGGATTCATGAACTTTTTTAGTTTGTCTTTTGTAGGCGTGGGTGGGACGATATATAAGATACTCATTCTCGCTGTTTCACACAGACGCGCGAGCTATGTTAAAGGTTTGGCATGCTTCTGGCATTGACAATATTTGTAAGAAATGTGGCATACTGTCGGATTTGGTTAAGAAATGTCCCTAAATCATTCAATAAACGTTTTTGTATGTACATAAAAGTAATATCTGGCAAGGCCAAATAGAAGCCACATGAAGAATTTCCTGTGCATGGGTAAAGAAGAAGATTGGTGAATAGACGTAGCAAATACTAATTTCCTGTGCATGGGCGAAGACTATAGATGGATGGATAGATAGAATAGATAGAATAGATAGATTGTTCAGTTGATGGCGTGGGTATAGACCATCATGTCCTCTTTGAGAATATCTCTTTATCTCAGCTCTTATAAGTAAGCACATCCAAAATGAATGGTAGCTGTGTGTCCACCTCATTTCAAGCATATGTAATAATAATAATAGTGAAGAATTATATATATAATAATAATAAATGTTGGGCGTGGGGGTGGGGCTTGCGGTTGCTGTTGCAGTGCTGTTTGGTGCGGATTAGTGTTGGAAAAGTTGGTTAAGGTGATGAGAGTTTGCTTACCAATTTTGACTTCCTTTCTATCTTCCATTATTTTTGCAAAAATCCAAGCTCAACCATATCTTCATCTACTTACTGACCTCCGCCTCCGCCTCCGCCCACTGTCTCCCTCTCTATATATATATTATTAAAGAGAGATGACAATTGATAATAGATGCACTACTATTCGTTGCGTACTTGCTTGGAACGACATCATATCAATACATGTCAAGTTCAATCAGTATACACTAGTTTGAATTACTCTTTACATATCTCTTTGCATTCCTGCGACTCTTATTTTTTTTCCCAATATTATAGGATTTGATAGTCACAGATATCTCTATATATATATATCACCCTCAGATAAAATTTTAAAAATTTAAAATGAAGTGATATTTACTTATTCTATTATTTTTTAACTTATTAATTAAATAAGTGATACGAAAACTTTTTAAGTTATCTAAATTTTATATAAGATGGTTAACGCACCAATTCATTGTTATTATTACTTATACCTGATATATACCCAATTTTTTGCTTTCTGGCTCTCGTTTAATGAAAAAGAAAAAAAAAAAAACAGAACAATGAAAAGTGAAAACAGGAAGAGTGAGACAAGGAAGAGAGGACGCACTTGGCAACCTCATCAGAGGACGACTCCAGATTGCTCAAAACTTGGCGTCCTCTCCTCTCCTCTCCTCACCATAAACACTCAAACTCTCTCTCTCCTTCCCAGTCCGGGAGATTGAATGCAACCTCCTTTACTCACCACCCTCTGTTCCACCTCCACTGCCCCTTCTCCTTCTTCTTCTTCTTCTTCACCATCCCCACCATCTCTTTCTCTCTCTCAGCACTTTTCATTTCTTCAATCTGCTCACCGCTTAGATAGATTACCGTCTCCTTCTCTCCTCCTCCCCTTATTCCCCTAATCAAATATCTACTTTCCATCTGGGTTTCTGATTTCAGTATCTGCTTCAGCTTCCATGGCCGCGTCCTCTGTTGCATCTCCGCTCTGCACGTGGCTCCTAGCCGCCTGCATGTCCGTCAGCTGCGACAAAGACCACTACTCCAATTCATCCATGCTCCGCTCCTCAAAGAGATTGGCCAAATGGGCTCGCACAAGGAAGGTCCTATCCCAATGCAGCAGCAGCAGCACTTTGTCTATGACCTCCCCATTTAACAAGCGATTGTTTTCCTCATTTTGCGGATCCAGCATTCAGGGCCTCATGTACTCCTGCTTTTCTTTCGAGCCCTGTGACCACTACTGCAGCTCCAACGGGATTTCTTCTCAGGGCTTCTTCGCCGACAATGGTTTCTCCTTTCTCTTTGGATCCAAGCCTCTTCCTGTCAATCGGAGGCAGAGGCGGATCCATCGAGCTCTCCGTTCTGGTAGCTGTTTTTCTCTTTTCTCTCTTTTTTTATTTTTTATTTATTTTTTTGTTTTTTTGTTATTTTTTTTTTCAGTCATCTGCTAATTTTAAACTCTTGCAAAAAATTCTTGTTGGTGCTTTAACCACTCCATTTTGAATATAGCTTGCATGAACAGAGTTCAATATTTTCATTTTATTTTTCCCTCTCATCTTACAAGTTGATCATTTCGTACATACGTAGTGAACCTTCAAGTTGTACATCATACGTTATATTCTCTATGTTGTACATCATACGTAGTGAGCCTTCATTTTCTACCGACCTGACCCTCGACTAGTTTTTTAGTTATTAGTATTGTCATCTAACTTTTCTGCAGATCCTATTCTTCTCCCCTACATGGGTTTGAAAGACAAGTTCTAGCCTTGCAGAGTATGATATCATAACATTGTGGTTGATTCTTCAAATCCCATGATGATGTGGTCATTGCAACAAATATCTTCATCAATAATCACTTTTCTCATCAAGTATATTCCAACTATCGAGGTTCAATGGCGTCAATGCTGCTGTTGTTCTGCAATTCCATTTCCCAAATTTCCTATACTTTGCATCAACTTTCGACCATTCTAACTCCACCTTCAAATCTTTATTATCATATTGTTTTAAGTCCTATTATTTGGTTTCTGACAAATTTCCATGTAAAATTTTGAAATTACCATGTAGCTTACATGTCATCGAAACTTTTGTGGAAGAAAATTCCAAACGCATTACGTGTGAGGACCATGGACATAAACCCTTACATATGATCATTATCATTGAAAATTTAGGTCAGACCATGGCTATAGCTGTGCAACCAGCTGAAGAAGTCACGACAAAGAAGAAACCACTTACAAAGCAAAGGCGAGTTGTTGTTACAGGAATGGGTGTGGTTACTCCACTTGGGCATGATCCGGATACCTTCTATGATAATCTGCTTGAGGGTGTCAGTGGCATAAGTGAAATAGAAGCCTTTGATTGTGCACAATTTCCCACGGTAATTATGTTGTGCTCTTTTTCCATAGTCGCATTTAATATTGTCATTGTTCATATAGATCTTATATTTTGGGCCTAATTTTCATTTGCTCTAGAGAATCGCTGGGGAAATCAAAACTTTCTCAACGGATGGATGGGTTGCACCAAAACTTTCCAAGAGGATGGATAAGTTCATGCTTTACCTGCTTACTGCTGGCAAGAAAGCCCTCGCAGATGGTGGAATTACAGAAGATGTATTGAATGAGTTGGATAAAGAAAGATGTGGAGTATTGATTGGTTCAGGAATGGGAGGAATGAAGGTATATTGACACTATATTGCTCCATAATAATATCTAAAGGCTAAGTGATTTGTGTGTGCTGTGCACCAGCATCAAAACTACGTACACAGTTTCACTTTTATGTTTTGTTAACTTTTTTTGGTTATTGTGTTTGGGTTTTCATTTGTTGATCAGGTTTTTAATGATGCTATAGAAGCTTTAAGGATTTCATATAAGAAGATGAATCCTTTCTGCGTGCCATTTGCAACTACAAATATGGGCTCTGCCATGCTTGCGATGGATCTGGTTAGTGTACATACCAGTGCTGCAATATTCCCATAGATCTTGATGACTGGCTTTAGACTTGTTGACTTTTTACATTTCAATCTTTTCATTTAATGCAGGGATGGATGGGCCCAAACTATTCCATTTCTACTGCTTGTGCTACTAGCAACTTCTGTATATTGAATGCAGCAAATCACATCATTAGGGGTGAAGCTGTAAGTGCTTTTTTACTTTAGTTCCATGTTCAGCGATTGAATTGCGCAGGGCATTATCCCTCACCCCTTAAATTGATAAAAGTAAAATATGTTATTCTCCAACCTCCATGTTATATTGCTGTCTAGCATGTGTCGTGTATCTCTGTCAAACATCTAAGTGGTTAAGTCTGAATGCAGGAAAGAAAGCATATGATGTTAATGCTCAAGTGTTTTCTATTTTTATGGCTATATTCTTTGCAATACAACTAGGTTGGGGTAGACTTGGTTCGGCTGAGTTTAATATTCTTGAACACTATATGCAGGAGGTAATGCTCTGTGGCGGCTCTGATGCTGTGATTATACCTATTGGTATCTCTTAATTCCTCTTCCAGATGTTATATTTATCTTCTTCACCTTTCTTTTTAAATACAGTTGTGACATGCAATTTTACAAATTTTGTGCAGGCTTGGGAGGTTTTGTTGCTTGCAGAGCTCTTTCTCAGAGGAACAGCGATCCTACCAAAGCCTCACGCCCTTGGGACATTGTAATGTCATCCATAATCTTACTTCTATCTTTTCATTCTACGTGGTAGATCTAATCTAAGTCCACTTCGAGCCCATGAATAAACAGACTAAAATACCAGTAATATAACTCTTTTTATTGCTATAAAACATTTCCAGTAGTCTGCCTTTGAGTTGTTCTTGACCTAATATTTTGAGATGGGTAGGTCGGAATTGAAATTATTTACTGGGAACTAATAAAACATGATACTCAGGTTTAATGGATTGTTATATGCTACTCTCACGACCCTACTAAGATATTAGAACATTCATGATCTTACAAAGTTGTTTCTTCTTCTCTCTTTATGATCGAGGTTGTATTTTTAGAGATCTTCATTCAGATATGTAACTGTTGGTGCATTATGTGTGCTCATATGAGATGTTATCTTTGTTTACGAGCAGAATCGCGATGGATTTGTAATGGGAGAAGGAGCTGGGGTTTTGCTTCTAGAAGAGTTAGAGCATGCTAAGGTATGCTTAATCTAACTGCTCTAGACACATCCTATCTCTTTGTCAGTAAAGGCTGCATGGTCAATCAAATATTCGGCCCATGTTCTTACATTCTTTTAGAAGGAGATATTTCAGTCCTGCTCATCTTTTAAACACATCTTTTCTCCGCCTTTTTGGGGAAACTATCAACCTGCCACAATGTCTAGTATTTCTAATTTTAATTTCTCTATCACATGCGATGCTGTTTCTCATTAGCAATGTCTTTCCCTCTAAGTTGATTCCTAAATTTGCAGAAAAGAGGTGCACAGATCTATGCAGAATTCCTTGGTGGAAGCTTAACTTGTGATGCATATCATGTGACCGAACCTCGGCCTGATGGTAATTCTCAGAACCTTAGTATACAATTGAAGGAAGTGATAAAATTGGGTGTAACTTATACTTTTGAAAACTTTTGGATGTTAATCCGATTTTCAAAAGTTTCCGGTTGTAAATTATACTTTTGTTTCTGTTTTGGTACTAAGTTGTATTTCACCTTTAATTCTTTGGTATTGAATTGCATCAAAGATAGCATCCAAATGGTAACAGCTCTAGGCTTTATTTGTTTTCTTATGTTAATCTTCACGAGGCATATGCAAGTTTCTCCACACCATTTGACGCTATCTTTCCCATAACTGGTAGTGGTAGTATATTTTCAAGGTAGAGTTGCATTATCATCCCATTGCTGAAGTTCTAGTTGCTTTTATTACATGGATTTTTCTAAACAAGTTTATGTTTTTTCCCTCAATATTTGCACATGTTTGTTGCGACATGCAGTAGATATCCCCAGTAAAGGTGAAGAGATAATCAAGAATATTGACATGGCACTTGCTATGCACAGTTTTCTATTCTATATGAAGTGATTGCTTTATATGTAGAAATTACTAAAGCTCTGGCTTCTTCTGCTAGAATATTCATGTTCATACTTACTGATATGAGTGCTGTTATAATATGTGGTCCCTTTCTTGAAAGAATTCAAAAGATTAACAAATGCTCAATATATATATACAACACTTGCACATAACCTATACTTGGATGGAATAAGATCGTTGAGGAATCACCAGGCACGCATGGTAAACTCGGTTGGCCACAAGGAACGTTTGATTCAGTGTCTCATAATTGTTATAGCTATCGGCTGATGAAGTAGTTATAGATTTTCAGAGAGGAATTCAATCAGATTTATGGTTTTATCTCTAAGTAACATGGAATCAGTATTCCTTTGTGGCCCTGCTTGAATGGATTTTCTTATTTATTTTGGATTGTACTCTTTGTGGGAATTTGTCAGGTTAATGCATACCATGTTTCTTATCCCATCCAAAACAGGGGCCGGTGTAATTTTGTGCATAGAAAAGGCACTAGCGAAGGCTGGGGTCTCTAAGGAAGATGTCAATTACATTAATGCACACGCCACATCCACTCCAGCTGGTGACCTTAAAGAGTATCAAGCACTTATGCAATGTTTTGGAAAGAACCCTGAGGTAAAGAGAAATTGAAGAGTTACCATCTTATATTGCTATATTGTCACATTGTTTTTATTTTTGCTTTTTCCAGTTAAAATTGAACTCCACAAAATCAATGATTGGTCACCTACTAGGAGCAGCTGGTGCTGTGGAAGCTGTTGCAACAGTGCAGGTAATTTCTATGGGTTTAAGCACTAGGATTTTAAACTAAAGAACCCCCAAATCCTGATTTAGTTGATTAGATGGCATCTCGTTTCATGATGATACAGGCGATACGGACAGGGTGGGTTCATCCAAATATCAATTTAGAAAATCCAGATGAAGGTGTGGTATGTAAACTGCTACCTGTTCAGGAGCATAGCTAACACACGAAGTTACATGACACGTTTTATTGGTTAAATGATATAGAACAATTATGTGCTAACCTTCTCATCTAAAAGAATCTTGCATGCTGATGGGATGATGCAGGATGTAAATGTGCTAGTGGGCCCAAAGAAAGAGAGACTTGACATTAAGGCAGCATTGTCCAACTCCTTTGGATTTGGGGGTCACAACTCATCAATCGTATTTGCCCCATATAAGTAGAAGTAGATGCAATATGTGGGCTTCTTCAACCTTGCTGTAATGTAGCTGAAGGTATGTACTATGTATATAGATATCTGCGTGTGAGGAAGAAAGCAAAAGCTGCTAAGAGCTTGTTTTTTGATTTCTCAGTTGCCTGCTGTCTTGGTCTGTCTGTGTTTGCAGTTCAAGTTGGAAATCTACCTACCTTAACCTCGTTCTGTTTGTTTAAACATATTGGATGTGGCCAGTAGATATGGCCTGCTAAAAAATGGATGGACAACCGATCACTAGAGAGAGAGCGTGAAGTGAGAGGAGAGGCGACCTGCAAGGAGTAGGGTTGGGAGGCGATGATCAGCACTAGTGTCACGAGATATGTTGTGGTGGGATACTGTTATTGGTTGAACAATATTTGTGAAAACTTTTCATTAAAGTTAAATTAATTAATAGCTGCACCAGGGGCTTCCTTCATCGGCCTACTTGATGCATGGTGGTGCATATATGAGTAGATGCATGCATACAATACTGGCCTTATTTAAATTTTGTTTCCATGTACAAGCAGACTAGATGCCATTTGCGAGTGCTTATATAAGTACTTACAAATGCTTATTTTTATAAACTAAGCAGTTTTGTACATTTACCAAAAAAACGGTTTAGTACTTATCTTTTTAAAAAAATATTTTTATTTATAAATCACTTAATATTTAACTGGAACATATTTTGAACAGTTATGCGTAGTTGTGTTGTATCAGTCCTTTCGGCCTCCGCATTCTAAATTCTGAAGCCTCCTTTGGGAATTTTTCTTATCTTCTTCTCTACTGGCTTGATATTTAGATAAAGTAGGTGATCATCGTACTTCTAAAACAACTCCTCAAAGAAGTCGCAAAAAATGCTAGGATTGCACCATTAAAGGAGATGTTGACTAC